>OY796682.1:0-2400000 GCA_963680715.1 Tetragnatha montana | reverse complement strand
ATTGAATGATTTTACCTATATTTTTAATGTTCATTTTAATAAATTAATTAATTAACTTATGATTTAATCATCAATTGTGGTTTTTTTATGTTATATAGCTATATAACTACAATATCCATGGAAAAATGACCTTGGCAAACGCTTCAAACGTTTTTAACAAGAATTTTAAAAAAGGTCGATTTTTGAGGCCAGAAAAATTGAAAATTTGAAATAAATTAAACTTTTTACTGTCCGATTTTCTTTTAATTTTAGTATGTCTTTATTTAAGTCATTTCTAAGGGATAACCGTTTGAATTACTTCTTTTGCATTTATTTTGTGGTTTTGAGCGCTGTTTTATTTTTTTCAAATATCCAATTTTTCAAATAATTTTTAAAAATTGAAATTTTAATTTTTTAATTGAAATATTCGTATTCCGCACTGAAAAATAGCCTATAAACATGTATCATTAGTCTCAATTACTATTAATTGATTTTTTGAAATTTTTTTCGGTCATTTTTTAAAAATTTAAAAAAAAATTAAACTTCCCGCGGACCGATTTTGTCCGATTTTTAGTATGTTATTATTGAGGTCATTCCCAAGTGAAAACCGTTGGAAAACTAAATGTTGCAATTTTTTCCCGGTTAAGTCACAGATTGCCTGGACTAAAATATTTTACTGAAAACCAAGAAGTACCGGAGCTCCGCTCCGTTGCAATTTAAGCCCTGAAATGGAGTAAGTGAATATGAATGGAGTCAATCATTCCCTGTATAAAAAAAGGGAAAAAAAACTTTTAAATTAAAAGTAAATTTTAGTTTGGCTTAGTTTACATCACAAAAAATAAGAAAGGAAAGAAAAATTTAATTTCAAATTAAATTAAAAAATACAACGGATGGACATCGATTTCGCAAGTTCAAGGGGCTGTATCTGCCGATAGGGGACAGTTATTTTTACCCTCTTTGCACTCATATGTAGAGCGGAGCCTGGAGATATTTTTTAGCACCAAAAGTCAATTTGTCATTTTTTGGACTTATTCCCTATTTAAAACTGGCGATTCAATTGGCATTTTAAATTCTGAGTAATATCTGCATTTACCACATGATTCATATAAAAAACAACAGTGAGGCGGGGAATGTGATGAATTTAATGGCATTTATAAATGAGTATTTATCACTTTGCCCGAAATACGCGGACACCATTAATAATGCCCGTAACATGTACACAAATTTAGCAGTGTTTCCACGCCCAAATGGTTCGTTCAATTTTATGGGAAAATGCTTATCCTCATGAAATGATACATTGCAAATTGTATTAGGAACTGTTCTAATATTACATAAGCAAGTTTTTGGTCATTTTTGATTCCCCTTGTCAGCAAAAATAAGCAAACCGCAAGCCCCTCCCACTCATGATCATGTAAGAAAACTGCCCGATCTTCTTCCGAAAAGACTGCCCGAGTTTTCTGAAGTGTATTTTCAGAAAAGTTCTGAAAATGTTCTTTTTATTTGTACAAAATGCTCAGCAGTGCCTAGTTTTCAAAAATTCATTTTGCTCCATGAACACAACCTATCATTAAAACTTTCCTAGAGAAAAATGCTTAATTTTTTCCCCCTAAATCAGTTTTTTTTTTTGTTAAATTTATTTTTGGTCGAATGAAACGATTTATTCAAGAAACTAGAGATTTCGAAAATGCAGTGTTTGTAACCTTTTACGTATAAGCATCCCTCATACTCCCCCTCCCCCTTGTCAGGAAGAATAAGCAAATAGCAAACCCCCTCCCCCCTTAGGGAACGTAACCATACTACGTGACCCATTTTTTACTATTTTTGACCCCCCTTCCCCCTTGGTGACCACCCATTGCCAAGACCCTCCCTCCCCCTCTAGTTTTCACGTAGTAGTTCATAATTTCGGTTTTCAATGAATTTTAGCAAACAAAGTTAGAAAAAGTTAATTTGGCTCAATATCTGTCTTTATTAATAGAGCGCTTGCCTCGTGATGCCAAGAGTGCGTGCATACAAGGGGAAAATATATTAATTATCAAGAAGAAATCACTTATGTAAAAGTTATTGTAACAGTGACTTAATTTACAATAACAAGTATATTTTTCTTTATTTTTTGACTACGTGACGAAATACTAAGCCAGGGATGGCGAACCTTTCTCGATTAGTGTGCCATTTTATTACGGTTTTAGATTTTCAGGTGTCAAGTGTGCCACTTGTTATATTTATTTAGAAATCGTCTTTGAACCCTTAAAAATATGAGATCCGCATTTGATAGCCAATAGTCTAACAAGGGTTTTCAACAGTGGCGTTTATAGGAATTTATTTCGAGAGGGGTTCAAAATTATTCCTCGGCCCCTCCCATGCATTTTTAATAGGTTTAATGTGCCTTTTAAGTAAATTTTTAGTTAGAATATGCGTCTTGGAGAACTTAACATAATAAATGAAATGTATTAATATAAGAAAAGTTCCAAATAATTAGGTTCCAAGTACCAAAGGGGGTCTTCCTAAAATTTTTTGAAATTTGACTCTAAAAAACAGGTTTTCAACTTGTTTTGGTTCACCTCTAGTCCGAATTTTGGACATACATTTTTAGAAATTTAATAAATATATCGTCGGCTTACAGTCGAAAGGCACTAAGTCACTTTATGCTCAACTACTCCGTACGAGGTTATGCCAAATTTGGCTATCATTTTACCGTTGCCATTCTAGTTATAGTGCATGAAAAATAAAATATTACTATAAAACCTTTGAAAAATCGAATTATAAAATCTTTTATAATCCCTAAAATAACTCAATTATGATCAAATAATTTCAATTTAATAAATTATTAATCGCGAACCAATATTTAAGCTTTTTACTGTATGAATTATTTCTGGTTTAAAACAGTTTGACGAGATTTTAGAAATGCGCCAAGAGTCCGCTCGTTCGTTGGCGACATTCCACCGCTTTCAAAATATCTTCCAACAGTGACTTAGTGCCTTTCGACTGTAAGCCGATGATATAAAACAGATATTAAATTTTTTGATGAACTTATAATAATAAAGTTCCAAGCAACAGAGGGGGTCTTGGGTTCTCCCCCAGGAAGTTTTTGAAAGTTTGACCCTACAAAACTGGGTTTTAACTTGTTTTGGTATATACTTAGTCCGAATTTCGGGGGAGGGGCAGGGTCTCCTCGCCTCCCCCCTATATACACCTCTGGTTTCCAACTTACAAGTACTCAAGGGGTGCAATCGAAAGCACAAGGCTAGTGGCGGGCCGCAAAGTAATCAGGCTTCTTTTGCATCCATGATTTTGTTTTCTTACGGCCTGATGTCAGTTTTCTTAAGAGAGAGGGTTGAGATTTGCTTATCTTTGCTGACAAAAGGGCACAAGGGGGTCAAAAATGACTAAAAAAGGGTTATGTAATATTTGAACGTATGCTTGTAAAGAGAAGGTGTGAAGATACTACTATAGTTTGAAAATATTAGTGGATATTTAGATTTTTGCCTCTACCTCTTTTAAATTTTACGTAAAAGGGTCTTCGTCTAGAAATTTTTGTAAATTTTCCTGAAACATAAAAGTTAACCTCACTTTTGGATACCCCCCTTATGGTAATGTGGATCGTCGCACCAAGGGGGAATTCAAGATATAGCTACAACCTCTCTCTTTTCCCCGAATTTCAAACTCATATTCTACCATAGACCAAACCATACCATTTTCAAACGACCAAAAGTACTCTGTAACCTAAGGGGGGTTCGGGGGTCCTCCCTCGAAAAATTTTTGAATTTCAGTAAGCTAAAGAGTGTTCTGAAGCTGCTTTTAGGGAGTATTCAGGGGACTTTGCGGGTCACCAGTTTGAAATCTCAGGTTATGAACGAAATTTTTTTTTAAGTTTATTTTAGTGAATGTCGCGTGCCACCGAAAAACCGGTCGCGTGCCACCCAGTGGCACGCGTGCCATAGGTTCGCCATCACTGCCCTAAGCCCCCCTCCCCCTGTGACAAAGCGTGGTATTTTGAAGACCCCCTCCCCCCTAAACAGGTCACACAGTATGGGTAAGTTCTTTTATGTGAGCCGAGTTCACAAGAGCCATTCTACTAGAGGAAAAGCGGAGAAAACTGGTTCTGCTTCCACCGCTCTCCCTGCGCTAGGGAAAAAGCCACGTGACTATCGGTCTCGCTCGCTTAGTGTGGCGGCAAGTGGTACGAAAATGATGGTCCGTGCGATTTTTGTGATACAATTATGAGGCTTGGTTTTTCTAAAAGGTGTTAACATAACGAGTACGAATCCGGTTGTTGGACCCCCCAAATATGCTGCAGAGGCCCGTGGCGGGGGGTTCAAAATGGCGGATCTCGGTTCGAAAAACAGCCATTTCTTCAATACTTATCGCAATGTAAAATATTTTTCAAGCTTAAATAATAGTTTATTACACATTTAAACGTATTAGTACCAGTGGTATTTTTTTGAATGGCGGGTAATACAGAAAAGCGGGTAATTCCGAATACCCTTGTTTTGGGAGTTTCCCGTCTTATTTTTCGAGTTACAATGGTGACGATTGGTTTTACTGAAAGGTATTAACAAGCTGAACACATATTTAAATGTTGGCACAGCCAAAAACTATGCAGGAAAGAGGGAATTCAAAATGGCCGACTTTTCAATTCACCGAAACGGAAATACCTACTTCACTTAACGCAACCAAATATATTTTTCACCCTATTACATTTAAATATGTAATAAATTAATATTTAAGCTTGAAAAAAATTTTATATTGCGATAAATATTGAAGAAATTGCTATTTTCCGAACCGAGATCCGTCATTTTGAACCCCCCGCCACGCGCCTCTGCAGCATATTTGTGGGGTCCAACAACCGGATTCGTACTCGTTATGTTAAGACCTTTTAGAAAAACCAAGCCTCATAATTGCTTCACTAAAATATATGCTATTAACTTATTATGAAAAACACAATAATATTGAAAAGGGATAGCGATTTTTATACATTAAGGTGGGTCGGAAAAAACACCTTTGGTAAATACGCTAACGGGTAGAGCATATTTTTGTCCAAATGAACTTCAATAAAACGTGTAAAAAATTTTGAGCTCGATACAATTTTTTTCTGCTACTTCGTTTGTCGTCCCATATTCGAAAAAAAAACCCTCTTTTTTTAAATACTAAAAGAAAATAATTGTTAAGAAATCCACTAGCGGCTAGTGTGTTTAATTTTTTATCATATATCTTCATCAAAACGTGAAAAAAATTCAGCTTGATACCAGAAATCCTTCTTCAGAGACTTGTGCCAAAAATTGGTAAATAAGCGAATTAATGCTATTTTTTTTTAATTTTGTAAAAATCAGTTTCTTCAAAAATCCGCTTGTGATTAGTTTTGATGTTGGCCAAATAGCTTCAACAAACTTCAACACCTTTATCAAAAAGTCATTAAATGACCAGAGACTATATTTCTGTGATGAGACTATTTCAACTGAGGATTGGCGGGTCTGATCAGGACAGATCATGGGCTTCTAAGATTATTTGTATCAGTTGTTATAATAGATAAAGTGATCTGATTTGAGGAAGTTCCCCTCGCCGTTTGGTACTCCAATGGTGTGAAGAAAAGCTCAAAATCAATACAATGATTGGTATCTCTGCCTGGTGAACACATTGTTGGTTTCCCCATTAAAATTAGGTATAAAATATTGTATCCCCACTTGAATTCTGTAATTGGTTCGGCAAAATTGAAGATCTGAAGCAGATCTGATATCAGAACTAAAAATTGACCCTGAAAAAATCTATGTGGTTTTTAATGATTCAAAAAGTCTTTTTTACCTGTGTTTACAAAAAAGAAACTGATCTTTACAGAATTTAAAATAATGTTAATTTGTTTATTTTCCAATCTTAGGGTGCAAGTCGTTTAGCAAAAGGAATTGTGAAAGGAAAGAAATTTTCATCTGGATAAAGCTGAAAATTTTTACTCGTTTTGCTGAAACTTACTTAAAACAACAACAAAACTAATCATAAGCGGATTTTTGAAGAAACTGATTTTTACAAAATTAAAAAAAAAAAATAGCATTAATTCGCTTATTTACCAATTTTTTGGCACAAGTCTCTGAAGAAGGATTTTTGGTATCAAGCTGAATTTTTTTCATGTTTTGATAAAGATATATGATAAAAAATTCCACCCTAGCCGCAAGTGGATAATTCCTAACAATTATTTTCTTTTAGTATTTAAAAAAGTGGGGGTTTTTTTTCGAATTTGGGACGACAAACGAAGTAGCAGAAAAAAATTGTATCGAGCTCAAAATTTTTTACACGTTTTATTGAAGTTCATTTGGACAAAAATATGCTCTACCCTTTAACGTATTTAAAAAAGGCGTTTTTTCCGATCCACCTTAATGTATAAAAATCGCTATCACTTTTCAATATTATTGCGTTTTTTATAATAAGTTAATAGCATATATTTTTGTGAAGCAATTATGAGGCTTGGTTTTTCTGAAAGGTCTTAACATAACGAGTACGAATCCGGTTGTTGGACCCCCCAAATATGCTGCAGAGGCGCGTGGCGGGGGTTTCAAAATGGCGGATCTCGGTTCGGAAAATAGCAATTTATTCAATATTTATCGCAATATAAGAATTTTTTCAAGCTTAAATATTAATTTATTACATATTTAAATGTAATAGGGTGAAAAATATATTTGGTTGCGTTAAGCGAAGTAGGTATTTCCGTTTCGGTGAATTGAAAAGTCGGCCATTTTGAATTCCCTCTTTCCTGCATAGTTTTTGGCTGTGCCAACATTTAAATATGTGTTCAGCTTGTTAATACCTTTCAGAAAAACCAATCGTCACCATTGTAACTCAAAAAATAAGACGGGAAACTCCCAAAACAAGGGTATTCGGAATTACCCGCTTTTCTGTATTACCCGTCATTCAAAAAAATACCACTGGTACTAATACGTTTAAATGTGTAATAAACTATTATTTAAGCTTGAAAAATATTTTATATTGCGATAAGTATTGAAGAAATGGCTGTTTTTCGAACCGAGATCCGACATTTTGAACCCCCCGTCACGGGCCTCGGCAGCATATTTGGGGGGTCCAACAACCGGATTCGTACTCGTTATGTTAACACCTTTCAGAAAAACCAAGCCCCATAATTGTATCACAAAAATCGCTCGGAAGACCACTTGCCGCCACACTATAATGCATTTCTACGAGCTCGCTCGCTTGTCACGTGATTCTTTCTACTGGTAGGATTATTTCTATTCACAGACCGCGCAATATATCCCCCCTTCCCCCTACCACATGCTGGGTCGAATTGAATAGAATTTTCTCCTAGCTTCCCCTGACCTTGGAACTGACCCCTCCTTATCAGCAAGCGTTTCAAAGTGCATCCGTTCGAAATTCCTCCAATTCTTTCCCACGCTGTCCAGGAGACCTCACGTCCCCCTCAGTGTAACGGTTTTTGTCCAGGCACGCACGGCTTTGAAGCTCGGTTCGCGGAGATTAATTCATCCTTCTTATCCGGGTTATGCGGTTATGAGTTAAAAACTATTAGGCGCTGCCCCCACCAAGGAAGCCACTCGAGAGCAATAAAATCAATCAATCTTGACCCCTTGGCCCTCGCAATACAAGATAACGTTAATTGACCTCCTGGACAGTCGAGTAAACAAGACACTCTCAACCCCCTCTCTTCTATTGGGAAGGCTGAATGGGGAACCTGAGTCCACCTGTCAAGATAACGATCTTAATGGGACAGTGCGCACGACGAGCTCGGTGTGGGCAGCGCCTTACTATATGAAAGTTGGGAGTGATTTTAGAGTGGTAAAGATAACTATAAAAAATTACTTATTGTTTTAAAGAAATAAACATTACTTTAATCCTTTAATGGGTAAAATTAATTTAACTACTATACAGGGTGTCCAGTCGTAAGGCTTATCACGGCCTTTGCTCTTGAACGCCTGGAGCTATTTCCATGAACGTGGTGCCTACCCCTAGTAAAAGGCATATGCGCTTTCCGATGAAACCGCTTTTAACGCTCCCTAGCGGCAAGTTTAGGAGTTAGCGTGCCTATTTTAAAAACTGTTAGAGATACCAGAAAAATGTCAAAGATAAAGTTGTAGAGTATTGTCTATTTTATACAAAATGACACCTTGTACACAAAAATTAAAAGAATAAGTTCCGAAAAAAGTGCGTTTTTTATCCGCGTTTTAGTGTACATACCCCAACTTATTCAAAAACGACGCATTTTTGAAAAGTCATTGTTGCGTTTCATGGGATTAAATGTATGAGAACGCGAAAAAAAACTCGCATTTTGGGGGGTTTATTCTTTTAATTTTTGTGTACAAGGTGTCATTTTGTATAAAATAGACAATGCTCTACTACTTTATCATTGACATTTTTCTCGTATCTCTCATAGTTTTTAAGATAGCCACGCTAACTCCAAAACTTACCACTAGGGGGCGATAAAAGCGGTTTCATCGGAAAGCGCATAAGCGTTTCACTAGGGTTAGGCACAACGTTTATTGAAATAGCTCCAGGCGTTCAGGAGTAAAGGCCGTGATAAGCCTTACGACTGGACACCCTGTATATTTACAAACTCAAAAATGATTTAAATTTTACACAAAAATCAGGCATAATTTTTTTTGTAATGTTTCAAATATAATCAGTGTCTTGATTTATTTAGCAGCTTATCAAATATAACCATAGTTATGATTTTAAAAAAAAAATTATTGATTTAAAAATTTGGTAAGTAGTTAGTGAAAGAAGGATAAAAATTTTACATAATTTTGTACAATTATTCATTCACCCTTTCGGAACGGGTATCTCACCGATGAGATGGTATTAAACTGTTTCCTTTGGATTAATTTAATTATTTTAATTAGTGCATGAAATATAGAGGGCAAGCAGTGCAAACTAAGTTCAGTAAACTCCCGTTAGTACGCCGTTAGAGGGGATTTGTGAAAACGTCGTAATAAGCGGTACGACGCAAGGGCGGATCCAGACCAGATTTTCGGGAAGGGGGCCATGTCAGAGGGTATTACATTCGAAATTTTCAGTGCCTCAGAAATTTTTTTGAAGAGTGCTTGCTTTTAAGCAGCTTTTTAGGGGTTTATAGTAACTTAGAGGATATCCAGGGCCCGTGCCATTGTTTTAGAAAGTGGGGGGGGGGGGCGAAACCTTTTTGGTAGGGGCATAACAATACTTATGTTTCGCGAGGTGTTTGGCTCCCAATTTTCCGAGTATAACATAAATAAAATACGAAACTTCGTTAAAGTTATAAAGGTTTCATCAGATAATGCTTAAAGGGGGGTTCTGGGGGTCCTCCCCCAGAAAATTTTGTGAAATTTGGCTTCCAATAGAAGTTTTTTTACTCATTTTTGTACATTTGGTACCCATTGGATAACACCTACAGAGAGCAACTTCTTGTACTCCTAAAAGGAGAGGAGAGAAACAAATTCAAGTAGAAAACAGTAAATAAGTAACCATGAGAAATTAATAGGGGGTCTGGGGGTAACCCCCAAGAAAAATTTTTTGGAATGCCTCTAAAAATAAAGTTTCAGCTCATTTTGAAAGCATGAACCACAGAATTTTCAAGGATGAAATTATAAATAGATGCCAAATTTTGAAAAGGACTGGGGGTCCTCTCCCAGAAAATGTTTGCAAATGCGCCCTTTTAAACTATAGTATTCATCTATTTTAAAACTTCCCAAAAGAGAACAGCTTCTTTTAAGCGGAAGAATTTTCAAGGGAAAACACTCTAAAACAGATGTCACATGTCAAAATATTAAAGGGGGGTTGGGGGTTGTCCCCCAGAAATTTTTTTGAATTTTAGCATTAAGAAAGTGTTTTTAAGCTATTTGTTAGGGTTTCTCGGGGGGGGGGGCCATGGCCCCCAGCCCCCCCCCCCCTGGATCCGCCACTGAAACGACGCTATATGAGGAATTTCATAAAACACCGTTTCGGCGATATACCTAATACCCGTAATACCTAATCTTACCTAGACACCTTTTTAAGCGGGATTTTATCACTAAAATAGAAACGAAAGAACAATGTCTAAAAACAGAACAAACATTCTCACCTTTACAACTTTAATTGGTATACTATTTAAATATAACACTTGAAAATCATGACAAAACAAATAAAATGGTGTCTCTCTTATTTCATTTTGTGAGACTAAAAACTTATTCCCCCAAAAATGAGGGACGTTTTGCAAATTCATGAATTTAAACCATTAAAAACCAAGAAAAATTTAGTATTTACCCATTAGAAAGAACTTTACCGTCGCTTCAATAAATAATTAGTTCCGCACGTAAGTTTTAATTTTGAGGGATAAAAACAAGTAATAATAAGTCTAAACAACGTTTTCTAGATTCCAGGAAACTATTTAACACTAACATTGCACAGATGTAATGCTCAAAAAAGTGTTATATGTCGAATTGAAGCAAACTGTACCAGCTGTAGTAATTTCAGAAAAAAAACACGTGGTTTATTTTGAACAAAGTTAAAATAAAATTATTATTTTTTTTATTTTAACTTTGTGCAAAATAAACACGTTGTTTTTCTAGAATTAGTAAAGCATTATAGTATGTCGCCCTAAACCACGTGGTACCCAAAATATATAACAACTTATTCTGCTCAAAATGATAATTTAATCAAATTTCACATCAAACAAAAGCATGCATTACAAGTAACGAAACACAAATTATAATGTAACAAAAGTTTACAAAGCAGTATACGAACATATTTTTTTACTTAAAAAATAACTGCTAGAACACGTGATTTTTATCGAAGGACAGTAAAACACTAGTTTTTAAAAGTTTAATTTACTTACTTGATATGATGAAAATATAATCCACGAAATTGTAGGGATGCTTATCACATATATATAAAAACTACAGATGTACTGATCACCAATGTAGAAAACTAACGAGGTAACGATGCGCAAGGGGACAGCGAAGGAAATGACCAATGCCTTCGACTTGCTTGGGGTGAGCGCTGGGGGGTCAACCGGTGTCCCCTCTGTATTCAGTTTTCCGCATCCAGCGACCTCTATAACCTCCCGTTCGTATCTGAACAATTCAAGAGTTTGCTGATGGATGGTATGCCGGAAAAATGAGACTTAATTGATTAAATTTAGATGATTTATTATTATAATTATACTAAAAGCAATTAGTTTAGTAAAAAATTTACAGAATAACTCAAAGGTAATTTATAAATATATTACCTTAAACTTTGACTAATAATTATAGATGTTTTTATGTTATGGAATGTTGCGCAGTATTAATGTTATAGAACAAATTGATACTAAATGCAACCCTTTTTGTTAGAGAGGCCTAAAATTTAGGCCCATATAGTATTTACTGTATTTTTTTCATTAAATTATTTAAACTACTTAACTGGGAATTTGTAGTAAAATGTTTAATTACGTAAAATTGGCCAATTTGGCATAAAAAGCTTTATTCACTTTTATTAAGTTAATATTTCCAAGGCTAAACTGGATCTGTTAACTGTGTTATATCAGGCTTGGTCACTGCCCAAAAGATCAAAGAAGCCGACGTTACTGGAAGTTTTCAGATCTTACCGCTTGAGAGCGCTGGCCACGTCTACCATCTTTGACGTCATGCAAAATGACGCCATGATTTATATTTTTTGACTTGTTAACATTAATGTAACAATGTAAAAACCCCCCACCGTGATATTAATTTTAATGGCTATCGCTATTCAAATAACAATTTAATGTAACAGCATGAAAGAATGTATTACCACGGCTTACTAGATACTTATACAGGCTAGCCGAGTACGGAAATCATTGCAAATCCAGATGGCATTATTGGACAAACTGGCAAAGCATATCCGCAGTGTTGAAGGCGGTGGGTGATATAGGTAGGTCTTGTAGCGGGAAAAGTTGTCAAATGGTTTTCATTGTTTAAAACTCGGCTAGCCTGTATAAGTATCTAGTAAGCCGTGGTATTACAGTTGACTCCGCTAGTATGATAACAATACCCGATTGATAACAATCTGCAATTTGATACAAGAAAGTTTAAAACAGTGTAACTAGAGTTTTGCATTATAATCAGAATTATGTAGTCCAAATTGAAGTATTTAAGCGATTTCCTAGTTTTTATTTTGCAAATTATACATTCTCAAAGAAAAATACATATGAGAGGAGAATATGTATCACTAAAAAATTAATGACTAATTTTGTATGTTTATGAATTAAAATTGGCCTTTAAACAGGAAAAAAGGGAGGTTTTTAAGGGATTTCGCCAAAATTTTGACAACATTAAGCGAAATGTTGATAACATAAAACGGTACATTTTACATTAAATTAAATAGGAGTGATCGGGACCGGTCAATTTCGATCATATTAAGCGGAGTCGACTGTATTTCCAATGAAAATTAATTTTAACTCTTATGTTTTGCATGTTAGTACGAAAGATGTCATTATTGAGCATAAATACGAAAACATGACAAAAATATTTTAATTTAAAACTAGCTGGTTTGACCCGGCAAAGCCGCGTCTTACCAGCTAGATTACGCGCCTTTGGCGCTGATGCGAGCTTCGCTCGTTACTACCACACGCTTGCAGAGCAGTTAAATTTTTTCCAATTTATTACTTTTTTTAAGCTGCATCGTCAGCGCTAAACTGTTCAATATTTTCAATCAAATTATAGGTTTTTCTAACCATAACTAATTTATTCTTATGCGTCATCTGAAGAGAAGGAAGTAATACTTCAATTAAACCTGTATCAGTATATTTTTTATACATCCAATATGCCTAGAAGTATCCTGTTGCGATAAATCTAGTAAAACGTCAAAACATTGAAGTTTGATAATTTCAAAGTAGATTTTCTTCACGCTCTTTAAAAGACGTTTTGCCTGTGTTGGTAAAAATATTAACTGAAAAGAATGGGGCAAATTGAAAAAAGTTTCTAATTTAAAAATGGAATGCTTTGAAGGAACGTGACATATTATTAGCTCATCTAGGGTTGGAAATCTTTCGATCGAGACCGAGTTTGTCCAAATCGGTTCAGGGGTTCGGGCTGGCGGCCGGCCAAACGGAACCTCCCCATAGAGTTAACATGGGGGCAAAACGAAAAAACCGCATAATTTAAAAATGGAATGATTTGGAGGAACGTGTTATATTATTGGCTCATCTAGGGGTGGAGAGCTTTCGATCAAGACCGAGTTTGTCCAAATCGGTTCAGGGGTTCGGGCTGGCGGCCGGCCAAACGGAACCTCCCCATAGAGTTAACATGGGGGCAAAACGAAAAAACCGCATAATTTAAAAATGGAATGATTTGGAGGAACGTGTTATATTATTGGCTCATCTAGGGGTGGAGAGCTTTCGATCAAGACCGAGTTTGTCCAAATCAGAACGGGGGTGCGGCCTGGCGGCCGGCCGAAAGAAAAACCAAATTATTTTAATATATAAGACTAGCTGGTTTGACCCGGCCAAGGCTAAACTGGATCGGTTAACTGTGTTATATCAGGCTTGGACAATGAGTGAAAAGCGATGTTACGGATTATGTCTCTAGTGAGCCATACGTGGCCAGAGCCATCTATCTGTCATTCATGGCATTTTTTAATAAAATTGCCGACTCGTCACGCTTGAATTGAGACTCGCGCATGACCAACGATGTGGCAGTGCATTGTGACTAGTGGAAAATGACTAGTAGTGAACCTCCAATTTTATTTGCACAGACTATAGATCATTAGAAACCTACAAAAAATTAGCGATCAAACAGAGCTGACAAATCGAATTTGTTTCCCTCTTCAAACCAAAAGATTCCTTCTCTCCCAAGATTTTATCTCCGGGTGGCTGATTCTCAACTCTCATCCATGCGAGGTATATGCCGGCCAAAGAGCCGAGGCAAAAAGCACCAAGAACCCAACCCAATCAATCAACCAAATTTCCTTATACGTGGCCAGCGCTTTCAAGCGGTGAGATCTGAAAACTTCCAGTAACGTCGGCTTCTTTGATCTTTTGGGAAGTGACCAAGCCTGATATAACACAGTTAACAGATCCAGTTTAGCCTTGACCCGGCAAAGCCGCGTCTTACCAGCTAGATTAAGCGCCTTTGGCGCTGATGCGAGCTTCGCTGGTTACTACCACACGCTTGCAGCGTAGTTAAATTTTTACAATTTATTACTTTTTTTAAGCTGCATCGTCAGCGCTAAACTGTTCAATATTTTCAATCAAATTATAGGTTTTCTAACCACAACTAATTTATTCTTATGCGTCATCTGAAGAGAAAGAAGTAATACTTTAATTAAACCTGTACCAGTAATTTTTTTTATAAATCCAATATGCCTAGTAGGTATCCTGTTGCGATAAATCTAGTAAAACGTCAAAAAATTGAATTTTGATAATTTCAAAGTAGATTTTCTTCACGCTCTCCCTATTGGAAAATTTTTCGCAGTGTTCCATAAACCAGTATCAAATCATATTGGATCAAGTATCATTTATACTGGTTCCAGTATCACTTATACTGAATCCAGTATCATTTATACTGGATCCAGTATAATTTGATACTAGTTTATGGAACACTGGGAAAATTTTTCCAATAGGGCTTTAAAAGACGTTTTGCCTGTGTTGGTAAAAACATTAACTGAAAACAATGGGGCAAATTGAAATAAATTTATAATTTAAAAATGGAATGCTTTGAAGGAACGTGACATATTATTGGCTCTTCTAGGGTTGGAAATCTTTCGATCAAGACCGAGTTTGTCCAAATCGGTTCAGGGGTTCGGGCTGGCGGCCGGCCGAACGGAACCTCCCCATAGATTTAACATGGGGGCAAAACGAAAAAATCGTATAATTTAAAAATGGAAGGTTTTAGAGGAACCTGACATATTATTGGATCATCTAGGGGTGGATAGCTTTCGATCAAGACCGAGTTTGTCCAAATCGGAACGGGGGTGCGGCCTGGCGGCCGGCCGAAAGAAAAACCAAATTATTTTAATATATAAGATTACCAATGAGGCTATGTACACTAGCAGGTGGTTTCTGTCCAGACCAACTTTATAAGAATAAGAATATACTGACAGGACCTAAACACTTTCTGTCAACCTTATTACGCCATTACTATTATCGTAACCTTATGAGAATTAAGTTCAAAAATGTGTTTCAGATAATTTAAAATTCAATTTTTTTTTTTTTTTGCCAAAACGCCTGAAAAGTCACGTGATCAGAAAACGGGCTTCTATTGGATGGGACGTCACAGCGCACGATTTGTGATTCAAAAGGGTTTTCGCGCCCAAACAAAAAACGAAATTTCAAAAATTTATAACCCAGAAACTGGGTTACGAAAATACTTGATGTAAACGTCATTCTTCATGTATTTTTATCTACTATTTTAATAATAAAATTTAACACTAGAACGACGGGATGAGCTTTTTTGGCCCATCGCGCTGTTTGCGGCTTAATAATTTCAACACTAATCAACCGAATGGCTTGAAATTTTCTGACTTTTCCTTATTTGGTTCTATTAAAGTGCTTACCAAACCGTTTTCATTTTAGTCTCATAGGAAAAAAGATAGCGAACCGTATACCTAGAAAGACGGAGTGGGCTTTTTTGGACCGTACCACCTCTGTTGTGTTTTAGTACAAGTTTCGTCCCGCTGGCATTTCCATGAAACTTTTCTATAGAAAGGGGGGATCTCCTTTGTTTGTTATCTCTTTCAAATGTTATCTCTCACAAGTTCCATTCAATTCGATTCGGTTTAGAACGCCCCTTTCTCAGTCGGGGTTGTGGTCGAGGGGAGGACGTTTCAAAGGATGAATTTATGGTGCCCACCATAAAGATAAAGGTTCTCACCTTTGAATTTCGGCCTACAAAGTGACCAATAGGGTTTGTTTCTCATAAAAGAAATACATTTTACAACTGGAACTGTAAAGGCCTCTACACACAAGTGCATGTGGAATCGACTCCAGTAAGGGGTCCGTATGCTAAGTAATTCTAGTATTTCTCCATAGAAACCTATGTTAAAATTATCTGTATCTGCCATCAGGTGCCATGATCCTGGGTGACCCCAGTTTCAGTGGCGAATCCAGTAGGGGGGGGCTGTGGGGCTGCAGCCCCCCCCCAGAACCAAGACATCCCAGTTTTGGTATAGTTAAAAATTGCAATAACGTTTTTTTTTTAAATTTTGGTAGTAAATATGATTATTCCCTGACTTACTTTTCCATGATATTTTTTTTAGCAGAATCATTATTCTTCAGGGTCTGTAACCCTAGTCATTAGGTAGGTTTTTAATTTTTTGAAAAAATTTTCGTAGGTAGGTATTTGGAATTTTTTTTCAAAACAATTATATAGAAGGTTTTTTCGCCGGTTTTATGTTTTTGAAGGCGCTGATTACGAATATCATATTTGCTCCTATTTGGAAGGTCGTCTTCATATTCAAAAATCACAAAAATTTTCGATTTTTTGCTTAGGGTCAGGTCAATTGGATATTGACATTACAATCCTGTAGAACAAGTTAATCCAATTTAATTTAACATTTTTCAACTATAAGTTGGTCAAACTTAGCATTAAAAGTAATGATCCATTTTACCCCAGGTTGGGGTAAAATGGATCATTACTCTTGGATGGATCATTAATTGAAAAATGTTAAATTAAATTGGATTAAAATGTTCTACAGGATTGTAATGTCAATATCCAATTGAAAGAAATTATTTAAAAATAATAGTTTTGATGAAATAATACTTAGAATGTGAAAATAGCTAAAAAGTGATCCATTTTAACCCACCAGACCCTATAGAATCAAAATACTTCATTTAAAGAAAAAAAAAATAAAACTGCTTGACAATTCAATACATATTTCAAGGAAATAAGTTAAAAACATTCATTAAACTTAATATACAGAAAGACTCCTCCAAAAAGAAAAGAATGGATCAGCTCTGATCCACTTTACCCCAAGTACGAAATATTGATATAAAACAGAAAATATTTTATATTTTTCTTACCTGTTTGGATTAAAATGTCTCCATATATATCCAATATACTCCATATTTCTTTAATTGTTTACATTAATAATTTCATGTTGTACTAACATATCAAACTATTACACTATTCCAGAAACAAAACTCTAATTCTCTTACATTAAATATTTTCAACTGAAATTATTTCATAAATAATTGCAACATGACAACCCTCAGTCAAAGTCCTGACCCTATGACGACACTAAAGTGGAAGGAGAAAATGGGTAAACACAAAGCTTGTTGGGTTGCTAGGAGGAAATTTCGCTACGCAAATCGTGATGAAAAAACACAATATACATGGGTTTAACAAAATAATCCTATTTTTAAATTGACGTTCACTCCAAATTGAGACACCGCGATGGGAACTACTTTGTTAGTGACATCATAAGGTCAACTTAAGTTGCTGTCTGTACTAGACAGCAACGTTAGTCATGGGCGTAGCCAGGTTTCATGTTAGGGGGGGGCAAGGATACTTACCTTTGCTCTTGATGTTGCGAATACTATTGACTAGGGGTTGACTCAACATTATTTACCAGATACCCCCATACCACACGGCGAGTACTTTTACACGCTAAATTTTAGGGTACTTAAACAAAGGATTTGAACTTTTGCACACCTAAAGTAAAAATACGGGTAATGAATGTGAGAAATGGAGGGTCTGGGGGTCCTGCCCCAGATTTTTTTTTTAAATTCGCCCCTAAAGTAGTGTTTTAGCTCATTTTGAGACTCTTTGGGCCGAACAGAACCGATTCGTGTAAGCCACACAATTTTCAAGGAAAATTATGTACTATTGCTTTAAATACACTATTGCTTTAATAAAGTTTTTAATTTTTTTTTAAGAAACTGAGAACTTAGGGGGGGGGCAGCTGCCCCTCCCTGCCTCCCCCTGGCTACGCCCATGACGTTAGTTGACCCTAAAACGTCACTATAACAAACAAAGTAGTTCCCATCGCGGTGTCTGACGCTTGAGTGAAATGAAGAACGTCAATTTAAAAATAAGATTACTTTGTTAAACTCATCTACATATCGTCGGTTTACAGTCGAAAGGCACTAAGTCACTTTTGGAAGATATTTTGAAAGCGGTGGAAGCTTGGCGCATCTCTAAAATCTCGTCAAACTGAAAAGCTAGTAACCTAGCATAGATGGTTGGTTTGTTTTAAACCAGAAAGAATTCATACAGCAAAAAGCTTAAATGTTGGTTCGCGATTAATAATTTATTAAATTGAAATTATTTGATCATGTAATTGAGTTATTTTAGGGATTATAAAAGATTTTATAATACGATTTCTCAAAGATTTTATAATAATATTTTCTTTTTCATACACTATAACTAGAATGGCAACGGTAAAATGATCGCCAAATTTGGCATAACCTCGTACGGAGTTAGTTGAGCAAGAAGTGACTTAGTGCCTTTCGACTGTAAGCCGACGATATAGTGTCTTTTTATCACGATTTGCGTTCCGAGACTCCTCCTAGCAACCCATCAACGGGCTTTCGGTTTACCTATTTTTTCCTTCCGCATTTGTGACTTACTGGGTTCAAGAAACGTTGCAACCAAGTATAGTATAATGTGGAATCGCCTACCACTGACCACCCTAGAGTAAACCCACATCGATTCTTGACGATTATCAATTGTTCAAAGGCAGGATGATTATGGCAGATATACAAATAGATCCCTCTATGCCCTATTATAGGAAATGAACGGGGGAGCTCCGTTGAGAGAGATTCATTTAACTCCCCTGTTTACCTCTCTCAGCTAAGAGAACATATTAAAATTCCGAAGAGATCCGATGGGTCCATTGATTTCTCTTTGATCTAATTAGAAGGGCTTTAGAAGCATCACGGATTGATGGTATTTGTCCATTATGGTTTGGAACGGTGATTTGAATAACTGGTGACGTCAGGGTGGGATTTTAGTCCAGACCTGTCTGCCTTTGTCAGAGATTACTGTTTTAGTATTTAATATTTTATACATTGTCTATCATTGCGATTTTAATCCCTTTGGGACGCGCGGGGTCATTTTATAACCCCAAGCTCACATTGACATTCATTCGTTTTTACGGAAAACTAGCCACCTGTGCATTCCTGAGTTTCTGACCCTTATCTACATGCTTGAGTGAATTCATGAAATTCCATTCATTCTTCTGCCCCCACAACCACTTTCTTTGTTACTGGGGCTTTGGAATGACCCCCGCGATGCTTTTCGCTAGTCCTGCATATCACTTCTTTTGCGTGCGAGATCAGGGCTCGATTTGAGGTGGTTTTTATATTTTTTATGAATTTTTTGGAAATGTATAAAAAAGATAAAGTAGGTACATAAGGCAATTGGCACTAATGCTTTGTTTTTTTTTTCACAAAATCAACTTAGAATTTAATACTATTCAAAGAAATTCATTTAGATTTAGTCTAACTTGTTTTTCTTTTCCAAGAAAACTTTGATTTCAGACAAAAAAACATTACAGTTTTCTCATTGACTTCTATGTAGTTTTCTTAGACAAGTATCAGTTTTTGTTCTGGGACAAATACAAGAATAACATTTGTATTCAATGGAAATCTGCCTATTTTGTGTAAAAATAGACAACGTTTCGTCAAAGACTTGGCTTTTCCACTTATGAGTGATTACATAATAAATGGGTGAATAAACAGAGTTTAAACAATGAACTTAGAATGGAAATAGAAAAATATCAGTTCAAATGTCTAAAAATTTATGTTTCCAATTAAAAAAAAATATGTTTAACTATGTAGAAAATAGCTAAAAGGGTTGGGGTTATTAAATAACTCCCGCGAGTCTCAACGTTCACCCAGTAGGCGCGAGTCCTACCGGGTTAATAGTAACTATTAGTTGTTATGTTAGGAATTTTAGCATTCGTTTATTTGGACCACACCCGCCTGCAGTGTTCCCAGGAAAACCTGGAAAAGTCAGGGAATTTTAATTTCACCAAAAACCAAAAAACCTGGAAAATCATACAGAATACCTGGAAAATGAACAATATTTAATGTTTGCGTGTCAATTTTGCCCTGGAAAGTGAAAAAAAAAATAGACCATATATTGAAAATATGCGTTCAAAAAAGCAAGAAATATCCGAAAAATGCCATAAATTGCTAATTTTTTGACAGAAAAATCTTAATAATTGACCTGGAAAAGTCGGGGAATTTCAATTTCACCAAAATCCAAAAAACCTGGAAAATCATACAGAATACCTGGAAAATCAACAATATTTAATGTTTGCGTGTCAATTTTGCCCTGGAAAGTGAAAAAAAAAAAAATAGACCGTGTGTTGAAAATATGCGTTCAAAAAAGCAAGAAATATCCAAAAAATGCCATGAATTGCTAATTTTTTGACCGAAAAATCTTGATAATTGACCTGGAAAAGTCGGGGAATTTTAATTTCCCCAAAAACCAAAAAACCTGGCCAAAAACCTGGAAAATCATACAGAATACCTGGAAAATGAACAATATTTAATGTTTCCGTGTCAATTTTGCCCTGGAAAGTGAAAAAAAAAATAGACCATAATATATTGAAAATATGCGTTCAAAAAAGAAAGAAATATCTGAAAAATGCCATGAATTGCTAATTTTTTGACCGAAAAATCTTAATAATTGACTTGGAAAAGTCGGGGAATTTTAATTTCACCAAAACCCAAAAAACCTGGAAAATCATACAGAATACCTGGAAAATGAACAATATTTAATGTTTGCGTGTCAATTTTGCCCTGGAAAGTGAAAAAAAAATAGACCATAATATTTTGAAAATATGCGTTCAAAAATGCAAGAAATATCCGAAAAATGCCATGAATTGCTAATTTTTGACCGAAAAATCTTAATAATTGACCTGGAAAAGTCGGGGAATTTTATTTCTAAAATTGAGCGGGAACCCTGCGTCTGCCTTGTCAGAGATTACTGTTTTAGCATTTAATATTTTATACAATATATCATTGCGATTTTAATAGTAACATACACTGGTGTTCAAATTAAGGAAAAATTAAACCTCATGTATTAGTTTCAGGTAATAGAGTGTTTTCAGGTGACGTCACGACCAGCTATTTTCTTTTAACTGTTAACCTTTTAACTAACTAACTAACTAACTAATATTTTTATTTTTTACAACAACAACATGCACATTAATAATTGAAACAAACACAGACACATATATAAGAAAAAACAACAGGAAGACATATGAGTTGCCAAGGGGTCAGAAACCCATATGGGCAACCTAAAGCAGTTGTATTTGAAATTAAAAAGCAGTTGTACTGCAATTTTGCAGGGCTTTTAACTGTTGCTAAAGTGATTGCTAGGTATAACGAGGTATCTGTTGTTAAGGCGGTTTTTAGGTATATATGGGGTCACGTGATTGCAAATGCTGCAATAGAAGAATTCCACGGCCAGTCATTTTCTTTAACTGTTAACCTTCTGTAGGGCAAAAAAAACTGTAACCTTCTGTTGCTAAGGCCGTTGTTAGGTCCGAGTTATGTGATTGAAAATGCTCTATGCGTTGACATCTTATTCACCTTTTTAGGCATCTTGTCTGTCTTAATTTTCATTTATTGGACGGAAATCCTTAACTTAATGGAGCTCAACAGGTTGTAAATCTATAATAATAAAAGAGCTTTACCACTCACTCACACACTCACTCACTCACTTACCAACGCACAGCAAAATCTACCGGGGCTAAAGACTCGAAACTTGGTAGGGTCGAAGACCTTACGGTGTATACGCGCACTAAGAAGGGATTTTTCGAAATTTCTTTTTTCTGACCCACAGGGGGGTTTGGAGCGTTTTCGAGCCCAGCGGCGTCCCAAATGACCCCAGATCTTTGTTATTTCGCAGGAAGGTACCTAGCAACAATTTCTAGAAAGGCATTTTTCAGATTTTGGATATTCGAATTTTAAGAGGTCTGAATATTCCAAAAACCCGTTTTTGTTGAGCATAAACCAAGTTTCATATTTTCGAAGAAAACAATACCGAGAAATCGATATTACGAATTGAACTGTTGGTAATACCTTCTTGAGAGAATTTCAAAGAAAGTAATTTCTGGATTTTTCGATATTCCATTCTGGAGAGGGTGCACGGGAGTTTGAATATTCACTCCCGTTTTTAGTTTTTGGATCCTAGCATCCACATTATTAATGTGATTGTTATAAAATTTTAGCATGTTGTTCCTCACACCACCAGGAAGGTTTGCGAAAAAGAATTTTCAGAATCAAAGCATTCCAATGAGCATTTTTTGTCCCTTTTCTAAATTCTTATGCTTAGCCTTCAATGTTAAATTTATTGCGGTTATTGCTCTTTCAATGACACGCAAAACCTCTATTGTTGGAAATATTTATTTTGAAATGTTTTATAACAGGTGAATTTTTAAAAAATATGATAAAGAAACAATTTTTAATGATTAAATAATATTTTTTATGATAACCAAAAACCGTTCCACTGAAAAATTTTATTCTTTTTTCTATTTAATCAAATTTAAGTATTTCCAGCAAAGTTCAAATTAAACAATATTTTATCACAGACATTTTCAGTGTCGGTTCAAATGATGTTTATGTTTGAAATTTCTTTCAATGAATGAGTTGGTGATAAATCAGCATTGGGGGGTTCAGGGGGTCTCCCCCTGATTTTTTAAAAAAATATCGTTATTAAAAAATGGTTATAAACACTAATTCTAAACCAGTTTTTTAAGATCTTAAAAAAGTATAAAAGTATGTAGTATATTTAATTGTTTTGTATTTTATAAAAATTTAGCGGGATGAGGGGGAAATAAGTTTTATCTATAAACATTGCTGTTCAATAATATATCTTTATTGTGAGCGAAGACGGAGAAATTTGCCTCAAATATACATTTATACCAATTGCAGGAATGGATGGAGGGAGAAAAGGACAAAAGAGAAAAAAATGATGGGGTTCAGAAGGTCCCCTTACTTTTTTTCTATTTTGAAAAATTACTCTTTAAAAACGGGGATGGGGATTTCACACATTAAATCTAAACAGGTGGTATTTTTAAAAGGTTTTTTTACATCTTAACGAAGTGGTATGACATCAAAAAAGAATCCTAGCGGGAAGACTGTTGACTTTATTGCATCTAAACGATAATAACAGTTTGATAAGCCTTTTATCCCCCGAGCAACGGCGGGCATATCAGCTAGTTTTCAATAAAATTGAAGTTATTTATGCATTATTTATGCATTTATTATTTATTATTTATGCATTTATGCATTATTTTGAAGTAAAATTGTTTAACCTCATACAATTTCCTTTTTATGTCAGATATGTTGATGATTCTTTTGTTCTCTTAAGTGCTGATCAGAATGTCGATATTGTTCTTTCCCTCATTAATTCTATTGACCCTTGCATACAATTTACTTTTGAAGTTGAAATTAATCAGCAACTACCTTTTTTGGATGTTCTTGTTATTCGCACTGATTTGGATTTTCTAACTACTGTATACCGTAAACCTTTTGCTGTTTCCTTACCCCCTCATTTTAAATCATGTCACCCTTATAATCAAAAGTTAGCTGCTTTCAATACCTTAGTTTTTCGTGCCATCAGTATTTGCAGCAATAGTGAGTTTTTGGAAACTGAGATTAATTATATCAAGGCTGTGGCCATTGATCGCGGATTCTGCCACACTTTGATAGATTGCATTTTTGGCAAATTTGTGAAAAAACGTAACAATGAAAAAACTAAACAGGAATTAACAAACTTAATTGTTTTACCCTTTTTTCCAAAAATTACTTTTAAAATTTCTTATATTCTGAAAAAATTTGACTTTTCGGTAGTTTTATCTCCAATTAACAAAATTTCTTTTTCTAATCTTAAAGACCCTATTGATACGGGCAACAAATGGGGTATTCACAGGATTTTTTGCAGTTGTGGTTTATCCTATATTGGACAGACAAGACGTGCACTAAAATTTAGGCTGAAAGAGCATGCTAATTATATTAAAAAACAGGAATTTTATAAGTCTTCCATAGCTAGACACGTTTGGGACAATGACCATAGTTTTGATTTTTCTTCTGCCGGAATCATAAAAACTTGTAATTCAGCCCTTGATCTTGATTTTTTCGAAGGCTTTCTAATAAATAAATTTGCAAATCTTTTAGTTAATGATTTAACAAGTACCCCTTTTCTTTCCCCGATTTGGAGTGAATAATTTTCATTTTGTTTTTGATGTTGCATTTTGGTGATATTTTGGTAATTTGTCGGTGGCCTTCTGTGTACATTTTTCTCTTTTGCCCTGTGGCATCGCTTGTTTCGTTCTTTTGCTTTTTTATATAAACTGTGTTTGCTTGTTGTCATGTACCATTGACAAAGGGGATCCAAGGAATCCCCGAAACGCCGTATGGCTTTTAATAAATTTTAATAAATTCATGTGCATATATATTTTTCGTTTGTTCTTTTTAAACTTATACCCTTTAGATATTATAGAATAACACACAAGCAATTTTAGATTAAACTCTAAAGTCATAAAAACTCCTACAATTTGTTTGAAAGGAATCTTTATAAAACTAAAAGGTTTTTTTTATAATAAAAGAACTTGAAATAGTTCAACCATTTCATAAAAAATGTAGAATGCAAAAAACTCGAGAAAATATATTTGTCTTTGCAAAATTAGAATGTCAGGAAAAAAAACAGTATTTTTTTCATTCCGTTTTAAAAGTAATTAAGCATCCGAGTATTTTTTAATAATCTCTCGCACGAGTATTTCTCTTTCCAATTTCAGAATTTTGTTAAAAAATGTTTTAATTTACTTTATTGATTGCTTTTTATTACGTTTCCAACTTCTTTTTATTGCATTCTTCACAGAACTGCATATTAATTTATATTTATTACTTCAATAGACACCTAAATTAAATTTTTTTTTAATTAATAATGTTTATTCATAATGTTTTTAATTTCTAGTGAGTGTATTTTTCATTTGAAATAAGGAGAGAATTGTTCCTTTATTCAGATTTTAAGCATTTTCTATGACAATAACCAAATTTGCTTTTTACTAGATCAATAGAAGATATTGGAGAACTGCGCTTACCTTTTTTTATAGTAACTAATAAAAGTTAAGTTATGTTATAAAAATACCAAATATTTCCTGTGTATCTCTTGTGTCAAATGCAGAAAAACCTCTTTTCTTTTTATTATCTTATTTTTTTTTTAAATTTGTTTACCTAACCTTCTTATTATCTTCCGTTATGAAAATCGATAATCTTTATACTTATTGTTTCTAATAGCAGTGGAAAAAAGTAACGACAGCAACGTTTCCTGACCCTATGACGTCACTAACAAACAAAGTAGGAAAGACAGACTAGTTCCAATATAGCGGTGTCTGAGTTTTGAGTGAAATGAAGAACGTCGATTTAAAAATATGATTAGTTTGTTAAACCCATGTATAAATAGTGTTTTTTATCACGATTTGCGTACCGAAACTCCTCCTAGCAACCCAACAGGCTTTCTGTTTACCCATTTTCTCCTTCCGCGTTGTGACGTACTGGGTTCGGAAACGTTGCTGTCGAGTATAGTTGTCTGTTTCACGTCAAAGAAAAAAATTATTCCATTTACTAAAACAAATCAAAAAAAGTAACCAACCCTACAAAATTCTTAAAACTACACTGCAAAAAATGATCGTAAAAAAACAGAAAAGCTCTGGCAGCAACAGTTGCCAGAGCTTCCCTTTCCACGGAATTTCTCTGTTGACTGAGCTTGTTTTGTATGAACGACTTTTTCTGCGAAAATATTTAGGGATATAACCCTCTAAAATTTCCTAAGTTAGGAAAACAATGAGACACCAGTGTGTAGAGGGACAATATGTAGTTAAAAAAATAGAATATTTCCAATGGATAAGTTCCCTCAAGTTGCGAAACAATCGTTAGCATACAGAAAAAGTTCAATCAACAGAGAAACTCCGTGGAAAGGAAAGCTCTGGCAACTTTTGCTGCCAGAGCTTTTCTGTTTTTTTACGATTATTTTTTGCAGTGTAGTACCCCAGGTCAAAATATTGGATATTGGATTCACTGTCTATATACGGAATTTATTGGATCAGGTAATATTCGTCGGCAATATGTATTTCTTCCTGTTTAAACTGATATAACAATGAATTTCTTTTGTGCATTTCCTTGGAAAATCCCCCCGATTTCGAGCAACGTTGAATGGAAAGTATTGACTTATGTTGGAGCGAGCGATTTAATACTTTTACTCTCATGCTGGTTTTAGCAGTATTTCATCCTTTTTTTCTGTACTAGTATTTGAAAGAGTAGAGTGTTTTCAGGTGACGTCACGAATAGGTATTGTAGGGCAATGCGTATGTTGCTAAGGCGGTTGCTATGTACGGCGGTATCTGTTGGTATGGCGGTTGTTAGGTGTGTGGTCACGTGATTGCAAATGCTCCAATAGAAGAATTCCACAACCAGTTATTTTCTGTAATTGTTAACCTTCTGTAGGTCAACGCGTCTGTTGCTAAGGGAGTTGCTAGGTCCGAGTCATGTGATTGAAAATGTTCTATTGTGTAGCTTGCTTCATCGTGAATATTCGTGGAGATATTAGCATGTGAAAATACCACTTTTTCAAGCTCTAAAAAGTGAAAAAGTTCTTAAATTTGCAGGTTTTTCCAGTGTTATAATGTAGTTTCGTGTTTTTTTAGTTAGATGAAGACAGAATTTAATAAAAAAAAACTTGAAAATTTGCAAACTTTTCTTTTTTGAGTCTCTTGAAAAAGTGTTATTTTCACACGCTAAATCTCCGCGAATATTCAGGATATTTTCATGAAATATCTCTTATGGGAAGATCCTTGATTCCTATTGATCCTTTTAAACCCTGTCCGGGGATTTGGGGACAATGATTTACGAAAATTAGTGTCATAAATTTCTTTGGTCTTCGGAGTAGGATTAAAAAAACTGGGTACTTTTATCTTTTTTAATTAAAAATGTGTCAGTCTTTTTTGCAGGTGTAATTTATAACATGTAAACTTATGCCTTTATTATTTATTTTTTAAAATTCTGTATGAACCCTCTATATCTATATATTTACGTTGCGAATATTTCTCGGTATGTAACGAAAAGGAATTTACTTTTGGCTTATTTTTCGTGAGTGCAAATAAACTGACTGTGCGTTAACTGTCCAACAAAAGAGATTTAGCAATACTCTCAGGGGGGGGGGAAACGATTTGAATGAGTTTTTCCGATACTTTCACTTTTGCTCATTTCGTCTAGACAGGGTCTGAGAAGGTGTTTAGCCACTTTCCTATGTATTCCCATCAGTGTGACGTATACACGACAATGGACGGGCTTTTTTTTAACCATTGAAGGAAGTTAGAAATACCAATACAGCTGGGGACGGTTTCTAAAAATACTCTTTCTAGGTACACAGCAAAAAAAAAATATGTTGAATTTGCATAGAAGAAAAACTGTTTCAGCCAGGACGGCAGTCTATATCCAATTATCCTTCTGTAGTTTTTTTTAACAGAGATTCCATTTTTAGTACTCTGTAAAAACAATTCCGTAGAATTATTTACGGTTTTAAACTGGTAGCTGGGTTGGTTGTGGAAAACTGTAAAAATTACAAAGTAAATCCATAAGAACAACGGTGTTTTACCTTGTAATTAAAAAACCCATGGATTAAAAGGGTAAAACGCCGTCGTTTTTACGGATTTACTTTGTAATTTTTACGGATTTGCACAACCAACCCAGCTGCCAGTTTAAAACCGTAAATTGTACGGGAATTCTTTACAGTGTAGTGTGTTTCTGTTATTTTTACACAATTTTAACTGTTTTTAGCCAAGGTTTATAGAATATAATTTTGGCTCTTCACATAGACATGGCAAAAGCTCGTGACGTCTCGTTTCCGCTGCCAGTGACGTCATTTGTAACGCCTCCTAACTGTTTGAACAACCAATCACTTTCAGTTTGAGCGTAATAAGGGAAATATACTGGTGGCATGGAAACTTTACGCTCCGCCTTAACAAGCCTGATTGGCCAGTGTAAGCTTTGGCTCGTCACTTCCGCTGCCAGTGACGTCACTGGTAGCAGTGTCAGATGGGCCCCCCGTGGTTTTTAGCAGCTTAATTCCAAGTAATTACCGATTAAATATGTTTCTTTAACTGTGTCGGCAACTCGCGTCTTTTTTTTTTGGTCCTTTTCTGGACCGCCAAAGTAATCAATAATATGCATTCGTGGACACAAAAAATTAGTTTGACCTTTTTAGGCGTCAAATTTCTTGGGGGAAACCCCCAGATCCCCTTTTTTAATATAAAACTATTTAAAAAATACTTTACAAGCACTTAAGACAAAAGTGAATTTTTTTGAGTTCGAATCTTATAATTTAGGAGAAATGCTAAAATGTAAAAAGTTTATTTCTTTGTAGATAATAAGGCAAGAAGCAATAACGTTATTTATCTGTTAGAAAATAATATACCAACTTTCCTTAAAGTACGATATTGTTACGTTTTTACGAACTCTAACCAACTTTCCTAAAGGTAACTTTTAATTTCTTGAAGTAAACCAATTTTTTGTGGAAAGCCATTGTTTTAATTAATTTTTTGATATTTTAAATTTGTTTTTTAAGATTATCTTTAGATGGCAACAGTTAAGTATTAATGTTCTAAGAAGATAGTAGTAGTTTTTGTTGTTGATTATTTAAGATTCTTGAAGTAAGTTGTTTATATTTTAGAGAAATTAAATATTACTTTAGAATTATTTTTTAAAGTGTAAAATAGATTGTAGATAAATATATCTTATTTACGGGACTCCTTGATTGAGTAGAGTAGTTATAAAATATTTTTTGATACTACATTATCAGTGGGTTTTTTTTTTTAAATATTTTTAAAGTAAATTTTATTTTTTTAAATAGTGTTCCTGTGTAATGTGAAATGGTTAACAAGAGTTTTGTTTAATTTACAATTTAATTAAGAAAATAGCGTACACGATTTAAATTACATCCATGTAAAATATGTTATCTGAAAATAAGAATTTAAAACTGGACCCCCCGTAAAATTACTTGCAGACCCCTGCTTTAATATATAGAAAATATAAAAATCTATGAAAAATGGGATAAAAATATATTGCTTACTTAGAGGGAGACATAGTTTTTACTTAATTCATTTATCAAACTATAAATAACTGAAAAGTTACTTTGAACTAGGATTGACATTTTTCTAATAGCCGAACAAAATTAAAATCGTTAGTCCATTATAACCTCTGAGTTTCATCATTTTTTTATAAAAGGTTAAATTCAACTTTTGTAAGTTAGTGAATTAAATATATAACCATGCAAAACTGAATTATAGATGCGTTTATTCGACATTTTTTTTTATGAATGTTGATTTTTAATTTACACAATTACTACTACCAAGAGTTCAGCTTTGTATAAATTAAAAAATTGAAAATGGAATTAAGTTCTGCTAGTAGAAACATCTTTAAAACAATTAGGTGAAATTGCATTAGTTAAACCTGATTATCTCAAAATTGTAAAATTGCTATTTTTTTTTTCAGAAAATATAATAAAGCCTATCTCTTTCAGGGAAAAAAAATTATTATTAAACTCAAAGTGTAGAATGAGAAAGAAGCGATAATTTTTTTAAATAAATTATATAAAATAACGAAACTAGAAGTGATATTGCTAAATTTTACAAATTTAGATCATTAAAAGAAAAGAGAGAAGGGTTGTGGAAGTTTTCTGTATTATTTTTGAAAATCTAACTTTGTATTTCTTTTGTTCCGATGGTGTAACGAGACCTAGATTTTTATTCTGGAAAGGATGAATTATTCCACAGCCCTAAAAAATGTAGCTTGTTAGAAATCTTAAGGTAGGATTTGCATTTTTCTTAAGTTAATATAGAAAAGTTAATATAGTCACTACGCGGAAGCAGAAACTGGGTAAACAGAAAGCCTGTTGGGTTGCTAGGAGGAATTTCGGTACGCAAATCGTGATAAAAATACGCTATATATACGTGACCTTAACAAACTAATCACCTTTTTAAATTGACGTTCTTCATTTCACTCAAAAGTCAGACACCGCGATGGAAACTACTTTGTTAGTGACGTCATAGGGTCAACTGAAGTTGCTGTCTAGTATAAAATACTTTTATACAGTAGTTTATTTTGCCTTTTTTTTCAACTTCTCTCAATCCAACTCTACGTGTCAAATAAACACTCTCAAATCAAACGTAAATCTCTGTAAAGCCCAATTCAAACAGCGACCAAGACAGAGATCGGACTAGTAAATTCTTCCTGAATGCGGCGAAAACATTAAAATACCTTTAAAAAAATGGTACACTTTATGCTTAGACGCTAAAGAGTTAAAATATGTGGATTTTAAGGGAGATATTTCGTTTGTGTAAATGACCCGATAAAAACTTTCCCCTTTTGTTCAAATGAGAGGGGAAATGATTTTCTTGAGGTAAAAATTATGGCTGTTCTTTTTATTCATTAGAGTCTTTTCGATCTTTTGTTCTGCTGTGATGTATGGTCACATTTATTTAGAGCAAATTTGTATCTGAATGTGCATAAAAGTAAATTATAGGTTCTTTTGAAATTTCACTAAGAAAGCCTAAAAAAAGTTTCTTCCCAAAGAGTAATTTTTTTATTCATTTCAATGTCAAGAGAAGTTTTGGAAGTTATAAGGGGACATCCATAAATTACATGAGGTCAAAAAGGGGGGAGGGATTTGGAAAAATCTCACCAAATCTCACCAAGGGGGGGAGGGGGGTTTCTTTAATTCGATTTTCTTTAATTTTTAAGTATGAGAAACGAAAATCATTTTTAAAAAGTTGTAGGTAAATCTCACTTGGGGGAGAGGGGGGTCCAGCAAAATCTCACTAAATGTCACCAAGGGGGGAGGGGGGGGGGTCCAGATTTTGGAAAAAAACACCTCACGTAATTTATGGACGTCCCCTAAAGAAACGTGTATATCATTCACTATATTACCAAATAACCCATTATACTTGTATAGGGGAGGAACCACTTTCTAAAACAAGGTCTAAACTTTATTCCTACTTTCGCCGTGGTATATCTACCTCACCGATTCCCAAGCATCCTTTAAAACCGTTCATTGTGAAGAGTCCGTTCAGGTGAAGTCGATCGCACCCACGAGCACAACAAAGGGTGGCTTTCGAACGTTCTGAAAGGCATTGTGCACCCCCAAGGGAGGACTTGGAGCGATCCCTTTATCGGGTCCGCTGCTTTTAAATCGAACTTCGGTGTTTGGTGGAACTTTCCCGTTTTGGTCCATTATGACCGAGAATGGTGATCCATAGTTGGGTTAAATAGTTTAGTTTTACTTTGAGAGGTCAGGTTTTGAATTATTATAACTATTCTGTATGTACTTTGATTGGTTGGTTGGTTGGTTGGTTGGTTGGTTGGTGTTACATATATTTTCCGGTATGTGTGCTTGATCTCAAGGATCCGCTTATACACCTTCGTCAAGTAAGACAGACACAATAGAATTTTTACTGACACAAAGAAGGAAATTACACCCAGGGGCGAGGTAAGAATCGAACTTACGACGGAGCAGTGCGCAGATTATCTACTTTGATACGGGGGGTGATAGAAAATTCATAGTAAAGAAATCCTCCGAACTCAGAAACATAACGTTGCAAAAATTGGCTCCTCAAATTGTACTTTTACCATAAGGCAAAATTAATAAGCAAACCGCAACCCCCCTCATAATTAGGGAAGAAAACTGCCCGATCCCCCTTTGTTCTTTTCTTGTACGAAATCTTTAGTGATGCTTTTAATTTTGAAATGCATTGTTCTCCATGAACACTTGAATCACTTATTTCAGAAACATGTCAAACGCCACTTTTCTTGTTTTGAGATAAACGAGAAAAACTGTATAGAAGCTCACTACATTTTTATGAAGGTGTTTAGTAATTTTTTTCTTAAAGTAAACCTCATTTGGGTATTTTAAAGACAAAAAGAATTTTTTAAATATTTTTATTCTTTGCATAAAAAAATATTGAAGTTTTTGCATTTGACAGGTTTCTGCAATAAACAGAGTATTCAGGCCAATTTTCATAGTTTAACTCTAATTCTTTTAAGGATTTGGTAATAAAAGAGGGAGTATTAATTGAAAAAAGCATTTCCATATTAAATACTAACCCATAAAATTATTATAGAGTTCTTATTTTTTCTCTTTTGGTTATTAGATGCACAAATACTTATTTTTATAAATGATTTCAACTCTAGACTCAAAAATAGTGGTCAGCCAATTCAAAATGTTAATATAGACATCAATTCTTCGAAGTCAATTAGATAGTTGCTTGGAAGTAACTTTGTGGATAGTAAGAACGATTTTGCTTTAAAAGCCTACAAAATTAGTTAATTAGTTCAATATTATGATCTGGGGTATAGATTTGATGTCCACTTTTAATAAAGTGATTCATAGATCCAAAATATCAATCACATGGATGTGATAAATGGACACAAGCATGAAAATTTAAAATATATAGCTACCAAAACGTCATTAATCTTGAGATTCGTAAGAAAACTTTAAAAATATGGTTTTTAATATGGCTTGATGGACCGAACCTCTAAAGACTGACTTTTCCAATCGCATATAGTTTTTGTATGCGATCAAATAACAAACTGCAGTTCCAAACAAGCGGTAGATGAGACGGCATGAAAGAAATTCTCCGCAATTTAAGTGCAGAAACCAGTCAAGCGACGTCGTTTGACTTGTTTCTGCACTAAAGCTGAAATTTAACATGCTGGAAAACTATTTTAAAATCCCGTTATTTTTATTATTCTTACACTAAAATGTGAGTTTACCCCTACAGAATCATATGACACCAATAACTCATTTTTGAAAAATCTGGCGTTTGACATGTTTCTGAAATAAGCGATTCACTTAACCTATCGTTAAAACTTTCCTTGTGAAAAATTCTTAAAATTTTTTTCCTAGTTCAGTTTTTTAGGTGAAATTTATTTTTGGTTTAATTTTGAAATTATTAAAGCGGCAAGAAACAAGATATTTCGAAAATGCAGCGTTCGTAACATCTTATACGTAAGCATCACTCATACCCTGTCAGGAAAAATAAGCAAATAGCAAACCGCCTCCCTCCCATAGGTGCTTACGAAATATTTGAAGGGTCCCTAAGATTATTTTCTTGACTTTAACTTTACGTAACAAAATGAAATTAAAAAAAAAACTAGTTTCTGGAGAGAGAGAGATTTAATTGAAACTAATTTTCCCTCCTATAAAACTATCTTGACAACTTCAAAGAAAATTCTTGTAAAAATAAGTATTTATCCTTCTTAGATATGCTAATCAGGGACTGTTTTGCGTGGTTCAATATTTTTCACTTGGATATATTTGATTTAACTGTAACCCCAACTTTATAATTGTTTATTTCTTGTTGCATATGTAATCGTTCTGTACTCAACGACTCGACTGCAAAATATTCTTGTAGAAATGTTTCTTATAAAAGTAGAACCATCAAAAATAAGTATTTATCCTGGATTAACATGATTGCATTTGAGGTAAACCCAATAGTTTTCAAAGCTACATTGTTTCATTACAAGTTTCACCTAATTCGGAACAAACAATTTGCTCTGGATCGAGTATCAAAATCGTGTTGGCATCCTTCCAAAATTTTCTGGGTCATTTCCAATTTTGTTGATTTGATTCGTCAACAAAAAATAAATCGAACGTAAGTAGAAATGTCATCATTAATTTCTCTGAAACAGATTCAGCAAAACGTCTACGAATTTTTGACGCATTAAAAGGAACACCATATTTTATTCGTATGAGTTTGAGTAAGTAAAGCTTTCTTGCTACAGTGTAAATCTGTACAAATAACAGACATAGCCTTATAGTTTTGTTTTATAAACCTCTGAACCTTCTATTTTTAACTTATCCGCAAACAACATCGTAAGCATACAAATTAACCAACTACGCATTATTTCTTCTAAAAGACGTTTATTTAACGTTGAAATCGCTACTCTTGCGAATTTTCAAAAACATCTCTTTATACATATTTGAGGTGTTCAGAACGGTTCAGAATGAAAGTGGTATAAGTCCAAAAGGTCAAAATTTGAGAAAAGCATGGATTTGGATTCCTTTTAAGATCATGTACCTATAGTGTGGTTGTTGCCTATACTATACTCGATTGCAACGTTTGTTGAACCCAGTACGTCACAAATGCGTAAGAAGAAATCGGTAAACACGAAGCCTGTTGGGTTGATAGGAGGAGTTTCGGTACGCAAATCGTGATTGAAAAGCACTATAAATACATGGGTTTAACAAAAATAATCATATTTTTAAATTGACGTTCTTTATTTCACTCAAAATTCAGACACCGCGATTGGAACTACTTTGTTTATTAGTGACGTCGTAGGGTCGACTTAAGTTGCAACCTAGTATAGAATGTAACAAAAATAATAATCCAATACGTTGCAAAATATGAATGAATTTAAAATACAACGATTTTTATTTGCAACTTAAAACAAGCTTGTTTTAAGTTGCAAATAAAAATCGTTGTATTTTAAATTCACTAGAATGTAACGTTTCATGACCCTATAACGTCACTACGTGGAAGGAAAAACTGAGTAAACAGAAATCCTGTTGGGTTGCTAGGAGAGGTTTCGATACACAAATCGTGATAAAAAGACTATTTATAGGTACATTGGTTTAACAAACTAATCATACAGTGGAAGCTCTTATAGCGTAATTAATCCGTACCGACTTTTTTGTCGCTATAAGAGCAAACTTCGAGTGATACACTCGAGTGTAGAATATCACTCGTTTAAAAGCAATAAACTCGTTAAGCTAAACTATCAATTTTGATGCTTTTCGGGAAGGTGGACTCGATTCCCTCAATGATGTATTTTTAGCAGACTAATTTATAAAGTCTGGAGGATATCTCAACCTGAAAACGATATCATTGGGATTTAGAACACAGTTCGAATCATCCAATTGATCTTTCCTCACTTTAAACAATTATTTCTTATTTTATGAAGTCTTGATACTTCCAATTTCAGGTTATATTACCTTATTTTTTGCGTTTATTTTAATTTATATAAAGTTTAAGATCAATATTTTCCTAGTATAAATATTTGCTTTTTAAATTTTGATTTTGATATTAATTTATTGCATAGCTTAGCTTCCTTAGAAAGGTCTGATGCTCAACAAAATTTATTACATCAATTTCACCTACATCTGCATGCAATTTGATAAATTTATGTCTTAAATATAAGTCAAAAAATTGGAAATAAAGAAAGCTAAATGAATACGCTAATAAATTTAAAGTCTAAAATCAACAAGGACATTAGGTAGCGAAATGTTTCGTTTGGGATTGTAGCCGGTTACCCCGGGCGAAAGCAAGCGAGAAGAAGATGCGATCGTTACTTGGTGCTGTTTGTCATACTCTGATATTTGTTTATTGGCTAATTCTGGTGTGACGCACACAAACCGATCCAGAAAAGTATTCGATAAACTGAATCGATTCGAAGATTAGTCTTTATAAGAGCACAAAAGTGCTCTTATAGAGACTAGTTTTTGGGTCTTTATAAGAGAGTATTTTTATAAGAGCAGGTCGCTATAAGAGCTTCCACTGTACTTCTAAATTAAAGTTATTAATTTCACTCAACATTCACACACCGCGCTGGGAACTACTTTCTTTGTTTGCTCTCAGCTTGTGTCTCCAAAGTAACGTTGCAGTCTAGTACGTACAGGCCCAAAGACTGTAAATACTGTACTGTTAATACACTGTAAAAAATTCCCGAAAAATTTACGGTTTTAAACTGGCAGCTGGGTTGGTTGTGGAAAACCGTATAAAAATTACAGAGTAAATACGTAAGTACGTAATCCTGTTTGCCACACCACTTCTTTATATTTCTTTGTTTCCTTTCCTTTTTTTATAAATTAATCTTATATGTGTGAAATGTCTATATGTAATAATACAGTCACCTACATGGATCGAGTATGATTCCAGGTGACTATAAACATTTGTTGTATTTGTTCATTATAAATAAATAAATAAAAAAAAAGAACAACGGTGTTTATAAGTCAAAAGCTCAATTATTGGCCTGTAAGAGCTGCCTAAAAAAGGCATTCTCCATAGGATAAACACAGTCACCGTTAAATAAAAAAAACCTTCAATTAATACCCAAAACTACGTTCAGTGGACTTGTACCACTTATATTCTAAACAGCTCATTTGTATTATAAGACACGGCATATCTTGATCTTCCGCATGATTTCGTTTTTGCCATTATTACTATTTTAAATAAAACCTACCCTTTGAAATTTTTCCCCTGGATGAATAAAAAAACCCTTGAAATGCTGCTGCAAATTCAATTACACAAAGAATAATGCTAAAACAACGGAAACTCTGAAAGGAATTTTTCGTTTTCATGGTTGGGAAAAAATCTCAACGTTCATTTGTCAAGAGATTCCTTTATTGCTTAAAGTGTGACTTTTAAAACAACTTTAAGTCTACCCTATTTGTTTTTTTTACACGTCAGGTAAAACGTTAGTTCGTATGATGAAAGAGGGTTGTTTTCGGAAAAACATGAAATTCACTGTTTTGCTGTTTAGGGTCGGTTGGGGAAAAATGTGTCTAGTAGGTTAAGTCAAGGCTAAACTGGATCTGTTAACTGTGTTATATCAGGCTTGGACAATGAGTGAAAAGCGATGTTACAGATTATGTCTCTAGTGAGCCATACGTGGCCAGAGCCATCTATCTGTCATTCATGGCATTTAACAATAAAATTGCCGACTCGTCGTGCTCGAATTGAGACTCGCGCATGACCAACGATGTGGCAGTGCATTGTGACTAGTGGAAAATGACTAGTAGTGAACCTCCAATTTTATTTACACAGACTATATATCATTAGAAACCTACAAAAAATTAGCGATCAAACAGAGCTGACAAATCGAATTTGTTTCCCTCTCTTTCACCAAAAGATTCCTTCTCTCCCAAGATTTTATCTCCGGGTGGCTGATTCTCAACTCTCATCCATGCGAGGCCGGCCAAAGAGGCGAGGCAAAAAGCACCAAGAACCCAACCCAATCAATCAACCAAATTTCCTTATACGTGGCCAGCGCTCTCAAGCGGTAAGATCTGAAAACTTCCAGTAACGTCGGCTTCTTTGATCTTTTGGGAAGTGACCAAGCCTGATATAACACAGTTAACAGATCCAGGTTAGCCTTGGTTAAGTAGGTCTAGGGATTTTAACAGTTTATATTTCGAAGTGGTTATTTCCACGAAGGTTGAAGCATGCGCTTGCGTAGTAATATGAGTTTGTTATTACGTATTTTATAACATTTAAATTATGTTATTGATCAATCCTGCCATCAGCACCGATGGCCTAGTGGTAGAGTGAGCGTCTAATAACCTAATGGTCCCTTCGATTCCAGGCTGCTACTTTTGAGTACTATATTGCTTTTATTTAACTTGTAATTTTTCATAAGTAGCGAGATTAGTTAGAGTTGAGTTGTTACCTTCGTAGAAAAACCATTCCCTTTATATTTATAAAATTTAATGTTTTTTGACATGCTGATTTTTATTGAGACTCAAGTAAAATCAGATGCCGAAAAACATTAAATTTTATAAATATAAACTGTTAAAATCCCTAGACATATTTTACCCCACCAAACCCATTTTACCCCTATGCGATGTTTTAAGGGATGTTAATAAAGCTATACCTGGTTGCAATGTTTCTGCACCCTATGACGTCACTACGCGGTTGGAAAAACTGAGTAACAAACAGAAAGCCTGTTATGTTGCTACGAGGAGTTTCGGTACGCAAATCGTGATAAAAAGACGCTATATATACGTGGGTTGAATAAACTAATTATATTTCAAAATTAAAGTTCTTAGTTTCACTCGAAATTCAAACACCGCGCTGGAAACTACTTTGTTTGTTTGTGACGTCATATGGTCAACTAGCTTATCTGTCTAGTACAGGTTCCAGAACTAATTCGAGTAAAAGGGATAAATTTGGAAGTATGAGTTACTTTATTATAATACTTTTAAGGGCAATATGTAAAAATTACGAAAATTACGTAGCTTATAAATTTTGTAATCTTTTTTTTTTTTAAATAAGAGTGAGTTATTAAAAATATATCTGTATTTTTTTAGGATTACAGTTGGTACTGCATGCGAGTAACTGTGTGGCGCCGGCAAAAATGCAACTACATGGCTTCAGTTCGCTAGTCCTCAAATGCCCGATCGGTAAGTTTTTCTCAAATATCCTCCTTTTGTGAAAAAAAGATCTCCAAACAGGGGCCGTTCAAACATTACGTAAGCTTCTAAGGAGGGTTTTTGCTATTTGCTTATTTTTCCTGACAAGGGGGGAGAATGAGTGATGCTTACGTAAGGTATTACAAACACTGCATTTACGAAAATCTCTTGTTTCTTGCTGCATCAATTATTTCAAAATAAATTTCACAAAAAAAAAAACTGAACTAAGAAAATAAATGTAAGCATTTTTTACAAGGCAAGTTATAACGATAGGGTAGGTGTTCATAGAGAGCAATGAATTTCAGAAATCTAAGCATTACTAAAGATTTTGAACAGAAAAAGAACAAAGAGGGGGTTGGGCAGTTTTCTCAAGTAATTTATAAGTGGGGGGTTCACGGTTTGCTTAACTTTGTTGGCAAGGGGGGAGAAGGGTCAAAAATGACCAAAAAAAAATGCTTACGTAATATTTATACCATACGTTTGTTTGGACTTTCTCTATAAGATTGACTATCTACGTACACAGTGTTATTCCTAGGATTTTTTTGAAGGAGTAAAAATACTCCTTAACTTTTTTAGGAGGAGTGAAATTGAATTATGAGGAGTGAAATACAGAAATAGCATGAACTACATATACAGACACACGAAAACTGCAATTAAACTCCCTAAGCATCAGAACAATAAATGAATAAAAAATTACTATGGCTGTATGAAAACACAATTAAAAAGTATGATAATTAGGGTGCCATGGCTTTTTGCAATTGGCTTTTGCCAGAAGTCGGGCGAAAATATCTCCGCTGAGATCAGTTGGTGTTTTGAGTAGAAAAATATTATTTGTTGATTTCGTTGGGGTCCACGCGGTGCATTTTTTAAGCTAAACCTTTGTGTAAAATTCAAAGAGTGAAAATACTCCTGGCTAGTTTTTTTACAGAGTATTTCTGATTTTCAAGGAGTGAAATACTCTCTCAGAGGAGTTAAAAATATCTCTGTACGTACATGTAATTTTATTCAAACTAGAGTATACGAAACTTAGTATTCGAAAATCCGTGTCACCTTTTCATTACAAAATGCGTATTTGCATGGGTGAGGGATTTGCTTAATTTTATACTTTTTTGATACGTTATAGTTTAAAACTCGCAAATTTCTTATTTTCAGTTCAAAAATGTGTTTCAAATAATTTAAAATTCAATTTTATTATTGTCACGTGATCAGAAAACGGACTTTTATTGGATTTCGCGTCCAAACAAAAAACGAAATTTCAAAAATTTATATCACAGAAATTAGACTACGAAAATACTTCATTTAAACGTCATTCTTCATGTTTTTCTCTCTACTATTTTGATAAAATTTAATCTCAAAACGTGAAAATGCCTCATAAAATAAAGTGCAGGGAAATTTTCTGCTTAAAAGAAACTGTGAATATATTTTTTCTTCAAATCAATTCCAACATTTAAGTCTCAAGTATTTCTGGAAAATAATATGCTTTTAACAACATGTATAAAGTTCTCAGACATTCCTTACTGCTATTAAAAGTTTAGCAAATATTTATTTAATAATTTTTTTAACAAAGCTCTCTAGCAAGATAAAATTTCTAAGTTGACTCTAAAGTTCAATTGGAATCAAAGTAGCATAGATATAGTTTGAAGAGACCTTAGCATGTTTTAATTAGTTTGCCTGCAAGGCATAGTTTTTCATTTTTTGCTAAGAAACATCCAATTTGACAAATTACCTTCAAAACCATTTTTAAGTCGAATTTTTTTTTTTTAATTAGCAACTGTATTCCAATTCCTTCTTGTAGCATCAGAATTTAAGGATGCTAAATTTTGATTCGTTACTTTTATATATATATATATATATATATATCAAAATTTCTGGAATTTCCGGGGTTCTGGAATTCAAAAGCATCCTTTAAAAAAACTTGAAAACCATGTATTTGACAATGTTTTCTAACAAACAGTTTGTTATGAAGAGTGCTTGTTTTTAACAAAAATAGAGTTTTGATTCCCGAAGGCATATATTAGGGGACATCCATAAATTACGTGAGGTGTTTTTTCCAAAATCTGGACCCCCCCCCTTGGTGAGATTTAATGAGATTTTGCTGGACCCCCGCCCACGTGAGATTTACCAAATTTTTAAAATTGATTTTCTATCCTTTTCATTTGCATTTAGTGTTTCATAGCACCTAAAACTTTTACATTATTAATAATGTGGGGGAAAAGAACATTATGTTATCATCCGGTCGAAATTTGCAAAATGACAGCAATAAATAGAAGTTAACTCTCTAATAACTTCTAACTTAAAAAGTCGACGTGAGATTTTAATCGACCCCCCCCTCCCCCCTTGGTGAGATTTTTCCACCCCCCCTTTTTGACCTCACGTAATTTATGGATGTCCCCTTAAGAGCTAAAGCTTGACTTGGAATTCAACAAAGGCCAAAAGATTACTTTTGAATAGCAAAAATAATGAAGATTTTTTTTCACCCACTTTAAGTAAGTACAACGGCAAATAAACTACTATATCATTAATTGTAATATTTAAAAACTGTATTTGAGTTCTTTCTCATACTCAATATTATATGAATTCGTTTGAATTGTTAGTTTTTTTCATTCGAAATGAAAAGTAATACTTTTTATAACAGTAATATTGAAAGTTTTTATTTCATCTTTTGAATAGAAGAAGATTGCCATGGGCTGTATCTGGTTTAAACCGACGGGTTTGAAGGATTATTCAATTTTTATTCTAGTACTCTTTCATAAAGAAATCTTTTGTTTCATATCTTTAAAAATGGATTTTAATGTGAGGTCATATTTTCTCTTTTAAACTGGTATTTTTCTTTTCTGATGGTATATTTCTATTAGTGAACGATTTTTTATTTCCAGATGTCATAAATACGTAATCTTTGGGGGTTTCCCTTATAAGGGTGGAGGGAGTTTTATTTTTCCCTGATAGATAAGGGGGGATGGGGAGTGTGAGTTATGCTTATGTAAGATGTTAAAAACAACTACTGTATTTTCGAAAATGTCTTGTTTCTTGCATAAATAATTTCGAAATTCAACCAAAAGTAAATGTCAAAAAAAAAAAAAAAAAAAACTGAACTAGGGGGGGGAAAAAAATGATAATGCAGAGACCGCAGAGCTCCTGTTTTTCCTATTTTTCCTATTATTTTCACATTAGCTCCTTTTTTTCTATTTTTAAGGTCAATCTCCTATTTTTCAGCTTTTTGGTCCTTTTATTCCTTTTTTTTTTAACCCTTGCAATGGATTTTCTTCGTGTTTTCGGATTGATGTCGGTTCGGTACTATCGGTCCCTAGCAAAACCTTTTCACTAACAACTGGGAATTCAAAGATTCAAACCGTTTGCGAATATTTGTCAGGGATTGTTTATTATTTCTCTTAACTTTTCGAGAACGGGAATGATGATCGTACCACAAATGCGTGCACGCAATTTCGTTATGATACAAACGCAGTTGTGTTAGTAGACAGATGTGGTCTTTTTGGGCGTTTTTTCCGAAATTGTTTCAAACTCCGGAAAATTCGATGATGTAGGCCCAAGCTTGCCGGATGAGGGGTCCGTTACTGTATTATAGATCTAATATTAGAAAAATAATCATTTTCTCCTATTTTTTTAGAAAAATAATCCTATTTTTCTCTTATTTTTTCTTTTGCTCTTCTATTTTTCCTACTTTTTTCCCAAAAAATCGGCTGCGGCCCCTGGATAATGATTTAATGATTTTAATGGTAGGGTTGTTCATGGAGGAAAATGAATTTCAGAAATCTAAACATTGCTTAAGATTTTGTACAGAAAAAAAGAAAAGGGGGTAGGGCAGGTTTCTTACGTGATCATAAAAGGGGGGTTTGCGGTTTTCTTATACAGGGTGATTCAGATAAGTGTTTCATAACTTCTAGGGGAGGTAGGGTACATCAAGACGAACAAGAATCGATATAGGTTAGTGGGTCGCAAGTGGGGTCTAAGGGGTGAAAATCACGGGAGAAAATGAGCAAAAAACCTCGCATATCTGGGCATAAAGAGATACAATTGTTCGATTCCGGCATTTTTTACATTCAACCAATTCAAATTTTTAATGTAAAAACGAGATGAAAGTGTTTATTCTAATCAAAAAGAGACCAATAAATGAAACAGGCATGTTTTGTACGGTGATAGACTGCAATAAAAAGTGTCACGACAAAAACATCTTAACACTAGAGTTTTGTTGGTTGTTTGGAGTTATATGGCGCAAAGAACTAAAGTCTGACCAATGGACAATTGTAACTTTAATTTACCTACAACGCATGCCTCATTCAATTATTGATCTGTTTTTTATTTTAGAATAAACACTTGTACATGAAATATTTGAATTGGTTGAATGTAAAAAATACCGGAATCGAACAATTGTATCTCTTTATGCCCACAGATATGCGAGGTTTTTTGCTCATTTTCTCCCGTGATTTTCACCCCTTAGACCCCACTTGCGACTCCCTACCATACATCGATTTTTGTTCGTCTTGATGTACCCTACCTCCCCTAGAAGTTATGAAACACTTATCTGAATCACCCTGTATTTGCTGACAAGGGGTAGGTGGGTTTAAAATGAGCAAAAACTGGCTTACTTTGAATGTTTTGAATTGTTTGAATGAAATGTTTGAACGGACCCTATAAACATCACGAAAAAAAAAAGGAATTTCAATAAGGTAATTCAAACCAATAACCAAATTGACGTGGATCCCCTCAATAAAATATATTCACCCTGCAAAAACGAATTAGGGCTCATTGCGCCACTTTAAATGTTCAATCGAATCGAATTACGCTGATGGAATAGATTCCGCATACATTTCATTCCACAAAAAAAAGAAGAAATTCGAACAAAAAAAAACCTACGGGCATTAGGTAAGCATTTCACTAAATGCATTTATGGAACAACAGAGAGAATACCAGAAACAACTTTTCTTCATTCTTTGGGGACGTCCATAAATTACGTGAGGTGTTTTTTTTTTTTTCCAAATTTTGGACTTCCTCCATCCCCCTTGGTGAGGTTTAGTGAGATTTTGCTGGATCTCCCTCAAATTATCACGTCAGATTTTCTCTATCACTAGGTCTGTCTTATAGAGCATTTTCAATCACATGACTCGGACCTAACAACGGCCTTAGCAACAGAAGAGGTTACAGTTTTTTGCCCTACAGAGGTTAACAGTTACAAAAAATGACTAGCCATGGAATTTTTCTATTGGAGCATTTGCAATCACGTGATCCCATACCTAATCACCGCCTTAGCAACAGATAAACAACGGCCTTAGCAACAGTTAAAAGCCCTACAGAAGGTACACAGTTAAAAGAAAATAACCGGTTGTGACGTCACATGAAAACACTCTATAGGCATTACAATTACCATCCAGATTGAAAAATTTTGGTACAAATACACGTTGAAATCGAAAACATCACGACCCACTTTTTATAAATAAACTCTAACGCGATCCACCTCATCTTCAGTTAATTTTCCCATACCCCCCCCCCTACACGATTTTAGCTTTGTGCGTGTGGGGTTTGGCCATCTACTATTTTATTACAATAATAAATTACATTAGAGATTATTTTTACTTTTTAGGTATTTAAAAAGAAATATTTGAACCTAAGCGTATCCAACTGTTTTATTGTGGTTGCAACGATGAGTTCCAGAGTTAGAAGGGGGGTCCTCCCCCAGAGAAATTTTTGAAATTTGACTCTTAAAAATAGGGTTAACTACTTTTATTGGTAATCTAGGATAAATTTCAATTACAACATCATTTCCTAAGTAAATTCTTGAATTCAAAAACTAACTAATTGTGAACTTTAATTGACTCCCCCTCCCCCCTGGTGAGATTTGGTTAGATTTTTGCTGGACCACCCCCCCCTTTTGACCTCAAGAAATTTATGGACGCCCCCTTTTCAGCCAATTTCTTTTCATCATCAGTTATTTGATTGGGAAAAGTTTGTGTTCCGTGAGAAAGTTTCTTCGGAAATGCATTCCATGCTCACAAATGAAATTTCAAACTCTTCTCTTTAGATTTAGTTTTATTTTTTTTCTTTTTCTTTTGGGGGACTCGGTTACGGAAATTCTTATAGCGTGAAGGAATTTCGTAAAACTCATTTAAAACGTTGAATTAGAGTTTCGAAGTTTTTGGAAGTTTGGTTATAGGCTGTGTGGAATATTTCTGTGGTGTCGTCTGTTGTATTATGTATTACACTGATAATATTTTTAAAAATTTTAGATACTTAAAACAACAAAACACTTATAGATTTCTAACATAGATTAAGTGTCTGAAAAGTTATTTTCCTCTTTAGTGCCTCCTAATGCGTGATTATTTTTCTTAGTTTTAATTTCCTATGTCCTTTAGCGCTCTGTAAATAATGTGTTTCTTTATATCTTTAAGAATGTTTAAGTTGCAAAATACTAGTGTTCGGCAACTAGTGGTCAAAAAATAGTTAACTACCAACTACTAACTAGTATGGGAAATTGTAGTTGTAACTAGTAGTTAACTATTTTTTCCTGGAACTAGTTGCAACTAGTAGTTAACTATTTTTTCCTGGAACTAGTTGCAACTAGTAGTTAACTATTTCCCAAAGTAGTTAACTACTAGTTAACTAGTCTATTTAATTTCATAACCTACCTTTTAGCAAAATTCTAATATACATCTTCCTTATCTATCACAAAAAACGTCAATACTTCGCAAAAAAATGGTCTTTATTTCTGGTTAATGTATTTGAGTACTCTAACTTTGATAAAAATTTTAAATATCTTTTTCAATTTTAAATAAATTTTTTTTTGAAGTAGTTGAACATTTGAAAGTAGTTTTAACTAGTAGTTAATTAAAAAAATAGTTGAACTAATAGTTGAACTACTTTAAACTAAAAGTAGTTAAACTACTTGTACGAACTAGTACAAGTTAAAAAGTGAAAAAATGTACGCAAAAGGTACAAATTAAAGGGGTTCGAAACACCTTTCAAAATATCACAACTTTCTTTATTTACAAAATTAGAGCATATATTTTACAGCGATCATGACACGTGAGCTATTGTTGACTCCTCTTGAGAGTCCATTTGTTATCGCCATTGTTGCACAGTTAAATTTAATATTACAAAACGGAACATCCTCCCACCTTTTTGATTACAATAAAAGGTCACAAAATCAAAAACTAATAATAAAATATGAATATAAAAGATCTAAAGTTTATAAAGTCAGGAATTCTGATTCTTTCGTTCAGTGTTAGCAATCATTACATTAGCGGCTTCTATACTTCGTCAGTGGCTACTTTGATCTGGAGGGAGCTCTAGTGGGAAATACTTGCTGTTGAGATCTCGGAAGGGGTAGAAACTTCTAAAGGGTAGATTCGTTGTACTGGACGTAGTAACTGAGATTTAGCTGTTTGTACACGAACAAAACCTTGTCTTTCATTTAGCTCACAGCAATACGAAAACTTCCTATAAAAATGATTCTGTTCCGCTTACGTTACTCCGTGACGAGGCCATCGTCTGACCGCTCTCCATTTGAGAGCTTGTAAAACTGATTTTGCATGTCTCGCTCCCACCTTTCGCTTGATTCTTTTAACCCATGCTGGCCCCTCCCACCATTCCATAGCTTTCAATGCTTTAGGACAACGGTGGGCAACCTCCGGCCCGCGGGCCGGATCCGGCCCGCCACGTCATTTGGTCCGGCCCGCGGAACATTTTAAAAATTGTACTCAAAAATCACATATTATTCTAGTCCAGATTTTTGTAACTGTAACATAATTTTTGTTTCTAATCAAAATATTAATCTATTGTAGATTAATGTAACTAACTTTATAATTATTGTATGTAATATTATTCTAGTCCAGATCAGTGGCGGATACAGGGGGTGGCACTCTGGAAAGTGCCCCCCTTGGACCCAAAAATCATTCATAAGTACGTAAAAAAGTCCCAAAAAGTACTCAAAATGAGTTAAAAACCTACTTTTACAGGTCGAATTTCCAAAATTTTTCTGGGGGAGGACCCCCAGCGGTACCAAAAGGGGACCTTGAGTGATACTTTTTAGAAAATTCCCAAAATTTTGAAATTTTTTTCAAAAGATAAAGATGATGGTCTGAAGAAGTGCCCCCCCCCCATTGGATCCGTGCTGGATCCGCGCCTGGTCCAGATTAATGTAACTTCATTATAATTATTTCTAGATATTGTACAAGTCCAGAATAATTTTTAACTTTAGAATTAAACTTCATAAATATATATAATAAAAGGCCTCATTTTTTTACTTAAAGAATATTACCTATTATCTACTCTTTGGCCCTCCACGACATTATAATCTTTGAGTCCGGCCCGCGGATTCGAAAAGGTTGCCCATACCTGCTTTAGGAGAACATCCTCGAGATGGAAGGTCTGCTGGGTTCGCTTCTCCTTCGACACGATGCCAAGCGGAAATATCGGTCAATTTTCTTATTTCATGATAAACAGACTTGGATTCCAGCTGAACAGTTGTGCGATCCAATCTTTTTTGTACTGGGCTAAAGTTGTCTGGTAAACAAGATTCATTTTCCTCCCGTGATAAATTAACTTCGTATCTTCCTTGGTCATTGACTTTCACCGTCTGAAGAAAATGCTCCTCGGCTTCAATATCTTTTTCTAATTTTGATTTCTTCTCAATGGGTTCATTAATTCCAACTGGGTCTAGTCTCCACATATTGGCCATCTCAGCTTCTTGAACGAACAGTGATATTACTGACATGGCGAGACTTTCCTCAGAAGGTTCCTGTTGAGGTACCTTTCCCATTAAGGTCCATCCAAGATATGTGTTTGTTGCTACCATTCCATTAGACAAGACTCTTTGATGTCCAGTCAATAACTTGCCTATCATGTCTGCTCCTATTAGTACATGTACTTGTTCAGGAGTATGGCTAACATCGGTTAATTCTATTCTTGACTCTTTTAATTCTTCTAGCCATGGACCTCTACTTACAGGTAGAATTTTTTCACAAATTACATGTTGGCCCAGGGCTTCCAACTTGCATGAGAATCTTCCCTTTAGTGATGAAACTCTAATTTCATACTTCTTATGTTTTCTAACATCTGTAGTTACCCCACCAAAAAGGGAATGAGCCACATCAATTTCTTCTAAAGGTGAACATTTCATTGATTCAGCAACATTATTCAGGATGTAGGAATACTGGGATGCTGTGTCAATTAATAGACGAACATTCATTTCTTTGTCGTTGGCAACAAGCTTGGCGACCAAAGTCTGTAGAAACACTTTCGGATTCTGGTTTAAGTTCGTCATATTAACTTCCTTTACCGTTGATGGTGTTTGTGCCTTGGGAGCCGTTTCGACACATTTTTCCAAATGCTCACACATAAGTGTCGTGTGTTTCCGACCACAAAGAAGACATTTTATAAAACTTCTGCATTTCGAAGAAATGTGTCCAGGAATCAGACATGAAAAACACCCTCTTTTACTTTTAAGAATTTCCTGTCTCTCGGACAAAGGCATTTTTTGTGCAGAGAAACAGTCTGCACTTTTATGTTTTCCATCACAAAATATGCAACCTCTCTTTTGCTCCCTTACATGAGAAACTGTGTGCAAAACAGCAGCAGTTAATGGTGTATCATTCTTACTAATTTCAAAACCAATCTTCTTTGGTTTGGTCTGCTTGCTATCTTCAGCTTTCATCAGGCCGAAACCATCCATCGCTCGATTGATTCTGGCTTCACCCTCAACTTCTGATTTAAGAAACTCCATCAATTTGTTCAGTCTCTCTTTTACTTCTAACTTAGGAGTGGAAGAAGTGCTTCTGTGATAGGCCTTCAAAAATTCTTCGGGGAAACAGGATTCCACCATCGGGTAAAGGACAGAGGCACACTTGTCTGTAGTTACTCCAAGAGTGTTCAAAGCTCTTAAGTATGTTTCCAGTTTATCATATAATGAAGTAAGTGAAAAAACTCTATTGATCTGTACATTGATAATCAACTTTAAAAGCTCTCTCACGTATACTTCCACTTGCACATCTTCATTTCCAAAACGCGATTTGAGACTGATGTCCACAGCTTTAATATAATTAGCTCCTGTTGGTGGGAAACTTTCAACAATGTCTCTCGCCCGTGAACCCATCACCGTTGCCTGTATCAAATATTGGAACTTATCTTCCATGGCAATCTCGCAATCCCCGTCTATATGCTGGAACTGGCTCCAAAATGGCAACCATCATTCTTTGACATCATCGCCAAATTGCCTAAACTCTAGCTTCGGTAACGTAAATTTTCTTTTAGAATTTACTACATCGGCAGAAACGGAACCTTGACTCGATGTACTTGGATTTACTTTTCCTGCCTGAGCCTTGATCACTTCCAATTCATGAGCCATCCTAGCAATTTCAAGCTGATGATCCCTTCTAGCTTTCTCTACCTCCTTTTCCAGATCCAGCCTCTTATTCCCTGCCTCCTTTTCAATATCCAGCCTCTTAATTTTTTCTTGAAGTTCGTGATCCCTTCTATCTTTCTCTGCCTCCTTTTCAACATCCAGCCTCTTAATTTTTTCTTGAAGTTCATGATCCATTCTGGCCATTTGAAGCTGATGATCCATTCTAGCTTTCCCCTCTTCTTGTTTCTTTCTATCCTCGACGGTAGTTTCTATTAACGATTTCACAAATTCTGTATCTTGCTTATATTCATCGCTGGCAAGTATTAATTTTTTCAGTTTCACTACAGTGGAACCTTCCGGCACTGTAACTCCAAGTTCTTCTAGGACGAACTGCAAATCGGCTTTTTTAACTCCTACTTTGAAAATACCCGACATCTTAAAGTGCTGCTTCGTCCCTGTTCGGGTGCCAAAAAATGTACGAACTAGTACAAGTTAAAAAGTGAAAAAATGTACGCAAAAGGTACAAATTAAAGGGGTTCGAAACACCTTTCAAAATATCACAACTTTCTTTATTTACAAAATTAGAGCATATATTTTACAGCGATCATGACACGTGAGCTATTGTTGACTCCTCTTGAGAGTCCATTTGTTATCGCCATTGTTGCACAGTTAAATTTAATATTACTAAACGGAACACTACTAGTTAACAAGTAGTTGATCGGTAGTTAACTACTAGTTGCAACTAGTTCTGGTTAACTAGTGCCGAACACTACAAAATACTATACTACACTCGACAGCAACGATTCCTGAACCCAGTACGTCATCACGCGGAAGGAGAAAATGAGTATACACAAAGCCTGTTGTGGGTTGCTAGGAGGAGTTTCCGTACGCAAATCGTGATAAAAAGACACTATAAACATATGTTACGGGCAATGTGATAAATCTGGGCATTATTAATAATGCCCGATGTGAGTTGGGCAATGTGATAAATTTAATGGCATTTATGAATGAAATTTATCACTTTGCCTGCCTCCACTTCGGGCATTATTAATAATGCCCGATTAATCGCTTTTGCAAATACATGGGTTTGACAAAATAATTATATTTTTAAATTGATGTTCTTCATTTCACACAAAATTCAGACACCGCGAATAGGAACTACTTTGCTTGTTAGTGACGTCATAGCAGGGCCGTAACCAGACTTTTGTTTCGGGGGGGGTTTTGACTAAAATATTTTCTGAGGTACCTCCTTACGGGTACTTTTATATGTTAAGTTTTAGGTGACAACACTGGATTGAAATTTTGATGCATTACATTTCAAAATTGTTTAAACAATATGAATTCGAAGTAAAAGGGGGGTCTGGGGGTCCTCCCCCAGAAAATTTTTAGAAATTTGCCCCTCAAAAGAGTGTTTTAGCTCATTTCTGAGACCCTTTAGATTACACCCATAGAGCACCACTCATTATTGTAAGCGGCCGAATTTTCAAGGTAAAAAGAAGGAATATTGTAATAAATGGCGAAATGTTAAGGGGGTTTTTAGGTTCCTACTCCATAAAATTTTTTGAATTTTTCCCCTAATAGTGGCATTTTAACTCATTTTGAGACATATTAGGTAACAGTAAAGAGGACCAATCCTTGTAAATCACCCAAGTTTGAAGGAAAAACCGTATACTTAATAGATTTCAAACTTTCGAGGGGGTTTGGGGGTCCTCCCCCAAAAAATTTTTGGAAATTTTACCCTTAAAAGTAGGGTTTTGACTCATTTTGAGACCCTTTGGGTTATACCCGAAGAGGATATCGTTCCTTGTGAGACATAATTTTCAAGAAAAATAGCAGTATAAAAATTGATGTCAAAATTTCGGGGGGGGGTTGAACCCCTAAACCCCCCCCCCTTGGATACGGCCCTGCGTCATAGGGTCAACTAACGTTGCTGTCTAAGTATAGAATATCGTTTTAAATATAATTCAACTAAGGCTAATAATACTGCCGTCCTAAGCGAAAGTGCACATAAACTAGTTTTCTTATAAATTCACTTTTGTTCCCCGTTGGCACGTTTTTTAGTTTGTGAGAATGTATCTCGCTGCTTCCCAGCCTCTCGAAGGGTTGCCAAAATTTTGAACAAAGCCCTTAACTATCAGAATTGAAAGCAAACTAAAGTTGTTTTGTAAAATTAAAATTCCATCAATTTAAATAGAAAATATTATTTAAAAAACAATAGAATCGTTTTAAACACATTGTGCTGTCTAATTTCAATTTATATTAGAGCACTATAACCAGAATATGCGAGTCGCTACAACTGCAGCTGAAATGCTGTGTCCTGTGAATTTTTCTTTGCTGAAAGCTGCATCTTGTCTTCCTTATATTGTTTTTGAAGGCCTTATTGTCGCTCTGTTTGAAAGACATTTATTTAAACATCAAAGACAACATTCAATTTTTTAAAATATCCGAGTGAGTGTCCCCCTAAATTTGTAATTGAACCCTGTTTGTCTTAAATATATACTCACTAGCTGATATGCCCGGCCTTGCACGGGTGGAGTGTATCAATTTATTAAAATTTTCTCAAGTTACATGCCTAATTTTCTGTAACCATAATTACCAATCATCCTGGTAGTTTTTCATATCCCGGTGTTCCCAGTATTTTTTCATATCCCGGTGCCTTTTTCATCTTGGTGTCCCCGGTGCCTTTTCATCTCGGTGTTCCCGGTGCATTTTCATCACCGTGCTCCCTGTGCCTTTTCCCTCCCGGTTCCAACTGTGTAAATCTAACCTAACCATCCAGTTCCGGTGTTGCACATTTAATTACGACAGTTACCCATTTATCCATTCTAAGTGAAAAAAAATCCATTAAAATTATTACAGACTTTTGAAATCCCAAAATTTGTAAATACCCCCTGTTTAAATTGAAAAAAAAAATCCCGTTAAACTACACCAAAGAAACAAATTATAAGGTTAAATAACAAATTGATCTAGTGTTTCTATCATCAACTTTCTAAAAAAACTGCATGATGTAATCTTTACTTTAACCAGTCTAATTCTTAAAACTTTCTATTTCAACTTAAAGTTTCATGAAAAATGAAGTTTTTAATAAGAAAATACTGTTATAAAGTTTTTTATAAGGGCCGTTTTTAATTTTTTAAATTATTAATAACCTTTTTAAAACAATTTTAGCCAAGTTTTATCTTTAAATACTTTGTTTTATGTTTAAAATTGTTTTTGTTGTATTATTTGCAACAATGCGAGTTAAACAGATCTTCTTTAGTGGAGAAGTAAGGCGATTTTTACAAAAAGGCCTAAAAGGGGGTGAAGGGGTGGTTTTAGAAGTTTGGAAATGATGTCATTGTCTTTCCCCCGTCCCCATACGTATGTGTACCAAGTTTGGTTCGATTCGGACGGGTAGTTTTGGAGAAATTGAGCCAAATCTGTTCCGGACAAACCCAGGCAGGCAGGAACCCAGGAACCCAGGAACCCAGGGACACCTTCATTATATATAGAGAGATTTCGGACTCTAACGCAGTTCAACGCCACAGTCGATAATAGAGGCTTTTTTGGGTGTAGCCAATATTTAATCTAAGTAGGAGGTTTTACCACACAGAATGGAAAGTCCGCCAAATACTTTTTGGCGATATTTTTATCCGGAGTAAAATTACAATGTTACCTTTAAAAATTTTAATTATAATAAAAAGTGATAGCAATGTTGAGAATGAATCAAGTAAAAACAAGAAATAATGAAAACAGAGTTAATGGAGCATGAAATTTATTGAAATTTAGGAATCAATCAGTGGGTAGGAGATGAAATTTCAGTGCCTAAAACATTTTTGTTCAAATAACGATATAAATAATCAAATTTCATCAAACTATAGAATTTTTAGAAATACGTAAAACTATTTTCCAGCATTTATCAGAAATATTGTAAGAGATTAATATTGTATTATTATAACTGATGTATTTCAACAAAATTTAGTATTATATCGAGGTATTTTACATGATGCATCGAAAAAATTTGACATTTTAGGTAACTATTGACATGCTATTAAGTAACTATGGCTATTATGAACATTCAAATTTAACTATGATACATTGCACAGACTGTTGATTAAAAATTATATGAATGTTATTGTAACAGGCACTTAATTATTGCACTTTTATCAATTGTCATATTTGATCTATTATACAAAAATTAATGATATTGCCATGATAAATATGAACATTATTAAATATTATATTGAGTTATTTTACATCGAAATATAAGTTACTGTGCAGAATTGAAATAGTAGTTACTATGAATGTTTTTAGAATAATTAAATAATATTTATTGAATATATTGAGATATGGAACATTGAAATTTTAACCTTATGAAATTGGCACTATTGATTCTAGAATAATTAATTACATATTTGAATATATTAAAATTGTTTTCATGAATATTTTGAAATGAATGAAAGATATTGTCATTATTGAGCTCTCTGGATGATTTATTTATGATTTTTTTTTATTGTGAATTAAGTTGACATGGAATTTGGCTATTACAGTTGAAGTTACCATAGAAATTTGAAGTTTTTTGTAAATTTGAAAACGTTATATGAAGATATGAGGTATTAAAATATTTGAATATACGAGAGAGAGAGAGAGCTGGCTATTTAAGTTTAAAGTAATATTTTTTTTTTAAATTTGAAGACAAGTTAAATTTTAATAAAGTTTTCAGCATTCCATATCAACTTTCCAGAGGCTATTTTATGATATTTCAGACGTTAAGGAAAGCTATTGATCTTAAAAGCATTTTACTATTGTTATTAGAGGCTCATAGTTGCAGCATTATTGATTCTTATTGAGGCAAATTATTTAGGCATCTATTAAGGCTTGTTGATGATATAGGACTGCTTTTTAAATTCTTCTATTATAAGGTAGCTATTGCAGAGTTATTGTTGATGTATTTGCCTTTTGTGCCTATTTTACTGTAGAAATGCTGTTTATTGATATTGCCGTTGGGGGGTTTGCCGTCGAATAATATTTTAGTTCCATTCTATTGTAGGCTGAGATCATTACCACTTTCTATTGAAGATCTCTATTGCTATGTTTATCAGTTCCTTTCTATTGTAGATTTTTTTATCTATTGACGTATTGAGATCATTACTATTTTCTATTGAAGATCTATTGATTGATTTTGATGATTATGTAATAGGATCTCTTTTCTATTGAATTGGAACTGAGAACTATTTATGAAGATATTGAGCCAAAAGATTTGCTAGTTATTTTAAAAGTGTTGGAAAGTTTTGTTGGAATTTTACTGTAGAAATGCTGTTTATTGATTATTGCCGTTGAGGTTTGCCATCGAATCAGTTCCATTCTATTGTAGGTTTTTAATCTATTGGCGTTTTGATATCATTACTGTTTTCTATTGAAGATCTACTGATTGATTTTGATGATTATGTAATAGGATCTCTTTTCTATTGCCGTTGAGGTTTGCCATCGAATCAGTTCCATTCTATTGTAGGTTTTTAATCTATTAGCGTTTTGATATCATTACTGTTTTCTAATGAAGATCTATTGATTGATTTTGATGATTATGTAATAGGATCTCTTTTCTATTGCCGTTGAGGTTTGCCATCCAATCAGTTCAATTCTATTGTAGGTTTTTAATCTATTAGCGTATTGAGATCATTACTATTTTCTATTGAAGATCTATTGCCATGTTTTGATGATTATGTAATAGGATCTCTTTTCTATTGCCGTTGAGGTTTGCCATCGAATCAGTTCAATTCTATTGTAGGTTTTTAATCTATTAGCGTATTGAGATCATTACTATTTTCTATGAAGATATATTGCCATGTTTTGATGATTATGTAATAGGATCTCTTTTCTATTGCCGTTGAGGTTTGCCATCGAATCAGTTCCATTCTATTGTAGGTTTTTAATCTATTGGCGTTTTGATATCATTACTGTTTTCTATTGAAGATCTATTTATTGATTTTGATGATTATGTAATAGGATCTCTTTTCTATTGCCGTTGAGGTTTGCCATCGAATCAGTTCAATTCTATTGTAGGTTTTTAATCTATTAGCGTATTGAGATCATTACTATTTTCTATTGAAGATCTATTGCCATGTTTTAATGATTATGTAATAGGATCTCTTTTCTATTGCCGTTGAGGTTTGCCATCGAATCAGTTCCATTCTATTGTAGGTTTTAATCTATTGGCGTTTTGATATCATTATTGTTTTCTATTGAAGATCTATTGATTGATTTTGATGATTATGTAATAGGATCTCTTTTCTATTGCCGTTGAGGTTTGCCATCGAATCAGTTCCATTCTATTGTAGGTTTTTAATCTATTGGCGTTTTGATATCATTACTGTTTTCTATTGAAGATCTATTGATTGATTTTGATGATTATGTAATAGGATCTCTTTTCTATTGAATTGGAACTGAGAGCTATTTTTTTCGAAGATATTGAGCCAAAAGATTTGCTAGTTATTTTTTTTATAAAAATGTTGGAAAGTTGTCGCTCGTTTTCAGTACATATCGAAACGTTTTATAGTTGTTATTTTAAATCCCCCCCCATGGGTAATCGTTGAAAGATACAGGATGATCATATTTAAAGTTGCGACTTCAAAAAAAAAAAAGGGCTATAACAGGAGAACTCGTGGTCGAAATGACGTCATTGTCCACCGTCGCATTTCTAAAAACCTGGGAGCATGATTTCGGGGTTTAGGGAAATAAATAACGCCAAAATGACCGACAGGTGGCGCGGTACTTTTCCCGACACCGGGACTGAAAGCGGCCCCAAGATGGTTCTGTCGAACCATCTTGATCGTCTTTTAGCCCGACAGTCGGAACTAGTACATCGTCTCCTGACGGACAGGCGCTATTTTTCCCTATTCCTCGAAAAAAGTCTCCCCTGCTTCGAGAACGCTCCGGGGCACGAATGACGTCACTCCGACGAAAGGACCGTTCTCCTTTCTGTTATAGCCCCGTCGCAACTTTGTATGTCATTGGTTACGACCACCCTGTATCTTTGGGTTCCTTTTTTTTTATTATCATCTTCGTAACGCGCCAACCAACTTTTATCAAAAAGTCTACGGTCGGCGGTTACGAAGATCTCACATCAGGGTGATTACGGTTGCGATTTCAATCGAATGGCTGTTGTTCTTTAAAAAAAAAAGAGGTGAGAAAGACCACGTTTTTCACCGGAGCACCCCTGCGGAAGGGGGGATTGGGATCGGGGAAGGAAAAAATAGCGCCGGAATCGACCGCCAGGTGGGCACTACTACTTTCAACGACTCCGTCGACCCAAACGAAAACGTGGCGATGCTTCGAATCGGCCCGGTCGCGAAGAGTACGCCCCCCCCAGGCAGTCGAAAGTTGCCATTTCTCCTCCCCGAAGACAAAACTGTCCCTGTCGACAGGAATGCTCTGGTGGAATACGGAGTCTTTCTCTGTCAACAGCCATTTGAAATCGCGGAATCACCCTGGAAAACTGTTGTTATTTTGTTATTAATTTTGGATTAAGTGACAACTTTTCCGAGCTATTGTCTTGAAAGTTAACTTTTGAAAGAAATTGAAGATTTTATTATGAGTTAAAAAGATTATTTATATAAGAAAATGATAGCTATTGGCTTGAAAGTTAGATAGCTATTGGCTTGAAAGTTAGATAGCTATTGGCTTGAAAGTTAACTTTTGGAAGAAATTGTTATTGAAACATTTTATTATAAGTTATAGACATTATTATTATAAGAGAATGATGGCTATTGGCTTGAAATTAACTTTTGAAAGAAATTATTATTGAAAGATTTTATTATGAATTATAAAGATTATTAATATAAGAAAATGATGGCTATTGGCTTGAATGTTAACTCTTGAAAGAAATTGCCATTGTAAGATTTTATTATGAGTTATAAAGATCATTATTAAAAGAGAATGATGGCTATTGGCTTGAAAGTTAACTTTTGGAAGAAATTATTATTGTATGATTTGATGGCTATTGGCTTGAAAGTTAACTTTTGGAAGAAATTATTATTGTATGATTTGATAGCTATAGACTTGAAAGTTAACTTTTGGAAGATATTATTATTGTAAGATTTTATTATAAGAAAATGATGGCCATTAGGTTTAGAAAGAGGCACACATTCTATGAGAGGATTGAGAGTTGAATTTGGCGAAAAATTAATTATGAAGAGAAAATAATGTAGTGCCTTTCCTGTTGCCTATTGATTGATTAACAGCCTTAACGTCTGAAAAAAAACCTGATCTTAAAAAACTATTGATTGGCTGATCTACTATTGACTGATATTATTGGCTGATCTGCAGGTTCTATTGCCATTCATTTTGTCTTTGAGCATCCAAAATCAATTTGTGGTTTTATCTACTAAAGGTGAAACTATATGGAATCAGTAAGGCTTTAGTTTCATGGCTATTTTATATGATCAGAATTTTTACTTTTAAAATCAGAGCCAAAATGAAAACCACTCTATTTGATGGAGCTCGTTATATTATATTGTTAGAAATATGAATAGCCTTTGAATTATATCGTTATTTTTTTAATAGATAGCCAAGTATATTTCTATTGCATTAGATGGAGCGTTATTAAAGTGCCTTGATATTATATTGTTATTTTTAAAAGAAAGCCAATTATATTTCTATTGCATTTTAAAAGAAAGCCAAAGTATTATCCCTATTGCAATAGATGGAGCGTTGAAAAGTGCAATACTATTATATCGTTATTTTTTCTAATAGAAAGCCAATTATATTACTATTGCATTAGATGGAGCTCTTTCTATTATTTAAAAATCTTAATAGCCTTTTTATTATATTGTTATTTTCAATGGAAAGCCAAATTTTTATTTATATTGCAATAGAACATTTTATGAAGCGTTGAAAAGTTCCATATACTATTATATCGTTATTTTTTTAAAATAAAAAGCCAAGTTTTTTGCTATTGCATTAGATGGAGCATGAGATTTTTGAAAAAATATCCATTAAAAGGCTTTTGAAAAAAAGGCTATTATGAAAAAAGCTTATAGGTTAAAATTTCAATGTTAGAATAAGTTGCATAAATATCTATTTCCTCAGATGAACATGATTTTTGAGGGCTTATTGAATATGCTTAGGTATAATGCTGGCTATTGAACATGATATTGTGCTTTTGAAGGCTTGAGCAATAATTACCACTATTGACCGGAACATTCTTTGTGACTGGTTTGATGAGATGTTCTATTGCAGATCTTTTGAAAATTCTTTTAGAATGAGGACCGAAACTGAAGGACTATTTTAGTTCGATGCATCAAGGTATAATCTGTAAAGAAAGGTATAATTAAATCGCTCTTATCAGAGCTGAAATAATTTCGTCGACTTACATAAATAAGGCACTAAAGTCACTTAGAAGTTTGTACACTAACTAATATGGTAAAAAAAAATCCCCTTGCACATTTAGGCGCTCACTAAAATACTAAATAACGTCACAATTTTGCAAAAATTAAATACTTTAGTGCAGGGGTTCTCAAACTTTCCAACACCACGACCCACTTTTTATACCCTAACACTAACTTATAATAGAGTGTTTTCAGGTGACGTCACAACCGGTTATTTTCTTTTAACTGTGTACCTTCTGTAGGGCTTTTAACTATTGTTAAGGCCGTTGTTTATCTGTTGCTCAGGCGGTTTTTAGGTCACGTGATTGCAAATGCTCCAATAGAAGAATTCCACGGCCAGTCATTTTCTGTAACTGTTAACCTCTGTAGGGCAAAAAACTGTAACCTTTCTGTTGCTAAGGCCGTTGTTAGATCCGAGTCATGTGATAATTGAAAATGCTCTTATATACACTTTAAGACTCTAACGCGACCCACCTCATCTTCAAATAATTTTCCCATACCCCTACAAGACTTTAGCTTCGTGCGTGTGGGGTTTGGTCACCAACTCTATTTTGTCTCAATAATAAATTACATGAAACTATTAAAGATTATATTAACTTGTTAGACATTAAAAAGAAATATTTAAACCTAAGCGTGACAGATTATTTGATTGTGGGAGCAACAATGAACTCCACAACCAAAATGGGGGGTCTGGGGGTCCTCCCGCAGAAAAAGTTTTGAAATTTGACTCTTAAAAACAAGGTTTTAACTGGATTTTTTTTGATAATCTGGGATAAATTGCAATAGAGCATTTTCAATCACATGACTCGGACCTAACAACGGCCTTAGCAACAGAAGATGTTACAGTTTTTTGCCCTACAGAGGTTATCAGTTACAGAAAATGACTAGCCGGGGAATTCTTCTATTGGAGCATTTGCAATTACGTGATCCCATACCTAAAAACCGCCTTAGCAACAGATAAACAACGGCCTTAGAAACAGTTAAAAGCCCTACAGAAGGTACACAGTTAAAAGAAAGTAACCGGTTGTGACGTCACCTGAAAACACTCTATTACAACATCATTTTCTAAGGAAATTCTTGAATTGAAAAACTAGTCGCGACCCACCAAAAACTGACAGACCCACCAGTGGGTCGCAGTTTGAGAACCCCTGCGCAAAATTAACACCTTAACCACTAAAGCCTTTAGTGGTTAAGGTGTTAATTTTGAAACGCTTTGTAACGAGCCCTTAGACTCGAGAACCATTGAGAACAATTCAAATACAAATAAAAATTAAGTCGACCAACTGCAGGCAAGCGCCCAACAAGGTTGGTCCGGTCCATTTTAACAATTTTAAGTTTTAACAGCTCATATGTTATTTCCTAACGATCACAAAATGCAGAGGGGAAAGACAGTTAAGTAAACTAACCAAAAATTGTACTTAAATGAAATAAATTGATAAAAAAAAATCTTACCTTAAATCCGGAACCTTTTTTATTGCTTTCCCTAGAAACATTAAACCAATTAGTTTATTTAATTTTTTAAAAAAATATTGTCGATATTTGTAAAATTCTAATACAGCAATCTTATATCAAGTTTCCTAACTTACTCTTATGGCCTTTCTGAGTTTCGATAAGGTGATTACTTTTATGAATCTTTTTCTCAGGGATTTATTCTTCTTTTTCTGGGGTGTTTCTTCTGAAACATGAGAAACTGATTTAGAGAAACTGATACGTTTTTATGAGGCGATGCTTATTATGCTTATTTTCACGAACACGTCAGTATTATAAACTCAAAATTTGAGTTTATAATACCGACAGGGCTCACACACCTGCTACAATTGCTCCAAACTGCTCCCAAACAAAAATTCTGCTACATACTGCTACAAATTACTTATTTTAGCAGTCTCTGCTCCAAAACTGCGCCCTTTTTAATAATTTTCTTTGATTTTTCCCTGAATTTGAATTTGTAAAAGACTTTAAAAAAAGGCTTCTTAAAGTCCTGAAAAAACTGTATAACAAGCTGGAATTTCAATGAAAAATCCCAAAGAGGTGATAAATTTCGTAGCATTTTTAATGAAGAAAACAATTTTTTAGTGTATCTTGTCCTTATTTGTCAGTGTGTTATCCTATTGGTTGGGTGATATAGGTAGGACTTGTGGCGATCCAAGCGGGAAAAGTTCTCAAATGGTTTTCATTGTTCAAAACTCGGCTAGACTGTATAGTATCCAGTAAGCTGTGGTTAAACCCATGTGTATAGCGTCTTTTTTTATCAAGAGATTTGCGTACCGAAACTCTTCGTAGCAACCCGACAGGCTTTCTGTTTACGCAGTTTTTCCCTTTCCGCGTAGTGTCGATTAGGGTCAGGAAACGTTGCAGTATACGTAATATAGTTATTTTGGGCAAACCCCGTTGTAATAGGGGAGAGTGGGGCACCTTGGGACACTCGAATTTTCGGACTCAATTTTATAGTCATATGAACTCGTGCTTCTAGGTACTAATTAATTAGACTAAAATCTACTCCTCAACGTGTTTTGGAATATTTGGTGCTTCTACAAAATTATTTACTTCACTTTTCTTGTTTTTCGTGGTCTGATGTAAGATTCACCTGTAGTTTGAAAAGCCTTTTTGAAGTAAAATAAATATATTTATGTTATTATAATTATACTTAGACTAAAGTACGCGTGTATCCATTCATATTTTAGAAAAGAAAACGAAAATTTATTGCTAAACCCAAAAGAGTAATTAAGATTAATACCCAAAGTGTCAAGGTGGGGCACCTTGGTACACTCAGGTGTGGGGCACCTTGGGACATGTTAAAAGATACCCAAAAATTTTCAAGAATAAAACAAAATTGTTTTTTATTAAAAATGAAATAATTTAAGAATTTAGAGGATTATAGTTAAGACATTGGTGCAAATAAGTTTCTGGAAGGAAACAAAAAAAAATCAGTGATTTACGTCATGACAAAAATGAGTAAATCAGTGAAAAATTTTGAATATAAAATATTATTGATGGCTAATTTAAGATTCTTAAGCATAATTTTATCTTAATTTAATGTGTTGTTTTTATATTTTTCAAAATAACATAAGTTTTTATGTTATTATTGGAAGTGTCCCAAGGTTGGCCACTAGTGGGGCACCTTGGGACTTTGAAAGAGGGTTTTTAAATTTGTTATTATGAATTCCCTAAAAGAGATAATTGGTCGGAAAATTTTTTATTAGATGCGCAAAGAACTATATTTAATACATTAGCAGTGTTTGAGTAAATATAACGGTATAAATAAGTGAGAAAAATAATTGAGTAAAAAGTGTCCCAAGGTGCCCCACTCTCCCCTACTAAATAATAAATGTAATGTGTTGTAATATAGATATAAAATTCCAGTGGAAACTATAATAGTTTGACTTACTTATAAAAAACATGTAAAGTTTTTGACCTGATGTGGGCACTTATTGAAGTATTTAATATTAAAAATTATAAAATAAAATCAATAAGCATTTAATTTTCATGTTTAAATTATAAAAGCAGGGGTGAACTGATTTTAAAAATTTGTATGTATGTAGTTGTTTTTAAACTTTTTTTAAGGTTTAGTGTGACAGAATGACTATATAAACACGAATATTAGGTGTAGTATCTTTTTAACTCTACTTTTGAATTTTATTCTTTTTTATTTTAGAACGTGTACAAAACCGAAAAAGATAAAAAGTATACTGTAGGAAAAATTGGAGTTCCAAATATTTTGAGCTGCATACGTTTGAATTGTAATTTATCATTTGAATATTTATGAAATCGGTTTTCTTAATATCGTAAAAGAAAATTTTAAATTATACATTCAAAAATTAATTTCATTATGAAATATTAAAACATAAAATTGAGTTATTAAAGAATATATTATAGATGGTTTATATTACCTATTATGTCATCGTTGTTTTCAATTGTATGATCGGCATCAATGGGGCCTATGGCTTCTGTGGTTTCAGTTTGATTATCAATTTGTTCAATACTGGGCTGTAAAACAATCAATACTCAAGAAATCAGAATAATGAAAACTGAACACACTTATAATAGAATTTATTTTACAGTATTAAAAATTCGAAGTTAAACAAGAACTTGAAAATATATTTACTTGCATTTATTTTAAAAATATAGCATTTGAAAATTCTACTAGAAATTTTAAACGATTGTTATTAAATTAATTTTAAGTCTAAGGACTATCGAAGGCTGATATTGATCCTTGATTTCAGTTGTATCAATATTGGTTTTTTCCTCCTGAAAATAAAATTTAAAAAAAAAGCTTTTTAAGTTAATCCCTGCATTCTAAACTATGTCTAAAATAGAAATGTGATAATGCTTAGTTTTGTCAGTTGAATTACGGGTTTGAAAATTATAAAAAATAAAATATTGCTTACAGGTTGGATTTTGTTTTCTGTTTCATTCATATTTTCTTTTATGGCCTGAAAATAAAATTAAAAAAACAATAAGCTAAAAATTCTTAAATTTTTTTTTAACCCGCGAGGACGCGCGCAGGGCCTGCGAGGCCCTGGTGCTTGAATAAACCTTCATAAAAACTCTAATTTTGAATCAAAAATGCTGAAATCCCGTGTATCTGCCTAAAAGGATTCCACCTATCACATCCTTCCCAGATAGCACGTAACCTTGCGGTTAGCCCTTTTTTTTCACTGTCATTGGGCTGCCTAAAAAGGGTTTGCCGAAAAGCCTTTAAGCAGTGCAAGAAAAGGGCTGTTCCGTGGCTGACCAAACAAGGTCTACCGAAAAGCCCTACAGCAGCGCTTGACGCAGGGCTATGAAAGGGCTGTCCCCCCAACCCTGTTGAAGGGCTTTCAGGAAAGGGCTGTGACAGCCAAGCCAATTTAAGCCCACGTGACATACCACGTGACCCCAATAAGTCCATCCAAACTCCACATCAACATCGCCATTTTATTACCATTCCTAGGTGCAAATTAAATTTTGTGTGTGAAGATATTTTCATTTCAAGAGCAAAAACAAGGTAAGTTTTAAATGTTCTTTTAGAGTTATGAAACATCTTCTTTTCATTTTGCCTTAAATTGTTAACTAGTTAAGTTTATCGTATATATTATTCAAAATTGTGGATAATTGGAAAATTTCTGAATGCTATTAATTATGCTATGCTTTGTTATGATCCCATGTTCCAATATTAGTATTTCAAATATTAGTAGTTTCATTTTATTTCAAATATAATATTAATAAAATTAAATTATAATTTGATTATACTACTAACGATAGTCTTTTTCATCAGAACATGTGTGAGAAAAAAAAGAATTCGCACTGAAATTAGGATTTTTTTATATTCTTCCTGAATGATTTTCCGTGGGAAAATTATTTTTGTTTTATGTTCTTAAACAAAACAATTTATTGTGTTTTCCTTTTTTAGAACAACAGCTTTTTGTTTCTTTATATTTTTCTTTTCAGAGTTCTGTTTACATATCTTCAAAGATACTAAAGAAACGTAAGTAATAAGAGATGCTGTCAGTGATTGGTTTATACAAGCCAAATTTAGGATTGCTCTAAGGTAATTTTATGTATGACTTCATCAAAAAATGTTCCACTTTCTTAAATTTTGGATTAAATGTACATAAAATGAATATCAGTTAATCTATAATCATCTCCTGTATCAGCTGTTTTCTATTATTAGGCGAAAAGTTCTATAATTTAGGGACCACTTAAAAACGTCCAACAGACCACAGGTTGAGAATCATTAATGTAATACACAAAATGGGGCTTGTTTTGAAGACAGCTAGAATGAGTTAATATAAATGGTGACTGTATATTTGATATCTGAGAAGGATTTTTTTCTCCAAAATGTTAATTTCTGGCACTCAAGAAAGATATTTTTACCGAATATTTATTTATTCATTGCTCAAATAGTTTAATATGTTGAACATTTTCATGATATTTTTCCTCTTTTTTTCAGAGACAACAGAATTTTCTGACAGAGATGGAAATAACAAATTTAAATTTTGCAATTATAGAACAGGTTAAATTCATCTTATATTGTGCAATATTTCTAATTAATATTTTATATAAATGTATTATTTCATTAATTCCTTTCTCACAGTTCTTTTGAGTATAGTTCTGATTTGTCTGTTTCTTTTTTTTACTTAAACAAATGTTTTCTAATTTAAAAGTTGATGGGGGATAATTTTCCCTCTCTTTTTACTGTCATTTTATTTATAAACATGCAAATGAACTTCCATATAGTTCAATATTTCCCTTCATTTCATGAGTATTCTTAGTATGATTTGAGTCTATGAGTAGAACCAGTATGCTTTGATGGCTCCTTATGTAGGATATTCTTAATTGTAAAATTTACTCATGTGGTATTTTAAGCAAGAAGAATCTCTTGTCAATTTTAACTTTTAAAATATACTTGTATTGAAAATGTTTCTCTAACCCAGTTTTCTATGGAATAGCAAATACTGTTCTATAACTTAAGTTGGCAAAGTTCCTGCATGGTATGCAGTCTTAACATTTTAATTCAGTAAAAATTACTTTTTATGTGGCCATAATTTGAATTCTAAGAATGAGAACCTTGAGTGTATTTCTAATTTAAATTTACTTGACCTCTGTCCTGGACCTCTGTCCGGATCCTGTTATTAGTATATTTTGTATATTTAACGGATTTTTTATGCTTATTTCTCTCTGTACTCTATGTTGTGGGTATGTTATTTTCCGAGTTAGGATGTTGTTTTTATTGAAATGCTTCGAAAATTGCGAAGATTTGCGCGAGTTATAACCAAAGAGGTGTCCAAAAGTAACTTGAATCTATAATTTTTCTTGCAAAAAAGGAAATTTTAGGTAAACAGCACTATCAACTGCAGAAATCGGTCCCACTTTGAAGATAAGATAATCTCGGTCAATTCCTCCTGATAGAGCTGGTGCTTTCCAAAATAGTCTAATATTATGTATTAATAAAAAGCAGTCAACTTAAAAATTAGTTATTATGCACTTTGAACGATTAATTTATATATTTAAACTTTCCGTAAAAATTTTTTTGGATTCACTGAACATTTAGAACGGAAAACCGTGTGCAGGGCCTGAGAGGCCCTGCGCGAGTGCCCGTGTAACAGAAAGTAGCGCGCGTCCTCCCGGGTTAAAGTTATTCACTATTCTAAACTATGCCTAAAATAGAAAAGTGATAATGCTTAGTTTTGTCAGTTAAATTTCGGGTTTGAAAATTATAAACAATAAAGTTAATAAAGTTATGCTTACTAGTTGGTATTGGTCCGTGTTTTCAGTTGTACCCATATTTGTTTTTTCCTCCTGAAAATAGAATTAATAAAAAATAAACTAAAAATTCTTTAATTTTTTTAAGTTAATCACTATTCTAAACTATGCCTAAAATAGAAAAGTGATAATGCTTAGTTTTGTCAGTTGAATTTCGGGTTTGAAAATTATAAACAATTAAGTCATTCTTACTAGTTGGTATTGGTCCGTATTTTCAGTTGTATCCATATTTGTTTTTTCCTCCTGAAAATAGAATTAAAATAAATAAGCTAAAAATTCTTTAACTTTTTTTAAGTTAATCACTCTATACTAAACTATATCTAAAATAGAAAAGTGATAATGCTTAGTTTTGTCATAATTAAATATTTTATGAGATGATTACGATGTTTTAACAGTTTTTCTCTGCTTGTCATAGTTGCTACACAAATATTTCTTAGAGGGATGATGTTATTGAAGATTCCAATAATTTACCGTATTTGAAAACTCTTTTAGGGGATAGAGAAATTATGTTTTTAAACTTACCGTCAGATCTCGCTCTCTGAATCTGGCTCCAAATTGCTGCCATCGTTCCCATCCAGCCTGAAAAAGGAATTTCATTGGTTAGGATGCTTTAAATAAAACATAGGAAAATATCCCAAATATTATGTATGTCTTTAAAATTATATCAGTGCCGAAATCAGCTTTTTTTCGAGGGGGGGGGCGACTCAACATTAACTCTGAGTTACCTCATTACGAGAACCGTGAATAAACGGGGTGAGTCTGAACATTTTCAACTGTCAACGTAAAAAATGAGTAATAAAAACACTGGTGAAATCTTTCGATTAGGATATTCGGTATTGCTTTGTTCTGTCAATTTTGAAGAAAACTAAAATGTTTTTAAAACAATTAATCTTAATTTTCAAAAAAAAATGTGTTATACTCTTTGTGGGGAATCGGAAAATTAAGCAAAGAGCCAACCCCCTTAGCTGCTTACGCAATATTTGAACGGTTCCTTAATGAGTTTATACAGCAATAATGTATCTTAAAAACTTATTGTTAATGATATTTTAACAAATCTTAACTTATGCAAAAACAACACATGATGCAATACTTACTTCGACGCTATCAGTTTGCTCGCGGACGACTTGGGACCCTACTGTGCTGGACGATGGCTCAATCTGTTGGATCTAGTTTTAATTAAAAAAAATAAGTTTGAGGAGAACAAATCTAACTAGTTTTATAAAAGCTCTTAAAAAAGGCGAATTTTTCATTTAAGCAGAAGTGTATATCGTAACCATTTCTGAACCGTTTCTCTTCATTTGCTAGTGTTTTAATTCATTGATATTTTTTTTCCATAATTTATAATTGTTCCCCGGTTTGCTATCGCCCCTAGCAGAGCAACAATGTCCTTTCTTTCATTCATATAAAACTTTCTGAACTGTAGATTTCGAAAAATTTAACCTTAAAGTTACATTCTTCTAACCCCAGTCATTTGCTCTTTATGTTCATTGAAACTTTTTCTTCAGAACTGTACTCTCTCAAATTAAGTTAAATATTTCTTTTTAGATAATTTTAGTTATTTATGCGGATGAAAACTTTTTACTGAACTAATTTTTCATAATTAGTTTCTTTTTATAAATTAATATATTTTGAACAAAATATTACTTCTACCAATTCATACTGTATATCGTAGATCAACTCAAAAGTATAACGCTAGTTTGTTCTCTTAAAAGTAAATTAAAAGTTAGGTTTTAATGCTGGCAATGCATGTTAAAAAGTAAAATTACACAATTGCAATCATTAATTGTTAATGTTTTAGTTCATTGATATTTGTTTTCCATAATTTATAATTGTTCCCCTCGCTTATAAACGCTGACTTGAATTCTTTGAATAACCGATCAATTTTGCATCAGCACGGCATATTAAATAGTGAAACTACTTTTTAACTAGTCCTCTGCTTTTGAGCGTTCTTTTTTACTAAATGGCCTGCTGATAAATTTTTTAAAGCCAACATCATGTTCGTAGACACTATGAAAAAACATACATTTACAGCCATATTCATTGCCATCAGCGTCGAGGTTAACCAGCGGTTAAAGAAAGAAAAAGTAGCTTTCCGCGTTGACTCCTGATTGGTGGAATTCTTCTTTGATCGAGGATTTAGCACTGACGCTGATGGCTGTGAATATGGCTGTTAGACAGACATTCCCAAAATTGACCCGCGACCCACAGTGTGAGAACCTCTGCTTAAGGATATTGAGTGTAACCTCAAGAGCAGCTGTAAGGGTGAAAACTGAGTAAACAGAACCCTGTTGGATGCTAGGAAGAATTTCGCTTAGTAAATCGTGATAAAGACGCTATGTATGCATGGGTTTAACAAACTACCCTACTGAAAAAAATCTTCACTTTTTCTTTAAAAAAAATCTGGAGAACATCTGCAGTTATTTGAACATCTTCATTCTGAAGAAAATCTTAATATAATGTTCTTAAGAAAATCTTAAGATTATGTTTTCTTAAGATTTTCCTGAAAATGAAGATTTTCAAATAACTGCAGATATTCTGCAGATTTTTTTTTCTGAAGATTTTCTCCAAAGTATTTAAATCTTCAAATATTCTTCAACAAGAAGTGATCCGCAAACCTGGAATACATTTCAATAAATTCCAGGCTTGGTATATTCTTTCTAAAGAATATTTAAAGATTCAAATATTTTGCAGAAAATATCATGTTTATAAAAGAAGATTCTGTGAAAGCAATATAGTATTTTGAAGAAAATTTGAAGATTTTGATCATTCTGAAAAATGTCTTTATAATTGTCTTCAATATTTCTGCAGATTATATAAAGATACAACAGGTCTTTAAAATGTCTGCAAATTTTCTTCAAAACTTCTGAAGACAATTTAAAGGTAGTGGTAAAACTGCTAAAAAACTTAAGAATTTCTGTAGAAAGTGGCTTTTTCTTAAAAAAATAATCTTCAGATTATTTTTAGTGGGGTAGTCATGTTTATAAATTGAAGTTCACTCCAAATTCAAACACCGCGATGGGAATTAATTTCTTTGTTTTGTTTATCCAGGGTCAAGTAACAGTAAAGGGTGAAACAGTAACGTTTCAGTCGAGTATAGTGACTATAATCGCGTTGTCGTGGGTTAGGAGTGAAAATTTGTTCTTACTTCATCAGATTCTACTGAACTGGCCTCTGGGACGCTAGCCTCGTTCTCTTGGACATCAGCAGGCTCATTGGTGACCTGAAAACACGAAATGTAGCACATATATTAGCAAACCGCAACTTAAATGGTTAAAAAAAATTGTCATAATTTTTCCATTTAGTATAAGTGGTAGAAAAAAAGTTTTATGTACATTGTAAGCATTACAGTAAATACTATAACTACATTTTGTTCCTTAAGGTTTCTTAGGAACGTTACAGGTTAGATGAAGTAACCTGTAAGTAAGATATCTAATAAAATATCTATTTTTATAGTGGACAAAAGTTATCACTACTCCCTAGTGTTATTCAATGCCATACTTATTTTGCTGTCGACACGTTATAGTATGTTAAATATTACTAAAAACGTTTTAGTGGAACATAAATTATTATTTTAACACAAAGTTAACAAATAATAAATAAACGTTTTGCAAATTTAATTAAGTCCCTTTTATTACCTCTGGGTTAGATTCTGTGGCGGGGACCATGACGTCGGGATGGTTTCCAGTAGACATGTAAGACGTCAGTATGACGTCATCTGATCCAGTCTGGAACATATGCACTTATTTAACAACTTAAGAAAAACAAGGTCTAATAGAACTAATGCTGTTTTACTGTTTATTTAATAGTTTGATTTCATCTTCAAGGTTAGGTACGATGAAATTAATTAATTTTAAAGTATTCGTAAAGCCATCAAATATTTCTAGAATCCTATTAACCATTAAAAAACGTCAAAATGCGCATGTTGAAGTAAAAAGCCCTCTTAAAAAATATAATAATAATAAAAAACAATAATAACTGCCTGTTGATTATCTATGTAACTATTGTATAGGTTGAAATTACCTATAAACCTAAACAGTAGGTATAATATTATTTGCAATTTCTGGTTTATCCCAGTTTTTTCAGTTTTCGAGGTTGGTCCATATCAACTCTTACTTAATTTACTCTTACTTACTTACTTTACGCATTTGAGTATATAATTACAAAATAATGTATAAAATGTCTTTTTGAATAAAACTTAAATTGATCAAAGACATTTTAGAAATATATTTTCAAGTTTAAAAAAATTAATTTTCATTAATTACCTTCGGAATGACTTCATCCATGCCGTTAGATCCACAGCACCTGAAAAATAAAATACATAAGCATTTTTGTCCCTATTAACAAAATCCTTTGAAAAGTAGAACAAATTTGTATTTTTTTTTTAGATAAAAAAATGTTAAAAAATTAATTTTTATAAGATAAGAATTGTTATACAAAAATATTGGCAAAAAAAGAACCGAATATAAAGCTCAGATTATAATGAAATCTATAAAAATTTGGCGATATTTGAATATTTGGTGACCAAAAGAGTGTGTCGGGACTTAACTTAATAGAACACATAATTAAATATTTTTTTTTATCTAAAAAAAGATAAATTAGTGCTACTTTTCAAAGGATTTTTATATCTATTTTTAAACATAATTTTCAATGTTAAACTTTTGTATCAGTTAAATTTTTAATTTCTTTTTACAAACTTAATATTTTTTCCTAGTAAAACCAATTATTTTAATTATACTTTAAAGTTTAAATGCGTATTAACAATTTAATTTTACCAACTTTAACATCCCAACATTGTTCAATGCAATGAATTTGTGTCTAACATGGCCGTTAAATATCAATATTGGTTAAAATTATTCGTTAGTTCTAAGACAATTCAATTTCAAAAGAAATTTTCTTTTCAGTTAAATTCAAATCTAAACATAATCACTTCGCAATAGTTTAATTATATGCATGAAAAAACATTTATTTAAAAAAAAAAACTAGTTTGAAATTATTCCCACTTGAATACAACGTTAATCATTATTCACAATATTCTTTACTGAAAAACATTTTAAATATTAAATATTCATCTATTTCTGTAAGGAATGATAGAAACTTACAAGAGAGCCTTGGCAAACTTTCCCATTGTTGGAAGATTGGTTTTTAAGTTCGAATCAAAAACGGAATGAATTGGAAGACGGAAAAAGTTATTGTATTTTAAAGTTTTTGAGAATTAGAAAATGCACAACTTTTTTTCAGAAGCAAATTAACAGAGTGAAGATTTTTAGAGAAATTTTATGGGTTTCATTGTTGATTCTCTAACAATAAAAGTTATTGTTGTCAACAATTAAAGTAATTTAACAGTAAATGTGTAACAATGCGGCCTATATTGTTGAAACTGTCTTAGTTTTACGAGAAAAAAGCCACTGCTAATTTTTTTTTCTAGTCATAATAGAATAATAACGCATATGCGTCAATTTTCATATATTCAAGATATTCCTAATTTAAAAAACTATCCATAACACTTCCTTATACAATAGAAATTTACATATTTTAATTATTTTGATGTTTAATAGTAATAAACCTGTTATATTTTAGACACATTTTTAATGTCAAAGGATTTTTTAAAAGTAAGTCCAAATTTACTACCAACAAATTTTTTTGTGTTTATTCAGCAATATTCTAATTTTTAATGAAAATTATTTTAATATCCATTAAAAATTGAACAATTAAATTTAAAAAATAGATTTAAACAAAAAAGTTTAATTGTCAATTATTGTTATCTTTTTATATTGATGAGAACTTGAATCCCACACTATTAACTGAAGAGCAATCGTTTTTAAAGCAGTTAGAGTTTGAATAAAATTCACAGTATCGTTATTTTCTTGAGTTTTAAATGAAGGTATAATCAATATTTGATTTTTTAAAACAAATAACTAACTGTATTGAACGTTTTTACACTAAAAATACAGTCTACTCCGCTTAATGTGATAAATTTAGATAACATTATCCTATCGATAACATTAACTACGATCACATTAAGTGGAGTCCACTGTATTTTAAAAATATATTTGATATCACACAATAATCGCAACACATTAATCTTAATGTTTTGAGATTTTTCATTGCAAAATAATTATTTTTTATAAAGTTATCTACTGAGAAAGATTGTTATTGGATTCTAAGTTATACGTATAAGAAACGATAACTTACAGGAGCGATTTCAAGATGGTTGACTTTCCCATTTTCGAGGAGGAGAATTAGATTTTCTTTAGAGAAAATATCTTTAATCCAACCTATTATGGCGATGTAGAGGTTTTATGAAGAACTGAGGTAGATTACTATGGTTTTTTATTCGTAATAAGAGCTTTTTGGATTTTACAAAACTATATTCAACTTTCAAGATTAGAAATTATAACAGTGTGAAGATTTTCAAAGAATTTTTACGGAAAATAGCATTGTTGCTTCTCGAACAATGGATGCTCTATTGTTGTCAACAATCAACTTGTAAGATTAACTTAATTGAGTAACAATGACCAATATTGTTGTAAGTGGTCATAAATTTGAAGGGAAAAAACTAAATCAAACTTTTTTTTATATGGGATAGATGATCAAAGAACTACATAAAAAAATTACTTACTTACAAAGAAAAACTCTTGTTTTGTGGGGGGGGGTTATGTTTTTAAAGGGTACTTTAGGATTAGGAGGGAGCAGGCATAGAGTTTAATGATAAATTGTCAAAGTTAATCAAATTATAGGGGATACCAGGTTAGTTGGCACAGTTTTTGTTTTTGATGTAAATATTTTTTTTTCTGTTATAAGAAATTTGCTTTATGCTGTGGATATTAATACTTCGATTAATACACGGCAATTTTAGAAGGAAATTTTGTTCGTTTATGCCGTATTTTTAGAGGTTTCTTTCTATTATTTAACGTTTCAGTGTAGAGAAACCATGTAACCCTTCTTATAAATGCACCAGATTTTTTGCACAAAAAAAGACCGGAAATAGCTTTTAACAATTACACAAACCATGATTTGAAAACAAAGATGGCGCATTCCCTCTGCTCAAAGAGCCAAGACAAGCCGAATCTCCAACTGAGGCGATTCTCAATTTCGTAATAACAACGTAATACGTACGTTAATAACGTAAAATAGTTCTATCATAAGCGCGTCAAAAAATAACTGTTGGAAGTGGAAAGGAGAAGTCTAGTGCAAGGGTCGGCAACCATCGGCGGACCGCGTATTTCATGGACCGCCAAAACATTTTGATTATTATTAATATGTATTTTTACACAATAAAAATTAGTTTGACCCGCTTTTTAGTGGTCAAATTTCAAAAACTTTTCTGGGGGAAAACCCCAGACCCCCTTTTTGTTTATATAAAGCTCTTAAGAAAAAGTTCAGTCAATGATTTTGAGTCTTAAAATTTAGGAGGAGTACTAAAATATTATTATGTAGTACCTTTCTGGTCACTGTAATCTAGGTTTTGACATTTTTTTCATTGAGGAATACCAAATTCCTTGCCCATCACCCCTCAAAAATTTTTTGTTAGCGGTCGGTCATTCGTTTGAGCGATAGCCTTATCAATAAAAGAAAAGACAACGTTTTCTTTTGCACATTTAATTAAAAGATTTTAAAAAAATCTAAAAACAGACATGTTTCGAGGATAACATGGACCCTCTTCGTCAGTGTGACAGTGTAAATAACCAATTTATTTAATTAATAACTAAGTTATTTACATCGTCCCACTGACGAAGAGGGTCCATGTTATCCTCGAAACATGTCTGTTTTTAGATTTTTTAAAATCTTTTAATTCTGATTAACTCTGATTAACTCGATTTTTAAATTGTGTTGTTGCGATTTGAAACGGATTTAATAGCCATTAATTGTTTTTTTTATACTTTACTAATTTAATCAAGTAGTTAGTGTACTCAAATTACATCTTTGTAAAAAAAAATATGTATCTGAAGAAAAGAACTCAAAGGGCCTATTTTTTTCTTCGGGATACAAATTTTAAAATTATTTGGATCCTAAGCGAAATTACTTATCGACCCCCGAAATAAGATTCTCCGCCAAATCTGGCTCTTATTTAGAATTTAGTGGTAAAAGTAAAAGGTGAACTTGTGCTAACGGTCAGTAAGAAATATAACCAGCTATTTGCGTTCAAGATTCCTTTTTTCAAAAACAATCAAGTAACAAAAACATCAACCCCCGTCCAACCTTGAATTAAATCGTCCGTTTGAAAAAGGGAATAAGTCCAAAAACCAAATTTTGAGAAAATCGAAAAGAAAAAAAAAACTGTATAAGTAATGGAATTTTCATTGCATAACCAGCAAATTTTGTACTGGAAATCCAGGACCCTATTTAGAATACAAAATAATCATCGAAAAATAAATTGTTTTATAGTTGAAAAAAGTTCATGGATTTATTCCCTTTTTCAAATCTATGACATTTCCACTCAGAAGAAAAGTCTTAAACCTCACTTAAATTGACATTTAAAGTATATTTCTGCTTAGTTCCCAGTAAAAAAGTGGGAAATAGAAAGACTAACCCGAATAAATTTGAAATTTTTATGAAACTGAGGCATTAAGGCACTATCAATTTAAAGAGTGAATATCAATGAAGTCAAACATTCATTGAATGATAAAAAAGGACTTAAAACTCTTTTAAATCAAAATTAAACTTTATTTTGCCTTAGTTTACAGAACAATGCATAAAAAAAGATGGACAAATTAACTTAAATTTCAAATTTGATGAAACAATACAAAATGAATGTGTTAGAAAAATGTATGTTTTATTGTCTGCCCGTCGCTGATATGCGTTGTTTGGGCGGATCATCCCGGTGCCAGGCCTTTGCTTCTTCTAAAGATGTTTTAGTTTTTCTTTTGTGGCATCGGCTGATTTAGCCACTATAAAAGTTGGCACCGGGATGTTCCTCCTCTCTCTCTCGCTCGATCAGCCTCAACCAGGCATTATGAGATTCTTTTGTTCAAGTTAGGTCAATGATTTTAATTTATTCCTACAGTAGCAAAAACAACCTACTTTGTTTGAGAACTTTCTTCTTGTTTCATTGCCAGGCTAGTAATTTTATCCACTAAATTTTGATTCAGATTTAGACTGCGTTATATTAGATTTTTGCATCAGAAAGGACATCTATTTCGCAAATTCATGGGGCTCTATCTGCCGATAGGGGGTAATGATTTTTTCCCCACTTTACACTCATATATAGAGCGAAGCTTTGAGATTTTTTTTTCGCACAAAAAGCCAATTTGCCATTTTTTGTTCTTAATCCCTTTTTAAAACCGGTGATTCAATTATACCCCTGCGCAATTAGAGTGTTGACATTTAGCGATAAGAGGTTCGATACTTCCGATCCGTAGTCACCTGGATTCCGCTTTTATTCAAAACAGAGGTAAATATGCATCGATACGGAAGGTATGATCAGTAAATGCTGCATCGACTCTCAGAATCAGTCAAGGTTTTTTTTATGAATGAACTTCTTTGTGTCAATGACAATATTTATTTACTATGCTCTTTTTTTTAAGACTAACCAAAATGTTAAACAGGAAAATACACAACTGTATTAAGACTCTTAACTGGATTATTACTCTTTAAAAAAATTAACTATACCTCGTTTTCCAATGGAAAAGGTACTATTATTTGTGTTTCAGACCCCCTTTAATTTACCAAAAATTACCAAAATATCCCTGAACTTTAATCACTCATATTTCCCTACTTTGGGGATACTAAATTATTTGAATACATGTCCAAGCCTAGGTGGTAATAAGTTATCTCTGAAAGAAAAATATAATTCAGTATGTCTTATTTCCCAATATGGTGATTCTTATTTTCACAAGAACGGAAATTGTATGCCCTTTTCCTTATTGTTGCGTCTTTCTTTTTAGATGGAAATCGGCTCATCTCATTTGGATGACGTCACTTTGAATTGAAGAATGGCCTCCAATGTAAGTACTCTTCTTCACTAACTATGTTAAGATAACGATGGCAATATACAGTTTAACACTAGAACCGCCGGACTTTGCTACCTACATAGAACTGTGAAGGGGTCAAAATGTATTCCATGCTCAAATGAAATTTCAAACTCTCTTCTCTTTAGATTTAGTTTTATTTATTTTTTTTTTTTTTTTTTTAATTTTTGTTAAGGGGTACTCGGTTACGGAAATTCTTCTAGTGTGAGGAATTTCGTGAGTTTTTGGGGAAACTCATTTAAAATGTCCTAAGAATAGGAATAATAATGTTTAATAGAAGTTTCTGGAAGTTTGATTATATAGGTTTGGGGGAGTATTTCTAAGGTGTCGTCTGTTGTATTATGTATATTACTGATTATCCTATGTTCTTTAAAAGTTAACATATACTTAGAACTTAAAACAACAAAACTCTTAACACTTTTTAAAGTAGGTTAAGTGTCTGTAAAGTTATTTTCCCTCTTTTCTTCTTATTACAATTGCGTGCTTGTTTTTCTTAATTTTGGTTTCGTATGTCCTTTAGCGCTCTGTAAATAACGTGTTTCTTTAAGGAAGTTGCAAAATACAAACTACTAGGGGGCTATCGCCCCCTGCTCGCTATCGCTCGCCAACACCCGGGAACTGCTGACGCAGTTCCCCTAGGATTGCTTCGCAATCCTGTGCTCGCTACGCTCGCTCGCCATACGCTGGTACAGCCTAGCTGAGATTGTGTACTACCTGGATTTGAACCCAGGTTATTGAGCGTTTCGTGATTGCGAACATTGTACATACAATCACCAAAACGTAAACAAAACACAAAGCCTGTTGGGTTGCTAGGTGGATTTTCGGTACGCAAATCGGGATAAAAAGACACTATACATGCGTTTAAACAAAATAATCATATTTTTAAATTGACGTTCTCCATTTCGCTCAAAATTCAGACACCGCTCTGGGAACTACTTTGTTTGTTAGTGACGTCATAGGGTCAACTAACGTTGCTGTCTAAGTATAGAGAATATCGTTTTAAATAAACTTTAACTAAGACTACACACAGACGTGATTTAAATGCAAACACTCGAATTACACTGTTTGCCACTTTTCATTATAGAACCACTTATTATTATCAATCTAATCATGGAATAAACCCTTTATTAAAGCAATTTTTTTATTATTTTTTCAAGTATAAAGATACTGCAATTCATAAAGTTGATATCTGGAGGGAAATTATATTGATACCTTTAAAAATTTTAATTATAATAAAATGATAGCATTGTTGTGAGAATGAATCAAGTAAAAACGAGAAATAATGACAACAGAGCTTATAATGGAGCATAAAATTTATTGCAATTTCGAAATCAAGGTAGTATAAAAGTCAGTGCCTCAAATTTTTCTTTTCAGATAACATAAATAAATAATAGAGTTACAACTTTAAGAATTTCATGAGCATTTTGAAGACTATTTTCCAGAATCAGAATCAACCACATATTTTGATATGATGCTTATTATAGTTGTAGAATTAAACATTTTAACAGAATTTTTTTTTTTGACATGATGCATATCTTGAACTATGAGACAAATGCTGATAGATATGAGACAAATGATGCATATCTTGAACTATTGACAGTCAAATATTACATTGCAAATCATTTTGACACCGGTTTTAACTGCACAACAGTACATGACATTTGGTTGTATTTGAATGGTACTATTGAAGACATTTGCATTGAGACTATTATTCAAATGTAAAACAACTATGGTAGTACTTTTTTCAATAGCATTGATGACATGGAATCAACTATTATAACAGGAGTTATTTTTTTTAAAGATGAGGCATCCAACATTGAAGTTTTGACCTTATAAAATTGAAACTATTGATTCCAAAATACATCAAAAATATTAATGAACATATTTAAATATTAAAATATTGAAAGATATTAAAAAATTTTCAGCAATATATGAGAGACTGGATGATATTGCCATTAAATGGAGCTCTCTGGATTTTTATTTATTATCAATTAATATTAATTACTGTTATTTTATTATGAATTAAGTTGACATGGAATGTAGGAATTAGACTATTAAGCAATTTAAGTAACTATAGAAATTTGAAGTTTAAAATATAAATTTTATTTTAAAATAATTATTTTTAAAATAAAATTAATTTATAATAAACTTCAAAATTCTATAGTAACTTTAACTGCTTAATAGTCAGATTCCACGTCAACATAATTAATAATAAAAAAATAACTAATATTTCATAAATAAAACAACCAGGAGAACACCATCATGGCAATATTTTTCATTCGTACATATATTCATGAAAAAGGTTTTAATATCTTTCAATATTTAAATATGTTCATTAATATTTATATATATTTTGGAATTAATAGTTTCAATTATTATAAGCTCAAAATGTCAATGGTTGAACAGGTTACAAAACTTGTTGCAAACAATTTTATCTGATTTTGAGGTCTTATATTGAAGAGAATTAGTTAGGTACCAAAAAACTCCTGGCTATTGCTAAACATGATATAGAGCTTTTTGAAGAGATACTATGATGAACACCTTTGTTACTGCTTCGATGATTATCCCTGGAAACATTAAACCAAATTAGTTTATTTAATTAAAAAAATTATAGCAATTATACTATCATTATAGTCAAATTCTAATACAGCAATCTTATATCAAGTTCTTAACTTACTTTTATGGCCTTTCTAATTTTTGATAAGGTGATCAATTTCATGAAACGCTTTTTCAAGCTTTTCTTTTTCTGGATGGCTGATTCATCTGAAACACGAGAAACTGATTTAGAGAAACTGATACTTTTTTTTTAACTTTTATGAGACACGTAGGAGATATAACTGATATATAGAGAGAGGTATAACTAAAATAATTAATATTAAAAATTATAAAAATAAAATTAACAAACGTTAAATTTTTATGTTTAAATTATAAAAGCATGGGTGAAATGATTTCAAAAGATTGCATGTAGTAGTTTTTAAACGTTTTTAAGGTTTAGTGTGACAGAATGACTAAACAAGAATTTCAGGTACTATATTTTTTTTTATCTCTAATTTTAAATTTTTATTTTTTCTCTTAAGAACATGTATGAAAACAAAAAAAGGACAAAAAGTAATGCAGGAACATTTGGGTTCTAAATATTTTGAGCTGCATACGTTCGAATTGTAATTTATCATTCGAATATTTATGAAATCGATTTTCTTAATATCGTGAAAGACAATTTTAAAATATACATTCAAAAATTAATTTCATTATGAAATATTAAAACATAAAATTGAGTTATTGAAGAATATATTATTGATGGCTGAAATTACCTATTATGTCATCGTTGTTTTCAATTGTATGATCAGAATCAATTGGGCCTATGGCTTCTGTGGTTTCAGTTTGATGATCAATTTGTTCAATACTGGGCTGTAAAAGAATCAATACTCAAGAAATCAGAATAATGAAAACTGAACACACTTATAATAGAATTCATTTACAATTTATTTTATAGTATTAAAAATTCGAAGTTAAATAAAAACTTGAAAATATATGTACTGGCATTTATTTTAACAATATAGCATTTGAAAACTCTACTAGAAATGTGTTGTTAAATTAGTTTTCAGTCTAAAGACTATCGAAGTGTGGAAAAAATATGCCTCTAGGCTAAAGTTAATCACAGTATTCTAAAATATATAAACAATTAAATTATGCTTACAAGTTGGTTGTTGTTTACAGTTTCATCCATACTTATTTTTTCTTCCTGAAAATAAAATTTAAAAAAATAAGCTAAAAATTCTTTAATTTTTTTTTTTTTAAGTTTATCACTCTATTCTAAACTATGTCTGAAATAGAAGAGTGATAATGCTCAGTTTTGTCACCTGAGTTATGGGTTTTTAAAATTATAAACAATAAAATTATGCTTTGGTCTTTGTTTTCACTTTTATCCGTATTGGTTTTTTTCGTCCTGAGAAAAAAAAAATAAAAAAAAAGCTAAAAATTCTTTAATTTTATTTTAATCACGTGGAAAATTGTTTGCCTGTAAAGTGGGACAAAGACAAATTGACGGAATACCAACTTCTCTAATTCAGTCTTGCTCTTAATGAAAATTAAACTATATAATTAATTAATTATTATTTTGCACCATTATCCACCACTCCAGTATGATGGCGACTAAATTGAAATACCTACCGAAGAATATTTGAAAAGGTCGAATATATTTTTTTTTCGTTTTTTTATGAGCTTTGCATAATATTCATGTGGATAGTGAAACTCAATCAGAACAATCTATGAAACAATTAACCTTAATTTTTGATTTTGAAAATTCAATGTGATTCATGTATTTTCAGTTAGAAATCAAGACACGTATCAATAAAGTTTCATTAAATGATCATTTAATTAAGCTAGAAAAGTACTTTACTTTAAAAAATCGATTTCCGTTTTATTATATGTGAGGAATTGTTTATTAAAAGGAAATACATGCGTAAAAAATCTTCCTTTTAAACTTTTTTCAACTAAAACTACACTTTTTAAGGATGTTTACAGGTACAACTGGGTGTCTCCATAGGGAGAGCAGGTTGTTGTACCTATGGACACAAATTTTGTCGAGTTATTAAAACTGATTAAAAATCCAATTTTTAGAATTTGAGCTAATAAAAAAATATCACTCTCTTTGCTAAGTTTGTGACTATACTGCCGTCCTAAGCGAAAGTGCACATAAAGGCATTTTCAAACAGATTTACTTTGAGAAAAATCTCGCCAAAAAAGTATTTGGCGGATTTTTCATTCTGTATGGTAGACCCTACACCTAAGATCAAATATTAGCTACCCTAAAAAAATACTCTGTAATCAGCTGTGGCGTTGGGGTGCGTTCGAGTCCAGAATGCAATGCCGTAAGGAGAAAACACAACATTTCAGCTGCAATTCTAGCGACTTACATATTCCGGATATAGTAATATAATAGTATCTACATTTAAACTCTACAGCAATCTATTTAAAACTATTAAATTTAGTTTAAATTTATTTTCTATTTAAATTGATGTTAATTTTAATTTTGCAAAATAATTTTATCTTTCTTTCAATTCTGATAGCTTAGGGGGGTTTTGTTCATGATTTTGACAACTATTCAAGAGGCTTGTAATTAGCGAGACACATTCTCGCCAAATAAAAAAACGCGCCAATCGAGAAATATAGTGAATTTATAAGAAAACTAGTTTATGTGCACTTTCGCTTAGGACGGCAGTATAGGTTGGGCATTTTAAGTGATTTAATGTGATTTTACCTGTCTTACTCAAAAAAAATTAAAATGTGCTTATTGTCCGAAGGTACAACAGCTTCCCCTATATATAGCATAATTTGTTTTCTTTCCCCGTTATATAGTTTTTTTTGTTGCAAAAGTTACAGTTCTTACTATTTGTGGGTCAGTTCTTCCTCGTGGGCCTAGGTATCTGACTCCCCACTTTATGCATTCCTCCTTTACAAATTTTTCTCGTTCCACCGGGGGCTGAAAAGAAGCACGTTTATTCTAAGGGAATGGAGCTTTTATGAACAATCACAGAAACTCAATAATCGAACGAAAGCACGTTTATAGCTTCTCTGAAGCAGTGGCGGATCCAGAGGGAGGTTAGGGGACTGAAGCCCCCCACAAAATGAAAAAATTACACTAAATAATACGACATTTTGACTGTCGGATATCTGACTATATTTGTTTGTGACTTTTAGTTAGAAACATTTGTCAACAAAGAAATGGCTCGCGACAGGAGTATTGTCTTCTTCTTAAAAATTTGAAATGAAAAAATGTGAGATCTTTGTTTATATATTGTATTTTTGGCCCGATTTTAAATTGATTGTGCTGTCCTAAAGTTTCGTTCATCTTAGTTTAGTTTTCTGTACAGCAACCCATTATGAAAAGAAACAACATTGACCCCTTCCGAAATTCGGAGTTGGTGTACTAAAACCCTGGGGGTCAAATTTCCGAAAGTTTTCTGGGGAGGACCCCCCTCCTTTAGTGTTATTCAGAATTTCTTGTAATACCAATGGTGATGACAGATCTTTGAAATACATTCTTTAAGTATTCTAAAACGAATTAAGGTTAAATTTCCAAAAATTTTCTGCCGGAGGACTCCTTAAATGTGTACAGCTCTATTATTTGACTAGGCTATTTAATATTGAGGTTAGCAAGATTCCATTATATATTAAGTTCATCAAAATGCACAAATCCTACCAAAAAATACATTAAATTTTTAAAAATGTATGTCCGAAATTCGGATTAGATGTACCAAAACGAGTTAAAACCCTGTTTTTAGAGTCAAATTTCCAAAAATTTTATTTCAACAATCAGAACATGACATAAACTGAAAATTGAAGAAGAAACAAAATTGATGTATATATCCGGTTTTGAAACTAGAAGTCTCAGGGCCGTTTCCAAGGGGGGGAGGTTTAGGGGTTCAAACACCCCCCCCCCCCGAAAATTTGACATCAATTTTTATACTGCTATTTTTCTTGAAAATTATGTCTCACAAGGAGCGATATCCTCTTCTTGTATAACCCAAAGGGCCTCAAAATGAGTCAAAACCCTACTTTTAAGGGTAAAATTTCCAAAATTTTTCTGGGGGAAAACCCCCTTGAAATTTTGAAATATATTAAGTATACGGTTTTTCCTTCAAACTTGTGTGATTTACAAGGAGTGGTCCTCTTTAATGTAACCTAAAGTGTCTCAAAATGAGTTAAAATGCCACTTTTAGTGGAAAAAAAATTTTCTGGAGTAGGAACCTAAAAACCCCCTTAACATTTCGCCATTCATTACAATATACCTTCTTTTAACCTTGAAAATTCGGCCGCTTACAATGAGGGGTGCTCTATGGGTGTAATCTAAAGGGTCTCAGAAATGAGCTAAAACACTCTTTTGAGGGGCAAATTTCCAAAAATTTTCTGGGGGAGAACCCCCAGACCCCCCCCTTTTACTTCGAATTCATATTGGTTATACAATTTTGAAATTTAGTGCATCAAAATTTCAATCCAGTGTTGTCATCTAAAACTTAACATATAAAAGTACCCGTAAGGGTTACCTCAGAAAATATCCGAGTCAAACCCCCCCCCCCGAAACAAAAGTCTGGTTACGGCCCTGAGAAGTCTCATTTGTAGGCTTACCATATTTTTGAGCTTTATTTAGTTTTAAAAACTAAATAAACACCCAAACTAAAAAAAATTAAACTTTTAAACTGAAATAACATACTTTATTTAATCATTTGTACTTTTCACTTGACATCACTTTTTCAAAAATTCTTTGTTAGATTTAATTAAATCATAAAATTTATAACAATTAAGTTTAGAGTTAATTTTCACATTTAAAAGGTGTTTGACAGTTCAAGTAGAGAGTATGTCCGTTTCAGCATACTAAATCTGATGAGTAAAGTAGAAGTAGGTAAAAAAATGCAGTTCGAAAATTTTTATCGAAAATTTCACAAAAATTTTGGGACCCAGGACAGCCTCCGAAACCCAGGACTGTCCTGGGTAAGCCAGGACGTATGGTAAGCCTGCTCATTTGTGTTCATTTTTTTCTTTACTTAAGAAAACCTTTTCTTTTACGTATAAGATGAAGACTTACCAGTCTTATCCATCTGTAGTCATTCCTCACGCATTTTTCGAACTCCCCGTTGAGTACGAGGGCATGGAGGTCGATGGCTTCCAGCATCTCAGCCTGACTCAGGCTGACGTCCAAGGCCAGACCTTGCTGTCTGGCATAGCTCTGTAAGAAAAAATAAGAAGCCATCAAAATAAAACAAGGGCCGCATTCACGTGGAAGAAACTTTTAACAAGATGATGAACCGATACGAGAACGACCACCCGAGCTCACTCGTCCGCTTGTGCTGCTTTCTATCGGAAAGATTTACAACTAATTATACGCTGATACAATAAAAATTTTACTTGCACTAGATTTCCATTACTTTCGTAATGTGTTTATGTAGTAGGTATTTTGGTAATTACCTAACTGTAAATTTTAATAAACCAACTCGAATTATTAAACTATATAAAAACTAACGGTTCTTATCCGGTTATGTTTTTTTTAAATCTATTTGTCTAGCATAAATAAGCTTATTAAATTTCTAGTATAGAAATGACCGGTTTTTTTTCCTAAATAACCGATTATTTCGAACCGTTTTAAAGATTCTTGATATTATATTTCTGTACTTACGAGCAACATGAGTTTGTTCTCGACGTAGGCGCGCTCCTCCGGCTGAAAGAAAAGTCAAATTTAAAACATATTCTACAGTACAATTTTATTATGAGAATCAAATTTTTGACCCGTGCTACAGTACAATCGCTATGAGAATTTTTTTTTGCTTGTTTTGAGATTCAATATGTGTGTAATCATGTACAGCTTAATATTCCGAAGACGTTCAAGATGATCAAAATCAGTTATGATTGGTCGGGCTAGTTGGCATTCTGATGCAAGGGAACTGGGCCCCTGGAATTTCAATGGTTATATGGAGTACATAAATTTGCAATTTCCACCGAAACAGCTTCAGTTTTATTCCGAATCTTTACGAAGGAAAGACACTGTGTTGTCAGGGCAGGTTTTTTTTCGATTGTTTTGTACTTATTATAATACACCAGAACTTTTTAAAACTTGAAATTAAAAAATTTATTTTTTTTGTAGTAGGTAGTTGATTACTTTCTCAAAAGATTTCAGATTAGAAAATTTTTTTTTAGTAAATTAATAATTAAATATTTTATGAGATGATTACGATGTTTTAACAGTTTTTCTCTGCTTGTCATAGTTACTACACAAATATTTCTTAGAGGGATGATATTATTGAAGATTTCAATATTTTACCGTATTTGAAAACTCTTTTAGGACAGAGAAATTATGTTTTTAAACTTACCGTCAGCTCTCGCTTTTCGAATCTGGCTCCAAATTGCTGCCATCGTTCCCATCCAGCCTGAAAAAGGAATTTCATTGGTTAGGATGTTGTAAATAAAGCATAGGAAAACGTCAGTAATATTGTGCATGCCTTTATACTATAATATCAGTGCCGTAATCAACTTTTTTTCAATCAATTTTTAACGCTGCAAGTAAATAATCTAAACTAATGTTTGAAGAAATGCTTACTTCTACGGATCTGGTTTTAGGTTCGTCGCATTCGGAATCATTGTCGGAGACCTTAAGAAACAAATAATAAAAACAAATTAATCAGTTTTCAGTGTTGCCATCGATTTTTAAATAATTAATCGTTCCTTTACGAGAAGTTGGTTGGTTACATAAGTAAGATAAACTGAAATAAGACACCACGAAGCTCTCTAAATCGTACAACCTCTTTTATCCGGATTAATGATTATCCGGATAATTAGGTAAATAACTCTTTAAATCAGCGGTCCCCAACTTAAAGAAGTCCGCGGACCACTAAGTCTAAAATTGGAATCTTCACGGACCACCCTTTGTAACTAAAAATCCTTATCTTCCCAAAATTTCCAGATGAAAGTTTATTATCCCTAATTAAGCATGGAGATTTATATAAAATGCTCTGAAATGTAACCATATTTTAAGAAAAATTTAAATAAATACGTCTCATGAGAATTAGTAATTTTTGTTCAATGTCGTCTATTGAGTAAAGTTTCTTAAATTTTAAAGGGGATTTTTCTATTTTGATATGATTAAGCAAGCTATTGAATAGTTTTGGTGATAAACAGGCAAAATGTTTTCTTAAAAATTTGTTTTCTGGCTTTAGGAATTAAATACCTTAAGGAGTTTATCCAGGAATCATATAACTGTAAGGCTGAGCGCGCACTAGCGACTTTTGTCACGGTGACAAAGACAAAATTGTCGCCATGGCTATTGAAACAAGTTAGAGTGCGCGCACTAGGCGACGTGACACTTGGCCGATTGCCAATAATTTCTTCATAGAGATCCATTGTTTTCGAGTAACATTTTTGATACTAGTGATACTGGTCGCCGTGTCTTAAGTTGCTAGTGCGCACACAGCCTAATAAAACTTATTGTTAATGATATTTTAACAAATTTTAACTTATGCAAAGTGAACACATGATGCAATACTTACAACGACGCTATCCTTTTCGCCGCAGACGACTTGGCACTCTTCTGTGCTGGATGATGGCACAATCTGCTGGATCTAGTTTAAAAAAAAAAATCAAAAATAAATTTGAGGACAACAAATCTAACTAGTTTTATAAAAGCTCTTTAAAAAAGGCGAATTTTTCTTTTAGTGCATCGTAACCATTTCTAAACAGTTTCTTCATTTGCTAGTGTTTTAATTCATAGAGCATTTTCATTCACATGACTCGGACCTAACAACGACCTTAGCAGCAGATGTTACAGTTTTTTGCCCTACAGAGGTTAACAGTTACAGAAAATGACTAGTCGTGGAATTCTTCTATTGGAGCATTTGCAATCACGTGATCCCATACCTAAAAACTGCCATAGCAACAGATAAACAACGGCCTTAGCAACAGTTAAAAGCCCTACAGAAGGTACACAGTTAATAGAAAATAACCGGTTGTGACGTCACCTGAAAACACTCTATATGGCCTGGCCAGCCGATAAATTTTTAATGGAGCCTTAAAATGTAGAACTTTATAACAAACTAATCCTATTTTAAATTGAAGTTCACTCCAAATTCAAACAAAGCACTGGGAACTGCTTTTTTTGTTTTGTTTCTCCAGGGTCAAGTAACGTTGCACTCTAGTATAAGTGACTACGTGCATTCTCGAGGGTTAAGTTAAGAGTAAAAATTTATTCTTACCACTTCAGATTCTGCAGAACCGGCCACTGGGACGCTAGCCTCGTTCCCTTGGACATCAGCAGGCTCATGGGTGGCCTGAAAACGCGAATAATAGTTAATTTAATAGTTAAAAAAATATATTCATAGTTTTTCGTTAAGTATAAGTGGTGAAAAAAAGTTTTATGTACATTGTTAGCATTACAGTAAATACTATAACTACATCGTATTCCTTAAGGTTTCTTAGGAGCGTTACAGGTTAGTGGCCATTTCTTAATTACGTAAGGAATATTTTGGCAATTTTGGACCCCCCCCTACCCCTATGTAAGGGTACGTAAGATTTTTCAAACCCCTGCCCCCCTATTCTTACGTAAGATTCCATTTCGTTTTTCAAAAATTCTCGGATTCAACAGTTTTATTTCTTATCTTTACTTAATGCTACTCCAATAAAAAAGATACATCTGAATACCTTCATTTTTTTTTAAATTAAAGCTTCGATAATGTACTGAGATTGTCAGCCTTTTTAAGTTTTTCTGGGGTTATTCAATAGTAATTTGATTGGTATTTGTTTACATTAACTTGGAAAATCTTACTTAAGGCGTACGTACACACTTGAAACTTTTTTCTTTAATTTTAACTTTAAAAATAAAATTTTTTTACAGTAACTAATTAAAGTATGCTTAAATCTATTTCTGATGAAAAAAACAGTTTATAAGCATATTTTAATTAGTTAATTAGCATTTAACTAGCTAATTAGAGTGTTTTTTGAACGGTTTTTGTGTAAATTCTAATAAGTTTAGAGAGATGAAATTTGGTAGTAAAAACAACAATATTTTACTCTATGTTTTGGCTTTTCATTTTTTTTCTAGGATAAATAGTTTTTTTTTAATAATTTTTTTTCCAAAGGAATGCTGAAAATCCAGATATTTTATGGGAATTCTGTTTTTAAAAAATTCATAAAAAAAAAACTAAACAACCCAGAAAGAAAAATGAAAAGCCAAAACATTTAAAATTTTATGTAGAATAATATAATAAAAAAATTATTGTGATAGCTATCTTAGCTTTTTCGTAATTACTGTTTGAACCAACTGATAACTTCCAAAAACATGATTCTTCAGAAATTACGTTTGAAGTTTGGTACTATCATGGAAACTTGTTTTCATGATTAATACAAAGTATAAAAGTATATTTTTGAGGTTTAGAACTTGCAATGCACTATATTATGGGTGGTTACACAAAATTTTTTTGACAGCATGAATTGATTTTTGAAAAATCATGTTTTTAAAAAATGTTATGTCAAGATAATGATTGTTCGAGAAAGTAACGACAAGATCAGCAAACATGTTTCAAAGGTTATATAGTTAAAAATAACTTCTGAATTCATGTTTAAACATTAAAACTACTATTTAGATTATAATTAGATAAAAACTTTTATAAACTTATTAAATTTTTAAAAATATGAACACTTTGATAAAAAAAAAAACCCGAGATTTTCATAGTGTATAAGTTTTACATTTTCATCATAAAAGAGCAAAATTAACGTAAATATTACCTTTAAAAGCCTTCTGCAGCATAACTTACTCCTTCCTTTTTTACACTTTTGTCCTCTTTCCTTTTTTTAGCCCCTCTCATAGATTTCCTGCGTTGCTTTTGGAAGGGCATTGACTGTCGCAAGCTCTCAGATATCCTGGTTTCATCTTTCTTCTTGACTCCTTCCATCATATAAAGTCCAGGTTTTATGCCCATTCTCCTTAGCACCTCCAGCTCTGGTTTGCTTCCACAATTGAAATGAAGTACAGCATCAAAGACTGAGAGTTTAATTGAGGCAATGCCCGCAAATCTGGTTTTTGGGCTCCGTTTCCAAATGAGTGAATGCAGACACTCATTATTGTTTTGCGTCTTTCCGTGGAGGCATTTTTCTAGCATATTTGTTTCAGTGAGCCTCTCATAAACTGGCTTTATGTGTTTCAGGATATCAAGAGGAAGCCCACCTTTGTGTTTATATGAATCGGCTTTTCCTCGATATACTGCTCGTTGATATGAACACCAGCTTTTACTACCGGTTGGACATTTTGTATGCAGAGGGTGTTCATCTTTAGCACTTAGATGGTAAAAAGTGCTCCAAATGGCATTTTTCATTTTTTCCACACTTTCGGTGTTATTGCGGAGAGCCAGACCAAAGTAGTTTTGCATGGTATTAACTTTAGCATTTGTTAATTTTCCTTGACCTCCTAATCCTCTAACTGATTTTTTTAGCTTTCTGAGAGCTGTACCCAGCCGCTTCTGATAGTGCCCTATACATTCCTTTTTACGAATTACTTTCCCCTCATAGGGCTCTGTTGCACAAACAGCTGCATAGCTCTTACTATCCCCATCTCCATAAAAATCCATGTACTCCAGACCGTACAACTTCTTGGAGCGTGCGAAAATCCTCGCGGCACCAGCTGACTCCATTAATGTTGAGGATCCGTTGAAGTTGATTGAACATTGGTGGCTAGCTTCCCAGTTGGCATACTCAGTAGAGGATTTGTCTCTTCCGCTCCATTTTTTGCAGCCAGTGCAGTGCTTCGACATCACCTCCACATCTAGCACCTCTCCAGTGTCAATAGAAAGGGTAGTCACTACTCCATTTAGTGAAGAGTAACCGCGACGGTGCCAAGACCCGTCAACTGACACGCCGCATTCTGTGTCCCGGAGACCTCTCACACGATGAGCCGCTAACCGCATTGTTTCCTTAGCAAGAGGCTGCACGACACCCAGCAGAGCTTTGGTATGCTCATTGTAAGGAACCTGGTTAGGCGGAGGAGGCATATTCATAACAGACATGAACTGTTCCGCTTCTCTATGCCCACCACCGATTTGCTTCATAGCATAAACTAACCTCCTATTGACTTGAAAATATTGGCCATTCTTTTTGGAAGTTTCACAGCTTCCAACAGCACTTTCACAACTGGAACAAATCAGGTTTAGGTACACACAGCATCCCATTTTCACTGATGAATCTATACGTACAAACAGTTTTCCTGCTTCACATAGAGGACAGGATAATGATGAGAACAAATTGTTCAAACACTCAAGTTCCACAATGAAGCTCTGTCCTCCCAGGTGATCATTACCTGCCTTCACATCATTAATGTTACCAAGTTTCACCTCCGAAGCAGATGGCACTTTAAGAGGTTTCTGTACCTTACTCTTCACTGGAACATATTTCCTCTTCTTAGAACGCTTACTTCTAGAAGCTGAACCCATCTTCGTAATAATATTAGCAAAAAATTCGCAAAGGAGCAAAAGAAGCATGTGCGAGAGCGAGTCTAGACAAAGCATAAACAACATGTGCTAAACAGTAAAAGTTGAAGTTAAATTAGGATGTTGCCAACAAAATATAAATAAATATTGTAAAAAGAAAATACTTAACTTGTATACAGATAAAACATAACACTGGCACTGAACACTGAACCATGAAAATCATTCTTGAGTGTTTGTTTACATTTTGGTTCTGAAAACGAAACTAAAGTTTTAGTGAACTATGCCTCATAAAAAACATCATAACTTGAAAAATATTCGACGTACGATCATCTTTTTGGTATCATTGGAAAAGTTATGAAATAAAGATGGTTTTGAACCAAAAAAATGTTTTTGGGTTTTTCAGTCGATTTTGGCCGTTTCAAGTGTGTACGTACACCTTAAGAATAGGTTTGACCCCCCCCCAACGAAGGGTATGTAGATATTTTTCCAACCCCCCTCCCCCTCGGGACCCTTACGTAATTAACTTACGTAATTAATTAATTACTTACTTAGTAATTAATTAATTAATTACGTAATTACTTACGTAAGGGCCGGCCCCTTACATGAAGTAACATGTACGTAAGTTATCTAATAAAGTATCTCTTTTTATAGTGGACAGAAGTTATCACTATATTAAGTTTTATATCTTAATATAAATAATAATAATAATAATAATTTATTTTCCATAATGTACAGAGTGGATAAAAGATCTTAATAAATCTAATCTTATTAAAGATTATCTATCTATCTATTATCTATCAATAATCTTATTAAAGATAATAAAGATATTGTCATTCCACCTATTTTCTACTATTATTCAATGCCATACTTATTTTGCTGTTGACATTTTATAGTATGTTAAAGATTACTAAACAAAGTTTTAGTGGAACTTAAATTATTATTTTAACACAAAGTTAACAAAAAATAAATAAACGTTTTGCAAATTTAAACCACACTGTAAAAAAAAAATCTTGCCACTTTCCTTGGAAAAACTGGGCAGCTGTGTTGCCCATTTTTTTTTCAAGTAATGTTCCTGGAAAATAAAAGGAACGTTACGGTAAAATCAATAAAAAATACCAGTATACCAGTATTTTACGGCAATGTTCCTGTTATTTTCCAGGAACATTACTTGAAAAAAATGGGCAACCCAGCTGGCCAGTTTTTCCTTGGAACGTTCCAGGATTTTGTTTTTACAGTGAAAGTCCCATTTAATAAATATATTACCTCTGGGTAAGATTCTGCTGGAGGGACCATGACTTCAGGATGGTTTCCAATTGACTGGTAAGATATCAGTATGACGTCATTGGATCCTACAGTCTGAAATATATGCACTTATTTAACAACTTAAGAAAAGTAACACCTAATTATGATAGAACTAACTATGTTTTACTGTTAATTTAATAGTTTGATTTCATCTTCAACTTTAAGTACACTAAAATTAATTAATTTAAAATTATTCGTAAGGCCATCATATATTTCTAAAATCCTGTTAACCATTAAAAAACATCAAAAGAACGAAAGGGATAGAAATAAGCACATGTTTAAGTAAAACACCCTCTTTAATAATAATAATAATAATAATAATAATAATAATAATAATAATAAACAATAATTGCCTGTTGAGTACCTATGTAACTATTGGACAGGTTGAAATTACCTTTAAATCTAAACAGTATATATAATATTATTTGCAATTTCTGGTTTAACCCAGTTTTTCGAGGTTGGTTCGTATTAACTCTGTTTATCCAGACTCTACTGTATACATTATAAACATAATTCTTGAAGTTTCTCACGACTGTAAAATTTTGTTGAGGCACCAAATAATATAGGAACACTGAATTTACGCATTTAAGTATACAATTACAAAATAATAAAAAATAATGTATAAAATGTCTTATAAAAGTAACAACTTAAATTGATCAAATACCTTTTAGAAATACATTTTGAAGTTTAAAAAAATAAATGTTCACTAATTACCTTTGGTATGACTTCATCCATGTCATAGGTTCCACAGCACCTGCAAAATAAATTACATAAGCATTTTTGTCCCTATTAACAAAATCCTTTTAAAGTAGAACAAATTTATATTTTTTAGATAAAAAAAATGTTAAAAATTAATTTTTATTAGAAAAGAATTGTTATACAAAAATATTGGCAAAAAAACAACCGAATGAAGCGCCGATTATAGTGAAATCTATAAAAATTTGGCGATATTTGAATATTTGGCGACCAAATGAGTATGTCGGTACTTAACTTAATAAAACACATAATTAAATATTTTTTTTTATCTAAAAAGGATAAACTTGTGCCACTTTTCGAAGGATTTTTTTTATATCTATTTTTAAACAAAATTTTCAATGTTCAACTTTTGTGTCAATTACATTTTTATTATCTGTTTACCAAATTAGTAATTCTTCCCTAATAAGACATAAATTATTCTTATAATACTTTAAATTTTAAAATAATATAAAAGGTTATTAACCATTTAATTTTACCAACTTTAACATCACAATATTGTTCAATACAATGGATTTAAGTCTAACATGTCCGTTAAATATCAATATATGTTTTTCAGTTTAAAAAAAAAAGTATTCGTTAGTTTTAAGACAACTCAATTTTAAAAGAAACTATCTTTTCAGTTAAAGAACTTCGCAATTGTTTAATCATATGCATGAATTTAAAAAACAAAACAAAAAAACATTAATTTAAAACAAAACCTAGTTAGAAATTCTTCCCACTTGAATACAACGTTAATCATTATTCACAATATTCTTTACTGAAAACCATTTTAAATATTAAATATTCAATATTCATCTTTTTCTATAAGGAATGACAGGAACTTACAAGAGAGCCTTGGCAAACTTTCCCATTGTTGGAAGATAGGTTTTTAAGTTCGAATCAAAAAACGGAATGAATTGAAAGACGAAAAAATTGATACTGTTTTAAAGTTTTGAAGAGTTAGAAAATGCACAACTTTTTTTAAGAAGCAAATTAACAGAGTGAAGATTTTTAGAGATTTTTTTCATTGTTGATTCTTTAACAATGAAAGTTATTGTTGTCAACAATTAACGTAAAATTTAACAGTAAAGGTGTAACAATGCGGCCGATATGGTTGAAACTGATCTTAACTTTACGTAAAAAAAGTCACTCATCAATTTTCTTACATTCAAGATATTCCTAATTTAAAAAACTATCCATAACACTTCCTTATAGAATAAAAGCTTACACATTTCTATTGTTTGGATGTTTAAAAGTAATAAACCTGTTACATTTTTGACACATTTTTAAGGACATATTTTTTAAATGTATATGTCCAAATTTACTACCAACAATTTTTTTGTGTTTATTCAGGAATATTTTAATTTATAATTAAAAATAATTATAATATCCATTAAAATTGAACAATTAAATTAAAAAAATGGATTTAAACAAAAAAGTTTAAGAGTCAATTATCGTTAGTTTTTATATCGAAGAGTTTAAGAAAAATTATTACAGAAATTATTTATCTTTTATAGCATCCAAACTTTATAACCGCTACCAACTTTTGTTGTGCACAGTTTGATGTATTTGAACACCACATTTTATGAGTGTGGGTCATTTTTCTAGGCGGAATAGAATCTTAAAATACCTTTTTTATTTTAAGCTTGAAAAGAAAACTCATAAAAAATTTGAGTTTTAAGGCATTTTGAGTTTGGAATCTGTTTTACATAAAGCAAATACTAAATACAATAATAGAAAGAAATATTAAATAACTGATTTTAAAGATTTTGATTTGGAAGGTACCGCGTCCTCTTAAAGTTCTCTAATACTAAGAAAGATTAGGTTATTGGATTCTAAGTTATATGTATTTATAAGGAACGATAACTTACAGAAAGCTCATGAGAGTCATCTTTCCCGTATTCGAGGAGGAGAATCTGCAGATTTTTGGAAAATCAACCTTGTGTGGGGATGTAGAGCTTTTTAGAAGAACTGCGGTAGATTACTATGGTTTTTTAGTCGTAATAAGAGCTTTTTGGATTTCACAAAATTATATTCAACTATCAAGATGAGAAATTATAACACTGTGAAGATTTTTAAAAAATTTTTTATGGAAAATATCATTGTTGCTTCTCTAATAATGGACGCTTTAGTGTTGTCAACAATCAACTTGTAAGTTTAACGTTATTGTGTAACAATGGCCAATATTGTTGAAAGCGGTCATTACTTTGAAGAGAAAAAAACTAAATCAACTTTTTTTATATGGGATAGGAAATCAAGGAACTACATAAAAAATAACTTACTTACGAGGAAAAACTTTAATTTTGTTGGGGGGGGGGTATGTTTTTAAAGGGCACTTTAGGAAAAGTTGGGTGCATGCGGAGAGTTTTATAATAAATCGTCAAAATTAATTAAAATATTATAGGGGAGGGAGGGGTTAGTTTTGGCATAGTTTTTGTTTTTTGATGTATACCTTTTTTCTGTGATAGAAAACTTGGTTTATGCTGTGGATATATTAACCTTTTGAATATAAATGTTAAGTTGGGTTTATAATTTTTACACGCCTTTAATTAACTGTTCTGATATTTTTTTATTCTTTTTTTTTTCGGTAGATTACGATGAAGGATAACATACTATGTTGGGATAATTTTTGTTTGGATTTTTTAAGTGGTATTTAGCCGTAATAGGAGGTATACTATGCAAATTTGTTGGGTGTACGAATACTTCCTGGAGTGACTGTATAGACAGCGGGACACCGAGATAAAAAGCGGGACGTCCGGTGTCACTTTAACTCTTCCAGTTCTTCATCATGTTCTTCGCAAAATGTCAAATAAAATCACCTTCAGACAACTTCATATTCCAACATCAGCTCTATAGTGAATCACATAAAAAAACTATTGCGACACTAACTCATTCATAACCATAGAAATGTGTTACAACAATAGAGAACTGTAACAAAACGCTCTAGCGAAGCATACTAAACAGGTTATTGGAATTCAAATGCGGTCCAGACCGGTTTGTTCCAGAATTTGGGAGAAAAGGGTATATTCTTTCGGTGTTTTTTTTTTGATGGAATCGAAATGAGCAAATTAAATATTCTCGAATAGTTTTTTAAAAAAGTTAGCGTATAATAAAAAGGGATTATCTCGTTTTTAAATTCCATTTCGCTTTATTGATAAACCAACACAGACACATTTGTTTGAAAAGTGATTTGATTTGGTTTTTTAGCATGAAAGGCTGGAGGGTAAGGGGGCATTCACAAATCACGTTATGCAATTTGAAGGGATGTTTTTTTACATTCCCTGCCTTATGTTGAGTTGCATTTAGTAGTTTTTAACTATCTATTACACTGTAAAAAATCTTGGTAAATGTAAAACCAATATTTGGTGCAAAGTTTTTGATTTCACGAAACTTTGGTGCAATGAAAATTTATTTTAGCTAGATTGTACCAAAATTTGGTAGTATGATTGAAAAATACTTTTATGGTGCAACCGGTTGCACCAAAGTTTGGTAAAATGCTCTCTTAAGGGTGTATACTTGAAGCATTTTAGTCACCGCTTTTAAAATAAGGAAAAATATAACAAGTTAATCGATGTTCTCTAATAAACTTAACGGCTTCTGGGCAGGCAACCATTCGGAGTCAGTGATAGCTCTACCAGATGGATAGTAATATCGACGAGATACTAGTTACATGTCTATGGATTTGCGTTAATTTCTTCATAATCACAACTAATAGTAGACGAAAGGAAAAGATTTCCCTCACAGCTAACGGTACCCGCGCTGTCATCAAATCTGAAACTGTTCTTCTCGTTGGTTGCAGTCGATTGCAAATTCTTTATACCTCTTTCTCAGTTTTGGTGCAACCTCATCCTGATTTTTGGTGCTAGTATAACACCAAAGTATGGTAAAACTATGCACCATTTTATGTAGCCAGCAAATTCATACCATTTTTTGGTGCAACATAGCACGAAATTTTTTACAGTGTAGCGTGGTTGCAGAAACCTATGGTGTAGCATGGGATTCTCAAACACTACCTCTGGTACATTGTCACTATGCAATATGGTTTGATTAAATGTGCCTGTAATATTGTATTGCGATGTTACAAATGAATCGTCAGTTTGAAAAAGGAAAAAAGTCCAAAAAAGAAGTTTTGAGAAAATCTAAAGAAAAAAACTGTATAAGCACGGATGTATCTATAGCTTTTACAAGGGGGGTGTCCAAGAAACTTCTTTAAGGGGTCGCCGTGGACACTGAAAGTTTAGCTAAAACAGGGTTTTCCAACTGGCGGGCCGCATGCGGCCCGCCGGGTCATTATGTGCGGCCCGCGAAGCTCCCTGAAAACCCCCTAGCTTTAACATACTAAAATTTAGTTAAACTTTTTAGCATACTAAAATTCAAACATCATTTTTGGGGAGGAACCCCGAACCCCCTATTACATTAAGGAGTAGCTTTTCTTTGGTCGGTCGTTTTCTATGGAGAAAAATTTAAAGTTTGAGGTTTCGAAAAGGAGGTTGTATACCTTGAAATTCCCCCTGAGCGTAGCAAGGGGTTATAAAGGCTTAGGTTAACCTTTATCACGAGGAGGGACAAAATGGAGTATCATAGGCGTATAAGTTCAACTTTTTGACTGGGGGGGGGGCAAAACCTATAAGACCTCAGGTCCAAGGGAGCTGTTACTAGACTGTTTCGAAGGGGCTCTGGCCCCCCCCTTTTTCCTTTCCGAGTAAAATGTAAGGCAAATGTGAATTTTTGTGAACTTAATCACAAAGTTTTGTGGTTAATACATGCACTGAAGCAAAAATGGGGGGGGGTCTGGGGGTCCTCCCCCAGAAAATTATTTCTCCCCTCTTTCCACTCATGTGTAGAGCAAGGCTTGGAGATATTTTTGAGAACAAAAAGACAATTTGTCATTTTTTGGACTTATTCCCTTTTTCAAACTGGAATGTTACAAATAACCCAACACTCCTTGTTCCATAATGTGTAACTCGTACAGGCCCCTTCAACTTTGATGTAATATGTGAATGCCCCCCTTATCAGAGGGGTATATTGCACGTGGAATGAGAAGACGTGCATTGAGGCGGCATAGCGTCGGTTTTATACGATCGGAATGGAATTAATTTATTTCGACAATCCGATTTGGAAAGTCGGATGCTTTTTTTTCGTGCCACGGTATCAGTTTATTTTTGTATTGTAGTTCGAGGTGTTTTGTCTGATTTGATAATATGCAGAATGGGTATTGTCAATATTCGTTCTGAAGGAGACTTTTAAAGGACGATTTTGTGTTGTTTTTAATAAGTCGTCTCAAAGTCACAGCTTGGTTTACTGTATTTTTTATTTGCAGCATCAACCGTTATATTACTTTTTGATAACGGTTAATTAATTTCTTTTGAACAATAAAGAAGATTAAAATGAAGTGTTATCCTGAAAGAAAAAAAAGGGGGGAAATGGCAAGATTCTAAAACTGAGTCCTGAAATTGATTAAATGAGAAGATTTAATTTTGAAACATGATCATTTATTTAATACAGAAAACAGCGCTTTATTATACTCAACAGCAAAATTTCTTGAACCCAGTACGTCATCACGCGGAAGGAGAAAATGGGTAAACACAAAGCCTTTTGGGTTGCTAGGAGGAGTTTCGGTACGCAAATCTCGATAAAAAGACGCTAATACATGGGTTTAACAAAATAATCATATGTTTAAATTAACTTTCTTCATTTCACTCAAAATTCAAACACCGCGAAGGGAACTGCTTTGTTTGTTAGTGACGTCATAGGGTCAACTAACGTTGCTGACTAGTATAAATAGGGTTGTTTTCGAATAGAGAATAAGGAAAAATGCGCTATTGTATTCTTTTACGAATATAAAATACGATCTAGAGATAAGATAAATAAAATCAATTTGTTCATCAGACCTAAATTTAACTTTGAAATTGATTCTACCACATAATTATCTAATAACAATATGTATCAAAGCACACATTAAAAGAACTTGTTTTTACATGGGTTTCACTATTTTCAGAAGACATATAAAGTAAGTCTAAATCAGAGTACAATATGCGGTAGTAATAGGGTAAGTACATAACATAAAAAACCCTGCTATTTATATAATTTCATTATTTGATATTTTATAAGCTACCACATTTCTTTTATGCTGAATATTATTTGAGAAAAGAAAAGTTTTTTCCTTTACTTCCGCAGTCATTGGACTAAAAATAGCAGTGATTCTTTATCAGGAAATGTGAACAGAACCGCCATGCGCAGGAAAAAAAAGTTATTGATATTTTTTTTTCTTTGGGTTTCAACGCTACAGAAAATGACCTCATTTATATTCTTTAGATAAAGAGCAATTTCTTGGTGAGGAGGGGAAAGGATTTTACCTCGAAACTTTCGAAAGTATCGAAAACTGAGGAGGTTAGGAGCATTGACTGTGCTTTAAAAAATTTATAAATTTTAGGGAGGGGATAGGTTTCAATCTTTTTAAATTTAACAAAATGCCCTGAATGGTATGGACAGAGAATTAGATTTAAAGATTAAATTGACTTTAATTAAATGATATTTAAGATCTATCCTAATTTCAGTACTCGAAAGAAATGAAAAAACTTCATCGAATTTTAAAATATCTGAGTTTTTGGAAATTATGTTCCTTATCACAGGCCCTGTGCTACAGTTTTCTAACTGACACTATAGTTCAATATTCCTTTTAGAAAATGCAAAATTTTTTGTCTTAATTCTTAACAGATGTCAAACAACATCAAGCACAATAATATTAACAATATCAAACACTTTTAACCAAAAGCGTTTGGATTGTGTTGCGTGAAAAAAAAAATATTGTAAAAGTGTAGTTATAGAAGTTATATAGAGACAGAAAATGTGTTCATACAGTATTTCGATTCATATTTAAGAACACGTATTTTACAACATTTTTTAGAACACAATAGAAATATGTTCTATTTATAAATATATGTTCTAAAAATAGTGTCTGAAATATCTGTAGAATCTGAAAGTGTTATTAAATTTGGATCGAAACAAAACATTAACATATGTAATTAAGGCTTTGACAATGAAAATGAGGTAAGTGCCAAAATTTGAGAAACTGCGTTTTATCACTGAAAATAAACTATGTTCCAACGCCAATAGCATCGAAAAAGTGGCAAGTGCCTAACGAGCATCGTTTAGTTGCAGTCGTTGCTGGAAGATGGGCGATATTGGACCATCAAAACTCCTTTTTGCTTCTCTTGTAAAATTTAATTTTTGGCACTTACCTCATTTTCATTGTCAACGCGCCTCAATTTTCAACTATACTTTTACAATATATTTTCCTCACACAACGGCACACGCAATACGACCGAAATACGTTTGATTATAAATGTTCAATATCGTGTTTCCTTAGCGTTGCAAAAGTATTATAAAAGCATTTCACACAGTCCATGCAAAATTGCGCATTTTCTGTGAAATGGACCTCATCCATCCAACCCACTTTAGTCGTTCCACAACTCATTTCATAAATGAAAGGAATTCCTCACCACATTTCTGATTTAAATACTAGTCTCCCCCCCAGGCGGTTTTACTCTATTCAAATTTTCCCTCTACATTTCTCGCAGCATTCATTCGTTAACTGAAATACCTACGTTCCGCGTGCTTTTCTCAATCAAGGAGTATAATAATACATAATGGCTTTTTCGTGGGAGAATAAGCGACAGGTTGTTGGCTGTTATTCAAGTTAAGAACAATAATTAGGCTTACCATACGTCCTAGTTTACCCAGGACAGTCCTGGGTTTCGGAGGCTGTCCTGGGTCCCAAAATGTCCTGGGTTTTTGTAATTTTAAGACTAGACAAAATTTTTTTGAAATTTTCGATAAAAATTTTCGAACTGCATTTTTCTACCTACTTCTATAGCTTCACTTTACTCATATTTAGACTGCTGAAAGGGGCAGACTCTCTATTTGTACTGTCAAACACCTTTTAAATGTAAAAATGAACTCTGAACTTAATTGTTGTGAATTTTATGATTTAATTAAATCTAACAAAGAATTTTTGAAAAAATTGATGTCAAGTGAAAAGTACAAATGATTAAATAAAGTATGTTATTTCAGTTTAAATGTTTAAATTTTTTTAGTTTGGGTGTTTATTTAGTTTTTAATGTTCGATGGACCGATAGGTCGGCAAAGTGTCCTGGGTTGAGCTCAAGAAAATATGGTAAGCCTAAAAAGAATGCATCTCGGAATGCAGGCACCTCAATTAGATTTCTCAAAAACAACTATAGAGTGTTTTCAAGTGACGTCATCACGGCGAGTTTGCTGTAGGTCAACGCGCCTGTTGCTAGGGGCTGTGGTATCTGTTGCTAAGGCGGTTGTTAGGTGTGGGGTCACGTGATTTCAAATGCTCCAATAGAAGAATTCCACGACCAGTTATTTTCTATTAACAGTAACATTATGTAGGTGTAGGTCAAAGCGTCTGTTGATAAGGCGTTGCTAGGTCCGAGTCATGTGATTGAAAATTCTCTATACATACTATATTAGACTGCAACGTTTCTTGACCCTATGACGTCACAACGCCGAGGGGGAAAACTGTGTAAACAGAAAGTCTGTTGGGTTACTAGGAGGAGTTTCGGTAATCAAATCGCGATAAAAAGACGCTATACATGGAGTTAACAACTAATCATGTTTCTCAATCAAAAGTGTATTCTCGACAGCAACGTTTCCTGAACCCAGTACGTCACAAATATGGAAGGAGAAAATGGGTAAATAGAAAGTCTGTTCCTTTTTATTTCTTTTCCAATGATCATTCATAGAAGAGCAATAAAATTCCAGTACAATCAAATTCCACTACTAATCGGACCGTGCAATAAAAAAACACTGTCGTGTATCCATTCCATTGAGTGTCCTCATTCTTAATCCTCTGTGTCCTAACCGTACTCAAATTCCCATTGAGTCAACGGCCATCTCGGCCGGTTCAGGAATCTCGAAGCGATCGATTTGTAGTTTGGTGTTTTATGGCCGTTGAGTGAGTTGCTTTTCATTTCGGACGATTTTTATGGGCGGAGCGATGGATTCTTGGAGCAAAAAAGATGCATCACTTTTCGGAGATCAACAGTGGCGTTGTACAGGGTGTTTCAGAACTTCTAGGGGAGGTAGGGTATATCGAGACGAACAAGAATTGGAATAGGTTAGGGGGTCGTAAGTAAGGGGTGAAAATCACCGGGGAAATTTGGCAAATAAAAAAACCTCGCATATCTGGGAAAAAAGAGATAGAATGGTTCGATTCTGTCATTGTATTTCCAATTTTATGTAAAAATCATATGAAAATGTTTATTCTATTCAAAAACAGACCAATATATGCATGCGTTATAAGTAGATACCACCAATATATGCATGCGTTATAAGTAGATAGATTACAATATAGAAAATGTTACGACGAAAACATCTTAATACTCGAGTCTCACCAAAAGGGACAATAAATTGTAATTTTAACTCTAAATTTCGCAGGAAGTTATATATTTTCACAGCAAAAGATTCGTTCCGGAATCGAACCTTTGTATTGTTCTCGGCCCAGATATGCGAGGTTTTTTGCTAATTTTCACTCCTGAATTTCACCCCTTGAACCCCACTTGCGACCCCCTAACCTGTACCAATTCTTGTTCGTCTTGATGTACCCTACCTCTCCTAGTAGTTCTGAAACATTTATCTGTAACACCCTGCATAAGGGTGTATTTTGGAAGGAACCAAATTTTGATTAAAAACCACAACGAAACAGTTAAGTTCCGCAACCTTCGTCTTATAACTGAATCGTTGATTTGAAAAAGAAAATAAGCCCAAAACACAGCAAATTTACTTTCGATGCTACAAAAAAAAACAAGCTTTCTTCTACACATGAGTGCGGAGAGAGGTAAAAATAACTAACCCCTATTGTCTTGTATAATGTATAGCCCCTTGATCGGTTCATTGTATTTCTTAAAATTAAATTGATATTTGAGTTAATTAACCTTTATTTCTCTTTTTTAGTGCTGTACACTAATTTGTGTTTAATTTAAAAGTGGTATAACGTTTTTTATGTAGTGAATGTTGGACTTCATTGATCCCTAAATTTAAAACTATTGTTTCCAACATGATGCTAACTCTTGGCATCGTTAGAATTTGACTGCAGTGAATTTTAGGGTTGATTCAAAGACAATTAAGTTAAGACATAATCTTTATTGCGAAAAGCTTTATAAAATTATCCTTCACATAGAGTTTTTGAAAACCTGATTATGAAATCCGATTTTACATTTATATACTTTTTATTTTACATGATTCAATCTTTAATACTTTAATGCAAAAAAATCGTCATAAAAATAACTACTAAATACGTAGCATATCATAACAATCTTATAAATAACTTTCCTTTGTTTACTTGGTGTTAATCCGGAGTTTTATAGCTTAATCCAGGCGAAAGCAATTTCAATTTAAAAAGCAAAGATGCAGTTAAAAAACCAACGCAAAGTAAAAAAAACAGCGTTAGATATCTCATATTCTCCTAAGAAGAAAAAAAATATCTTCTCATCTTCAGTTCTCAGCTCATATCTGATGCGCTTCGCATAAAATCGCAAGGTATGACGGGAAGGATCATGACTTTTTTATGGACCCCCCGAAAACCCATCGAGCGAACCTCTGTTCTTTTTTCCTCACTTCCTTAATGCTTCAATTTAACTATTAAAATTAGCAGCTTGAGAGAAGAGAATCAGAGTGTAAAGAAAGGAAGAAAAAAATTTCATCGCTCTGCATATGGTTTTATTTAGATCGCTCCGAGATATAGTTCTTTTTTCTTTTCAAGAAGATTAAACGAGCTGGAGCTGTGCTTGGGAACATAAGCGTGGGCATAAAATATGTTTTATATCGGAGCTCTGGGCTTTAGGTGGGTTTCTTAATGTGTTTGCTATGAATTGTTTTTGCAGAACGGGTATTGCATAGTAAATGACTAACTGCGCTGTAAACTTCAAAGTTTTTTTTCATCATTTGAGTAAAGAATCAATTCTACTTTTATGATGTTAACCTGAGAAGATATTAGCAAGTGAAGTAGCACTTTTTTTCAAGCCTCAAAAAAGAAATAGTTTGAAAATTTCAAGTTTCTATGATTTAACTAAAAAAAAGCAAAAACTACATATGATAACATTCAAAAACTTGCTAGTATGCGAACTTTTTCTTTATTGAGGCCTAAAAAGTGCTATTTTCACATACTAATATCTCCTCGAATATTGAAGATATTTTCATGAAATTTTTTTTCTGCGTGTTTTTCATGTGATTATTGCCAATAAATTGCTCATTAATTTTTTTGTTCTATCTCCTATTTATTTTTTAAATTCATTTTTAACTTTCTTATTTAGCCACTAGGGTCGCTGCCGTCGTTTGCATTAGGTCGGGCGTAGTCTCTTTACAGTACCGTTACCTCTCACTTGCATAGCTGCAGCTCTCTCCGTTCGAGAGTATTTTCAGATTACAGGGACTTTCCTATGCATCCTGTATAATCTCCATCATGGAAGTAGGAAGATAGGGAACTGCCGTGGTCTATCTCGCTAATGTATTTCCAGCGTGCCAAAGATCGCAACGGTAGAGTTTATTATTGAGTATATAGAGAGAACTATGTGTACGAATTCTTTCGTTAGAGGGCGCCACGTGTGCATAAATTTCTTGATTGAGTTGATCAGAGAGGAGAGGAGACGATGAGTACAGACATATGCTTACTTACTAAAGCCACTTTGACTTAGTTAGAAATTTTGAGTTTTTAAAACAATTTTTTAAAATGTTTTATAAAGTAATTTAATTTTAGTATTCATAGTTTAATTTAAGTAATTAAGTTAATTTTTACTTAAACCTATTTCAGAAATGGGACCAATTGCCATTAAAAATTATTTTTCAAGCGAGTTGATTATTTTTTTTATCACTTTTTCTGCTGAGGAAGACGAAGCAGACGAAGCGGCTTTAGAAAGGAAGCAAATATGCCGCGCAAGTGGCTCCCCCAAACGTTGCGATCATTGGCACGGGAAATGCATATTACGGCACTTCCCTATCTTCCTACTTCCATGAATCTCCATGCACCGATAAAAAAAAATGTTAATCACATTAAAAAGAAACTAAGATAAACATTGTTGAACGAAAACTGCGAATTTCAGAAAAGAAAGGAAAACAATTAATTTAAGCGAACCCACACACAATGTAACTAATAGCAATAAAAAAGTTCGTAAAATTCCCTCTTCAGAGCCCAACTAACGTCATTTTAACGACACGTTAATTAGCACAGTGACAGGTTCAGAGTTCAGTAAAAATATATACCAGCTCCTGAAGGTTTTTTTCTTCCCACTCCATTTAAGACTTGCCACGCGCTATTAAATCTTATTGAAGGGAGTCCCGGGACTTTAATTGCTTGTGCCAACGCAAGCTAAGTGGGGAGAAATTTTTATGAAGTTAGATGGTTTTCTCCACCCAAATAGCGATTTCTGTGAAGATGCGATGAAGCCAGTTGATAAGGGGACAAACTCAAGTTAATTAATTTTATTTATTTTTTTGTTGTTGTTTCGTAAGTTCTTAAACTTGGGAGTTTGTTTCAAATAATCAATCATCCTAATCGCTAGTCAATTTTGGCCTTGAGTGCTTTCAATCATTGCAGTTCACCACACTTATTAATTGAGTATCTATTAATAAATAGTATTTTTAACCCTTAAATGCTGTGTCAAAAACTGTCACGCAATAACTGTGCAGTATTGCCAGACATTTGGACGAAAAAGTCGCGGATTTGAAATTTTTGGAGCCCAAATTTTAAATCAGTAGTATTATTGTTGGTTCACACTTTTAACCAAGTTAATGAATTATTATTACTATATAAACTCATTCTTTAGAACTTAAAAAAATATTCTTTTAAATTTTTAAAGGCTATTTCAACTAGAATGTAACTAGGGATGGGCCCAAAATTATTCCTCAAGCCTCTCATGCATATTTAATAGGTCCAATGTAACTTTTTAATAAATTTTTAGGTAGAATTTGTGTCCTAATAAACTTAATGTAAGAAAAGTTGTGAGTAACAAAATTCCAAGTCCAAAAGGGGGCCTGGGGGTCATCCCCCTACTTAGGGGCCGTTCAAATATTACGTAAGACACCTAAGGGGGGAGGGGGAGTTAGAGTGATGCTTACGTACGATGTTACAAACACTGTATTTTTGAAAATTTATTTTCTTGCATAAATAATTTCAAAATTCAACCAAAAATAAATTTCACAAAAAAACTGAACTAGGAAAAAAAGTTTTAAGCATTTTCACTCAAGCAAAGTTTTAACGATAGGTTAAGGGTTCACGGAGAACAATGAATATCAGAAGTATAAGCATTACTAAAGATCTTGTACAAAAAAAAGAACAAAGCGGGAAGGTCGGGCAGTTTTCGTACGAAATTATTATGAGGGGGGTTTGCGATTCTCTTATTTTTGATGACAAGGGGGGAGGGGGGTCAAAAACTACCAAAAACTTGCTTACGTAATATTTGAACGGCCCCACAGAGAAAAAGAAAGTACCAGGTACAGAGCGCAGAGTGCTAGAGTAATGGCCTGCACGTTATCCCACTAGGCCACCCCGGCCTCTTAATGTACCTAACAGCACAAACATCTGCACGAAATGTAAGAATTGATAACGATGATATTTAAGTTATTTAATTAGCAACTCCGAAAATCCCATTATTAATTAAATGGAAGAAACGCGACCACAGATTTCCACTCGCACGATACATCGCAAGAAAAAAAAACCCACATTCCCGGTTGTTGATTCAAATACGAACCACAATAACTGCAGATCATGAAGATGCAGTATCATCTTCATCATCACGAATCTTAATCATCCCAAATCAAATCGAGTGAAACAAGAGATGAGAAGAAAAAAAACAACGATGGAAGTATCCCACTTGAAGAGAGGGCGACGATATCTTGTTTCCTAGAGCTTTTGTGTCCTTAATTACGTTGCAGCTTTCTCGGATCGGAAGAGTTAATGAATATTTTTGAAAGCTAATGAGGTTATCTTTCCACTTTTGTGATTCCACGATATCGCTTCTCCACGGTTACGTTAATTTTTGACTGTTACTTTCCATCCTTTATGTACGAAATTGAATTCTTCTAACAATTATTATGGAGTAATTTTTAAGAGCTTGTAATATGTTAACTCTTGACTGGTCGAGCAAGCATTTTTATAACATAACTTTTCGCGCGGTGAACTTAGTAGTTCACCTAAGGGCATTTTCAATCACATGACTCTGACCTAGCAACGGCCTTAGCAACGTTGTTTTTGTCCTCCAGTGACGTCATGAGCGAATGGTTCTATTGGATGCTTCTATTCTAGCAACAGCCTTAGCAACGTTGTTTTTGTCCTCCACGTCGTCAAGTGTGACGTCATGTGCGAATGCTCTATAGAGCATTTTCAATCACATGACTCGGACCTAGCAACGCCCTTAGCAACAGACGCGTTGTCCTGCAGAAGGTTAACAGTTACCGACAATAACTGGTCGTGGAATTCTTCTATTGGAGCATTTGCAATCACGTGACCCCACACCTAGCAACCGCCATAGCAACATATACCGCCGCTCATAGCAACCTCCCTAACAACAGACGCATTGTCCTGCAATAACTGGTTGTGACGTCACCTGAAAACGCTCTATTGACGGTTTGAGTGACGTCACGAACCGGAAACAATACATCGTTGATTTGGTTTTTTTTCCTTGTCTAATAATTTAATTTTCTTAAGTTATCAACAGTTTATAATTTTAAGCAAAGTTTAATAAAATCGTTCTTATTTTTTTTTTACAATATTTTATTTCTCGGAAAATCAAGACTCCATTTTATTAGGAAATCCTTCTATAGATTAATGAAAAAGTATTAATAGTTAATTGGAAAAAATAATTCTACATCTTTTGAAACATTTAACTGAATTGAGACATGAAATTCCCAAAATAACTATATTGATATCTATAACTACTATATCAGACAGACTTTTCTAGCTAAAGAATAAATTCAATTTTATTCACTTTTTCATGATTATGAACCATATTAAAGAATTCATCATTTAGAATCGTCTAAAAAATTAGAAAATTAAATTGCATAAAAAAAGTTTTAATTCAAAAGAAAATCATGATGAACTAATAATATAGAAATGAAGAAATAAAGAGAATATTCGCTTCGATTTTTTAATTCCGAAATAAACTTCATGGAATCAGATTTACAAAATTTAATTTTTGTTTTCTGAAGAGATTTGTTTTCCTAATACATTTAATAAAATACTACTAATTACCATATCCTTTTATATTAATTTTAACTATAATTATAAAAATTATTAAATATACGAGAATAAAAGTAAGTGAACATTGTGAACTCGAAATCACAACGATGAGTTGTTTCCGATTCGTGACGTCATTCAAACGTTGGTGAATCCGATATTCCTTCGGTGTCGCAGACGTTTCGCCACAACTCTGAAATTTCCTACCCCCTGGTTTCCTGTTTAATCTTCGCTTTAGGAATTTGTGTGTGTGTAAGGAAGGCTTATTAAAGGACAGAGATTGACTTGGTTGGGTCACATTGAAAGATCTGATGACAAAAACAGAGTTAAAAGGACGTTAAATTGGAAGCCAATGGGCAATAGACCTAGAAGACGACCCAAAATGAGATGGTTGGACGATGTTCTTAAAGATCTTAGAACGATGAAAATAACCAACTGGAGAAAAAAGGCGTGTTGCCTGGTAGTTGCCTGGAGTAGATTGGTGCAGCAGGCCAAGGCCCATCAAGGGCTGTTGAGCCGAAGAAGTAAGAAGTAAGGAAGGAAGGCTCAACATAGACCTTGAGGCTCAACTAGTGGGGGTAGGAAAATTCTGAGTTCCGTAGCACCATTCCTTCGACCTGCGTGGATGATTCACGTAAAAAAAAAGGCAAATGTGTATTTTTTTTTTCTTTTCTAGAATATTGAGCCTTTTTTGAGGGGGGAAGGGTTGTCCTATGGGTTGTCCCATGGAGGGTTGTCCACGTGTTCTAGAATGGAATGGACGAGCTACTTTACCGTTTACGAAAAAGAGCAGATGTTTTATGTAGGAATTAATTAGCGATTGTGAGGGGGGGAATCGGAACTTAACTTCTTTGCGATTAAGCAGAGTTGAAAGCTTCAGCAATGAAAGGGAAGGGATAAACATCTGCCCCTGCTTGGTTGATTCCATAGTTGATTCATGGGTTGATTAGGGTTTTTTTTTTTAAATTTTTGTCGCCGCACCAGCTGTTGCATGGGCATGGTGATGAGATGAAATCGATGAAATACGATAGTCGTCGTGAATCGGTCGAGGCATGTGGTTTTTGGTTTTTCCATGGGTTTTCCCCCGACGTAGAATCTTCATTGTTGCGGATCGGAGTTTTATTTCGTGTATCCAGTGTTATTCCTAGAATTTTTTTGGAGGAGTGAAATTCAATTATGAGGAGTGAAATACGGAAATAGCATAGACTACATTTATACAGAGACGCGAAAACCGTAATCAAACTGCCTAAGCATCAGAATAATAAGTAAAAAAAAATATAATCTATTCCTCTCCTAAAAAAACCAAAAGTAGATCCAATCGTTCCAAAAAAAAAAATTCCGGCTACGCCATTATGGCCACAAACCATTTATATAAAGTTAAATTTCATAGGTATTTGCAAACTCTAATTGGTTAGAATCATTGCAAAAATTCGGTGGGGCACGGTGCATTTTTTAAGCTAAACCTTTGTGAAAAATTCAAAGAGTGAAAATACTCTTGGCTACTTCTTTAAAGAGTAATTTCTGATTTTCAATTCAATTCAATTTATTAACAAGAACAAGAAACAATAGAACAAAACAAAACTAATACATAAATACATAAGTACATATAACACAATAGATGTCCCAAATTATTAATGAATTTTATTTCCCAAAGGGGCAAACACCCGTCCATGGGGTCACAGAATATCAAATAATAAAAATATAATATGGGACAAAAAAAGAGATAGTGGAAGAAAAAAAAAATAAGTACTATTTAATATCTCTCTATATTAAAAAAAAGTAACAGTGACCGCCGCCGCCGCGGCCGCCGCCGCCGCTGCTTTTGAAAATTTTATTTTTGAACACTTTGAACTCTCACTACGCAAAAACTATTCCACGGAAATTTGTGAAATTTTAAACATTTCTATTCAAGTGTATGAGGATCGTTTTTGTTCTAAAAGCTAATAGATGAGATAATTAGTTCTAGAGTTATTTAATGTCAAAGTCGAAAATTATTTTTTTCTGCTGCGAGTTCGCCCCCAGCAAAATCTATTAGCAGCAGAAATATGATTTTTTGCAGACACATACTCTTAGATGTGCAGTTTTGCACCACGTCGCCCTTTTTTCGAATTTCGAATTAGTTTTGGAGTAATTAAGTTTTAAAGTTTCGAAAATTTTGAAGATTTTTCTGTTTTTTCGTTATAAAAGCAAAACTAATCACAGTAGAATTAGATATTTTAAAGACACATAGAAATAATTTTTATAAAAATATTGGCTTTTTGTTTTTTCAAAAATTCTAATTAGTTTTAGAATTATTAATATTCAAAGTGTCAATTTTTTCTTCTCTTTCTCGCCGTTCACTAGAGAAACAGACGAGTTTTATGCGTGTTTTATTGATGAGTCTGATTTCTTTTATTTTCAACAATGCTTTTTTCTACAAAGTGGTTGATGGTTATTAGTAGACTTGCTGAATATTTTTTTAACATTTCAATTAAATTATTCGGAGAAAAGGCTTCTGCTGGATTGTTGAGATGAACAAGCGAGCTCAGCTCGCTAAGATCGCGAAGCGATCTGAGAAGAACTGCGAAGCAGTTCAGAGGGTTGGTGAGCGATAGCTCACTATGTGTGATTTCTTTTATTTTCAATTTAAGTTAGGAAAGTAATATTTCAGCAATAGTGTTTTTCGGGATGATTTGGATTAAATTATTTATCAGCAAGAGTGATAAGTAGTTTCGGTTGTAAAGGAGCATTAATTAAGCCGACCAGCGGGGTGATTGGTAAGATGGAACAAGCGAGCTTTGCTCGCTGAGATCGCGAAGCGATCTAAAAAGAACTGCGAAGTAGTTCCGGGGGTTGGTGAGCGATAGCGAGCAGGGGGCAGGCCCCCTAGTTAAATAAAAAAATAATAATGGCTTGGCTGGCAGCTGGAGTATTTCAAGGAGTGAAATACTCTCTTAGAGTAGTTAAAAATATCTCTGCGTGTATCTCGACCCAAACAGTTATTTTAAAGCTAGCGAGAAAGTAAAGAAAATGCCATCCAAATTGATTAAAGACTGTTTTGTACGATTAACCATTTTCAAAGCGCCATATATTATTCACGTTTTTAAGTCACATAAATTCAAGCGAATCCGAAGCTCTATAAAATCCAAGTCAAAATGCTAATTGTATTTTATAGCATTCTTAAATTTCCAATTAAACTCCACTTAGGCGAGTTGCTATAAAAAGAAGCGATATATAATCCAAAAGACACTCTCGAATAAATTCGTTTTAATTTAAACTCGGAAGATACAATTTTTTATCCACTTCAAACAAAGGACAACTCTTCCAATTAATATTAATTCAGAGCTCGTCGTATCAGGATAAAAATAGGCTGCTCAGGATGAAAGTGGTATAAGTCCAAAAAAAAACAAAATTTGAGAAAAGCGTGGATTTGGATATCTTTTAAGATCCTTTACCTAGTGTGGAAGTCGCCTAAGTCAAATGTTCAATGATTGGCCTGTAAGAGCTGCCTAAAAATGTATTTTCAGGTTTTGAGATTAAATTTTATTAAAAAAAGTAGATAAAAATCATGAAGAATGACTTTGAAATGAAGTTTCTTACTTTCCTAGTTTCTGTAATATAAATTTTTGAAATTTCGTTTTGCGTTTTGGCTTGAAAACAGAAACACTGTTGTTTACAAGCGTCACTGTGACGTCACGTCCAAAAGAATCCCGTTTTCCAATCATTGAAAAACAGTAAAAACACCAGTTTCGAGTGCGCTGTGACGTCAAATCCCGTTATTTGATAACATGACTTTAGTACCCAGTGTTTTGGCAAAAATAAAATTGAATTTTAAGTTATTTAAAACATATTTTGAACTTAACAATCTGATATTTGATCGTTTTAAACTATAACGTATTAAAAAAGTGTAAAATTAAGCAAATCCCTCACCTATGCAAATACCTCGTTACTCAAAACTACGTTCAGTGGACTTAAGCCACTTTCATTCTAACCAGCTCAAATTGTGCTCCTCGTTTGGAGATTTTTTGTTAGCAGAAGAGATTCGAGATGTTTACAGCCTCTTCTCTGTGTACACAATAACTGAGTTGATGAGAAGGACAGAGGAGTAAGTCCAAAATAAATAAGAAAGTTGGCAAAAGAGATAGTTCAGGGGTTTCCAATGAGGGAATTGCACATTTTTTTTTAAATTTTATTATGATAGAGGATGAAAATCCATGAAAAATGACGTAAAAATTATTGAAATCGGAAAACTATTCCCCAAGATATTAAATTTTAAAATGTCGTTTCCGGTATTGGTGGGAAAAACAGTAATTTCGTTATGGCTGCTGTGTGACGTCACAGCGCTTGGACCCACTTGGATCCGCTATGTTATTGTATGCTTAGCTTGCTTCATTCTGCTATTCTTCATAAAGTTTTAACTAAAAAACTATGATATTTTAAAGACACATACAAATATTTTTTATAAAAAGATTGGCGTTTTGTTTTTCAAAAAATATTAATTGGTTTTGGAGTTATTAGGATTCAAAGTTTTAATTTTTTCTTTTTCTGGCCGTTCACTAGAGAAACAGACGAGTTTTATGCGTGTTTTGGTTTTATGATAAGTCTGATTTCTTTTATTTTCAACAGTTCACTAGTTTCGACGGCGCTGTGACGTCAAATCACGTTTTTTGATCACATGACTTTACTAGTGTTTTGGCCAAAATAAAATAGAATTTTAAGTTATTTAAAACATATTTTTGAACTTTAAAATATGATATTGAGAGTTTTAAACTATAACGTATCAAAAAAGTGTAAAATTAAGCAAGTCCCTCACCTATGCAATTCCCTCATTGGTGGCCCTCGGGTCTAGGGGCGTACATAAAAGAGCCCCCCCCCCGAAATTCGAACTAGGTTTACCAAAACAAGTTAAAACCCTGTTTTTAGGGTCAATTTTCAAAAAAAAAAAAAAAAAAGGTAACTTGGAACTCTATTATTCATGTTTCTTTTAATAATAAGTTCCTAAAAATGTATATCCAAAACTTGGACTAAATGTACCAAAACTAGTTCAAAACCTGTTTTTTGAGTCAAATTTCCAGAAATTTTCTGGGAGAGGGCCCCCCTTTGGTACTTGTAATTTTATTACTAACAGTTTTTCATAAATTACGTTTTTTAGAGCCTAAATTTTCACCTAAAAATGTATTAAAAAGCTACATTGGACCTATTAAATATGTGTGGACGGGGCTAAGGAGTTTTTTTGGGCCCCTCCCGAAAAAAAAAATTCTATATATGTCACTGCGCGAATCATTTCGACCCGCAAAGCCTCCTAAAGATACCCCAGAACACTTTTTTAGCGTTCTAAAATTCAAAAAATTTTCGGGGACTCTCTCTTAGGTTATGGAATAGCTTTGGTTGAATTTGTGAATGAACTTTAAACATACTGAAGGCTTAAGATTAAAATAATATTAAAATCCTTCAGTATGTTTAAAGTTCATTCACAAATAAAATACTATACAGGGTGTATCTGAAATGATGCGACAAACTTTGAGGGGTGATAGTACTCATCAAGACGAACAAGAATTGGTATAGAAAGGGGGTCGCAGATACGCCGTTAAAGAGCTAGGACCTAATGTAGTGCGAGTGAGTTTCAAAAGGCCGTTTTTAGAAGGCCCGTGTGACGAAACAAAACATAATAAAATGAAAAACATTATTGCGTGAGGTACAGGAGTATCCGTACTACTTAAATCCTCAATGTGATAGAAATTGGACCACTTGCTAAACCGTGGGGTGAGAGTTAAAACGTGCAATATTCATCTTTTAGCCAAAGAATGGAGTTCCCTTAATGGTACTTAGAAAAATGATGATAGGGGAAGGAATTTCAAATGATCATACAGTTCCAATGATCAATGTATGATCATTGAAAATTCCTTCCCCGATCATCATTTTTCTAAGTACCATTACACTAATGTAAGGGAACTCCATTCTTTGGCTAAAAGATGAATATTGCACGTTTTAAAACTCACCCCACGGTTTAGCAAGTGGTCCAATTTCTATCACATTGAGGATTTAAGTAGTACGGATACTCCTGTACCTCACGCAATAATGTTTTTCATTTTATTATGTTTTGTTTCGTCACACGGGCCTTCTAAAAACGGCCTTTTGAAACTCACTCGCACTACATTAGGTCCTAGCTCTTTAACGGCGTATCTGCGACCCCCTTTCTATACCAATTCTTGTTCGTCTTGATGAGTACTATCACCCCTCAAAGTTTGTCGCATCATTTCAGATACACCCTGTATAAAATTGATCCAACTCAAGCTTCAACTATTCCAAAAACATAGAATGTTGACGAAACTATTAATGTTTTTTTTAAATACCAAGTATGAGTAATTTTTAGGATCGGTGGAGAAACTGGTTTTAAAGTAAACGAAATTACTTTCGAACAAGTTAGGTTAAAATACCAAGAAACCCCTAGTTTGGTAAAATTTATAATATACTCATTAATCAATCCCAAACATATGCAGAGCGAAACTGAGAAAATTAAGCGTTACAGGAAAGTTTAACTAGGTCGAGATGAGGTTTTGACAATGCTCATAAGGTTGGACTTGATTAATGGCCTTACTGTGAAAGAATATTCTATAATGCAAACTCCAGTATACTCATTATAGAAACGTATACACTATGGTTTTACATTCGTTAAAAATTATATTGCTAAAATAACTTAGATACATTTAGAGCAGGGGTTCTCAAACATTTGAACATCGCGACCCACTTTTTGTAAAGAAAATTATAACGCGACCCACCTCATCTTCTGTCAATTTTCCCATTCCCCCTACAAGACTTTAGCTTCGTTCGTGTGGGGTTTGGTCAACAACTATTTTGTTACAATAATAAATTGCATGCGAGGGTAAATTACTTTTTAAGAAATTAAAAGGAAGGATTTGAACCACATCGTTTAAAATTATTTAATTGTGGGAGCAACAATGAGCTCCATAATAATAAATTAATTTTTAACAAAAAAGAGACCGACTTCAAAAATGCGCCGAAAAGTGAGAAATAATTTTTATCCAAAAAACAACAATACTACTTTTTAACATAATTTTTGAAGTCGAAACACAATAAATTAACATTCCTCGCTAACATTGAAAAAAGAACACGTTATTAGCATATAACATAAGATAAAAGAAGATTTACAATTAAAGGCACAATATATTATTTTCTGTTTGACGAATGACGAAATGAATGACGAAAAGAGTGCAGTTAAGACCTCTCTACTAGTAATATGTATTGTATTTAGAATTACTATCAAACATGTGGTTTCGTCACTTATTGTGAAAGTGTTTCGACTTCAAAAATTATGTTAAAAAGTAGTATTGTTGTTTTTTGGATAAACATTATTTCTCACTTTTAGGTGCATTTTTGAAGTCGGTCTCTTTTTTGTTAAAAATTAATTTATTTCATTATTTTTATATCAACTCGCCTGCGGCTCCAGAAATTTCATGCCAAAAGAAAAAAAAATTATCCGCCCGACCCTTTTCTTTTTAAGAAACATATTCTTTACTTCAGAGTTTTGTAAGGTTCAGTCGGTATTTATTCCCCGTTTCAATAATCTGACTCTTATAGTGGTGAGTAAGCTTACCACAAGTTTTTGACTTATTTATCATAACTCCTCTGGTATCCGCTAGAGGGCATTTAAATTAAAATGGGACCAACTTGAAAAGAATTCTAATCTAATGCAACAAACCGCGTCCAAATCGGTCCAATAGAACATACCAAAAGGGCCTGGCAAAGATTCAACATTTATATTCGACGAATTGATAACCTTCTACTTTTTGAAGTCGGTAAAAAGGGGGCCTGGGGGATATTTTTTAAATTGGACTCTTGAAAACAGGGTTTCAACTTGTTTTTTAGAACTCTGGGATAAATTGCAGTTATTCTTAAATTCTTAAAATTTATATAGCTCACTCCCCTGTTGTGGGAAGTCCTACGTTTAGAAAACTTATTTTATATTTCAAATCTTATTTAATCTTATTTTTTATTTCAAATCTAATTTTGCATTATAAACATAATTAAAGTGACGCACGTTTATATCCTTTAACTGCCCATTGCGTTCGACACCTAAAAGGGCATTTTTTTTCTTATTGCTCCTGTGACTGGCGACCCACGGTTTTTGAACCTCTGATTTACAGAGATATGTAACACTGATTTTTGTTAGATACTAACGGTTTTACAGAAATACAGTATTTAGGGGGCGGGGAGTAAGTAAAAAAAAACCGTTTGTATTTAGTGATAACATTCCGTCCTTTCATTATATGAAGGAAAAAACGTAAAACAATTAATCTTTTGGATTCAATATTGTACCGCCTTGTAACTCGTTAATATACCCAGTGTTTTATCATTTATATTTTTGTTTAAACCCAGACTTGTTAAACAATACCTTTTTAAGAAGCCATTGAAAATAATAAGAGACAAAATCTGCATGACACTCAATGTTTACAATTGATTTCAGTTATCAGACGAAAATTATAAATTTCAGACAAAATGTGTAAAATTTTAGTATGAAATAATAGCATGTCTGTAAGTTTTTAGAATACTTTTATCAGTCTATGAATGACATTTGATTTAAAAAGTACTTTTTTAAAACGTGAAAGTTGTAAAAAATAGAGAGAGATAAGTACTTGTATTTCTTAATTTTCTATCATAGAGGGTTGAAGTAAGTAAAAAAGCCAGTTTGTATTAACATTCCGTCCTTTCATTACATTAAAAGTGGAAACCCATTAATTAGTTTAACTATTCTCATGTATTTGTATTTTAAGTTTAAAATTATTCAAAATGATTAGTTAATTTGTTAGAATTTTATGCCGCTAGGTCCAAATCAGACGCTAAAGTACATTCATAACTTATTTCAAGTTTTTTGTGAAGGTTCATTGTTATAATAAGAGAAAAATAGCAGAAAAAAAACATTATTCCAAGTTAAACAGTATCTGTATAACAACTTTATGGTACATAAATAAATTCTGGCTTAAAATAAAGATAATTTAATAAATAATGAAACATGTAATTACGTGTTGGATTTGCATTTTAGATTCTTAATTACCAGCAATTAATTAACGCAAAAGATTTTCACAGGTTGAGCGACTAAATTTAACTTTGGAATAAAATGATTTTCGAAACTTTTAGTGGGGTCGCTTATGTCATGTTTCGAAAAATTTTTGGCAGAAGCTTAGTGAGTGGTATCATTCGATTCGTAATGACGTCTACATTAACGTGGTACCGGGTGTTTTTTCCGAATTCCGTGCAGGGGGTTTCTATGACGTCATAAATGCAAGATGGCGGCCGCAGGAAAAAAGCTGTAAATGGCGATCTAGGGATGTTATCGGAACTATTTTTGAACAAAAAGCTCAGAAATACATATTTTTATCGAATAGCTACAAAAATAAGCATCTAAATCGGTTAAAAATTGCGTTTATGACGTCATAACCAAAAAATGGCTATTTTCACCAAAAATACAGTATTTTGTCATGTAATACTTTAAAAAGATGCTATTTTCAACGTGAATGTAATGAAAATATGTTCATAATAAAAAAAACAACAATGGAAATTTCATTGGTGGTCACAAAAGGCGGATATGACGTCAGAAATCCAAAATGGCTGCCACACAGAATAAAAATTTTTATTTTTTTATTCAAAAATTTTTTAATTGGGAATTATTACACTTATATGAATGTAATAAAGGTATTTTGAGGATAAAATGTAACAAAACATTTTAAAATTCCTGAAAATAGCATCGAAATATTAGGTGTGAAAGACAGAACTACAGTATTTTGTCATGTAATACCTTAAATAGATGCTATTTTCAACGTGAATGTAAAGAAAATATGTTCATAATTAAAATGCCAGCAATGGAAATTCCATTCTTTGTCACACAAGGCGGATATGGCGTCAGAAATCCAAGATGGCTGGCATGTAAAATGAATTTCTTTAGTTTTTTACTCCAAAAATTTTTATTTGGGAATTATTATACTTTTATTAATGTTGCAATAAAGTCATTTTAAGGATAAAATAATTCCTAATTAAAATTTTTTGGAATAAAAAACTAAAGAAATTCATTTTACATGCCAGCCATCTTGGATTTCTGACGTCATATCTGCCTTTTGTGACCACCAATGAAATTTCCATTGTTGGGATTTTAATTATGAACATATTTTCTTTAAATTCACGTTGAAAATAGCATCTATTTAAGGCATTACATGACAAAATACTACAGTTTTGTGTTTCGCACCTAATATTTCGGTGCTATTTCCAGGGATTTTAAAATGTTTTGTTGAATTTTATCCTCAAAATACCTTTATTACATTCATATAAGTGTAATAATTCCCAATTAAAAAATTTTTGAATAAAAAAATAAAAAATTTTATTCTGTGTGGCAGCCATTTTGGATTTCTGACTTCATATCCGCCTTTTGTTACCACCAATGAAATTTCCATTGTTGTTTTTTTTATTATGAACATATTTTCATTACATTCACGTTGAAAATAGCATCTTTTTAAAGTATTACATGACAAAATACTGTATTTTTGGTGAAAATAGCCATTTTTTGGTTATGACGTCATAAACGCAATTTTTAACCGATTTAGATGCTTATTTTTGTAGCTATTCGATAAAAATATATATTTCTGAGCTTTTTGTCCAAAAATAGTTCCGATAACATCCCTAGATCGCCATTTACAGCTTTTTTATTGCGGAGGCCATCTTGCATTCATGACGTCATAGAAACCCCCTGCACGGAATTCGGAAAAAACACCCGGTACCACGTTAATGTAGACGTCATTACGAATCGAATGATACCACTCACTAAGCTTCTGCCAAAAATTTTTTTTACACCATTGGTTTTTGACACAAGCGACTCCACTATTTGTCTTTACCGTTAAATTCTTGCTCAAACTAACACTGTACGTTTGTTTTTCGGCATACTGACTATTCTAAAGGAAAAATAGTTTTACAGGCGCAAAAAGCTTTGCGGAGTTATGCGGTGAAGCTATTTCATAGGTGTAGGAAAAAATTTCAAGAATTTTGATTTTTCGGGGAGGGGGGGGTCAGGTAGTTTTCTTAAGTAATAATAAGGGGGTTTTCTTATCTTTGCTAACAAGGGGGGAGAGGGGTCAAAAATGACCAAAACATGCTTACATAGTATTTTAACAATCTCTAATCTTCTTTTCGGTTAATAGATGTTAAATATCAATTTTGTTTTTAGGTCATAAGGCTTTTTTTACTCACTCGTTTGCGGCCGTATTCACCACTAATCTAACCTATGGTTAACCTGGAATCCAAACTTCTATTTGGCAGTTTAAAAAGGGAAACGAGTTTCAAGCTACTTGTTTGTATGTTTGAACAAACCTTAACAATGTTTTTTTTTAATATTTTATAGTATGAGTAATTAAATGTTTATAAAATAGTGTTGGAGTAACCAGTTTTCAGGTCTACTAACAACAGTTTTTTTTTAAATGTATCCAAATTTAGTTACCAAGGTAATGTACTCAAATTACATGTATGTAAAAACATGCGTATTCGAAAATAAGAATTTAAAAGTATTAAGTAGTACTTATTTTCTCTGGACTTCCAGGTAAAAATTTCCAAACTTATTTGGAACCCTCGTAAAATTATTTGTCGATTATGCAATAAACTAGACATTTTTGAAAATTCAGTGTTTGTGACATCTTATACAAAAGCATCGCCCTCCCCACCTTGTCAGGAAAAATAAGCAAACATAAAACCCCTTCCCCCTTCGGTTCTTACGTATTATTTGAAAGGGGCCATATTTTCTCTGGATTTCTATGTAAAAATATTCAAACTTATTTGAACACCACGTAAAAGTACTTGTCGACCCCTGATCCTAATCTTTCTTGATATTCAAATGTGAATCCCAAGATTCATTTACAGTCGACTCCGCTTAATGTGATCACTTTTGTCCAAGAGTAGAATGATAACGATATCCGATTGATAACAATAAGTCTGATTTGATACTAGAAGGTTTCGAACAGTGTAACTCGAGTGTTTGCATTAAAATCACAGCTATGTAGTCCTAATAGAAGTATTTAAAATGTTAACCTGGTATGTATTTTCAAACATTTACATTCTTAAAAAAATATGAGAGTGTAATAATATAACACTACTAAATTAATGACTCATGTATGTTAATGTATTGAAATTGGCCTTTAAACGGGAAAAAAGGAGTTTTTTTTAGGGGAATTCACCAGATTTTGATAACATTAAGCGATATATTGATCACATAAAACGATACATTTTACGTTATTTAATTAGGAGTGATCGGGACCGGTGAATTTTGATAACATTAACCGCGATCACAATAAGCAGTGTTGACTGTAAAATTACTTGTCGACCTCTGATCCAAACTTCCTCGGTATTCAAATGAAGACTGGACTTCAAAAACGAGTGCCAAAGAGTAAATTTCCCGTATTTTATCATTTTAAATTTGATTCTCCATAGAAATACACATAGTAAGTCATCTTTTAGGCCGTTTTTGACCTACTAATCATGGTCGTGGCACTTAGCTGGATTTATAGGTTGTTGGTGATGGCACTTAGATTGATTTTTCGGGTGTAACTCGTTGTTTTTAGTTTTGGCACTTAGCTCGTTTTTGAAGTTCAGTCTTCAAATGTGAATGCCAAGATTCATTTATCCTAACATCCAACTTCTGTTACATCTGTTTCCATTAAAAATATCAATTCCTTCATTCTTCATTTCTCACACGTGACCCATATCGTTCTTCCTAATAAATTAAATTTTATTGGAAACTGTTTCACAAAACTCCATTTAAATAAATCAATACAGCAAAACACCGTAAATGCCATAACGCAGTTCGTGATCACACTGGTTCCCATGTTTTGGAATTTAGAAGGGCTGTTTTCCCGATAATTCTGAATTGTTTATCTTACTCCCCCCCCCCCCCTCTCGTTAGTCGAACTGGTAGGATTCGGCGCGTGCCAATTAAGGCAGATTCTCGACGAATCCTGTTGGTTAGAAATTAGTAGTTCGTTTATCAGTTTTTGTTGTTTTTCCATCATGTTTGGAAAACGTAGAAAGTACACGATTTTGTTAAGTTTTATGTTTCTATTTTGATTGATTTTTATAAGGCATTCGTTAAATTAAAGTTGTTTACACAAGTAACAATCCATTTCTCTAATGAACGATGTTTTTAATTTTAATTCTCTTATTTTTTAACGCTAATTTTGAATTTTAACGCGTGTTTTTTAACTTGTGTCGCGAATTATTTTATTAATAATATTAATGCAAGTGGGTTTCTAAGATCAGACGAACGTTGAATGCCTTTAAAACTTAACTTTTTCATGTTTAACTTTACACTGTTTACCTTTAATTCTGCGAAGTATATTTTGATTGCTGAATAGAAACCAATTTACTTTAAAGCTTTTCAGTTAATTGGAATTAATTTAATCTAGTCTGGGGTTTAATATACTAAGTGGTCACTTCCTCGAAAGTTAAAGCATGCGCAGTGATAGGAATTGGTTACTACGTGTTTTAAAACATTAAAATTACGTTATTGATCAATCCTGGCATCAGCACCGATAGCCCAATGGTATAGTGTGCGGCTAGTAGCCCAACGGTCCCCTGTTCGATTCCTGCTGCTTTAGGCTGAGCGCGCACGAGCGACTTTTGTCACGGTGACAAAGACAAAATTGTTGCTTTGGCTATTGAAACACTTGAAGAGTGATTGAAGAGTGCGCGCACTAGGCGACGTGACAGTTGGCCGATTGCCAAGAATTTCTTCATAGAGATCCATTGTTTTCTAGTGATATTTTGATACTAGTAATCCTGGTCGCCGTGACTTTAGTCACTCGTGCGCGCCCAGGCTTAGGCTGCTGCTTTTGAGTATTTTGCTTTAATTTAACTTGTAATTTTTCAGAAATAGATAGATTAGAGTAAAGTTGTTACTTTCGTGGAAATAACCAGTGCCTTTAATATACAAAAACTCAGAAAAACTTTTTTTTAGGTGCTGTTCCCTCTTCTCAAGAGGGTGTGAAGACCCCTGTGCTACTGATGTTGAAGGTTGAAGGAACAGCTTTAGAAAGAGTCCTCCAGTCGCCATGCGTAACCACAGTTGCTTGCTACCAGTTGGTGACCTCAAGGGGGCCGTTCCACTGACCATCCCGCCCGAGCAGGCTGAGACCATTTGAGACCTGATAACCGATTTTAGGTCGTCTACAAGGCCGTGCAACCAGACTTTTGTTTTTCGGGAAGGGTTTTGACACCCAATTTTTTTTCCTAAAGTCTTCGAACCTTCGTGCAAACGCCCCATGAGGGACGGAAGGGGGTCTAACTCAAGATCCCGTTTAGGTACCGCTGGGGGATATGAGGGTACTCCCCCAGAAAGAATTTTGAAATTTGACCTGTAAAAATCATTTTTAGTACTTTTGCGACTTTTTTTTCGTACTTATGAGGGATATTTCGGGTCCAAAGGGGACACTGCCCAGTGTGTTCCCCTGGATCCGCCACTGCCACCTATAGCCTTTTTTTTATAAGTCCCTTCATGAAATTCAACCAGAATCCCCAGACGTACCAACCTTTTTCTGTGAAAACAAACTTTTAAGGTATCAGAAGACCAATATCATGTGCCAACATACTACACAATCAAGTTGGTTCACGGTAGAGTCCACCAAAAAGTCTGTATACAGTGTGTTTCAGATAAATGTTTTTAGAACTTCTAGGGGAGGTAGGGTACATCAAGGCGAACAAGAATTGGTGTAAGTTAGGGGGTCGCAAGTGGGGTTCAAGGGGTGAAAATCACAGGGGAAAATTAGCAAAAAACCCTCGCATATCTGTGCAGAAAGAGATACAATGGTTCGATTCAGGCATTAATCTTTTGCTTCAAAAGATAACTTCCTGTGAAATTTAGAGTTGAAGTTACAATTATTGTCCCTTGGTCAGACTCGAGTGTTAAGATGTTTTCGTCTTGACATTTTCTATTGCAATTACAAAAACCATTTAATTTGTTTTATGTAATAAATGACGGAATCGAACTATTGTATCTCTTTCTGCACAGATAAGCGAGCGTTTTTGCTAATTTTCCTCCGTGATTTTCACCCCTGGAACCCCACTTGTGACCCCCTAACCTATACCAATTCTTGCACCCTATGTACCCTACCTCCCCTAGAAATTCTGAAACACCCTGTATGTACCAAAAGTTGAGGGGTTGAACCCCTAAACCCCCCCCCCTTGGATACGGCCTTGCATATTCTATAACTTAGGTATGTTTTTTAAATTTTGAAATATTGCCCCTTTAATCAAAGTGTTTTTTTAACTTTACACTTAATGTATTGTCGTAAATTTACAGATTTTGAATCTATAAAATCACTTTCATGTAAATTTACAGGTTTTTAATCTATAAAATAATTTTCATGTAAATTTAAAATCGAGCAATTTACACGAATTGAAAACATGGCGTTTTGTTAAAATTAATGTATAAGGTCATCCGGAAAATTCTGAACCTTTTTACAAAGTTTCGTGTTTGAAATTAAAAAAAAAAAACTGGTAATAGGTGGTGATTTCCATCAACGATGATTTTGATTTATGTATATTTGTGAATGTAATGTTGTATGGTTTTGGGTACCTTTTTTTGCATTTGTTGAAAAGAGCAATCTACTGAGAAGAAACCTGGATTTCTTTTCGGAGTACTTTTCCGTTATCCCCCTGTCAAAAAAAAAATGCTGAAATAATTTAGGCGCCTGAAATACGATGTCAACGATGTAACAGTATGTGAAAAAGTCATTGCCAAAGTTTTTAGAGGGTGTCGTAGAGTGTCCTGAGACAATAAGAATAATAATAATTCTGAAATGTCTTTGGGCAGTTCTGCACCCCCTTGGAACTTGCCAACGACCTTTCGAAGGATGACGATATTCGGCGATATTTTTTTTTTTTTGACGGGATGGACAACGGATGAGTACCCTGATGTTTCCCCATGTCCGTTGGTAATATAACTTTGTACATATTGGTAATATGAATTGAAATAATTTAGGCGCCTGAAATACGTTGTCAACGATGTAATAGTATGTGGAAAAGTAGTTGCCAAAGTTTTTAAGAGGGCGTCGTAGAGTGTCCTGAGACAATAAGAATAATAACGATTCTGAAATGTCTTCGTGCAGTCTGCACCCCTTTGGAACTTGCCAACGACTTTTCGAAGGATGACTATATTCGGCGATATTTTTTTTTTTTTGACGGGATGGACAACGGATGAGTACCCTGATGTTTCCCCATGTCCGTTGGTAATATAACTTTGTACATATTGGTAATATGAATTGAAATAATTTAGGCGCCTGAAATACGTTGTCAACGATGTAATAGTATGTGAAAAAGTCGTTGCCAAAGTTTTTAAGATGGTGTCGTAGGGTGCCCTGAGACATTTTCGAAATAACTAACTTTCGAAGTAATGATTCTGAATTTATTGTCTTTGGGCAGTTCTGCACCCCCTTGGAACTTGCCAACGACCTTTCGAAGGATGACTATATTCGGCGATATTTTTTTTTTTTTTGACGGGATGGACAACGGATGAGTACCCTGATGTTTCCCCATGTCCGTTGGTAATATAACTTTGTACATATTGGTAATATGAATTGAAATAATTTAGGCGCCTGAAATACGTTGTCAACGATGTAATAGTATGTGAAAAAGTCGTTGCCAAAGTTTTTAAGATGGTGTCGTAGGGTGCCCTGAGACATTTTCGAAATAACTAACTTTCGAAGTAATGATTCTGAATTTATTGTCTTTGGGCAGTTCTGCACCCCCTTGGAACTTGCCAACGACCTTTCGAAGGATGACTATATTCGGCGATATTTTTTTTTTTTTTGACGGGATGGACAACGGATGAGTACCCTGATGTTTCCCCATGTCCGTTGGTAATATAACTTTGTACATATTGGTAATATGAATTGAAATAATTTAGGCGCCTGAAATACGTTGTCAACGATGTAATAGTATGTGAAAAAGTCGTTGCCAAAGTTTTTAAGATGGTGTCGTAGGGTGCCCTGAGACATTTTCGAAATAACTAACTTTCGAAGTAATGATTCTGAATTTATTGTCTTTGGGCAGTTCTGCACCCCCTTGGAACTTGCCAACGACCTTTCGAAGGATGACTATATTCGGCGATATTTTTTTTTTTTTTGACGGGATGGACAACGGATGAGTACCCTGATGTTTCCCCATGTCCGTTGGTAATATAACTTTGTACATATTGGTAATATGAATTGAAATAATTTAGGCGCCTGAAATACGTTGTCAACGATGTAATAGTATGTGAAAAAGTCGTTGCCAAAGTTTTTAAGATGGTGTCGTAGGGTGCCCTGAGACATTTTCGAAATAACTAACTTTCGAAGTAATGATTCTGAATTTATTGTCTTTGGGCAGTTCTGCACCCCCTTGGAACTTGCCAACGACCTTTCGACGGATGACGATATTTGGCGATTTGTCGGGATGGACATCGGATGAGTACTCCGATGTTTTCCACATGTCCGTTGGTGATATAACTTTGTACATATATTGTTTTTGTTAGACAGCGTTTTGAATAAAGCGGTCTTTATAAAGAGTGAATGTGTTTCCTTTTTGCAAGTAAGAATAATTTGATTTTTTTGGTGAAATGACACAAATTTTAGTGTTTCTGTTATATAATTTTCAGGGTCTCCAGACATATAGGTAAGTCGAGACAAACGCATAGGAGAGCTTCAAGGGCTAAAATCCTCCCAAGATGATTCAGGAACTGTCACTTAATATCGTCTAAAAAAATCATGTACTTAAAAGATATTCCACGCACTTAAAATCATGCAGGAAAACATTTATTTGGGAGTCATCTACTGAGTTGTACTTATGTTAGTATCCCCCCAATTCTTGAATTTGTATATTAACTTTAAATTGAAAAAGTAAACCAATGGTTGCAGGAACGGATGGCATGGTTGGTTAATGCACTGGCATACAGCCCAGTAGGTTGCGGGTTCTATCCTCAGAATATTTTTTTTTAAACGGTTAAGAATCAACTTTAAATTAATTAGAGAACTAAAGTAGTTGCAGGAACGAGTGGCTTGGTGTGTAAGGGCACCAGATGGAGCGTAATGCTTCAAGGCATAAGGACCGCGGTTCGAACCCCGTCATCTACCGAGTTGTATTTATGTTGGTATTTTTTATCCTTCTTAGAAATTGTATATTAACTTTAAATTAAAGACGTAAGCCAGTGGTTCCAGGAACCGATGGCATGGTTGGTTAATTCACTGGCATCCAGTGCAGAAGGTTGCAGGTTCGATCCTCAGAAATATTTTTCTTTCTAAATGGTGAAGTATCAACTTTAAATTAATTAGAGAACTTAAGTGGTTGCAGGAACGGATGGCTTGGTGCGTTAGTGCAAGCGTAGCATGCGGCAGTTCCTGGGTTCTATCCCCAGTTATTATTTTATTAAACTTTCATAAAATAGCTCTAGTCCACACGCATGCGCATTAGGTACGGAATGCGTCACACGATGCTGGCGCCATCTATACTGTGACAAGTAAAATAAAATTTATAAAACTATAGTGGAGTACTATCAACTTTAAATTTATTAAAAGATCTGACTGGATGCAGGAACGGATGGCTTGGTGTACTTGCTCGCCAGTCTGCCATCCCAAAGGCCCTCAGATCGAACCCTGGTCGAGTCTGAGCCTTCTCCCCGGGTATAGCACTCGGACATAAATGCAGTTGGGCATTTATAAATTTTCCTGCGCATCCACGGGGGGTCTTATCGGTTTTTTTTCAACTCTTAACTGTAACCGTAACGGTAAAAATTCTTTTAAAATAGCACTATTTTTCTCAATAATCTTAAATTGATACGGTTACAGTTAAAAACAATCAGTCAAAAACCTAAAATAACACTATTTTTCTCAAGAATCTTAAATTGACACGGTTACAGTTAAGAACTTTGAGTTCAGATTCTTTAAAAATAGCACTATTTTTGAATATAAACCGATACGGTTACAGTTAAGAACCTAATATTTTAAATTAAATTCTAAATTGACACGGTTACAGTTAAGAACTTTACAGTTGAATTACAATCCAAGTCTCTATCCTTTGACTGAATGAAATTGAGAAACTTTTGATATGAAAAAATTAAATAGGAATTTAAAAAATGAAAAATATAAATTCCAGAAATTAAATTCAATAAAAGAATGGAGTAGTATTAGTTCACCATCCCAAACCCCGACCGACCAACCCCTGGCCTCCACTTTTCCTTATCATTTTCAACTTAATTCTTAAAACGGTGACTGAAACGCACATGTAACTTTAGAAGAAATGGGAAAATGCACGAGTTTTGGTATTTGAACTAATTCTTTATTATACTTTATTCAAAGACCGGATTTTAATGAAAAGTAGCACACTTCAGCTGTAGTCTTCCGAAGGGGGTTGGAGCATACCTTTAATCTACAGTATATAGCCGTCGGCTTCTTGGTTTAGTCTGAAACAGAAGAAAGTTAGTGACATTAAATAGCACTAAATATATACAAGGAAGACTCTACCTCGCTTTTATGGAGGTGCAAAGGACTGCCCACCGAGCAGTCTAGCTAGATACCCAAGGAAGGGGGTAGATAAAAAACAGCCTTGCTTTTACGGAGGTGTGGGGAGCAGCTGATTTATCACTTCTTAATTTGAATATTGAATAGAAATTGAAAGTAAAAAAGGGGAGGGATGATTTTCTCTGCTGATTACAGGGGGGGGGGGGGTGAACTGCTCAGTGAATGAACAGTCGACCACATAATCTCAAAGAATAAGGAATTTAATTGCTCTAAAACAGTGGTTCCCAACCGGTGGTCCGTGAGAGTCTTGGTAGTGGTCCGTGGAGAGCAAAGGTTTTTTGGGCCTCCTAATAGCGAATAGTTTTCTCTGTAGTAGATCATGCCTGCACAGCTTTAATTATACTCGACAGCAACGTTTCCTAAACCCAGTATACGTCACTACAAGGAAGGCGAAAATGGGTAAACACAAAGCCTGTTAGGTTTCTAGGAGGAGTTCAAGTACGCAAATCGTGATAAAAGACAATATATATATGTTACGGGCAATGTGATAAATTCGGGCATTATTAATAATGCCCGGGCAATGTGATAAATTCAGTGGAATTTATAAATGAAATTTATCACTTTGCCCGCCTCCACTTCGGGTATTATTAATAATGCCCGATTAATCACTTTGCCCATAACATATACATGGGTTTAACAAAATAATCATATTTTTTCTATTAATTTGAATGAATTGAACAAGAAAAGATTGAATTATACTTTCAGCCATGTAGATAACACAGTCACCACTAAATTAATAACAATTCTTTCTTCTACTATACAAATATTTAAAATGAATTTAGAATGGAAAAAAGTTAGAAGGTTCCGTAGATTTACTTATCTCACTACAAAAATTACTGATTCTCGTGAAATGTAATTAAATATATCTGAATATACAGTTAGATTTCAGAGCATTACATGAAATTCCATGCTTAAATTACGGATAATAAACTTTCATCTTGAAATTTTGTGAAAATAAGGATTTTAAGCTACAAAGGGTGGTCCGTGAATATTCCAATTTTAGACTTAAAGGTCCGGGGACTGCTTTGAATAGGCTTTGGAGGCTGCCAATAAAATTCAGTAGTTGCAGGGAGATTTCATGAATGTGGAGCATTCATTCAAGTGTAATAATCTTTGAATTGTAACTGTGAACGGGTGCGTTGATCAAAAAGTCTTATGTTAATACACGGTGTTTCGAAAGTTCGCTTCACAGCTTTAGTTTAAACAACAACGCCTCGTAAAATCATGGGAATAAGGTTCTCCTATAGCAAAGTGACCACGGTGAATAGATTGAGATGATTTACAGCGCTCTCAGTGGCTAAATTAACAATTTAATTTTAAAAAAATCAAATGAAGATAGTACAAGAACTTCATTTACAAAAAAAAATGTTTACTGAAAGTAGTCACCAGTTTTAGTATTTTGGAAAAGTTTATATGAGTTGTTTAGTTTATTCAACCATGCACATAAACCAAATAATCTTTTCCAAATTACTAACACTGGTAATTACTTTCAGTGTTCATTCACAGGGAACACGGTGTTCATATTTTGGGCAAACTTTGTTCATTCACTGGGTATATCTCAATGTTTTCACTAAAATCAAAATAACTTCAAAACTACCAATTTCTGCGATCTGAAAGTGATTTTTAAGGGGGAGGAGAAAATTTTCTAGCGAGGGAGGGTCATTTACTTAAGTGTGTCAACATAAATTTCAGAATCCAGAGAGAATACTACCTGTTTCAATACTGAGTTTTACGAAAAAGATTCCTCCAGAAAGTTTTTTGTAAATTTCCCCTAAAAATAGTGTTTTACCTCATTTTTGGATACTGGAATTCCATAGGATAGGGTTGACCCATAATCCCTTGCTCCGCCCAGGGGGAATTTCAGGACATACCTCCCCCTTCTCTTTTTCACCATAGGAACTACTCTATAACATGAGAAAGAGGAAAATTTTAGCATGCTGAAAAGTATCCTGAAGCCATTTTTGGGTTCTACTACTTCGGAAGAGATACTGAAGCTACTTTGGGGGTTCTCACACACTAAAGGACTCCGGGGGAATTAAAATTTCTTATAAGATCCTTTTCCTAGTGTGGCAGTCTCAATAAGTGGTCAGTAAGAGCTGCCTCAAAAATGTTTAATCTATAGGAACGACACAGGCGCTGGTTAGAGAAAACCTTTAAGCATGGCTTTCAAGAGAGCTTTTCAAATTCCTAGTCACCACTAAATATATTAGGAAAAATTTCTTAAGAGTTTTACCACATTAACCAGCCCAAGTAAGGTCGGAGCATGGCCACCTAGACTAATAAGGCCAGAGAAGCTCGAAATCGTGACGTGAAATAGTAGGCAAGACGTCACTCTTCATAGCTTTTTTTGGACAAGAGCGCAACTCCAGTCTGAAATCTTGTACCTTGCGCTGTTGAAAAGTGGCGTCTTGCCTACTATTTCGCGTCACGATTTCGTGCTTCTATGGTCTTATGAGTCTTGTTGGCCATGCTCGGAGACAGCTTAAAGCTAAAGTTCAGTTTTTCTTACCAGGAATAACGATCATCGTGTGTTAAGAAGGTATTAACACTTCTTTAATAAGTATTTACTAAGCCCTGAGAGATTCAGATAGTCTAGTCCATAAGTTCACAAACTATTTTAGGACCACCACCCCCTTACAGATATTTGCCTATAATTTGCATAAGTATTTCATATAACTTTACACCAATGTTGTAATAAAAAAAACTTAAATTTTAATCTAAAAATAAAATTTTGACTCAATTTTTTTATGCATTTTAAAATTTAATTTGAAATAATTAAGATAATTATTCGATTCTACCTCTTTTTATAAAGTTTGATTCAAAAATAATTCTTTACCCAATTCCTGAATACACTGAAACCCGTTGTGTGAAACCCTTTGCTACGTTCAAAGGAAATTTAGTATCCCCACCTGAAAATTTTCTGTTTTCAACTTAAAAACTACTTTAATTATTGATTTATCAATCTATAGGTAAAAGGGGTCCTCCCCCGGTAAATTTTTGAATGTTAGCACGTTAAAAAGTGATTTTAAGATACTTTTACCGTTTATTTAATGTTTTCATGCATAAAAATGACATTAAGCAACAGTTTAAAAGTAACCAATGTCCCCTTTACTCTAATAACGCCCCCCAATTTTCTATAAACTCATTACCCCCCTAGAATACTTCAACACCCCCCGGGAACTGCTGGTGTAGTCAAAAACTCTGAAAAGGACGAGTTTCCAGATTCCCCTCAAAATTATGCAACGGAAGTCACCACTAAAAATATTAGGAAAAAGTTTTTAAGAGAACCAGTTTCAAATTTTAAGCATTTCTATACAGGCTCGATATTATTATAAAACTTGGTTATTATTCATGTATAAAAATCCGGAAAGAAAAATACTAATTAGCGCTAGAAAATCTAATGAGATCTACAAAATTCTATATCCCACTAAAAAGAAACTATGCACAAAATATTTTCGTTTCGCCAATTATCCTGTTTTAGCTTTTTTTTATAAAAACTGTAAAGTTTTTAGATTTAAAAAGTCATTTTTAAAACCCGAAAATAAAAATACAACAGTGAAATAGCTATTATCGTTGTGTTTTGAAGACGAACTCTTGAGGAGAAAATCATATCATAGTTTTAATTTTAGAAATAATTATTAATAAATTTGGTTTTAACTATCTTAATTATTCCCTTTTCTATCAAAAAACCCTTTTAGCCATATTTTTGTCTTAATTTTTGAGTATTTTCAAGCATGGGGTTTTTTTAGGGTACATGGGTTTTTTTAGGAAAAAGTGGTTTTTTTCAAATTCTTACTTAATTGGCTGCCAATTTGTAATGGATAGTTGGAATTAAGCACTAAAATGTTAGGGAGGATAAGCCGCTAGTACAGTTTTTTGTTCGATTTAATTATCCTTTTTATTAAGCTTTTAATGAAGAAAATATGAAACAGTGGGTTGTTTTTAAAGGACAGCACTATACTATTTTCAATGAATGGTCTTTTTTTCCACTTTCTAAAGTCAACATTGACACTCAAACTTTAAAACTTTTTCATTTTCCAGGTATTATATATGATTTTCCAGGTTTTTGGTCAAAATGAGCAATTTTCTGTGACTATCGCCCCTGACTTTTTAGGTGAAATTAAAATTCCCCGACTTTCCCAGGTATTCCCTGACCAGTGGGAACCCTGATTATTCATATTTAAGCTCCGACTCAATTCTATCATCACTTGAGCTGGTTAGAGTGGTAAAACTCTTAAAAACGTTTTAATAATATTTGTAGTGGTGACTAGGAATTTGAAAAGCTCTCTTGAAAGCTATGCTTTAAGGTTTTCTCTAACCCTGTGTTGTTCCTATGGAGAAGACATTTTTCACTCCCTGATGTAGGGAGCCCTAAGTTTAGAAAACCTATTTTATCTTTCAAATCAAATTTTATCTTATGTTTTATTTCAAATCTAATTTTGCATTATAAGCATATTAAGATTTAAAGAGACCTACAGATTTAACGAGCACGTACTCCCCGGGTACTCGATGGGTCTTTAGCGGCGTCGGAAATCAAACCCGGGACCCTCCGATCCCAAAGCCGATGCCTTAACCACTTGGCTTCCCACGGCTTGTAAAGTCTGTCTGTCCTCGCTTGGCACAAGTGGCAAACCTAAAATCCGTACCCACAGCAGAAAAAACAGTGGCGAAAAAGCCATAAAGATGGTTATCTCACTTCTATTAGATACCTGATACCCTGCACTCGCCACTGCTTTTCCTGCCGTGGGTAGTGATTTTAGGTTTGCCACACGTGCCAAGCGAGGACAGACAGACTATATTCCAATCCTTCTTCTCGCCAAAGCGTTTTCACGACTTCGTTTGGCGATTTTAATCTAGCCTGTGCTTTTTTTATAAACCAGAAATTTTTCCCGAAATTGAGGTTTAGATATTTGATTACATGATCTTCATTTCGCATCTGAAGGATTAGAAAGCTTTATTTTTTGGAAAGCTTAAATTTGCAATTTCATCGTTCGATCAATTTATTTACCATCTTTTCAGCACTGTTCAGATATTTACAGGAGGTCAGGAAAAAAGTTGCCGATCTCCGATCTTTCATGATCCGTCATAATTTTTTAAAAGATTCAATCTCGATAAATCTCTAACTGTTTGACAGCGAAAAAAAATTATGAATCCCCAAAATTGATCTCTATTGTCAAACCCGATGTTGTTTTGTCAATCCCAGGCAACTCTCCAACCCTCGAAGTTGATAAAGTTAGCTCTCCCCTGATCCTCACTACAAAAAAACCCAGTAAAACCACTTCAACAAATCCAGTACCTAATCTCAAAAATTGGGCAGACGCAAAATTAAATAGAAGGAAACTAAAAATATTAAATAATGATGTGTATTTTATTCATCTATCATTTTGGGGACAATAGCATAAGAAATTCCTTCAGCAAGCGGTGTTCCGAAGTTCACCCACCCAAGTATTGCCAGTACCTGAAAGTGCTTAACTTCGGTGTTGGTTTAGCCACGATTTAAGCAGCAACCATATACGAAGCCTTTTTTGGCTAATTTATTTCACTGCCAACTGAAATAATCGCCAACGATATTACACTGTTAATTAATCAATAATGTCTGAATTAATAAATGTGCAGACTCTGATGGTCTGAATTAAACTACAGTAAACTCTCGTTAGTACGCCCCCGCTTAGTGCGACGTCCCGCATATTACGACGTTTTTCTCCGGTCCCTGGTACCAATAGGCCTTTTATCATTAAAAACTATCCGCTTATAGCGCCCCCGCTTATAACGACTTCCCGCATATTTCGACGCTTTTCTCCGGTCCCCCGAAGAAAAATCCCGGTTATAGCGTCGTCGAGTTCCTTTCAAATAATGTATGAGCTACAGAAACCGTTGAAAACGCGAGTAGAACAACGAGAAATTGCTAAAAGTTTGAATGTAACAGACTTTAGTGGAACTGCGGGTTGGGCTGGATAGATTCAGGAAAAAAATGGAGTTTTTTGGGGGAATAACTTTTTAGTCTCACAAAATGAAATAAGAGAGACACCATTTTATTTGTTTTGTCATGATTTTCAAGTGTTATATTTAAATAGTATACCAATTAAAGTTGTAAAGGTGCGAATGTTTGTTCTGTTTTTAGACATTGTTCTTTCGTTTCTATTTTAGTGATAAAATCCCGCTTAAAAAGGTGTCGAGGTAAGATTAGGTATTACGGGTATTAGGTATATCGCCGAAACGGTGTTTTATGAAATTCCGCATATAGCGTCGTACCGCTTATTATGACGTTTTCACAAATCCCCTTGAACGGCGTACTAACGGGAGTTAACTGTAATACAATTCCCTAATCAAGAAAGAGCTACCAAGACAAATTAACACAAAATCAGTTACAATAACGTCTAAGTATAAAATTAAAAAAATGGGGTGGGACTCATCAGTGGCAGCCCGATGAACAATTTTAATTCCAACTCAAATTAAAATACAACAGTGGTGTTTCGTCCTTGCAACTTGGCAGTCGCAGAGAAATAGCTGAAAGCCAAGTTGCAACTGCCAGACACCAAATAGCATAGAAAGATAAAACATACCAAATCCATATTCTGTGCCGTGCTGATCCAAACTGTCCAAGTTCGACTGTCATCAAACCATCAACAGGCCCGTCTGCTGAAGTCTCAATTCACTTGAGAGGAGATGACAGTAGGTTTCATGCGTACTGAAGCTAAAGTAAAATTTAATTCTTACTGGTGACTAATATTTACTGGTCTATATTTATGAAATCCAGTGGAATGCCATTTTTTATTTAAAAGTTTGGTGCAAAGTAAATTAATTTCAGTTTTGAAAATTATTTTTAATCCTTTCTGCTCAGATATGCGAGGGGGTTTTTTGCTAATGTTACCCCGTGATTTTTACCCCACTTGCGACCCCCTAACCCGATTCTTGTTCGTCTAGATGTACCCTACCTTCCCTAGAAGTTATGAAACACTTATCTGAAACAGCCTGTATACAGGGAGGGGCTAGGCGGCTTAGTTGGTTTACGTGCTGCAACTACGCTAACAGTCTGCGCACTGTACCTAGCGTCGCCGTTCGTATCCGGCCTTGCCCTGTGTATTTTCTCTCTCTATGTGTTCTGTTGTGCCTGTCTTACTTGACGAAGGTTTACAAGCGTATCCTTGAGATCAAGCACACAAACCGGAAAATATATGTAACCAATCCAATCACATAACCTTTTAAGATTGGATTAACACCAGAAATATCGTTCGATTCCGGTATTTATTACACAAAAACCAATATGAGTTAAAATTTTGGTAAATGTTTTATAGGACCAATCAACTTCAATCGTAATTTCTCAGTTAAACTTACTACAAGCGTTGAACATTGGGAATAAACGATCGATCTGGTTAAAAGTTACCTAAAATTTCAGCTCTTAAATTGGTTTGAATCGAACTATTTTTGCTGGTTTAGTCCAATCTTAAAAGGTTACGTGATAATTTCCACTCAGAATTATTCTACAACCTCCTTAAACTTAAGTTTTGTTGCCGTTTTTTATCTGGCTCCAATTTTGCTGATTCAATGGAAGCTAATACGCGGGGTTTGAATTTTTGGTCAATTCTTGGAATAAAAAGCGTACCCTCGGCTTATAAGGTATTCTTTTTAACCAATGGGCGGGGGGGGGGGCTTCAACTTGATCCTCCAATAGCAATAGCCCTCTGAAAGGACAGAACACGTGACAGCCAATCACAGCTGTGTGTTAACTTTTTTTCTAGTAACTACTGCACAAGTGAACAGGCGCAAATCCAAGGGGGGGGGGCACTTTTCCACACAGACCATCACCTGTTCCTTTTGAGAAAAATGTCGGGTGGATTTATCATCTTACCCTAAGAAGTACCTACACTGCGTTACGTTAGGATTTTTGTCCTCAGCCAAAATGATTGGTCCGCCAAATTAAAAAGGTTTCAATTTTTTTTAAAGTAACTACTGCACTTAAAGTGAACAGGGGACGGATCCAGCACGGCTCCAAGGGGGGGGCACTTTTTCAGACCATCACCTCCACCTTTTGAGGCAAAATGTCGGGGATTTTCTAAATACAGGGGTGGAAAACCAAAAATTCATTTTTGGAGCAGCTTTAGAGCAGTTTTGGAGCAAGGCTAATCAATTTTTGGAGCAGTTTTGGAGCAAGGATAATCAATTTTGGGAGCACTTTTGGAGCACCTATTAGTGTTTTCTTATCAGGGTTGCACGAATATCAACTTGCAGGGTTGATACCAATTTGCATTTTTGCACCACCTTTCGGTGATTGCATATCAAGCATTTTTGTAGCATTACACTTTCATGTTAATTCCCGGAGCAAAACGAAACTTTCGCGAAAGTCACGATTATCCCACAATAACTCGTGATTTTTCTTGGAAATAGCCTGGAAGGTAAAAAATAGTAGGGATTATCTGGAAAAATAATAATTAGTTCGCGGTCCGCAGGTTGTGCATCCCTATTTTAGGTGATGAAAGCTCATATTTTGTAGAGAAAAAGCGAAAAATTCCCAAGGTCATATTCCCTAACCTTCATGGTTCCCGGAATGCCCTCGCCACGGAAAACCCACATACCAAAAACCGGAGTGCATTTTGCTGTTTTTGGAGCAGATTGGAGCAAGGCATCCATTTTGGAGCAGTTTGGCACAGTTGGAGCAGATTTTCCACCCCTGTAAATAGTATCACTCAAGAACCCCTTTTGGTACCGCCTCCTCCACCCCCAGAAAACAATTTTGAAATTTGACCTGTAAATTGCCCCTCCTTGAATCCTTGCCTGGTAAAAGTAGGGTTTTTACTCATTTTGAGTACTTTTTTTGGATCCAAGGGGGGGGCACTGTCCAGAGTGCGAAGAGATTGAGACCGCAATAAAGTTTCACTCTCGTTTATACAGTTTCAATTTTCCACTTACCTCCAATGTTAAAAATTAAAATGTAAAAAAAAAATACAAGGACCCCAGAGTGGGTCCTCAGGGCTGATAGATATCAAGATATTTCTGCCAGGGTTAATTTTAGGAATTTTGTGAAATGAAGGGCCTTCAGTACAACCACAGCATTCATAACTTATGGAATGGGTACAAAACTTGCAAATTCCATTCCAAAATGATAAAAAGACTCCTGAAAACAATTTTCAAACCATTTTTGATCTTCGGACTCTTCCCGAAGAGTCCATTTTTGGGAATTGGAATTTTGTGAAGGGTCCTTTTTTGAACAATAGAATTTTGTGAAGGGTCCTAAAACGGAACCATTTTTCTTCTAGACGAACCCCTGGCTCTTAGAAGATTTTTCTTTAGAAAATTACACAATATACACATATTCAAAACAATTAGTTTTACACAAAGTTATTGTGTAAAACTTTTGAGAGATTGAAACTTGCACATTTAAAAACACTTTGAGCAATCTGTGAAAGAACCTTGAGAATGATTTCAAATGGGAGCACAATAAATGACAGTGGGTGAAATGGCCGATGGTTCAAGAAAGAAGGAATTATCAGCAGCATAATCAAATGAAGCTCCTTCCACAGCTGCCTCTTAGAATGAAGCCATCTCTGATTGGTTTTGGTCAGGTGGTCAAACCGAAAAGGGCCCCCGATTGGTGCCTTTAAAAAAAGGTCATCAAAAGGGAGTCCCATCCAGTCAGGGTCATAGACAATTTTGCTCTGGGTTATTTTATTGTTTTTTCCAATAGGATCTTGGGAAAATGATATCCCAAAGGTGAGGTTTTAACTCAATATTGACAGCGTTCAGGTTTATTCAATTAAAAACAATGAAAAATGAAGAAATTTTCCAATATTTTCCCATATCAGTAATCAGACAAATTTTCTATAGAAAACGCTTACTTTTTTAATGGACAAAATAAAATAGTAAAAAATGAGGATGCTATTTTGATTTTTAGCAATTATAGGATTAATTATTAAGTATCAGTAGAAAATATTAAACATTCATCATAAATAAAATAATTTATATTAAATTAAACATTCTAAATGAAATATTTATTTAATACAAATTTAATCTCATTTTCCTCTGATTTTTCCACAATGTTACAGCTCTTTTAAAATTAAAGTTACAAAAAACATTTACTTGGGTTACATTACAATTCTAATATCTTTTTCCTCTGATTGCCTTACAATATCAAAAAAATGACTTTGTAAGAACATAGTGGAGACTTAAACATTAGATTTCCATAGATTTTTTGCATTATAATGATAAAAATGGCTGTTTAAATTAATAAAATAAGTTGAATTTATATTTTACTTTTTTCATTCAGATAATTGAATTCTAGGTAAATATATCAATTACATATAGATATAATAAACTAAAATACATCTTCACAGTCAAGAGACACTTAGTTCATTGGCATTTTATACAATTATGAGATCACTAGACTGTATTCCCCTGTAAGTGACCCTAGACCCTGTAAGTGAATTTTCCACAAACTCCTTTACTATAAAACCGGGTTGTTACGTTTAAAACACTTTCTTTAAAAACTTAAAACAAAGGAAAAAAACTGTTTAAAACATATATTTTTTTAGCAATTTTTTCTTCTATGAACAGATGGCATTAGTATCAAACTTAGTATTTGCATCTAATTGTTTCATTTTATTTTTTTTTCTAGAACGTTATTTATATATAAAAAATACTAATAAACTTGTTTTAAAATCATATTTTTTTTTAAAATTATTTAACTCTCTGGCCTGTTCTTTATACTTGATTTTTTTTATATTTTAAATGGACAATGCTGCTAATGTTGTCAAAATGCGCAATGAACTGAAAGGAATATGACTATAATAACTTACGGGGATGTTCATCCCATATCTTAAATCTTTTAGCAAAAGATATCAAAATATCCAATGTTAAAGCTGAAGTTGTTGACATAGTGACATATTCCCAAAACAATCATTTTGCTTCAGCCAAACTTCAAGAAACAGGTGCTAAAAAGCTTGAGATACCATCTGATATCAGAGAGAGCTTTGTTAATCCAATTTCAATTTAAAAAACATAATTTAATTTTTCAAAAATCATGGGGTTTTTCTGTGTTGAGGGAAAAAATAACATGTTTTCTTCCAACTCTGCTATAAAAAAGATGCAGGGGTGAACAGAATTTCTGGTTTGGTACTATGGGTCATTTGGTCTATCCTGTCATCTTAGTTTGATTTTTTTTACGTTACAATGTCTTGCTTTTTCTTCTCACTGTTACTCAATGATTATGGTGTTTAAAAAAAAAACTAAGCATAGGGTTAGTTGGGGTAAGTGGTTCATCTCCCTCAAACCAAAATAAGTACAGGATAATTCACACTTATTCACATTAATCATGTTGTTACATTGTGTCACACTGATGGGTTTTGCATACATTTGAGTTTTGTGTCTCACTACTTTTTAAAAGATTATAGAACTAATATAAAACAGATTTTAAAAATGGTTTGTTTGGAGAGTTCAAGATAAATTTTTCCAAAGAAGTGTTTAAAGGTAAGTTTTCTTTATCTTTTATGTTTAACTTTAAAAATACATACTGCAATTTGAATTTTTAAAAAATTTAAAAGTGTTTAAGAGGAGGGGTCCCACTTACCCCATTAAGTAAATTTTAAAAAAATTCTGCATTATTTCTCTAACAAGTTGCCTTAAATTGCTATAATATGTATGGTTGTGTTTAGTTTTTATATGGAATACAGAGAGAGAGTGTAACCTTTAAAAAAACAAGCTTAACTGTAACTACTTAATGTTTTTGTTCATTATAAACCCAGCCAAAAAAATCTGCAAACTTACTTCAAAAATGCATAAGTGCAGTCTTCTTAAAGAAGTCTACAGCAATTTTGAAACCATCCTAAAGACTTTTCAGTGGTTATAAGGAAAAAACCCCCGCAGATTTGCAAAAGCAAAGAAAAAACTTTTAAATTTATTTCTTATAGGTACAATATAACTGTAGACTTTTTCTAAAGCAAAGGAAAAAAAAGACTTGAACACTTTTTCAACTAGCTTTATATGTAAATCCATTTTTTTTTTTGCTCAATTATTCCATTATGTTAGTTTCAATTAGTTCCATTTATGAATATATTTCTTAAAAAGAGCAGTTAAGAAATATGTAAAGCATTTAATTTAGACACTAATAATAAAGTCTAGTTATGTACAAATTCACATCATTAATGTCTGTTTTAGATAAATAAAATTGTTATTTTAATTGTATAACTTTTACTTAATTAATTAATCTTTGGGTTAATTACTTATGGCCAGTATGGAAAAAGGAAAAGACATAGAAAGAAACAGAGCAATCAATGTTTCGAGGAAATTCAATTTTATAATTTGTTTTTACCTTAAGGACCATGCTTTTTGCTTGGTAAGACACCTTTTTTTTAATCAAGATTAGCTACAGAAGTTAAACTTATTACCTTTAATAGACTCTTTCTTCGAGAGATGAGCAGCATTTTTGCATTCTAAGTCAAGGTGCTCTTCAAAGGACGGGTTTATAGGTAGCTTCATAAGACCTTCTCGTGGAAACTTCCAAAGACTGGTGGCTAAATTTATGGCATTACCAAGTCCTGGAATATAAAACTTTAACTTTGAATTTTGCATTGATATAGTTGAAAAAACAACAACAAATCTAATATGAACAGGTTAAAAGGCAGAAGTAATGTTGCGTGATATCTTTAACTTAAATTTCCACCAGGTTGACAATGTATTTAAATCCTTTTTCCAATTCTATACCAAGAAATTTTACTTGAGTTTTTTTTTCTAGCTTTAATTGCATCACAATATTTAAAAAAAAAAAGTTGTTTGGCATACATATTATATTTTATACCTTCTTATGGAGTTTCAAATGGAAACTCAAATAATGTTGATACAACTCTTCAAAAATATTTCTTTTTAGGATGAGTTTATAACACATTCTATCTTGGCAATCAGCCAACACGTATGTTTCTTTTACTTTAAAAAAAAATGAAAACTAACCAAATCTCCTGTTAAAGAATCCCATGATGGCAGTGCCTTCTACCACTCTCAAGTCACACCATAGTGATAACTCAAAGCCCATAGTATCACCATTTATGGATGCAACAACAGGTTTCTTGAGGAATCTTTTTGTGTAGGACCCTATAATAATGATTTAAAATACAATTATAGAACAAGTTACATTACACAAGGACAACATGCAACTAACTATAAAACTTTTACATGATAGTTTCTTAAAGAAAGATCCATGAATTCCATTAATTTTACAACACACAAACTCCTCATCAGAATATTTCAGTGACTTTTCCCTGGTTGCCTTACTCTTTTTTTAATTATAATTATGTATAAAAGAAATTAATTAATTAAAAATAAAAACTAAATAGTAGAGGTATTATTCTACATATCAAAACTGTGAACTGATTATTTAAGTGGGTGGTTTCCAAACTTTTTGTCATTGTTGTAATTCCTCCCAGAAACTCAAAAAAATTAAGATTTGACATTAATTAATCAGAAGTGTAATTTAGTGTTTTTGAAGAGCCTTTGAAGTTGGTACAAAAAACCCTAAGGGACTGAAAAGCAAAGTTTAGGAACTGCTAGTCTAAAAAATTTTTCTTCCTTCAAAATGTAACCTTGTAACTTTTTCTTATTGCTTCAAAATCACATATTCACAAAATCATATTTTTAAAAGTTTTATGGCATCTCAATTTTCTTTATTTTAAGAAGAGGGGGTCCAACAACTTCTACTTCCCAAAATCTAATCTCAAAAGAAAAGTTAAGAGCCTGATTTTTATTAGTTTATATATTAACTGCTTCTTACATGATTACTTTGACATTTTTTTCTTTTGTAACCGATTTTACTCAAATTTCATTACTAGGTAATGAAACACTCTTGGCCAGAGCTTTCAGTGGAAAATTGATATTGGAAAGAAATTATAAAGTGGAATGTTAGTTTTGCAAAACAAATTGCTAACTGGCAGATTTCCACCTATTGGCGAAGAAATCACATGTATGAACACAAAATGATGTTTCCAGTTCTTTTCTAGTTCGAGTTTTTATTCTGTTTGTTAATGTAGCAATTAAATTTATCTTAGAAAATGCATTTTAAAACATCAAATTGATTAATGATTCTCAATCTTAAAGATCTATTACCACACTGTTGTTATCTAAGAAATCTATCTGTTATCTATCTGTTGTTGTTTTTCTTGCCAAACTTAGCTTCTAGCTATGCAGATATGGGTTCCTTAAAATGATTGGAAGTGTTGAACTTGGTTAGAAAGTGGAGATGCCCCAACTCAATGCTCACTTTTAGTTATATTACTTTGTTTTCAAATTTGAAGTCAAATAGGTGGCTAACAAATCTTGGTTGCCAATGCCAAATACCAATAATGTCAGCAACAGATAAACAATAAAATATTTAGTTTTTGAATTTATTTGTCAGAATTTACGAAGGAAAGTAAGCTAATAAAACTTGAACATTCCTACTTGTAAACATTTTAGCTCTTCTTCAGTTAACTTTTAAAAGCACAATCCAAATTATTTTTAACATTGAGTGATGATAAATTATAAAAAAGTTGAAACTAAAACGGTGAAAAGAGAGATTCTTGCCGTGTCATTGTCCAGTCTCTGAACATAAAAGGTCTCTATAGCTCAGACCCAAAGGGTTTTTCAAAATTAACATTTACTAAAACCTTCCCCAATTTAATACTAAGTAAGTTAGTTTTTTCTTCTAAAAAATAATCATAAGTTGATGATATTTAAAAATAAATAACAAGATGAGAAACTGAAGGATTTTTTGTTTTCAATAGAAAATATGTAGGTTGTTTTACTTCCTTTTTTAATTAAAAAAATTAAATCTCTCCATGCTCCACATGGGGCTTACAGAAGAAAGTTACAAGCTCAAATAAAAGCAGTAATCAGTACAACAAAATAACAGAATCAAAAAACACTTTCAACAAAATTAACAAATATTGTAAAAGTTTTTCTATTGGAAATCATAGCAAAAAGAGATGCTGGCCAAGCGATGTGCACTTTTCCCAAGGCCAATCTTAAAACTTTTCTTTGGGATGAAAATTTAGAGCAAAACAAAAACAAGCATTTTATTTCCTTGTCTTTCCGTTACTTATTGGTTTTGTGGCTTTTGTGTATGACTGAAAATGTGTATTATTTTAATGACACCCTGTTTGCCACTCTTATGTTTATCATTTAATTATTTATTTAGTAAACTAAATGGACCAAGAGGTCCCGGGTGACTATGTTGATTGTACTTTTGCTTGTGTTTCATGTTCAAATAAATAAAGCTCTTAAAAAAAGATTAAATGGTACAAGCTTAAAAGAAAGGATTGTAATGAAACAAGGTCACAGAAATCACTTACATTATATCCCAACTTTTGTACAAGTACTGCATATTTCCTTGCAGCCAAGTTTGCAGCTTGTTCACTGTAATGAAAAAAAAAGAGGGATTAAAACTCACATAACTGAACCATAACAAAAATAATACAGACATTATTAATATATAAAAGTTTAAATAATTAAGAATTAAAATTAAACCAGCATAAGATTATAATGTGGATTAAATGTACATTTACCTGATTTCATTAATTTTTCAAATATTAATATAAAGTGTCAAAATGTTTTTGGGGATTTCTGAAGGAATTTTGTTCAACTTCAATTCTCACACTATTACCTAGACACAATTTTCATTTGTGACCTCTCGTCTTTTTAAAACAAAAACAACTAATCTCCCTTTTTTAATGCGATAAAGATAAAGAATATAATGAAGATATAGTGTGTTACTTACAGGTAAAGAAATCAGAAAACATTTTGGGCATCTTTTAGAAGGATGATTTAAAGGCTAGAACAGTTTCATAATAGTATCTCAATACACTAAAGCAGTGTTTTTATAACAATGGCAAAACAACTACAAGCTAAAGAATATATTTAAAAAAGAATTTCAAAACTTATCACTGAGTAAACCAAATTTTATCTAAGAATTAAAGAAAAATATTTTTTAAATTATGATAAATTAATTGGCACATAGCTAGTAAGTAACAAAGAGGAAAGCTCAAAATTGGGGACTACACCATGAATTACATGAAAAATCACACAATTTCAACCAAGAACAACTTTGAAGGAATATTTATTGCCAAGTTCAACAGGCAATTGCACAGAGAATCTTTACACATACAAACAGCTAAACAACCTAAGATATTGGGGGAGTGTAAAGCAAAATAAGTATTAATATAGTATTCTTTAAAAGGACTTCTCAGATTTGCTACACATTTTTTTATTATTCAAAATAATATTTGACAAATTTGTGCAACTTTGAGCCTTTCCCTTACCAGAGTGTCCAACCATTAAACCAATAGGACAGCTCAAAACCACAAAAAAATTGTCTCTTTTCTAAAATTTATATATGGTGATTTAATAAGAAACTTGAGTCACTTCAACAACCATTTTTAAATTATGTAAACTGTTTTGGTGTATTTTTATGCATTCATTCACTTGAAATCATTCTGATTAGAGAGACACAACTCCATTCATAACAATACAAAGTGTTTTAACTTTGCAAGCTAAAAGGCATGCGAAATAATTGTCTAGCATTCCACCATTTGAAAACATCCTTTGGAAGAACCTAACCAGAATTTATACCTAAAGGCAATAAATAGCAAACATACTTGGACAATACAGAAACACATGCGCACGCCAAGCGCAGCTAGCTTTAGAATTTCGCAGAAAATCTTTTCAAATAATTTAAATTTTTGGTAAATAAATGGATTTTTTTCTTACTTTTGTTGCTCTTATGAAGCATTATTACAGTATTAAGGTAAACAATGGGACTGACAATATGTTTTTAAGTCAAAATTCAAAAGACATGGGGCATTTAATTAGTTTGCAGAAAATATTTGAAGGAATTTTTGTGCGCAGAGTTTTTTGTTTTATCCAACTATAGTAAAAATCAAGGACTATTGTTTGAACAATATGCTTTAGGAAAATTCAACTAGATGCTAAAAATGAAGAGCTAAAAAGAATTTATTTGAAAGCTGACAGACAAATCACAAACAATTATGGTGCTCCTTGATGTTCTCTGCCTTTTCTCAATTGCAAAATCCAAGCATTCAGTAATTTTCACATGATATCATTCTATTATAAGTTAATATGGAATGGAGAATGTAACATTCTTATGTTTGATCACCATTCCTTCATAAATAACCTGCTTTGTAGCAGACTTAAAATAAATTTAAGGTTCAATAAAAAATCTGTTTTTCTGATTGTACCCAACATAAAAAGAAAAAAAAACTCAAATAATTGAGGTTCAACATAGTAGGTTTAGGTTCAACATAACTTTCTTGAGAGATAAACAGAAAAAACACTGACACAGAGTGAAAGCCAAGACCAGAGTTACTACAGCTCAGTATTTAAAACTTTGAGCAAAGCCAAGTTTACAAACAATGTTTCAATCACATAATCCCTCACTATTTATAGATGAATAATCATGCAAAATACTATACAGTGAAAACAACATTTAAAATAAAATGTGTTATATATCTATTCAGTTAAAAAACAAATTGGTAGAATGTTTGTCTGAGCCAGAAACATAAGATCATAATTTTACTGTCATTCAACAAATTACTGAAAAATTATGCTAATATTAATTCAATTTGTTAGCTTAAAACATCTATAAAAAGGCCCTTCAAATTGTATCAGCATTGAGACAAACAATGCAAAGACACCAAAATAAAGAAAATTTTCAATTTATTCTACCAAATAATTCATCAGAAACTTTCTATAAATTAACTTTAAACCCAATGTAAGCTGAAATGCTAAATAGAACCAGGCATATGGCTATCAAACAAGAAAACAAAAAAGTGAGAGGAAAAAGAACAACTTACTTCAGAGAGAGGGATAGCCAGAAGATTCCTAACATCAAGGACTAAAGTTGACAGGAGGTTAACAGGAGGCCCCTTTAAATAGGACTTCAGGGGTATGACAGAATTTGCAGGCTGTCAACAAAGGGGGTAGAAGTACTCCCCTTTTTCAACACTTAAATTTTGAAGACATTTGATTTTGATTCTGAAAAATAAAATGGTTGTCACTTTATCTATTCATCTACTATTTCACATGAAAAATTATGCACTCCTTTCCAGAAGTTAAACACAGAGTTAAATGAGAAATTTTTTTTTTAATTTGCTATAGTTAAGTTAGTTTCAATTTGAAATTTTACAAGAAAGTAGCAAATGTGTTTATTTTTGTGTGGAGCACTTGCAGTGAAACAAATATTTTATTTTTGATTGATTAAATTAAATATCTTGGAAGCAACCACACTTTGTTCCGAGAAAAATCTGCCATTAGGGGTGGTTGCTAGTGAGGTATCACATTTGATTGGTTTACACAACTTAATAAAATATCCTGCAAACTTTTCATAAAGAAAAGTAAGATTATACTATCAGGTTCAATTCCGCTATCTTATGGCCAAGCTGTTTTGAATACAAATTTTAGAAATATTGCAAATTAATCAACTAAAATATTCAGTTATATCTGTAACAACAATAACACTTAGGAGATATTTGCATATTTTTCATGTTAAACACCTAGGTAATATTTAACACGACAGTTAACAGTATTGAACCTTCTAGCAATCATTCAAATAATTCTAATAACCATAATTCTGATCAGATACATTCACGCTATTACTTAAATGAGAAATTTCTACTTAAGTTTTTTTTTGGTAGCTATTTTTTCAAACAACAATATGATGCTCAAGAGTTGACAAGCATGTTAAAAGCTCCATATGAACTGAATGGGTACAAAAACTTGGCTGTGTGCTCAATACTTGGAGTGATTCTGCACAACAAAGCTGATAATCAATCAGGTGGCACTAACAAAGAAATCCCTCTCTGGCAATTCTTCCCCAGCCACCATCCTTAACAAGACCAATTCAATGTTGAAATGGGTTGACTGGAATGTGATACTCAAAAACACCAACCAAGAACAACCAATGACAAAAAAAAACCCTCTTAAACTCGGACCAACACAGAAGTAACAGAAAATTGCATCAATTCAAAGAATTTCAAAACACAGCAACAACTATTAACTATAGTAAGTTTCAGTAAACAACTTATAAACTTATTTACTCACAGGGGAAATGTCGTTCCTTTTAAAATTGAATTCTTTCAAGAGCAAGAATCGAGGGGAGTTGATTATACTAAGAGAGAAGAAAAAATTTAATGATGTAAAACAAATTGCATAACAACTATCTATTCAGCTAAAGCAAAACCAATGCAGCAATGGGAACTTTTAAAAAACTTAGCTTTGTTGAATCTGAATATCTAAGTTTTTTTAATAAATTTTTGTTGGAAAGTAAAAAAACTAAAGTAGAGAATGAAAATTTTAGCTTAGTCACATAAAAAAGGAATATGCAGCTTTAGCATTTTTTACCATAGAGACACATCCTTTATTAAACATTTTGTGCGATGAAAACCACTGCACATTCTATTGCTTATATTATGAAATGATCAGTCCAGTTGGGAATGTGCAATCACTGAATGTATCTAATTGAATCATTGAATGGATATGGTGAGAAATAATTTTTATCCAAAAAACAACAATACTACTTTTTAACATAATTTTTGAAGTCTAAACACTTTCACAGTAAATTAACATTCCTCGCTAACAATGAAAATGTTTATTATATTATAATTTATGACTATAATAGTTTTTCTTTTTAAATTAAGACTGCTCAAAATATATAACATCGTATAGAGCATTCGCACATGACGTCACACTTAACGACGTGGAGAACAAAAACAACGTTGCTAAGGCTGTTGTTAGGGGCGGGAAATAGAAGCATTCGCACATGATGTCACTGCAGGACAAAAACATTGTTGCTAAGGCCGTTGTTAAGTCTGAGTCATGTGAATGAAAATGCTCTATAGCATGAGGTAACGAAACCACATGTTTGATAGTAATTCTAAATACAATACATATTACTAGTATTACTAGTCTGAACTGCTCTCTTTTCGTCATGTTTATGTTTTCCAAAGAATTGTGCCTTTAATTGTAAATATTCTTTTATCTTATGTTATATGCTAATAACATGTTCTTTTTTTAATGTTAGCGAGGAATGTTAATTTATTGTGAAAGTGTTTCGACTTCAAAAATTATGTTAAAAAGTAGTATTGTTGTTTTTTGGATAAAAATTATTTCTCACTTTTTTTTTATTAAATTTAAATTGCCTGACTTTTCCAGGTATTTCCTGACCTGTTGGAACCCAAAAAAAGTAATACATGACATAAAAATGTGGATAATTTTAAAGTTATGCTGACAAAACAAAGAATACAGAAGAATAAAATAAACATTAAGTATCATAGAACTCAATCCAGCAGGAAATTGACAGAAAACAATAAAGAAATAAATGTTTTGAACTATGATTAATATAGAGTTTTTTAAACATAACCCCGAAACAAAAATTGTACATATTATACAGCAGTTATGAAAATGTAATTTAATGTAAACTTACCAATCGTCATTTCTAAAATATTTTCTAATAACGGAGTACAATAAAGATGGACACAGGCATCTGACTCAAATTTTTATTCTTTCTATCCCTGTAAAAAAGTTTAATGTAAGAAATATATCAAGCCATAAAAATTTAACATTACCATCTTGAAACACATTGGTCAATTTTGAAAATTATTCAACAATTATCTCAGGGTTTAATTCTTTATAAAAAAAAGCATAACATTTCTTACACATCAATATCTTTATGAAAATAATAATTAAATATAAAACAAAATAATCCATTCTTCTTAAGTTAAGACTTAAACAAGTATTTCAGGTATTTTCAAAAGAGTATGTAAAAGCAAAGATTACAAGAGTCAAAGTGCTCTAATGAAAACTCCACCAGACGAATGGGAACTAAGGGGGGGGGTTAGGGGTTCAACCTCCCCTGATATTTTTACATAAATTTCATATACTGTTTTATTTCCCCTTGAAAATTATGACTTAACAGGAGTGGGTTTCTTTGGATGTAACCCAAAGGGTATCAAAATCAGTCACAACCCAACTTTTAATGGTTAAAGATTACAAAATATTTCCAGGGGAGGAACCCCTAGATGCTGCAATTTTACTTAGTATTCCCATTGTTAACACAATTTGGAAATTTGGTGCACTAAAATTAAAATCAAGCAAGTGCAAGTCATCTAAAACTTAATGTGTAAAATTACTCGTAAGGGGGTACCTCAGAAAAAATGCTGAGTCAACCCTCCACCTGAAACAAAAGTCTGGTTACAGCCCTGTAGCACAGATAGAAAGGGAACGGCAGGAACCAAATCATCACAGAGGCAGAATGTCAACTGCAGCGGGATTTTAAAACTGGTGGATTAAGAATAGCCTTTTAAGGCTAAAATAAGGATAACCATATCAGTCTAATTGTAAACAAGTGTAAAAGGGATTTAAACAAAGTTGGAACAAGTTATTACTTTCAGATTGTACTTAAAATTGTATTACCAATAAACTAATCCATGTTAAAATGTTCTAACTTAAGGTTAAAGGGCATTTTTAAGCTATGTAATAGTTTCATGGCAGGTGTCACTTAAAAGGATCAAATTAAATTTCCAAGTAGATGGACTGTGGTCCAGTTAAAAGTTTTTACAAACATTTTGTAGCTCACTCAAGCATTTCAACAAAGCAGAAGGTGATCTCCTCAACTTAACCTGTAATAAGTTTAAATAACAAAGCAAACAGAAGTATTTGGTTCCACCAACACTAATGATGTTGCTCGCAGTGAGCAATGAAACATTTGTAAAAACTTTTAACGTAGTTTCAACTCTTTTGTGGGGGAAAAAATCAAGGACTTTTTAAGGCTTGTTTTAAATTTTTCATGAACATAGAAAGGCGGAAAAGCCATTTACGAGCAACAAAACTTGTTCTCTTTAGTACCCCTACTTCAGAAAACAACTTTCTCAAAAAACCTTTCTTTCTTATAGTGAAGACTACATTATATATTTAACAATTTCAAACATACTACTATGTTTCACTTGTTTTAAGAAAGTCAAACAGAAAAATTAAAGTAGCCAGGTTATACCTGTTGTGCAATTTAAAAAATACCATACATATTTAAGAAGTTAACAGGTTATAAACTATTTGAATCAAAAAATTAACTTTTTTATCTTTGAACTGAAAAGAATTCCAATTTAAAATATTTCAAATAAAATTCAAGGACTTTGCACTGAATTCAAGTACTTTCAGAGCCCTTGAAAACAAAAATGAAATTCAAGTAGTACTTATCAAGGCCCATGGGAACCCTGTTTCAACTCTTTTGTGGGGGAAAAGATCAAGCACTTTTCAAGGCTCATTTTAAGTTTTTCTTGGAAAAGCGAAAAGGGACCTCTTGTCGACCTGAAATAAAAATACAAATATTTATAAGTAGACACATAAGTTAATAAATAATCCTTTCCCAACAAAATTTTTAAAAACTGTACAAACTTTAAAATATTTTCAAGCTCAAATTGGTTCAATTCCGTTAGAGTCCCCACTAAATACTATTGCCCGGTTCTATAGTACAGTACCGGACCCTTTATCCGGAAACCCAAAATCCGTAAGGACCCGAAATCTGGCTCGCGTTCAGAATTTTTTAAAAGAATTTTTAGTGAGCAAATGCTGCTACGACGCGCAATGGTTCCGCCGCGCCCAAGGCGTGCAACTTTCGGACCCTTCTAAACTTTTACAAAAGGCCGGAGAAACGCCCCTTCGCGGAGTAGCGGTCATTAGCGAACAATAGAAAACCCCTCCTCGGACGGGATCGGCATCGCGCGCGCCCTCTACTCCGCGAAGGGGCGTTTCTCCGGCTGTCAAAAAAGTTTGGAAGGGCCCTTCTCTTCGCCTCCTGCTGCTTCGCTATCGGTTCCGCCACAACCCACGTGCTTCACCAGAATTTTATTGCTGGATCCTCTACTATTGAAACGAACGCTCAGAACAACGCAGACGATGTTAACGCAATTTTAATTCCTGTTCATATGATCGGAAATTTAGATTTACAAGAAAGGAAAATGATAGTAGGGAGGGGGAAGCGGGTATTTTGGTTTTACTAAAGCAGCTACGTCTTTACTGGCGTTTTTTTCCGAAACGGAACCAAAATCCAGAAAATTCCGAAATCCGGGCCCCGAGCTTGCCGGATAAAGGGTCCGTTACTGTAGTATAAAATGTAGAATTTATTCATAAATAATTTCAAACTCCTGAATTAAAATGTTTAATTAGATCAATAACTATTCAGTTTATTAATAAAAGTCAGAAATATTTTTTGACATTTGCTCAAATCTATCAGCAACAATTTCAATATAGTATTTATATTTCACCAAGTTGCAAAGGGGGAAATTAGTTCAAGGTTAATTACTAGAAAAAAAGCTAAAGGGATCCAGGAATGGATATTATCCATTCTTTGCTCCCTTTAGCTTATTTTTCCATATCACTTTGGAAAATATAATATTTCATCCATTGGATAAAATGCACCAAACACAAGGATAACATTAAAATAATATTATTAGTATTAATATTAATAAAAGTTCCACATCTTCATATTATACCTAAAGAATATGAGACCATATAATAAAGATTAGGGTTCATCTAGAGAGAAAATGGGTCCGTTTAAGGGCCCTTTACAAAATTCCAAATTTTCGAAAACAGACTTCACAAAAGTTCAAAAATGGTTTGAAAATTGTATTCAAAATGCGTTTCTACCATTTCAGAATGGAATTAGCCATATTTTGGGTCAATATTAAAAGATATGAACGCTGTGCAAGCCGTTCGTTTTTACAAAATTCCGAATTCTTTGTGGTTCATCAGGCAACTCACTCACTCAGAGAGAATTTATTGCTTTTTAAAAGGGAAAAGAGTAAGAAAGAACCTTAACAAAGAACTGAAACAGAATACTAATTAGCTAATAATGAACAGAATTTGAATTTTGAATGAGAAGATTTCCCCGCTCTTAAATTATAACAATATAAACACACCTGGCGCTTGTTCCAGAAAAAAAATACTCATCAACAGACTTTATATAAAATAGAGCTCCAACTATTTCGAATAGCAATGAATTTATAAAACTGTTTCTTTAAAAAATTTGAATTTCAAACGTACAGAACTAGAACAAAAAATGGAAGTTTCTGAAATTTTCCAATAATAAATAACACAAAAGAAAAATAAACATCGCGATGCCACCGAATTAATTTGAAAGAACGATAAAGAAATAATAATTAAGAACTTTTAATAAAAACATATTAATTATATGGATATTTATTAATGATAAATTTCGTTATTTCGAGAATATTTTTGAATTAAACGGGTGGAAAATTACTGATAAAATTTTCACAATGAATACCGCTAGGTTTGAAGTGAAAAACCAATACGTCGGTGAAGTCGTGACGTAAACATGGCGCTGGTTTTGAACATTGAAATTATTGAAATCTAACAGCATTGTAGAAAAGAGAAGGGTTATTTTACAAAATGATTAACAAATATAATAACAATTAAGAAAGACCCAAATCTGGGATTTGATAAAAAAAAAGTTTGGAAATCTTCTAAGAATTGTATAAATCAATTTTTAATTCAAAAACGCTTCTGAATTTAATGTTTTTGGCCATAATTCGAATTAAATTAATTATTTCGTAATTATTAAAGGTCTATAAAACTTTTAAAAATTATTAGAAAAAAATTTCGTTTATTAATTATTTTTGGTAAAAACGACATTTCATTTTCCACCAAACCTTGATTTTCCACTCAAAAGATAAATGTCGTTTGAAAACTCATTAGCGACTGTGAATTTATTTACGTAAGTCGCTGTTGCGTGATTCTCCGTCAAATTCTATTATTCTAATCGAAATTCTTTTTTCAGGGACCTCTCATACAATTAAAAAAGGACCCGAGCTGACCCCCGAAAATTTTCTCAGATGCGTCTTCCTTCAGACCTTCGGATTCATGAGATAGAAGAAAAGAATAATATGTCTACAGAATAATTAGATAAAGAAAATAACCTGTTTACAGTGCTAGAAGATTTAGTTGAAGCATTGAAATATTCTAAAGTATGGTGAGATTAATTTTAATGTGACGGAGGTGGTAAGTTAATATTTTTTCATTTATGTCTTGAATAAATAAATATACTTTAATGAATAAATTGTCTCGGTAATTTTTCACATAATTTCTGTCAGATGAGCTACGGCTTTTTCTTCCGTGTTTAAAAGTAGAAGTTCATCAATATTCTTCAAAACTTTTATTTCAGGTCATTTATTTATGTGTGCACTTAGTATGTATTGCATTTTATATTTATATTATTTTTTTTTCTATTTATTTTTATTGATGATACTATTACAGATACTAATGTATAAGTGTTTTGGGTTTTTTTTTTTCGAATTGCTCTACTATCAATTTTTGTTCGTAGTATTCGTGTATGTTGTTTGGGCGGAGTTTCCGTAATAGTGGGGAGGAGAGCAAACCGAGCGAACTGAAAAACCATCCGAAAACTGCGTTATTTTGATTGGCTGCGACGCCAGGTGGTGAGAAATTTCTCTCACTGGATGAGAGATGGTTTGTTTATGAATAAAATTTCTCTTCATATGCAGTTAACTCCAGAGGAAAGGATATTTTGAAGTTAAAACTATTACCAAGAGGATTTCGTCTTTATAGCCATTGAGAGGCTTTAATTTATTAAACTAACAAATGTAGTCCTTACTTATTCACCTTAATAATTTTTTCACACTGCTCCCTTTTACCATCTGTGCCATTATTGTGTTTCATTGTTCATCATTCACTTCCAAAAGAAATAACTGGTCTTACTACCCAGGTACCAAGTTTTTAAGTATGTAGTTTATACAGTCCTGCATTTGAAAATAAAGCTATTTTAATAACATATTTTAACTTTTATCTGTATGTAATTTATTACCTAATTTTTCTATCTAATCAACTACATAGTTCATTATCAACCCAATTTTTGTTGTTTATGTTAACACTTGGTATTCATTAAGGTTCTTGGTGTATTTGGATGAAATTTGGTCAAAACATTATCCTAATAATTATCTACTAAATGAACTATTAACTAAGCTGTAGGACCAAAATTAAAAAGTTTATGCAACTTTTCATCCACTAAAGTGTGATAAAAACACTGTATTATTTTACAAAAAAATGCCATAAAGTGATCAGTTTTCAAAATATCTCCACTATTTTTAGTTTATTTAGTAGCTAAGTGTTTTTCAATAACATTCTGCTGCATAGAATTGAAATATTTTCAGTTGAATTGAGTGAGAGAGGACATGCTAAGGAAAGTACAAAATTTAGTTTTAAATCTACACAAACTTGACAGTTTTGATTTGAACAGAATCCCATCTTTCATTTTTATAAGAACCTCTAATGGGGTGTTAAAAGAATTAAATTACAAATAAAAAAAAAGGATGAAAATGCTGATTGGAAAGAGACTTTCATTACTTAAAACTGCATTTCTGTCTGTGTATGTGTTTCATAACAGGAAAATGAGCGATTGTCGACCTGGTCTAGTTCTCTGCTTTGAGGCAGTGGGGATGACCCCTGCCCATAGAGACTGTTTTTTTGCAGTGTATGCGGGTGTGCCCAGGTTGTTAGAGCTCACCACTCGGTGGCGTCACCTGTCAGTCCCCTGGTTCCAGAGGCTGTAAAAATGCAAAACTGACATTGAAGTGTCAGTTCTCTGGTTCCAGAGGCTAACGGGCCGTCCGGGGGTCGTGGGACGCAACAATTATGGTAGGGCCCGCATCCGGAGGATTCAGGTCGGCAGGAATTGGGGAGTATAACCAGGGGATAGTAGTTTCATTGACTACACATCAAAAATTCCTAGATCTTTCCATGACAGCAGAGACACATTCAAAAGTTGAGATTTATGTAATTAAAAAGGTATTGTTTCATGTGTATATGCTGACTGGAAAGTAGACTATCAATAGTTTAAACTGTATTTTTCATGTATGTGACTGCATAAAAAGATAAATCACAGGTAATACTGAGATTGCCGACCTGGTCTGGTTCTCTGCTCTGAGGCAGTGGGGATGACCCCTGTCCATAGAGACTGTTTTTTTGCAGTGTATGCGGGTGTGCCCAGGTTGTTAGAGCTCACCACTCGGTGGCGTCACCTGTCAGTCCCCTGGTTCCAGAGGCTGTAAAAATGCAAAACTGACATTGAAGTGTCAGTTCTCTGGTTCCAGAGGCTAACGGGCCGTCCGGGGGTCGTGGGACGCAACAATTATGGTAGGGCCCGCATCCGGAGGATTCAGGTCGGCAGGAATTGGGGAGTATAACCAGGGGATAGTAGTTTCATTGACTACACATCAAAAATTCCTAGATCTTTCCATGACAGCAGAGACACATTCAAAAGTTGAGATTTATGTAATTAAAAAGGTATTGTTTCATGTGTATATGCTGACTGGAAAGTAGACTATCAATAGTTTAAACTGTATTTTTCATGTATGTGACTGCATAAAAAGATAAATCACAGGTAATACTGAGATTGCCGACCTGGTCTGGTTCTCTGCTCTGAGGCAGTGGGGATGACCCCTGTCCATAGAGACTGTTTTTTTGCAGTGTATGCGGGTGTGCCCAGGTTGTTAGAGCTCACCACTCGGTGGCGTCACCTGTCAGTCCCCTGGTTCCAGAGGCTGTAAAAATGCAAAACTGACATTGAAGTGTCAGTTCTCTGGTTCCAGAGGCTAACGGGCCGTCCGGGGGTCGTGGGACGCAACAATTATGGTAGGGCCCGCATCCGGAGGATTCAGGTCGGCAGGAATTGGGGAGTATAACCAGGGGATAGTAGTTTCATTGACTACACATCAAAAATTCCTAGATCTTTCCATGACAGCAGAGACACATTCAAAAGTTGAGATTTATGTAATTAAAAAGGTATTGTTTCATGTGTATATGCTGACTGGAAAGTAGACTATCAATAGTTTAAACTGTATTTTTCATGTATGTGACTGCATAAAAAGATAAATCACAGGTAATACTGAGATTGCCGACCTGGTCTGGTTCTCTGCTCTGAGGCAGTGGGGATGACCCCTGTCCATAGAGACTGTTTTTTTGCAGTGTATGCGGGTGTGCCCAGGTTGTTAGAGCTCACCACTCGGTGGCGTCACCTGTCAGTCCCCTGGTTCCAGAGGCTGTAAAAATGCAAAACTGACATTGAAGTGTCAGTTCTCTGGTTCCAGAGGCTAACGGGCCGTCCGGGGGTCGTGGGACGCAACAATTATGGTAGGGCCCGCATCCGGAGGATTCAGGTCGGCAGGAATTGGGGAGTATAACCAGGGGATAGTAGTTTCATTGACTACACATCAAAAATTCCTAGATCTTTCCATGACAGCAGAGACACATTCAAAAGTTGAGATTTATGTAATTAAAAAGGTATTGTTTCATGTGTATATGCTGACTGGAAAGTAGACTATCAATAGTTTAAACTGTATTTTTCATGTATGTGACTGCATAAAAAGATAAATCTAGAGACCCTATATATAGAGAGACTGGACAACGGCTCACCGGTATTATCGGTATTTCCGCCATTTTAGTTACAACTTTCCTATACTTTAACATTGCGAAATGTTGAAAATCGTGGAAAATGCTGTTAAAAGTTTTGAAAAATACCAAAAGAAGAGTTAAAATGTAAACAAATGAGTTATTAAAAATTTATTTGTTTACTTTCTTTCATAAATATTGCCAAATAAATTCAAAAAACTAAATATTTTATTGTTTAACTGGTTGGCGACTTTATTGGCATCCGCCGTTGGCTACCAAGACTAGTGAACCATCTATTTGGATAAGACCAAGTAATACAACTAGGAATTGAGACTAGTTTCCTGGCTACTAGTCCATAACATTTCTCCTCGAAAAGAGCGATAGCGTGCCAAATGTTGCCTGTGGCAACCCAACAATCATTCACACTCACTTTGATTTTTTAAAATGCTTTTTCTAAGATAAAAATAATTAATAACAAAAAAAAGAACATCAATTCGTGTTCGGAATGAATTGTTGAAATTTTTGATATAGTTTTCGCTTTGATTTTTGTGCAATAATAAGAGTTTTAGGCAGATGAATTAGCATTACAGTCTATGGAGATCCATGCATTTTGTAACTAAAATGGCGGCGAAAAGTTCATTGTCCAGTCTCTCTATATATAGGGTCTCTAGATAAATCACAGGTAATACTGAGATTGCCGACCTGGTCTGGTTCTCTGCTCTGAGGCAGTGGGGATGACCCCTGTCCATAGAGACTGTTTTTTTGCAGTGTATGCGGGTGTGCCCAGGTTGTTAGAGCTCACCCTTCGGTGGCGTCACCTGTCAGTCCCCTGGTTCCAGAGGCTGTAAAAATGCAAAACTGACATTGAAGTGTCAGTTCTCTGGTTCCAGAGGCTAACGGGCCGTCCGGGGGTCGTGGGACGCAACAATTATGGTAGGGCCCGCATCCGGAGGATTCAGGTCGGCAGGAATTGGGGAGTATAACCAGGGGATAGTAGTTTCATTGACTACACATCAAAAATTCCTAGATCTTTCCATGACAGCAGAGACACATTCAAAAGTTGAGATTTATGTAATTAAAAAGGTATTGTTTCATGTGTATATGCTGACTGGAAAGTAGACTATCAATAGTTTAAACTGTATTTTTCATGTATGTGACTGCATAAAAAGATAAATCACAGGTAATACTGAGATTGCCGACCTGGTCTGGTTCTCTGCTCTGAGGCAGTGGGGATGACCCCTGTCCATAGAGACTGTTTTTTTGCAGTGTATGCGGGTGTGCCCAGGTTGTTAGAGCTCACCACTCGGTGGCGTCACCTGTCAGTCCCCTGGTTCCAGAGGCTGTAAAAATGCAAAACTGACATTGAAGTGTCAGTTCTCTGGTTCCAGAGGCTAACGGGCCGTCCGGGGGTCGTGGGACGCAACAATTATGGTAGGGCCCGCATCCGGAGGATTCAGGTCGGCAGGAATTGGGGAGTATAACCAGGGGATAGTAGTTTCATTGACTACACATCAAAAATTCCTAGATCTTTCCATGACAGCAGAGACACATTCAAAAGTTGAGATTTATGTAATTAAAAAGGTATTGTTTCATGTGTATATGCTGACTGGAAAGTAGACTATCAATAGTTTAAACTGTATTTTTCATGTATGTGACTGCATAAAAAGATAAATCACAGGTAATACTGAGATTGCCGACCTGGTCTGGTTCTCTGCTCTGAGGCAGTGGGGATGACCCCTGTCCATAGAGACTGTTTTTTTGCAGTGTATGCGGGTGTGCCCAGGTTGTTAGAGCTCACCACTCGGTGGCGTCACCTGTCAGTCCCCTGGTTCCAGAGGCTGTAAAAATGCAAAACTGACATTGAAGTGTCAGTTCTCTGGTTCCAGAGGCTAACGGGCCGTCCGGGGGTCGTGGGACGCAACAATTATGGTAGGGCCCGCATCCGGAGGATTCAGGTCGGCAGGAATTGGGGAGTATAACCAGGGGATAGTAGTTTCATTGACTACACATCAAAAATTCCTAGATCTTTCCATGACAGCAGAGACACATTCAAAAGTTGAGATTTATGTAATTAAAAAGGTATTGTTTCATGTGTATATGCTGACTGGAAAGTAGACTATCAATAGTTTAAACTGTATTTTTCATGTATGTGACTGCATAAAAAGATAAATCACAGGTAATACTGAGATTGCCGACCTGGTCTGGTTCTCTGCTCTGAGGCAGTGGGGATGACCCCTGTCCATAGAGACTGTTTTTTTGCAGTGTATGCGGGTGTGCCCAGGTTGTTAGAGCTCACCACTCGGTGGCGTCACCTGTCAGTCCCCTGGTTCCAGAGGCTGTAAAAATGCAAAACTGACATTGAAGTGTCAGTTCTCTGGTTCCAGAGGCTAACGGGCCGTCCGGGGGTCGTGGGACGCAACAATTATGGTAGGGCCCGCATCCGGAGGATTCAGGTCGGCAGAAATTGGGGAGTTAACCTCAGGAACGACCAGGGGGTGTTAATTTCATTGAGTAAAAAATCCTAGCACTTTCCATGACAGCAGAGACACATTCAAAAGTTGAGATTTATGTAATTTAAAAGGTACTATAACTGTTATCTTTACAGGAGGAAGAGTATAAGCAAGCAAAGAGAGGAAATAGTTGAATTTCTCTTTTTCTATTTTAAAGTTATAAATTTGTTTTTATTTTTAAGAATCCTAATGTTCGTAATATAATTGTTTCATGTGTATATGCTGGCTGGGAAGTAGTCTTTCATTAGTTGAAACTGTATTTTTCATGCATGTGACTGCATAAAAAGATAAATAACAGGTAATACTGAGATTGCCGCCCTGGTCTGGTTCTCTGCTCTGAGGCAGTGGGGATGACCCATGTCCATAGAGACTGTTTTTTTTTGCAGTGTATGCGGGTGTGCCCAGGTTGTTAGAGCTCACCACTCGGTGGCGTCACCTGTCAGTCCCCTGGTTCCAGAGGCTGTAAGAATGCAAAACTGACATTGAAGTGTCAGTTCTCTGGTTCCAGAGGCTAACGGGCCGTCCGGGGGTCGTGGGACGCCACAATTATGGTAGGGCCCGCATCCGGAGGATTCAGGTCGGCAGGAATTGGGGAGTTAACCTCAGGAATGACCAGGGGGTGTTAATTTCATTGAGTAAAAAATCCTAGCACTTTCCATGACAGCAGAGACACATTCAAAAGTTGAGATTTATGTAATTTAAAAGGTACTATAACTGTTATCTTTACAGGAGGAAGAGTATAAGCAAGCAAAGAGAGAAAAAAAGTTGAATTTCTCTATTTTGTTTATCAGTTTTAACTTTGAAGTTAAAAATGTGTTTTAATTTTCAAAAATCTTAAAAATATTTAGTGTAGAACTGTTATCTTTACAGAAGGAAGAGGAAGAATAATCAATCAAAGAGAGAAAAAAGTTGTTATGTGAATTTCTCTATTTTGTTTATAATAAGTTATAAATATTTTATATGTGTAAAAATCAAATTTGTGTCAATCAAAAGTACGTATGGAAATATGTAAAAAAAATGCGTATGTAAATATGCGTTAAAATCAAAATGTTTAAATGCATGTTCTTGGTTCAGATACCATGAGGGAGGGCCCCATGGTATTTGATTGTAATAATATTAAGCTTTTTATGTGGAAAATTCCTTTTTTTGTAATTTCTTTTAGTTGTCTAAATGTGTATATTTTCCACCGATGTCTTAAGCGCATATTTTCTGTACCTGTTATGCAAAAGGTTATATGTAAAATGAGCTGTTAAATTTCAGATAACTTGTGTAGGATAATTCTCTATGAAACACCTGATAAAATGTAAGTCCTGATAGTTTGTGTAATGAATAAAAAATTGTATTTAATTCAAAACTTTGCTTCTAAACTGTATTGAAAATTTAGTATGACACATGATATGATTTAATCGGGGAAATGGTTTCATTTTCTTTGTTTGACCTGGGAGATTCCTTAATTTGATTATGTTTCTTCTCAAAAATATGGTTCAGTCATTAATTCTTTTAAACTTTTAAAATATGTAAAAAAAATGTCAGTATATCATTAAAATTCTACCACTTACAAGAGCAGCGCTCTTTGGGTGTAATCTAAAGTGTCTCAAAATGAATTTCGAGGGGAAATTTCCCAAATTTTTCTGCTGGAGGACCCCCAGACCCCTCAATTTTACTTCAGATTCACATTGTTTATACAATTTTTAATTTAGTGCACCAAAATTAAAAGTAATTGTGTAATACCTCTAAAACTTAACGTATAAAAGTTCTCTTTAGGAGGTAGCTCAGAAATAAAGTTAATTTGAAACCCCCCCCTCTAAACAAAAATCTAGTTACGGCCCTCAAATTTTTAAAAAGCTTCTTTGCTCTTTAAAAAATTCATCAGTCTTCTCTTTGAAACATTCAATTATTCAATAGAAACTTATATTTATTTTAATCCTTTTAACAGAAGTTTTTCAATTTTTGTTAGATGTCAGCAGAGTTTTGCTAGATGTCAGCACCATCTTTTTAAGGCACCGCTAAATGGAGCGAAATGTACGGTGGTGCTGCCGTCTATGTGCAAAATGTACAACTATTAGTGAGTACAATGATAAAGTAAAACTATTGATACATCTCTGACCTTCAATAATGTAACACAATTTTAAAATAGTTTATTGGTGATTCCAATCTTATAATTTTACTAATTTTTAAAGGAATTTGAAAGGGTTTATTTTTTTATTTATTTTAGCGTTATTTTATTTATTGGGTTTTAAATTTTGTGTATTTCCTTATTATACAGTCACTCCAGGAAGTATTCGTTGGCAACAGTATAAGGGCGAGCAAGTATGATCACATGGAGACATGTATCATGAGCTATCCTCACAGACTGTCATTATTATTTTCATACATTCTGTATTTTATTTATCAGGTAAAATATGGTTTCTTTGAGTTAACATTTAATTTTTCTGAGCGAAGGAATCTTAATTTTTTTGTAAATAAAGAACTATTGATTGCTTTCAAAGTGAATACTGATGTGAGGTATATTTCCTTCCGAAAAACTTGGCATCTTTAGATTTTAACTGCAGTGGATTTTAGGGTTGATTCAAGGACTTTTAGAGAATTAATTCATTGGCGTCAAAGAGTACGCACATACAAGATAGTTGGAGTTTTTGTAGTTTTAGGTGGTAAAAATTGGAAAATTCTAAATTCTAGTTAAAGGGATTAAAAGATTTTCTATCTTAAAAAGTTTTCGTTTTGCTTTTTCTCTACATAGTTTTGACCGCTTTCAACAGTATTAACCACATTGTTATTCAACTGAAGTTAATTGTTGACAACACTATAGCTTTCATTGTTAGAGAAGCAACAATGCTATCTTTCGGAAAATTTTTAAAAAAATCTTCACAGTGTTATAATTTGAAATATTGCGTGACTTAAAAAAATTTTGCTAACTTCATTTATTTCTTGCGACTTCAAAAAAAAAAAAAGCTTTTCTTCCAATTCGTATATTGCCTTCACTAAAGAGGAAATTTCCTGATATCTGAGTTTTGAAAAAATGGGAAAGTTTGCCAAACCAAATTAGTAAGTTTCTATCATTCCTTATAGAAATAGATAAATGGTACAATTCCGTTAGAGTCCCCGCTAAATATCGCCAATATCCAAATCCCTAAATATATCCAAATATCAACAAATTTTTCTAACTTTTATTAATAAACTGAATAGTTATTGATCTAATTAAACATTTTAATTCAGAAGAACCGGGCGATATTTAACGGGGACTCTAATGGAATTGAACCAGATAAATATTTAATATTTGAAATGGTTTTCAGTAATAATATTGTGAATAATGGTGTAAACGTTGTACTCAAAAAGGAAGAATTTCAAACTAGGTTTTGTTTTAAATTAAAGTTTTTTTTTTTCAAAAAATTCATGCATATGATTAAACAATAATTGCGAAGGATTATGTTCTTATACTAAAAAGATCGTTTCTTTTAAAATTGAATTGTCCTATTATTACTAACGAGTACTTTTTTTAAACTGAAACACCTATATTGATATTTAACGGACATGTTAGACTTAAATTCATCGTACAGAACAATTTTGGGATGTGTAAAGTTGGTAAAATGGACACGAAAGTTGAACATTGATAATTCTGTCTAAATAATGTTTAGATAATTCTTAGAAAGAATCGAACACGAAACCTCATGAGATATGTTGGCTCCATCTATTAACATTTTTTTAATGTCTTATAAAAACTCCATGACCTCCGGATGCTAAGACCGTTTCTTATTTGGAATTTTTTTTCCCGGTTTTTATGGAATTTTCAAAAGTGTACTGACTTTTTCACCACCCTGTATATATCAACCTATATAAACTTCTACAGTTTCGAGAAAATAAAGGAAGTCAAGTTAAAAATGTCATTTTGAAAAAAAAAACCGTTTGGAACCAAATTAATTTCAGATTGGACATCACATTACCATCTCTTCACAAATGCAACCAAAAAAATATGTTGAAATTCATTAATTCAACCGAATTTAAATCCTTTATTAAATAACAGAAAGAAGATAATTGTTCCCTTTGGAGCATTTTTAAAAATATCTTTATTGTAAAAGCGTTACAAGTTATTTAATAAAAAATTCAAATATAGATTTTCCTTTAATTAAAACCCAAGAAAATAATTAAACTTTGAATTTTACTCTAAACTGCTTGAAATGCTTGCTCATCAGTTAAGAGTGTGGGATTTAAAAGTTAAACTTTTATAAAGATGACGATAATTTTGACTAACTGGTATTTTTTGTGTGGATCTATTTATTAAAATTAAGTGTATAATTTGTAAAGGATATTTATATTTTTTTATTAAAAATTAGAACATTCCTGAATAAGCACAAAAAAATTCTTGGCAGTAAATTTGGATGCACTTTTAAACATTATGTTTAGACAAGACAAGTGTTATAAATGTGTCAAAAATTTAAAAGGTTTATTACTTTTAAACATGGAAATAATAAAAATGTGTAAGTTTTTATAAGTAAGTATAAGTATAAGTGTTTATGTGGAATTTTTTATTGTATAAGGAAGTTAGTTTTTAAAATTCGGAATATCTTGCATATACGAAACTTGACGCATATATGCGTTATTATTCTACGAGAATAGAAAAAAAATGAGTAGCTTTTTCTCGTAAAGCTAAGACCAGTTTCAACAATATTGACAGCATTGTTACACATTTACTGTTAACCTGTTAACTTATAAGTAAATTGTTGACAACAATAACGTTCATTGTTAGAGAATCAACAATGAAACCCATAAAATTTCTCTAAAAATCTTCACTCTGTTATTTCGCTTCTTAAAAAATGTCGTACGTTTTTGAACTCTCCAAAACTTTAAAATATTAGCTAATCTTTTCGTCTCTGAATTTATTCCGCTTTTGATTGAAACTTCAAAACTCATCTACCAAAAAATGGCTGCCAAACCAATCTTGTAAGTTTCTATCATTCTTCATAGAAATAGATAAATATTTAATATTTAAAATGGTTTTCAGTAAAGAATATTGTGAATAATGATTAACGCTGTATTCAAGCAGGAAGAATTTCAAACTAGGTTATGTTTTAAATTAATGGTTTTTTTTAATTCATGCATATGATTAAACAATTGCGAAGTGATTATGTTCTTTAACTAAAAAGATCGTTTCTTTTAAAATTGAATTGTCCTATTACCAACGAGTACTTTTTTAAAACTGAAAAAGCAATATTGATATTTAACGGACATGATAGACTTATAGAACAATATTGGGATGCTAAATTTGGTAAAATGATATTATAATGAATCTTTTATATTATTTTAAAATTTAAAGTATACCTATAATAAAAATAATTTATGTCTTATTAGGGAAGAATTCCTGAGTTGGTGACCAGATAGTAAAAATGCAATTGACACGAAAGTTGAACATTGAAAGTTCTGTTTAAAAAATACATAATAATACCCATTTGAAGCATTTAACAAATTTTCTTTTTAGATGAAAAAAATATCAAAAAATTAAATGAATTTTTATAAGAGAAGCATTACCATTAAAATATCACCAAAAAAAAAAACACCCCTAATAAAGCACATATTAATAATGAAAACTATAAAAATTTGACGATATTTGAATGTTTGGTGACCAAAATAGTTTGTTGATGTGTAACTTAATATAAAACGGAATTAAACATTTACCATACAGATATTTTTGCATAACAAAAAAGAGGAAAACATTTTTATTGGCGTCATTGTAGAAGAACAATAAAAACTAAAAATCGCATAATTAAATAGATTGTAAAATTACTCTATTAATTTAACCATATTATGTTTGTTATAAGATTGTAAAATTAAGTAGTGAAATTGAAGAATGAAATGACAAAAATGCTTATGTAATTTATTTTTCAGCTACTGCGTCAAACGTGGATTGTATGAGTCAGATGAAGACTTGTCAGAGGTATTTTCTTTATTTCTATAAATGAAAATGAATTTTTTTAAACTTGAAAATGCAATTCTTAAAACTCTTTGATTAATTAAAGTAAATACTTTTATAAGACATTTTATACATTATTTTATTATCATTTTTTAATTGTATACTTAAATGCGTAAATTCAGTTTTCTTATAACATTTAGTGCTATGAACCTTAACAAAACTTAACAGTCGTGCGAAACTTCAAGAATTACATTTTTAATATACAGTAGAGTCCCGATAACTGGGTTTATATGGACCAACTTGGATGAATGAAAACTCCGTTAAAGCAAAAATTGTAAATAATTTATACTGTTTAGGTTTATAGGTAATTTCAACCTATACAATAGATACATAGATACTCATAAGGCAATTATTATTGTTTTTATAATTATTATTAAAGAATTTTTTTAAGCTCTTATTTTTTATGCTTTGCGTTCTTTTGAAGTTTTTTTTAAAGGATAACAGGATTCTAGAAATATTTGATAGCTCTACGTATATTTAAGAAATAATTAATTCTACTGCACCTAAAGTTGAAGATGAAGTCAAACTATTAAATTAACAGTAAAACAGCATTAGTTCTATTTAGACCTTGTTTTTCTTGAGTTGTTAAATAAGTACATCATATCTTCCAGACTGGATCGTCAACATCCATTGACTCAGATTATCAAGTCATGGCCCCTCCCAAAGAATCTAATCCAGAGGTAATATATTTATATTAAAATGGACTTATTTTAAATTTGCAAAACGTTTATTTATTCTATTTGTTAACTTTGTGTTAAAATAATAACTTTCGTTCCACTAAAACTATTTTAGTATAATCTTTAACTACTATAACGTGTCGACAGCAAAATAAGTATAGCATTGAATAACACTAGGCAGAGATATTTTTAACTCCTCTGAGAGAGTATTTCACTCCTTGAAAATCGGAAATACTCTTTAAAAACTAGCCAGGAGTTAGCCTCTTTGAATTTTTCACAAAGGTTTAGTTTAAAAAATGCACGGCGTGCCCCACCGAAATCAACAAATAATATTTTTCTATTCAAAACACTAACTGGAGACTAGAGACATTTTTGCCCGACTTCTGGAAAAAGCCAATTACCAAAAGCCACGACACCCTAATTATCATACTTTTTAATTGTGTTTTCATACAGCCATAGTATTTTTTTTAATTTATTGTTCTGATGCTTAGGGAGTTAGATTACGGTTTTCGCGTCTCTGTATATGTAGTTTATGCTATTTCCGTATTTCAAACCTCATAATTCAATTTCACTCCTCCTAAAAAAGTCAAGGAGTATTTTTACTCCTCCAAAAAAAATCCTAGGAATAACAGTGAGTCACTAGGGAATGGTGGAATGACAATATCTTTATTGTCTTTAATTTACATTAAGATATGAAACTTATGATGTATTAAAACAGTAATATAAACGTCTTCGTTTTCAGATTCGTGACGTCACCGTCGGAAGTAGCGACCCAGAGGCCGAATTTGTCGAATTCGTGAGTGAAATCTATGGCGTCGGACAGATCGACGACCCTGTGACTCCCCAGTCATCAGTCACAGTAGATGCTGTCAAGGAGGCTGATTACAAATACAAGTCACTGGTGAGTAACATTTCAAGTGAATTCTAATTCCAAGATATTCTAATACTACACTGTAAAACTCTCTATAAAAGTCAACACATTATAAACACATTTTATCCTCATTTTAATACATGATATTTATCTTTTTAATAATTATAATAATTTAATATAATAATTAATATTTAATAATTTTAATATATTATATTTTGATATTTTATCCTCAACTTAACAACAATTTTAGTAGTTGTGTTGCTAACACATTAACCTTTATGTTAAAAACTTTTAACATCTTATGTGTTGTGACAGTGTCCAAAGTTCAAACTATGTTTGAAAAGTGTTCTCGAAAATAGAGTTGTGAAATATGTTTATTGAATTTTAAAGTGTACCTTAAATTTTGATGGAAACACCATAAATACACGTTTTCAGCACATGTACAGCACAGCTTTTTTTTCTGGGAAAACAAATGTTTGATTTGATATTTGATTGAAAATTGTTGTTGTTGAAATTGTTGAATTGAAAATTTTTTTATGAGAAAATTATTTACAGATGGGAATTCTTGGTTAGAATGACAATTTTGCAATGAACTTAGCAAAAGGGTTCAAAGCATTTGCAGAGTTCAGCTTTTAAAAAAAAATTAATAATTGCAACACAAAATACGCTTCATGTTATACAGAACAGTGGTTAGCTTAAAATTAGATTAGGATCAGTAGCTTAGTGGTAAGGTAAATAGCTGCGGAATTTCATTAGGAGAGGATTTAATTAATATTGAGAATTGGGTTCTGAGTTGCCAAATTTATTGCAAAAGTTCCCTTGTTAGCAAAAGTGTTCCACGTATTCGCAGAGTACGTTTGCAGACAGTGTTCAGCTTTAAAAACATTAAAGAATTACAAGTTATAGGGCAGTGGTTCCGAAAATGGGCGGTACCGGCCCCCCAAAAGGCCTTGACTACGTTTAAACTACTGCTTTATCTATTGTTATTATTATTTAAGCTATTGCTTTATCTATTGTTACTATTGCTTATTATATTGCTTTTCATGTAGAAAAAACATTGAAATATCCCGTAAAAGTAATTAAGAATCACTTTTCCCCATACTTCATTAACTCCAAAATTTCCATGCATTAGGGGATTTCACCAAATTTTGATAACATTAAGCGAAATGTCGATCACATAAAACGGGGCATTTTACATTAAATTAAATAGGAGTGATCGGGACCGGTCAGTTTTGGGGTAATATTATCCTATTAATAACATTAATCTTAATCACATTAATCTTAATCACATTAAGCGGAGTTGACTATACTAGACAGCAACTTAAGTTGACCCCACACGACGTCACTAACAAACAAGGTATCTTAAATTTTAAAGAAAACCAGTTTTGGAAACTATGGAAAATGATCTACCGGTAAATTGGAATATTTAAAGAGTTATTGTATTTAATTATCCGAATTTCTTTGGGTCCAATTAGACCGGATAAACGAGGTTGTGCAGTTTTGTGAACTTTTAGGAGTCTTATTTCAGTTTATCTTATTTATGTAACCAACTTCTCGCAAATGAAAGAATTATTATTGTTTAATGATGGCAACACTATTAAAACTGATTAATTTGTTTTTATTATCTTTTATAAGGACTCTGGTGTTGAGGATTCAATCACTGACGAACCAAAGAACAGATCAGTGGAAGTAAGCATTTCTTCAAACTTTTGGGAAAAAATCTTTTTTTTTAACCACGATTTATTTTATGAATGAGTTTAACATAATTTCCAGGATTTTATTTTAAAAACTATGATTAATTGTTTTAAAAACATTTTAGTTTTCTTCAAAATGGACAGAACAAAAAACAAGACCGAATATCCTGATCGAAAGATTTCCCCAGTGTGTTTTTAATACTTATTTTTTTAACGTTCAAAGTTGAAAAGTGTTCCGATTCACCCCGTTTTTTCACGGTTCTCGTAATGAAGTAACTCAGAATTAATAGGGATTCAACCCCCCCCCCTCAAAAAAGAAAGTTTATTAAGGCACTGATATAATTTTAAAGACATGCACAATATTTCTGACATTTTCCTTTGTTTTATTCCAAACATCCTAACCAATGCAATTCCTCTTTCAGGCTGGATGGAATGTTTGGCTGCTATACGGAGCCAGATTCGCAGAGCCAGAGCTCACTGTAAGTTTAAAAACATAATTTCTCTATCCTACAAGAGTTTTCGAGTTTGCATATTTTTTTAAACTTGATCAAATGTTAATGATTAATATTAAGCTGTATAGTGTTGTCCTTTAAAAACAACCCACTCCAAATTGTACCCTAAAAACAACCCATTGAGATTTTTTAATTACTTAATTAAAATAAGTTTACCATCTCATATACCCTGTCCTTCTATGCCTCTCAGGGATGTAAAAACTGGTCAAGAACACTGTTAAGAATACAGAACAATCTTCGAAAAAACTATAAGTGTATTTAAAAATGTTTTACAGTTAAAAAAGAGGATGGACTTATTCCCTTCTGCAACCTTATGAAATTTCAGTAGAACAGACATCTTAAAAACCACTTAAATTGACAATTAAATTATATTTCTGTTAGTTCACGGTACAAAAGTGAAAGATAGAAAGACTAAGACGAATAAAATTAAAAATTATTATGAAACTGCGTCATTAAGGCGCTATCAATGGAGTAAGTTAATATCAATGGAGTCAAACATTCATTCTTTCTTTTTTATTAAGCATGATTTATTTTGTGAAAGAGTTTAACATAGTTTCCAGGATTTTTTAAAAAAAATTATGATTAATTGTTTTAAAAAATTTTTAGTTTTCTTCAAAATTGACAGAACATAAATATCCTAATCGAATGATTTCACCAGTGTTTTTATTACTCATTTTTTACGCTGACAGGTGAAAAGTGTTCAGACTCACCCCGTTTATTCACGGTTCTCGTAATGAGGTAACTCAGAGTTAATGTTGAGTCACACTCCCCCCCTCGAAAAAAAGCTGATTACGGCACTGATATGATTTTAAGACATGCGCAATATTTCTGACCATTTCCTTTGTTTTCTTCAAAACATCCCCTAACCAATGAAATTCCTCTTTCAGGCTGGTTGGAAATTTTGGCAGCTATGCGGAGCCAGATTCGAAAAGCCTGAGCTGACTGTAAGTTTAAAAACATAATTTCTCTATCGTAAAAATAGTTTTCAAATGTCAACGAGTTTGCATATTTTTTTTTAAACTTGATCAAATGATCACAGAATTTGCAGCTTATTTTCTTTTAATTTTATTTTCAGGAGGCAAAAAAAGCTGATGTGGAGAAAAATGAAAATGAAGAACGCACACTGGACAAAAACCAACCTGCTGTAAGCATAATTGAATTTTTTATAATTTTCAAAACCCATAATTCAACTGACAAAACTGAGCATTTATCACTTTTTCTATTTTTCACATGATTTAGAATACAGGGATTAACTGTAGCATAGGCATTTTTTTTTTCTCTTTTCGATATTCCTTAGACTTCAACTAATTTAATAACAAACGTCTATAATTTCTAATAGAATTTTCAAATGCTATATTTTGAAAATAAATGTAAGTACATATGAATCGTCTGTTTGGAAATGGGAATAGTAAGTCCAAAAAATGACAAATTGACTTTTTGTGCTCAAAAATATTGAATTTGAAAAATCGATGTCCATACATTGTATTTTTTAAATCAATTTTAAATTAAATTAAATTTTTCTTTCTTTCTTATTTTTTGTGCTGTAAACTAAGCTAAAATAAATTTTCTTTCAATTTTAAATTCTTTTTTTTTTTAAACTTTTTCTATTCAGGGAATGTTTGACTCCATTCATATTCACTTACTCTATTGATACTGCCTTAATGACTCAGTTTCGTAATAATTTTGAATTTTATTTGCTTTAGTTTTTCTATTTCTCACTTTTATACAGTGAACTAAGCAGAAATACAATTTAAATTTAAATTTAAGTGGTTATTAAGATTTTTCTTCAGTTGAAATTTCATAAGGTTGAAGAAGGGAATGAGTCCATCCTCTTTTTTTAACTGTGAAACATTTTTAAATACTTATAATTTTTTCGATGATTATTCTGTATTCTTAACAGTGTCATGAATTTCCTGTAAAAAATTTGGTGGCTATAGGATAAAAATTCCATTACTTTTTACATTACATTTTTTTTTCAATTTTCTCAAAACTTCGTTTTTGGACTTATTCCCTTCTTCTAACTGACGATTCATATATTTTGAGGTTCTTATTTAACTTTGAATTTTTAATATTGTAAAATAAATTGTGAATGAATTCTATTATAAGTGTGCAGTTTTCATTATTCTGATTTCTTCAGTATTGATTCTTTTACAGCCCCCCACTGAAAAAATTGATCAAACTGCAAACACCGATGCCATAATAATAGGTAATTTCAGCCATATATCATACATTCTTTAATAACTCAATTTCAAGTTTTAATAATTCAGATACACCAGTTTCTAAATCAGTGTCTCATGTTTCAGATGAAACACCCAAGAAAAAGAAAAAATCATTCAAAAGAAGTTTCATCAAAGTGATCACACTGTCCAAACTCAGACATTTTATAAGGGTGAGTTGAGGAATGAAAACTTTTTGAAATTGAATGTTTATGAAATTGCTGTGTTAAGAATTTTACAATAATCGACAAATATTTTTTTTTAAATTGAAGAAACTAACGTGGTTTAATGTTTCTAGGGTAAATCATCATCCAAGAAATAAAATGGGATCCGGATTTAAAAAGTAAGAGAGTTTTCATCAATTTATTTCATTTAAGTATAATGTTTGGTTAGTTTACTTAACTATCTTTCCACTCTGCCTTTTGGGATCTTAAGAGATAACATGAGCTGTTTAAACTAAAAATAGTTAAAATTTGCAAAAAAAAAAATGTATAACTTTATTTCATTTTTATGAAATCTTTCAATCTACTAACAATTTGGAATTATTGTTCTCGATGGTTCTCGAGTCTAAGGTCTCATTACAAAGCGCATTTTGCTATGTTTTCAAAATTTACATTATTTTAAGAAACATCTACTAGATTTACATTTTAATTTACATGATAAAGCTTCTTGGTTTACATTTCCTTAAGAAACATCCACTTTATTTACATTTAAAATTTACATTCCTTTAAGAAAAATTTCTATAACAATATAGCTGCTTTGTGAAGGTAATTTCCCTGCAGTTTTGCGCATGCGTTGACTGTTTCATATGTTCTCTAAATTATTGTGTGAAGTAACTTTAAAAGTGTACAACCGTTGTCTTTCGAAACAGCTCGGCTTACAGGAGAAAGGCATTAAGTCACTTTTTGGCGACATCCGATCACTTTCTTTTGCGCCATGCAATATTACAAACACACAGATCTCTATTTATACATTTATAGCTTGGCGAGATTTTGGAAATTCGCTCGTTTCTTGGCGTCGCTTTCAAAAGATTCTCCGAAAGTGACTTAGTGCCTTTTTCCCAGTAAGCTGACGAAATGACGTTAGCTCTGAGCGGTTATAAGAGAGTACTAATTATAAAATTAAGTATTTATTGGGGTTTAATTATATATCTTTCTTTACAGGTAATACCTGTCTTGTTGCATCGAACATAAACAAATTCTCGGTCCTTAAACTTCGGTCAGTCTCCATAGTCTAAAAGAGTTGTCAATAATCTGCTCCAGGATAATTTAAAGTCAAGCCTCTTCTGGATCACAAATCCTTTAGATGTAATAGAGATTTCCTGACAATATTGTGGTAATTGTTGCTGAAGCATTCCAAAGTCATGTTCAAACTTGTCTCTCCAAATTGCACAATAGCCTCAAAAAATATTGTTTATCATATGCTTAACACAGAAAATCTTACCAGAAAATAGTGTACAAAATCTGCTGGCAAATCAAAAATGAAATTCTGCTAATAATTTCAAGCTTAACCAAGTCAGTTAATTTTTAATTAAAAAAAAAAACACACTATCTCTTTAAAAAAGCTTAATATCTTCTAATATGACATCTGTGTTCATGCTCTGTTAATTTTTAATTTGAAATTTTTACCGTAATTTTTAAATTTTAATCCTATAAAATTAAAACTATTGATTCCAAAATATATCAAAAATATTAATGAAGATATTTAAATATTGAAAGATATTAATTTTTTTTTCATGAATATATGTACGAATGAAAGATATTGCCATGATGGTGCTCTCTGGATGTTTTATTTATGAAATATTAGTTATTTTTTTTATTATTAATTATGTTGACGTGGAATCTGACTATTAAGCAGTTTAAGTTACTATAGAATTTTGAAGTTTATTATAAATTAATTTTATTTTAAAATTAACTATTTTAAAATAAAATTTATATTTTAAACTTCAAATATCTATAGTCACTTAAATTGCTTAATAGTCGAATTCCTACATTCCATGCCAACTTAATTCATAATAAAATAACAGTAATTAATATTAATTGATAATAAATAAACATCCGGAGGGCTCCATATAATGGCAATATCATCCAGTCTCTCATATATTGCTGAAAAATTTTAATATCTTTCAATATTTTAATATTTAAATAGCTTCATTAATATTTTTTAATTATTTTGGAATCAATGGTTTCAATTTTATAAGGTTAAAATTTCAATGTTCCATGGTAAAATAATTCATAATAAATATTGTAAAAATATTGTTCATAACTATTTGAATTCAATCCAGCAAAATTTTCGATGTATCATGTTGAAAATCTCAATATACCATTTAATATTTTAAAGGTTTATCATTGAAATATTCTCTTTGTACACTATACATATGACATGATTGAAAAAAAAGTGCTGCCATTGTGTTTATATTTCAATAATAGTCATCAATATAAATGCTTTCAATAGTTCATTATTGTATGCAATCAAATGTCAGTGTTGTACAGTAAAATATGAATGAACCATGTCAAAATGATCCATAATTTAATATTGGACTGTCAATAGTTTAATTTTTCAAGATATTTCGATGCATCGTGTCAAAAAAAATAATTCCTGTTACAATATTTAATTCTATGCCATCAATTCCATGCAGCAATATTCATCTTTTATAATGTTTCCATAATGTGATTATTTTGATGTGATTAATTTCCAAATATGTGTTAATTTTGGCAAATTTTTATCTAAGAGTTCAATAGTATTCTGATGAATGTGAAAAGAGTTTGATTTTATTGATTTATTTGAAAAAACTTTTTGAGGCGTTGATATTTTACCCTACCTTTACATCTAAATTTCAATAAATTTTATGCACCATTAACTCTGTTTTCATGATGTCTTGTTTCTACTTGATTCATTCTCACAACAATGCTATCACTTTATTATAATTAAAGTTTTTAAACGTATCAATATAATGTTACTCCAGATATCAACTTTATGAATTGAAGTACCTTTACATATACTGAAAAAAATTCTATATTAAAGGGTTTATGTGTATTAACAGTTTTTGCCAGGCGTAGAAAAGAACTATAATTGAATCGTCAGTTTGAAAAAAAAAAGGAAATAAGTCCAAAAGAGAAAATCGACAAAAAAAAATGTATAAGAAACAGAATTGTAGTTGTATAATAATCACAAAATTTGTACTGAAAATTCAGGATCCTGTTTAGAGTACAGAATAATCATCGAAAAAAATATAAGCTTATTCAAAAATGTTTTACAGATGAAAAAATTTGATGGACTTGTTCCCTTTTTCAACCTTATGAAATTTCAGCTGACAAGAACTCTTAAAAACCACTTAATTCGACAATTAAACTACTATATGTCTACTAAGTTCACAGCACAAAAGTGAATTACCTATATAAATATTATTATGAAACTGAGTCACTAAGGCAGTATATATAAATGGGGTAAGTGAATATCAATGGAGTCACATATTCACTGGATAAAAAAGGTGAAAACACTTTTTAAATTAAAAGTAAATTTTATTTTAACTCAGTTTATAGCACAAATGATTATTAAAGAAGGTCAAATTTAACTTAAATATAAAATTTAATAAAAAAATACAATGAATATGGACATAGATTTTGCAATTTCACTGTCCTATTACTTTTCTACTGTCGCTTCAGGGAGCGTCTGTATAATACAATGCATGGGAGGTTTCCGTATTATCCCCAGTGGAAATTGACATATTTTAATGTTGGATTAAAACCAGCAAAATCGTTCGATTAAGACATTTATTACATGAAACCGGTAAGCATGTACTGAAATTTGAATTGGATTTTATGTAATAAATTCCGGAATCGAACAATTTTGCTGGTTTTAATCAAAATTAAAAAGGTTACTAGTTATTTTCCACTGGGGATTATACTGGCTTGCTGGGGAAGCTCGAAAGTTTCTTCGGATGGCAACGATGCAGTTTAACAACACTGAAGCCATCAGTTCACGATCGACAATTCCCGGCGTTGCGTTAAGTTAATTAGGGTAAGATCTATCCCTTATTTCTATGAACTTATGAGAATTCTCCGGCATTGTTTTTCTTAACATAACTTTTATCGATAAGTATTGGTATTGATGGTTACATAATTATCCGGTCTGTGTGCTTGATCTCAAGGATCCGCTTATAAACCTATCCATAAGTTAGTTGGGTTGGGTTGTTGGGTTGGTGCTACATATATTTTCAGGTATGTGTGCTTCATAAGTTAGTAATTACTAAGTCTCCTTTCGAATTTAAGATCGAATAAACTTTTAATGACTTTGAAACTAAAATCGTAACTTAGAATATGTATATTTAATTTGAGAAAACGCTGAAATTTGAGTAATTCTATGTTTAATTTAATACTGTATAACGAAGGGTAAGATCACATCTCGTACACATTGTGCATTACATTGTAAGATCTTGTTCTCTTTTGTTTCTTTTAATTTTAATGACTTTGAAGCTAAAATCGTAAGTTAAAATATGTTAAACTATGCATATTTCATTTAAGGAAAAGCTGAAATTGGAGTAATTCAATGTTGAATTTAATACTATATAACGAAGAGTAAGATCTTCACATCTCATACACATTGTAACATTGAATTGTAAGATCTTGGGAACAGCTTTAGACAGAGTCCTCCGGCTGCCATGTGTAAGTGTTGTGAGTATATCTCCGTTCGGTAAACTTCGGGAATCCCGATCCTTGGCGATCGGATCGTTGCAGAAGCTCATTTGATTGGTTCGTAAGCGCTGACATCACCATCGAGCTGGAAAGATCAAAACCAATGAAATGAGCTTCTGCAACAATCCGATCGCTAAAGGATCGGGACTCTCGAAGTTTGCTGAACGGACTCTTTAGAAAAATGGGAATCCGGTATAGCTTGTGTAGAGGATTTAACATTTTTAAATCCAAAACTTATTTCATGCTGTGATTTTTCATTTTTAAATTTGTCCCCAAACATTTTACTTAATTTTTCAATAATCTGCCAATTAATAGATGACACTACATTTAAATAAATGTAATTTTCTTATTAAGTTACTGAATACAACATATTAGGGTTAGTTGGGGTAAGTGGGTCCTCACCGTCGTTCTAAAATATTTATACAGGACATTTCACACTTACTGGCATTGATTATGTTACATTTTGTCACTGGTGGATTTTGCATCCATTTGAGTTTTGTTTCATTTCTTTTTAAGATTATATAGAACTAGTATAAAATAGATTTCCTAAATGGTTTGTTTATCAAGTAAGACCAACTTACCCTTAAGTTTGTCTTCCTTTTAATCTAAATGAAGAGTGTTTGGCCCATTTACCCCTTCTTATGGAGTAAGTGGAACACCCAGCTAATTTCTTTTCTTTTTTTTTTTAAAGATTAGTTCAGAAATATGTAAAGCATTATTTTAGGAACTAATGATAAATTTTTGTTTCTTAATATAGTCTTAAATAAAATAAATCAATAAGTTAAAATTGAATCATTTCAAAAATTGTCTAGAAAGCTTCAGAAATGTTGTGTTCCCAAAAGGGGCTCGCTCCACTTACCCTATAATAAAATTTGGTTCTTACGTATTATCCCGTTGACCGTGACGCTTAGCCCGAAAACTTTATCAAATCCCATTGACTTTACTATAACTGTGCCGCTGAATTAGACGGCCGCTGAACGGTCGACGGGATAATATGTAAGTACCGTAAAAATTTTACACACTACATTTTTATTTTTCTAGAATACACAAAGTAGGTAATTAACAAAATGATTTCAGATAAAAATAGTAGTTCAATAATTTTATTATACAAAGAACATGGTTTTCAGATATTCAAATATATATACATAATTTGAATTTTTTGATCATATTTCAATAATTTTAATCGGTAAAGAGCTTAGTTCCACTCAAAAGGTATTTATACACTTGAAGAATTTCCAGCTGTGTACTAAGAAAATATTTGTAACTTCTTATTTCATCATTTCCCACACTTAATCTCCACAAAAATCTGAATGAAAAAAATTGTTTAAAATAAAAAAATAGTATTCACTTTTTGTTATGAGAAAAATCCAACTCAAAGTGGAGGGAAATGCAAAAAACATGTTCACCTAAAGGTTTTTGAATTATTCTGATGAATAAAAACTCTTCTGTTACTATTGCTTCAAATATAACTGTTTATGAATATAAGGGTTTGGGAGATGAAGGGGTTATGTAACAAAACCCTAATTTAGAGTAATTTAGGTTCAAAGTTTTATTGTTACATAATATTTAATGTTACATAGCCCCTTCATCTTCTTCCTATCTTTGTTTCTAGTTGTTTTGAAATATTCAGATTTTGCTGAATTTTAAGAACTTTGCCTTTAATTTTAAGAGTTTTAAAAATCGCTTACAAGGAGATGTTACTAGAATGTGGTGTAATTATCTTGATGTAACTTTGTTTATTAGTATTTTTCCTTAATAGTATTTAGCCTAAAAGAACGTGATATCCCAAAATACAAAAAAATGCTCTCAAATGCTAAACTGTTGACCAGAGTTCCCATATTTTAAATTTAAATTCATGCAATCCCTAATTACATTTAATTTTCATGTCTTGAATCTTAAATATTTTTTAGAAGCCTTTTCGATAGTTTGTGTCAATTCAAATGATTATTTTAATTTCATGTTTAAAATTTAGAAATTTTTTTCAGTGAATAAGTTGGTAAAAGGAGGGTTCATTGGGTCTCCCCCTGACCTTTTTATATAAATCTCACTCTTAAAAATTGGTTATTATAGTACAGTGGAAGCTCTTATAACGACCTGCTCTTATAAAAATCCTCTCTTATAAAGACCCAAAAATTAGTCTCTATAAGAGCACAAAAGTGCTCTTATAAAGACTAATCTTCGAATCGATTCAGCTTATCGAATACTTTTCTGGATCGGTTTGTTTGAGTCACACATGAATTAGCCAATAAACGAATATCAGAGTATGACAAACCAACACCAAGTAACCATCGCATCTTCTTCTCGCTTGCTTTCGCCCGGGGTAACCGGCTAGAATCCCAAAACGAAATCTTGCGCTACCCAATGCCTTTGTTGATTTAAGACTTATTTATTATTATTATTAGCGTTTTAGTTTTATGTAAGCATTCAAACATTCTAAGGAAGCTAAGCTACGCAATAAATTCATATCAAAATAAAAATTTAATAGCTAACACAAATATTTATACTTTGTAAAATATTGATCTTAAATTTCATAGCAAAAAATAAGGTAATATAACATTAAATTGAAAGTATCAAGAATTCATAAAATAATAAAAAATTGCTTAAAATGAGGAAAAATCAATTGGGTGATTCGAACTGTGTTCTAAATCCCAACGATCTAGTATCCTACTGTTTGGATATAATGGTAAAATATACAACCAAGGGTTTCAGTTAGTTGATTAAAAAAACGTATTACGGGTAACTGCAATTTCCATAATCCATCCCTTTGCCTTTGACGATTGAGGGTTGGTGATCGTTTTCAGGTTTAGATTTCCTCCAAACTTTATGAACTAATCTACTAAAAATATATCTTTGAGGGAATCGAGTCCACCTTCCCGAAAAGCATCAAAATTGATAGTTTAGTTTAACGAGTTTATTACTTTTAAACGAGTGATATTCTACACTCGAGTGTATCACTCGAAGTTTGCTCTTATAACGACAAAAAACTCGGTACGGATTAATTACAGTAGGGCCTCGTATAACGCGCCTTCGTACAACGCGAATTCCTATAACGCGAGAGAAATTTTGCTACCACTTTTTCCTATAGCGCGAAAAATCTCGCGTTATACGAGAACTCACCATCCACTCGCACTCCAGCCATTCATGAGAAATCGAACCTGGAAATCGAACCAGCCATCCTGGAAATCGAACCAGCCATCCTGGAAATCGAACTCTTACCGCCACTGCCGAGCATTTTTAGAAGACCTTTTAGAATCGTCCTAGGACTATTTTTCGGGATCTAAAATCGTATGGGTTGATGGTCTTGATTTATTATCATGGGAATAAGAAACAACAATAGTACCGTGCCTGTATTTTATCCAAAATCTTTTTTTTTTTTTTAAAGATTTTAGGTTGCATGCTATGAATATTAGCTATGAATATTATTTTTATATAACATTGCTCCTTCAAAAACAAAAATAATTAAGTTTAATAAATCTTTTTAATGCTCATTATTTTAACAATATTATTAAATTCATAACAAATCTTGTGACACTTATTCTTAAAATTATTTTACGTGTTTGAACATTGCAAAAGTGTTTTAAGTTAGTTATTTTAACATTGAGTATATTTGAGTCTAGAATTTTTATTTTACAGATATTAAAATTTCTAACTGTCACATTTGTTGCTACTAGTTTAATGTTATTAAAATTTATAACGTTAATATTTTTTTTTCAAATATAATGTTCTTGTAACAAACATTCTTAAGTATTTTAAAGGTTTCACTATTGCTTTATCTTCTTAAAAACTGTTTATTTTTAAAAAACTATTCACAATGTTATTCCTCCATTTCTTAGATTTTTAAGAAACATTTATTTATTATTTGTTTTGAGTGATTATTTTTTCTTAAAATACATTAACTTTTTATCAGCGACGGTATGTAATTTGGTATAAGCTTTATTATTAATATTTTTTGTAACTTCGTTTGCGCCCCTACCAAACAATAATGTGAGGGTCCCTCCTCCCAAAAAGGGTGAGCTAGTTATACCGTACTATCAAATGGTATAGAAACAAACTAATAGAACCTACAAATCTGCAATTATATTTTCGCCGTATACAAGGAAAATCCTCTGAATTTAATAAATGGTTGGGTAATTGAATTTTGGACAGACTGATAAATGTGAGCTCGGACCTACTAAAAGTTAGTTGTAAAAGTGTTATTACTAAAATACAGTATTTTTTTTTTGCAGACTCCTGTAATTGTACTAAGCAAAATCATTTTAAAATAATGAAGCTTTCAACTTGACTTGAAAAAGATTCGACAGTGGATTTTCCTAGTTCAGTGTCGGGGGGGGGGGATAATCGAGCTATGTATTTATCTTATAAACGGCTTTTGGTAGAGATAGAAAGGAGATGAGGGAGGAATAAGGAGGGTAAGTCGGATCTAGAAAGTATAACTCCAATTTCTCCCTTCTACAAGACCGTCCCTAAAAAAACCTTCCTATACCTCCCCCTCTTCTGCGGCGCCGATTTTCAGTTCAAATGTTTGGCCTCCTCAATAAGCAGAAATCAATACTCTGGTTTTCTTATGATCTAGTCTTAACAGATAATTAACAGATAACAGTCATTCTCAATAGCCTATACAAGGTTACAAGCTATATCGTGATTAAGCTATTGATGGTGTAGTCCATAAGTGCATCGGATACCAGAAGCGTAAGCTGCTCTTGCCCCATAGCAGCAAAGCCACGCCTCGATAGGTCAGCATTGGCCATGACTTGCTGCTATCCCAGGCTAACCCTGTAGCTATTGACGGTGGACAGGTTTATTGCCTACGTATAAAAGAAAGTTTTATTAAAAGATTGGTGACATAATTTAATAATAATTTATATGTTGAGGTCACCACTAAATTATTGAATATTATTTTAATGAGTTTGGTCTATCTCCGCTAGAATGCATCCTCAATCCGCACCCGGATGATATCAGCAGTCTGCAGCCTGCAGCCTGATTACTCCGTGGCAGATAGTTAAAAGCTCTGGGCGAGGAATTTACCCAAAACCGTCTCTCACTCTTAACGATTTAATTAGTGTTCGTAGGGACTAATAGGAGTAACGATGAGGTAAATTTTTGCGAAAATCCAGGCTTTCAAAACAAAAAAAAAAGGCACTGCCTATATGCCCGGCAGATTTACTCTCTAACTCTAGTCCTGTTTACCCGGCACTTGCCCGACAACGGTTCTGATTGGAGCGCCGGGACCGCGAGACCTACAGCGCATGTGCCAACTGCCGGTTTGACCGTCCAAATAGACACTTCGAAAAAAAAAAAAGAGTGGTTGCGTATCTATCATAAGCTGTTCATCAGAATCGTTATTTTTCCCGTGACTGTATTATTTGTGTATGCATTACGATATTTACTTATTAATGATAAGAAAATTTAAATATCTTGATCCTAAAGGCATGATGAATGTTTCTTGAATTTCTTTCATTAGTTTATTACAAAAATGAAAATTTTGGATTAAACGTAGATGAAAAATAAAAGATATTTCGAAAACACATCTATTAAATTAATACAAACACATTAACTTAAAACTAATAAAAAACTAAACTAAAATAAGAATGGCTTTTTGTAAATAAATCTTTACTAAGTTTGAAATAAACTACACGGATAAAAGATTCCTTTATGACAAAAATAGAAAATATTTGGGGAGGATTGTTATAAAAAAGCTTAACCCAGTAAATAATAATACGATCAAGCAGAAAGCTGTTAAAAATCCAATTAAAACAGCTCATTTCTTCTGATGAAAGTCATACTTTACAATTAGGACTAGGAAAATAACTGGCCTCAAAAATGCTCCAAAGAATTTATAGTTTCAAAAATAAAAATAATCTGAATCTGGGTTAAAGCATCTAAGGAAAAAATAAACACTTCTCTAGTGTAGTAATAATCTTTAAAATACAATCACTTATTATTTATGGACATGAGAAATATTTTGATTTGAATACATATTTTTCCAATATCTGAATTTGAAAATCCTTTTTATTCCCCGAGCAACGCCGGGTATAGCAGCTAGTAGACGATAAAATTTAACATGGTTACAATCACTCTAGCCCTTAACCCTAACAAACTGCGATTGCGTAAGAATTTAACAGAACGTTTAGCTTTTTAAATGTAAAAACCTCGGAATCGAACAATTGTGTTGCTTTAGGTAGCGTACTTGAGGGTATTATTTTTGTCTGTCATTCGCGTTGTATGAGATATTTTTTCATACAACACGAATTCGTACAACGCGATTTTCCTACTACACGGAACCAAAAATCGCGTTATACGAGGCCCTACTGTACGTTATAAGAGCTTCCACTGTACTTATTTTTAATTGTTTGCAAATTCATGAAAACATAGCGGGAGGAGGGTGAAATAAATAGGCCTTTGTGCAGATTTTATTTTATTAAGACTTGCCGTTGAATATATAATAAAATATTCTAAGTGTATAGATATAGACTTTCTAGGTGTAAAATTTCTCTACCCTTTCATTCTTATTTTCTTCATGGAGAATTGGTGTATTTTTCATTTCTCCAGCTTTAGTTTTGTTCCAAGAACATTGTGTATGTTGGTAAGCACTAAACATGAAACGGTTTCTAAGTCGCATGCAAAGTTTTGAAAATTCTTCAGCTGTAGGATTACTTTATGGGCTAATAACAATCTCTACCTGTGAATTTGTCTTTTGCGTAAAACAGGGGTCTCCAAACTTTTCACCCCGTGGGTCGCATTAACTATCAAACAGCAGTTTGGGGGCCGGCTACATACTCGAGATATTTTCGATTAAAATTTATTTCTGGAGGGGCCCAAATATCCTCTAAGAAAATTAGACCTTTAATTCATTAGATTTTAATTAAAGAAAATTATATTAAGTAATTATCAGGCCCAAAGCTAGATTTTTGCACCGGGGAGGAGACCTAAAATTACTTCTGAGCCCCTCTTAGGCATATTTAATAAGTTTAATGTTCCTTTTTAATAGATTTTTATGTAGGATTCTTATTTTGCTGAACTTAATATGAAAGTTAATGTGATTAATTGAGTTCAAAGTACAAAAAGGGGGATCTCTGGGCCTCCTCCCCCAGATAGTTTTTGGAAATTTGACCCTAAAAAGCAGAGTTTTTTCTTATTCTGGTATCCTTTTTCTTTAGTCCGAATTTCAGGGGATCTTGGATCTCTTATTGTATCTTTTTTAACATTTTAGATCTTTTATTTGAGTACACCACGTATCCGTAATATTTTTCGTAGATGGAAAGGAATCCGCGGGCCGGATGAGAGGGCCTCGCGGACCGTAGTTTGGAGACCCCTGGCGTAAAATGTTCCAATCCTAAGATGCATACTCAGTTTTCTGTAGTGAACCAATAGCTATAAAATGAAGGTCTTGATTCCCTTTAAGACACTCACTGATTCAAATGAAATTCAGGCTCGGATCCAGCACGGCTCCAATGGGGGGGCACTTTTCCAGACCATCACCTTTACCTTTTGAGAAACATGCCAAAATGTTGGAGATTTTCTAAAAAGTATCAGTCAAAATCCCCTTTTGGTACCGCTGGGGGGTTTTGGGGCCCTCCCCCAGAAAAAGTGTGAAAATTTGACCTGTAAAAGTAGGGTTTTAACTCATTTTGAGTACTTTTTTTAGGTCCAAGGGGGCACTGTCCAGAGTGCCCCCTTGGATGAGCGTCTGATGAATTTTGGATTCTTATCTGATAATAGGTAAATCGGATCACGGTTCTTTAAAATAAGTATAAAATCAACAGCTCATAGTAAAGAAATTTTTTTCAACAGATCCTAAAAGTGTAAGATTGGGACTCGAAATATTCTTTTTAAAGCATTTCAAAATCTTTGGTAGAAACTTTTTGGTAGCAGCTCCAAGTTCAAAAGTTATCCGATTCACTCTATTTTACAGTATACTGTTATACTAACACTGTAAGTTGTTTTTTCTGCATACTGACTATTCTAAAGGAGAAATAGTTTTACAGGTGCACGGAGTTATGCAGTGAAGGTTATAATAATCATTTCGATTTCGAATAAACTTTCGATTGCCACTTTTTATGTATCAGCCAGATATCGCAGGCAGCCCCCAAGATTCTGAACACCCAGGGCCATAAACAGACTTTTGTTTCAGGGGGAGTTTTTTTAAAGGGTGCAACGGGAGTTTTTCTTCCTCAACTCTCCGTATCTACTAACCTCGGGTTCTTTGGGTTATTTCCAAATTAAACAATCCAGTCCAGTAAAGAGACTGACAATCTCTATTTATAATTTTGAAATAATCCTCTCTTCCTAAAACATTTTTAAAGCTAAACTGAAACATGTCAGCTCGAGACAATAAAAATACAAGTCTCACTCTTGAAAACAAAATACTAGCATATGAGCTGTGTGTGATCGAGTAAAATAATAAAGACCCTCAAAATCAATTCAGCTTTATTAACGGTAAAAAGGGGTGTAAACATCATACAAACACAACAGCTTATATAAAATACGAAAATGTTAAAATTAAAGTTACAAGATAAAAGGTTAAAGTTAAAGTCACTATAAATTTACAGACAAGTCGCTTCTTAACAGCTGGTTACAAGGGGAGTTTTTTTAAGGTACCCCCTAACGAGTACATTTATACGTTAAGTTTTAGATCACTAAATTGCATATTATGTTAAAATTTTATAATTACTTCAACTTAAAATGGGGGTCTTGAGGCCTCCCCCTGATAAATTAAAAAAAATTGCTTCTATTTCAGCTATTTTAAGAAATTTTTGTTACACCTGATGAGAACAGCTCTTTGTAAAAAAAAAAAAAAATTTGAAGGAAAGAAAGTATTTAAATAGATTTAAAAATTTCGATGGGGCTGGGGGTCCTCCCCCAGAAAATGTTTTGAAATCTGCCCTTGTAAACTAGTGTTTTATTTCATTTTACCTTAACGCTTCGTATTCCCGAGGCAAAATTTATACGTTGACGGTAGTTAAGGGGTTAAATGAGTGACCTTCGCGGACCCCCTAAAAAGGCGCTGGTGATCCGCGGACCACAGATAGTAGGAGTTCTATCTAACATTTGGCCAACTGGTCCAGTGTCTGGCCTTAGAAAAACTAAGACAACTTTCCCTGGATCGTCAAATTCATATACAGTGGATTCCCTAGGGGGGCTATACTAGCGGGGTTATAAAGCGGGGCTATACTAGACCAGCGTTTCCCAACCTTTTCACCCTCACGGAACCCTTTTCATAGTGTTCAAGTTTTAGGGAACCCCTAAAAATATCGTATTATGATATTTTAATAATTGCTATTATAAGGCGTTCGTTTTAAAACAAATGCAATCGGTGTATAATATAAAATATACCAGCTTGATAAAAAAAAATTCAAATTATTATTAATTACTACCTAAAAAATGCAACTAAACCTAAAAAAGAAACAAATTCTCAAAAGAAAATGTCAAAATTGAATGAATTGTAAAACTATTGTAAAGGATTTTTGCTTAGGTTTTTCAATTTTGTGAGGAAATGCCTAGTTTTTTTGCTTGGGAGATGGGTAGTCTTCTAAATAATATTTTGGGATTTTAATTAAAAAATGGTGTTTCAACTTCACCCCCTGATTTTAGAAAGTTCCTTTTAAACCTTTAAAAAGAAAATTTTAACTATTTTCCATGTCATATGCCCCAAGTAAATGGGGAGACGGGGGTTCTACCTAGAAAAATTTTGATTCATAGCATGCTAAAAACTTTTATAGTATACTTTCTATATCCTCTACTTGGATCCGCCATTGAGTGTTCATATTTCTTGCGGAACCATTGAAAATGCTTCACGGAACCCCAGGGTTCCGTGGAACCCCGGTCGGGAAACGCTGTACTAGACAACAACGTTTCCTGACCCTATGACGTCACTAACAAAGTAATTCCCAGTGCGTGCGGTGTCTGAATTTTGAGTGAAATGAAGAACGTCAATTTAAAAATATGATTATTTTGTTAAATCCATGTATAGATAGCGTCTTTTTATCGCGATTTGAGTACCGAAACTCCCCCTAGCAACCCAACAGGCTTTGTATTAACGCAGTTTCTATTTCTGCGTTGTGACGTCATAGGGTCAAGAAACGTTGCAGTGTAGTATAGCAACCCAAAAGGCTTTCTGTTTACGCAGTTTCTGCTTCCGCGTAGTAACGTCATAGGGCCAGGAAAACTTGCTGTCATGTATAGCAACTTCCTCCTGGAAGTGCGTCTGTGACCACTTTTTGATGGGATTCAGATTGTTCTATAGGACCAGTGTTGCAGGAACAGAGTGTTCTACCTAGTATACTATTGATGAAGCTAATTTTTAACTGTTGCTTTTGATTACTCATTTCAAATGTAATTTTTTTATCTAATTTTTCTATCTTACAGGAGCAATAATAGCTTCAGTGAAGTAGGAGTCAGTGAGCTTCAATGAGAAGCAAAGTTTTATTAAAGAATTTTCTGTTCCTGGAAATTGTCGCAGAAATCGGTTTGTTGCATCCGATCACTCGTGGTTGTAACCACATTTTTGTTCTAATAAACACCTGTGTCTCCTAAACATTGTTCGCTTTTCAATTTCCACACACTTTCTTACAGGGATTTATGGCATGGTTGGTTAATGCACTGGTATATACAGAGTCCAGATGGTTGAGGGTTCGGTCCTCGGAAATATTTTATTTTTAAAATGGTGAAGTATAAACTTTAAATTATATTCAGAACTTTATCAGTTGTAGGAACGGATGGCTTGGTGTGTAAGTGCACCAGTGGTGGAGCGTAATATGCTTCGAGACATAAGGACCGTGGTTCGAACCCCGTCATCTACTGAGTTGTATTTAAGTTGGTATTTTTTATGATTCTTGAAATTGTAAAATAACTTTAAATTAAATACATAAACCAGTGGTTGCAGGGATATATGGCATGGTTGGTTAATGCACTGGTTTACAGTCAAGAAGGTTGCTGGTTCTGTCCTTGGAAATATTTTTCTTTTTAAATGGGGAAGTATCAACTTTAAATTAATAGACGACATTAGTCATTACGTCACTTGCTTGTTTGGAAACGTTGATTCCATCCGTGATTGGTTCCGTACGGATTTACTTCCAATCACGGAACCAATCACGGATAGAATCAACGTTTCCAAACAAGCAAGTGATGTCACACTAATGTCGTCTATTAGAGACTCAAGTGGTTGCAGGAACCGATGGCTTGGTGTGTTAGTGCACCAGTTTCCCATCCCAAAGGCTTACGTGCTCCGTCCCTGGGTTCGATCCCCGTTTTTTTTCTATTTAAATTCAAAAATTAAAATCCACAGCTATTTTATGTTTCAGCCGCTGTGTGAGTCGATGGCTCAGTGGATGCGTGTGTGGCTTGCATGCTCTGGACCGGGGTTCGATCCCCGCTTGTTTCTGTATATTAACTTCAATTTCTTTTTATTCTATTTATTATATTCTATTATTAATTCTTATTCTATTAATTATATTCCTATTCTATTTCCTCTATTCTATTTTCTATGAAATTCTTCTATTTATCAACTTTAAATTAATTAAAAGATTTCATAGCTGCAGGAACGGATGGCTTGGTGCGTTAGTGCAAGCGTAGCATGCGGCAGTTCCTGGGTTCTATCCCCAGTTATTATTTTATTAAACTTTCCTAAAACAGCTTCACACGCATGCGCATTCGGATCGGATTGTGTAGTAATAAAATTATTATGTGCAGTAGACGCGGCGCAGCAGTTTAACTTCTATGCGTCACACGATGCTGGCGCCATCTATACTCTTACAAGTAAAATAAAATTTCTAACAACATTTTGGAGTATCAAGTTCAAATTAATTAGAAGATTATCACAGCTGCAGGAACGGATGGCTTGGTGGTTAGCACACCAGACTGCCATCCGAAAGGCCCTCAGATCGAACACTGGTCGAGTCTGAGCCTTCTCAGCGGGTATAGCACCCGGAAATAAATACAGTTGCGTATTTATAAATTGTTCCTGTATTCTCAAGGGGGGTCGTAATTTATTTTTCGCCGACGCTTAACTGTAACCGTACCGGTCAATTTTATTGAAAATATTACTATTTTTGAAGACTTTTACATTCTTTTTTTGAAAAAATTTCAAGACTTTATCTCTTTTGCCTATGACGGAAACTTGAACGAATGTAAGAGTCTAGGGAATGCAGAGGAAATTAGATAGTTTGTCCATCCACAAACCCCTACCACCAACCCAGGCAGTCGCTTTAACTTCACAATTTTGAACTAGTTTTTAAAACGGTGATTGAAAAGCACATGTAACGTTAGAAGAAATGGGAAATATGCATGAGTTAAAATATTTTAACTAATTCTTCAAGCGGTGACAATCACGAAATTCTTTATTAACAGTGAGTCATTCCTGTAGCAACCTTTTCCTAGATGAACCTCTCTAAACGATTAGATGTAATATTGTTCTATAACTCATATTTTGAATTATTATAGTGATAGAATAATAAGGTTCTTCGGCTCCTTAATCCTACCCGTTCAATTTAATTTGATATATTTTTTCTGATTAAAGCGCAGGATGAACTTTTCAGGAAAAATCTTTTTCACGATTCTTTGATGGTTCATCACAAATATCACTTGAGGGAAAATTCTCTGGTGTGTCATCCTTGACTTTAGCAGGGTGCTACTGACTTCAATTCAAAATCCAGGGAAACTATTAAGAGTAACTAACCTTTTATCTGGAATGTTTGCATATATATTTACAACTATGTAATTGAGCTCAGAACTGATGGAGGGACCAAAAAAAAATATCTTGTTAATTCTGCAGCCCTGGTGCACTTTAGAACTTTATATTTTTACACTTTCTTGTTGAGCTCGAAATTTTCTAAAAGATCCTGAATTCGTGGTTTAAAAAAAATTCGGATTTCCGAGGCTACCCCTGAAAAGAACCATACTCCTGCTTTAGTCTTCCGAAGAGGGTTGGAGCATACCTTCAATCTCTAGTATACAGCCGATACGGCTTCTTAGTTTAGTCTGAAACAGAAGAAAGTTAGTGACGTTAAATAGCACTGAATATACAAGGAAGACTCTACCTCGCTTTTATGGAGGTGCACTGCCCACCGAGCAGTATAGATACCCAAGGAGGGGGGTAGATAAAAAACAGCCTTGCTATTACAAAGGTGTGGGAGCAGAAAATTTTATAAAAAAATTAAAGAAGATGTCAAAAAAAAACTTCATTTAGAAAAATGTTTGCTGATATAAGTCACCAGTTTTAGTATTTTGGAAAAGTTTATATGATTTTTTTTGGTTTATTCATTCTTGTATGAACCAAATAATCTTATAAACTTTTCCAAACAGCTAAAACTCATGACTAATTTCAATGTTCATTCACAGGGAACACGGTGTTCATATTTCTGTTGCGCAATCTGAAAGTAATTTCGCCATATTGCCGAGAAAAGGCCTGCATGGAAACACACATTATTTTAAGGAATTAACCGAGAAAAAGCCCTGGAAAATAAAATAAAACCTGAAATCAATTCTTAATTAGAATATTGAATAGAAATTAAAGGTTAAAAAGGGGGGTGATTTTCTCTGCTAATTACCTGGGGTGAACTGCCCAGTCAATGAACAGTCGACCACATAATCTCAAATAACAAGGAATTTAATTGCTCTGGAGGCTCCCAGTAAAATTCAGTAGTTGCAGGGAGATTTCATGAATGTGGAACAATCGTTCATTCAAGTGTAATATTTTAATTGTAACTGTGAAAATTTTTTCAATCTAAACGCAGCTGCATGTGAACGAAAAGGAGACCTGTAGGTTAAGAATTGACATCTTTCAGTTATACTTCTCTGAGTTTAAATTGTGCAGCTTATGCCTATCTGGTTTTAATCAATTATTCAAGTGTATTTCTTTGTTAGATAATAATGTAGAACGTTAAACTTTGGGGATATAAGGGAGTGTTCATTTATAGGAATAGTGAATGAAAGGCCGTTCATTCACCTGGAAATAAGCCTATACCTCCTGAATCTTCGTGGTTTTAATATTATTCTATCTATAATGATGTAAAATAAGTTAGGTGTAATGCCCAAAGCTTACAATTATACCCTTCTAGTAAATGAACGGGGTGTGTTGCTCAAAATGTCTATGTTAATACTTGGTGTTTCGAAAGTTCGCTTCACAGCTTTAGTTTTAAACACCAACGCGCCTCGTAAAATCATGGGAATAAGGTGTTCCTATATAGCTAAGTGACTGCGGTGAATAGATTGAGATGGTTTACAGCGCACTTAGAGGGAAAACTAAAAATTTAATTAAAATAATTACAGAAGATAATACAAAAAACCTTCACTTAGAAAAAATGTTTACTGTTATAAGTCACCAGTTTTAGTATTTTGAAAAAGTTTATATGAGTTGTTTGGTTTATTCAACCATGTTTAAACTGACTTCTTATAAACTTTTCCAAAATACTAAAATTGGTGATTACTTTCAGTGTTCATATTTAGGGCAAACTTTGTTCATTCAGTGGGCCCATCTCAATGTTTTCACTAAAATCGAAATATCTTCAAAACTATCAATTTCTGCGATCTGAATGTACTTTCACCATATTTCCGAGAAAATGCCTGCATGGAAACACACATTATTTTAAGGAATTGACCGAGAAAAAGCGCTGAAAATGATATTACATATGGGAAAATCGCAAATCCAAATGTTCATTCACTGGACAATGCACCGTATATCTCTTTATAATGCTCTCTCAGAATATGTCACAATAATTTTAAGTTTTCCGGAGAATAAAAAAGTTAAACGTTGCCCCTTCGCCGGTGAACATTGTTCTCCAGCGGACACGAGTTTCAATAAAAATTTTGTGTGCATGAAAGAACTGCTTGTTAAAATAGGCACCGACTTTTTGAGACACCCTGTTTATATGTTACGGGTAAAGTGATAAATCGGGCATTATAAATAATGACTGACGTAGAGGCGGGCAAAGTGATAAATTTCATTGATGAATTCCATTGAATTTATCACATTGCCCGGGTATTATTAATAATGCCCGATTCATCACATTGCCCGTAACATATATACGCCACTGTGATAGATCAGGTTTTTCTAACTTACTACTCGGGGGCCGAAAACACAAGAGAGCAAGGGCTCCTTTGGTATCTGTGATGTAGTTTTAAGGGGGAGGGGGGGTCATTTACTTACATAAATTTCAGAGGCCAGAGAGAATCCTACCTCTTTCAATACTGAGTTTTATACGTAAAAGAGTCCTTCAGAAAGTTTTTTGTAAAGTTCCCTAAAAATAGTGATTTACCTCAATTTTGGATACTGGAACCCCATGGGATATGGTAAAATCCCTTGCTACGCCCAGGGGGGATTTCAGGGCATACCTCCCCCTTTTCTTTTTTCACCATAGGAACTACTATCCCATATATAATATAGGATGGATAGTCACCAATAAAAATATTAGGAAACATTTTTTAAGGTAATAAAATTTTCGGTAGTATCGTAATGAACCCTTTATCCAGAAATTCGGCAGGTTTTCTAATTTTTCTTAGGTAGCTCAATTTTTGTCTTGAAAACATTTTTTCTCAGAAGTGGTGGTTGTATGCCGATAAGTTCACAATGCCATTGAGTTTTGATCGAGAGGCAAAACGATCTGAAAAGGGATTGTTTATTTATAGAAGAATGGGGTTGATTATAGGGAGAGAAATATTTTAATTTTAAAGGATTTTAAGCTGTCATTAGCCGCGATGTGGTTGTTTATTATGCAGAGCTACGTTAAATCTCCATTTTTTTCCCTTCCGCTGTTGGAAGGGTTTCCGTAGTTTTCCTGACGATTTCCGTTGCATGAAAACAACAACCGTATAAATTACAGAGAATCCTTAGGACTATGTACTTGGAGAGTCTCTGGCTTTGTAAACCTTGGATTAGGATAAAATATAAAGCAATTTTTATATTTTACAACAGTCTGGAGTGGAATACTTCAGGCTCATTTACAGGGGAAACTCTACCTAATTGAGCGTGCGTTTTAGGGGTTCTATAAAAATTGCAACTCCTAAAATTTCCAATTCTGTAGGAGTTCAAAAATTAAGGGTGTGGCCACTTATCTGGGAACACATAGCGGTGCAGACTCTGATGGTCTGAATTAAACTAATACAAATAAGGAAAGATTAAATCAAGAATCAAATTAGAGCAAAAGCAGATTACAACAAAGATTTCTGAGTATAATAGTAGTAAATGCCAAGTTAAAAGTTAAAGTAAGCAATTACAGTAATGTCTAAGTGTTAAGTTAAAAATGGCGGGGGACTCATCAGTGGCAGCCCGATGAACAATTTTTAATATTCTAAGTCAGATTAAAATTACAAGAACAGGGGCGTTTCGTCCTTGCAACTTGGCATTCGCGGAGAAATAGCCGAAAGCCACGTTGCAACTGCCAGACACCCAAACAGAATAGAAAGATAAAACATACCAAATCCATATTCTGTACTCCGTGCTGATCGAAACTGTCCAAATGTAACCAAACCATCAACAATCGTCTGCTGAAGACACTTGAGAGGACACTAGTTTTCGTGCGCGTACTCAAGCTAAAGTAAAGTTTAAATTCATATACTGGTGACCAGACCTTCCAACTCTCCTATTTTTGTGGACTGAGTTCCCCCCCCCCCCCCTGCCTTGATTTTAAATCTCCGACCTCTGTTTTTTTTTTTTTTTTTTTTTTTGGTGTTTTGATTGAGTGCAGGGTAAAAAGCCGGAGTAAAGACACAGAAAAAAAATGGAGGCTGGGGATTCAAAGTAAGAAACTCCAGTCAAAAGCTGGAGAGTTGGCAGGTCTGGGTGACGATACCTTAGGGTGTATGAGAGGGGGGTTTGTGGTTTGCTTAATCCTGACAAGGGTGGGGGTGAAAAATGACAAAAAAAAATTGCTTACGTAATATTTGAACGGCTCCGAAATAAGAATGTCTCTAAAGACCAAAACTTGAAGCAGGCACCAAGAATGAGATTCGAAACATCAGCTCAGTTGAGCAAAAAAAATTTTTACCCCCTCAGCATATTAAATTAGTATTAATAAAGACAATGCGCAATTTTTCGTGAAAACTCCTTTTCAAATAATAGGATTTTTTGCAAAAATATCGGTATGAACCCTTTCAATCCTAAGCCGTCTGAAATTACCATTAAATCCTATGGAAAATTTGGAGCGAATAGTACTGAAAGGGTTAAATTTACAAAACAACCTAACAAGGTGAAGCAAAATGCAGGTCATTTCCAAAATCAGCTCATCAAGTAACATAAAAATCACTCAAAACTTCTTTTGTATTTTTATACAAGTTAAATTTTGCAGGCATTAGACATAGTTTTAAGAGATGTGCTGCTTTTCGTATTTTACAAACTAATGTACTTTTATGTTCGTTCAAAGTGTCCCAAGGTAGGCCACTAGTAGAGCACTTAAAGATGCTTTTAAAATTTATTATTATGAATTCCTTAAAAGAGATAATTGGTTGGACAAATTTTATTTGATGGGAAAATGACAATATTTAATGTCTGAGTTGTGTTTGAAAAATTTAACTCTATAATAAATTTATAAAAATAAGCTGCTATATTCCCCACTCTTCCCTTACTATTTTAATTTACATATTATTTGTATTGATTATTAATTTCCACTATTTTAATATTCAAATTGATTTTATTTTTGAAATAAAACACATTTTAAAAGGTTGAGCTAACGTGACATATTTTAGTAATTAGTAAAATTTGCAACAATACATGCTCTAAGCTTTGTTAAAAACTCAACAATGACGTTTCATTACAACAATGTGTGTGATAAGTTAGTACAAATTGCAACAATAAATTTTGTCAGTCTTGTCTTAACTTTCAAAAATGAAACAGCCAAAAAAAAATTCTCCTGATAATCACTTATTTGAGCTGAAATTGGCCCATGGTTGGCATATAATCCCTATTTCGCGATCCGAATACATTCCAACACAGGAAAATAAATGTAAGTTGTTGTTTTTTTTAAGTTTTATTTGTTTAGTAAGATTATATTTATTCTATTCATAATTGTTAACCTCTTTTTTTATTTTTACAGATGAGGAGAAAAGGAACAAGACTACTTCTTCAATGATTTTCCTTGGACACGGATTTAATGCCCCGAGGAGAATTTTCAGTTTTCAGATATGTCTATTTTTAATTATATTATGTCTAGAATATAGTAAGACATTTCAGCTGTTGCAAGATGCAAAAAAGTTTAAATTAAAATGTGTATACTAACTTCTATTAGCAAGAAATGGGGCCAAGGATAAATTATGCATCATTAGAAAGATCCATCATAAATTTTCATTTTGTAATAGATAATATTTGATGCTTTCAAACTTCAACAGTCCGTTGGATTATTAACTTTATCATTATTAATGCGTAGACCAAAGATTTATAACCCCAGAATTGGTACATAAGCAGATTTAAAAACAATTATGGCAAGAAATTTAAAGTAAAAATAAATACAGTAATTTAAAATTATTTTTATAACTTTAGTTCCTTATTTATTTTATCTATTCAAATTGTGTACTTTTGACACTATAGGTTTTATTTACTGCTGGGAGACATCCTTTTGGGTCAGGATTTTTTAGTATAAGTGTGAATTTTAACTTTATAAATCGAGATACCACATAAATTCATATAGTCCAGTATATAAGGCCGACTTAGTGATTTAAACAGTTCATATGTTATTGAACTTTATTGATTTTAGTGATTTAATGATTACTTATTGAATAATTTAGTGATTTAAAGATTTTTTCTTCTATATTAGTGATTTAAATATTTATTATCTTAGTGATTTAATGATTTAATATGAAATATATTGATTTAATGATTTAAAGAAAGTTTTATACAGGTCGACTGGCTATTAACGTTTAATTAGTTAGTTAATCATTATAAGACAATCTCCAACTTGTGGATGATTGCCTATTGAGAGTGGATCTCGATTAGGCTTAGGACTAATGAATTGTTTGTTATATAAGTGAATAAAGTATACTTCAAGATGGTGTATTTTATACACATCAACAAAACAACACAAACACTTACATAAACTAATTATACATTATTTTCTAGCTGTTCGAGGGGTAAGTTGAATTTTATATTATTGTTTTTGCTCTGCATTTTATCTATGCTTCAAAACAGTTTAGTTGATGAAAGTAAAATTGCGAGAAAAAGAAAAAAAAAGTGTTGAAATCATAAATCGTATTTATTTTTGTTTAAACATAGTTCTGTTCTATAAATGGATTACCTTTTTTTTCAGATTCAAAGATGCAGAACAAGAAGCCAAGTTACCACTTACGACTTTTTTACGAAGTTGGTTCTGCAAATGGAAGTGTACCACTAAAATGAAGATCCATCAGTCCCATAGACCGAAATATGCTAACATTTTAAATAAATAATTCATATTTAAAACTTTTGGAATGTTTTCTTTTAGAATAGACTACACTTGATGTTAAACGAAGTTTACACTATTTTCTTTTCATAAAGTTTTATATGATAAATGACTTGAATATAATAAAAAAAAGTATATGAATTGATAAAATGCGACAAATGAAAAGTGAATACTAACAATCTTGATTTATTAATAACATCATGTATTTCAAGCGAATTTTTAAAAGGTAAAAATAGTATGTCAGTTTTCTTTGATTTTGAAGAATCTCTTTGAATCATATCCTCAAGGGGTTTGAACTTTTCATAAGTTCTTTCACTATATTTTGAGGGGTGTTAAGCAGCGTTCGAAATTGGTGGTGCGAGACCACTGAAAAATGGCTCGGACCACAACGATCAGAAAATTATCCCACTCTCCAGTTCTTAAGCACATGCTTTTTTTTTGCTACCAACATTGAGAGATCTGCCAATGAGAAAGAAACATTTAATATGATTTTTGCCCCACTTCTTAAGTTTTCCTGCAAAGCACCTAACATAGTCTTTGACCTTCAGACTTCGTTGACCTTTACACACTTGATCATTGATAGGGGTCCACAGATCGTCTTCAAGGAAGGGGGATTTGTGTAATTTAAGGGGGCATTAAGGGAAGGAAGAAACAGGTGCGAAAACTTTCATTGTGGGAACCCCGCGCGACAGTTTTATAACATGTAATTCTTCAGACCAGTGTGCCCCACCTAAGTGCGGATGCACTTAACCTTTTAAACGCCGCAATTCAAATTTCAAATTTAAGGTTCTGATTTTTGGCTTAAATGGCTTGTTTCATCACTACTAAAACCAATCTTGACATTTTTTCGCAGAAAAAAAATCCTAAGTAGGATTTTCAGGATGTTCCCATTTGGGAACATCGGCGTTTGGAGTGAAGTTTTTAGAGGGATTTCCAAAAGGTATATATTTCAAAATTAATTCAAGTAAAACTACTGAAATAGGTTTCTACTCAATAGTTTTGAACATTTTTATCATATTGGACTGATTCTTCATATTTAATTCCCATAGTTGGACGATTGGGTAAAAGTTTAAAGATTTTCATAAGAAAAAATTTACATACTTATTACATGCGTGACACTTTTCCGTACATTTTTACTGCACAATGGGTAATTTTTCGGTATAAAAAATACGAAATAATGTTCCCATGCGTTTCAAAGCTAAGCAGTTATCTTTCTGGGTGAAAAATTAGGTTTAATTGCTGTTTTATCTCGATATCTAGCATAAAATCCATGAATTGCATTCAAATTTAATTAGCTTTCAAAGGTGATAATCATAACTATCTCCATTGATTTGTTAAAGCTGCGTTTCTCATGGAAGATTCTAAACTAAACAACATATCTCTTACATCCAACTTACGTTAGAAAGGTGTTTTTAGATGTACAAACTTTTCATTATTTTCAAAATTCTTCAAATTTATACCTAAAATTTCTATGTAAAAAAGAGAACTTGAACAAAATAAGTACCCAAGTCCTCAGAAGTACTCCAAATATGCCCTTTGCATAACTCATAATAATAATTACTGAAAATTAATCGGTCAGGGAGTAAGAAAAATATACAAAAGTAGGAATCTGCTATAAAGATTTGGCATTTATTCCTCCATAAATCAGGAGAAAAAAATTAAATTATAGATTTAGAAATTTAAAACATCATGATTAACCTGTTTAGATCCTTTGAAACAGAAAAGATTAAAAAAATTAAGGATAATAAGAAATAGCTTGAATTTTTACATGTTATGAAAATCCCCTCAAAAACTATACCCCAAACGCCGATGTTCCCATTTGGGAACATATACGTTGAATTGGTAATTACTCTCCAAAATTGGAATATGGAGCTATTCTTCCAAGCCAATTGAAAAGATGTGTACTTAAGCTACCTAAACACAGCATAATTATTTAAAACTAAATTTATTTAAATTAATCATAAATTGAAACTTGTGCAACTTTTGGAAGAGCCAAAAATCTGTTATTTTGATATAAATTCCACAAAAAGGATTAAATTGCACGGTAAAAACTTTTTCATGTAAAATAACTTCATATCTTTAAGTTTCTTACAACCAAGTATCAAATTCCTGCATGAAAAATTAAGTGGTGAAAAAATTCCCTAAAGTGATGTTCCCATTTGGGAACATCGGCAGGTAAAAGGTTAAGTTGCTGTCTAATCTAGACTGCAACTTAACTTGACCCCATGACGTGACTAATAAACAAAGTAGTTCCCATCGCGGTGTCTGAATGTTGAGTGAAATGAAGAACGTCAATTTAAAAATATGATTATTTTGTTAAACCCATGTGTACATAGTGCTTTTCAATCATGCGATTTGCGTACCAAAACTCCTCCTATCAACCCAACAGGCTTCGTGTTTACCGATTTCTCCTTCCGCATTTGTGACGTACTGGGTTCAAGAAACGTTGCAACCAAGTATAGTATAGTAAAATTTCAATTTACCAAACATAACCAACCTGAAACTTTCAAAACATGGTTTTCTCCACAGTTGAGTTGTCAAGTAGAAGGCCTCCACGTGGCATGTATCCTCCTTTTCAGCCACAGCTTGACAATTTTATGACAACGAAAACTTGCTTCAATTTGGCGACTCTTCGGAGCTTCTCTAAGAATACGAAAGGAAGTCCGTATGATCCATCAGTGTTAATCTCGATCACCCGATCTTGATCATTTTTATTTTATACAGGGTTTTTCAACTAAGTGTTTCTGAACTTCTAGAAAGGGTAAGGCACACCTAGATGACTCAGAATCACATAGGAATGGGGGGGTCGGAAATAAATTTATAAGCGGGCATGCAGGTTGTATAATCCCCAGTGGATATTGACACGTCACCTTTGAAGATTGGACTAAAACCAGCAAAATCGCTCGATTCCGGTGTTTATTTCATTAAAACTAATTTTACAATTGAAATTCCAGCTCTTAAATTATGTAACGAACGCCTGAATCCAAGGTTTATAGAATATAAGGTTGGATCTTCACATAGACATGGAAAAAGCTCGTGACGTCTCGTTTCCGCTGCCAGTGACGTCATTTGTAACGCCTCCTAACTGTTTGAACAACCAATCACTTTCAGTTTGAGCGGGATAAGGGAAAGATACTGGTGGCATGGAAACTTCACGCTCCGCCTTAACAAGCCTGATTGGCCAGTGTAAGCTTTGGCTCGTCACTTCCGCTGCCAGTGACGTCACTGGTAGCAGTGTCAGATGGGCCCCCCGTGGCCTGAATCATGCGATTTTGATGGTTTTAATCCTATCTTAAAAGGTTACGAGTTAATTTCCACTGGGGATTATACAAGATCCCATGCCCGCTTCTAAAAACCCCTAGGTCGTTAGGAGTGCATGTCTATCCCCCCATTTTTATGTGATTCTGAGTCGTTTAGGTGTGTGGGAACTACGATTTACGAAAATTTGTGTCGTAAAATTCTTTGCTCTCCAGAGCAGGATGCAAGAAACACGTATTTTTTACCTTTTTTAGTTTTTTACTTATTGTTTTTAAAATGTGTCGGTCGTTTTTGGGAAACCCTGCACCCATACGCTCCAGGGCCGTATCTAGGGGATTGGTTTTGAGGGTTCAAACCCCTCCCCAAATTTGGACACAATTTTGATATCGTTTTTTTTTCTTAAAAATTATGTGACTCACAAGGAGCAGTCTCAAAATGAGTTAAAACACTACTAAAAAAAATAACAAAAAAATCAAACAAATTCCAAAGATTTCTGGGGGATAGCACCCAAACACTCTTTAGAATTTTTAAACATATTATGTACTGTTTTCCTTGAAACTTCTGTGACTTATGAGGAGTGATTCTCATTTTGTGTAACATAAAGTCTAAAAAATTAATTAAAACACTACTTTTAGGGGTCAATTTCCAAAATTTTTCTGAAGTAGGATCCCTGAACCCCCTCATAATGTTGCTGTTTATTATACTATACTGTGTTTCTTTGAAAATTCAGCCGCTTACAATGAGGGTAATCCGAAAAGGCCTACAAATCAGCTAAAACGCTATTTTGAGGGGGCTATTTCCAAAATATTTCGGTGGGAGGACCTCCAGACCCTCCAATTTTTCTTGTAATTCACATTGTTTATGAAATTTTGAAGTTAAGTTCACCAAAATTAATATAACATGGGGAAGTCATCTAAAACTAGTAAGGAGGTAACTCGGAAAAATGTTTGGTCAAAACCCCTCGCGAAAAAAAAGTCTAGTTACGGCCCTGAAACTCTCCAAAATTAGACAGAATTTTACGGTTAACCTAAAAGAAACTTGCTACACTGCTATTCTCTCAACAAACGCTATTCAAATCATTCTCTAGATGTCAAGACAGGCACCGCTAAAAGGAGCGAAATGTTCGGTGGTGCTGCCATCTATCTGCAACCAATTTAAACTTCAACTGAGAAAGGTACAATGCTAAAGGGAGACTATTGCAATTTTAGCACTGGTATTATTATTATTATTATTTAGCACTGGTCACAATTTTAAAATATTTTTTTTTGGAAATTCGAACTTATTATTTTCAATGAATTTCAAATAGTTTTATTTAGAAAATAGTTTACTTTGTATCTTAAGCTTTAATAGGTAGATGGCAGCACCACAAGTAATGAAAAGGACTCGCTTAGGGATAGTTATCTTCATAATATGTTCTCACGATCACACATTTTTCTCTCACGGCCCAATTTTTACAATAACAGTCAGCGGCCGGCGGGCCGACGTGGGATATTTAATCCACGAGGACGAGCGTGGGTTCTACCAGACCCCGCGCTCAAATCAGGAAGGGGTATTCTGGGGTAGGGAAAAGAAAGGGTATTCTGGGGTTCAAGGAAAGGGTATTCTGGGGTTCAAGGAAAGGGTATTCTGGACAGTGCCCCTTGGACCCAAAAATAGTACTGCTCAAAATGAGTTTAAACCCTTCTTTTACAGGTCATATTTTAGACATTTTCTAGGGCAGGACCCCCATACCCCCCAGCGGTACCAAAAGGGGACCTTGAGTGATACTTTTTAGAAAATCTCCAACATTTTGACGTTTTTCTCAAAAGGTGATGGTCTAAAAAAGCGCCCCTTCCTTGAATCCCTGCTGGATCTGCGCCTGGCTCAAATAAACTTTCACAGAAACTCTCATTTTCAACCGAAAGAACTGAAAGACAATTTATCTCAAATTTTTCAGAAAAAAAGTACAGAAAGAAAAATCAGAAACAAAGTCTATGCCAACTCTAACCCCCGTCTCCCTCTATTCTATCCTAAATAGGATCCTGTGTTTCCAGTAAAAATTTGATAGTTAACACAACGAAAATTCCATTGCTTATACTGTTTTTTTTTTATTAATTATCTCAAAACTTGGTTTTTGGACTTAATCCCTTTTCCAAACAGACGATTCAATTGTAACACATTTAATTCATAGGAGTTAAACTGCCTTTGATAAAAAAGAACACGAATTGCTACACGCGGATGTCTTCTCTGGACCCCGCTGGGTTCAATTCTGACAATTTTAATGACTGAATTCTAACAGGGTTCCCACTCAATTTCAGATATAAAATTCCCTGACTTTTCCAGGCTATTTACGGCATTTTTCAGATATTTTTTGCCCTTATGATCATATATTTTCAATAAATGGTCTATTTTTACCACTTTCTAAAGCCAAAATTGACACCAAACATTAAAAATATTGTTCATTTTCCAGGTATTCTGTATGATTTTCCAGGTTTTTGACCAAAATGAGGAATTTTCCTTGACTATCCCCTGACTTTTTAGGTGAAATTAAAGTTCCCTGACTTTTCCAGGTTTTTCAGGTATTCCCTGACCAGTGGGAACCCTGATTCTTAGGGCTGGGCTGCAGCCACCTTTTGCACTTTTTTACTAAGCTCGAAATTTTCGACAAAACACGGAATTTATGATGTTCAAAAAACAAATTTTCGGGTCTGCCCTTTTTTGTATAAAATACCTCGACTTTGCAGTACCTCTGAAATATAATACAGATACTATTTTACCCAATTTTAATTTTAAAAAAAATATCGTAACACATTTAATTCATAAGAGTCAGCAGGGGTACATAATATGTCCGAACACCAGAACGAGGTTTGGGGGAAATTTGTGAGCTGTAGGGAAATTTTTACCCAAATTTATAAAGAAAGAACGTGACAAATTCAATTTTTACAAATTCCGGAATTCCAATTTCCGCGAAATTTTTTTTTGTTTAGACTTTAGTGACAATCATATCCTCTGACTACTACGGAAATTTGATAAAAACTGTTGAGTTGCGGACGTATTAAAGTGCAAAACTACGCCGAAAAATAAAATTTCCTTGGTGAATACCTGGAAGTTGCCAGTGTAGGAAAAACAACGTATCCGTGACAGGATCGGTGAATTTTCTCTAAATATCAGGGTCTTTTCTAATCACATCAGTGTTCTTGCTTTTAAATTTGGGACAATTTTGGACCAAAACAAATAGTGTTCTGGGGAAATATTGAGCTTTAAAACATTTTCAGAACCCGGAAGTCAGCCAGGCGCGGATCCAACGGGGGGTGGGGCATTTTTCTAGACCATCACCCTTACCTTTTGAGAAAAAAGTCAAAATGTTGACGCTGGGGGGGTATAGGGGGTCCTCCCCCACAAGAAAAAATTTGAAATTTGACCAGTAAAAGTAGGGTTTTAACTTATTATGAGTACTTTTTGGGTCTTTTTTTTTCGTACTTGTGAGGGATTTTTTGGGTCCAAGGGGGCACATTTTTTATGATGAAAGAGGGAAGTGTAGAATCATCAGACATTACTGAAATTACATAAACTATTCACCTAAATTTGGTACAGATTCCAATTTTCTAAAAGTGAAATTTCAAATATGTTTGAATGGTCTTGAAGTATTTAAAATTAACTTTATTGATAATCACTAAAATTTAAAAAAAAGCCAGTAAAACCAATTACTTAAGACTGGATGGAATTGAAATTCCAAGATTGAGGCATTTTTGAAATGAAGGAGTCAGAGCCTGATTTCTGGGAGGGCATTCGGGCATGGGCGTCATTTAGGGGGGGTAATTGTCCCCCCCCAAGGATGGGGGAGGACCTGCGGCTCACTTTGAAACCTTGACGTTTATTTCTTTCAAAAGGGGCCCCAAAAATTGCTTAAAAAGCTAAGAAAATGTGAAATGAGTGTATGAATTAAACTTCCTAAGCTTAAAAAGCTTTTGAACAGAAAATTTTTTTTACAGTGTTTAAAGATGATTGATTTTGTTATGTTAAGTCAAATAAATTTAAGTTTTATTTTAAGACATGTCGCAGCCCCCCCTCAAAGGGGTCTTTTGCTCTGGGCCCCCAAACTTGTAAGTCGGGCCCTGGGAGTCAGCTGCTTTTGATCAAAAAGGATACGCTACACACGCGGATGTCTTCGCTGGACCCCGCTGGGTTCAAATTCGGTATTAAAGCAGGACATTGACCAAGCGGTCATCCCAGGCAGGAGAAAAACCTAGTCAGATGAAAATAACCGTCGTTCGTTACGTCATCGCGGAGTTGCATCGTCGAAAGCAGATCACAAACAGCGCTCCTTGCCAAGACACGTGCGGCACCAAAACACAAGCAAAACAGAGATCGAGGAGAAAACAAATAAAAGGTGAAAGCGATAACCTTGAAAAAACTACAGCAGCTCTCCGCGAGTGGAGGAGGTGTTTGTATATAGAGCGCGCATCGGTGCGGTGACCCGCCGTGGTGGGACACAGTTCCGCATTTTGCCTCTTTCAGTGAGGGATTAATACAATTTTGTGGGTGGCGACGCCGCGGTTTAGATGGAATATTCAATGTACAGTAGGTCCTCCTTGGGGGATAATTTTTTAAAAAAATAATTCCTTTAAAACTAGCACTGTTAAGCTGTTTGAGACTTAAAACTGATATAAAATAAGGTGAAAAATAGGGGAGAAAGAGGTACATAAATTTAAAAAAATGTTGAGCAGTAAAGAAATCCAAGTGAAAGTAAGGGGGGTCTGGGGGTCCTCCCCCAGAAAATTTCTAGAAATTGTTTCCCTGAAAAACAGCATTTTAACTCGGATTTTATCCGCTTAGTCTGACTTTCGGAGGGGTAACCCGGCCCCTTTAACCCCTTTATATACGCCTCTGGCCTATGGTACTTGAGATTTCGACCTAAAATTTTTTAGAGTTACACAAGCAAAAATGTTTTTTTTTCGGACACTTTTTAGGGGTCGTCCTTAGTTGAATAAGGGCTAATCATAATTTTAACACTTGAAATAGGGTCTAAAAAGTTTTAGGTCAGGCCCAATGGGGGTCTGGACCCTGGACCCCTCCTTGGCTACGACGCCCCTGAATAGAAACTTCTATCTTATCATCATAGAAAGCGACTTAAAATACTCAATAGCCAAAGAAAGAAAAGGTGGGAGGGGGTCCGGGGTGGACGAAAGTCCTGCCTAAATGAGCCGCTTTTTTAAGTTCCACATTCTTTGGTTTCACCACAAACAAAAAAAATGTAAACAAAAATCGATTTTTTTTTTCAACTCTTTTTTGGGTTAGTTATAGATAGTTAGTTTAGTTTTTATTCGAAAGCTCTCAACTGGCGGGCTGAATTATTTGTTACTTATTTATTATTAATCCAAATATCCAAAAAAGTAGAAAAATTTTCAGGAATTTGACCCTAAATACGTCACTAATTTTTGATTGTTAGGGGACGTCCATAAGTTTCGTGTGGTCAAAAAGGGGGGTCCAGCAATTTTTATTTTTTATAAATGACTTAAAAAAATTTTTGTCCTTCAACTTTGTCTGAAAGGAAAAAGTATACTTTCTCCTTTCTACACCTTTTCTCTCTTTTTAGCGTTTCTTTTTAGGGGGCACTTTCCGGATTCCCTCTTATGAATCCGCGCCTGGCCTAGAAGGGAAGACATAAAAAAAAAGAAAAAGCACACTCGACAAAAAAAAAAAAAAATTTTTTTTCATTCATTCAAAACTCTCCAACTCTCTTTCTCAATTTCTCTCATCCCTTCTCACTCTCCTATTTTACCCCCAAAAAAGTGAGAATAGAGAATAGATGCTCAAAGCGCCGCCTGCACCTAGTGCCTCTCGGGGCATGGTTGCCAGATATAGTAGAGAGAGCGGAGGACACGCGCTCTCGTTCCCTGCGCGTTATGTCATCTGTCCAGACGTTGCATAATTACGGAGCGGTTTTTGCGCTCGTGTTTATTAATGGCCGATCCTGCTTGGTGCGTTTCCTCCTGCTCCCTTTATCTTTCCTTCGGCGCGTGTGGCTTAATTGTGGCGCTTTTTGGCGGTCTGATGGTTATATTAGGAAAACAATTGAAAATGCGACCATATTATGAGTTACACCCGACATGCTGTCTTGCTCTACTTTTGTATTACTTTTCATCAGTGTATTTCACACTTACGATCATCCCCCGTTAGCAAAAAAATCAACTATCGATCGCGAAGAAAATAATGTAATTTTCAGGGTCCCCTGACATGGGTCGAAATAAAGACATTTGAGCAGCGTTAGAAATTGGAAAAATTTCTCACTGGTCCTGCTTACCACTACTTTGCCAATCTTGTTGCTTGCTCCTCAACCAAATGTCCGCCAAATTAAAAAGGACAGGTTTAAATTTTTTAAAAGTAACTATGCCCTTAAAGTGAATACCAATAATTAACTACCCGACAAAAATCCAAAGATAAGCTAAAATCCGCCCAAAATAAAGATTGAAGTGCTGTCATTTAATGTCGTCTAAAAATCATACTTATCATAGTAGGGGAGCCCATGATGCTAAATGTGGATTTACTCGAGCGCGTCAGATAATCATAGGGGAGAAACCTTGCATGCTTTTGAGTAACTCCACCAAATACAAGCTCTCCATGTTGGTGGGTTTGTTTAGAACAGCCCGTCAAAATTTGAAAGAAAACTAGTTACATGGACATACTCGAGCGCGTCAGATTGGCTACCAAGACAGTTTACAACTAGTTGAGCCTAGTTTCCTGGCTACTAGTCTATAAACATTTTGTTTCGTACATTTTTCTCAAAAAGAGCGATAGCGTCTTACCGGTCTGGGCTTTACTTTGCAACCCTCCCGCTCCCTTACCCACCGCTCAAATCGGCAGATTTTAGAAAATGTACACTTTTTAGCTGGTAACTAACCCACCTTATCAATATCTGACGCGCTCGAGTATGTCCACTTAACTAATTTTTTTTTACAAATCTGACGGGGTGTTCTAGACAAACCCCCCTACATAGAGAGCTTATATTTGGTGGAGTTACTCAAAAGCATGCAAGGTATCCCCCCTATGATTATCTGACGCGCTCGAGCTACTACCCAAAAACACTCTGGGCTCCCCTGCTATCATGCATGGAGTTCAGGAATATCATATATTTTACAAACAGCAGGGATTTTTTTTGCTCATAACTCTTGCATCAACGTTTCTGTAGTGTTCGGCACTAGTTAACTAGAACTAGTTGCAACTAGTAGTTAACTACCGATCAACTAGTAGTTAACTAGTAGTTTAACTACTTTTTTTAATAACTACTAGTTGAAACTACTTTCAAATTTTCAACTACTTTAAAAAAATTTTGTTTAAAATTTTTATCAAAATATACAAAAAATACACTGCTATTTATAACTACAATGTCATGGTAGAGTACTCCAGAAATAAAGCGCCGATTTGAGCGAAGCATAAAGTTTTTTTGATATAGATAAGAAAGATGTATTAGAATTTGGGCAAAAAAAAAGGTTATGCAATTAAATAGACTAGTTAACTAGTAGTTAACTACTTTGGGAAACAGTTAACTACTAGTTGCAACTAGTCCCAGGAAAAAATAGTTAACTACTAGTTGCAACTAGATTTCCTCAGACTAGTTAGTAGTTGGTAGTTAACTACTTTTTGACCACTAGTTGCCGAACACTACGTTTCTGCTACCACTCCGAATGTGTATAGAACTCCACTATCAACCCACTTATCCTACATGGGGGTCATTTATAGTGTTCGGCAACTAGTGGTCAAAAAATAGTTAACTACCAACTACTAACTAATCTGGAAAAATCTAGTTGCAACTAGTAGTTAACTATTTTTTCCTGGGACTAGTTACAACTAGTAGTTAACTGTTTCCCAAAGTAGTTAATTACAAGTTAACTAGTCTATTTAATTTCATAACCTACCTTTTGGCAAAATTCTAATACATCTTTCTTATCTATGTCACAAAAAACGTTTATACTTCGCGCAAAAATGGTCTTTATTTCTGGTTATGGTATTTGAGTACTCTACCTTTGATAAAAATTTTAAATATCTTTTTAAATTTTAAATAATTTTTTTTTGAAGTAGTTGAAAATTTGAAAGTAGTTTCAACTAGTAGTTATTAAAAAAGTAGTTCAACTAATAGTTGAACTAGTTTAAACCAAAAGTAGTTAAACTACTAGTTGATCAGTAGTTAACTACTAGTTGCAACTAGTTCTAGTTAACTAGTGCCGAACATTAGTCATTTAGGAGGGGTAAACTGGCCTCAAGTTTTCACTGTCATCTGAACAGTCTGAAAGTCCCTCGAAATATCTATAACTTCAACAAGGAGCATTGGATGTAACCCAAAAAGTCTCAAAAAGGAGTTAAAGGACTACTTTTGAGGGTCAAATTTCAAAAAAAATTTCATTTTAAGGCCTGTTAAAGAGTGTTTTTCCCTCGAAAATTCTGGCTCTTAGAAGAAGCTTTTCCTTTTGAGTCTTCTACACAGAGTTTGGAAAGATCCTAAAACACTAGTTTAAAGAGGAATTTTCAAAAAATATTCTGAAGGAGAACCTCTAGCCCCAATTGAAAGTTTGACGTTTATTTATAACTTTTCCCCTAGAAAATTCTGTGGGTTACAAGAAATTGTTCTTTTTGGAAGTAACACAGAGGGCCTCTCAAAATGAGCTGAAACGCTACTTTAAGAGGCAAATTTTCAAAAATTTTCTGGTGGGGACGTCCACAGACCCCCTTTTTTACATAGGGCTTACGTTGTAAAATTTTAACGTTGGTTTCCTCACAAAAAAGTCTGATGGTTACGGCGTGACCCAACCCCACTTAAATAATCCTTGCCCCCACCCTAACCAAAAGCTGTAATGACGCCCCTGCACTCTTAGAAGACCCATGGTATGAATTTCATCGATAAGAAACTAAAATTAGTGTCATAATTCCCCCTCCCAAAAAAAAAAAAAAAGTTATCCTTATTTTTTTTTTTTGGACACGATGTAATAATAAAAAGAGAATTGGTTTTCCATCAGAAGGTGCAGCGGAAGTGACGTAACCACAACAAGACGTGTGATTGTGTCTGCGGTTGACTCTTTCAGCGAAATGGTGTGTTTTCCCAGCAGCCGGTGAACCAGATATATTGGCACGCTGTGATGTAACTGACCTTTACTCGTTGTTACATCCGCCTCTTTCCTTCTTCCTTTTCCCCCGCTCTTACCAGGAAGGGTTGAGTTGTCATCTCCTCAGGGGCACCTTGCGTAATTTTCCCCGAAACACTTAAATACACTGTAAAAAACTCCCGTAAATTTACAGTTTTGAGGGGTCATTCATTAATTACGTAAACGTCCCGAGGGGGAGGGGGGTCAACCCTATTCTTACGTAAGATTTTCCAAGTTAATGTTAACAAATTCCAATTATTCAAATCAAATTACTATTTATAACCCCAGAAAAACTTAAAAATGCTGACGATCTAGGTATTTTATCGAAGCTTTAATTTAAAAAAAAAAATGAAATTTTGAATATTGGAATCTTAAGTAAGAATAGGGGGGAGGGGTTTGAAAATCCTTACATGGGGGTAGAGGGGGTCAAAAATTGACAAAATCATCCTTACGTAATTAATTAATGAATGGCCCCTAATCTGGGAGCTGCGTTGGTTGTGGAAAACCGTTAAAATTACGAAGTAAATCCGTAAAAACGACGGCGTTTTTGCATTTTAATCCATGTTTTCTGTTTTTTACAAGGTAAAACACTGTTGTTTTTACGGATTTACTTCGTAATTTTGACGGTTTTCCACAACCAACCCAGCTGCCAGTTTAAAACCGTAAATTTTACGGGATTTTTTTTTTACAGTGAAACTTGATTTTTGGACTTGTTTCCTTTCTCAAACTGACGATGATATTTTATAGAGAGTTTACATAAATCATTAGCTTTCAGCTATGGATAAAACTTAAAATATTAAATTTGCTTCACATTTAAAAAAAAACACTCTTTAAAACTTCTGTCTATACTACATGACAGAATACTTATTCTATAATATCCTGTTTTTTTTTAAATATGTTACGTAATACACGAAACACAACAGTAAAGATACCCAACTGTGATAGAAACTGTGTCAGCGATGATTATCACAGAGTTATGCAAGGATGAGATAAAGCACACTGGAGGGTTGATAACCTTCTATGGTCAGAATTTTATCAGTGCAGGAGAACTTTAGGATCACTATTCGCGGAGCATTCATAAAGAAATGTCACAATCGAGTTTCACATCTAAGAGCAATTCATTAAATGATTCAATAGGTTTTCGTGTTATTTAATCAATAAATAAATACCATACTAGACAGCAACTTAAGTTGACCCTATGACGTCACTGACAAACAAAGTACTAGTTCAGTTCTCATCACGGTGTCTGAATTTTGAGTGAAATGAAGAAAGTCAATTTAAAAATGTGATTATTTTGTGAAACCCATGTATATGTTACGGGCAATGTGATAAATCGGACATTATTAAAAATGCCCGAAGTGAAGGCGGGCAATATGATAAATTCAATGGCATTTATGAATGAAATTTATCACTTTGTCCACCTCCACTTCGGGCATTATTAATAATGCCCGATTTATCACATTGCCCTTACATACAGGGTGTTTCAAAAGTCCGTTTCACGGCTTTTATTTGGAACCAACGTCTCCTAGGGTCCTGGAAGTAAGGTCTACCCCTAGGTAAGTGACCCTGGAGTATCCATTGAGTGGACTTACAGCGCCCCTGGCGGCGAAATAAAAGAGTTTAAAAAATTATTTAAGAAACTAAAGGAGATAGAGCAAACACCTCAGTGAGAGTACTGCTGCCATTGTTATAAGTAACTCACTGAAAAAAATTTCATGAAAATATTGTGAATATTCACGGAGATATTAGGATGTGAAAATAGCCGGTTTTTAGAACCCAAAACCGGAAAAGTTCGCAAATTTGCAAGTTTTTTAAATTTTTTGATTAAAATTTTACTTCATCTAACTAAAAAGATAGAAAACTACATAAAAACTCTGAAAAACTTGCAAATATGCGAACTTTTCCTCTTTTGGGTTCTAAAAACCGACTATTTTCACATGCTAATATCTCCGTGAATATTCACAATATTTTCATGAAATTTTTTTCAGTGAGTTACTTATAACAGTGGCAACAATACGCTCATTGAGGTGTTTGCTCTATCTCCTTTAGTTCCTTAAATAATTTTTTTAACTTTTTTATTTCGCCGCTAGGGGCGCTGTAAGTCCTCTCAATGGATTCTCCAGGGTCACTTACCTAGGGGTAGACATTACTTCCATGACCCTAGGAGACGTTGATTCCAAATAAAAGCCGTGAAACGGACTTTTGAAACACCCTGTATATATACTATAGTGCTTTTCAATCACGATTTGCGTACCGAAACTCCTCCTAGCAACCCAACAGGCTTCGTGTTTACCGATTTCTCCTTCCGCATTTGTGAAGTACTGGGTTCAAGAAACGTTGCTGTCGAGTATTAGACTGCAACGTTACTTGACTAAGGACAAACTAAACAAAGAAAGTAGTTCCCCAGGCGGTGTCTGAATTTTAAGTGAACTAAAATTTAAAAATATCATTATTTAGTTAATCCCACGTATTTATAGCGTCTTTTTATCACGATTTGTTATACCTAAACTCCTTTTAGCAACCCAACAGACCTTCTGTTTACACAGCTTTTCCTTCTTTTTTTATCAGGATTTGCGTACCGAAACTCCTCCTAGCAACCCAACAGGCTTTCTGTTTACGCATTTTCTCCTTCCGCGTAGTGACGTACTGGGTTCAGGAAACATTGGGGGGGGGCTGTTGAGAAATAAAATCCTTCCAACAAGTAATACGAGAATCGCCAGTTTATCTCCGCGTGGGATACATTTTCGTAACTCGGATCACCCGTTTCGTAACACGCGTCAAGAAGGAAGCCGGTCTTTCACGGCCAAACCGCAGAACGATCTCGAAAAGAGACGAAAGTTTCCGTTATTCAGGTGACGAGCATCCCCATCATACCCTTTTGCATAACAGCCACTTGTTGTATTGCATCCCTACTATAAATGACGTCATCTGCTTTTAATAAACCCCTTTGTCAACGTCTACAGCTGGAGAATGAGCTACTTGCGGTTGATATTAGCTAGTGTTCGGCAACAAAGGTCAAAAAATAGTTAACTACTAACTAGTCTGGGAAATTGTAGTTGTAATTATTTTTTCCTGGGACTAATTGCAACTTGTAGTTACCTATTTCCCAAATTAGTTAACTACTAGTTAACTAGTCTAATTTCATATCCTACTTTTTGGCAAAATTCTAATACATCTTTCTTATCTATGTCACAAAAAACGTTTATACTTCGCACAAAAGTGATAAACATTTTAAATTTTAAATAATTTTTTTTTGAAGTAGTTAAAAATTTGAAAGTAGTTTTAACTAGTAGTTAATTAAAAAACTAGTTGGAACTACTTTAAGGCTGGGCGCGCACGAGTGACTAAAGTCACGGCGACCAGGATGACTAGTATCAAAAATATCACTAGAAAACAATAGAGCATTTTCAATCACATGACTTTACCTAACAACGGCCTTAGCAACGTTGTTTTTATCCTCCAGTGATGTCATGTGCGAATGCTGCTATTGGATGCTTCTATTTCCCGCCCCTAACAGCAGCCTTAGCAACGTTGTTTTTGTCTTTGTCACCGTGACAAAAGTCGCCCGTGCGCGCTCGCCCTAAACTAAAAGTAGTTAAACTACTAGTTGATCGGTAGTTAACTGCTAGTTGCAACTAGTTCTAGTTAACTAGAGCCGAACACTAACACACACTGGGTGCTACAAACTTCCAACATAAAATAAAGGAAATTTATTAGTGTTCATCCGGCGTCTTCTACGTCCGTGAAGATTCTAATTTTAGACCTAGAGGTCCGCGGACTTGGGAACCACTGGAATATAGTTATAAAATTTAATGTTTTTTGACATGCTGATTTTTATTGAGACATTGTAAAATCAGCATGCCAAAAAAAATTTTTTTTGTTTAATTAATTTGTACAATTAACTTTGAAAACCATCGCCAGATTTGGCGACTTATCTCGAGAATGGCCCAACTTCGGAATCTGCCCCACAAATCTTATTATGCAAAAGGAAATCATTATCCATAAAAAAAATTCAACAAGTATACGTGTTTGTTATTCAGATATATACCGGTAACAACATCCCACCTTATGCTACGTAAGAGCTATACACACTCCTCCTGGAAACTTCTTCTATCACATCCATATCAGCAGCAGCTTTGTCGTAATTATCTGCAAGCGTAATAGCGTGAGGTAATAGCGATTGTTTGTTCGAAATCATCCTTGCCCCGAGATGAGAGACGGATCGCTTATCGCCCAGCGCGCGTGCGGGGATGCGAGCGCGCGTGGCATCCCATCCTCTTTTGCACCGAACGAAAAATAACACTGTAGCGCAATTTATTGAATCGTCAGTTTCAAAAAAGGAATAAATGGCAAACTTACTATCTGTGCTCAAAAATAAAATCTCCAAGGTTCGCTCTACACCAGGGCCGTATCCAAGGGGGGGGGGGAGGTTCAAACCCAGTGTTATTCCTAGTTTTTTTTTTTTTTTAGGAGTAAAAATACTCCTTGACTTTTTTTAGGGGGAGTGAAATTCAATTATGATGAGTGGAATACGGAAATAGCATAAACTACAAAAACAAGACACTAAAACCACAATCAAACTCCCTAAGCATCAGAACAATAAATGAAAAAAAAATTATTATGGCTGTATGAAAACACAATTAAAAGTATATAAAAGTAAAGAAACACAATTAAAAATTAGGGTGGCGTAGCTTTTGGCAATTGGCTTTGGCCAGAAGTCGGGCGAAAATGTCTCCGCTGAGATCAGTCGGTGTTTTGAGTAGAAAAGTATTATTTGTTGATTTCGATGGGGCCCACGCGGTGCATTTTCTAAGCTAAACCTTTGTGAAAAATTTAAAGAGTGAAAATACTCCTGGCTAGTTTTTTAAAGAGTATTTCCGATGTTCAAAGAGTGAAACACTCTCTCAGAGGAGTTAAAAATATCTCTGTTCAAACCCCTTCCGAAATTTAGACACCGATTTTTATACTGTGTTTTTCTTCGAAAATTCTGCAAATTTATAATTGAGTGAGCGTTTTAAGGGTTCTATTTGAGGCATTTCTCTGCACAAGGCACAAGGTTTCGTACTAAATCGATGTTGCTCTACAACTTTGTAATTGACTAATTTAGCAAATCTTTAAAACTTTTTAAAATAAAAATTATAGCTCCTATCATTTCCGCTAGGAGGCGTTGAAAGTTGTGACATCGGATACAGACTGGTCACTTTACTATACCTAGACACCACTTTTAAGACTATATCTGTAGGGGTTAAAAAGTTAAAGGGGGTGGACACTTATCATGGGACACACTGTATTACAACATATGTATAAATTATTTTTAAATAATATTCCATAACAGTACTCCATAACAGTAATTCCATAACAGTACTATTTTCGTAAACACCCATTCCAAACCTACGAATATTTGCGCCCCCTATAATATATCCTTACCCTCGGCCTTCCAGTTAAAATACATTTAGAGGGTTTATGTAAACCAAGGACAATTCTTTTAAAATACCTGATGATGGTAATAACATTTTTCCCTCAGAATATTCTCGTTAACTAATGCATGCATTAGGTATTATATACCTCTCCGTTAATACACTTTACATCCCCATACAGGCACGTGCGTTCTGATTTATATTCCATGAACAGAATAGCGTGAGTAATTATAAATACTCTATTCCCATAGTTATACGTTCATATTTCCAAGCAGCTCGTTTTAGCTAAAATTTTCTCTTTGTTTTTTCTTCCCGTAAAACCGGTTACTCTCATTAGAATTGCTAATTATCCATGAATGAGATATCTAAATTTATACTCTTTAAAAAATGTATCCTGAGATATCTATCCGACAGAAATAGCTTACGAAATCTCTAGATGGATGGAAGAGGTTGGAGATAGGTGATAAGAGACTTGTGTAACTAGTGTTGTGTCCACCGTTTTCACTCTGATGTAATGTTATCGAGCGCGTGTGCACGCAAATAGAAATATTATGAGGGGTAATGATAAGGCAAAGAGAGAGAGGAAATAGTTTGTGTATCTTTTGTTTTTGTGTGTCAGTTAGTTTGCATCTCAAAATGGAATGAGAATAATTAAATTTGAAATGAATTTTTATTGAATGAATGTATTAAAATTGAAGGAGTAACGTGAATTGAATAGAATGAAATTGAAAATAATAATTAATGAATGAATAATAAATGATTTGGAAATGCATAATAAAAATTAAATGAAAATACAAGTTATAATTTAAAATGGAATAAAAATACTAAAACTCAAAAAGTGTGTAATCGAAAAAAATATGGCTGTATTTAAAAAAAAAAACAAGTTTATTAACCTGGTTTTCAAATTTGCTTTTGGCTAGCCAATATTATTTGCTTTTAATGCGAAAAAAACCCCACTCCATTTGGACCAAAGTTTTCCCATTTAACGGTATTTGGTTTGTTCTGTCTGTATTTTCTATTAAGGGGCCGTTCAAATATTACGTAAGCACCTATGGGGGAAAGCTGTTTGCTTATTTTTCCTGACAAAGGGGGAGTATGAGCGATGCTTACGTAAGATGTTAAAAAACACTGCATTTTCGAAAATATCTTGTTTCTTGCATAAATAATTTGAAAATTCAACCAAAAATAAATTTCACAAAAAAAAACTGAATTAAGAAAAAAAATTAAGCATTTTTCACAAGGAAAGTTTTAAGGATAGGTTAAGTGTTCATGGAGAACAATGAATTTCAGAAATCTAAGTATTACTAAAGAGTTTGTCAAAAAAAAAGAAAAAAAAACACCAAGGGAGGGGGTCAGGCAGTTTGTTTTCATACCTAATTATGAAGGGGAAGTTTTGCTGTTTGCTTAATTTTGCTGACAAGGGGGGTCAAAATGATCAAAAACTTGCTTACGTAATATTTGAACGGACCCTAATTAAATTTTTCAAGAAAAAAAAACCTGCCGTATCTAACCAATTGGTAATTTTTAGTTTTTTGCCAAAACTTTTTTTCTCCATTTTAGCTTTTGTTTGCTAATGGAATCTCTAGCCTGATACTAAGAAGGCAGAAAGAAGCCACTTCCTTATACGTCACCGACTGTCACTCCTTCCGCGTGTCGTGGAGTTGAGAGAGCAGCAGCGCCTCCCCCACCCAAGAGAGAGCATGAATGGGCGCAACCCGACACCCAGAATTATCTCATGGGCGTTGGCAACGGTGCAACTTGGCTCCTCCATCCTGCATCAAGGAGACTCGCATCATGGCAGAGGAATTTCAACGCGGCCAAAAAAATAACTACTTAAGCCTTCATGAAAATATATAAAAATCAAAACTTACGTTTAATAAACAAGAGGACACGAGTGTATATGTCCCTGTAGTGTTCGGCACTAGTTAACTAGAACTAGTTGCAACTAGTAGTTTAACTACTTTTAGTTTGAAGTAGTTCAACTATTAGTTTAACTATTTTTTTAACTAACTACTAGTTAAAACTACTTTCAAGTTTTCAACTACTTCAAAAAAACATTATTTAAAATTTAAAAAGGCATTTAAAATTTTTATCAAAGGTAAGAGTACTTCAAATACCATAACCAGAAATAAAGACCATTTTTGCACGAAGTATAAATTTTTTTTTGTGATATAGATTAGAAAGATGTATTAGAATTTTGCCAAAAAGTAGGTTATGAATTTAAATAGACTAGTTAACTAGTAGTTAACTACTTTGGGAAATATTTAACTACTAGTTGCAACTAGTCCCAGGAAAAAATAGTTAACTACTAGTTACAACTACAATTTCCCAGACTAGTTAGTAGTTGGTAGTTAACCATTTTTTGCCCACTAGTTGCCGAACACTATGTCCCAGGAAAAAATAGTTAACTACTAGTTACAACTACAATTTCCCAGACTAGTTAGTAGTTGGTAGTTAACTATTTTTTGCCCACTAGTTGCCGAACACTATGTCCCAGGAAAAAATAGTTAACTACTAGTTACAACTATAATTTCCCAGACTAGTTAGTAGTTGGTAGTTAACTATTTTTTGCCCACTAGTTGCCGAACACTATGTCCCAGGAAAAAATAGTTAACTACTAGTTACAACTACAATTTCCCAGACTAGTTAGTAGTTGGTAGTTAACTATTTTTTGCCCACTAGTTGCCGAACACTATGTCCCAGGAAAAAATAGTTAACTACTAGTTACAACTACAATTTCCCAGACTAGTTAGTAGTTGGTAGTTAACTATTTTTTGCCCACTAGTTGCCGAACACTATGTCCCAGGAAAAAATAGTTAACTACTAGTTACAACTACAATTTCCCAGACTAGTTAGTAGTTGGTAGTTAACTATTTTTTGCCCACTAGTTGCCGAACACTATGTCCCAGGAAAAAATAGTTAACTACTAGTTACAACTATAATTTCCCAGACTAGTTAGTAGTTGGTAGTTAACTATTTTTTGCCCACTAGTTGCCGAACACTATGTCCCAGGAAAAAATAGTTAACTACTAGTTACAACTACAATTTCCCAGACTAGTTAGTAGTTGGTAGTTAACTATTTTTTGCCCACTAGTTGCCGAACACTATGTCCCAGGAAAAAATAGTTAACTACTAGTTACAACTACAATTTCCCAGACTAGTTAGTAGTTGGTAGTTAACTATTTTTTGCCCACTAGTTGCCGAACACTATGTCCCAGGAAAAAATAGTTAACTACTAGTTACAACTACAATTTCCCAGACTAGTTAGTAGTTGGTAGTTAACTATTTTTTGCCCACTAGTTGCCGAACACTATGTCCCAGGAAAAAATAGTTAACTACTAGTTACAACTATAATTTCCCAGACTAGTTAGTAGTTGGTAGTTAACTATTTTTTGCCCACTAGTTGCCGAACACTATGTCCCAGGAAAAAATAGTTAACTACTAGTTACAACTACAATTTCCCAGACTAGTTAGTAGTTGGTAGTTAACTATTTTTTGCCCACTAGTTGCCGAACACTATGTCCCAGGGCCGTATCCAAGGGAGGGGATTCAAACCCCTCCCGAAATTTTGACATAAATTTTTAATACTGTTTTTTCCTTGAAATTATTTGACTTAGAATTAGAAGGACCAGAGTTCTTTTTAGGTGTAACCCAAAGGGTCTGAAAATGAGTAAGAACCCTACTTTAAAGGGTAAAAATTCCAAAAATTTTCTGCGGGATCCCCAAGCCCACCTCAAAATTTTAAAATCTATTATGTACGGTTTTCCTTGATTTTTTTTACTAACAAGGGTTGGTTGATGTAGACTAATGGATCTCAAAATGAGTTAAAACACCAATTTTAGGGGCATTTTCAACATTTTTTTCTGGGGGAGAACCCCTTAAATCCCCAAATTTACTTGGGATTCACATTGTTTACAGAATTTTGTAATTTAGTGCAACATACTATTTAAATCCTATGTGTAAGTCATCTATAATTTAACGTATAAAAGTACTCATATAAGGAGGTACCTCAGAAAAATGTTGAGTCAAAACCACCCCCAAAACAAAAGTCTGGTTACGGCCCTGATATGCCCTACTATGAATTGGGATTCGCCGACGTACTGTCCTAGTGGTTAGAGCATCTGACTGCGAAGCCGTGCGTCTGGGGTTCGAATCCCCGTTTGGCATGGATGTTAGTTTCTGTCCTTATATGTGTGATAAATGAATATCGCCCCCTTTAAAAAGGGGTTGTGCCTGTGTGAATGTGTGTGTGGCGTGGGCAACAGTGCTTCACCTCCGTGGCTTCGGTCCACAGGTGCCAACTGGGTAACGCAAAGTAAGTACTGCTTCGGCATGACATGGGTTAATGGACTTAAGTTACAGCTGTAACGGTTCAAAATTACCTGCCATTAAAAAAAATTAATTGGGATTCAAATATCCTCTACGTATACCACAATTGATTTACATTTACAGGAATAATATGTAATCTCAGCCTTAAACAGTTGTCTTTTCATTAGTATAGACGATACCCAGTTTATCTCCATTATAATAAATATCAGCGAGACTATACGCAGACGGAAGCAGTCTGATTTCATCAACCTCATATGATGACAAATGACAATGTTTCAGGTTTAAGTAACCGATTTTCCCTCAAAAGATGTTTCAAAACGTTCAGCTCGTGTACTTTGTACACAGGTGTTTGACTGCTAACGATAATTTTGAAATAACACGCTGCTCAGGTCTCTTAACATCCGAAATAACCCTAAAGATTTCTGAAAGTCATCTTATTTTATAGGAACCAAAATGAAAATATTAAATGATTTTGTACCATTGATACAATCACAATATTAATCATTGCATTTCCTAATTTAGTACTTTCTTTTACTCAACTATAATACACCCAAATAACATTAACATATATGGATCGCCATTTCGAAAAAGGGAATAAAACCAAAAAATGGCAAATTGACTTTTTGCCCGCAAAATAATCTCCAAGTTTTGCTCTTACACATGAGTGGAAAGTAGTGTTCGGCACTAGTTAACTAGAACTAGTTGCAACTAGTAGTTAACTACTGATCAACTAGTAGTTAACTAGTAGTTTAACTACTTTTGGTTTAAACTAGTTTAACTAGTAGTTGAACTACTTTTTTTAATAACTACTAGTTGAAACTACTTTCAAATTTTCAACTACTTTTAAAAAAATTTTGTTTAAAATTTCAAAAGTACTATTTAAAATTTTTATCAAAATATACAAAAATTACACTGCTATTTATAACTAGGGTGGTCCAGGTTAACATGGGGAAAAAATTTTTCTTCCAAAGTTTCGGGGCACCCCCCCCCCAAAATGGGACCCTCGGTATGAAACAAATATTCTGAAAGTTTCAGCTCAAAAAAATAATATTTAGACCCCGCCCCCGAGCGTCAAAGTTCCAAAAAAACTCGAAATTTTGCACGTTTTCACCTATAAAATCCGAACCGGTTGTTGTAAAAATACAAGACTGGTTTCATTTTGTAGATTATTTATTTAGCTTCAACTTTTTTAATTGAAACTTTTTTTTAGAACTTACAGATCAAACGATACAAGGGGTTTTACTAACTCCCCCGCAATATCAATTTTTTTAAGGAGTGTCAGGAAATTCCTTAAAATGTTTCAGCTACCGTAAAATGGTTCAAAAACATATAAATAATGATTATTGACTGCATAGGTATAAAATTTAAGAGATTTACAAAGAAAAAAATAATTTTTGTTCTTACCTGTTAATTTCTTAACTATATTAAAATAATTCAAATAAAATACATAAATTAATTTTTTAAACTAGTTAATAAATGCATAAGGTGTAAAAGTTGACAAATAAGCAAAAAAAGTTCAAATTTATTAATTTTAACCCATTTCCAAAAATTTTCTCTTCACTGAGTTAGGTGTAAAAAGACTGAATAGTGTATTTTCCCACAAGATCGCCCTATTTTAGAAGAAGTTTTGAGAGCGGTATTTAACTTAAAAAATGGGATCAACGACAGGACCTCCACCTGAAGATTTTAAAAGTTTCAATTTAAAATGGACTGAAATCAATTAAAATAACTACGGAGCAAGAGTTGATAAAAAGAGGTTCGGGTTTTTCAATTGTCCACGTATAAGTTTCCAACATTTTCAATGTCTTAACTAGTTAAGACATTGAAAATGTTGGAAACTTATACGTGGACAATTGAAAAACCCGAAATATCTTTCAAGACTACAAGGAAGTATTCCAAGGGCCAAATATTTATAAGGCTTGATACATCAAACCAAATATCAATTAGACCCCCAGGTGCCATGCATCATTCTAGTATCTAGATAGATGTCAAAAGCCCTCTACTGCGTGATAATTTTCTGAAACTATTAGCCAGTATTTTGATTAATGTAAACTTTTCACTTTCACTTTTATTATTCTATTTTCCTCACTATAGTCTTCATCTAGTATTCCTCATTAGACAAAGGCATGTTAATTTTAATTTCTTTTATAAAACTTTCGTCAAAAATTCAAATGTCTCAGGGTTTAAGACACCACAGTGGCGTATATAAGGGGGGGGGGGCGAGGGGGCCCTGCCCCCCCCCCCCGAAATTCGGACTAGGTGTACCAAAACCAGTTAAAACCCTGTATTTTAGGGTCAAATTTCAAAAAATTTTCTGGGGGAGGAGCCCCAAATCCCCCTTTTGTACTTGGAATTTTATTATTAACAACTTTATTATGTAATAAGTTCATCAAAATCCAAATCCTGACAAAACATATGTGTCCAAAATTCGGACTAAGTGTACCAAAAACAAGATAAAACCCTGTTTTTAGGGGTAAAGTTCCAAACATTTTCTGGGGAAGGACCCCCAGATCCTCTTTTGTACTTGGAACTCTATTTTAATAACTTTTCAAACATTAAGTTCATAAAAATGTACATCTAAAATTCGGACTTAGTGTACCAAAACTAGTTAAAAACCTGTTTTTTTAAGTCAAACTTACAAAATTTTTCTGGGGGAGGACCCCCAGACCCCCCCTTTGGTTCTTGTATTGTTATTACTAACAGCTTTTCCTATATTAAGTTTTTAGGACCTAAATTATCACCTAAAAAGCTACATTGGACCTGTTAAATATGTGGGGAGGGACTGGGGAGTAATTTTGGGCCCCTCCCGAAATAAATTCCTATATACGCCACTGAGACACCAAGTTCTTAAACTATGGTACTGTGGTTATAACTCTTTATACTTCTACATTTATTTTTCGTAAATAGTTGCAAATTTCTTTGGTGCATTTAACCAAACTTTAATTTTGATGTTTATTAAGGTAATACAAATACTTCTAATGGTATGTGTATCTATCTCTGTAAGAGTTAGAGGGAATTCGTACCCGAAAATAATTTTTACTCAATATGGGGCATTTGTCAACTATCTAGCACTAGCATGATGCATGGCACCTGGGGCTCTAATTGATAGTTGGTTCGATGATGTATCAAGCCCCGTTATGAAGCTTCCAACATTTCCGATGCCATTTTGATTTTAACTTGACCTCTTTTTATCAACTCTTTTTCCGTAGCTATTTTTATTGATCTAAGTCCATTTTAAATTGAAACTTTTAAAAACTTCAGGCGGAGGTCCTGTAGTTGATCCCATTTTTTAAGTCAAATACCGCTCTCAAAACTTCTAAAATAGGGCGATCTTGTGGGAAAATACACCATTTAGTCTTCTTACACCTAACTCAGTGAAGAGAAAAATTTTGAAAATGGGTTAAAATTAATAAATTTGAACTTTTTTTGCTTGTTTGTCAACTTTTACACCTTATGCATTTATTAACTAGTTTAAAAAATTCAATTATGTATTTTATTTGAATTATTTTAGGATAGTTAAAAAATTAACAGGTATGAACAAAAATTATTTTTTTCATTTTAAATCTCTTAAATGTTATACCTATGCAGTCAATAACCATTATTTATATGTTTTTGAACCATTTTACGGTAGCTGAAACATTTTCAGGAATTTTCTGACACTCCTTAAAAAATTGATATTGCCGGGTGAGTTAGTAAAACCCCTTGTATCGTTTGATCTGTAAGTTCTACAAACAAGTTTCAATTAAAAAAGTTGAAGCTAAATAAATAATCTACAAAATGAAACCAGTCTTGTATTTTTACAACAACCGGTTCGGATTTTATAGGTGAAAACGTGCAAAATTTCGAGTTTTTTTTGGAACTTTGACGCTCGGGGGCGGGGTCTAAATATTATTTTTTTGAGCTGAAACTTTCAGAATATTAGTTTTATACCGAGGGTCACATTTTTTTTGGGGGGGGTGCCCCGAAAAAAAACCGGACTTTTGTTTTTTTGGACCACCCTAATAACTACAGTGTCATGCAGGGGGGGCCCATCTGGCTCTCATTTTGATTTCATCCAGTGACGTCACTGGATGAAAAAGGCGTGAAAGTTATGACGTAGAGTAGCCAATCAGGATTCATAGGGAAAATCGCGAAGATTTTGCTTGCGTGGAAAGGGAGAAAAATAAGGCACAGGGAAAATATAAACCAGTAGTTTTCTTCTTCTTTTAAGGAAAATAAATCCTGAAATTAAATACTAGTAAACTTATAATCTGCATCAAATTATGATTATTTAGTTTTCTAGATAGTAAAAAGAATAAACGATTAAGGCATGTTTCCCAACAAAGTAGTTTCTTTCTAAAATTAAATACTGAGTTCTCTTGTTGAAGGAGCTCAAAAATTGAAAAACTAAATATAGTCACGCTGGAAACAGGACTAGTGAACGGAACTTGTACAATGGACTCTAACCGTCTGACGTCACACGGAACCAACACGTGACCTACTGAACTTGCGATTGGTTACCACAGATACTACACTAGTAGATCTACTAGTGTAGTATCTGTGGTAACCAATGGACTCTAACCGTCTGACGTCACACGGAACCAACACGTGACCTACTGAGCTTGCGATTGGTTACCACAGATACTACACTAGTAGATCTACTAGTGTAGTATCTGTGGTAACCAATTGCAAGCTCAGTTGTAGGTCACGTGTTGGTTCCGTGAAGTCTCGAACCAGATAGGCGGTTAGAGTCCATTGCAAGCTCAGTTGTAGGTCACGTGTTGGTTCCGTGAAGTCTCGAACCAGATAGGCGGTTAGAGTCCATTTTATTTTCACTAGTAAATTTATTTTATTTTATATTCTTATAAGCGTATTGTTACTGAGTTATTGGCAACAGTGTTTTTTTGTAAATAGAAATTGATTTTCAAAATAAAGAGATAGTTTGAATTTATTGACAAGAAATAATGCCGGATACATCTTGTTTTTAAGTTTTTCGAGTCTATACCCGATATCTACAACGTAATAGATAGCGCATCATTAAGGGGAAAGATTCCTAACATTGAAAAGTCGTACAGCTGAACCTGTTGAACCAAAGATCAAATATCCCTCTCTCAAAGAAAAAGTCCCTAATCCATAGTGCCCCTCCCTAAGTCCCACCCGAGTGAAAGGGATTGGCTAATATGACGGCAAAGGAGGAGCTGCTATTGACGTCACTGGATGAAATCTCACGCCCCTTTTGAATTTTTCATCTCTATGTGAAGAGCCAACCTAGTCTTATTCTACTAACCTTGAGTGTCATGGTAGAGTACTCAAATACCATAACCATTAATAAAGCGCCGTTTTGAGCGAAGCATAAAGTTTTTTGTGATATAGATAAGAAAGATGTATTAAAATTTGGGCAAAAAATAGGTTATGAAATTAAATAGACTAGTTAACTAGTAGTTAACTACTTTGGGAAATAGTTAACTACTAGTTGCAACTAGTCCCAGGAAAATATAGTTAACTACTAGTTGCAACTAGATTTTCCCAGACTAGTTAGTAGTTGGTAGTTAACTACTTTTTGACCACTAGTTGCCGAACACTGGTGGAAAGAGTGGGAAAATAACTATACCTCCTATAGGCAGATATAGCCCCTTGAATTTGACGTAATCTATGTCCATTCATTGAATTTTTTATTTAATTAAAATTTTCAGAAAAATTTATTTCTTATTCTTTGTAACTAAGCAAAAAAATTTAAGCGCTTTTACCTTTTTTATCCAATGAATATTGGATTCCATTGGTAACTGCCTTAATAACTCAATTTCATAGTACTTTTTAATTCCTTTTGTCTTATTGGTAATTTAAGACTTTTTCAGCTGACATTTTATCATAATCTGGAAAAAAAAGGATGTCCCATCAACTTTCTTCAACTGTACAATACTTTTGAATATACTTAAAATCTTTTGGCCATAGTTCTGTATTCTAAATAGGGTGCTTTGAATGTTCAGTAAAAATTTGGTAATTGTAATTATACAAAGAAAATTCCAATACTTATTCAGGGTTTTTTTTCCACTTAAACTTGGTTTTTGGACTTATTCCTTTTTTCAAACCGACGGACGATTCATTTAAAATTCTTACTCATGCAGCTTTATAGTGAGATTTTTTTTTAATTGCAGCTTCATAGTGAGCGTCTAACTATAAGAGCGGCCGAGTAATCACGCATATTTGCGAACGCTCGGTAAGATTAAAGTTAGCTTTCCCGCAACAATTGGTGGCTTGTAAGAAAACTGGTTCTACAGGTACAATTGCACTCCGGTCTGACACAGCAGCGTAGCCAGGAGAAAAAAACTTCTGGGGAGGATACTGGAGTTAGGGGTAATTTTTATCCCTTTCCAGTCTTAACCGCCCCAAATTTTCCATAAGATTCAAAAGCAATTTACTTTTAATTTAAAAGTGTTTTCACATTTTTTTTTATCCAGTGAATATTTGACTCCATTGATATTTACTTATTCTATTGATGAGGGCCTTAATGACCCAGTTTCATAATAGTTTTTAATTTCATTTGTCTCTGTCTTTCTATTTTCCCTTTTCTGCTGTGAACTAATCAGAGATAAAGTTTAATTGTCGATTAAAGTGGTTTTGTCACCTAAAATTTTATAAGGTTGAAAAAGGGAATAAGTCTATCAACTTTTTTCAACTATAAAATATTTTTGAATACACTTGTATTTTTTTTCAATGATTGTTCTGTACTCTAAATAGGGTCCTGAATTTACAGTACAAATTTGGTGGTTAAACAATGAAAATTCCTTTACTTATACAGTTTTTTCCGACAGATTTTGACCCTTAACTCATTTATCACCTCAAGTGCTTTATGAACGAAAAAGTTTGAACAATCTGGGGAAAGTGACCCCCTGGGAGAAAAAAAGGGGCCAAGAAGGGAAAAGGAAGAGAAAACAGTGGTAAAAAGAAAAAAAGAACCGCTGGGGGGTATGGGGGTCCTCCCTCGCCAGAAAAAAAAAATTGAAATTAGACCTGTAAAAGTAGGGTTTTAACTTATTTTGAGTATTTTTTTTTGGAATCCACCACTGTGAGTATGAGTAACAAGCACTAAAGGAGTCTGGGGGAATCCCCAGAAAAGTTTTTGAAATTGAACCCTTACGAAGTTCTTAACTCAATTTTGGATATTGTTCACAATTTAGTGACACCCAGGGATAGGCTTTTCAGAAATGAATTTAAGGCTAGGATCCTTAAATAATGATGAAATTCTTGGAAAATATGCCCCTTGAAAACTGGGAATTTACTCATTTTTGACCTTTTGGGTGAACAAATCAATATCCAAACTGATATCCCTCCAATATAAAAATATCTGTGTCCCGGGCCCTCTTCGGCCCCGGGGATTGTACCCCCCCTCCCCGGGCCTGCCAAGGGGGGACCTGTCCATAGTGCCCCCCTTGAATCCGCGCCTTTCTCCAAATCACAACAAAGAAATCTTTCGTGCCACGAGCGGAGTGAGGAAGAGAAGAGAGGAGGAAAAGTCGCCAAGCGCGGCGCTCGCCAAGGCGGTGTTGACGTCTGAGGAGCGGGTTAACCTTCACATGACCTACTTTCGGCGAAGGGAACAGCCCACGCCACGTGTGGTGGCGTTATGCAATCCTTTCCTTCGCTCGCTCTATTTTGAGCGCGCGTGTTTGGAGGATGGAGAAACAATCGCAGGGGGATTAAAGAGGGGGCTTTTTTCTTCTGGAGGGAGGATTGTGTTGTAAGTGATCGGGGGATGTTACACGTGGATGACCGGACATATGAACTTTAATAATATTAAGACTGTAACCAGACTTGTGTTTTTTTTTGGGGGGGGGGGGGGTTGATTTAGAGTTATTTCTAAGGTATCCCCTTAACGAGTGCATTTATATGCGTATGTTAGTGCATTTATTTTATTTACCAAATGATCCAAATGGAGCTTTTTTTAAAGAAAAAAATTGTTTTTCTCCCATCATCAAAACCCGGGTTTCATCGAAGTTTTTTTTTTTAATTTTTGTATCAAAATATTTTTTTAAAAGAAGGTAGTGAATGTTCAATAAATATTTCCTAAGAATTATTCTATTTTTAATAACAAAAATTCACAGTTTCCACATTTTTAATAGTACATCCTAGATTTTTTGGTGTGTCACGGACGTTTCGCCTACTCTGAAATTTCCTACCCTCCCCCGGTTTCTGTTTTTTCTTCGCTTTAGGGATTTGTGTTGTGTAAGGCAAACAAGTGGGGGTAGGAAATTTCAGAGTAGGCGAAACGACCGTAGAACCGATTTTTTTACTTATTCAAAATGGCGATTGAAATTGAAGAAATGATTGAAAAAAATTTTCATAACAACGTTAAAAATTCAAGATACTGTCTTATCAACCCAAAAGAAAATTTAAACTTACAGATTACAAAAAAAAAATCATCTACAAAAACTTAGGGGCCTTTCAAATATTACGTAAGCACCTAAGGGGGGAGGGGGTTTGCTATTTGCTTATTTTTCCTGACAAGGGGGAGTATGAGTGATGCTTACTTAAGATGTTACAAACACTGCATTTTCGAAAATCTCTTGTTTCTTGCATAAATAATTTCAAAATGCAACCAAAAATAAATAAAAAAAAAACTGAACTAAGAAAGTAAAGACAACGTTTATTTTGCACATTTAATTAAAAGATTTAAAAAATCTATAAAAAACCAAAGATTTTTTTGATGATGAAACAAAGATGTTTTTTAGATTTTTTAAATTTTTTAACTAAATGTGCGAAACACACGTTGTCTTTTCTATTATTAAGAAAATAATTTCAAGCATTTTTCAAGAGGAAAGTTTTAACGATAGGTTAATTGTTCATGGAGAACAATAAATTCCAGAAATCTAAGCATTACTTAAGATTTTGTACAAAAAAAGAACAAAGGGGGGGGGGTCGGGCAGTTTTCTTACGTAATTAAGAGAGGAGGGTTAGCGGTTTGCTTATTTTTGCTGACAAGAGGGAGGGGGGTCAAAAATGACCAAAAAATTGCTTACGTAATATTTGAACGGCCCCCTAAAAGAAAAATGTAAACTTACAGGTTCTGAAACAAAAATCTACAAAAACTTATGAGTTTATTGAATTTTCCCCCCTCAAAAATGGTACTATAATAACGTTCCATTGATACACAAAGATTCACAGATGTGGGCGTCAATAAATATACAACTATAAATACTTCCGACTCTCAGTGATCTGTCATAAAAAAAAAGTCTTTAGAAAATTCGATAAACGGAAATAAGAACAAAAGCTTCCTCATGAGTCTGCTTGACGCAATATATTTCGCCACATCCTACACACTTTTAATAATCATCCTAATTATTACGAACGGAGAAATTGCGCAACAGTCTGTAGCATAACTTACTGTATTTATTGAACGGTTTAACTAGTAAGGGTTTCACAATCTGCAAAAGCAGACGTTTTAATTAGTAGGTTGTGTCTTTTTTTCTTCTTCTTTAATGCATAAAAGATGGAATTACACATAAACTACCTACCTTATGTTTATTGAATTATTGCTGGTGTTGATGTTAAACTTTAATTTTTTTTGACAATTTATTTTGGAGTTGCATCATATGTTTTGTTTTGATTGAATAGTAAGTAATTAAAATATTTAATTATGTATTTGTTACTTAATTCACAACTTATTGAAAATAATTTTAAGAAAAGTGAGTAAGAATAAAAAAGATAAAGATTAATTTTTTAAAAGAATATTTGGTTGTTGCGTAAGAACCAGGATATAAAGAAATTGTAAATTTTATTTAAAAAAAAAAGGCTATCTTAAGTTACTTTCAGTAAGCTTTATGGAAATTTGAGCATTTTTTTAAGTTGTTGCGTAATGATATGGATAAAGAAATTGTCAAGTTTATTTAATAAAAAAAAGTTTTCTTAAGTTAATTTCAAAAAGCTTTATGAAGATTTGACTAAGTTTAAGAAAGATACATGTGTTTATAGGATAGAGTTTCTTCTGTTTAAAATACAAAATTGCATGATTAATCATTTTCATATGTTTTTTACACATGTTTACGGAAACTCCTCCTAGCAACTCTTAACAAGCTTTCTCTTTACGTAGTTTTTCCTCCGCTTAGTGACGACATAGGGTCAGTAAACGTTGCCGTCTAGTATAGAATACATACTAGACTAGAGTTCCAAGTACCCAAGAAGGTCTGGGGATCCTTCCTCCATAACATTTTTGTAAATTTGACTCTTAAAACAGGGTTTTAACTCGTTATGTTACCCTTAATGTTTCAGGTTTTTTAAGGAAAAGTATTCAGAAATAACTTTACAAGGAGGTCATTTCTAAGATTTACCACCAAATTGCTAAAGGTATTACTGAGCAAATCGTGTAATTCAAAAAATCCTATGTTTTATAAACACTCCCATCCATTTTCCATTTTCATAAACAAATGAATATGAGACAGATATCTCCTCAACAGAAAAAAAGTTATCTTTAGTTTATTTTTAAATAAATATTTGTTATTATCAGAGGTATTTTTATCTCCTCTGAGAGAGTATTTCACATTAGTATTTTCACTCTTTGAATTTTTCACAAAGGTTTAGCTTAAACCTAAGTCATTGCATCCTAATTATCATACTTTTTAATTTTGTTTTAATACAGCCATAGTAATTTTATTTTAATTTATTGTTCTGATGATTAGGGAGTTTTATTGATTGAAACCCATAATAGCACTCTCATTTTTTCCATTAAAAAGTTATATGTAATTTATGCTATTTTCGTATTTCACTCATCCTAAAAAGTCAAGGAGTATTTTTACTCCTCCAAAAAAAAATCCTAAGAATAACCCTGGTTATTATGGATTTCTATTGGTAATATGTTTTAACAATTAATGCGTTTTATTAATTTTAAGCTTTTGAACAAAATAAACATCACACGGCCTTACATGATGGATGTTATATTGTGTCTATAATATCCGTTTAGATTTAAATAACATAAACAAAGACGTATTTTATGATAAAGATGAAGAAAAGATGAATAATTCTCTTTCGAATTCATCCTTTTCCGCCTTACAGGGAGCAATGTCCACACGCATTAGAGTAACTAACAGGTCAACCCAGAGGAAAACAACACATTTCAAACATTCTGGACACAGATCGTCACAAATAATGTCCTTTTGTGTTTTTGGAGATGGACATTTAGAAAGCTCATGATGTGATTTTTTTTCTAGTGAAACTATTAAGTAACGGTAGAAAAACAACATTTGAGTCCATTGTCTCCTTAATGGGATATTTGCTCCATGCAACAAGTTGTTTACTGCAGAAACAAAGAAACAGGATGAAATTTAAAATTTGTGTGTGTTTTATTCATGGATGTTTTTTTTTGTGATAAACATTTAGGCTAGATTAAAACCTTTTTTGACAATAACGTCATGATGAGCAGAAGAAAAACTGAGTTTTAGAAAACTTTTGAGGATCTTTCAGAATTTCAAGCGCAATTCTCACAGTGAAATTTAACTTCATAAATCATTAGAGTATTTTCAACATTGGTACATATATTGATTATAGCGTTCCCAAAACAGCACATAAAATAATTTTTAAAAATATATTTAATAATGAAACTGTTAAAAAAAGATTATTCCAGCTAGTGCCTAGTTAAGTCTTGAGCTTTTAGATCAAATAGTTTTTTACTTCAAAGAGTCGCTCTGAACAGTTTGAGTTGGAGGAAGCGTGCTGTCGAGGCAGCCAGGACCTGTAACAGGTTGTTGCTCTTTTAAAGAGGAAGAAGTTTTTTTTTAATTCAAGGGGGTTATTTGTAGTAAAGAAAACAAGTAAGATGCTACAAACACTGCATTTTCGAAAATCTCTTGTTTCTAGCATAAATAATTTCAAAACTGAACCAATAATAAATTCCACTAAAAAAACTGAACTAGGAGAAAAAAAAATTAAGCATTTTTCACAAGGAAATTTTTAATGATAGGTTAAGTGTTCATGGAGAACAATGAATTACAGAAACTAAGCATTACTAAAGATTTTGTACAAGAAAAAAGAATAAGGGGGGGGGGGGGGTTGGGCAGTTTTCTTACGTAATTATGAGAGGGGGGTTTGCAGTTTGCTAACAAGGGGGGAGGGGTGCCATAAATGACCAAAAATTTGCTTACGTAATATTTGAACGGCCCATTAATAGATTTCGAGGGGGGATTGAGGGTCCTCCCCAAGAAGAACTTTGGAATTTTTATCCTTAAAAGGGGTAATTTGACTCATCTTGAGACCCTTTAGGTTACACAACATCTTGTAAGTTACATAATTTTCAAGGGAAAACAGTATACAACAGTATGAACATTTTTTATTTGAAACAAACAAGATTTCGTGAATGTTTTCTTGCAAATAATGATTTTAGATGATTTAAATTTTAAGAAAGGGTTGTTTTTATGAACTTGAATTTTGTGAAGGGGCCTTTTTTAAGAATTTAATTTTTGGAAAGGCCCTATTTTAAGAATTTAATTTTAGTGAAGGGGCAGCAAAAGGGCCCCAATTTTCGGCTGGATCGACCCCTGTAACTCCACCAACTAGAGTATTAAGTATAGTTGTTTACCACACATCACCTATTTTTAACTATAAATCGGCCATTCCGAAGAACCTAAAAAGGAACTGGTTGTGCGGATCCGTTATACAACAGTTCACCACCGAAACTGCATCCGATGAGTCAATCACAGAGAAGGAAAGCCTGTTGTCCGAAATAGCCACCAGAGAAAGTGTTACAAGGGCAGTTGCGTCACCAGAGGTCACTTCGCTTGCAACAGGTGCCGATGGAACGACGGAAGGAGTTTGGTCTGGGGGAAAAACTCTTTCCTCAAGGAAGATGTTGCTTTGGGGTCTGGTCCTATCGTTAAAAAACCCATAACTGTTAAAAAACTGGCTCCATAGGAATAACATTGGCAATGGCGGAAGAAAAAAAAAAAGATCAAATATTCTTGCCGCCAGTGCTACTCCTATGGTGCCACTTTTTTAACGACAGGACCTCAATTTCTAGGTTATAGCCACCTTTTATATTAATTTCAGCAAAATGGGAATCATACCTAAAAATGTATTAAAAAGGTACATTAAACCTATTAAATATACATAAGAGGGGCTTAGGGGGAATTTTAGGTCTCCTTCCCAGTGCAAAAATCTAGCTTTGGCGAGATAATTAAATTACTTAATTTTCTTAAAAGGTTATTCGAGCCCCTCCCGAAATAAATTTCTATTCACGCCACTGATACCCAAGATGTTAAAGAACTAGATGCACATGTGCATATTTTAAAAAATATTAATAATAATTATAAAAAAAGTTTATTTTTTCCCTTTTGTAAATATCAATGATTATGACTCAATTGTAAGGTTTTTACTCAATTGTTCTTTCAAAACATAACTGAGAACCCCCATTTGAACTACCCACCAGCCGTCGTTGATTTTAATTCTTTTTTATTTGGACCTCGAGTACAGTTGTATAGTTGGCCCCCAAATTGCATTTTAATAGTTAATGTGGCCCTCGGGCTGAAAAGCTTGGAGACCCCTTATCTATAGATTACTATTATCCCTACACTGTTCGTATAATATTCCTGGTTCAAAATAGTAGTTAAATCGTAAGACTTTATACTTTGAAAACACCAATTAAAGAATCTTCTACTAACGGAAGTTATGATAAGACATTTTCAATGACACTATAGGGTCATTCTATATTAAACTGAAGCCACAATTTTTAAAGAAAATCAGCTCCGAGAGACGCATTTAAAGAGGATGAATCTGGAATAACAATCGAGGAAGGTTACTCAACAAGATTACTACACACGTGTAGAGATGGAATATTTTATGATGATATATCGATATTCCCAAAATTATCGGTTGGATTGGATGAACACATATCGTTATGTATCGATATTTTTCATCGAAAACTTTTCCTAATGAAAACAGTTTCTGATTCTTGATTTTTTATGGTCGTTGATTCTTTTTATGGCACCTCCCTGAACACGTTCATCCTGGTTCCGTTTGAAAGTATCGAAGAATCCCCTTTACCAAGTTCAATACTAAAATAGTTTTGATTGCAAAAAATAAAAAATGTCCGGACACAAATTTGGCGCCCCCTGAACACGTTCATTGTGGTTCCGTTCGAAAGTATTGAAGAATCTACGAAGTCCAATACTAAAATAATTTTATGTTTATGAATACTAAAATAATAATAAAGTGCAAAGAAAAAAAAAGTTCGGGCACAAATTTGGCGCCCCTCTTGAATACCTGAATATGGCACCCCCTTGGTCCCCCCCCCTTAAAACGGCCCTGATAAATATAGAAAGTAAGGTTTTAGGAAAAATATAGCAACCCAATTAAATAATTGAAAATGCTGTCCATTGGTTCTTTCTTATTTTACAAATGATTAAAAATTTGGATCGATATATATTTAAAAAATCGATACAAAAATAACGACCATCTAAATCGATACTTCTTCTATAAGACTTGATATTTTGAACACATAATACTACTTTACTTTCTTAAGTTAAAGAAAATTCTACTCGGAAAAGATAATTCCGCGTGATAAGGCATTCGAATGACCAATAAAGGGTTATTCTAATCTTATAAAACCGAACTCTATCAGAGCCGTAATAATTTTTTTAAATAAAAAAAATCGATTCTGATGCGAGCGTGTTTGAAGAGGATGGATGAAACCGGAATAACAATTATATTAAGGAAAGTTACTCAACAAGATTACTACACACGTGTCAATGCCAATACTATTTCTCAATATCACTCGCCGCCGAAATCGAAGAACACGTTTAGGCTCCGGCCACACTAAAAGGTTTTCTCGGCCCGAAATGTTTAAGATCTTTTATCAAACGGAGAAAGGCCGTATATCCCATCGATGGTATATCCAAGGGGGGGGGGGTTCAAACCCCTCCCGAAATTTTCACATCAATTTTTATACTGTGTTTTCCCATGTAAATTCTGCAAATTTTTTAGGAGCAATCCTCTTCGGTTGTAACCCAAAGGGTCTCAAGATGAGTTAAAATACTACTTTTGGGGGTCAAATTTCACAAATTCTTTCTACAAAAATTTTTGTGGGGGAGGATTCCTGAACCCCTCGTAATTTCGTCGTCTACTTATAATTTTCCTCCTTGAGAAATCGGTAGTGTTTAAGCTGTTTCGGATGGAACCCAAAGGGTCTCAAAATGGAGCTGAAACGCTATTTTTAGAGGCAAATTTTCAAAATTTTCTGGGGGGATAATTTTTCGGGGGTAGAGTCTTTAATGTGGAACTTTTCCGGCGAGAGAGGGACGAAGGTTATTTACGTATTGTAAAGGTACTACTGTATTTTCAAAAATTTCAGAGGATTTATGAATTTTTGACCCCTTGTACACCTTGAATAGTAATTAACGAGGGGGTTTTCTACAAAAAAATCTTAGTAAAAGTCCCTAAAAATAGCTTCATAAATAAACTCAATTTTGTCCCTCCTCGTGATAAAGGTTAACCTAAATAGCCCCTTCTTATTAATTTCAGGGTCCTCCCTCTAGAAACCTCAAACATTAAATTTTTTACAATAAAAAACGACCGACCAAAGCTACTCCATAACCTAATTCCCCGAAAAAAATTTTGAATCTTAGTATGCTAAAAAATTACTTTTTGGGGTGTTTTCAGGGAGTAAATGACCCGGCGGGTCACCAGTTGAAAACCCCTGCTCTAGTGCATCACCCCTAAAATCCCCTTTTTTGGGTCCTCTTAGGCTTTTATGGCCCTCAGTCTTACCTCCCCGATCTCTTGGTGTGGTCAATTAGCGAACAACCCCCCCCCAAACCCCACGAAGAGATCGAAGAGATAAGACTGAGGGCCACTAAAGTCTAGGAGGTTTGAAAAAAGATCTTGATGGTTTCGGACTGCAAAAGTCTTCCAGTTTGTACAGAGCCTTAGTCATTTTTTGTGGGTAATTGAGCTGCTCGGATCTAAAAGGAAAGTTTGTTGCGTAGAAGTTACTCATTATTCGTAAATTATGCGTCGGTTCTAATACCTGTTGATTCTGTCTCTATTTTTTCCCGTTTGTTGTTCAGAGGCAGTTCGTTGCCCTGAGCTGACTATGGTTAAGGAATAGTAGAAGATTCGATGGCATTGACATCTCGGAGACAATTGTATATTGTTAAAGATTGCGAATACTACAGGGAAAGTCCTGTACCCTGGGTCCTTTCTGCTTTTAAATTTTACGAGCAGTTACTTGATGGAAGCATTTTATTTCTAGCTCTCTTCAAACTTCTAATCCAAAATGCTTCGATTGTGGAGCCTAAGCCTGGGCGCGCACGAGTGACTAAAGTCACGGCGACCAGGATTACTAGTATCAAAAATATCACTAGAAAACAATAGAGCATTTTCAATCACATGACTTTACCTAACAACGGCCTTAGCAACGTTGTTTTTATCCTCCAGTGATGTCATGTGCGAATGCTTCTATTGGATGCTTCTAGTTCCCGCCCCTAACAACAGCCTTAGCAACGTTGTTTTTGTCTTTGTCACCGTGACAAAAGTCGCCCGTGCGCGCTCGCCCTAAAAGTGTTTGCTGGTGACAGAAAATGTGTTATCAAAGTGTTGTAATCAAAATTCGGATTCTAAACATATTTTACAATACTATTTTTAGAACTCATTTGGGGCCGTTCAAATATTACCTAAACATCTATAATAATGGAGGGAGGGGGTTTGCTCTTTGCTTATTTTTCCGTATGAGTGATGCTTACGTAAGATATCGTCGACTTACAGTCGAAAGGCACTAAGTAAGTCACTTTTGGAAGATATTTTGAAAGCGGTGGAAGCTTGGCGCATCTCTAAAATCTCGTCAAACTGAAAAGCTAGTAACCTAGCATAGATGGTTGGTTTGTTTAAAACAGAAAGAATTCATACAGTAAAAAGCTTAAATGTTAGTTTGCGATTAATAATTTATTAAATTGAAATTATTTGATCATGTAACTGATTTATTTTAGGGATTAAAAGGTTTTATAATAATATTTTCTTTTTCATACACTATAACTAGAATGGCAACGGTAAAATGATCGCCAAATTTGGCATAATCTCGTACGGAGTAGTTGAGCAAAGAGTGACTTAGTGCCTTTCGACTGTAAGCCATTGCATTTTCGAAAATCTCTTGTTTCTTGCATGGATAATTTCAGAATTCAACCAAAAATAAATTTTGTAAAAAACTGAACTAGGAAAAAAAATGTTGAAGCATTTTTTCACAAAGAAAGTTTAAACGATAAGTTAAGGGTTCATGGAGAACAATAAATTTAAGAAATCTAAGCATTACTAAAGATTTTGTACAAAAAAAAACAAAAGGGGGGGGGGTCGGACAGTTTTCAAAAAAAAAATTCAAGCATTTTGACTTCACAAGGAAAATTAATTTTAAGGATACTCATAGGTTAAGTATTCATAGAAACACAATGAATTTTTGGATTCTAGACACTGCTTGTAGTGTCTGACAGTGGAGTTAGGGGTCACCACCTCCGCCCAGGGTCGGTACTCCTGGAAGCCCCTCTGCGAGGAGAGATAACGGGAGAGGAACGGAACTGAGCGGAGGAGGGACAAGTTGATAAAAAGGGGACGGCCCCTGATAACGAGAAGAACCGGTGAAGAGACGCTGGGGAACGCGTGTGGTTCAGGAGTGATTTCTCGAAGTGTAGCGTGTGTCGCGTGATTTTGGTAGTGTGTTTTTTTTCGGAAGTGGATATTGTAGTATTATAATCTAGAGTGTGTAAAGAAAGAAGTCTCCCAATAAAATTTATTTATTTGGGACTTGTGTAGTAATTCTTCTGTGGTGTTGTGGTGCATTCAAGTCTCTACACGCTCTCTTACAAGAGAACCAGAGCATCGACGGGAATCGACTGGATTGATAATCGGAAAACATTGGCACTGGAGGTGAGTTTTCCTTTGGTTTTTTTATCTCTTTGGTGACTGGGGTCAGGAGTCGTTTAATTGTATAGGTTAGTTTTTTTGTATGGTGTATTTTTATATTTGTATGTAGAAATGGCTTTCTTGGGTCAGGGAAAGAAGGTTGACCTGATTGAATTGGCGGAGGAATTAACTATTGAAATCCCCGATGAGTCTACGAACACAGAAATTAGAAATATATTAAAAGCGCATAAAAATTTTAAGGCCGAAGAGGCAGAGGTAATCTTTCGGAGGATTGTGTCCGATAGGAAAGAGCAACAGCGGGAGAAAGAGCGCAGGGAGCATGAGAGAGAACAGAGGGAACAGGATAGAGAACAGCAAATAAGGTTAAAAGCGATGGAATTAGAAGATGGGAGAACAAGGGAGAGGGAGCGGAATGATAAGCTTAGTCAGGAAAGCATAGGTTCTAAAAGCAAAAACTCTTTTATTGAGTATGTTAAATTGATGAATGGAATGTTGCCTGATATTCCTAATAGGGCAGAAGAATGGCCCTTTTTCTTTCACGAAATGGAAGAAAGGTTTAGTTTGTATGAGATACCGGAAGAGTATCAAGGGAAGATAGTTGTGCACTCGCTGAAGGGGCAAGTGAAAAGTTTAAGTTCGGGGTTAGGTAATCAAAACCTAGAGAGATATGATTACATAAAGGATTTGGTACTGCAGGAATTTAGGATAACCCCCATACAGCATAAAAAGAACCTAGATTCTATAACAATTAAACATAACGAGACCTACATCCAATATGCAATTGAAATAGAGGCCGCGTTGGATTTATATCTAAAATCTAGAGGAGTAAAATCGTTTGAGGCCTTTAAGAATTTAATTGTAGCAGATAAGATAAAGGATAGTTTACCCCCTAATTTGAAAATGTACATACAGCTAAAAGAAACGGAGACTTGGTTCAAACCGACCGATTTAGCAAGGGAAATAGATAATTACAAGAGTGCGGTAGTGGACGGTGATATGGGAGGAATGATTCTTAAAGAGGAAAATAGGAATTGGAGAGAGAGAAAATATCCGAATGGAGATAAAGGGTTGAGCTATCCCCAAAAGCGGGAGGGCAATTCTAAAAGTGCGAATGGTTGGGATCAAAAAAACCCCCGTGAAGAGGGCTGCTTTATATGCAAGTCAATATATCACCGAAGGCGTGATTGCCCTCAAAATAGAGGACGGGATGGAGAGCCCGGGAGCCCGAAAAGAATCAACCAAGTGGCAGTACCGGAAGCCATAGAGGACCCCTTGGTAGCAAGGGTGGAATGGGTAGGAAAAGGTAAAGGAAGGTTACAACCTCTAAAGGAGATTCATATTTGGATAGAGGGTAAGGAAATACCAGCAATTATTGATTCTGGCACCGAGATTTCGGTGATACAGTCCTCTTTGGTTCCCGGGTCAGTAGGAAACGGAAGGGGAGCGATAACTTTGAGGTCGGCTTTTGGCGAGGAGGTGAGGGCCCAGTTATGTACCATTCCGGTGCATTTGAGGGAGGAGAAGGGCAGCTTATACTCCCGGGTGGATACATTGATGGCGGTGACAGACAAATTGAGCCCCCTTGTTTATTAACTCCCGAAGCATATGAAATGCTGATTCAGGCTGGGTCTACGGTTCCCTTAGCGGAGGAAACGGGAGGTACGGTAGAAGATGAGTTACCAGACTCACCGGTAGTGTTCGAGGTAGAGACGGGAGAGGGGGAAGAATCGGGAAAGGACGATGAGACTTTGAGAGTTGAAGGGGAATTCACAGAGGCTGCCTGTGTTAGGGAGGAGCAAGAAAACTGTGAGGCATTGGTGGAGCGAGTTTCACCCCACTTGTGTAGAGTGAAGTTGCCTGATAGCAGGATGCAACATGTTCACGCGGATAAAGTTAAAAGGTTTTACCCTCGGGTTCAGACGATGGGGATCAATTTTGAGAATGATAGGGACTTAGGGGAAATATTTCCCACCCCGTGGAAAGGGAATAGGTTACCAGGGGAGATAACGAAGAGTCTCATCCACTTAGAAAATGGGAAGAGAAGGGGACTCCTGAACGCGGTCACCAAAAGTGATGAAAGTTGTCCAATGGAGAACTCCGTTGACGTGGTCAATTCCATTGGGCGGTATACTCCACAGCCAGGGCAGCCCTTCGCGGTCCAGACGGACGCGAGTGCAACGGGAATTGCTGCTAGTCCCAGCGGTACAAAGAGGGTAAGCTTCGTCCCATCAGCTTCGTCAGCCAAAAAGCTGACGAAGGTTCAACAGGCCTGGGCCACCGTGGAGCGGAAGGCTTCCGCCATGGTTTGGGCCCTCAAGAACTTTGAGACCTGGTTCCAGACTGGTATGACTTTTGGACCAGTATTCCGTGTAATAATGATTTGGTGCATGGTCGTTAGTAATTCGTTCATATTGTATCCCGGAGCGCAGCCATACGGCTGTTTGATTTTTCTTGTTGTGTGTACTGTATTGTATTTTGAAGTGTATGTATGCTATATGGGATTTGGTATATCTAACTGTCAGACATTTTCTTTTGTCAGATTAATAATTAGGGTAATTAAAATCTTGCCCGGGAGGTGTAGTGTCTGACAGTGGAGTTAGATGTCACCACCTCCGCCCAGGGTCGGTACTCCTGGAAGCCCCTCTGCGAGGAGAGATAACGGGAGAGGAACGGAACTGAGCGGAGGAGGGACAAGTTGATAAAAAGGGGACGGCCCCTGATAACGAGAAGAACCGGTGAAGAGACGCTGGGGAACGCGTGTGGTTCAGGAGTGATTTCTCGAAGTGTAGCGTGTGTCGCGTGATTTTGGTAGTGTGTTTTTTTTCGGAAGTGGATATTGTAGTATTATAATCTAGAGTGTGTAAAGAAAGAAGTCTCCCAATAAAATTTATTTATTTGGGACTTGTGTAGTAATTCTTCTGTGGTGTTGTGGTGCGCATTCAAGTCTCTACACTGCTAAACATTTTGTACAAAAAAAAAAAAAAGAACAAAGGGGGGAAGGGGCTCTAATAAGTTTTGATTCCGTCTCTATTTTCCCCAGTTTGTTGTTTGGAGGCAGTTCATTGCCCTGAGCTGACTATAGCAGTTAAGGAATTAGTAGAAGATTCGATGGCATTGACATCTCGGAGACAATTGTAAATTGTTGCGTTTTGCAAAAAGGGGAAAGCGCTGTATCCCGTGACACTTTCTACTTATAAATTTTACCAGTAGTTATTTTAACAAGATTTATACAGTCACTCCAGGAAGTATTCGTACACCCAACAAATTTGCACTAGTATACCTCCTATTACAGAGTATGTTATTCTTCATTATAATCTACCAAAAAAAAGAGCAAAAAAATATGAAAACATTTAGAAAAAAAAAATTTAAAAAATGAAGCGATTTGAAAGCCCAAACAAATATTAGTACAGCCATATAGATCATTGCATTCGATCATCCATATAGATCAATAATACATGGGATCATTGCATTTCTGAACAGCATATTTTGTTCCTAATACTAATTTAAAAGCACGTGCATGCAATATTTTTTTCTTGAGGTTCATAATACCAATAGCTTTCAAATCACTTCATTTTTTAAATAATTTTTTTAACTGTTTTGATACTTTTTTTTGTTCTTTTTTTTGGTAGAGTATAATGAAGAATAACATAAATACTATATTAGGATAATTTTTGTTTGGATTTTGCCCGTGTAATTTAGCCGTAATAGGAGGAATACTTTAGTGCAAATTTGTTGGGTGTATTCGAATACTTGGTGGAGTGACTTTTAAGTTATTATAGATGGAAATTTAAAATTAAAAAAAAAGGGTCGTACGTAATACCATGAACAATTAGCTGCGACTGTGAGCACCAAAATACAAATTCAGCCTATTGGAATATCTAAAAACACTAGACCGGACACACGTGATAATTTCGAAACTGTAATACGATGTCGAAGCTGCGCAATCTGGAGAGACCCAGACATCCGCATCGCATCCTTTTACCTCGAGTCACGAAAAAGTCTCAAAAGGTAGCCGATATCCCTCCCCCCACCATAAAAAAAAGAACTAATAACTCCTTCCGTTCTGCCACCTGCCGCCAGAACTGACCTGTATAATAGTGAGGCAACGACGGGCTGATGCCCTTGTAACACTTTCTCAGCCGGGTGGCTATTTCGGACACATTCAGCTTTTCTTTCTCTCTGATACCTTTCATCCGTCTCATCTTATTCATCGTATTTCATCCACCGCGTCATTGTGATTATCTTTATCCCCTCTCTCCTCTTCTCCATCTCCCTCATCTTTCTCATATTTTTCACCTCTTCTCGTTTTCTTCATCTTATTTTATCCTCCGCATCACTAGCATCAGAGTGATCCTCTATCCCAGCGGTGCGCAAACCGGGGGTCGCGAGAAAATTTTTTGGGGTCGCCAAACTCTTTTAAAATCACCAGGGCCGTATCCAAGGGGGGGGGGTGTTATAGGGGTTCAAACCCCTCCCGAAATTTTGACATCAATTTTTATACTATTTTTTTTTAAAATTATGTGACATACAAGGAGCGGTCCTCTTCGAGTGTATCTTTTGGGGTGCTCTTTGGGTGTAATCTAAAGAATCTCAGAATGAGCTAAAACATTATTTTGAGGGGCAAATTTGTAAACTTTTTCTGGAGGAAAATACTTTTGCAAATACACCCTGTAAGAGCAAATCCCAAAAAGAATTTTAATGTAACTTCATTGACGATTAAACAAAACGTCTACCATCTATCCAGGGGTAGCGACAAAATTTAACACAAAATAGGGGGTCGCAAATGAAAATAGTTTGCGCACCACTCTTTATCCTCTCCTCTTTTATCAGCATAATTCTTCTCTAGATACTCTTCATCTCTCACATTTTCTTCATCTCATTTTTCCTTCACATCTTTTGCATCACAGTCCTAATCATCATAGTGATCACTTTCATCCATCTCAACTTCTTCTTGTCATTTATCCTCCACATTCTCATCTTCTCTATCTCCCTCATCTTTTTCAACTCTCTGATCCTCTCTTCTGTTATCCTCTTAATGCTTTTCAACTTCATCTCTCTCATCTTCATCTTATTTCATCCTCCGCATCTCTAGCATCACAGTGATTATTTCCATCCCCACTTCTTTTTCATCTCTATCTGATCATCTTCTCTTTTACCTCCTGCATCATTCTTGATCCCTCAATATATCCTCTTGAATCTCTTCTTTATAAAGTGATAATTTAGTGATGCATAAAACTTAAAGATGATATTTCAATCATTATAATTCAAAGTACGCAAAACTTTTATAACTTTTTTCAAAACATGTATAAAATTATCCGGACGATTTTCATTCTGCAATTCACAATACAAGGGAAAGTACACGTTTTTTTCGACACTAAAAATTAACTCGCTTATGACGATCTATTGGGTGACAAAATCCTCAAGATCATTGCCCTAAAGGAACTAATACAACTCAATTTTCCGGTCAACTCAAGCTAACAACCCGATAACATTTTATTACGTAACTTCAGCCACTACTTCTCCCTCATCTTTGCCCCAGGGTAACCCACTTTCCTGATGCTCTGACCCTTCGAGAATTCCCATTCTTAAAAAGTTATTTTTTCGAAATTGTTTTTTTTTTATACCTAAAAGGGTTACTGATAGGATTCAAGGTGACCCAAGTAGTGATGCAATTGCTGGACTTTTTTTTCTGTCCATCTAGAAGAAACAAATGGAACGGTTCAAATGCCTTTTGAATCAAAGTCATTGTGCTACGCGGACTTCTTGAAAAAGTGTGCGTCGGCCTTGAATTCGGAAGTGAGAGTTATAATGGCGGGTTCACATCCAGTGACGGATTAATGCAGTTTTGTGGGAGGGAGGCGGTTAGATGGAATATTCAATTTACTGTAAGCCCTCCCTGTGGGGGGGGGATAATTTTTAAATAAATAGAGTGTTTTCAGGTGACGTCACGACCAGCTACTTTCTTTTAACTGTTGACCTTTTGTTGGGCTTTTAACTGTTGCTAAGGCAGTAGCTAGGTAACGTGGTATCTGTTGCTAAGGCGGTTTTTATGTATGGGGTCACGTGATTGCAAATGATCCAATAGAAGAATTCCTCGGCTAGTCATTTTCTGTAACTGTTAACCTCTGTAGGGCAAAAAACTGTAACCTTCTGTTCCTAAGGCCGTTGTTAGGTCCGAATCATGTGATTGAAAATGCTCTATAAATAAATAATTTATAAAACTATTTTTGAATTTTTAGGACATCTTAACCCATTAACGCCCAATTAATTTTTTTTCGGCCAAATTTTATAAAAATCATGAATCTGGTGTATTTTGCCTTCAATATGGATATTATAAACAAATTTTGTAAAAGCAATCATTAGTTTCTTTAAAAATAGCTGATCTAAAAATAGATCACTGGGCGTTTTGGGATATTTTTATCACTGAGCTAAGTAATAGTAGAACTTCCAAAAAATCCTTAAAAAATATAAAATAGGTAGAAACTTTAGTACTTCTCCTTAAGAAACACATATTTATTCATAAATATGTGGAAAAATAATTAAATAATAATAAAATTAAATAATATACCCAAGATAAACTACATAAATAGCTTAATGTTGGAAGTATTTAGTGGGAAAAATGGGAAAATAAACCAAGAACTTTAAATTGATGAGTATGTTATAGAAAAAAAAGATATGTCATAAAATTGAACACAAAGTAAATTAAAATGCATTAGTTTTAATGTTGCGTAAATTTTATGAATTTGTTTTACCATAAAATGAAATTGCTCATGAAATAAAACGAAACTTGGTCTTACTCAGCCAACATTTAAAAAGGCTGCGTCTTTGAGCTTTTTACCTGCATATTCCAATAATTTATTTTACCACAGCGTCAATTTTAAGGTTGCAAAAGTTGTATTATGGAGAATTTTAAGTAATTATAATTTTCTATTTGATATTTTCTCCAGCTCCTCGAAAAAATGTTATTGTCTTATAATTTCCAACATGAACTATTTCAAAACAAGATAATTGACTTGTACTGTACTAATAAATTTATGTGAATAAACACAGATAATATTTGCCACTATTTGCAATGCTTTGCTTTACTAGCAATAAATCATGATTGTCTACCCTCCATTTATCGACCAAAAGAAATTATAAAATTTAATTACCAACAATATAATTTTCAATTTCATCAGAAAATATATATTTGACTTCATCCTGGACATAACTGAATATTCTCCGACTCATTTTTTAGTTTCAATTGGGAAAAACTAAATAATCGTATAGTAAGCAAAACAGGAAAAATAAATGCCCGAACGCCCAGTGATCTAATTTTAGATCAGCAACATTTCGGCAAGAATTTTTACCACTTAAATTTATTTTATCATAACACCGCTTTATATCCTAATAGCCACATCTATGAAGATATTAAAACACCAAAATAAGTTTATCTTACTGGTACCACTTAGCTGTTTCCAGGGTTTATGCAAAAAAACGTCGAAAAACTGCGGAAAGAAATGGCGATTCCAACTTTCTCTTATCGCTGTAGATCAATGACCAAACCAAACAAAAAAAAACACGTGTTGTAAAACAGGTGCACGCCTTATCTTGCCCCCTGGGCAGTTTGGAATGTGTGGGGTGGGTAGAAGGTAATTTAAAAGTGAGTTTCCCACGCTATGTTTAGCGATCTAGAAATAGATCAATGGGCGCTAATGGGTTAATAAAAGCGTTTTTTTAAAAAAGCTTTTTTTTTGCAGTGATTCCAATCAATTAGACTTTGCAAATACCTATGAAATTTAACTTTACATAAATGGTTTGTGGCCATAATGGCGTAGCCGGAAAAAAATTTGGAAAGATTGGATCTACTTTTGGTCGTTTTAGGAGAGGAATAGATTATATTTTTTTCACTTTTTGTTCTGATACTTAGGAAGTTTGATTGCGGTTTTTTTTTGCGTCTCTGTATAGTATGTAGTTTATACTATTTCCGTACTTCACTTCTCCTAAAAATGTCAAGGAGTATTTCTACACCTCCAAAAAAATCCTAGTAATAATACTGTTCCCAGCTCACATATACATAAACTTTGAAAATGAAACTCACTAACAACCCTGAGAAAGCAACAGTAGAAGAGAAAATGCAACATGATCAACAGACTATCAAAACCTTCCTCGGCGTCTTCCAAGAAACGATTTTTAGTTCTCTTTTCTTGAATACACACACCACTCCTTTGTGGTTTAATAGTTACTACAGCCCAAGGTTAAGAGCGTAATTAGCATAGCTATTATGTAATAGTATATTTTAAACATCAGAATCGTGCGATTCTATGCCAAGTCAGACAGACCAGTTCCTTGACGCGGTTACGTAACGCTTTTTATGACTGAAACGGGAGTCACGGTTACAGACGGATCAAGCAAAATCTGAGGAGAGACTCCTTCACAGTAGAAGGGGTTGTTCAAATATTACGTAAGCAGGTTTTGGGTCATTTTTGACCCCCTAAGATAAGCAACAGGTATGAAATCGTTGGTCGTTCACTTTAACCGTAACTCATAAAATTTAACTGTTCCACCCCATATCATTCTCGTCCACATCTCTCAAAATGTCTTCCGCCAAAATTTCATTCAATTCCGATGAACGGTTTGGTTGTTAGAGGCCCTTGAATAAGGGTTATTTTATGGATATTCTGTATTTTCCCTCTTAAAACATTAAACTTCGATTGCTCTAAATTTAGACATAAGAAAAATCTGTAATTTATAAAGAAATATCTATGAACATTTAAGTTTAAATAAGATCACACAAATATCGAACATTTTGCTTTTATAAAAATAATTTACTTTTGTTTTTTCTTGAAAATGCGGTTTTTTTAAATGACATTTAGTGTGTTTACATAAATGTTCTTACTTTATAAACATTTTTTTTTTTCATTCTACAAAAAGATCACTGGCTATCATTTTTCTTGGAATGACCCAACTTTACTTAAAATTAAACATAAAAAATATTGTAATAAAGAGTATAATAATTTCCATAAGTATAGAGAAATTCAGATAGTTAACCGAATATTATGTACTTCACAAATTTTATATTCACTATAAATATTATAAAATACCTTTATTTCCGTTTACATCATTGTTTATATCATTATTGCATGAAACAAAAATAGAATTTAACGTTCGTAAAATTGGACAGATTTTTCCTTGAAAAGTCTGATTGAGATTAATAACTTGGATTTAAATATCTATATATAACTAAAAACGTTTGTGGCTATGTATGTATGTGTTACATCTCCTCCCAAAATACGCCGCAGGCGTACACAAAACTCGGTATATAGACGTATCTCGAGGCGGGAACGACGACCATCAACTTTTCCAAGTTCGAAAATCGAATATTTACGAGTAATTAACGATTTTATGGTCAAAAACGCTTATTTCTCCATTTCTCTACTAGAGTAAACCTGCTTGACTCACTATTGTAATAAATGAAATTAAAACCTCAAAACTGCATCTCCTCTCAAAATACGCCGCAGACGTGGACAAAACTCGGTTTATAGACATATCTAGGGACGTGGATTATAAATTCAAAGTTTTCCAAATTCGAAAATTGAATATTAACCCGTAATTAACATTTTTATGGCTAAAAATGCTTATGTTTCTACTAGAGTAGATCTGCTTGACTCACTATTGTTAATGCTTATTTTTCTACTAGAGTAGATATGCTTGACTCACTGTTGTTATGAGATGAAAACCTTAAAATTAAATATTTTACTAGGGGAAACTATAAATGTTCAACATAGGAGCTGGATGGGTTTGGGTAAATATAATCAGTTGGAACCGGGATGAAAAAGGCGCCGGGAACACCAACATGAAAAAAGACACCGGGAACGCCGGGATATTAAAAATTACCGGGAACACTGGGATAAGAAAAACTACCGGGAACACCGGGATAAGAAAAACTACCGGGAACACCGGGATATGAAAAACTACCGGGAACATCGGGATGATTGGGAATTGTGGTTACAGAAAAATTAAGGCATGTAACTAGAGAAAACTTTAAAAAAAATGATTTGATACACTACACCCGTGCAAGGCCGGGCATATCAGCTAGTATATAACTAAAACCGTTTGTGGCTATGTGTGTATGTATGTGTTACATCTCCTCCCAAAATACGCCGCAGGCGTACACAAAACTCGGTATATAGACGTATTCTGAGGCGAGGATTATCAACACGAACTTTTCCAAGTTCGAAAATCGAATATTTACGAGTAATTAACGATTTTATGGTCAAAAACGCTTATTTCTCCATTTCTCTACCAGAGTAGATCCGCTTGACTCACTATTGTAATAAATGAGATTAAAACCTCAAAATTACATCTCCACTCAAACTACGCGGCAGGCGTGGACAAAACTAGGTATATCGACGTATCTAGAGACGTGTATTATAAATACAAAGTTTTCCAATTTCAAAAATCGAATATTATCCTGTAATTAACGTATTTTATGGCTAAAAATGCTAATTTCTCTAGAGTAGATCTGCTTGACTCACTATTGTTAATGCTTATTTTTCTACTAGAGTAGATCTGCTTGACTCACTATTGTTAATGAGATGAAAACCTTAAAATTAAATAATTTACTAGGGGAAACTATAAATGTACAACATATAGGAACTGGATGGGTTTGGGTAAATCACAGAGTATAAACAGTTGGAACCGGCATGAAAAAGGCGCCGGGAACACCAACATAAAAAAGACACCGGGAACGCCGGGATATTAAAAATTACCGGGAACACCGGGGTATGAAAAACTACCGGGAACACCGGGATATGAAAAACTACCGGGAACATCGGGATTATAGGTAATTGAGGTTACAGAAAAATTAGACATGTATAACTTGAGAAAACTTTTAAAAAATAAATTGATACACTACACCCGTGCAAAGCCGGGCATATCAGCTAGTATATAACTAAAACCTTTTGTGGCTATGTATGTGGGTATGTGTTACATCTCCTCCCAAACTACGCCGCAGGCGTACACAAAACTCGGTATATAGACGTATCTCGAGGCGAGGATTATCAACACGAACTTTTCCAAGTTCGAAAATCGAATATTTACGAGTAATTAACGATTTTATGGTCAAATACGCTTATTTCTCCATTTCTCTACTAGAGTAGACCCGCTTGACTCCTATTGTAGCAAATGAGATTAAAACATGAAAATTACATCTCCTCTCAAACTACGCCACAGGCGTGGACAAAACTCGGTACATAGACGTATCTAGAGACGTGGATTATAAATACAAAGTTTTCCAAGTTCGAAAATCGAATATTAACCTGTAATTAACATTTTTATGGCTAAAAATGCTTATTTTTCTACAAGAGTAGATCTGCTTGACTCACTATTGTTAATGCTTATTTTTCTACTAGAGTAGATCTGCTTGACTCACTATTGATAATGAGATAAAAACCTTAAAATTAAATATTTTACTAGGGGAAACTATAAATGTGCAACATAGGAACTGGATGGGTTTGGGTAAATATAAACAGTTGGAACCGGGATGAAAAAGGCGCCGGGAACACCAACATGAAAAAAGACACCGGGAACGCCGGGATATTAAAAATTACCGGGAATACCGGAACATGAAAAATTACGTGGAACATCGGGATATGAAAAATTACCGGGAACACCGGGATATGAAAAACTACCGGGAACATCGGGATGATTGGTAATTGAGGTTACAGAAAAATTAGACATGTAACTTGAGAAAACTTAAAAAAAAAATAAATTGATACACTACACCCGTGCAAGGCCGGGCATATCAGCTAGTATATAACTAAAACCTTTTGTGGCTGTGTATGTGGGTGGGTGGATGTAACATCTCCTCCCAAAAAACGCCGCAGGCGTACACAAAACTCGGTATATAGACGTATCTCGAGGCGGGTCAGACGACCATCAACTTTTCCAAGTTCGAAAATCGAATATTTACGAGTAATTAACGATTTTATGGTCAAAAACGCTTATTTCTCCATTTCTCTACCAGAGTAGATCCGCTTGACTCACTATTGTAGTAAATGAGATTAAAACCTCAAAATTACATCTCCTCTCAAACTAAGCCGCAGGCATGGACAAAACTCGGTATATAGACGTATCTAGGGTCGTGGATTATAAATTCAAAGTTTTCCAAGTTCGAAAATCGAATATTAACCTGTAATTAACATTTTTATGGCTAAAAATGCTTATTTTTCTACTAGAGTAGATGTGCTTAACTCACTATTGTTAAAGAGATGAAAACCTTAAAATTAAATGTTTTACTAGGGGAAACTATAAATGTGCAACATAGGAACTGGATGGGTTTGGGTAAATATAAACAGTTGGAACCGGGATGAAAAAGGCGCCGGAAACACCAACATGAAAAAAGACACCGGGAACGCCGGGATATTATAAATTACCGGGACACCGGGATATTAAAAATTACCGGGAACACCGGGATATGAAAAATTACCGGGAACACCGGGGTATGAGAATCTACCGGGAACATCGGGATGATTGGTAATTGAGGTTACAGAAAAATTAGACATGTATAACTTGAGAAAACTTTAAAAAAATAAATTGATACACTACACCCGTGCAAGGCCGGGCATATCAGCTAGTTGTATATAAATAACTCTTGCGAAAACCGCAATATCATTTTTGAAAGAAGTTAGCGCTTATCTTAACTATCATCTTTACATTATGAAACGTGTGTCAAAGTTTAAAAGAGTTGTTAATACGGGTAAAATTGGCTGAGTTGTTAAAATACAAAAACCTGCATTTAAAACAAAGCAATATAGGGTCCGTTCAAGTATTACGTAAGCACCTAAGGGGGGAGAGGGGTTTGGCTCCTTTCATATTTTTCCTGACAAAAGGGGGTATGGAGTGATGCTTTCGTAAGATGTTACAAGCACTACATTTTTTTAAATATCTTGTTTCTTGCATGCATAAATAATTTCAAAATTCAACCAAAAATAAATTTCACAAAAAAAAAAACCATCATTACCCATTACAAACACTGCATTTTATAAAATGACTTGTTTCTTGCATAAATAATTTCAAAATTCAACCAAAAATAAATTTCACAAAAAAAAAAAAAAAAACTGAACTAGGAAAATAATGTAAGCATTATTCACAAGGAAAGTTTTAACGATAGAGTTAGAACAATGAATTTCAGAAATGTAAGCATTACTAAAGATTTTGTACAAAAAAAAGAGGGGGGTCGGGCAGTTTTCTTAAGTAATTATGATAGGGGGGGTTGCGGTTGCGGGTTGCTTATTTTTGCTGACAAGAGGGGAGAGAGGGGTCAAAAATGACAAAAAACTTGCTTACGTAATATTTGATCGGCCCCATAGCGTTCAGATGAACACAACTAGAGTGTAGTATTGGGGGATAATTAATTATGTAATGGAACATTGTCACATTTCATGAACCTGTTTCGAAATTATTTTTTTTACATAGTTTCTTAATAAATTATGTGACTGTAGGAACAGACAACATCAAACTAATTTAGGGGATGATAGGTGAGAGAAATGAAATAATAGTAAATATTATTTTTATCCAGTAAATGTTTGCATTAATATTTTCATTAAACTCCCAAAACGACTCAGTTTCATAATATTTTTAATTTATTTTGTCTTAGTATTTCTGTTTCTCACTTTTGTGAATTAATTGTCATTTTAAGTGGTTTTTAAGATTTTTATCAGCTGCAATTTTATAAGCTTAAAAAAATGGAATAAGTCCATCAACTTTTTTCATATTTATGAGTGTACCTATATTTTTTTTCGATGACAATTCTGTATTCTAAATAGGGTCCTGAATCTCCTGTAAAAATTAGGTGGAGATGCAACAAAAATTTCATTACCTACACAGTTTTTTTCTTTAGATTTTCTCTAATCTTGGTTTTTCCTTTTCAAAACTGACAATAGAAACATTCGCGCATGACGTCACGACCAGTTATTTTCTTTTAACTGTTAACTGCTGGAGGACAACGCACCTGCGAGTCACGTGATTGCAATAAATGCTCTATTCAAATACGAAGGTAAAACATTTAAATACTGCTTTTCATTTCCAAACGTAATTTAAATAATTCCTCCCTTCAAAATTAAAAATATGAAAAAAAATCCAAGGTACAACACTCCCCCGATTCCTATTCTAACGAAAAAGTCACCTTAACGAGAAGAAAAAAACTAATAAAATAGCTGGATTAGTAATTCTCGAGAAATCCTCCAATGCCAATAGTGATGTCACCCTGGTAATCACTATATACAAGAATCTTAATTATTAATTTATTCTTTTGAAGAGCGTCGTTGGCAACACACAAGAAACTGACGATTGCGCGAGTATCGTCCTCGAATCGGTCAGGGATGTTTATGCCTCTTCGTTTGGTGAAACAAAACGCAAGAGGAAACATCTGAGATGCTATGAGTGAAAATAGCGTAAGTCAGGAAATTATGAAATTTGAAATAATAAAGGATTTTTGGCGTTTCCTTTAACCCGGGAGGCAGGCCCGAATCCAGCACAGCTCCCAGAGCAGTTGCGGATCCAGGGGGGGAACTTTGGACCCTTGGACCCAAAAAAAGTACTCAAAATGATTTAAAACCCTAATTTTACCGGTCAAATTTCAAATTTTATTCTGGTGAAGGACCTCCATACCCCTCAGCGGTACCAAAAGGGGATCTTGAATGATACTTTTTAGAAAATCCCCAACATATTGACATTTTTCTCAAAAGGTGAAGGTGATGGTCTGGAAAAGTGCCCCCCCCCCATTGGAGCCGTGCTGGATCCTAGAGGGGGACACTTTTCCAACCCATGAACTTTACCCTTTGAGAAAAATGTCAAACCGTTGGGGATTTTCTAAAAAGTATCACTCAAGATCCCCTTTTGGTACCACTGAAAAATTATAGAAAGAATTTTGAAATTTGATCAGTAAAAGTAGGGTTTTAGCTCATTATGAGTTACTTTTTATGGGTTTTACGCGCGTTGGGTCTCTTAGGCCCGGCTGAGTCCCCCCTAAATGAGTAGTAAATGTAAAAAAATTCTGAAAGCAAGTAATGAACTTATAATTTATGATTTGAAGATACTTTATAAACGCCTTTTTAATCTGGCGCTGATCCAGCAAGTCTCCAAGGGGGATTGCTCTTTTTGAGGATCACCTTTATCTTTGGACGGATTTAGGCAAAATTTTACTTTTTTACTATAAAAATCTGTCCATATCCCCACTGAAATTTATTTTTTCACCCTCCCCCCTAGAAAAATGTAGGGATTTTGACCCTAAATAACTCATTTTTCATCAGAACAAGCACTTAATAAATGTAAAGTTTTGAACAATCTGTGGAAAGTGACCCCCCAGGGCTTCTTAAAAAAAGGGCCAAGAAGGAAAAATGAAGAGAAAAGGGTAAAAAGAAGAAAAAGTACATTTTTTTAATGTCTGAAATATATTTTGGTAGAGCAAAGCTTGGATATTTTTTTTTTGAGCACAAAAAGTCAATTTGTCATTTTTTGGACTTATTCCCCTTTCCAAACTGACTATTCCATTGTCTTCTCCTTAGGAAAGCGCACAAGGCGTCGTTACAGAAACCGGTGGACATAGACCACTTACACTCTGAACGGATCATTCCAGTATAACGGAGGTTATTCAGGCGGATAATTCGTTCTGTTGTCGGTTTCATAAAAAACAGTTGCTTTACAAATCCGCCGAGCGTTGACCAATAGCTGTTTACACGCTAGATGAGAGTTGTTTTATTTTGAGTATGTCACTGAGCTCGGGAAAAAACCGCAATAAACTAATTGTTGAGTTATAAAAAGTAGTTAGCAAATAGGTTTGACATTGGGGTTTTAATATTTAGACAGTGTTGTTTGTTTTTAAAACATTCAATGTAATTGATTCATGACGAAATATCCCTGACAGAAAGTTAGTTATTACTAGTACTTATTCAAAAATTTTCAACGATCTTGGACCGGTTTTATCATAAAATTATACGTTAATTGATTTCAAACTAAACAGAATAAATGAGAAAATTTTCAGGAAAAATTAGTATAAAAAGCATGAATCGAAGTATTTTGTGCTAAAAAAACTCTAAGCTTTGCTCTACACATGAGTGAGAAGAGGAAAATAATAACTACCCCTGTAGGCAGATATATACCTCCTTGAATTTGTTTACATAATTCTTTTGAATTTTATTTGTCTTAGTATTTCTATTTTCCACTTTTGTACCGTGAACTAAGCAGAAATATAATTTTGCTGTCAATTTAAGTGGTTTTTTAACATAATTGTTTTTCAACTATATAATATTTTTGTGTGTGAATATAATACTTATATTTTTTTAATAATTTTTGTCGATTCTAAATGAGGTCCTGACTTCTAAAACTTTAAACTTTGTGGTTTTACAATACAAATTCCATTACTTATATACATTTTTTCTCCAATTTTCCCAAAATTTCTTTTTTAGACTTGTTCCTTTTCTCAAACTGACGATTCAATGAAACTAGTGTATTTTTGGAAAATTATATCTTCATGACGTCACATTGTCCAAAATCTACCCTGATCTTCTTGCAGTATCAAACGTGTTTGACTCCAATCCCCCCCATCTTTAATCAAGAATACCTATTCCACGTATAAGGGGCCGTTCACATATTACGTAAGCACCTTAGGGGGGAGGGGTTTGCTATTTGCTTATTTTTCCTGACAAGGGGGGAGGGGGGTTTGAGTGATGCTTACGTAAGATGTTATAAACACTGAATTTTCGAAAATGTCTTGTTTCTTGCTGCATAAATAATCTCAAAATTCAACCAAAAATAAATGCCACAAAAAAAAAACCTGAACCAGGAAAAATAATTTTAATAATTTTTCACAAGGAATGTTTTAACGATAGGTTAAGCGTTTATGGAGAAGTATGAATTTCAGAAATCTAAGCATCACTAAAGATTTTGTACAAAAAAAGAACAAAGGGGCGCAGTTTTCTTACGTAATTATGAGAGGGCGGTTTGCTTATTTTTGCTGACAAGGGAAGAGGGTGGTCAAAAATGACCAAAAACTTGATTACGTAATATTTGAACGGCCCCTAATCCAATTATGATGTATGGAGTAGCTTATTTACACTAAAAGAACCGAATAACAGATAAACCTAATTCACAGCAATTGAAGGTTTACATAGGTCACGGGACACTATTAAATACCTCACATCAAGTGTGAAGAGGAAACAGCTTGACCTGTTGCACTCCCAATTTGAACATCGTCCTTGACTGACAACAAAAAAGTATTCTCCCACACCGGGTTAAAACAGATTTCGGTCATCGCCAAAAACTTGGCAAAAAAAATTTTTAAACGAGATTTATAGAACGTAACGTGTTATTTTTTGTTTGCCTTTGAATAACCCCTGTCCTTGCCACCAAAAGAAGAAAAAAATACACAAAAGAGTTGGTAAACTTAACACGTTACGGTACTTCAATTTTTTTTGTCTAGTACGTGCAACAAGTTGTATTTTACGGTATTTGTGTTTATCTGTGAACATCTCCAGTGTCCAAACCAGGCTAATCTAGAGTGCCTAGGCTAATCCTGTATATGAGCAGTTTGGAACAATACTGGGTTAAGTCAAAAAGTATGAAATTTGAGGTAGAGGGCCGTTTAAATAATACGTAAGCAAGTTTTTGGCCATTTTTGACCCCCTCTCCCCTTGTCAGCAAAAATAAGCAAACTGCAACTGCACTGTCCAACCCCCTTATAGCTGAAAAAAATTTGTCTATTAATTCTTTTGGCTAGTTTCGATAGAAACCAAATATTTTGTTGGAATGATGTTCCCCCTTTAACCTATTCTAAATGAAATTGTGTTCTAAATCATGGGGGGGGGGGGTCCGTATCCCTCCTATGTTAGCTGCCATTGGTAAATTGGCACCATCCTTTATTAATAAAGGTTGGAGAAACATATTCAGCAAAGTTTAGGCCTCCCTCAAAAGTTAAAATTGAAAATTTTGTTTTAAAATTTTGTAAACAATGTTCGTAATTATTGGGGGAGGGGCGCGTCCCCCCCCCTGGGATCGACGCCCGTGCCGTGGTGGTCAAAAATTTGAAAATTAAATTTTTCTTAATATCTGGACGGTTCCAGTGGCGGCTCGTAAGTATTTTGAAAATACAATTAAGTAAAAATATCACGATTAGAACAGAAGAGGGGGTGGAAGCTCATCCTGAATAAGCTGCAAGTTGGAATATATTTTTATTAGATTTCATTTACGTTATTTTTCACTTCTTTCGACTTTTTTTTTTCATTTTTATTGGGGGTTCACATGCTCCTGTGTTCCGTGCTTCTGTGGACTTACGCCACTATTCCACTTAACACCTCAAACGCAACTTTACTCTCCACAAAAAAAAGTGAAAGTAACAACAACGACATTTTTATTAAATTGAAAGAATATAATAGTATAACGCAAAAATGGAAAGAAGACAAGACCGGCGAAACGTGCTTCTTTTATTAGTAGCTGATCGCTGACCCGAGAAGGAAGGAAAAGGAAGATCCCCGGCCCACTTTCCCTCGCTGTTGGCATTCACCTGACCCGAATGGTCAGCTGTCCGGTCAGTCGGGTCAAGGTGCCCCTGCTCGTAAGCCGTTGTGTAACGTTGTCGCTCACCCGATATATTTCGATTCAATGCCGATTTGCGACACGTCCAGTCCATCTTCCTTTTCAGTACTTGTTGGATTATTGAATGAGCGGTAGGGTGTTCCTTTTAACTTGGCGGGTTTTTTTTTAAAAAATAATTGGGGAAACTTTTGCGACACCCCCTATTTTTTTTTTCTTTTGGTACCACTTATTCCATTGACAGTGTCTTAATGACTCAGTTTCATAATAATTTTTATTTTTATTTGTCTCTGTCTTTCTATTTCTCACTTTTGTACTGTGAACTCTAATCAGACATATAATTTAAATCTCAATTTAAGTGGTTTTTAATATTTCTTTTCAGTTGAAATTTCATAAGGTTGAAAAAGGGAAAAAGTCCATCAACTTTTTTCAACTGTAAAATGTTTTTGTGAATATACTTACATTTGCTTCGATGATTTTTCTGTTTTCTAAATAGTAACCTGAATTTCCAGTAAAAATTTGGTGGTTATAATACAACAAAAATTCCATTACTTATACAGTTTTTTTTTTTCAATTTTCTCAAAACTTGGTTTTTGGACTTGGACTCCTAGCGACCCAAAAGAATTTCTGTTTACGCAGTTTTTTCTTCCGCGTAGTTACATCACAGTGTCAGGAAACGTTTCAGTCTAGTATAGACGATTTAATAAAATATTACACATTACCGTTAAGCAATATTCCAAACCGTTTTCACAACTTATTCGTAATACACCGCTAATTCCTATATAAATTCAACAGAATGATAATTCGCGCCCCTTTCGAGACGAGAAATCGACGAGTTCGATCTGGTAAATCAACGGACGGTTTTCTCCTCTAGGGCTGCCGGACAGACGGGTATTGTGTCATGTGTCATAACATTGATAGCTCAGCTATGAAAAGACCGTTACGAAACAAACTTTATACGAGATCATCTTCGATTTCCGTGACATCAATACCTTAATTTGACCAGGTTTTTCGAACTAAAAAGCGGGACATTTTTGACGAGGACAAATGTGCAAGTTTTTTATCGTTTTTAAAATTAAATTTTGTCTTCATTTTAACAACAAAATCACAGATCTACATAAACACACTGAAAAACTTGCAAATTTGCAAACTTTTTGTTTTTGAGGCCTGAAAAAGTGCTATTTTCACACGATAATATATCTTCTCGAATATTCATTATTCAGAATACTTTTATGAAATTTTTTCAATGAGCTTTTCATAATAATGGAAACAATATTCTCTCATTGAGGTTTTTTCGCTCTCTCTCCTTTACTTTTTTAATTATTATTTTTTTTCGGCGCTACTAGGGGCGCTGTTAGTCATACCAATGGATTATCTATGACATAGGGGTAGGTAAACCTTATATTCATGACCCTAGGTGACGTGAGTACCGAATGCAAGCCGTGAAACGGACTTTTGAAACCCCCTTAATCATGGGCGTAGCCAGGTTCCATGTTAGGGGGGGGCAAGGATACTTACCTTTGCCCCATGGCATGGTCTCAGGTACCCCCATGGGGAGTAATTATACGAAGGGTTTGAACTTTTGCACTTTGCACACTTAACGTAAATAATAGTGTAATTAATGTGTGCTCTAAGAAAAATGGGGGGGGGGGTCTGGGGGTCCTCCCCCAGAAAACTTTTTAAAATTTGCCCCTTAAAGTAGTGTTTTAGCTCATTTTTAAACTCTTTGGCCAGAACAGAACCACCTCTTGTAAGTTGTAAGCCACATACTTTTCTAGGAAATTTATGTGGCTAATGACTAAAAGTATAATTTGTAGAATCTAATCGAGTTGAGTTAAATTCAATAAATTTTATCTTCTTTATTTTATGTTACCGGGTGAAACTTTCGTATGTTTGGACATTAAAAAAAACATCAAGCTTTAGGAAAATACGCAACTGCTTTAATTACATAATAATTTAGAAGAGAATAAAGAAGAATACAAAGTTACAGTTAGTGTGAAAATAGTCCGAGCAACTTTGTATCAACTGTTCAAGTAGTTGCATATACTTGAATAACCATGATATAAGATATAACATTTAACAATAACCTTAAAATGTAAAAGTAAAACCGTCCTGCTTTCTCAAATATTATTTAGCTTTTTTTCACTCTTAAAGAAAGAATTCTCTTATCAGATATTTTTTAAAACAAATAGTTTATCCCCCAAAACTAAGATGAAATACTAAATTCAACTTACTTTAATTGCTGGTGATGGTGCTGGATTAAGGCTTTACATAATACGTCTAGATATCAATATGGAGGACTGAAATACGTACTCTTTTTAAGTTCAATGCTTGAAAACTAAATCACATATCTTAGAGTAGACTAAAGGGTATTTTCGTTATTCGTTTTATTCGTTGAAAGGTCAGCCAAAGCTTCGAAATAATAATGGCTGAGTTCACAAAAGACCCCTCTGTTTTTGTGTAAACACTTGAGAAACACGTTGAAACAATTTCCTGACACACCCAGACACCTGAAGCCCCCTTGCTTGTTTGAGTCGTTGAGTGCCGAAGATTTATGATACCCTTTCACACCCCAATCCATTGTCAAAGGCAGAGGTGTACGTATAATTGGATTTTGTGGTTTGGGAAGAGCCTTTCCCCCTCACCCCTACCCTATTTCTTCTCCAATTAGGACAGTAGAGGACAACATAGGAAAGAGGTAGCGTTCACCCCCCGCTCGCTCCTGTACGTGAACAACAGGTGTGACCAGTAACGAGTTTACTTTACCCTTATCTTATCTTGGGGCTGTTTGTCAACTCTTCCCATTTCTAGCCGTTCAATAGATTTCCACTCCGCGGGAGGTGGTCAACTGGGGTTGTATCTTATCTCGTATCTTTGAATTTGTCGAATATTTTGACTGGCCCGGTCGTTTGGGGAACTAAAAATGCTGAATGAAATGAATTCTGCGTGAATTCTTCCGCCACATCTCACACATAAGCTCGTTTTTTGGCACATGTTCTTTAAAAAAAAATTGGAAGGGTTTCAGCTTTAAAAAAATTTTTCAGAAAAAAAAATTTTAAAAATGTTTTTCAATTTTACCGAAAAAATTATTTTTGGGGAAAATTTCTGAAGAGTTATGAAAAATTTAGGGGGGGGGGCAGCTGCCCCCCCCTGCCTACGCCCATGCCCTTAATATTTAGATATTAATTCAAATTATTTTCGCAACCCACAATTTGAGAAACTCTTGCCATAAAAGAAATGATATCCTCCAAACACGCCAATCAGCAACTCTACGTTACTTCATTTTGTAATAAATTTGCATCACAAACAAACCAAACGAGAAACAATAAAAACCGTTTTCGCAAAAACTCCTTTCTCACCACCCACATTCGATTACTACTATACGAACCACCGACCTTCACTTTTTGCATCAGGCAACGAATATCTTTCCCCACAAAACGGGATGTTTCAACAAGTCCCTTCCTTCCCCGGCCTTGATGCTGGTGACCAAGTTTCCGCTCCTTCGATCACAGTTGATGTTTACATTTGTGTGATATGATCGGAAATCACGCCGAAATTTTGATATCGTATTATCATGGGATCTATCGAAATTGAATCGCGTGTTTAAAAAGGGGAATAGTAGGTGCAAAAAATGGAAAAATGACTTTTTGTGCTAAAAAAAAATCTCTAAGCCTCGCTCTATAGTACTTTTATAAGTTAAGTTTAAGATTACTTACACAGGGGCCGTACATAAGCACCTAAAGGGGGAAGGGGTTTGTTCTTTGCTTATTTTTCCTGGCAAGGGGGAGTATGAGTGATGCTTACATATAACATGTTACAAACACTGCATTTTCGAAAATGTCTTGTTCCTTGGATACATAATTTTAAAATTCAACCAAAAATAAATTTCACAAAACATTTTACATTTTTTAGGCATTGCTAAAAGTTTTGTACAAGAAAAGCAAAAGAGGGTTGGGCACTTTTTTTACGAAATTAAGAAGGGGTGTTGCGGTTTTCTACACTTTGCTGACAAGGGGGGTAGACCAAAAAGATGATTACGTAATATTTGAACGGCCCCATAGGATTCTTATTATGATGCTCTAAACTTCAAAATTGTGTAAAAAATGTGAATCACACACAAGTAACACTGGGTGTCTGGGGGAATTGCCCCCATAATTTTTTTTTTTTTTTTTTGAAATTTGCTCCTCAAAATAGTCTTTTGCCTCATTTTGTGGCTCTTTAGATTAAACCCTAAAAGCCCCGCTCATTGTAAGTGACAGAATTTATAAGAAAAAAACAGTATAGTATTATAAATAAAAAAGCAGCAAAATTTCTAGGGGGGGGGTTGGGGTTTCTACTCTCTACATAAAAGTGGTGTTTACATATTTTGAGCCCCTTAAGGTTATAATTTTCAAGAAATAAGACAATATAAAAATTGTCAAAATTTCGAGGGTTTAACCCCTACTCCCCCCCCCTTTTGTATACGGCCGTGATCAAGAAAAAGTCTCTCGTATCTCATAATAGCAAAAGGACCCTGAGTGAGATTCGGAGCTGAGATCGGCGGTTGGCGGTTTTATGTAATGGTCCTAATCGAGATCGCTGGCATCTGGCCAAGGATGACGACTCGTGCCATCCCGACGTCGCCTGAGAGGAGACAGTTTCTTGAACTTAATTTTGGACACACAAACTCCTCTCTCTCTTCCCGCAGATCAAACTAAATGGGTTTCATGAGTTCGTATAGGGGGAAAAGGTTTGATAGCTAAGGCAGTATTTGTAATAGGATCATTCACGCTATACTTTTTAAAGATGAGTTCGTGGGCTGTTAAGGGGCCGTTCAAATATTACCCAAGCAATTTTTTGGTCATTTTTTGTGATCCCCTTGTCAGCAAAGATAAGCAAACCGCCCTCATAATTACGTAAGAAAACTTCACGAGATCCCCCCTTGTTCTTTTTTGTACAAAATATTTAGTACTGCTTATAATTCTGAAATTCATTGTTCTCCCCCCATCAACACTTACTCTGTCGTTAAAACAAAAATGTTTAAATATTTTTCCCTAGTTCAGTTTTTTTTTGTGAAATTTATTTTTGGTTGAATTTTGAGATTATTTATGCAAGAAATAAAGAGATTTTCGAAAATGCAGTGTTCGTAACATCTTACGTAACCATCACTCATACTCCCTCATCACTCCCTCCCCCTTTGTCAGGAGGAAAAATAGGCAAATAGCAAACCCCCTCCCCACTTAGGTGCCTACACAATATTTGAACGGCCCCTAAAGGATGTTTCATTAGACCGTTTTATGGCTTGTATTTGGAACTAACGTCTCCTAGAGTCATGGAAGTAAGGTTACCCCTAGGTAAGTGAGAACTCATTGACATGACTAACAGTGCCCCTAGCGCTGGAATAAGAAAGTTAAAAAATAATAATTTAAAAACTAAAGGAGATGAATCGAAAACTTTAATAAGAACTTTTTATGCAACACTGTAAAAAAACGCACAAAAAATTTCATTAAAATATCTTAAGTCTTTCTGACTTTTTCCAGAAAAAGTCTGCAAATTTTCAAGTTTTTTTTATTTGTGATAAATTGAAATTTGTTGTTATTTAACTAAAAAAAACGCAAAATTATATGACAACAGTGGAAAAACTTGCGCAGCGCTTACTACTATCAATGTACCCACTCAGATGCCTTTCGCTTACATGTAAAATAAGGTTCCCTTCCGATAATGGTCCCGCTAAATACCGCCATGCACTTTTGGACACCAAAAGTTAGAAATATTACTCTAAACATAGTTTCAAACTCATAGAATTAAAATGTTTAGTTATATCAATAACCGTTCAGTTTATCACAAAAAAGTCATGAAAAATCGTCGACTTTTGAATGTATGTCGTTCAAATGTATGTGTTCGGCAACTAGTGGTCAAAAAATAGTTAACTACCAACTACTAACTAGTCTGGGAAAATCTAGTTGCAACTAGTAGTTAACTATTTTTTCCTGGGACTAGTTGCACCTAGTAGTGAACTATTTCCCAAAGTAGTTAACTACTAGTTAACTAGTCTATTTAATTTCATAAAACCTACTTTTTGGCAAAATTCTAATACATCTTTCTTATCTATGTCACAAAAAACGTTTATATTTCGCGCAAAAATTGTCTTTATTTCTGGTTATGGTATTTTGAGTACTCTACCTTTGATAAAAATTTTTAAATATTTTAAATTTTAAATAAAAATTTTTTTGAAGTAGTTGAAAATTTGAAGTAGTTTTAACTAGTAGTTAATTAAAAAAGTAGTTAAACTAATAGTTGAACTTCTTTAAACTAAAAGTAGTTAAACTACTAGTTAACTAGTAGTTGATCAGTATAGTTAACTACTAGTTGCAACTAGTTCTAGTTAACTAGTGCCAGTGGCGTACATAGGAATTTATTTCGGGAGGGGCCCAAAATTACTCCCCAGCCCCTCCCCCACGTATTTAATAGGTCCAATGTAGCTTTTTAGGTGATAACTTAGGTTCTAAAAACTTAATATAGGAAAAGTTGTTAGTAATAAAAATACAAGTACCAAAGGAGGGGTCTGGGGGACCTCCCCCAGAAAATTTTTGGAAGTTTGACTAAAAAAACCCAGGTTTTTAACTAGTTTTGGTAAACAAAGTCGGAATTTCGGATGTACACTTTTATGAACTTAATATTTAAAAAGTTATTAAAATAGAGTTCCAAGTACAAAAGGGGATCTAGGGTCCTTCCCCAGAAAATTTTTGGAACTTTACCCCTAAAAACAGGGTTTTATCTTGTTTTTGGAACACGACTTGGTTCGAATTTTGGACATATATTTTTTGGTAGGATTTTGATTTTGATGAACTTATCTATATCTATAAAAGCGAAATACCACTGACTGACTGGTAAGTAAGGAACACTCAACACGGAATCTCCGAAACTACTGGACCCAGAGGCTTGAAATTTGACAGAGATGTTCCTTTCAGCTATGCGACGCGCACTAAGAAAGGATTTTAAGATCCAACGACTCCTTCCCTGTTCTTCGGCGCTTTTTCGACTCCGTTTTTCCCATTGAAATAGCATTGAGCATTGTTGAAATGCATAAATTTCAGTAGGTTTATTTCTCTCTTGAGGTTTCGTCTGGCCTCAATTGTTAAAATATAATTTCAAAAATTTCCTAATTTATCATAATTAAGACGTAAAACTGTGTGTGTAAAACTCCCCCAGAAAATTTTTTGAATTCTGACCCTATAATACAGTGTTTTGCTTGTTTTGGTACACCTAGTCCGAATTTCGGGGGGGGGGCCAGGGCCCCCTCGCCCCCCCCCTAATATACGCCACTAACTAGTGCCGAACACTACAAAAGTGCTTGGCAGTATTTGAATGACCGAATTGAACCTAAAATTAATATCCAACTTCTTATCAAAATAATACTAATTCCATCTATCTGGAAATTAGCTATTCAGAAAAGAACCCGTTTCCTCCACGAGTTTCAACCAGCCGAAAATAGCAACAACACACTCCACTCCGTTCTCACACCATAGTTCAGGCGGTGCCCGCTAGATGGCGCTTCCCTAGATCAACCGAAAATGAAAACGAAACTAGCGGGAAGCGTAGGAAGGGGGAGGAGGAGGGGGGATACGAGAGCGCGTGCCAAGGTTTTTCGCTCGCTCCACATTTCGATGCGCAAAGCAGCAACCTTCCATTGAAAAGAGATTCTTTTTTATTATTTTATTTTCGCTGTGGATTATTTTCGACTTGTGGCGGTGTTCTGTTATGATGTCGCCGGTTTTGTTTCTCATCGCGCGCGAGGCTTTAATTATTGAATTATTTATTCAAAAGCGTTATTTGGAATTAGTTGCTGTGAGATTTCTGTGTAGTACGTTTTGTTATTGAAAACGGGGTAGTTTTGGTTGAGGGTTCGATTTGAGCTCTCTGGGTTTTTTTTTGGGTCGGTAGTTTTTTTAAACGGACTAAAATAAAATTACTACGTCTAATAATGAATTTTGAAATGCGTATGAGCCTTTAACTATAATCAGTTTTAGAACGTTAATCTTCGGAATAAAATATTCCAGTGTTCCATGATCTGCATGCAATATATCTATAGAGCGTGCAAAAAAATTAGAATAATAAAATTAGATGGATGATATTTATCACAAAAAATTTTATTACTGTTAATGCAATTGAACCATCAGGTCCTGATTTACAATCAGGCCTGGGGGCCCCCTAAGTATCTATCTAAAAATATAAAGCAAAATAGCGTTTCATATTTTCTGGAATTTATTTTCTATACCTTTTTAGACAGGAAAATAAAAATGTAAAATTTTTTGCAATGTTGTTGCATAAAAATAACAATTACCGTTATAGAATTACAGATTTGTTATGGGGAACGCATAAATGTTGTGCCTACAATTGCCTAAAATTTTCTAAATCAAACCCTGTGAATCCTTACATGGATTTTGTTAATAGTATTGTATGTATTTCATTTTGTTAAAGCAATTAAATGAAATGCGTTAAGGTGAAAATATACAAGTTACTCTTAAAAATATACAGAAGCTCTCTTGTTTATATAAATCAAAGTGTTACAAGTGCAGTTGAGGTATTCAAAACAAATAAAAAATTCACTTTTTATTACGAAGTGACATTTCCACTGGTGTTTGGGACTGTTTCGGGACCAGTTCTGCTCTACAGATTCCAAACGTGAATAAATTCCCAAACAACAGAAGAAAAAAAGACGATCACATATAATTATGATACTACATTTAATTAGATTAAGAAAAGAGGGGGATATGGGTGATACTTATATAAAATGTCACAAACACTGCCTTTTCGAAAATATCTTGTTTCTTGCATAGATAATTTCAAAATTCAACTATGTATAAATTTAAAAGAAAACTGACCTCGGGAAAAAATGTTTAAGCAATTTTCACAAGGAGGGTTTTAACGGTGGGTTAAGTGTTCATGGAGAACAATGAATTTTAGAAATCTAAGCATTACTAAAGAGTTTGTACAAAAAAAGAACAATGGGTGTTCTCCAAAGAGTTTCAAAATGAAATAAAACATTAAAGGGGCAAATTCTACAAATTTTAGCCAAAGTCCGGGCAGTTTTCTAACGTAATTATAGGAGGGAGGGGGTTTGCGGTTTGCTTATTTTTCCGGTCAAGGTAGGAGGGGGGGGGGTCGAAAATGGCCAAAAACTTGCTGGGATAGGTAGCTCCCTAGTGACTAAAATAAAAAATAGTCCTTTTTTGCCGAAGTTTACCAAAACACAGTTCTGCTCCAGAGATCCCGAACGTGAATAAATTCACCAACAACAACATAAAAAAAAGAAGAGCACATATAATTTAATCGCCATCAGTTAACGACATCGCAACCCAAATACCATTTCGGAAAAAAAGGATGAATTTTGTCATCGTCCGTTATCACAACTTTTATTTTACACGCCCTGATAATGACGGAAACCTTCAACTTTCTTCTTCTTCTTCTATTCCAAATACTAAATAAAATAAAAAATATAACACTCCAATGATCCCAAATCGACAACAATGGCTGCTGGATGAAGATTAGCCATTCTGAATGAGCGAGTGAGAATCGCATCAAAAACGAACAAAACGAACAAATATAAAAGGGGAGAGAGTGTCTTTTCACTTTCACCGTAACGGGCGGTGGGTACAATGAACTGGCCTAGTTGGGGTGGCATTCACCTACTTTTACGATGGATCAGTGAGTGCGCTACTGTCTGATGCATTGCATCCCACTGTGGAATAAATAGAAAACGTGCCAAGCTGATGGTGTCTGATTCGATATTCCTACAATCAATTCAACTGCTCTGGATAAAGCGCGGATCCAAGGGGGGGGCAACTGGTTCATTGCCCCCCATGGACTCGAACTAGGTGTACCAAAACGAGTTAAAACCCTGTTTTATGGGATCAAATTTTCTGGGGGAGGACCCCCAGACCCCCATTTCTATTTACAACATTTATTATTTACTATTTTTATATTCAGTTTTTCAATATGCAAATACTATCTAATGCAGCGATTCTTAAACTGTGGACCGCAGACCCCCAGGGGTCCGCGAGTAATTTTGGGGAACAATCAAGTTACCTTTGATAGTTTTCCAAAGATTTTCAAAATCAGATAAAAAGTTTAAGTTTAAAGGGGCAAATTTCAGAACTTTTTCTTAAGGAGGACCTCCGGCCCCCTCTAAATTTTGACTGCTACTTATACTATTTTTTCCTTGAAAATTCTGTGGTTTACAAGGAGCTGTTTTTTGGGTGCATCTAAAAATGTCTCAAAATGAACTAAAACAAAACACCCCCTTATGAGGCAAATTCTCAAAGTTCTTCTGGAGGAGACACCCATACCCCCTATTATTACTTGAACTAATTGTAAAATTTTAGCATAAATATGGAATATTATGGGACAATTTGTGACTAGGGGGAGGAGGGCAAAAGCTAAACCCTTGACCATTTAGAGTAGAGATGACCGCTCATCTCTGGGATATCTCTCGGAAGATGGGACCTTAAATAAGGTCTTAAAAGTTCAAAAATGAGTCAAGAGAATACATTTTACAGTCTAATTTAGAAATATTTCTAGGGGAGGACCCCTATACCTCCTTTCTTCCCTGGGGCTTCCCTCATATGACATAGTTCCCACTCTTTTGTGAGGAAAAAAATCAAGTACTTTTCAAGGCTCATTTGAAATTTTTCATGAACTAACATAGAAAAGCGGAAAAGCCTTTTACGAGTAACAAAACCTTTTCTCCCCATTTTCTTTAGTACCCTTACTTCAAAAACCTTTCTTATAGCGAAGACTACATTATATTACCATTACTATATTAAACAATTTCAAAACATACTATACTATATTTCACTTGTTTTATGAAAGTCAAACAGAAAAATTAAAGTAAGCAAGTTATACCTGGTCTACAATTTAAAAAATACCATCCGTGTTTAAGAAGTTAACAGGATATCAACTATTGGAATCAAAAATTAACTTTTCATGTTTGAACTGAAAAGAATTCCAAATTAAAATATTTCAAATAAAATTAAAGGACTTTTAAGGACTTAGCACTAAATTCAAGTACTTTCCAGGGCCCTTGAAATCAAAAATGAAATTCAAGTACTTTTCAAGGATTTTCAAGGCCCGTGGGAACCCTGTATGAGCATCGTCAATAAAACCTGATATTTTTGCATTAAAGGTTCGCATTTGATCTGTAAAATACTCGGGCACCTTAGGAAAGAAATTGGGAGACAAAACCCTTCCCGAAAAATAAAATCCTTACTCATCAAATTAACGAAAAATCGCCAAAAAATACTATTTTGGCGCGTTTTGGTATTTCACCCACGGTGGGATGCATTTCAATGTCTTGTCTCCCACCAAATAGAGCATGGTGGGGAGAAGTTTGCGTTTTAATCGCGAACGATTTTCGCTCGTCCGGAACGTTCGATACGGGGGAGGAGAAGGGACAATGACAGTTCCATCACCCCTCGCGTTCGATTTCACTTTCCTCTCTCTCGGTGGTGTTCTATTTCGGGAACATCGGTTTTTTCGCATGTTTAATTGTGGAAAAGAAGAAACTGTTAACCTTTTTTTTTTAATAAGAATAAAGGATTTCTAAAGGGTCTGTTAACCCATAAAAATTGACTTGTTGAAAAAAATACATAGTTATTCATTTAAAACTATAAGTTTTCCGTTATCCACAAAATAGGTTTTTTTTTAAATTGACTACAGTGGCTACTAAAAGTTTGTTCTAAAAAATTTCAGCAGAAATTTACCTCAAAATTTAATATGTAGGCCTATATTACTCCAATCAAGTTAAAATTTTGGTAAAAAAAAATGAGTAGTACAATTTATAAAAAAAGAAATTTTCATGATTTCAAAATGTTTTAGGTGAAATAAATTTTTTTAAAACTCTAAATTTCCACTTTATTTCATATGTTTAGTTGTTGTTTATAAATTCTTGTAAAAATGTGGTTATGCTTTGCACCAAATTTTCCAAAAAAAATGACAAAAAATAAGTAATTTTGGGAAAATTTAATGGTTATTTACAATTTAAATATTAAATTTCATACTTAGTACCCCTTGCATTTATAAAAGAAACTTTGATCACATTTTATAATAAAATTATATATTTTTATTTCTATGTAAATGAAAAGAAAGGTGAAAGGTGTTTCAAAACAAGTAAAATCTTTATAATTAAAGAATAAGTTTTAGGGTCTGTAAGTTTTTTTCCTAGTTGTTTAAACTCGATAATAACGATCCAGGACTTTTTAATGTTTTTTAATAAAGAATTTTATCCCTAGCATCTGGAATTGGACTAGGGAATAAAATATGAAATTTTGATTTTATAATAAAGTATAGTTCCTTGGGGTACACCAATGTTAAACTTAAGAACAACTATTCACTTATTAAATACTAGTATGTTAGTCCTTGAAGAAAATTGCCATAAAAGTTTTCCCTTTCAAAGTCATGCACGTTGAGTTTGATATTCATTATGTCATTATATTCAATTATAGTTATTTTTAGATACAGTTAAAATATGTTTGACATCACTTTGATAGTAGTATTTGAATACCTATTTATTTTAATGTTTCATAACATGGCATAATTCGTTGAAAGAAAGAAAATTTCCCTATTTTCAGAAATAACATAATTTTAGCGTTTGGTGAGTATCCTGTACTGTAATATATGCTATGCAGTATAAATATACAGGGTGTTTCAAAAGTCCGTTCCACTGCTGTTATTTGGAACCAACGTCTCCTAGGGTCGTGAGAGTAAGGTTTACCCCTAGGCAAGTGAGCAATGAAAAATCATTGAGAAGACTTACAGCCCTAGCGGTGAAATAAAAAAGTTTTAAAATAATTAAGAAATAATTAATTAATAATTAAATGGATTAGTAATAATTAGTAATTAAAATGGAGATAGAACAAAAACTACAGTAAGAAAATTGTTGGCAATATCATAAAAAAACAACGAAGGAAAAAAAATTCATGAAAGTATCTCTAATGTTCGAGGAGATATTATAGCAAATAAAAATAACACTTTTTCAGGCTTCAAAAAAGATTAAGTTCCCAAATTTTTTCCCAATTTTTTTTTTCATTAAATTTTGTTTTCATTTATCTAAAAAACACAAACTACATGACATGATAACACTAAAAAACTTGCAAATTTGCAAACATTTTCTCTTTTGAGGCCTGAAAAAGTGCCATTTTCACTTGCTAATATCTCCTCGAATATTGAAGATATTTTCATGAAACTTTTTTCTATGTGCTAGTGTCAAGGTATTGAAAACAATTTTCTCATTGAAAGTTTTTGCTCTATCTCTTAGCTCTATCTCACCTTACTTCCATGACCCTAGAAGGCGTTGGGTCCAAATAAAAGCCGTGATACTGTCTTTTGAAACACCCTGTATGTATATGTATTTCATTTAAAAGCAGAATTAAATTAACATTTAATCAAAATTAATTTTGAATATCACAAATTGTAAAACTTTTATGCTTAATTTCAAGGTGATTACATTTCAAATTGGTTCTAATGCATTTAATTTTAATACCTTTGATGTTATGGTATTCTATGGCGATATTTCCATGGGGGTTATGCATTATTTCTTGAATATGTATATTACTTATTATGATTAGTTTCAAAATGGTAAAATGTGATATTTAAATTAATAAATCTCATCCAAACATGAAACTTTCACGAGAAAAACTTGTTTAATATGAACAAATTTAATCGTACATTGGAATACATCCTTTGTCCTAGGAGACTAAAACTTTGTACAAATTTTACTGTAGGTAATTTATATTTTTTTAAGTTTAAACATAAAGGTAAATCTATACGATGTAATAAGAAAACCTATGTTTTACACAAGCTAAATTAGTTTTCTATGTTTTAAATCCGAAATTAATTTAACTTTAATTAAAATATTTTCAAAGATATGTTTAAATATTAACTTTGGTATATAAGCCAGGTTGTGGTATAACAACCGAAAGTTCTTGTACAAAATCTCATACGAAACTTCTTCTAGCTTAATTCACAAATGAAATTATATTCATATTAATTAAAATTAATTAAAAATTATTTGATTAAACTACGTTTTGTGCGATTTACATTTTCGATGTAATGATACTTTTAACGACCATAGGCGTATATTACTTAGATTTTAAAATTTTACTTCCCGTACAAAGTCTGTGAACTCTATCATTATTAATTGAACCTTTTCCAGCCGTGAATACTTAATTATATCAAATAATAATTAAGTAGATGAAAATGAAATAAAAGGACCGATGAATTTTATCATTGTCGTTAAAAACTTTTAATTAAAACTTCCAACCATCCCCATATCTCAGTTAATTAAAAAGCGATTAATATATTCGGATGTAATTTTATATTCATTAAACTAATTTCAACTCGGATAAATTTCGAAAAGATTATTTGTTAAATGTTTTCTTTTTCAATTTACACTGAAAAGTGACAGGCCCTTGTATTTTAAGTTGACGCAACGGAAGGGGACTGAAAAATTTTCTGGGGGTGAACCCCATCAGACCCCCATTTTTACTTGGAGCTCACCTTGTGAAATTTACCTTAGAAAAAACTGCAGACTTTCTGAAGAAACTGCACACAAAGTGTTTCAATTCCCTTCACTTTTTTTGAAGCAATTTTGCAGAATTTTTTGGCTGAGTACTTTCTTTTCTCTCTCTTTTTTTTCCGTTTCTTTTTCAGCCCAACGGGACACTTCCGGAGTGCCCCCCCCCTTGAATCTGCGCCTGGTCAGAGTGCGCTTTTAACCCTTGGATCATGGAATATGATGATATCCCAAAGACGATACATATAGGTTTTAGCTCAATATTGACAAGAGTTCAGGTTTATTAAATTAAATTAAATCAAAACAAAATTAAGATATTTTTAATATTTTCCCTGCATGAAAATAGGAAAACTGTAACTGGGTTAAAAAATTATCCTAGAGACCTGAAAATTTGCAGATAATAATTCTTCAGTAATTCTAACAACATAAGAGGTTGCAACTAGGAAATACAAAAAAAAATATAATTGCAATCGGCTAATTGCATTAGTTCAGGTGACAAATTTCGGTAAGAATAATGGCAAGGCTACAAAAAAATTGACGCAACGGAGGGGGGGGGACTTCAGAATCTTTTTACGAAATCCATGCATTTCATCAGAAAACCTCCATTCCGAAAACAATTCTTCCACAAAAGCAGAGCACGCGTTATTTACGGCGAGCGATGAGCGAATATAAAAGAGGAAGCTAATAACGATGAAAACAATGGGCGGTCGGTGGTTCTTAAATTTTCTTCCCAAAAAGGGGGATCCAGCAGCCCTGACCCACTGGCATGCTCACCCATACACGAATCCTGCTCTGATGGAATGTTTCTAAATCCCCCCTTTTCCGAACAACACAAAAGAAAAGGAAGATCGTCTGAGCTTTTGTTTTGGCGCTTCCCCCTTTCGGAATAAAAAGTTCCTTTTGTCGTTATTGCGATTGTTTTTTGTGGAAACGAATTGAAATAATGAAATAAAAAGTTTCGAAATTATGTAGTATTTCTGGAAGTTTTTGTTTAATAATAAATGCTCATCGTGCCAATTAAATTACGACGTTTCGTCAACAGGTTTCAGTTGTTTTTCGAAAGTAAACAAATGCTTTGTTCTTTTTTTTTTTAATAATGAAAGGGAGAGAGGAACTGTGGAAATGAAAAATGAGAGTTTTTTTCTGTTGCGCGCGGTTGACCGCAAAGTTCAAGTTGCTGTTTGATGATTATTTTCATTTGGCATTGAACTACTTTGTTTGGAGGAATTGGGTCAGGATTCCTTTAACTATTATTGTTTAAGTTTTAAGTGGTTAGTGATTATTTTGTAACGGATATCAGGTTTCATCATCATTGGCGCATTTAATCACTTGTTGAAGATTTTTTTTTTATTCTTTTGCGGGTGTGTAATTATTATACGTTAAGAAAAACTAGTTATGGGCGAAACATTAAGAATATGAGATGGAATTTGCAATACTCCGATGCCATATTGTCAGAGCCTGATTTTTGGGAGGGCATTTGGGAGCACTTGCCCATGGCCCCCATTTCAAAGGGCCCCCCAAAATGCTTAAAAAGCTGGCTGAGAAAATGTGAAATAAGTGTAAAATAAATTTACTAAGCATATAAGCTTTTGAACAAACAATTTTTACGCATGTTTATAGAAGATTCATTTTGTTATTTTAAGTGAAATAAATTTAAGTTTTATTTTCAGACATGTCGGAGGCCCCCCAAATGGGTCTTTTTCCCTGTGCCTCAAAACATGTACGTCGGGCCCTGCATATTGTAAGCTAATTAACATAACTACATCTCATGGTTATGTTTGAAAGATAATCTAGCTCTCGTAAAAATAGCATATCTACGCTTAAAGATATTTTTTTAACAAGCTTAAGCACATATTCTTAAACATATTTTTGATTTTTAACCCTCACTCCTCCCTTATCAGAAAAACTTAACCACACCATCTTATAATTGAATCGTCATTTTGAAAAAGTGAATGAGTCCAAAAAAATGGCAAATGGATTTTTTTTTTTCGTGCTCAAAAGATTTCTCAAGATTCGCTCTACACATGAGTGGATAGAGAGAAAAAAATAACTACCCCCTATAGGGGCAACGATATAACCTGTTGAATATGGCGAAATAGAAGTCCATTTATTGTATTTTTTTATTCACCTTGAAATTTAAGTTAATTTACCTTTCTTTTCTTATTATTTGTGTCGTAAACTAAGCCAAAACAAAATTTGTTTTTAATTTAAAAGAGTTTTTATCTTATTTTTATCCAATGAAATGTTGAACTCCATTGATATTTATTAAACTGCTTAAATGACTCAGTATCAGAATACTTTTTAATGTTATGTCTCTCTATATATTTCCCTTTTGTATTCTAAATTAAGCAGAAATATAATTTAATTGTCAATTTAAGTGTTTTTTAGAAAAAAATTTTCGACTGAAATTTTAATAGTTTGAAAAAGTTAGTAAATCCATCAACTTTTTTCAACTGTTAAATATTTTTGAATACCTACATTTATATTTTTTCGATGATTATTCTGTATTCTTAATAGGGTCCTGGGTGTCCAGTAAAAGTTTTTTAGTTAAACATACAACAAAAATTCCATTATTTATACAGTTTTCTTTTTTCAATTTTCCCAAAATTTGTTTTTTTTTACTTATTCCCTTTTTTAAACTGACGACTCAATTATCAATGACTCTTTTGGTTGACTATTTTTATACGTTTGTGCACTGCAGTCAAATCTTTCGGTGAACATAATTTTGATGGTTGTTTCTACAACTACAAATATCAAAATTAAAAAATACCTTTTAGAAAATGAGCTCAGCTGACATCAGATTCCACTTTCTCATGAAGATTTCTGGCAAAGCCTGGTACCCTAAGTAAGAACAAAATAATCATAAGAAGGGATCTGAGAGAATGAACTTATAGTTTGCATAAGTACGTATATTGTATCAGTAAAATTAATTTATAGCTAGAAATATTGTTTGCTTTAGCACCCAATAAAACACATTTTGCACGATTATAGCATCGAGAGATTGATGAAAAGTTGATGAAAAATTTTACTTCATGGAAGACTTGTCAAAAGTTATTATTATTATTATTATTAATTTTTTTTTAAGAGTGAAAATACTTCTCTTAAAAATTTGAAATCCACAAGGCCATTGGAACATTTTATTTTGAAAATTAAAAATACGAGAGAGAAAGTTTTAAATCCTTACATTTTATCAAGTTTTTAGTGTTTTGAGAATAATAAGTGTTAAGTTAGTAAAAAAAGTTACTTTTCAAATGCAGGCTTATTTACAAAATTGTGCACTCTACTGAAATTACTTAAGAAAAAGTAGTTTTAACATGAGCTCTCATAGCACCTAATTGTTCGTTTCCATGCATCTTTAGGAAAAACCACGGTTTTATGAAAGTTATTGCCTTCCACAAGGAAGCTGGTGCATTTTTAAATACAAGTACCGCCCTGTGTAAAGTGAGTGACAATTTTAATGTTCCGATACAGTCGACTTAGCTTGATATAATCACGGTTTAATATTTTAATAATTTAACGGTCCTGTGAAATTCCCTGTAAACCTTCTTTTCCCCCCCGTTTGAAGGCCAATTTTAATACATAAAAATACAAAATGAGTCATTAATGTATTACTAATATATGTTCCACTCTCATATTTTCCTTTGCGAATGTATAATTTACAAATTAAAAATTAGGAAATACTTTTAAATACTTCAATTAGGACTAAATAGTTGTGATTCTAATGCAAAACTCGAGTTACACTGTTAGAGACTTTCTATCTAGTATGCTTATTGTTTTCATTCTATTGTGGGACAATAATCACATTAAGCGGAGTCGACTTTAGTATCAATAAAACCTTTTGTCACTTACTCTACGCAAACGCGGACGCCATTAAAAAATTACATCTATTTAAAATCTATCTACACTTCGAAAATTCTAAACTCATTTCATAATTTAAGGCATTTCATAAATATAAAACAAGCTTACTTCATTAATCTCAAAAGTTATCAACAACAAAAACAATTCAATTCTAGAACATTAATAATTAACTTTTGCCAATTTTAAAATAATCTAAAAAAACCTAAATAAATATCTAAAAAATTAATTAAAAAAATGTCCTTTCAAAAAGTTGGTTTACAAAAGAAATTTAGATATTTTTAGGGAAGTTGGTTATAGTTCGTATTCGTACAAAATAAAAACTGTCCTTTAAAGAAAGTTGGTCTGTTTCCTAACAGTTGTTATCAATCGGATAATGTTATCGAAATTGACCAGTCCTATTTAACTTAACGCAAAATGTATCCTTTTATGTGATCATTATATCGTTTTCTCCCGTTTTTTTTATTAAATACACAAAAAGTTCCCGTATACCACCAAATATTATATGGGGCTTACAGAATTTAGTAAATATACATAGTAGAACTACAAGTTTCTTACAAAGGATTTATAAGTTGGCAGTAAGTTTTTTATGTTATTAAGGGGAATACGTTTCATTGATAAATTTAGTTAAAAAGACAAATGCACGTTTAGAAGACAATAAACTATGGAGAGGGGGAGGCCACTTAATATCAAGTTTCTAAAGAGAAAGTTCCAAAGTATTCGTCTGTTTCTGCTAACAGTGAAATATTATTTGCTCCACATCCTCGTCACCTCCAAAGGCCAATTTAAATATAAAAACATACAAAATGAGTCATTAATTTATTAGTTTTACACTTAGGTCACTTGTAGGTCACTGTAGGCTACTTTTTAGTATCAAATCTCTTATTATTATTATCATCAATCTGATATTTTTTTCATTCTAATATTGGACAAATGTGATCACATTAAGCAGAGTTGACTGTATTATTAAATTTTCGGTCGGGCAATTGATTATCGATATTTCAAAGCATACCCCAGTGAAGAAATCCCATTTAGAAAGCCAGTGGGTTAGTGAGTATATAAATTCACTTTCTTAATAATTCCACGCTTTTCAAGAGACACTGAAAACCCAAAATGTCGAAATAGGCACGGAGTAGGTATGTGTGAAATGACACATAAAATCTGGGGTAACTGACTGACTCTCCAAATAAGACAGAAAAGCATTGTTTTGGGAGCCCTCCTTGTAACCGATTACTATTATAATACTCTCCTCAAGGCGTCCCATATTTATATATCTCGAAAGACGGTCGCCATCTTCTCTTATATTTCGCAATGGAGAGAGGAGACAAAAGCACCCAACAATGGGGCAGTATAATAATAATAATTCCGGCTGCTCGTAAATCTCGCCAAATTGGCGACGATTTGGTAATCGCACACAGTAGGAAATTTGCCAACCTGTCAGTTTTGTCCTTTCTGGGTTAAATGTTCTGAAAAGGGGTTAAATGCCCACCGATTTGAGGGGTTTCTGCTGAATATTTAAAAGTCAGGAATTGGGAGAGTTGGTCTTTTATTCTTTTCTTTCGCCTAATTTTTGATGGGGCATTATTTGGAATGTTGGTTGTGAGGAAAGGGGATGGAATGAATATACAGGGTGTTTCGAAAGGCCGTTTCACGGCTTTTATTTGGAAGCAACGTATCTTAGGGTCTTGGAAGTAAGGTGTACCCTTAGATAAGTTAATATGCTGAACCACGGCTTACTAGATACTTATACAGGCTAGTCGAGTTTTAAACAATGAAAACCATTTGACAACTTTTCCCGCTTGGATCCTACCTATATCACCCACCGCCTTCAACACTGTGGATATGCTTTGCCAGTTGGTCCCATCTGGATTTGCAATGATTGCCGTACTCTGCTAGCCTGTATAAGTATCTAGTAAGCCGTGGCTGAACCCACTGAGATGGCTTACAGCACCCATAGCGGAGAAGTGAGATACTTAAAAAATTAATTTAAGAACCATAGGAGATAGAACAAAAGCTTTAGGTTTAGAAAATTGTTTATAATATCATAACAAGCGCGTAGAAAGAAGTTTCATGAAAATACCTTAAATATTCGAAGATATATATTAGCATGAGAAAGTGGCAGTTTTTCATGCCTCAAAAAAGAAAAGTTCGCAAATTTGCAAGTTTTTCAATGTTCTCATGCAATTTTAAGTGTTTTTAGTTATACATAAAGACATTTTAACTAAAAAAATAAAAATTAATAATAATGCTAATTTTCAGTTTAAAAGGTATATGTTTCATTTTTGAACAATTTACCCAGTTGGTATACTTAAAGTTAGTTTCCAAGAGGAAATAAATCTAAAATTTTTAGTTCCACAAAATTTTTTGCTTCTATTTTTGAACAGTTATTGAATAAGATTCTGAAATTCAAATGAAAATTTTGAGAATATTTAATAATTGTTTCACCACTTCTATTACAATTTCTTTAGATATTAATTGTTTATTTATTTCAAACTAGGGGGCCTGCCCCCTGCTCGCTATCGCTCACCAACCCCCGTAACTGCTTCGCAGTTCTTTTTAGATCGCTTCGCGATCTTAGCGAGCAGAGCTCGCTTGTTCCATCTTACCAATCACCCCGCTGGTCGGCTTAATTAATGCTCCTTTACAACCGAAACTACTTATCACTCTTGCTGATAAATAATTTAATCTAAATCATCCCGAAAAAAACTATTACTGAAATATTACTTTCCTAACTTAAATTGAAAATAAAAGAAATCACACATAGTGAGCTATCGCTCACAAACCCTCTTAACTGCTTCACAGTTCTTCTCAACAATCCAGCAGAAGCCTTTTCTTGGCTTAATTAAGCCTCTTTTGAAATGTTAAAAAAATATTCAGCAAGTCTACTAATAACCATCAATCACTTTGTAGAAAAAAGCATTGTTGAAAATAAAAGAAATCAGACTCATCATAAAACACGCATAAAACTCGTCTGTTTCTCTAGTGAACGGCGAGAAAGAGAAGAAAAAATTGAAACTTTGAATCTTAATAATTCTAAAACTAATTAGAATTTTTGAAAAAACAAAAAGCCAATATTTTTATAAAAATTATTTCTATGTGTCTTTAAAATATCATAGTTCTACTGTGATTAGTTTTGCTTTTATAACGAAAGAACAGAAAAATCGTCAAAATTTTTGAAACTTTAAAACTTAATTACTCCAAAACTAATTCGAAAAAAGGGCGACGTGGTGCAAAACTGCACATCTAAGAGAATGCGGCTGCAAAAAATCATATTTCTGCTGCGAATAGATTTTGCTGGGGGCGAACTCGCAGCAGAAAAAAATAATTTTCGACTTTGACATTAAATAACTCTAGAACTAATTATCTCATCTATTAGCTTTTAAAACGAAAACGATCCTCATACATTTGTCTAGAAATGTTTAAAATTTCACAAATTTCCGTGGAATAGTTTTTGCGTAGTGAGAGTTCATAGTGTTCAAAAATAAAATTTTCAAAAGCAGCGGCGGCCACGGCGGCGGCGGCGGCGGCGGTCACTGTTACTTTTTTTTAATATAGAGAGATTACTTCTCAATTCTATTCTAGATATAATTATTTACTGTAAATGGTAAAATCAACCACTAAATAGTTAGCAACATAATACTTAACGGTTGAAAAGTTGAAAGGCATATTGAAGATTATAAAATGAAAAATTTAACTCGTTAAATTAAATTAATATTTAAAATGTTTCCTGTGTTTTGAAGCTTTTGGAGGATATAACTTGATAGGAGTGACATTCTTTATAAAAAACATTTTATGAGGAGGAGCTTAAATGGTTGGCCTAACGTCAACTATTTCACTAATGCATCATAAAAATTGTAAAAATTTTATTTTACGTTTATGTGTTAACCAACAGATAAATATGATACTTCAGGAAAAAATAATTCAATCACCCAACGCCTAACCACGAAACATATAAAAAATCCATTCAAGGCATTATTACATACGCTTTATCTCTTTAGTCATACAGAATTACTACTCTTGCTCACAAACACAACATCACCTGGACTTGATCGTATAAAACAGTCGCTCGATTTGCGTCATCTGAGTGACAGTTATCAGGGCAATAGCACACTGTTTGCATTTTTTTATTTATTTATTTGAGAATTGCTAGTGTTTCCGGGAACGGTTAGTGTAGCGCTAAGGCAGAGTGTTGAGAAAAGAGAGTTAAAGAAAAAAAATCCAATAATTTTCAACGAAATTTATTATATTGTGGTCTTTAAAATCGATCATCGGTCGAAGACGTGATCGAGACAAGTTTAGTTGTTCTTCTTTTTAGTGCAGGAGAACTTGAGGAAACGCTTTAAGAACATAATATAAAGAGTATTCCAAATGTCTGTTTCGGGGTTTTATATTTGTTTGGAACCGACGTCTCCTAATAGTGGCACGGAAGTAAGGGGCAGGCGCGGATCCAAGGGGGGACAGTGCCCCCCCCCCCTTGGACCCAAAGAAAGTACTCAAAATTAGTTAAAATCCTACTTATACAGGTCAAGTTTCAAAAATTTTTCTGGGGGAGGACCCCCATACCCCCAGTGGTAACAAAAGGGGATCTTGAGTGATACTTTTTAGGTAATCCCCCACATTTTGACATTTTTTCTCAGAAGGTAAAGGTGATGGTCATTAAAAGTACCGTGCTGGATCCACGCCTGGTAAGGTGTACGCCTAGTAAGTGACCATGCTAAATTCATTAAGGTGGCTTATAGCGCCCTTAGTGGTGAAATAAGAAAATTTTACCTTATAAAGCAGGGTCAAACTCATTTTCAGTGTTATATGATTAGACAATTCCAAAATCATATTTTCCAGGTGTGCTGTATATTTGTGCTGTATATAGCAGGAAATTTTTTTTGGGGGAGCTCACTTTTTTTTACCTAGAAACAACATATTTTGTTGGTATGATATGTGCCTGAATTCTCAGCACTGGCCTCAACCTATTCTAAATGAAACCGTGTTCTAATCTAAATCATGGGGGGGGGTCCATCTCCCTCTTATATACGCCTCTTATGTAAAGTGCTATTGGTAAATTGGTACCATCTTTATTACTATAAAGGTTGGAGAAACACATTCAGCGAATTTTGGGTCTCCCTCAAAAGTTAAAAATAAAGTTTTTTAAACAATGTTCCTAATCGCTTCACTTTTTAAAATAACTTTTTTCTAACTGTTCTGATATTGCTCTTTTTTTTTGGTAGATTGTAATGAAGAATAACATGTTATGTTAGGATAATTTCTTAAAAATTTTTCCCGTGTAATTTAGCCGTAATAGGTGGTATACTAGTGCAAATGTGTTGGGTGTACGAATACTTTCTGGAGTGACTGTACTTCAAACACAGAAAAATCTTCAAAATCCAATAATAACGGAAACTCTTGATTGTAGCAAACAAAAGTTGGAGATTCCAACATAGTAGGGGAGCCCAGTGTTTTTGGGTAGTAACTCGAGCGCGTCAGATAATCATAAAGGGGATACCTTGCATGCTTTTGAGTAACTCCACCAAATATAAGCTCTCTATGTAGGGGGGTTTGTCTAGAACAGCCCGTCAGATTTGTAAAAAAAAATAGTTAAATGGACATACTCGAGCGCGTCAGATAATAATAAGGTAGGTTAGTTACCAGCTAAAAAGTGTACATTTTCTAAAATCTGCCGATTTGAGCGGTGGGTAAGGGAGCGGGAGGGTTACAAAGTAAAGCCAAGACCGGTAAAACGCTATCGCTCTTTTTGAGAAAAATGTACGAAACAAAATGTTTATAGACTAGTAGCCAGGAAACTAGGCTCAACTAGTTGTAAACTGTCTTGGTAGCCAATCTGACGCGCTCGAGTATGTCCATGTAACTAGTTTTCTTTCAAATTTTGACAAACCCACCAACATGGAGAGCTTATATTTGGTGGAGTTACTCAAAAGCATGCAAGGTATCCCCTTTATGATTATCTGACGCGCTCGAGTAAATCCACATTTAGCATCATGGGCTCCCCTACTAACATGCACATTACAAGAAGATTCAACTCTACATCTTCTTAAAAGATTTCTTCACTTTCCAGTGTGGAGAGTTTACGACCGCCTGTTTCCTACGACGATGGACGAAGGAAGGAGGGGAGAAGAGTTATGAGAGAGGAGTTATAAATAAGCGAATTGGGAAAGAAGAAAATAATTGCCGCTTGAGGGTTACGTAAAAACACGCGTTGTGTCATCGCACCGCAAAGACAAAAGTAGTAGCTGATGTGGGAAAGAGTGAGCGAACTGGGGAGAATGAACGTAGTAAATTATGATCACTACTTCTGTGGCAAGCAGGATTTTATGTAGTACTTACTTGAGTCCAAAAATGAAGGAACATTTTATTTTTGGAATTATGGCACATCTCTAAGTTCCATATAAATTTCCGACAAATTAATGTTTAAACATGGGATTGATATCTATAATGGACATAATGAATTGCTGAATCATTCTGGATTTAAGTTACACGTCAAAATTAAATTACATAACACGTCATGAATTTTTCCTACTTGCGTATTTCCATGTAATATAGTATCAATAACGTTGTTTGTTACAAAAGTTGAAAGTATAAAAACAAAAGTAGAACTGGGAACTGGGGAATTGAGAGTGGAAACTGGGAGAATGAACGTTCTTGTAGCAGGAGAAAAAATTAATCGAGGTCCAGCGAAAAAATACTTAGTCGACTCCGTTTAATGTGATCACTTTTGTCCTAGAGTAAAATGCTAACAATATCCGATTGATAAGAATATATGCGATTTGATACTAGAACTTTTCTGTGGCAAGCAGAATTTTATGCACTCGTGTCCTAAAGAATTAAGGATAATTTTATTTTTGGAATGATGGCACACATCCGAGTTCCTTTGAGATGATACATTCTATAGGATCTTCTAAGAGTGGACATATGTGGTCCGAGATCAAATTACCTTAACAATTGTTTCAGGTGGGAGCAGAGGCCTTCCATTGATAATTGAATTCATTACTTATTCGTAACGGTAACAGACACTTCCATGTGAGAGCAGGCGCGGATCCAGCACGGCTCCAAGGGGGGGGGTACTTTTCCAGACCATCACCTTTCCCTTTTGAGAAAAATGTTAAAATGTTGGGGATTTCCTAATCGTATCACTCAAGATCCCCTTTTGGTACCACTGGGGGGTATGGGGGTCCTCCCCCAGAAAAATGTTTGAAATTTGACCTGTAAAAGTCCAGGGATGCAGAAAATGTTTTTACTTCCAAGATTTCCCCCAATACATACAAAAATTTCCCCAAAATTTTAAAAAGTGATAAAGACCTACAAAAATTCTGAATTATCGTCTGTATTAAAAATAATATGTTAAAATGTTCTATCTTTAAAACCAATAGACTTATTTTGTTGAATGGCAATATACTTAAAATTTATTAAAACTAATACAAGTATAAGTTTTAAAATAAATATACATAGGAAATTCCTTAAATAAATACACAATTTTATAAGAAATAAAACATTTATTACCTTTTTTAATAGTGACAATTATTAGGTATACAAGGATGAATCAAGGGTTAAAAATAGCTACGTAAATTTTGATTACTGTACTGAAATTGAATTCAATAGTATACCTTTCCACAAAATTTCCCCAGATGGCTAAAATTTCCCCCGATCGCCGGATCGGACATATTCTGCATCCCTGTAAAAGTCACCATAAAACTCATTTTGTGTAATTTTTGGGACTTTTTTCGTACTTATGAAGGATTTTTTGGGTCCTAGGGGGGCACTGTCCAGAGTGCCCCCACTGTGTGAGAGTCATTTAGGAAAAAAATCACTGTTTTTTGTAAAGGATTCCTGAACTTCATGCAAGAATGATTTTAAATGCGTGTAATGATTTCCTAAACAATATGTCTATGTTCCAAGGGGCGATACGTCGTCTTACCCATGAAAGACGTATAAACGGTGCTGAACATCTTTCGTGGTATGTTTCGTTCGGAAAAACATACATAATTATTTAAACTCAAAATTCAAACCATTTTTCTGCACAAAAATAGATAAAAACATCAAAACTCATTCCTCCCCACAATTGCATAACAGGACAGTTAACTAACTCCCAAATATAAACCAGTCGTAACTATTGAGCAAACGAGGGTGGAGGGAGGGATATATTTAACCATCTCAGAGAAAGAGAGAGTTTTACGTAAGAGTTGGAAAGCCATCATCTCCTTGCCCTGTAATGTAGTGCTGCTGCTCCGAACTTACTCTTGAACCAATGCCCCACATTGGGGCAGTCAAGGGCTCGGTGGGTCAATGCTAGTAGAAGAGCTGCTGCTCACCTTACATCAGCTGTTAGATCATGACTCTCTCTCTCTCTCGATCGTTCATGGCCGCTTGGGTCACTCAAGTCGGTTAAGGTTGCAGTCAGATTATTACCTGATTTGAATTAATTACCATGCTAGTGTAGTCACTTTGGAGAACAGTTGTTGTAGTGGACGCATCATTGTAAAATGTACTCGAAAATAATATTATACAGTCCCTCATAAACGTATTCGTACACCCAACAAATTTGCACTATACTTGGTTGCAACGTTTCTTGAACACAGTACGTCACAAATGCGGAAGGAGAAATCGGTAAACACAAAGCCTGTTGGGTTGTTAGGAGGAGTTTCGGTACGTAAATCGTGATTGAAAAGCACTATAAATACATGGGTTTAACAAAATAATCAGATTTTTAAATTGACGTTCTTTATTTCACTCAAAATTCAGACACCGCTATGGGAACTACTTTGTTTATTAGTGACGTCGTAGGGTCAACTTAAGTTGCTGTCTAGTATAGTATACCTCCTATTACGGCAAACAAAAATTATCCTAGCATAGTATGTTATTCTTCATTATAACCTACCAAAAAAAAAAGAGCAAAAAAATATCAGAACAGTTAGAAAAAAATATTAAAAAAATGAAGCAATTTAAAAGCCCAAACAAATATTCGTTCAGCCATACACTAACATGGGATCATTGCATTTCTGAAAAGCATATTTTGTTCCTAATCCTAATTTAAAAGCACATGCTTGCATTTTTTTTTCTTGAGGTTCATAATACTAATAACTTTCAATTTACTTCATTTTTTAAATATATTTTTCTAACTGTTTTGATATTTTTTTGCTCTTTTTTTTTGGTAGATTATAATGAAGAACAACATACTATGTTAGGATAATTTTTGTTTGGATTTTGCACGTGGAATTCAGCCGTAATAGGAGGTTTTCTAGTGCAAATTTGTTGGGTGTACGAATACTTCCTGGAGTGACTGTATGTCTCTTGAGTTTGACCCTATGACGTCTCTAGGTGGAAGGAAAGATTGAGTAAACAGAAAGGCTTTTGGGTTGCTAGGAGGAGTTTCGGTACGCAAATCATGATCAAGAGACGCTCTATATAAATAAGCAGAAATATAACTTAAATGTCAATTTAAGCGATTTTTAAGATTTTTCTTCTGTTGAAATTTCATAAGGTTGAAAAAGGGAATAAGTTCATCAACTTTTTTCACCTGTGAAACATTTTTGACTGTACTTATATTTTTTTCGATGATTTCTCTGCTTTTTAAATAGTGTCCTAAATTTCCAGTAAAAATTTGGTGGTTATACAACAAAAGTTCAGTTTTTTTTTTTCAAAAGTTTCAAAAAGGGTTTTTTTTCATATTCTCTCAAAACTTAGTTTTTGACTTTTTCCCTTTTTCAAACGGCCGATTCAATTAGAGTAATTTACAAAAGTTTGCATCAGCTGTTAGATCATGACTCTCCCTCTTGATCGTTCATGGCCGCTTGCGTCACTCAAGTCGGTTAAGGTTGCAGTCAGATTACCTGATTTGAATTAATTACTATGCTATTGGTCATTTTAGAGAAAAGATGTTGTAGTGGACCATCATTGTAATATCGTGAATTTTTGAGGAGTTATTAGCATTTGAAAAGAACACTTTTTAGGGCCTCAAAATAAAAAAGAAAAAGTTCGCTAAATTTGCAAGTTTTTCAGTGTGTGTCATGTGATTTTTGTGTTCTTTTTAGTTGGATAAAGGGGGGACAAAATTTAATAAAAAAAAATTAAAAAAACTTGCACATTTGCGAACTTTTTCGTTTTTGAAGCCTGAAAAGTGTATTTTCACATGCTAATATACCTGCGAATATTCACGATATTTGAATGAAATTTTTTCAGTGAGTTTTTCATAATATTGGAAACAATATTCGTACTGAAATTTTCACTCTTTCTCCTTTACTTTTTTATTATTTCGCCTCTACAGGCACTGTAAATTTATCTCAATGGATTCTCCATGGTCACTTTCCTAGGAGTAGACCTTACTTCCATGACTCTAGGAGACATTGGTTCCAAATAAAAGTCGTGAAAGGGACTTTTGAAACACCCTGTATAATACATTATTAAACAAATGTAATGTTACTCAACATTTGATATTAATGGACACCAAAATTAAGTAAATGAAAAATAGAAAAGGCACAGCTTAAGCAAAAAAAAAAAAAAAGAAAGAAATATCATTGCTTCTGAAAATGAGAAAACATTCCCAAGATCATATTTGTGTTGATTATGAAATTTGGTAATAAATCTTTTAAACGTTTTTGAGCTAGATATCATTTGCAAATCAAAAGGTAAACAGTTAAATATTTTAGGTGAGAAGGATGTAGAAGAAATGTTTTCGATAAATCTCTTTGGGACACTGTGATAGTTGAACAATTTCAGAAGATCTTCCAGAAATTTTTAATTTTACAACTATCTTAATTTAGGTTTAAAAGCATCTGTTAAGCTGATTTCTCTACAGCTTGTATCACAAACTTTAACTTTATGTAAAAAAAAAAATAATTTTTATCCCTTTTATTATATTTTTTGCATCTATTTCACAAAAATCTCCACTCAAGTATTTTACCAAAACAAAATTCAATCCTAAAAGTTCATATATTACAAATCAATACATACTAAAATAAGTAATGAAGCACACAAAAACTCGAGTATTGAGTAATTTTGGGAAAAATTAATGCACTCACTTCAGCTGTGAGATCACGACTCTTTCGTCCACGGCCGCTTGCGTCACTCAAGTCGGTTAAGGTCGCAGTTAGTAGTTCAGAGCCTGATTTCAAATGTATAATGTTAGTCACGAGAGGAGCTGATTTAGAGTGCCATCCTTGAAAAAGATGCACTTACGACATAATACTACGAGTGTTAAGAAGATTTAGAATTCAGAAAATGTCATTTAACTATTGACAAAATTCATTTTACAGTTTACACTGTAAAAAAAAATCCCGTACAATTTACGGTTTTAAACTGGCAGCTGGGTTGGTTGTGGACATCCGTAAAAACAACGGCGTTTTACCATTTTAATCCATGTTTTTTTTTTACAAAAAAAAATAAACGTTGTTTTTACGGATTTACTTCGTATTTTTTACGGTTTTCTAAAGTTTCGGTCTTTCGGGTTTCGGTTTACGGTCTTTGGTCATCATCAGGATTGCCGTTAGTGCAACAAATCGAATAAGAGGAAACCTTTCTTAACTACCTATAAGGTAAGAGGTTTTGGGGAGATTGATAAGTCAAAGGATAAAAAGCATCGTTTTAATCCACAATGGTTACATGATGATAAGACAATTGTTTCGGGGATCACTGGATCGTTAGTGCTAAAAAATTGTAAAAACAAAAACGACATCGAAAAAGCATCGGTTTATAATACCCCCGAAACAATTGTCTGTATTTTATCATCTGTTATCGGTCTTTTCTATTTTATCATCTGCATTACATCATATGAGGATTAAAACTTTGCCTTTTATCTTTTTACTTTCTTAACTGTGTTGGAGTCTAATGTATTTTTTCTTATCAAAAAGTCGCGATTTAGAGAAATCTTATAAAAAATTTAAGGTACCTCTCTTATAGCCCATACAAATCTCACGATTCGGGTTCAATTGGTGACATTTTACAATATCACAAACTGTATGAAAAGAACATGAAATGAAATATTTTTATTGTGTTTTTTATTTATTTTTTGTGATTAATCAGACGAAAAGTAACCAAATTGTACTTTTAAATGGTTTTTCGTCTAAGAAAATATCATGATTTTCTCTTAATTTCTAGGTTTGGGAAGATGGTACCACGTATCTTACTCTATTGAAAATATCCCCAATCTCCCAACCATTTAGACGAGCATCAAGTATCGGTAAGTGTTATAAAAAAACTTCTTCCATTTTGTTTGGCTAATTTCAATAGCTTATTATTCTATCTTTAATTATTATAATTAATTAATATATGGGCTATTCACCTTGACAGTAGTTTGTAAGGAAATTAAAGTAAAAGCTAAGTGTTCCAATTCACCCCGTTTTACGGTACAGCCACAGGACCCGACTTACAAGTTTGGGGGCCCATGGCAAAAGACCCATTTGGGGGCCCATGGCAAAAGACCCATTTGGGGGCCCCCAACATGTCTTAAAATAAAACTTCAATTTATTTGACTTAAAATAACAAAATGGATCATCTTTAAACCAAGTGTAAACACTGATTTCACATTTTCTTAGCTTTTTAAGCAGTTTGGGGGCCCCTTTAAAATGGGGGCTCTGGGCAAGTGCCCTGAATGCCCTAGCTGAAATCAGGCTCAGGCAGTGCCCTTTTGAGTAGCTCGATTCTAAAATGCCTTTACGGTATTCCCGAGTGAGGAAATATCAATCAGCCTACCTACTATAAGACAAGAAGATCAGAACACCTAACCACAAGACGAAGACATCACCAGCCCAATAATAACTCATCGTTTACATGAGCTGTTGGATGGCGTCACTCAAGTCGGTTAAGGTTGCTGTTACGTTAGGTAATGCCGCAGCCGCCAGACCTTGGCCATTATGCAAGTGGGTCTCTCCTCGGAAAGCGAAAGTTAATTTAGGCGAGCGTGATCTGGATGCAGAGGAAGGAGCTAAATAAGTCTCTCATCAGATCGAGAGGAGTTGGATTGTAGTGATGAGTTGAGGTGATTGAAGGCTGATGACTACAAGGGTTTTGTAGCATTTGTATTTCCTGTGTAGGGTGTTTCAGGTAAATGCTTCAGAACTTCTATACGGCAACTTAAGTTGACCCTACGACGTCACTAATAAACAAAGTAGTTCCCATCGCGGTGTCTGAATTTTGAGTGAAATGAAGAACGCCAATTTAAAAATATGATTATTTTGTTAAACCAGCGTTATAAATTAAGGGGAAAAACCTGGTCCTACGGACCAGTGCTTTGCCAATCTTTCTGGTCCGCAACAAAAATCACTGGTCCGACATATTAAAAATGACAGGTTTAAATATTATTACAAAGTAATACTGCACTGAATGTGAGTACCAAATAGTAATGTTAAAAATTAATACATATTCACAATAATAATTTTTCTTTTTCGCCGGGGGCTCCCCTATCTCATATCGCCAAATTTCGGGTTGCTAGAACTGGAGGGTGGGATATTTTTTCACCACACACACTGGTCCGGCGGACCAGTGATTTTCTGATTCCACTGGTCCAAACCGTTTTTTAGCTGTCCCGGACCAGCAATCCACCGCAATTTCGAACGCTGGTTTCAGATAAATGTTTCAGAACTTCTAGGAGGAGTATGGGCACACCTATAGTCTGTTCATTTAGAACTGGCACCTGAGACGAAATGTATTAGAAGCTGTTACTATTGTAATTATCATCGAAAGCATTTTCTTCTGCAATGACAAGGCAGCGGAAACAGAAGTAGTTAATACTGTAAAAAAATCGGTCACTGAAGTTGTGTGATGACCGCTATGAATCATTATTGAGGAAGGAGATGATTCTAAATAAGTCTCTCATCAGATCGAGGATTGTAGTGATGAGTTGAGCTGATTGAAGGCTGGATAGGCGTAACAGGGGGGGTCATTGGGGTTGTAACCCCTCCCCCATTACATCGACGGTTTCTAAAACATAAAAATCTGAAAAATTTTCCCTTCACAAGGAAGGCGGTTCCCAAAGAACTGTTCTTTTAGGAACTATCCCAAAGGTCCTCACCTCCAAACCCTCCTCTAAAATTTTTACGTCTGTTATACTGTGTGTTAAAACTTGTTATTGATTTGGTGTCGTCTGGCTACCCCCCCAAAGTGAAAGTACCCAGAAATACTTAATATTTTTGAAGATTGGGGACTTTGAAAATATCGATCAACAGACCGGCGCCTGCTGGATTTCTCCCCGCCCGAGAGATACCTTTCTCGGCGGGAATACTGTGAGGACTCCGCTGATAGGCTTAGGGCCTAGCAAATACGCAGTTGATTCTGGTTTGTTTACAAACAAAGATCGGAGCTGAATAAAGATCGGAAACAAAGATCGGACTTGATTGCTAAGTATACGCATTTTTTTTTTTTTTTTTTTTTTTTTTTTTTTTTTTTTCGATCTGGTGATGTGAAAGTTTGTGGTTATTGGATTTCTTGCTTTTGATTGTTTGAACTTTGGAATCGGAAGATTGATCACTTTGTGGTATCTTGATTTATTGGAGTTTCTTGTGGGCTCTCTAGGAGCAGATTAGTTTCTCGGGATGGGTACACGAGATCGGGCAGATTCAATTTTGTCCGAGATCTTGACCGTTGAGGATGATGAGAATGAGGAGGTTTCGGAGGATGATGATGAGGATGATGATGGAGAGAAGGCACTTGAGAACTATCAGAACAATTTAAAGACCATGGAGCCCAGTCTGGACAAGGGAGAGAAATTCCCCAGAAAGGATTATATTGACATGTCGGGCGCAGTCAAAACCGTATTGTTGAACTATAAATCACCAACATTTTCGAAGTTTAAACTGCACTGCGAGAGGATAACGAGCATTTTGGACGCTGAGTTGCTGACGGGCAAAAAGGGAATGAGCCAAACCCTAAAGAACCGAATAGAGAGGGAAATTCTTTCCATGGCCATGATAGTTATAGGGTCAGAGAGGAAGATGGCCAGGCTTGAGGGAATTGCTGCAGACAATGCTGGAAGATTGGATAAGCTGGAGGATAATCAGGAGTCGTTGAAGGAGGGAATGGAAAGAGTGGAGCATCTGCTGAAAACGCAAGATGGAGACTTCCCTAGACTGCCCTCGAAGGGTTTGGATCAAAGTCAGTCCGGGGAGTCTACTCTGATGGTTAGCACGGAGGATCTGGAAGGCGCTAAATCTTATAGGGATGCACTGAGAGCTAACAGAGATACCCTATTTACTGCTCCCCCTAAGGACGTCATAATCACGGCCCCCAATAAACTGATTATCAAGATGACCAACAGGAAAGAGGCGGATGATCTCAGGCAGAGATTGCAGGATAACAACCTCTTAGTGCCATCGGACATAAGGGTAAACAGGCCAAGGAGAAATAGGTTGATTGTGCTTGGAGCTCATGGTGATTCTTCGGAAGATAACCTCAAAGATGGATTGGGCCTGAGCTCGACTGAAGATCAGATTGAGATAGTAAGAGAGTTTGTGGGCAGAAATGGAGATAAAAACTTTATTATCGATGCTAGTCCACGACTGGCAGAGCGCCTAAAAATACAGAAACACGCTCTGGTTGACCTGGTGAGGGTTAAAATAGAACCGTATATTGAAGTTCTTCGCTGCATGAGATGTCAAACCTTCGGACATATTGCCCCAAAGTGCAAAAGGGAAAAGCCGGTCTGTGCTAAATGCGCGGGCGAGCATGACACAAGGCAATGCAGCTCCACGGATAGGAAATGCACACATTGTGGTTCAGTGGAACACTACGCTGGTAACAAGAATTGTCAGGAGACTGTTAGGGCTAGAAAAGAGGCTTTTAAAAATAAGAATGGCTAGCGCGACTCAGGGTAACATCACTGTCTGTCAAATAAACTTGAATAATTGCAGAGCCGCAACGCATTTACTGGTGGAGTTCGCGACTAATGGGAAAATTGATATAATTCTAACACAGGATATTTACCTACGAAACGAGGTGCCAATAGGGCTCCCACAGAGTTGGACTTACCTGCCTTCCAGGAGGGGTTCTTCAGCTGTTGTCATAACAAGGAGATCACTGGTGCACCTGATAAGAAGGGTTACCGAGAATGCGGTGGTGATCGAGATTGAGGGGCCAGACGGAAAATTTGAAATTGGATCCGTTTACTCATCCCCTAGCTCCGACCTTCTGGAAGATATCCAAAATTTGGAATTAGACCCAGGGGATAATAACATCATCCTATCTGGTGATCTAAATGCCAAAAACAGAAGTTGGGGGTATTCCAGAAATGATGGAAGAGGCGAGATAATTTTGGATTTCTGCACCATTTATGGTCTCAACGCTGTCAATAACCTCTCACAGCCTCCAACTTACCACTTACAGGGGCGATATGGCTGCCCTGATTTGACAATCGCATCCACCCACCTAGTGGAAAAAATATCCGACTGGACAGTACATCTCACAGAGTCAGGTTCGGACCACAGATACATTACCTATACTATTGCTATCCCAACCTTCGATAGGATAAATAATAGGTACAAGACCAAGTATGGCAACGACTTAACTTTTGTTAAAAGACTGAAGGTCTTGGAGCACAACCTTATTGCAGATTTAGAACTCCGGAGTGACGTCCGTGGCATAGATGAACATCTAGAACTATTCTACGACAACATCTACAAAGTGTGTGATAAGACTTTTAGGACATGTAAGAGAACACATAGGAAGAAGATTACCTGGTGGACTCAAACCTTGAAGACGAAGAGGAATAGACTGACAGCCTTATATAAGAGACAGAAAGCAAGCGGAAGGGTCGAGGATAGGATGAGATATAACAGAGAAAGATCGTCTTATAAAAAAGAGATTAACAGGGTAAAGACTCAGTCGTGGATGAATTTTTGTAAAAGTACACGTGAAAATTATGGAGAGGCCTTCCGGGTCTTCAAGGGAAGGGGGCAGGCGGGATCTAGAGATATCAATACAGTGTTTGAGGGCATGCCCGATGGTACAGATTTGGACGGGATATACAAAAAATTGATCGACACGCATTTTTCGCTGACAAGTGCTGGGGATGCTGAGACACCAACACCTAGCGTTTATGAGGAGATTACTCTTCAAGAAATGAGGACAGCCATTGATTCACAGGCCCTCGATAAGGCTCCTGGACCGGATAGAATAGATGTAAGAATTTTGAAAGGTTTGGCCACTGCTGTTCCGTCATATCTGATCCGGCTCTTCAACTTGCTTATATCGATGTCCTATTTTCCAGAAGCATGGAAGGTTGCTGAAGTTATATTTTTTCTGAAGCCAAATAAGAAGTCGGATTCTCCAAAATCATATAGACCAGTATGCCTCCTCCAGAACATCAGTAAAGTCCTAGAAAAAATCATTAACAATAGATTAAATTACGTCTTGGAAAATAATAACATACTGCATCCAAACCAATTTGGTTTCAGAGAGGGTAAGAATACAGAACAATGTTTAAATTTCCTATTGAAAACAGTTGACAGCTATCGAACCAATTATAAATATATTGCAATAGTATCATTTGACTATACCGGTGCTTTTGATAGAGCGGACTGGTCCCTAATAAAAGATGCAATAAAAAGCTATGAAATAGATGAATACTTAAGTAACATAATAGGAAGCTACTTAAGAAATAGAAAAATACAATATCAAGTAAAACAGAGATTCAGCACCTTCTGTGTGTCCAGGGGTTGCCCTCAGGGCTCCTGTTTGGGTCCAACTTTGTGGAACATTCTGGCAAATAGCGTCCTTAATGACTTCAAAGAAGAAACAACATCTACCATTGTTGCTTACGCTGATGATATGGCTATAGTAGTCCCTGCAAATTCAAGAAGACAGTTGGAGTCGGAGGTCAATAGACTAATAGAGAGATTCTCGCGGATATCGGATGACAACAACTTGGAGATCTCAGTTGAAAAGACTAAGGCAATAGTCCTTGGAAAAGACACCTCAAGACGAAATCCCATCTTTAAGTTAAACGGCACTAACATATCGGTCGTCCGCAGCTTGAAATATCTTGGAGTAGTATTGGATAGTAGACTTACCTTCCTGCCACACTTGGAGGCCCTCAAGGAGTCTGTGTGGAAGATGAATATAAATATGGGTAGATTGACATCCAAATACGGGGGTGTATCTCCTAGGCTGCTGAGACTGTGGTATATGACTGTTGTCCAGCCAAAGTTGTTGTATGCAGTTGGGGCGTGGTACCCGAGAATGAACTGCCATGGAAGGAGTAGGCTAATTTCTATACAGAGACCCTTCCTGATAAAATTGACTAGATCGTACAGATCGGCCTCAAATGATGCGCTGTCGGTTTTGGCAGGTATCCCCCCAATCACTATCGTGGCTGAGGAGCTCTCGAGGAAGTTTAACCTCAAGTATAACGATCATTCCTTATTTATAGGGAATCAGTATCTGAATATCCAGGACTTCGAGAGTAAAACCCTTAAGACATCAAAAAGTCCTAACGACTACCCAAGTAATCTATTTTTGGGTGAAAAAGGCGAGCGTGGGGGGATCTCGGGCAATGTGATATCATTCTATACTGATGGCAGCAAGACCAATGCTGGGGTCGCACTGGGGATATTTAGTGTTGACAACGGTGATCATATGGAGACACGTATGGAGAGAATGAAACCAGGTAACTCGGTTTTCCAGGCGGAAGCCACAGCCATCCTCGTTTGTCTTCAGGATCCGGCCATTCTGAGATATGATACTGTGTGTGTTTACACAGACAGCCTTTCGACTGTGATGGCCCTTGGAAACACGTATCCTAAATCTCCAATAGTGAACAGCATCCTACATCAAGTTAAAGCCCTGAAAAAACCGGTGCACATATCCTGGGTTAAAGCACATAATGGGAACCTCGGTAACGAGATGGCTGACCTATTGGCTAGGATGGCCACCGGTATGGATATCGGATCAATCAATACTCCCCTGCCCTTTAGCCACTTCACGAATTTTAGTAGAGAAACTGTCCTGAGAGAATGGCAGCGACAGTGGGACAATAGTGAAAAAGGTCGATCCACGTATGACGTGCTGCCTGTTGTCAAGATGGGAATGCAGATTCGAAACCATGTGCTGATATACTTTATCACAGGCAAGGGAAGCTTTCCAACTTTCCTCAGGAAGATCAACAAGTTAGACACCAGTCTATGTGTTTGTGGGGAGGAGGGATCCCCCCTGCATTTCCTCCAAACGTCCTGCCGTCTCTCGCCAGAATGCATCAGGCCCAGAGGGAATGAGGATCTGCACCAATATTTCAAGAGATTGGACAGAGGGGGCTACTATATAGATACGGTCAATAAGATATACAACACTTTAAACCGTAATTACTCCTTTATTGTGACCTTACTCTAGACATTCGCTTGATGTTGGCTGAGGATGGAATCCTGGAAAAAGAGAGGAAAGGGACTCTTGGAATTTTATGGATTAAAGATTTTAACTTAAAACTATTTAATTGTAAATAGTAATTTTAACAAGAATGTAATTTTTACCAAGTGCTTTTAATTTTATATCTTAGAATTTTATATGTGAAATAATTGTTTAAACTTAAGTATATATATGTGCTTCTTTTTATAAGTGAATAAGGCCCGCTGACTTCCAGGGTCCGCTGCCTCAGCAGTTGGCTCACTGGATGAGGTGGATGTTTCTCCCCCTTGCCCTAACAAGGCTATAAACCTGCCTTGCAGGTTAGTTGGGCTCGGGGTTTGTTGTTGTTGTGTGTTAAAAAAAAGTTAAGTCTTGAAAGTTAAGTCTCTTAGATGAAGTTTTCCCTTCGGAAGTTTTGCAAAACAAAATAAAATTGTTTATATTATACCTACCTATATTATAAAACACTTTTCAAAAGGGAGTAAATGTTGGAGGGGTTGACTGGTCGGAGTAACACCCCCCCATCAGTCAACTCATTGTTAAGGCTGGCATTGTTAGGGTTTGTATTTCCTGTGCAGGGTGTTTCAGGAAAATGTTTTAGAACTTCGATACTGAACTGCAACGTTACTTGACCCTATAACGACGCTAACAAACAAAGCAGTTCTCGGCGCGGTGTCTGAATTTTGAGTGAAGTGAAGAACGTCAATAAATTTAAGTATGATCATTTTGTTAAACCCACGTATATAAGGAATATAGAGAAAAATTCTAAAACTAAAGAATTCTTCTACATTCTACAAAGAAGAGAATTAATAAGAGGTCTTTCCTTCGTAAAGCTACAAAGCAGACTAGAATTTCGGGGTGATTATTAATTTATTTTTATGCTCTTTATCTACAATCGAAATTTCAGTGCTCTGGCTCCTTTGTGGAAAAAATAAAGGCAGAATGCCAACTATCCCCAAGTGCTAACTAACCCCGGTCTCCCCTACAGTAAACCAGTAAGATACTTCATCTTTTAATTTTATCGAAACATTTAATTTTCAATGTTTCAATATTTGGAAAATTAAAATTTAATTTCATAAAATTCAAAATTTTCAATATTATTCAATTATGTGCTCAGAGTTATAAAGAAACAGTATATTTTGTTGTCAAACATATTTTATTTTAAGGACAGAATATATGCGTAAAAAAAGATCAAACTCATCTTTTACAACAGAGTCTGAATACAGTTTTCAGTAGTAAAAAAAAATAATCTATTACAAATTGCAAGGCGATCATTGTAGGTCATACACTACTTTTATGTGCTCAGAGTTATAAAGAATTTGGTTATCAAACATATTTTATCTTGAGGACTGTATATATGCGTAGAAATGATCAAATTCATCCGAATACAATTTTCAGTTGTAAAAAAATAATCTATTACAAATTGCAAGGCAATCATTGTCATCAAGGAACTTTGTGTCTCAACTCCACTTCAGAGATGGTGAAATGGAGAAACAGTCTATAGGTGCTGCACAAAATTTAGGAACAGTCGTTTTGTTGAATAGCTGAGCTAGACTCACATAGCCTTAGAATGGAGACTTTGCCAAGACAGATCAAATATGAGCTATTTAGCCATAAAACTTCCGTACTGGTCTATGGCATGTCATATGACATCTTTAATAAATTGTCCACAGCTCAAGAGAATTCCACTTATGCTGACAGGGACAGCATTTACATTCTGTGGATTCATATGACTTCATAATTGTTTTTTACAAACTTCAATTTACATCAAAATCAACTTAAATATTTCTTAAAATTTCGTTGCAGATAACAAGAACATGTCAATAAATTACCACTATTGGGTTAACTAATTTTTTTTTTGACAGCAGGTTCGCCATACTTAGAAGGTCTATTTTCTTTCTTCAAAGTTCAATTTTAAATATGAGTGGCAGAGTTTTTTTCATATGGTGTAGGATATAAAAGTTTCATACAAATTTTACAATAATTGTCAGGTGTACAGAACTATGGATGCATACAGAAGAAAAATACTTTCATGGATATTTTAAAGATCTGATGTTTACAAATTTCATTCAAAAATATGGTTCTTAGTTTAAATTACAACTGATAACAGAGACCGAAAAAAGGGAAGTTCAGGATTTTTTTTCACCATAGTTGCTCTATTAGTCTTCTATAGATCATAAACATCATCATTTTAGATGATTACCCAGAAACATCAGGTACACACCTGTTTGAATGGACCGCTACAGCAGGGTTTTTTTTACAACCTCCCTACCTTCCACACTGAGGCGCGGTCCAGAACCCCAGTGATTAGGTTGTTTTGCGACTTACTCCCTGACTCGAACTCACGACACTTTAACGATCAATCCTAACAACAAAATCCATGTAATATATAAAAGCCCTTAAAACTGGAAATTTAGAAGCCCCATAATATACACTCATAATAACATAAAAATCAATTCAAATGCCTAAAAATACAAAATTAAGGAAAGAAATTTAATTTAGAATAAAGTGTCGTGAATTGGAAAGGGAGTAGTCGACTTAAATGGCACCGCAGCGCCCTCTTCAGAGACCCGCGAGCCGTTTGCTGTATGCATAGACCTCCTTTACAAGTCGCCGAGCTGACACAAGCTGTACTCAGCTTTTCGGTAGGCCGGCACCAACTTCTGGAACTCCTTATAGGCCTTCCTAGCGCTCTTCTGCCAGTCGCGTCTCAGTAGTTGCTCCCTGAGGCTGGGCTCCTTGCGATCGGTCTTCTTTTCTTTCAAGAAGAGGCCCATGGACAGAGTCAGCAGGTCTTCTTCCAACCCGACGTACTTGCGCTTGGTTGACGAGGCGCGGACTTGGTTGATCATGTCCATCTCCCTGTGGCGCTCGGACATTGAGCGGGTCCATTCGTTCCTAAGGGCTAACTTATGGAGAAGTCCGCCATCTTCCCTGGGCAACTGGGGCCTCTCTGGAGTCTCTGGTTCCGAGGCTAGATCTGAGTCTTCTGAAGATGTCTTCTGAGCCTCCGAGGATCCTGGTTGTTCTAGGATGTCCCCTGAACCATCTTTAGGTGCTCCGTCATCATAGGGTTGAGCGCCGTGAACTACAGGGCTGTCTGGAACTGCTTCGGAATCTTCCAAGATCGGGTTTTGCTCAGCCAATGCCGGAACAGCTTGCTCAGGGACTTCCAGTCCAGATGGCTCTGGTTCTTCAGCCACTACTGGGTCAGTCGATCCCGGTTGTTCCGATGGAACATTCTCCTCCTTTTCTTCAGGGGTACTGGCATGCCCTCCTGGAAGTGGTTCAACATCAGGAACGGACTGAGCACCTATGTCTTCCTTATTGGCCTTGCAGCAGCAACGCAGCCAGGAGAAAACTTTGGCCAACCTCGATCCAGTAGTTGACTTCGGTGGTTTCGAAGTGATTCCATCTTTTGGATCAAGGCATCCAGTCTCAGTGGCTGGCTTACTCTGAGATCCACAACAGCACAGACAAGCTATGAATTTCGAAAATCCTGATCTCTTCTGCTCTGTCTGGCCGGATCTCATGGAGTGTACGGTTCGTACAGTGCTCATCTTTCTAATAATATTAAATTATAAGAAAAAATATTAACTTTTATATAAACTCAGTAATTTACGTATTACTAATAGCATAAAAGTTTTCGAATGAATTCAGTTTCTTTGTTAAAGATATTGTAAGAAAATTGTCCATTGTTAAACCTTTTACGGAGTGATCATTGTTGTAAAAAATATTCCAACAATGAGAAAATTTCAACTGCGATAAGCAACAATACTTGATTTTTTATGCATAGTGCTTTAAACAACCACTTTTAAACCCCAAAAATTAATCGACTGAAGTATCGTTTTTTACTAAGTTACAAAAAAGAATAAAATTACAATTAAACTTGATTTTAAAGACTTTATTGGACCAAAAGTTATATTTATACTTACTTTTTTTTACAATTTATTATTTTTTTATGGTACTTTCTTTGAAATGTCCTTACAACAACGAATAGGTCCTATCCCTACATTGGTCTAGAACTTTCTAAGATAAGTTGAAACTCAATTTTTAAGACCAAATTTTGCAACATTTTAAAGGGAAGGCCCCCCCCACACCCCTATTTCTCTGACTCGAGACTTAAGTCTCGTAAAGTTTAAGATACCGTCTTTTACGATCTAGAAAATTGTATTAACCCTTGGGTAAATGTTACAATTAAATCTAATATTTGGCCAACCCCCTTCCCTACACAAATTCTGAATGAAGGGCCTAATGTATTTTATGTCAGATTTATTCTTGAAAATTTGGAATTCGTTAATATATTATGATTATCTTTAAAAAAATTCTGTCAGCGATGGTTGAATCGTCAGTTTGAAAAAGAGAATAAGTCCAAAATTCAAGTTTTGAGAAGATTGAAAAAAAAACCTGTATAAGTAATGAAATTTTCATTGTATTCTCACCAAATTTTTACTAGAAATTCAAGATTAGGCAGAACTATTATCGATAAGATATAAGTAATTCAAAATATTGTACAGTAAAAAAGGTTGATGGACTTATTCCCTTTTTTAAAGCTGGAAAAAAAATCCTATGAAACCACTTTAATCTACGATTAAAATATATTTCTGCTTAATTCACAACCATAGACCCTGTTACAACACAAAAGTAAGAAATAGAAAGATTAAGGCAAAACAATTCAAAAATTCAAAAGAAACTGAATCATGAAGGCAGTTTAATGAATACCAATACAGTCAAAATTCATTCGATAAAAAGACAAAAAACACTTTTAAACTAAAAAAAATTGTTTGGGCGTAGTTTACAGCACAACGAATAAGAAAAGAAAGATAAACTAACTTAAATTTCAATTCAATAAAAAACACAATGAATGGACATCGATTTCGCCAAGTTCAAGGGGCTATATCTCCCTATAAAGGTAGTTATTTTCCCCCACTTCCCACTCATGTTTAGAGCGAGGCTTGGAGATTTTAGCACAAAAAGTCAATCTTCATTTTTTTTTTATTTATTCCTTTTTGTCAAACTGCTGATTTAGTTATATCCTCATTGTACTAAAAGGATTTGATAGAAATTGTTTTTCATATCAGTTTAAAATTAATAATCGGGTTAACCAAACCATCTTTTTGACATCACAAGTTTCTCGGGACTCAGCATAAATGGAAAGGATGAATAAAAACATAGCCGCCACGGTCGGACCGCCACGAGAAAAACTTTGAAAAGAAGTTCAAATCTAAATGATAGTTACATAGATTTGGGATAAAAAGTTTTTTCTTCGTTCATAAATTGCCATTTGTACAAATTACAAATTCTAGGTATTCTTTGGCGTAAATGAATTTAAAAACCATGTATTAAAAATTAAAAGCAAATTATTTAAGAATATTATCATGCAATAATTTTTTCACTCTTCACTCATTATTTCACTCATTAAATATTTTAAAAAATCTGATTAAATAATGAAAAATAACTATTATCTATTATTGCATTGTAAGAAAATTTTACTTTATACTTATGAGTATAGAGTTTATCCAAATAAAAGAACATAATATTGTTATCAAACATTTTATTTTGAAGATTATTGCGTATAGAAAGGACCAAATTTATACCCCAATACAGAGTCTAAACACAACTCATAGTAGTAACAAAATCACATTTACAGTTTGTGAGGTGGGTCCGTGTAATATCCCAGCTTTTAACTTTCGGATCATGCAATGGCAGCGATTGGGTTATTGATGAGTAAAATTCAGAAATTACACAGTTATTATGAGGTTAATGGCCTGAACTAGGTTCACCAGTCTCCGAAAAAAAAACTTTGTGCTTATGTAAATCAAAAAGACCATTGATTACTGAAGGTCCGTGCAATAGGTTAAAGGCTTCACTCAGCACACACAAAATCCTGAGGGATCCAACTCCAGTCCTTGGTGTAATAGAAAGGAGAAACAATCTTCTTCCGCAGTACAGCCTGCTACAGGCCATTTTATTTAGAGTCCAGTACTCGCTCCCGTACAGCATAATGAGGGTCTTGTACAGGCTGATTTTTGTTTGAGTGCTTACAAATTCAGAAAATGTTTTTTTAGACCGTAAAAACATCTATTGGCCATGGCTATTCTACTTTTAATATCAACTTTTGTATTCTTGATGCTTTTGATTATTGTTCCAAGATATATATTTGAACTACTTTACATTCTCAAATATGTAATTGTTTATCTGCAAAGGGTCGGTAACTATTTCTTTATTTGATGCAATTGAAAATTCAGTTTTGTCTTCGAGAAACAGTATATTGGCAGAAAAAAATATGCTGAACCAGAATGATAGTTCTGTTAAAATCTTGAGCAATGCTCACCCAGATCTAGGAAGATTGATTTTGTCCATGTAGATCAGATGGGATATATTGCGCCACAAATCTCCCCACACTTGATCTGGAGTTGAGAGCTTACTCTATGCATCACATTCACGCAACTCTACAGAGCATAAGGGAATTCCTCTCTTTCAGGAAGATTTTTTCACATAAAAGGACCGCTACAGCAGAGTTTATTTTATACAACCCCCCTACCTTCCACACTAAGGCGCGGTCCAGAACCTCAGTGATTAGGTTGTTTTGCGACTTACTCCCTGACTCGAACCCACGACACTTTAAAGAGCAATCCTAACAACGAAATCCATGTACTACATTAAAAACCTTTAAAACCTGAAATTTAGAAGCCCCATAATAAACACTCATATAATAACACAAAAAATAAATTCAAATGCCTAAAAATATAAAATTAGAATAAAAAATTAAATTTAGAATAAAGTGCCGTGAATTGGAAAGGGAGTAGTCGATTTAAATGGCACCGCAGCGCCCTCATTACAGACCCGGGAGCCGTTTCCTGTGCAGACGCAACTTTTTTACAGGTCGCCGAGCTGACACAAGCTGTACTCAGCTTTCCTATACGCCGGAACCAACTTTTGGAACTCTTTATAGGCCCTCCTTGCGCTCTTCTGCCAGTCGCGTCTGAGCAACTGCTCCCTGAGGCTGGGCTCCTTGCGGTCGGTCTTTTTTTCTTTCAAGAAGAGGCCCTGGGACAGACTCAACAGGTCCTCTTCCAAACCGACGTATTTGCGCTTGGTTGTCTTGGCGCGGACTTGGTTGATCATGTCCATTTCTCGGTGGCGCTCGGACATTGAGCGGGTCCACTCGTTCCTAAGGGCCAACTTGTGGAGAAGGCCGCCATCTTCCCTGGGCAACTGGGGCCTCTCTGGAGTCTCCTGGTCCGAGACTTCTGAAGGTGGGCTCTTAGTTTCTCCCAGGTCCTTAAGGTCTTCCGAAGATCCAGGCAGGTCCTGAATGTCACCAGACCCTTCTTCAGGCGCTCGGTCATCGGAGGGTTGAGCTGGGTCAACCTTGCTGTCAGGCACAGCTTCGGAATCTTCTGAGATCAGGTTTTGCTCAGCCAATGCCGGATCAGCTTGCTCATCAGTGACTTCCAGTTCAGTTGAATCCGGTTCCTCAACCACTACTGGGTCACTCGATCCCGGTTGTTCCGATGGAACTTGTTCCTGTACTTCAGGGGTACTAGCATTCCCTCCTGGAAGTGGATCTACATCAGGAACAGGCTGAGCACTTTTGCCTTCCTTAGGCCCCTTGCAGCAGCAACGCAGCCAGGAGAAAACTCTGGCGAACCTCGATCCAGTAGTTGACTTCGCTGGTTTGGAAGAGACTCCAGCTTTTGGGTCAAGAATTCCAGTCTCAGTGGCTTGTTTACTCTGAGATCCACAACAGCACAGACAAGCGATGAATTTAGAGAATCCTGATATCTTCTGCTCTGTCTGGCCAGATCTCATGGAGTGTACGGTTCGTACAGTGTTCATCTTTCTAATAATATTAAATTATAAGAAAAAAATTAATAACTTTTATAAGCTCATTAATTTGCGTTTTACTAATAGCATAAAAGTTTTCGAATGAATTCAATTTCTTTGTTGTAGATATTGTAAGAAAAATGTCCATTGTTGAAACATTTTACGGAGTGATCATTGTTGTAAAAAATATTCCAACAATCAGAAAATTTCAACTTTGATGAGCAACAATACTTGATTTTTTATAAAACAATACTTAATGCCTTTAACAACCAAGTTCTTAAACCCCAAGAAATAATCCATTGAAGTACCGTTTTTACTAAGTTACAATAAAGAATAAAATTATAATTAAACTTGATTTATTACTTCCCTTGAAAATTCTATAGCACAACAATAAATAGATCTGTCCCTCCAGTGTCTAAAATTTTCTAAGATGAGTTGAAACTCAATTTTTAAGACCAAATTTTACAACATTTTAAAGGGAAGGCCCCCCCACACACCTTGTTTTTTTTCAACCTCCATTTTGCTCCTGAAAAAAAAGTAGTAGGAATTTCGAAATAATTTTCGTACTGGTAGTTAGGTACATCCTTCAGAATCAATTTGCATCGTTACTGGAAAAAATTGGACATTTTTTCTGTTAGTTATCGAATTTACAAGCGCGCTCCTCGAACTTATTTCTCGCCAACCAATTTTGCTTTCCTCTCTTGCAATTTTCACCTGCTCATCCATTGTTTAATGTTAAATGCTGGGCGAACGGAGCGGTCGAAAACGGAATATTGTACGATGAAGAAAGTTTTTCTCGTAGCAGTCGGACTATTGAGTTAACATTGCTAGAGATTAATTTCTGGGTAGGAATCAAAATTTTTAACTATATTTGTAAAAATTTAAGCAAAAACATTGACTTTAAATTTACTTAAATCACCGTTGCCATAGCGCCCCAGGAATGCTTTGGGTTCCCCCTTATAGCTAAGGGCCGTATCCAAGGAGTTCACCCCCTTGGATCCGTTTAGGGTTTATACCCCTCCCGAAATTTTGACAGCAATTTTAATACTACTGTTTTTTCTTGAAATTATTTGACCCAATGGTCTCAATATGTGTAAGAACCATACTTTTAAGGGTGAAAATTCCAAACTTTTTCCTGTGGCAAAAGTTTTTCTGGACCCCCAAACCCCCCTCAAATTTTTGAAATCTATTATGTATGGCTTTTCCTTGAATTTTTATTTTTTTTTTTTTTGGCTAACAAGGAGTGGTCCTCTTTGAGTCTAAAGGGTCTCTAAATGAGTTAAAACACCACTTTTAGGGGGAAATTCCATCATTTTTTTGGGGAGATTCCCTCAGACCCCAAATTTTACTTAGGATTCACAGTGTTTACACAATATTTCACCAAATTAAAATCCTACGAGTAAGTCATCTAAAATTTAACATATAAAAGTAGTACTCATAAGGGGGTATACCTCGGAAAATATTTGCACCCATTAAAAATTATAGGTATTCTTTGGCTTAAATTAATTTCAAAACTATGTATTAAAAATTAAAAGCAAATTATTTTAGAATATTATCATGCAATAATTTTTTTCACTATCATTAAATATTAAGAAAAACCCTGATTACATAATGAAAAATAGCTATTATCTATTGCAATATAAGAAAGTTTTATTTTATACTTATTAGTATAGAGTTTATCAAAATAAAGGTACAGAATATTGTTATCAAATACATTTTATTTTGAGGACTTCGTAGAAAGGACCAAACTTATACTCCAATACAGAGTCTAATCACAAATCTTAGTAGTAACAAATTCATCATTAAAGTTGTTTCGGATCATGCTATGGCAGCGATTGGGCTACTGATTGGTATAATTGCCGTTATCACGTAGTTATGAGGTTAAAGGCCTAAATTATGCTCACCCAGTCCCCGAAAAAAAGCTTTGGCGATGAAAATCAAATAGACCATTTTTTGCTGTAGGTCCGTGCAATAGGTCACAGGCCTCACTCAGCACTCATAAGATCCTCAGTGTCCAGACTCCAGTCCTTGGTGTGGTAGAAATGAGTCTTATTTAGAGTCCTGCACTCACTCCAGCACAACAGGTCTAATGAGGGTCTTGTACAGGCTGATTTTGGTTGTAGTGTTTACAAATTTAGAATTTAACTGGTTTTTTTAGACCATAAAAACATCTACTGGCCATGGCTATTCTACTTTTAATTTCAACTTTTGTATTATTGCTGCTTGTGATCATTATTGTTCCCAGATAGGTATTTGAACTGTTTTACATTCTCAAATAGTAGATATTTGTTTATCTGCAGAGGGTCGGTAACTATTTCTTTGTTTGTTGCAATTAAAAATTTAGTTTTGTCTTCGAGAAACAGTATATTGGCAGAAAAAATGTGATGAACCAGAACGGTTGTTCTGTTAAAACCTTGAGCAGCCCTCAAAGAGGAACTTTGTACAGGTAGTTCAAATGGGTTATATTGCACCATAAATCTCCCACACTTGCCCAAAAGATGAGAGCTTACTCTATGCATCACATTCAAGCAACTCCTCAGAGCATAAGGAAATTCCCCTTTCAAGAAGAATTTTTCACATAAAAGGACCGCTACAGCAGAGTTTATTTTATACAACCCCCCTACCTTCCACACTAAGGCGCGGTCCAGAACCTCAGTGATTAGGTTGTTTTGCGACTTACTCCCTGACTCGAACCCACGACACTTTAAAGAGCAATCCTAACAACGAAATCCATGTAATACATTAAAAACCTTTAAAACCTGAAATTTAGAAGCCCCATAATAAACACTCATATAATAACATAAAAAAATAAATTCAAATGCCTAAAAATATAAAATTAGAATAAAAAATTAAATTTCGAATAAAGTGTCGTGAATTGGAAAGGGAGTAGTCGACTTAAATGGCACCGAAGCGCCGTCTTTAGAGACACGCAGGCCGTTTCGTGTGCAGACGCAGCTCTTTTACAAGTCACCAAGTTGACATAAGCTGTACTCAGCTTTCCTGTAGGCTGGCACCAACTTTTGGAACTCTTTGTATGCCCTCCGTGCGCTCTTCTGCCAGTCGCGTCTCAGTAGCTGCTCCCTGAGGCTGGGCTCCTTTCGGTCGGTCTTCTTTTCCTTCAAGAAGAGGCCCTGGGATAGACTGAACAGGTCCTCTTGCAACCCGACGAATTTGCTCTTGGTTGTTTTGGAGCGGACTTGGTTGATGAGATCCATCTCCCGATGGCGCTCGGACATGGAGCGGGTCCATTCGTTCCTAAGGGCCAACTTATGGAGAAGTCCGCCGTCCTCCCTGGGCAACTGGGGCCTCTCTGGAGTCTCCGGTTCCGAGGCTAGGTCTGAGTCTTCTGAAGGTTGTTTCTGAGCCTCCGAGGATCCTGGTTGTTCTAGGATGTCGCTCGAACCATCCTTACGTGCTCCGTCATCAGAGGGCTGAGCGGGAACAACAAGGCTGTCTGGAACTGCTTCGGTATCTTCCAAGATCGGGTTTTGCTCAGCCAATGCCGGAACAGCTTGCTCAGGGACTTCCAGTCCAGATGGTTCCGGTTCCTCAGCCAATACTGGGTCAGTCGATCCCGGTTGTTCCGATGGAACGTTCTCCTGTACTTCAGGGGTACTAGCATTCCCTCCTGGAAGTGAATCAACATCAGGAACAGGCTGAGCCCCTTTGCCTTCCTTATTGGCCTTGCAGCAGCAACGCAGCCAGGAGAAAACTCTAGCCAACCTCGATCCTGTAGCTGACTTCGCTGGTTTCGAAGTGACTCCATCTTTTGGATCAAGGGGTCCAGTCTCAGTGACTTGTTTACTCTGAGATCCACAACAGCACAGACAAGCGATGAATTTCGAGAATCCTTATCTCTTTTGCTCTGTCTGGCCAGATCTCATGGAGTGTACGGTTCGTACAGTGGTCATCCTTCTAATAATATTAAATTATAAGAAAAAAATTTATAACTTTTATAAAATCTCAGTAATTTGCGTTTTACTAATAGCATAAAAGTTTTCGAATGAATTCAATTTCTTTGTTGTAGATATTTTAAGAAAAATGTCCATTGTTGAAACCTTTTACGGAGTGATCATTGTTGTAAAAAATATTCCAACAGTGAGAAAATTTCAACTGCTTTAAGCAACAATGCTTGATTTTTTATAAAACAATACTTAATACTTTAAACAACTGCGTTTTAAACCCCAAGAAATAATCCACTGAAGTACCATTTTCTAATAAGTTACAATAAAGAATAAAATTATAATTAAACTTGATTTATAACTTTTTTAATGGTACTTTCCTTGAAAATTCTATATCACAACAATAAATAGATCTGCCCCTCCAAGTGTCTAAAATTTTCAAAGATGAAACTCAATTTATAAGACCAAATTTTACAAAATTTTATAGGGAGGGCCCCCACCACACCCATATTTCTCTGACACGAGACTGGGAAAGTATAAGTTCTGTCATTTACGATTCAGAAAATCATACGAGGGTTGTTTTTTTTCCAACCTCCATTTCGCTTCTGAAAAAAAAGTAGTAAGAATTTCGAAGTAATTTTCGACTGTTAGTTACATGGTACATCCTTCAGGATCAATTTGCATCGTTACTGAAAAAAATTGGACATTTTTTCTGTTAGTTATCGAATTTACAAGCGCGCTCCTCGAACTTATTTCTCGCCAACCAATTTTGCTTTCCTCTCCTGCAATTTTCACCTGCTCATCCATTGTATAATGTTAAATGCTGGGCGAACGGAGCGGTCGAAAACGGAATATTGTACGATGCAGAAAGTTTTTCTCGTGGCAGTCGGACTATTGAGTTAACATTGCTAGAGATTAATTTCGGGGTAGGAGTTGGAATTTCAACTTATTTTTGTAAAAATTTTAGCAAAAATATTTACTTTAAATTTACTTAACATTTACTTAAACCTCCTTTAAAAATTCTCATTTCTAGAGAATCACCCTTACACCCCAACCTTTTGCCATAGCGCCACAGGAACGCTTTGGGTTCCTCCTTATAGCTCAGGGCCGTATCCAAGGAGTTCATCCCCCTTGGATCCGTTTAGGTGCACCGTACACTTTTCCACTGGATGTAATAAAACACATATCTCCAGGAAGAAACCTGAGTTTATGGCGCCGGTGACTTTGTGTTGGTCAATTACCGACTGTCTACAGGCGCGAGTAAGAGGAGAGATACAAAGAGATTGAGGGAGATAGGGGAGATAAACTGCTGGTGGTCCGGCCGCAAATTGCTTTATTACATCCAGCGGAGGTTTAGGGTTCCCTTAGGGTTTCAAACCCCTCCCGAAATTTGACACCAATTTTAATACTGTTTTTCCTTGAAATTATTTGACTTAGAAGAAGTGGTCCTTTTTAGGTGTAACCCAAAGGGTCTCAAAATGAATAAGAACCCTACTTTTAAGGGTAAAAATTCCAACATTTTTCTGTGGCAAAAAATTTTCTGGACCCCCAAAACCCCCTCAAATTATTATGCATGGTTTTTCCTTGAAAATTTTTTTAACCTACAAGAAATGGTCTTCTTTGAAACTAAAGAGTCTGAAAATGAGTTGAACACCACTTTTAGGAGCAAATTCCTTCATTTTTCTGGGGGAGATTCCCTCAGACCCCCAATTTTACTTAGGAAATATCTTACGTTATTAAAATATATTTTAAGAAGTTTGCACTTTAAATTAAAAATTCTAGGTATTCTTTGGCATAAATGAATTTTAAAACTATGTATTAAAACTTAAAAGCAATTTATTTAAGAATATTATCATGCAACAGTTTTTTCACTATTATTAAATATTTTGCAAAAAAAACAGATTAAATAATGAAAAATAACTATACTCCTGTTCATAAAAAATGCAACACCAAGAAGGAATTGTCCGATCAACATGAAATTTTCAGGGTATGTTCATTATGGTTTTCTATTTAAATTGATGCGAATTCAGAGTTATAGCGCATGCGTGAGACGAGCAGCGCCTTTTCAATCACTAATTTAGTTGTATATATGGGGGGCTGTAACGGGTGGTTAAGAAGTTGTAAGAAGGTTGTCTGCCGCTGATTATTTTGTCATTAGAAGTCATTATACCCCTTATACCTTAACGGATGCCATATGAGCATTTAACAGTGTTTGATCAAGGATCAATGATTGGCTTTCTTGAAGGGTGTTTTCACACTGTGTTACTGCTGCTCAGATGAAGGCCAATAGGACAATAGTGATATGGGTGTGAAAGCAGAGGTCCCAAGATGGTCAGGCGAGTTGAAAATCAGGGGCTGAACGCCTCATTGTCATGTCAGCACGGGATCAAAGAGATTTCATTCGCATGACAGTGCCGGATCACTCAGCGACTTTTCGACATCTTTCAAACTGTCAAAACACTGCTACAGGTCTATCATTGTCTGCTCCAACAGTTAATTGGTGGTTGCTCCACCGAATTCCGCGAATTATCGTTCTTTTTTAAAGAGCTCCATTGATGGAATTCCATCAGTGCATAAAGCTATCATGGGGTCATCAAAAAATTTTTTTCGCGCAATTAATAGCAACAAATGACCCTTTTAAAAGAATCCAATTTAAATTTTCATCAACCTGACACCTACATCGGCATTTGGCGCTATATTGTAAAACGCCATCTTTGGAGAGTTTTATCTTGCGTCATACCGCACGAACGCCCAACGTTATGAGATGGAGCACTATTGAGTATCATGGGCAACCTTATGAGATAAGAAATGAAGGTGATCTTAACAGCCACAAATGCTTTAAAAAAATTTTTGGAGCCAAAAATTATACCCTACCTTTGAAGCATTCCTGAAGCTGTATTTGATCAGGACAAACCTTGGACGACGCATGTTTTTTGGAATGTTGCGAACATCCATTTTATCCATCAAAAGCAGTTTCTCTTTCAGCAAATTTCTTCACCCAATATTTCACCTATGGAACTTGACTGAAATTTCGTTGATTAGTCCTCATGCTCAAAATTCTTGTTCTGTTGCCAACTTTGGCAAACTTTGGGTTTCAGAAGAATCTTTGATGAAAATCTCCTCCTCAGGCAAAAAAGCAATCTGTTTGATTTAATGACGTGTCATATAGAGGCTCTGATTGTAGCGCGTATGGACTACATAAAACACTGATTTTCGATATTTAATTTTGTTCCTTTGTTCTGAAAATTTAATCGTTTATTTGCACCTACAAAGGTCACCAGCTGTGTAAATTTCATCAAAATCTAACAAGTCCTTCATGGTGTTGCATTTTTTATGAACAGGAGTATATTATCTATTGCATTATAAGAAAATTTTACTTTATACTTATGAGTATGGAGTTTATTTTAATAAAGGAACAGAATATTGCATCAAACATTTTATTTTGAGGAATACGTATAGAAAGGATCAAACTTATACTCCAATACAGAGTCTAATCACTACTTTTTGTTAACAAAATCACTATTACAGTTTGTATGGTGGATCCGAGTAGTGTATCCCAGCATAACTTTCGGATCCTGCAATGGCAGCGATTGGGCTTTTTATGGATATAATGCCGAAATCACACAGGTATGAGGTTAAAGGCCTGAACTAGGTTCACCCAGTCACCGAAAAAAAGCTTTGTGCTTATGTAAATCAAATAGACCATTGATTACTGTAGGTCCGTGCAATAGGTTAGAGCTCTGTGGGCCTCACTCAGCACACACAAGATCATTAGTGTCCAGACTCCAGTCCTTGGTGTGGTAGAAATGAGTCTTATTTAGAGTACAGCACAACAGGTCTAATGAGGGCCTTGAACACTCTTATTTTTGTTTTAGTGCTCACAAATTTAGAATTTAACTGTTTTTTAGACCAAAAAACATCTATTGGCCATGGATTCCACTTTTAGTTTCAAATTTTGTATTATTGCTGCTTGTGATCATTGTTCCTAGATATTTGAACTGTTTTACATTCTCAAATACATAATTGTTTATCTTCAATGGAGCGGTAAATATTTCTTTGTTTATTGCAATTAAAAATTTAGTTTTGTCTTCGAGAAACAGTATATTGGCAGAAAAAATGTGATGAACCAGAATGATAGTTCTGTTACAGGCTTGAGCAATGCTCACCCAGCTCTAGAAGAGGAACTTTTTCCAGGTGGATCAAATGGAATATATTCCACCATAAATCTAACACTTGCCCTGAAGATGAGAGCTTACTTTACATCACATTCAAGCAACTCTTCAGAGCATTCCCATTTCAAGAAGATCTGGCAATGGACCGCTACAGCAGGGTTTTTTTTACAACCTCCCTACCTTCCACACTGAGGCGCGGTCCAGAACCCCAATGATTAGGTTGTTTTGCGACTTACTCCCTGACTCGAACCCACGACACTTTAAAGAGCAATCCTAACAACAAAATCCATGTAATACATAAAAAACTTTAAAACCTTAAATTTAGAAGCCCCATAATATACACTCATATAATAACACAAAAAATAAATTCAAATGCCTAAAAAATATAAAATTAGAATAAAAAATTAAATTTAGAATAAAGTGCCGTGAATTGGAAAGGGAGTAGTCGACTTAAATGGCATTGCAGCGCCCTCTTTAGAGACTGCGTGCCGAGGCAGCTCTTTTACAGGTCGCCAAGTTGACACAAGCTGTACTCAGCTTTCCTGTATGCCGGAACCAACTTCTGGAACTCCTTGTAAGCCTTCCTTGCGCTCTTCTGCCAGTCACGTCTTAGGAGCTGCTCCCTGAGGCTGGGCTCCTTGCGGTCCGACTTCTTTTCCTTCAGAAAAAGGCCCATGGACAGAGTCAACAGGTCCTCCTCCAGCCCGACGTACTTGCGCTTGGTTGTCTTGGCGCGGACTTGGTTGATCATGTCCATCTCCCGATGACGCTCTGACATTGAGCGGGTCCACTCGTTCCTCAGGGCCAACTTGTGGAGAAGTCCGCCATCCTCCCTGGGCAACTGGGGCCTCTCTGGAGTCTCCGGTTCCGAGTCTTCTGCAGATGGGCTCTGAGCTTCTCCCAGCTCCTTAAGGTTTTCAGAGGATGCAGGCAGGTCCTGAATGTCACCAGACCCTTCTTCTGGGGCTCTGTCATCGGAGGGTTGAGCGGGAACAACCTGGCTGTCTGGAACAACTTCGGAAGCTTGTTGCTCAGCCAATGCCGGATCAGTTGCCTCTGATGGTTCCTCAGCCAATTCTGTGTCAGTTGCCTCCTGCTGTTCAGACTCTAGCGGGTCAGGTGTCTCAGGTTGATCCAAGGGGTCCAAGATCTTGACTTCAGGGGCACTGTCATTCTCTCCTGGAAGTTGGTCACCATCAGGCTGAGCGCTTGTGTCGCCTTTAGTGCCATTGCAGCAACAGCAACGGAGCCATGAGAAGACTTTGGATAATCTTGATCCGCTTGACTTTGGTGAGGTACCGTCTTTGGGACCCAGATTTCCAGTCTCAGTGGCTGTTCCCTCCTGAGATTTTCCTCCGCAGCAGAAGCATGAGATCAGTTTGGAGAATCGAGATCTCTTTATTGGCTCTGTCTTGCCAGATCTCATAGCCTGTACAGTTTGTACAGTCTTTACCTCGGGAGTGCCGAAGCATCCGAAAAGACTCGTAGTCTTTCTGTCAGACATCTTTCGAACAATATTTTTAATTAGAAAAATGTTTTTATCTTTAAATTATCAACTTTTATTAAAGCTCAGTAATTAGTAGTTACCAATTGTCATAAAAGTTATCGAATGAATTCAGTTTCTTTATTGTAGATAGTTTAAGAAAGGTGTCTATTGTTGAAACGTTTTATGAAATGTGTTTATTGTTGTAATAGTAAATTCCAATAATGGGAAAACTTAAATCCATAAGCAACAATATGTGATGAATTGTAAGAACAATACTTAAAGATCTTAACAATCACGCTTTAATCCCAATAATCCCAATGCTATTAATGATATACTTAAAACTCAATATACAAATTTTTTCAGCAAGTCTACCCAAAACTCCATACAATCAGATTCATATAGTATATCTGAGTACATCAAAACGGCCAAAGAACTAACTATACCTTTACCAGTTACAATTTCCTAAATATACTACAATAATAAAATTGGGGATTGATTAATGCTCACTGAGCATTGCTCAGTCTAATAAAGGGTACACATTGTAATAAATAATTTTTTAAAACAAAATTATGATATTTTTTATCAGTTTGACTATGATTTTAATACGTATTATTACTTATGCAGCTTAAATTAATTATGAAACATAAAATTATTGCACAATTTCTTAAATATGCTTCCAATAAACTACTGACTTCAACTCAAAATCCCGGAAACTATTTGAGTAACGGAGAGTAATCCGGAACGGATAACAGATTTTTTTTAAATTATTGTTCTGAAGGTATTTTTCCCGCATGAACCGATGATACCTCCATGGAGGATACAGAAGGGTCGGGAATGACATCCGTAAGTAGTAAACGCGACTACCTTATGGCCTCAAAAAAGGAAAAGTTCCTAAATTTCCAAGTTTCTTTGATTTTTTAGATAAATCTCTTTAGCTCAAGAAAGCAAATTTTACATGATAACAATGAAAAACTTGCAAGTTTGCGAACTTTTCTTTTTTGAGGCCTGAAAAAGTGTTATTTTCACTTGCTAATATCTCGAACATGCTCGGGATACATGCTGCTAAAAAAAACTAATTTCCGGGGGTGCCCCGGAGAAGTAGTAACTTCTCAGTTCAGTTCAGTTCAGGAAAACAGTAGTCTATACTCGACAGCACCGTTTCCCGACCCTATGTGCTATGTTAACTAACAAATAAAATTGTTCCTATCGCTCTGTCTTAATTTTAAGTTAAATGAAGAACTTCAATTTAAAAATATGATTATTTTGTTAAACCCTAGCATCTTTGTATCACTATTTGTGTGCCAAAACTCCCCCCAGCAACCCAACAGACTTTCTGTTTACGCAGTTTCTGCTTCTTCGTAGTGACGTCATAGGGTCAGGAAACGTTGCCGTCGAGAATAGTTAGTTCTAATGATACCATGTCTTCTGAAAACTTTCTCCAATATAATTATAGGTTACGTCCCGAAGATTTGTTTTGAAGTTTTAGATATAAAGATAGAAATTTTTCGTTCTAGATCAATGGTATAAAACTATTTTAATAGAGTAAAAATTGCAGTACTAAGTTATAAATTTCCTTGTAGAAAATAACTAATTAAAATGTTTTTTAAACATTTATTAATTAAAATCTAAGAGGTTCTGGAAATCTCGTCTGAGCCTTACCTAAAGTTACTTCAATGAATACTATTTTTAAAGATTTTTTCTAAAAACTAGGGGGCCTGCCCCCTGCTCGCTATCGCTCACCAACCCCCGTAACTGCTTCGCAGTTCTTTTCAGATCGCTTCGCAATCTTAGCGAGCAGAGCTCGCTTGTTCATCTCAACAATCCAGCCTAACACTCTTCTCGACTTAATTAAGCCTCTTGTACGTAATACCGAAAATACCTCTCTCTTGCTTATAAAGAATTTAATTCGTATCATTCCCCTAAATTAACAACAAAAATGTTGCTGAAATATATTCCTTTTTTAGCTTATCAATAATTTAATCGAAATGTTAAAAAGTATCCAGCAAGTCTACTAATAACCATCAACCATTTTGTAGAAAAAACATTGTTGAAAATAAAAGAAATCAGACTCATCATAAAACTCACCTGTTTCTCTAGTGAACGGCCACAGAAAGAGAAGAAAAAATTAAGACTTTGAATCTTAATAACTCCAAAACTAATTAGAATTTTTTGAAAAACAAAACGCCAATATTTTTATAAAAAATAATTGTATGTGTGTTTAAAATATCATAGTTCTACTGTGATTAGTTTTTCTTTTATAACGAAAAAACCGAAAATCCGTCAAAAATTTCGAAACTTTAAAACTTAATTACTCCAAAACTAATTCGAAATTCGAAAAAAGGGCGACGAGGTGCAAAACTTCACATCTAAGAGAATGCGGCTGCAAAAAATCATATTTCTGCTGCGAATAGATTTTGCTGGGGGCGAACTCGCAGCAGAAAAAAATAATTTTCGACTTTGACATTAAATAATTCCAGAACTAATTATCTCATTAATTAGCTATTGAAACGAAAAGGACCCTCATACATTTGTCTACAAATGGTCAAAATTTCAATAATTTCCGTTCCATAGTTTTTGCAAAGTGACAATTCAAAATTGTCAAAGTGAAGATTTTCTGAAACAGCGGCGGCGGCGACTGTTACTTTTTTTTAATATAGAGAGATATCTCCAATAATCAGGAAAAACTAACCTTCTTTAGCATTTTAAAATTCTCATAAAACAATTTTCTTATCTTATTATCAAACGTTGAGGCTCAGAGACATCTTAATATTCATGAGAATATTTTTATATGAATAAAGTGTACACTTATAATTTGTCACATTATCAATGCTCAAGCTTTTTAAACATGATATTTTACTTAAAAAATATTTATGGAAATAAAAAAAAAACTTTTTTTTTTAAAGAATCAATAACATTCAATTAATATCAAGTGTAGATTTATCTTAAAGAAAACATTCCAAATTTTTATAATTTGCATTTTTTATTAAATCATTAATATCACAGTCTGTGGGTTCGGATCTTCACTTAGTGGTACACTTTCGGTTGCAGTTCTACCTTGAAAACAACCTTCATGTCCAGGTTAATTCCAAACGCTGTTAAGATTTAATTTACTTATTCCTGTAGCCCATCTTTCAATCTGAAAAATAACTCATTTATAGAACAATACTTTACAAAAATATGATACGTTGAGCAAACCTTAATACCAAAAAATTTAAAATTAAACTTACCCCTGGAACATCTGGAAAATAATTTATAGTTAATAAGTCTAAGTGCCTGTGGTGTTTCAGCGACAGTTCAGATATATAGCTAGGTAATTTCAAAAGCTATTACTTGTAAGATTTAATTTTCTTATTTCTGTAGTCCATATTTCAATCTGAAAGAAAAATAATTCATTTATGGAACAGTACTAATTTACAAAAATATGATACAAGAAGCAAACTTAATACCCAATAACTTAAAATTCAACTTACCCCTCGAACAGCTAGAAAATAATTTATAATTAGTTTATGTAAGTGTTTGTGTTGTTTCTTGTTGTGTATGAAATACACTTTACAAAACACTTTATTTACTTATATAAGGAACAATTCATAAACCTAAGCCTAATCGAGATCCACTCTCAATAGGCAATCATCCACAAGTCGGAGATTGTCTTATAATGATTAGCTAACCAATTAAACATTAATAGCCAGTCGACCTGTATATAAGTTCTTTAAATCATTAAATCAATAATTCATATCAAGTCATTAAATCACTAAAAATTAGTAAAAAATAGTTAAATTACTAATACGAAAGAGAAAATATTTAAATCACTAAGTTATTAATTAAGTAAATTCTTAAATCACTAAAATCAATAAAGTTCAATAACATATGAACTATTTAAATCACTAAGTCGGCCTTATATACTGGACTATATGAATCTAAGTGGTATCTCGATTTATAAAATTAAGCTATATCTTGACTTAAATGATCTCTTCCAGCTGTAAATATAATCTAAAGTGTCAAAAGTACATCATATGAATGTAGAAGAAATACAATTGATGGAATTAAAAATACTAAAGAAATTAAAATTATGCTAATTCATTAATAATACTTTTAATTATGTCTTTTAAATTTAAATAATAGTCCATTAAGTTAAACTTTATCTTTATTTATGATGTTAAATCTGGTTTTCACAGGTCATGGAGTAGTATTCTTGGTCTATTGAAAAGATGCAAGGTAACGTTGACTTTTGAATTTAAAAAAATAATATTTATATTCTAAAATATTAAAAATTTATCATAAATACACTTTTTCTTATTCGTAACCTATCCTTGACTCGCTTTTTCTTGCAATTAGAAATAGTATCAAAGTACTATTTGAATTCAACCTTTTTTTTAACTTAAAACACCTAAAATGCCTTTGTAGCTTACTACAATATATATTTTGTATAAATAAAAAAAGAAACTTATCTTTTTCTATGGATTTCCATCAAATGTGTCTTGATACAGCGTTGAGGAATTCAATGTCCTGTTATTTTTCCTCATCTGCAAAATAAAAAAAAGAGAATTAACTAATGTAAATAATTGAACAATTAAAAAAAAAACAAATGAAATTATATGGTGAGCAAAATCAATAATATAAAATTCAACTTACCCCTCGAACAGCTAGAAAATAATTTATAATTAATAAGTGTAAGTGTTTGTGTTTGTTGTTGTGCGTAAAATACACCGTCTTGAAGTCCACTTTATTTACTTATGTAACGAACAATTCATAAAACCTAAGCCTAATCGAGATCCACTCTCAATAGGCAATCATCCACAAGTCGGAGATTGTCTTATAATGATTAACTAACCAGTTAAACGTTAATAGCCAGTCGACCTGTATACAAGTTTTTTAAATCACTAAATCAATAATTAATATTAAATCAGTAAATCACTAAGATAAGTAATAAATAGTTAAAATACTAATAGAAAAGAGAAAATCTTTAAATCACTAAATTATCCAAAATAGAAATAATTAAATCAATAAAATATAAAGTTCAATAACATATGAACTGTTTAAATCACTAAGTCGGCCTTATATACTGGACTATATGAATCTAAGTGGTATCTCGATTTATAAAATTAAAATTCAATTGTAGGTACTAAATCTTGACTCAAAATGTTCTCGGTCAGCTGTGAATGTTATCTATAGTGTCAAACGTACATAATTTGTGAATATAGAAATACAATCAATGTAATTAAATATACGAAGGAAACTGAAATTGTAATAACACATAAAATACTACTGTAGTTATTTTCTCTAATTTCATTTATTTTCTCTATTCTAAAGGGGTTTTTTTGCTTTAATTATAGTGGCTATTCAAAGAAATTGTGGGTAAAGTATTCTCGGTCACTTGTAAGGGACTGTTGATATTGGAAAGTATCAAAATATGAAAATTTATCTCTCTTCTATAAGGAATAATCTATCCTTTAACCATCTTTTCTTGCAAAAAAATTAGTATCGAAACATTTTCAGAAACAGAATTTAAACTTTTTCGGTATTTTAACACCTGCAACGTTCAGAAAGCTTGTCGGGTTGCTAGGAGGAGTTTCGGTACGCAAATCGTGATAAAAAGACGCTATACATACATGGGTTTAACCGATGGTTTTAACAAACTAAATTAACCTGCAACGTCTTTCTTCATTGTTATCAAATAAGAAAGTTTTAAAAAAATCATTAAAATACTATAAGAGATATTAAAAATGTTAACTTATCTGAAAATGTTCTTTTCCCTGCATTGCATCCAGGTGATTCACAAAGCTTCGTCTTATTCCTTTTCTTCACCTGAGAATCTAAAAAAAATATCATATGATTAACAATTTACACTTTATCTATCTAAATCTAATTTTCACTAAAAATCTTCTTTTCTAACTGTTCTTTACTTACATTTATATCTATCCCATTTAAAGATGTGTACTGGGATATCTTTGGGTAAATTTGAAGAGATTAATTTTTTAGCTGCTTCATTTTTGAGAGTCGAGCAAAGAATGAACAAATTTATATTGTTGCATTTGTGCTAATTTATGAGGCACATTGTTGTGTGACTAAGTCATTGTTGAATTTTTTAACAAAGCTCTCAAGGTTTAGTGTTGCAAATTTAATTAAGGAGTGGGAAATATCTACCCTTAGTCAAATATCTGTCTTATCTTCAATATTTTATTTTTAAAAAAACTGGATGAATTTTGAAATATAAGAATTTTAGATGCAAAAATAATGCGCAAAATAAATTACATAAAACAAAACCCTTTCTAGAAAATTCTTATGTAAAATTATACAGTTAAGCCTACTTGGCAGTTTCAGTTTTTGCATCTATGGTTTAATTACCATAAATATTTTACAAATAGTTACACTACATACAGGGTGTATAGGAAAGTCGATGCAAACGACAGCAGCGAACCTAGTGGCAAAATAAGAAAGTTTAAAAAATCAATTAAAAAATAAAGGTGATAGAACAAAAACTTTCATAAGAAATTTGTTGGAAATATCATAAAAACGCGCAGAAAAACATTTCATGAAAATAGCTTCAGTATTCAAGGAGATATTAGCAAGTAAAAATGGCACTTTTTCAAACTTGCAAGTTTTTTCAGTGTTTTCATGTAATTTTTGTGCTTTTTAGCTAAATAAATATTAAAGTTTAACTAAAAATACCAATGAAACTTGTAACTTTGCGCACTTTTTCCTCTTTTTAGTCCTAAAAATTGTAAAAATCTCCTTTGATACCTCCGTTTTGTTCTATCTCCTTTATTTTTTAAACTTTATTATTTCGCCACTAGGGTCGTTGCTGTCGTTTTAATGTCGGGTGAAGTCGCTTTACTATAGCGTTACCTCACTTTCCTACCTGTAGATCTCTCCGTTCGAGAGTATTTTCAGGTTAAAGGGACTTTCACATGCAACCTGTGTATTGGTTCAGCTTAGAGATGTGAGTCAAGAATATTCTCGGAGAACGAGAATATTCTGAGAATATTCTCCAGGAGCGAGAATTTGGAGAATAATCGAGAATATTCTATTTTTTGATTGATAAATGGAAATAAATGTAAAAATTTTTGATAATATGAAATGGTCATGTAGTATTAGTGTTAGAAACCTGAAAATAATAACAAATTCAATGAAACTTACCATTTAAAAGTCACCCTACAGTTCAGAGAATATTCTCTGAACTGTAATTTCATTATTTCGCAAAATTTTTTTTAAATAAGTTAATTTTATTTACTAACTAGCTGACTTACCCGGCCTTGCACGGGTTGAGTTAATTCATAAATATTTTAAAAAGTTTTTCAAGTTATGTCTTTTCTTTTTCTAGATTTCTTTTTCTGGAACTTATCATCCCGTCGTCCCCGTCGTCTTTTTCATCCCAGTTCTTAACTGTAAAAATATACCCTAACTCATCCCGTCCCGCATTTAAATTTGGCTGTTACCTTCGCTGTAAAGAACAATCAAATTGAAATAAATCATCAGGTTTATCAAGTTATATGTCTTTTCTTTTTCTGGATTAGCAGTCACTTATCATCCCGTCACCCCCGTCGTGTTTTTCTTCCCGGTTCCTTACTTTGAAAATATACCCTAACTCATCCCGCCCCGCTTTTAACTTTGGCTGTTAAAGAACAATCCAATTTAAATCATCAGGTTTATTGAGTTATATGGTTTTTCTTTTCCTGGTTAGCAATCACTTATCATCCCGTCATCCCCGTCGTCTTTTTCATCCCGGTTTCTTACTGTGAAAATATACCCTAATGTATCCCGTCCCGCATTTTACTGTGGCTGTAAAAGAAAAATCCAATTGAAATCATCAGTCTTTTGAAATTTATAGTTTAAAATCTTAAACAAAATTTCTATGAAGTATTTCCGATGTCCTTTTCAAAAATTACGCTTCGGTTGTTATAAATCACTTGATAAAAACTTAGGAAGTAAAAATCACAACCCTCTTTGAACCCCTTGGGAATAATTTCCTACAGGATGTTACACACCGTATATGAAGTTTCTATCGTTTTCCAAAAATTATATTAATTTAATCAAAAAATAATCCCTATGTGTAATTCAGTCAACAACTCCCGCCGCCAAAGCAAAATATTTAACTATACCTAATTTAATTTATATTCAAAAATTATAAAGAATCCATTTTTATTTGCATGATCCTACATCTCCAAAAATAAAAACATTTTTATCAAAATAATAAAATGCTTGATAAATCTCATTTTCCTTTTATCATGATAGCCAACTTCTTAGTAAAAACTGTTATCTAGTACTTAACAATAAAAATTTAGTGAATGTATAAGTCTAGTAAACCATGCCCCATGAAACAATGAAATAATTTCAGCTCTGTTTCCATGGAAACCATTTATTTTAGCCTTTCCATAAATATATTTATTTTAGAAAAAAATTAAAATTACAAATAAAGGAAAAAATTGTTTCAAAATTAATTATTTGAATTTATATGTTTCCTGAAAATTGTTATAATTTTGAAAAAGAAATTTACACTGTGTTTTTCGTCTTAATTTGTTATAAAAATATATATATATATATAAATATAAAAATTTTTGAAATTACATTTTGTCACATGAGGCCAGACGAAACCTCAATACAGAAATAAACCTACTGCAATTTACGGATTTCAACAATGCATAATGCTATTTCAATGGGAAAAACGGAGTAGAAAAAGCGCCGAAAAACAGGGAAGGAGTCGTTGGATTTTAAAATCGTTTCTTAGTGCGCGTCGCATAGCTGAGAGGAACGTCTCTGTCAAATTTCAAACCTCTGGGTCCAGTAGTTTCGGAGATTCCGTGTTGAGTGTTCCTTACTTACCAGTGAATGAATGAATGAATGAGTGAGTGAGTCAGTCAGTCAGTGGTATTTGGCTTTTATAGATATAGATAGAATATAAAATATTTTTTAAAATATTAGAAGCAAGTTTTACTGGGAGAAAATACTCATACAATTAAAAGAGGAGTCTAAATTATTTTTATAAGTTGTTAAAAGCAAATGTAATAATACCAATAGTTGTCAAACTGAAGGATCTTTTGAACCTGACATTTAGTTAATTTTGATAGAACTTTGTAAAATTAGGGGACGAGAATATTCTTAAAAGAAGGAATATCACATTAGAATTATCTTTAATATTATCTGTAATAAATACTTTACCTATAAACATGTTGTCATCAATTAAGTAGTGATTTTAAAACATTTTTCAATTTAATTTGACTTTCTTTTATTTACGATAACTTCTCATTGTAAAACCTTTAATATTCTTCTAATTTGAAGTTGATATATCCCTTATAATTTTTTTTTTCAAAAAAAATATTTTAGTATTTAGTAGCTTCTAGGAGAATATTCTCGAAAATTCTCCTCTTGGAGAATATTCTCGAGAATATTCCCGAGAATATTCTCCAAAAGATTATTACCGAGAATTTTACATCTCTAGTTCAGCTGTAAAAAATGAATAACAGGCCCTTTTTATCAAATCCTCCCATACTCTCAGGAAGGTAAAAATTGACCCTCTTGGATACGACGGCTCTAAAAGCAGATATACCTGGAAAATCACTTATTGTATTTTACGTTGTCTTTTATTTAGAAACAAAAATCCTTTACCACATCTTCACAGTAAAATTAAAATAACAAATGTGTTTGCGTATTTATGTAAAAAGATTCATTAGAGACCGTTCAATAAGCAAGTTTTTGTCATTTTTGACCCCCTCACCGACAGCAAAAATAAGCAAACCGCAACCCCTCTCTCATAATTGCGTAAGAAAACTGCCCGCCCCCCCCCTTTGTTCTTTTTTTGTGCAAAATCTTTAGTAATGCTTAGATTTCTGAAATTCATTGTTCTCCATGAACACTTTACCTATCGATAAAACTTTAGTTGTGCAAAATGCATAATTTTTTTTTCCCGAGGTCAGTTTTCTTTTTAATTTATTTTCGGTTGAACTTTGAAATTATTTATGCAAGAAACAAGAGATTTTCGAAAATGAAGTGCTTGTAACATCTTACGTAAGCATCAAGTCATACTCGCCCTGTCGGGAAAAATAATGAAATAATAAACCCCCCTCCCCCTTAGGTGCTTACGTAATATTTGGCCCCTTTCTAGAGAATCAACCTTTATTTCCCAACAAGTTATTGTATCATTTCCTATATTTTCTTAATGGTCATAAATCTGCTATGAAAATAGTGCCACTTGCGTTTTCCAAGCAGATTTGTTGCCATTTATAGAACCATAGCTTTCAAACCAAATTCTGCGAATAGACTTTGAACTTTAATAATTTTATGTTGTCTCATGTATAAAAAAGTGAATGCGCCGAATTCCTGTAAAATTTTAAAATTCATGGAAATAATGGTTATGAAAATTAATTTTTTTACGAATATGAATAGTTTTTTTTTGTGTGCGGGATTTTTCCATGTATAAAAACATAATTCCTTATTCTATTAAACTGCATCGTAGCCAAGTTAGTAGTTCGGATTTTTGTTGATTAAATTCTTTAAACAAGAATTTACAGCCTTAGTAGTATTTGGGCACAGACTTATGAAAAGTTATTAAAATATTTGAATAAATACCTAAGTTATTAAAAGATATTTCAGTTATTGTTTTGCATACACAAAAAAAAAAAAAATTATTTTCCAAGTTATTTCTTACGTAAATGAATTCAAATTTTAAAATTTAATTGCATTATCATAAAACTAATATTTTCACTATTGTTAAACATTTTTTTTACGCAAAACAGATTTAATAATAAAGTATAAAACTATTATCTATTGCTATATTCTTATAACTATTATCTATTGCATTATGAGAAAATTTACTGTGCTTAGAATTTATCAAAATAAAGGAATAGAATATTGTTATCAAACATTTTATTTTGAGGACTATGTATTGAAAGGATCAAACTCCAGCACCGAGTCTGAACACAACTATTAAGTAGTAACAAAATCACTATTACAGTTTGTACGGTGGATGCGAGTAGTATGTCCCAGCTCAACTTTCGGATCATGCAATGGTAGCGATTGGACTATTGATGGGTATAATTGCCGAATTCACACACAGTTATGAGGTAAAAGGCCTGAACAACTAGGTTCACCCAGTCCCCGAAAAAAAGTCTTGTGCTTATGAAAATCAAAAAAAGACCATTATTACAGTAGGTCCGTGCAATAGAATAGAGTTCTGTGGGTCACACTCAGCACACACAGGATCCTCAGTGTCCCAACTTCAGTTCTTGGTGTGGTAGAAATGAGTCTTTTTTAGAGTTCAGCACTCGCTCCCGTACAGAACAACAGGTGCAATGAGGGTCTTGTACAGGCTGATTTTTGTTTGAGTGCTTACAAATCCAGAAACTGTTTTTTTAGAACATAAAAACATCTATTGGCCATGGCTATTTCACTTTTAATTTCAACTTTTGTATTATTGCTGCTTTTGATCATTGTTCCTAGATATTTGAACTGTTTTACTTTCTCAAATAGTAGATATTTGTTTATCTTCAGAGGGGCGGTAACTATTTCTTTGTTTGTTGCAATTAGAAATTTAGTTTTGCCTTTGAGAAACAGTATTGGCAGAAAAAATATGATGATCCAGAACGGTTGTTCTGTTTAAACCTTGAGCAATGCTCAACTAGCCCTCGAAGAGGAGCTTTTTCCAGGTGGATCAAGTGGAATATATTGCACCACAAATCTCCCCACACTTGTCCTGAAGATGAGAGCTTACCCTATATATCACATTGAAGCAACTCCTCAGAGCATAAGGAAATTCCCCTTTCAAGAAGATTTTTTCACATAAAAGGACCGCTACAGCAGAGTTTTTTTTACAACCCCCCTACATTCCACACTGAGGCGCGGTCCAGAACCCCAATGATTAGGTTGTTTCGCGACTTACTCCCTGACTCGAACCCACGACACTTTAAAGATCAATCCTAACAACAAAATCCATGTAATGCATTGAAAACCTTTAAAACCTGAAATTTAGAAGCCCCATAATATACACTCATATAATAACATAAAAAAAAATTCAAATGCCTAAAAATATAAAATTAGAATAAAAAATTAAATTTCGATATAAAGTGCCGTGAATTGGAAAGGGAGGAGTCGACTTAAATGGCACAGCCAGAGTGCCTTCTTTAGAGACCCGCGGGCCGTTTCCTGTGCAGACGCAACTTTTTTACAGGTCGCCGAGCTGACACAAGCTGTACTCAGCTTTCCTGTAGGCTGGCACCAACTTTTGGAACTCCTTGTAAGCCCTCCTTGCACTCTTCTGCCAGTCACGTCTCAGTAGCTGCTCCCTGAGGCTGGGCTCCTTGCGGTCGGTCTTCTTTTCTTTCAAGAAGAGGCCCTGGGACAGACACAACAGATCTTCTTCCAACCCGACGTACTTGCGCTTGGTTGACGAGGCTCGGACTTGGTTGATCTGGTCCATCTCCCGGTGGCGCTCGGACATAGATCTGGTCCACTCGTTCCTAAGGGCCAACTTGTGGAGAAGGCCGCCGTCCTCCCTGGGCAACTGGGGTCTCTCTGGTGTCTCCGGTTCCGAGTCTTCTGAAGGTGGGCTCTGAGCTTCTCCCTTAAGTTTTTCAGAGGATCCAGGCAGGTCCTGAATGTCACCAGACCCTTCTTCAGGTGTTCTGTCATCGGAGGGTTGAGCGGGAACAACCTGGCTGTCATGAACTGCTTCGGAATCTTCAGAGATCGGCTGTTGCTCCGCCAATTCCGGATCAGCTTGCTCAGCGAACTCCAATCCAGTTGACTCCTGTTCTTCAGCCACTACTGGGTCAGTCGATCCTGGTTGTTCCGACGGAACATTTTCTTGTACTTCAGGGGTACTAGCATTCCCTCCTGGAAGTGAATCAACATCAGGAACAGGCTGAGCACCTTTGCTTTCCTTATTGGCCTTGCAGCAGCAACGCAGCCAGGAGAAAACTTTGGCGAACCTCGATCCATTAGCTGTTTTTGCTGGTTTCGAAGAGACTCCGTCTTTTGGATCAAGGCATCCAGTCTCAGTGGCTTGCTTACTCTGAGATTTTCCACAACAGCACAGACAAGCGATGAATTTGGAGAACTTAGATCTCTTCTGCTCTGTCTGGCCGGATCTCAAGGAGTGTACGGTTCGTACTGTGTTCTCTTCGGAAGTGCCGAAGCATTTGAAAAGACCTGAAGTCTTTCCGTAAGACATCTCTTTCTAATAATTATAAGTTATCAGAAAAAAATTAAGTAATTAATATCAGTAATTTGCGTTTTACTAATAGCATAAAATTTTCCGAATGAATTCAATTTCTTTGTTGAAGATATTGTAAGAAAAATGTGCATTGTTGAAACCTTTTACGGAGTGATCATTGTTGTAAAAAATATTCCAACAATCAGAAAATTTCAACTGTGATAAGCAACAATGCTTGATTTTTATTAAAACAATACTTAATGCTTTAAACAACTACGTTTTAAACCCCAAGAAATAATCCACTGAAGTACCGTTTTCAAATAAGTTAAAATAAGGAATAAAATTATAATTAAACTTGATTTATTACTTTTTTAATGGTACTTTCCTTGAAAATTCTATAGCATAACAATAAATAGATCTGTCCCTCCAAGTGTCTAATATTTTCAAAGATGAAACTCAATTTTTAAGATTCCAAATCTTACAAAATTTTAAAGGGAAGGCCCCCCACAACCCTATTTCTCTGACACGAGACTGGGAAAGTTTAAGTTATGTCTTTTACGATCTAGAAAATTTGTACAAGGTTGTTTTTTTTTCAACCTCCCTATTGTACCTGAAAAAAAGTAGTAAGAATTTCGAAATAATTTTCGTACTGGTAGTTAGGTTCAGGATCAATTTGCATCTTTACTGGAAAAAAATCGGACATTTTTTCTGTTAGTTGTCGAATTTACAAGAGCGCTCCTCGAACTTATTTCCCGCCCACCATTAGATAATTTCGCTTTTCCCGCCTGCAATTTTCACCTGCTCTCCATTTGTTTAATGTTAAATGCTGGGCTAACCATGGGGCTAACCGGGCTAACGGAGCGGTCGCGCGAAGGAGAAAGCGGAATATTGTATGATGGCGAAAGTTTTTCTCGTGAGAGTCGGACTCAGGGCCGCCGAGAGCCAAGTCGGGCCACGGGTACAAGGTTGAGAAGTGGGCCCCCAATGACATATTCTCATTTCGGGGGCGAAATTTTCTCAAGTACCTCCTCCCATGTATTCATAGGCTTAATGTAATTTTTAGAATATTTCTAGGCAAGATCTGAATTTCACTCAACTTAAAAGTATCGTTTTCTTGATAATACGATGAGTAACAAGTAATAAAGGGGGTCTTCCCTCAGACATTTTTTTATAAATATGCCCTAGAAAACTGGGAATTTACTCATTTCTGGACCTTTATGTGAACAAATTAATTTCCAAAATATTCAAAATGATATCCGTCTTAGTAGTCAATATGAAAAGCTTTGGGTACCGGGCCCGGGGGTATCGTACCCCCTCTTCCCCCTCTCTCGCCAGGCCTGGTCGGACTATTGAGTTAACATTTCTAGAGATTTATTTCGGGGTAAAAGCCGGAATTTTTAACTATTTTTGTAAACATTTTAGCAAAAACATTTACTTTAAATTTACTTAACATTTACTTAAATGCTCCTTTAAAAATTCCCATTTCTAGAGAATCACCCTTACACCCCAACCGTTTGCCATAGCGCAATAGGAACGCGTTGAACGCTTTAACTCAGGGCCATATCCAAGAGGTTCATCCCCATTGAATCCGTTTAGGGTTTCAAACCCATCCTGAAATTTTGTCAACAATTTTAATACTGTTTTTTCCTTGAAATTATTTGACCCACGGGTCTCAAAATGTGTAAGAACCCTACTTTAAAGGGTAAAAATTCCAAAATTTTTCTGGGGCAAACATTTTTCTGGGTCCCAAAACCCCCCTCAAAATTTTAAAATCTATTATGTATGGTTTTTCCTTGTTTTTTTTTACTAACAAGGAGTGGTCCTCTGTGAAACTTAAGAGTCTCAAAATGAGTTGAACACCACTTTTTTAGAGGCAAGTTCCATCATTTTTCTGGGGGAGATTCCCACAGACCCCAAATTTTAATTAGGATTCACTTTGTTGACACAATATTTCACCAAAATTAAAATCCTATGTGTAAGTTATCTAAAATTTAACGTATAAAAGTTGTACTCGTAAGGGGGTACCTCGAAATAATTTGCACCCATTAAAAATTATAGGTATTCCTTAGCTTAAATTAATTTCAAAACTATGTATTAAAAATTAAAAGCAAATTATTTTAGAATATTATCATGCAATAATTTTTTTCATTATCATTAAATATTAAAAAAACCCTGATTACATAATGAAAAATAGCTATTATCTATTGCATTATAAGAAAATTTCATTTTATACTTATTGGTATATAGTTTATCAAAATAAAGGAACAGAATATAGTTATCAAATACATTTTATTTTGAGGACTTTGTAGAAAGGACCAAACTTATACTCCAATACAGAGTCTAATCACAAATCTTTGTAGCAACAAATTCATCATTATAGTTGTTTCGGATCATGCTATGGCAGCGATTGGGCTATTGATTGGTATAATTGCCGTTATCATGTAGTTATGAGGTTAAAGGCCTAAACTAGGCTCACCCAGTCCCAGAAAAAAAAGCTTTAGCGATGAAAATCAAATAGACCATTTTTTGCTGTAGGTCCGTGCAATAGGTCACAGGCCTCAGTCAGCACACATAAGATCCTCAGTGTCCAGACTCCAGTCCTTGGTGTGGTAGAAATGAGTCTTATTTAGAGTCCTGCACTCACTCCAGCACAACAGGTCTAATGAGGGTCTTGTACAGGCTGATTTTTGTTTGAGTGTTTACAAATTTAGACTTTAACTGGTTTTTTAGACCATAAAAACATCTATTAGCCATGGCTATTCTACTATTTTGTATTATTGTTGCTTGTTATCATTGTTCCTAGATATTTGAACTGTTTTACATTCTCAAATACATAATTGTTTATCTTCAGTGGAGCGGTAAATATTTCTTTGTTTATTGCAATTAAAAATTTAGTTTTGTCTTCGAGAAGCAGTATATTGGCCGAAAAAATGTGATGAACCAGAATGATAGTTCTGTTACAGGCTTGAGCAATGCTCACCCAGCTCTAGAAGAGGAACTTTTTCCAGGTGGATCAAATGGAATATATTCCACCATAAATCTAACACTTGCCCTGAAGATGAGAGCTTACTTTACATCACATTCAAGCAACTCTTCAGAGCATTCCCATTTCAAGAAGATCTGGCAATGGACCGCTACAGCAGGGTTTTTTTTACAACCTCCCTACCTTCCACACTGAGGCGCGGTCCAGAACCCCAATGATTAGGTTGTTTTGCGACTTACTCCCTGACTCGAACCCACGACACTTTAAAGAGCAATCCTAACAACAAAATCCATGTAATACATAAAAAACTTTAAAACCTTAAATTTAGAAGCCCCATAATATACACTCATATAATAACACAAAAAATAAATTCAAATGCCTAAAAAATATAAAATTAAGAAAAGAAATTAAATTTAGAATAAAGTCCCGTGAATTGGAAAGGGAGTAGTCGACTTAAATGGCACTGCAGCGCCCTCTTTAGAGACCCGGGAGCCGTTTCCTGTGCAGACGCAGCTTTTTTAAAGGTCACCGAGCTGACACAAGCTGTACTCAGCTTTCCTGTAGGCTGGCACCAATTTCTGAAACTCCTTGTAAGCCTTCCGTGCGCTCTTCTGCCAGTCACGTCTCAGTAGCTGCTCCCTCAGGCTGGGCTCCTTTCGGTCAGACTTCTTTTCCTTCAGAAAAAGGCCCTGGGACAGACTCAACAGGTCCTGTTCCAACCCGACGAACTTGCGCTTGGTTGTCTTGGCGCGGACTTGGTTGATGAGGTCTATCTCCCGGTGGTGCTCTGACATTGAGCGGGTCCACTCGTTCCTAAGGGCCAACTTATGGAGAAGGCCGCCATCTTCCCTGGGCAACTGGGGCCTCTCTGGAGTCTCCGGTTCCGAGTCTTCTGAAGATTCGCTCTGAGCTTCTCCCAGGTCCTTAAGGTTTTCCGAGGATCCAGGCAGGTCCTGAACGTCACCAGACCCTTCTTCAGGCGCTCTGTCATCGGAGGGTTGAGCGGGAACAACCTGGCTGTCGGGAACAACTTCGGAAGCTTGTTGCTCAGCCAATGCCGGGTCAGTTGCCTCTGATGGTTCCTCAGCCAATCCTGGTTCAGTCGCCTCCTGCTGCTCAGACTCTAGCGGGTCAGTTGTCTCAGGTTGATCCAAGGGGACTATCTTGACTTCCGGGGTACTGTCATTCCCTCCTGGAAGTTGTTCACCATCAGGCTGAGCGCTTGTGTCGCCTTTAGTGCCCTTGCAGCAACAGCGGAGCCATGAGAAGACTTTGGATAATCTTGATCCGCTCGACTTAGGTGAGGTACCGTCTTTAGGACCCAGATTTCCAGTCTCAGTGGCTGTTCCCTCCTGAGATTTTCCTCCGCAGCAGAAGCATGAGATCAGTTTGGAGAATCGCGATCTCTTGGGCTCTGTACTGCCAGATCTCATCATATGTACTGTCCGTACAGTGCTGACTTCGGGAGTGCCGAAGCATCCGAAAAGACCCGTAGTCTTTCTGTCAGACATCTTTCGAACAATATTTTTTATTAGAAAAATGTTTATATCTTTAAATTATCAACTTTTACTAAAGCTCAGTAATGCGCGTTACTAATAATCGTAAAAGTTATCGAATGAATTCATTTTCTTTAATGTAGATAGTTTAAGGAAGTTGTCTATTGTTGTAAAGTTTAACGGAATGCGTTCATTGTTGTAATAGTAATACAATAATGAGAAAACTTCCAATCCCATAATGAGAAAACTTCCAATCCAATAATGAGAAAACTTTAAATCCATAAGCAACAATATGTGATGAATTGTAAGAACAATACTAAAAGCTCTTAACAATCACGCTTTAATCCCAATAATCACAATGCTAATAATGATATACTTAAAACACAAAACACAAATTTTTTCAGCAAGTCTACCCAAAACTCCATACAATCAGATTCATATAGTATATCTGAGTACATCAAAACGGCCCAAGAACTATACCATTACCACTTACAATTTCCTAAAAATACTACAGTAATAAAATTGGGGAATGATTAATGCTCAGTCTAATAAAGGGTACATATTGTAATAAATAATTTTTTTAAACAAAATTATGATATTTTTTATCAGTTTGACTATCATTTTAATACGTATTATTACTTATGCAGCTTGAATTAATTATGAAACATAAAATTATTGCACAATTTCTTAAATATGCTTCCAATAAACTACAGGGGTGCTACTGACTTCTACTCAAAATCCGGGAATTTGGGATTCCGGATAAATCCGGAACGTTTATATCCATTTTTTAAAAAATTTCTTGTATTTTTCCCGCATTAACCGATGTTACAGAATGTTCGGGAAGGATTTATCTACAGCTGTATGAAGTAAACGCGACTCGACCGTAGCTGCGAAAAATTTCTTTCTTCAGAATGACGTAGCTACTATGTAATCACGCTTAGAACCGATGGTGGGACCGGATTCTTCGTAATAGATGTTACGAGGGCTGTCCGTAAAGTAAGGTTCCCAAAATTCTGCAGATGCGAGGAACACTGTTATTACCTTGGACCCTTTTCTTCAAATCCCCGCCCCCACCAACTGTCTGCGATGCTTATTAAAGGTTTGGCAGCTGTTTCAGCTGGAGCTTTCGCTGTTTCCTCCCGCCACTCTCTGAGATTGTTTTTTTGTGTGCGAAAAACATTGCGGCTGTGGAAAGTCATTCCCACATGTGTGAAGTCTACGGAGAAAAGTGTATGAGCTTACAATATGTGCGCAAATGGTATAGAGAGTTAAAAAACGGACGTACAGACGCCCAATACGACCAACGTGCTGGACGGTCTATGGGGGACGGATAACGCGGTTGGCGGCGGGAGGAAACAGCGAAAGCTCCAACTGAAACAGCTGCCAAACCTTTAATAAGCATCGCAGACAGTTGGTGGGGGCGGGGATTTGAAGAAAAGGGTCCAAGGTAATAACAGTGTTCCTCGCATCTGCAGAATTTTGGGAACCTTACTTTACGGACAACCCTCGTATGTTACATTATTACGTTAGATTATACAGGAAGCATAGGAAAGTCCCTTTAACCTGAAAATAACTGAGAACGGAAAGAGCTAAAACTATGCAAGTGAGGTAACGGTACAGTAAATTGACTAAGCTCTACATAATGCAAACGACAGCAGAGACCCTGGTGGCACAATAAGAAAGTTTTAAAAAATAAAGGAGATAGAATAAAAACTGCAATGATGAATATGATGCCACTATCATATAAAAACACGAAGAAAAAAATATTTATGAAAATATCTTCAATATTCGAGAAGATATATTAGCAAGTGAAAATAGCATTTTTTCATGCCTCTAAAAAGAAAAGTTCGTAAAACTGCAAGTTTCTTTGAATTTTTAACTAATTTTTTTTTTAATTTCTCTAAAAAATGCAAAAAGTACATGACACTGAAAAACTTCCAACTTTGCGCACTTTTTCTTTTATGAGGCCTGGAAAAAGTGTTATTTTCACTTGCTAATATCTCCTCGAATATTGAAGATATTTTCATGAAAGTTTATTCAGTGTTTTTTTATTATGTTGGCAGTAATATTCCCATTGAATATTTTGTTCTATCTCATATAGTTTTTTAATTAAATTTTTAAACTTTCTTATTTCACCACTGGGGGAACTGTGGTCGCTTGCATTATGTCGAGGTATTCGCTGTACTATACCGTTACCCAACTTTCATAGCTGTAGCTCTCTCCGTTTGAGGGTAATAAAAAAAAAGCTAAAGCCCTGCATTTATTTTTTAATTGGACCTAATTTTGCACTTTCTTGTTAAGCTTGAGATTTTCGGAAATTTCGATAAAAACCGGAAATTCGGGATACATGCTGCTAAAAAAACGGATTTCAGAGAAGTAGTAGCCCTGATACTTTTAATTCTTATTAAGAAACTGAGAAACGTATTATTCATATTTTCTTAGTTCCTTAAAAAATTATATTGAATGGTTAAATAAACTTGTAAAATCAATAGTGTATATGTTATGGGCAAAGTGATTAATCGGGCATTATTAATAATGCCCGAAGTGGAGGCGGGCAAAGTGATAAATTTCATTCATAAATTCCACTGAATTTATCACATTGCCCGGGCATTATTAACACTGCCCGGATTTATCACATTGCCCGTAACAATACTCGATATTAACGTTTCCTGACCCTATGCGGCGTCATTAACTAACAAAGTAGTTCCCAGGCACGGTGTCTGTGAATTTTGAGTGAAATGAGGAACGTCAATTTAAAAACATGATTAGTTTGTTAAATCCGTGTATTACATAGCTTCTTTTTATCACGATTTGCGTACCGAAACTCCTTCCAGCAACCCAAAAGGGTTTCTGTTTACGCAGCTTCTGCTTCTGTGTCATAAGGTGGTGAAACGTTGCTGTCGAGTATAGTTAGTTCTAATAATGCTACCATGTCTTCTGAAAACTTCCGCCAAAACTATATAGTGTGCTATCCTTTAAAAACAACCCACACCAAATTGTACCCTAAAAACAACCCATTGAGATTTTTTAATGAAATAATTAAAATAATTTTACCATCTCATATACCCTGTCTTTCTATGCCCTTTAGAGTGTCAGGGGTGTAAAAACTGGTCAAAGAACGGTTTATTTACTTATTTTTTAAACAAGCTGAGAAATTAAAGATTTTTGGCAAAAAATGTGCTTTAGATTTGCAGATTTTGTAAAAATGCATGTTATAAAAATTTTAAAGCAATTTTTGCGCGTTTTTATGTTATCCCATTACTATGAGAATAAAATATTAAAGTTTTAGCTCAGTCCGCCAATTAGAGTCCTTCTAGGAAAAAGTGGGTTTTTTTCAAATTCTTACTTAATTGGCTGCCAATTTGTAATGGATAGTTGGAATCAAAAATGCTTAGCACTAAAATGTTAGGGAGGATGAGCCGCTAGTACAGTTTTTTGTTCGATTTAATTATCCTTTTTATTAAGCTTTTAATGGAGAAAATATGAAACAGTGGGTTGTTTTTAAAGGACAGCACTATAATAGGTTACCTCCCGAATATTTGTTTTGAAGTTTTAGATATAAAGATAGAAATGTTTCCTTCTAGATCAATAGTGTAAAACTGTTATACTAGAGAAAAAAATGCAGTACTAAGTTATAAAATTTCCTATTAGAAAATAACTAATTAAAATGTTTTTTAAACATTCATTAATTAAAATCTAAAAGGTCCTACAAATCGCTTCTATGATTTTAAAATTCACATAAACAATTTTCTTATCTAGTTATAAAACTTTGAGGCTCCGACACTTCATAATATTCATGAGAATACTTTTATATGAAAGAAGTGTACATTCATAACTTGTCACATTATCAGTACTCAAACTTTTTAAACATGATATTTTACATAAAATATTTATAGAAATAAACTTTTTTAAAGAATTAATAGCATTCAGTTAATATCAAGTGTAGTTTTTTCTAAAAGAAAACTTTCAAAATGTTTTATAATTTGCATTCTTTATTGAAACATATTAATATCACAGTCTGCGGGTCGGGATCTTCATTTAGTGGTACACTTTCAGTTGTAGCTCTACCTTGAAAATAACCTTCCTGTCCAGGTTAAGATATATCTAGGTAATTCCAAAAGCTATTACTTGTAAGTTTTAATTTTCTTATTTCTGTACCCATCTTTCAATCTGAAAAAAAAAGAATTCCTTTATAGACCAGTACTTATTTGCAAAAATATGATATGTAGAGCAAACCTAATACCCAATAATTTATTAAAATTCAACTTACCCCTCGAACAGCTGGAAAATAATTAAGTATTAGTTTATGTAAGTGTTTGTGTTGTTTGTTGTTGTGCAAAAAACACACCATATGAAATACACTTTTTTTTTACTTATATAACGAACAATTATTAAAACCTAAGCCTAATCGAGATCCACTCTCAATAGGCAATCATCCACAAGTCGGAGATTGTCTTATAATGATTAACTAACATTTAAACGTTAATAGCCAGTCGACCTGTATCAAAAATTCATTAAATCACTAAATAGATAATTCATATTAAATCATTAAATCACAAAGATAAGTATTAAATAGTTAAGTCACTAATATAAGACAAAAATATTTAAATCATTAAATTATTCAAAATGCTAATAATTAAATCACTAAGATAAAGTTCAATAATACATGAACTGTTTAAATCACTAAGTCGGCCTTATATACTGGACTATATGAATCTAAGTGGTATCTCGATTTATAAAATTAAGCTATATCTTGACTTAAATTATCTCTTTCAGCTATAAATATAATCTAAACTAAAGTGTCAAAAGTGCATCATATGAATGTAGAAATACAATTGATGCAATTAAAAATACTAAAAAAACTAAAATTATGCTAATTTGTTAATAATACTTTTAATTATGTCTTTTAAATTTAAATAATAGTCCATTATAAGTTAAGCTTTATATTTTTTATGATGTTAAATCTGGTTTTCACAGGTCATGGAGTAGTATTCTTGGTCTATTGAAAAGAACCATGCAAGGTAATGTTGACTTTTGAATTTAAAAAAAAATCCTATTTCTATTCTAAAATATTAAAAATTTATCAAAAATACACTTTTTCTTATTCGTAACCTATCCTTGACTCGATTTTTCTTGCAATTAGAAATAGTATCAAAGTACTATTTGAATTCAACCTTTTTTTAAACTTAAAACACCTAAAATGCCTTTGTAGCTTGGTATACAATATACTTTGTATAAATAAAAAAAGAAACTTATCTTTTTCTATGGCTTCCCGTCAAATGTGACTTCATACAGCGTTGATGAATTCAGTGTCTTGTTATTTTTCCTCATCTGCAAAATAAAAAAAAGAGAATTAACTAATATAAATAGAGAACTATTTTAAGAAACAAATGAAGTTATATGGTGAGCAAAAACAATAATATAAAATTCAACTTACCCCTCGAACAGCTAGAAAATAATTTATAATTAATAAATGTAAGTGTTTGTGTTTGTTGTTGTGCTTAAAATACACCATCTTGAAGTCCACTTTATTTCCTTATATAACGAACAATTCATAAAACCTAAGCCTAATCGAGATCCACTCTCAGTAGGCAATCATCCACAAGTCGGAGATTGTCTTATAATGATTAACTAACCTTTAAACGTTAATAGCCAGTCGACCTGTATAAAAATTCATTAAATCACTAAATAGATAATTCATATTAAATCATTAAATCACTAAGATAAGTATTAAATAGTTAAGTGATTAATAAAGACAAAAATATTTAAATCATTAAATTATTCAAAATGCTAATAATTAAATCACTAAGATAAAGTTCAATAATACATGAACTGTTTAAATCACTAAGTCGGCCTTATATATACTGGACTATATGAATCTAAGTGGTATCTCAATTTATAAAATTAAGCTGTACCTTGACTTAAATTATCTCTTCTAGCTGTAAATATAATCTAAAGTGTCAAAAGTACATCATATGAATGTAGGAGAAATACAATTGATGCAATTAAAAATACGAAAGAAATTAAAATTATACAAATTAGTTAATAATACTTGTAATTACGTCTTTTAAATTTAAATAATAGTCCATTAAGTTAAGCTTTATCTTTATTTATGATGTTAAATCTGGTTTTCATAGGTCATGGAGTAGTATTCTTGGTCTATTGAAAAGATGCAAGGTAACGTTGACTTTTGAATTTAAAAAAATAATATTTATATTCTAAAATATTAAAAATTTATCATAAATACACTTTTTCTTATTCGTAACCTATCCTTGACTCGCTTTTTCTTGCAATTAGAAATAGTATCAAAGTACTATTTGAATTCAACCTTTTTTTAAACTTAAAACACCTAAAATGCCTTTGTAGCTTAGTACAATATATTTTGTATAAATAAAAAAAGAAACTTATCTTTTTCTATGGCTTTCCGTCAAATGTGACTTCATACAGCGTTGATGAATTCAGTGTCTTGTTATTTTTCCTCATCTGCAAAATAAAAAAAAAGAGAATTAACTAATATAAATAATAGAACAATTAAAAAAAATAAATGAAATTATATGGTGAGCAAAATCAATAATATAAAATTCAACTTACCCCTCGAACAACTGGAAAATAATTTATAATTAGTTTGTGTATGTGTTTATGTTTGTTGTTGTGCGTAAAATACACCATCTTGAAGTCCACTTTATTTCCTTATATAACGAACAATTCATAAAACCTAAACCTAATCGAGATCCACTCTCAATAGGCAATCATCCACAAGTCGGAGATTGTCTTATAATTATTAACTAACCTTTAAACGTTAATAGCCAGTCGACCTGTATAAATGTTTCTTTAAGTCACTAAATCAATAATTCAAATTAAATCATTAAATCACTAAGATAAGTAATAAATAGTTAAAATACTAATAGAAAAGAGAAAATCTTTAAATCACTAAATTATTCAAAATAGAAATAATTAAATCACTAAGTCGGCCTTATATACTGGACTATATGAATCTAAGTGGTATCTCGATTTATAAAATTAAAATTCAATTGTAGGGACTAAATCTTGACTCAAAATGTTCTCAGCCAGCTGTGAATGTTATCTATAGTGTCAAACGTACATAATTTGTGAATATAGACATACAATCAATGTAATTAAATATACGAAGGAAACTGAAATTGTAATAACACTTATAAAATACTACTGTAGTTATTTTTTCATTAACTAATTCATTTATTTTTTCTATTCTAAAGGGGTTTTTTTGCTTTATTATAATGGCTATTCAAAGAAATTGTGGGTTAAGTATTCTCGGTCACTTGCAATGGGACTGTTGATATTGGAAAGTATCAAAACGTAATTAATTTAAAGTAATGGAACATTTATCATGTATCTCTCTTCTAAGGAATAATCTTATCCTTTGACCAACTTTTCTTGCAAATTGAAATTAGTTTTAAAAAGTTAAAATTTGAATTTTTTCGGTATTTTAACACCTGCCACGTTCAGAAAGCCCTACAGGTTGCTACGAGGAGTTTCGGTACGCAAATCCTGATAAAAAGACGCTATACATACATGGGTTTAACAAACTAAATGAACCTGCAACGTCTTTCTTCATTGTTATCAAATAAAATAATTATAAAACTATACGAGGTATTAAAAATGTTAACTTATCTGAAAATATTCTTTTCCCAGCATTGCTTCCAGGTGATTCACAAAGCTTCGTCTTATTCCTTTTCTTTACCTGTGAATCTAAAAAAAAATATAATATGATTAACAATTTACACTTTATCTATCTAAAGCTAATTTTCATTAAACATCTTCTTTTCTTACTGTAATTTACTTACATTTATATCTATCCCATTTAAAGATGTGTACTGGGATATTTTTGGGTAAATTTGAAGAGACTAAATTTTTAGCTGCTTCATTTTTGAATGTCGAGCAAAGAATGAACAAATTTATATTGTTGCCTTTTTGCTAATTTATGAGGCACATTGTTGCGTGAGTAAGTCATTGTTGAATTTTTTAACAAAGCTCTCAAGGTTTATTGTTACAATTTTAGAAATACCCTCAGTTAAATATCTGCCGTTTCATAGATATTTTATTTAAAAAAATAGTAAAACGTATGAATATTAAAATAAAAGTGCAAAAAATAATGTGCAAAATAAATAACATAAAACAAAACCCCCCTTATGGAAAACTCTTATGTAAAATTATACAATTAAGCCTACTTGGCAGTTTCAGTTTTTGCAGCCATTGTTTAATTACCTTAAATATTTTACAAATAATTACACTACATACAGGGTGCATAGGAAAGTCGATGCAAACAACAGCAGCGACCCTAGTGGCTAAATAAGAAAGTTAAAAAAGTAATTTAAAAAATAAAGGAGATAGAACAAAAACGTTAATGAGAAAATTGTTCTCAATATAATAAAAAACACACAGAAAAAATTTCATGAAAATATCTTCAGTATTCGAAGAGATGAGCAAGTGAAAATGATACTTTTTCAAGCCTCAAAAAAGAAAAAGTTTGCAAATTTCAAGTTTCTTTGATTTTTTAGTTAAAATTTGTCTTTATTTAACTAAAAAAAGCAAAAACTACGAACGATAACATTAAAAAAGATGCAAATTGGCGAATATTTTCGTAAATATTTTCCTGTGTGTTTTTAATGATATTGCCAACAAATTCCTCTCATTGAAGTTTTTGTTCTATCTCTTACAGTTTTTTAATTATTTTCTAATAATTCGACTATTTCGCTTTTAGTGTCGTTGCTGTCATTTGCACTATGTAGGGTGTATTCGCTTTAGTATACCGTTACCTCACTTGCATAGCTGTAGCTCTCTCCGTTTGAGAGTATTATAAATTTAAAGGGTCTTTCCTATGCACCCTGTATATTGGTTCAGCTGCAAAATAACAGACCCTTTTTATCGAACCCTTCCATACCTTCAGGAGGGTAAAAATTGACCCTCTTGGATACGGCTCTGAAAGCGCTGGAAAATCACTTAATGTATTTTACGTTTCCTTAATCCTTTACCACAACTTCACAGTAAAAATAAAATAACAAATGTATTGATATAAAAAGAGTCATTAGGGGCCTTTCAAATAATACGTGAGCAAGTTTTTCGGTCATTTTTGACCCTTTTTATCAAAAGTAAGCAAACCGCAACCCCCCTCTCATAATCACGTAAGAAAACTGCCCGAGCCCCCCTTTGTTCTTTTTTTGCACAAAATCTTTCTTTAGTGAGGCTTTGATTTCTGGAATTAATTGTTTTACATGAACTAACCTATCGTTAAACTTCCCCTGTTAAAAATGCTTATTTTTTTTCCTTGTATAGTTTTTTTTTATGAATTTTATTTTGGGTTGAATTTTGAAATTATTTATGCAAGAAACAGGAGATTTTCGAAAATGCAGTGTTTGTAACATTTCACGTATCACTCATACTGTACTCCCCCTCCCCCTTGTCAGGAAAAATAATCAAATAGCAAACCCCCTCCCCAACTTAGGTGCTTACGTAGTGTTTAATAGGCCCCTTTCACGTTTTCTGATTTATATTTGCGGTTTTTTTTTTTGGGGGGGTCCCCTTAAAATGGGAGTCCTGGATGGCAAGTGTCACCAATTCCCTTCTAGAAATCAATCTCTGGTTTCACTAATGTATCAGTACTTATAATAAAGTTCTTTATGTATATTTTTTTTTTAAATTACGAGAGATGCAGTTAATACACACTAAATTTAATATTTTTTTTCAATTAATCAAAAGGTAATTCTTTTTATGATGGAATTGCGGGTTTTTTTAAATATTGGATTTGAACTTATTTTATTTCCTATAAGAATCAATGCTCTTATTAGTTTATTATAATAACTGTATGGGGGGAAATTAGCCAGCAAGAATATTTCTGTAAAGAAAAATAAAATTGACATTCAAATCGAAAATTATTAATCCTAAATGTTGGCTAGAGTGACTTAATTATGAAAATTGGAAACAAAAAAGTACAGTTGACGGTCATTTTTTTTCTCAGGGGCAATGTGATGGAACAGGGGAGAGCAATTAAAAATACTTGGAATTTTATAAATCCGTATTTTTTACTGAAATTAAGCCCCGATTACCAAAAAAATCACTTTTTTCTAGAGTTGAACTTCAAAAAAATTCCTGATGTGGTATCTCAAAACGCCTCTTTTCTTTTCCCCTTAAAATTGATGCGGAAAGGAGCCAAACCTTACCCTTTAATTATCTAAAAAGCTGTATTTAACCTAAAAATCGTTTGCTGTGTGGAAATGGAAATTTTTTTAAGGGGACCGTGCCACATACGAAGGGGTGTGATTCACTGGTCAAGTGGGATACGAACCCTCTCTTTTTAGGAAGGGATCTCTATACCCTAGCAGCACATCTCATACCAATTATGCCAAGTTGACGTAATTGCTACTAGAAGTAAACGAAATTTGGACATACGTGACATAAATTAGACGAATCTTGAACGTTAGTGTTGCTTGGGATAGTAGCACTCCAAGCAGCAAAAACGTTAGAGATTTGTCCAAATTTTGTCATGTAGGGCCAAATTTCGTCTACTTTTAGTTGCAGTTACGTAAACTCGACATATTCGGTATGAGCTGTGATATACTAGGGGTAGAATTGTTTCTGACACACACAAAGAGAAAGTACACCAGGGCAAGGCCGGAATCGAACCGACGACTAGTACTGTGCGCTGACTGTGATAGCGTAGTGGGCAGCCCACTAAGCCGCCCTGTCCCCTCTATTTCCATTATCGCCTATGACCTTGGACTCTCTGTGATAACGGAACTGAAATATCAATCAAACAAGCAATATTTTTTTAAATGTTCGAAATCACAGTTTAGTATTTTTTCTTAAGATCAGGGGTGGCAACCTGTTCATGAGTCCAGTAGGCAGGCAAATCAGAAGTGTCTAAAATCCAGTCGGAAGATTCGAGGCGAAAACGACCTTCTTCAAATAGGTAATCAAGGTGCATCCGTATTCATGTAAGTTTCGTATTCAGACATTTATTAAAGTATTAATTTCAAAAAAAAAATATATTCTTAGTTTAAAGTATTTATTTCATCTATAGGAAGGAATATATTAACTTTGCTACGTAAACCTTATTGCATTTTGAATATCTTAATGTAAAAAGAGAATTTTATAAACTAAACATTTTCAAAGCGTGTTGCATTTTGAATATCTTAATGTAAAAAGAGAATTTTATAAACTAAACATTTTCAAAGCGTGTTGTATTAGACAGAGTAATTAAAAACAGAAACTCCTGTAATTTGTATGTTAAAGGGAGTTTTTCTGTTTTGTGTTCATTGGTTTTTTTGATCATTTCAATTAAACTTAACTCACTATATAAGTAATCATTCTTGAATGGTAAATGTTTTTAGTCTATCAAAGCTTTTGTGGTATATTTCTATTTTAGTAAACTCTTTATACTGACTATATTTTACTATTAAGCTCCTTGATGCTATTTAATGATTTAAACAGGTTGATTTTGAGTTTCATGTTCTTATTGAGTTGGGTAGTTCAGTATAGATTCCTTTCATGTAGAAGATTACGATCGATTACAAGTTTTCATTGTATATTTTTGATATATAATGATAGTTTTCAAAAAATTAACTTAAGTTATTAGTAGTATTCATTTTCTTGGATAGTAAATGATTTTTAGTCTGGCAAAGATTTTGTAGTATATTTCATTGCGCTGTTTTAAGACGCAGTGATTATAATACTAAATACTAAGTTCTTGCTATTTAGTGAGTTTTTTTTTATTTTGAATTTCATGCTTTTAATATTGAGTTTTTTAGTACAGTATGGCTTTTTTCATGCAGATCAAGTTAAGTTCATTAAATGGCAGTTTGATGTGATAAAATTTTCAAAAAATTAATAACTTGATAATCCAGAAAAAAAATCTTAATGAGTCTTCTGCCCTAATGACTGTACTACAAAACTTGGTACAGCTTTAGAAAAGGTCCGCTTTCCGCCAGGTTTAACCACAGCTCAATTTATGACCGACAACCATTGAGATCTAATTATTAATCTTACTATTATTAGATCCTAAAATAATAGTAATTAGTTTAATATTATTGTTAGAGATCTGATAGTATGATTAGATCTCTATACTGACAACACTTAATCATGTTGTTGTCGGAGCTGTGGTTAAACATGGCGGTAAGCGGACCTTTTCTAAAGCTGTTCCCAAAACTTGAATAAAAGGTATTTTTACCAGTAAATGAATGTGATGTGAGTCTATTGGTTCAGAATAGCCTTAGATTCCTTAGTTGTATGTAGACTTATGTTGTATGTTCCCTTAAAAGTGTTTTGGCTTAAAATTTAGTAACACATTAAAATTCCATCAGTAGAAACTCTAGTTTGGGTAATAGATTATACCGTCAGTTATGGCTCTATCGTTTCAGACACTTAATAGTTTTCTTAAAAATTACACGATACATCAAATCTGTAGATGCTGTGAATTAACATTTCATCTACCATTGTAATATGTTCAGTACAGGGGTGCAGTTGTCTGTATGACATAGACCCAGTAGCTTAAGGTTGGAACACCCTGTCTTGAAATTTAAATGGTGATTCACCTAGGATCTTTTTGTTTGCACCCATGCGTGTTTGATGGCCAGATGGAGTTTCTTAACTCGATTTTCAGACACTTACAAATGAACCCTGAAAATTTTCACGATTGTAAATTCTTTCAGACAATTACATTTCTCTCCAATCAATTACGGAGTGGTTAACAAATACTTGTCTAGGTCTAGATATTTCATATTTTCTCTCTTGATCTCGTAATTTAACGACCCTTCCCAATTGGCATGATCCCTAAAGCTAAGAATAATGGTTTCAAGTACAGTCGACTCCACTTAATGTGATCACGATTCAATCTGATAATATGTTTATGATATGTTATGATGATATGTGATAATATGTACAGTTAATGTTATCAATCGGATACTATTATCGAAGTTGACCGGTCCCGATCACTTCTATTTAAATTAACCCGAAATATATAGTTTTATGTGATCAGTATATCGTTTAATGTTATCAAAATTTGGTGAAATCCCCTAAAAACCTCCTTTTTCCTATTCGAAGGCCAATATTTAGTGCATAAATATACAAAATTAGTCATTTATGTAATAGTGTTATATCGCCGCTCCGGTGCAACAATGACGCAAATGCAACTTGGTAAATATTTACCGTTTGGTAGCTTGGCAACAAGTTAGATTGGTAGCCAAATCAAAGTCGAGCCAAGAAACAACGGTGTGACCTTTGGCGATCGCCGCTAAAAAAAGTCGCCAAAAAATCATGGTTTAGCTGGCATATCGATTATCTAACTTCCTTCACCGAAGTTAAGCACCTTCGGGTGCTGTCAGTATTTGGGAGGGTGACCAACTGACCATATCAATCATCGGTGCGTTTTCTTTCGTTTCTTGCTCACATTTGGTTTCATTTTTTAGAAGATCTACCTGTTATCAGAAATATTCTACCCTAAATAATGAATGAGTATATATATATTATTAAATTACTATTCTTTTATCGCCGATTTCAGAGTTACAATATTTCCTAGGCAAATTCTCAATAAAAACTTTTTCCTATCGTATATCGGTGCATTCTTTTGAGAATTATGCCAATATGCTAATGACAAATATTTTTTATAATGGTGTACTGGAACTATAATCAGTCTTTGAAATTAAACTCTGACGATCCGATCAGAGAACAATTTTAATTTATTAAATAAATTAATGCTAAACTACGTGCGTTTTACTTTACATGTTCATTGTTTTGGATAGAACCGATGGTGGTAGTGCTGAGATTGTAGGGTTCCACGGGTTACGCAGTCCCCCGAAATATATGGATTTTAACCAAAAAATTAGAAATAATAACAATTGTAAGTTCCTCCAAATACATGGTGGTCATAAAATAACGACCCTACTTTAAAATTAATACAGTTTGTAGATCTCTTATATGAAGTATTTCTAGATGCAAACTTAATTTCACTTCCAAAAAGAATAAATAAAATAAGAGAAATAAATAATTATTGCCCCGACATTTACTCAGAAAACAGACTGAAAACAATAAAGCCAAGACCCAAAAAATTCCATCTGCTCGCGAGGCGTTTGAAATCTGCAATCCTTCCTATTTATATTAAAGCATTGTTTCAATAGTTTAAACATAGAATACACAGCTGCATAACCAGCACAAAAAACAAAAGATTTAAAAAAAATTAAAGTGGTTAGATACAAATACTACTGAGATTTTTCAATATTTTTTTCATTCGACACCACTGTGAGGTCCGATGGTTGGTGGTGGTCACCCTCCCAAATACTGACTGCGCCTGAAGGTGCTTAACTTTAGAGAAGAATATTAGGAGGCGTGCGATACTGGTTAGGCCATGATTTAAGCGTTTAGGCATTTCAAGCCGTTTTTGGCGATTTATCTTTGCGACAATTAAAATCACAGAGTACTATAGTCTGTCTGTCCTCGCTTGGCACGTGTGGCAAACCTAAAATCACTACCCACGGCAGGAAAAGCAGTGGCGAGTGCAGGGTATCGGGTATCTAATAGAAGTGAGATAACCATCTTTATGGCTTTTTCACCACTGTTTTTTCTGCTGTGGGTACGGATTTTAGGTTTGCCACTTGTGCCAAGCGAGGACAGACAGACTATAGAACAGAGAGTCCACGGCCATAGGCCATAATGGAAATCGAAAATCATGACATCTTGTTACAGGTTGGGAGAATTGTGGCGCTGGTATCGCACTAAACTCACTAGCGTCTGGATCCAGTCTGAATCGTTCGCCGGCTGCCTATGGGAGATCGAAAACACCTTTTTGCGCATGCGCTGAGTTCTAATTTGGCAAGAGATTTAAGCGGCCGGCATACGTTCCAGACTCTAGTGTGGCGCCCTCACATCAGTAACGCATTTGAAAATAGCCTCGTGGACCCTCTGTTAGGATATTTCTCTGTGATTAAAATGATCACCTAAGATTGACTCGACTTTTTCGACTTCGCGCGATATCGTGGCCATCTAGAAGCCTTGCTGCCAAGCTCCCGTGTAGTAGAAATTTCAATTTTTACATTTGCGTCATTGTTGCACCGGAGAGGCGATATGATCTACTCCTATATTTTTCTTTAAGAATGTTTAAGATGCAAAATACACACTACAGAATATCGTTTTAAATGCTGTAATTAAGACTACACAATCGTGATTTTTATGCGTATACTCGAGTTACACTGTGTTTGCCACTTTTCATTATATTAGGTCATCGGGAAAGTTTTGTCGCTCGTGGGAGCGTCTGTATGTAGTGTATTTTTTGGTACTTTTCCATTACTTTAAATCAGTAAGAAACTTCAACTTCTACCTAAAGCCAATTTGGCGAATTTCGGCTATTTTTTAGTTGGCTCCCTTTTCGACCTTTTCTAAATTCTACGATTAATAAGAATTTGTTTACTTCGAGTTGCCATCTTTAGAAAACTTATTATAACTAAAATTCAAAGGAATTTAACTTTAAATTAGAGTAATATTTAGATTGTATGGATGATCTTATGTCTCATAAATTGAAACTCTTTTTATACTACTACTGCTGAGCGGCTGTGGAATTCTCAGAGATCTAGATTCGAGTAAATGATTTTTCTTAATGGAGGGTTAAGGGTAGTAATCCGGCAATTTCATTTGAATGGTTGAGATAGAACTATCCAGATGGCTCAGAAAAAAATTTAAATCTAAATTAGATTTTCCCCATGGAACGTTAATGTAACTTTAATATTTAATTGTTTAAATAAACTAGCCAGTTGATTGTAATTTAAAAATCTTAATTTTAAGAAAAATACCAAGTTTTGAGTTGAAAAGAAACGAAGTAATAACAAGTTATAGATTTAAGGAAAACCTATATGGAGATCAATCTCAAAAACCAGCCAAGATGCCAAATTGATATTCGATACAGTTACAGTTTATGTTGATCTCACATAATGGAATAGAGGTAAAAAATATAACACATACAGATGCTCCCACGAGCGACATTACTTTCCGGATGACCTAATAGAACCGCTTATTATTATCAATCGGATATTCATTCTGATCTTGAACAAATGTCATCACATTAAGCGGAGTAGACTGTATTATGTTTTGAGGACACGCAAGTCAATCATACAGTAGTCGAATTTTAATTTGGGATTCTTTCTGAGGCATCCTCCACGGACCTAAGAACCTTAAACATTTTGCTACGGGGTGTGTAATCTTGACAATGAAGTATTCAATCTCCAGCTGATTGCCGAGATTATAACGACAGTTAAAGATTAAATTTTCTGTTCAACTCATTTTGCATACACTACCAGATGATCAAAGTCCCAAAACTGTATACTACAATTGGATAATCGGGATTACAGCTTTAAGTCAAAATTCAATCGATTACATACTCTGGAGTTTTTCTTGATTCATATAAATTTAAAGAGAAGAATTGTAAAAAAAAAAATTATCACATTGAGGAAAAACGCTTTTAAATGTAGTCATCGCAAAATCAATCTAAAACAGTAGATTGCATCTCTGGTTGTATTTACAATAAAAACATTAAATTGATTTGTTTTTTTTTTTTTAAACTGACTATTTTAGTGTTCTAGATCCCCCTTAAATACATTTTCATTGATTTTACTGCAATTTTATGGTCATTTTTGAGCATTAAGTACCTCATAACGGGAAATTTTTCTATACATAATTTTTCAATTACCAGTATATTTAATAGGTTGTTTGTCACAAGAGATTTATTCATATAATTCCTGAAAATTTCGGAACTGTCTCGGTTATTTCATATTTTCCAGATCACACGAGGTATCACTGTCAAGAGTGATGAAAATAAAAGATCAGGAAAAAGTTTTACATTTTGGGAGAAGCCCTAAATCTCAACAGGTAATCAGCAGGTAATGGTAAATTATTTGCGAATAAAACAGTTAATACATTTTTTGTGTAATACATTGATACATTTGTTGTGCTGCAAATATAGATTCGTAAGCAGCGAAATTAGTTTTGAGTAACTGTACTCGACAGAAACGTTTCCTCTGACCCTATGATGTCACTACGTGGAAGCAGAAAACCTGCTAGGTTGCTAGGAGGAGTTTCGGTACGCAAATCGTGATAAAAAGGAGATATAGATATATTTACGTGGGTTTAACAAAATAATCATACTATTTTTAAATTTACATTCTTCATTTCACTCAAAACTTAGACACCGCGCTGGGAGCAACTTTATTTGTTAGTGACGTCATATATGGTCAGGAAAGGTTGCTGTCGAGTATAGCTTACATCAGATGTGTCCAGCCTTACACAGGTGTTTTTTAGAGCAATCATTGGTATTGGTATGGGATGTTAGCGATATATCACCCTACGGGGTCAAGGAAATGAGGACCATGTTTGCTTGAGGAAACAAGGGGCTCAGCCTCGGCTAACTGTGACTTTTCATCACACGTTCTCTAACAGCTCTACTCATGGCTGGTTGGAGTTTAAAGGTTTAACGCTCTAGGTACTCAACTCAAGTATCTCCCCTTTTTAAAAATTTGTTTACTTACATGTCGTCACTTTAATATCAATCACCACTATCTCCGTTCGGCAAACTTCGGGAATCCCGATCCTTGGCGTTCTCTAGTTGGAGAAGCTCATTTGACTGGTTTCGATCTTTCCAGCTCGATGATGTCAGCGCTTACGAACCAATCAAATGAACTTCTTTCCGAAGTTTGCCGAACGGAGATAGTAGTGTTTGATATTAAGGTGACGATGTGATAATTAATTTTAAAGTGCAATTTTATAAAGATTCAAATCAATGAAAAATATGTTAGGTATTAATTTGGGTCATTTGATTCGGGTCTCAATGATTGGACTCTAAAATAGATAAAAAAAAATAGCTTGTGCGTTAAACTTCTGACTTTCGGAAGTTATTGTGTGGGCTGGATCAAAATTAGGCTAGGTAATATTTCATACGAGCTTCTTCCACTGACACGTTTTCGAACATGTTATAATAAGTTTTAAAGTTAATGAATGTCCGCTGGAGCTGTGGTAGGATGCTTGCGTAGCGTGCGGCAGTTCCTGGGTTCTATCCCCAGTTATTATTTATAGCTTTACTTCAAAGCTTTAAATTACCTAATTAGAGAATAAATAAACCTATGCTTCTATGTGAAAATTTATAGGTAAAGAATCACTTTTAAATTTCTTGAATCAGATAAAAACTTAGATAAAAATTTTACTTGTATACTATTAATCAAAATATCATTTAACTGGTTTTAAAAGTGCTTAGACCTTAAAATAATAAATGCGAAAAAAACTGAGTAACATTAAAAAATATTAAATAAAAACATATTTTTATAAAGAAAACAATCTTTAAAATTTTCTATCACAAAAGTTAAAACTGGGGAAATCTTAACAGTTTTGAATTTTAAGTTTAATACTAGAAATAATTGAACTAATGAAATTTAAAACATCTTAAAATACATTTATTGTCTAAAAATGAGTTCAAAATCCAGAAAAAGAACTAGAGGTTACTTTTAAACTGTTCAAATGTGCCCAACTTTTTGAGTTCAAATGCGACTCATCTAACGTCTCAAACTTATTAGTTATTTACAACTTAAATTGGGGAAACAAAACTATATTGGACTTAACTTTATTGATGTCAGAATAGAATGCTAGGGAAAATTTCGGCTTTAAAAACTTTCTTGATTGAATTTTCACTCGAATAAAATAAGAAAAAAAAATTACCTTGTATTACCTTTCAAAGCAAGCAATTTTCAAATACTAAGAGTTTCAATGGGACCGCCGCTGCTCTGAAAATTCAGGCAAAATATGATACTAATACAGTTACCTATATATATATATATTTTTTTTTTTAGATTTTTTAAATTGAATTTAACAGAGATGTGTGAGTTGTGCTCCCCTCCCCCTTAACTCTTTTTCTGAAATATTTAGAGAACATTTGTTTGCTGTGGATAGAGGTTAGCCTTTGGGCTAAAAATCTTGAAACCTCAACATAGCTTTTTGATTCCTTTTTTTTAGCTGCACTTTCGATCTGATGAATGTGCTAGTTAGAATAACAGCACATTTTCTTTTCCGCCACAGTTGATATTGATGTCGTTCTAATAGCTATGCCAAAATATGCCACCTGTACTACACTAGACTGCAACGTTTCTTGACACTATGACGTCACTAGATGGTAGGAAAAACTGAGTAAACGGAAAGCATGTTGGGTTGCTAGGAGGAGGAGTTTCGGTACGCTGGGATAGGGGTAAATGTGGGTTTAGAGGACACTGTCATACTGTCCCAATAATGGCCACCTTGTTGATTAATTTTAAATAATAAGAGTAAGAGGCATCAAATTAGCTTTAAAAGTCATAAGTAAAGTAGATTATGCCATCAGGTAAGCAGTTAAATAAATACCGATACCACAGATCAGCGTTTGAAGGATAATTAAGCCTTTGAATATAACACCATCGGCTGAGTGATTTGATTTTGCTTATTGAATGGGCGTAAGGAAACGGGTATGTCGGAACTTATTTTTGTATTTATTACCGTTTGATTGACTTTTAAATTCATTTTAAGATGAAGTAGAATGTATGCAATCATACTGAACTACTTAGTTTGCTCTCAGCTTGTTTCACAGCAGAAATATCAGGTTCTCAAATTCTCAGGAAGCAGAAACTGCATAGTAAACAGAAAGCCTGTTGGGTTGCTAGGAGGAGTTTACGTACGTAAATCGTGATAAAAAGGCGCTATGTTTACCAAAAGGCGTTAGTTTATCAAAATAATCATATTTTTAAATTGATCTCATTTCTCTCAAAATTCAGACTCCTCGCTGGGAACTACTTTGCTCTCAGCTTGTTTCTCCAAAGTCAAGTAACGTTGACACTACGTAGTATAAAGATGCCTTGTGGCAAAAAAATAATAAAGACAAAATGCGAACTAACCCGATCTCCACTATAAACTCTAATTCCTTAATAATTTGAATTTTCAGTGATTCTAAATTAATGCTTGATTTGAGTAATTAGAAACTCACAAGGAAATTTTTTTCAGGAATCCCTATATGAACTGGAGCTACCTGATCAACTGGGATAAGCTCAAGTTTTTTCCTCAGTTGAGCTGCGATTCAAAATCTTTGTAAATCTCCAAGGAACTGATTTAGGTGGACCGAACTCTTTGTGTCTAAACTGACCTCAAATGACTGATCATCAAACAAAACTTTGCATCACTGCTAACTTCTAATTGTGGATAAGATTCCATGGGTTCCATCAAGTGTGTAACCACTGACGAGTGGTTTATAATAAATTATAGTTCCACTTAAATATGTTTTTCATGTTTTCACTTAGATGATAAGCATGGTTTTTTATCTAGTTATTGAAGTGTTTATGACTTTTTTAGCTTCGTCTCTTCTAGCTTTTTAGAACTGGCAGTTCCATGGCGGTGAACACTGACTGAAGATTTTCCACCGTCTTTACTTAAGGTAAATCCAAAGATCTTGTTGATCGCATGATTGTAACGGTAAATTCTTTTTTTGGTGTTTCATTTCTCTTGTAAGAATTCTCGAAGTTCTTTCCAAATTTGATTTTATTTAAAAATTAACTGTTTCAAGTAGCCAAATAAGTCAGTGTTCACTGTTTCATGGAAAATGCCAAATTTTCATCTAATGCAAAGATAGCCTGGTAAGTCTTGTAGTCTACAGCCAGTCTTCTAATATGAGGCACTGTTAAACTAAATTTCCTGACGATTACATTAAAGATTTAAAACTGGGTAATGTGAAACGGACCTCAGTCCACTGAGCTATAAACAAACTGGAGTGACAACTGAGCGTGCCGAAACCGCATCACACCTTATCGAAGTTTGTGTCTGCGCGGAAAAGATTTCCATCTTCTTTTAGTTTTCCCCCATCTGTTGGCACAGTTGTATGCACAGCATGATACGACCATTCCAAATGTTGCTCAAAATATTTTTAAAAAAGGGGGTTTTCTAGAAATAGTTCAACTCACACAATGTTAGTCTATGGAGAAATTCGTTTGTTTTGCCCGGTTCGCTCAAGCGAACCGGGCAATTGTGACCTTCCGCGCCGGCACGTTCGGTCGCATGTTATATCATCAGAGGTTGTCACTACAGTTTGTTTATAGCTCAGTGCCTCAGTCAGGATGGAAAAATCATGATTACTATCCCTAATAACCCTTTCAGTGTTTTTCCAAATTCAAAATTTCTTGATAGCTTTTCAAAGATTGCATTCTTGGTTCTATTTGAATGAGTAAAAGCTAAAATTTTCATGACTTGCTTTCAACCTACACCTATTCACTGCTGCCTGACAAAAAAGACTAGTGCCAAAAAGGAACTTTTCGCAATTCGCAAAACTGCTTGCGTCAAAAGTTAACCCAAGTAGGGAGATGTTATAACAAGTTTTAAGGTTACTGAATCACACAACTCTGGAGCAGTGGTGGGATGCTTGCTTACCATGAGGCAGTTCCTGGGTTCTATCCCCTATTATTTATAAAAAAAAAGCATATTTTCCTAGAGAAATTTCAACCAACCAAAGCAGACTCGGCTAAAAGTTCCCTCCTTGGCTCTAACTTCTTATCTAGCTGACCAACGGTTTAACCAGCAATCAACGAATAGCTAACTTTCTTTCTTTAGCTGCTGGTCAAGAGAGCATTTGCAATCACGTGACTCGCACCTAGCAACATGTGCGTCTCCTCCAGCAGTTAACAGTTAAAAGAAAATAAAAGGTCGTAAATGTAGAACCGACTTCCATCTGAGATTTAGGACGAAAAAAAAATCCTTATAACTCTTGAGTTTCCCTGTGATTAAGTCAAAATCCCCCTGTTAGTCTTCTATAATTTACAAAGTTCTATTTGTGAAAATGCCAAATTATCATATGTAACAAAATGGCAAGTTTTGCTCCATAACTAGAATTCTATAATGAGTAACCGATTCTATGAATGACACTGAGCTCATTCTATTATTTGAAAAAAAAAAACCCTACTAAGCACTCTGTCAGTATGAGTATAACTCCATTGCCAGTGGCTGGCAAGTGATTCTATTCCAGTATCTGCTTCCGAAGATTTCTTTCAATGGCATGGAAGTAACTGCAGAATGGGGAAGGTTCCAGCAACATCAGCCTTGGTTGACGGAAGGGACCGAAAAAAAAACTAAGTCCACGCGCAGGTGAGATCTGCGCATGTGGTGAAGCGTTCGAGAACCTTATCGTCAACCAAATGCTTTTAAGGAACCATTGTGCTGGACCCAGATTCAACCAACCTAGCTCATGGACAATTGCGTCAACCAAGTGCCTGATTGATTTTTACGATTACCTGGGTTTCTATTACCCCCTTATTTTGATCCTGACCTGCGCATTGATTTAATAAAATTAACTAATTATTAGATATGCATCTTTTTAGCTTTATGTTGTCTTCTTAATTGCCTTGGTGTACCCAAAGGTAAGTGGTCTGTTGATACTTAGGCTAAAGTACCTATTGGCATTATCCACTTATCCTAACAGTGACTATCGATTAGTTAGCTTAGCTGGTTAGTCACTATTATGATAAGTTCAGCTTATGCCAATAGATACTTAAGCTTTACCAATAGGATAAGTACCTATTGGCTTAAGTTAGACTTGTCCTATTAGTGGCTTACCAGTTACCTATTCAGCCACTATTAGGATTAGTATACCTTAGGCCAATATCCTATTGGTATTAGCTTCTTAGCCTAATAGACCACTTACCTTGAAACTGACACTAGGGGGCAACACTGTAAGTCCCAACCTGTAAACAGACATTTTGTTTGTTTACAAGTTGGGACTTGGCAAGAATTAGGGTCCCCCTCCACTTCGTTTTGAAAGGGTTGGGTCTGTGGGAGTCCCCTGTTTGGGGACAACCTTTAATGCTACCTTACCCTGGTTCTGTCCTCGACTTGAGCTGTTGAAATAAAAACATTTTATGTAAATAAAAAAAATATTCTTTATTTATTACAACACATAAAAATAAACTTTGCTTCATCTGGAACCACACGTCGCCTGAAATAAATCAAAGTAAAGTGATATAAGTACATAATATTAAGCATTTTCAAATTTCATGTATTACAATTGAGGGTTACAGTACTTCAGTCAATTTATTACCATTTTCTTAGATATTTAAAGTTACTTTTGGTCAACTTACTCGACTTTAACTAAAATTAATTTTTTTTTTTTTTAATATAAATTGTGTATTAAAACTGAGGTTACAGTACCACTTCAGTAAATTTATTACTATATATTTTAGTTTCAAAAATGTAACTAAAGTACTTAAAGTTAAAAATAATTGATATTTTCCTAGATACTTAAGTAGATAAAAGCTTTACTTTTTACGTATAGCTAATTATTAAATTTATTGTACTCTGCGGAAACTTTAAGTATTACTCTACAATTAATTATATTGATTAAAAAGTTGCATTTATAAAAGGAAATAATTTTGCCCATGTTGAAATTCCAATTGAGCAATGTTGGGTTATTTAACGTTTATGTACTTAATTGCGATGGACTTAACAGTTGAATATAAAGGTTAAAATAAGTAGCACTTAATTTTTTTTTACTACGAAAAAAACTTAATTTTACAAATAAGTTAAATAGTAAAATGATTAAATTTGTACTTTTAAATTCTCACGAATATCAAAACATAGATTATAGACATAGATCATTTTAAGCACTTTTAACCTAACTTGACCCAAGTACAGTAGAACTCCAATTGGGACCGGATTCTATAAGTATGATATGATAGTTGGATTTTTCTGAAAAAGGTCCATTTTAATTAAATACTGAATGTATGTTGAAAATGGGATGAAAAAATATTTTTAAAGAGAGCTTTTAATTAATAAAACGAAAAGGCAACATTCGGATAATTGGAGTTCTACTGTATTCCAAATCAGTACAGTTAAACTTACACTTCTGGAACCTAAGGTAGGGTGAGGGAAAAATGGGTTTAGTGAGGTAAAATAGGTCTAGGGATTTTAACAGTTTATATTTATAAAATTTAGTGGGTTTTGGCAGGCTGATTTTACGTGAGTCTCAATAAAAATCAGCAAGCCAAAAAACACTAAATTTTGTAAATATACACTGTTAAAAACCCTCATACCCATTTTACCAGACCCTATACAATTGAAAATAACCATTGAACTTACACTTCTGAAGCTTACTTATTGAATTCAAACTTAGGAGCCTTTGTTGGTTCTAAATGAAATTTCACTAGTCTCAATAAAAATCAGCATGACCATAAAATTATAAATTTAACTGTAAAAAAAACCCTATACAATTGAAATTAACCATTGAACTTACACTGCCAGAGCTTACTTATTGAACTACAAGAGCCTTTGTTGGTTCTAAATGAGATTATATTCGAGTCTCAATAAAAATCAGCATGCCCAAAAAAAATTCAATTTTATAAACTGTTAAAAATCCCTATACCCATTTCACCACACCAGACCCTATACAATTGAAAATAACCATTGAATTTACACTTCTGGAGCCTTTGTTGGTTCACTTGAGTCTCAATAAAATTAAGCATGCTAAATTAATTTTGTAAATATAAACTGTTAAAAATCCCTGTAACCATTTTACCCAACCAGACCCTATACAATTGAAATTTACTTATTTAACTGCAGGAGCCATTGTAAGTTCTAAATGAGATTTTACTCGTCTCAAAAACCAGTATGCCAAAAAAAAAATTTAATTTTTTAAATATAAACTGTTAAAAATCCCTGTAACCATTTTACCCAGCCAGACCCTATACAATTGAAAATAACCATTGAATTTACACTTCTAGAGCTTACTTATTCAACTTCAGGAACCTTTGTTGGTTCTAAATGAGTTTTACTAGTCTCAATAAAAACCAGCATGCCAAAAAAATATTAAATTTTACAGACATAAACTGCTAAAAATCCCTGCAACCATTTTACCCCACGTGACCATTTCAGGCGAGGATCCGGCATGGCTCAAAGGGGGGGGGCACTATTCCAGACCACCTTCTTAACGGGGATTTTCTAAAAATTATCACTTAAGATCCCCTTTTGGTACCGCTGGGGGTATGGGAGTCCTCCCTCAGAAAAAAATTTTGAAATTTGACCTCTAAAAGTAGGGGTTTAACTCATTTTGAGTACTTTTTTTTTGTTTCAAGGGGGGGGGGCGCTGTCCAGAGTGCCCCCCTTGGATCCGCGCCTGAACCCTATATAATTGAAAATAACCATGGAACTTACTTGTTGAACATCAAGAGCCCTTGTTGGTTCTAGAAGCCAATTATTGCTGAAATTTAAAATTGACAACAAAAAAATTACTATATTATTAAGTACCTTCATGGCATAGCTTTGATAAGAGTCCTCCAGCTGCCATGTTTGCCCATAAGCTCAAATGATGAAAAAATACTTAACATATTGCTGTGCATAAAACATGGTGGCTGGAGGACTCTTATCGAAGCTGTGCCGAATTCAGTTTATTGGGATGAATACCCCTCTAGCTATCAGATTCCAGAAACCTGTAAATATTCAATTTAGATCCCACTTTCCATGGCCCAATGGAATGGATCATCTTATTTAGCTTTAAAAACCACTCTAAGTTGCACAATCATTTGGTTTTTATTTTTTGTGGTATTGCAAGTTAGATATTAAAAACTGCCACAAAGTTAATTTTCCATATGAATATGCATCAAGTCATCTTTTGGACGTTTCCTGAACTGATATTCACTATTTGAGAGAGCCAGTTTTCCACACTAAACATCATTAAATTAATTTTAATCCAATTTAGCTCCGATTTTTATAGAAGTCACTGGAATTTTAGTGAGATTAGATCAAATTTAAAAGTATAAGCTATAATTACTTATTATTTGATGGATTTCTAGTTCTTAGTTCACACTTAGAATTTTGTTAAATATAAATAGTGAGTTTAATATTTTGACTATTCTCTCAAGTTACAAGTACGGTTCTACAATAAAAAATACCTTAACTGCTTAGATTTTTTTAGCGGTGATCTTAGTAATTTTTAGCGGTGATCTTAGTAATTTTGTGGTCCTTTATCAAAAATTTCGGAAAGTTCTCATTCACAAGCAGATTTATAACATTTATATTATTGATCAGGACACTGGTAGTCAGTTAAAATAACTAAGGTCTTACACGAACGTTTTTCCCCTTAAAGGCTGGTCTTTAAAATGCAACAAAGTTCAAACATGATAATTGCGATTGAAGTTTTATTTCTAACCTTAACATCAGTGTGCCCAAAACAATCCACTTTCCATTGCATTTTGGAATTATCCTCGCTTTCAGGATTCAAACCAGGGTGATTCAGAATTGTCATAGGGTAGTCCACATCCCCTGTAATCCCCCCCTTGAGTTTTGAATCCACCTGTATAAAATTACACACTTACGTGAATGATCCATCCACCAAATATGAAGGCATCAAAATCAGGATCAGCATTGAGACAATCAACTCGAACAAGTTGATTCAGCAACATAGATTGATCATGCAAAAAACAAAATATCCTAAATACTTAACGAGATTTAAGCACATATTCAGATTGGTACGCAACCTAACTTTTGATTTCTAATCCTATTAAAAGTTATACTAAAATTTACGTTTACGTTATTACTTTATTTACGTTAAAAATTACGTAGGATCCACATTGGGACAATCAACTTGAAAATGTTGATTCACCAACATGATCATGCAAAAAACCGAAACAAAATATCCTGAATACTTAACGAGATTTAAGCACATATTCAGATTTTAAATCAGTACACAGCATTTATTTTTGATTTCTAATCCAATTATTAAAAGTTAAACTACTCTCTAAAAATTTACGTTTTGAAATTAATATTTTTCACGCACTATCAACTGCGTTTGCTAATACACTAGAACAAGAAGTAATAACTGCATACCGAGTGATTTAGGTACAGATTAATTTAGTCAACACTTGAATTTAGATTTCAATGGTTACTATAAAATTACATGTTTGACACAAAGATTTCAAAGTGAACATAGTTCAAGTTAATTAACTATCGAAATATGTACAATGAATTTGTTCCTAAAACCCAGACATATCTATAAGTCGCCATTTTCAGGCTACTGAAAATTTGAACGGTAGTCGAAAGCTTTAACATAAAATATTAAGTTAATAGCTACTATTTGTATTGAATTTAAAGATGTATTACTATTAAAAATAAAAGATTTATTGATTAAAAAGCCAAAAACTGAACTAACCTATGCATTTTAAATCATATCGGAAAGAGTACGACTTACCTTAACACAGCTGTCAACAAACACCCTTACTTCACGACGACAGGCTCCCAAATGAGCGAGCACGTGTCAGTTTGTGTTTACGTCAACTCCCCCCACGTGACTACTCAAGAGCGCATGTCACTGCGCATGCTGCGCGGAAATATGCTAATGAGTTGCCACCAAAAATGGTAAAACACCTTGGCTCGATGTACCTGGTCCAACATTAAAAGACTGGATGCTCCCGTTTAGGAGGGAGAAAGAAGTCCCCCGGCTTTCGCTTGGGGGGCCCCATGCGCTCACATTCAGTCCAGAAGGACCAGGTACATCATCACACACACCACCAGAATTTTGCCCATTTACATTTAATTTTGAATTATTTTTGGCCACATCATAATTACCTAGGATCGAACTCGGGAACTTCCCAACCACTTGAGCCAAGGTCCGAACCACTGAGCCACCACCGGCTCGACAGGGCTGAAGTAAATAATGTAGCGGATACTAACACTAGAGTAAATGAAAAAAAAATAGTGGTGAGCGTCTAAATTTCTGAATTTTTTTTTCAAACTTTATAAAAATTCAGAAACTTAGACGCTTAATACCACTATTTCTTAAACTGTACTGTTAAACAATTAGATATTAATTAATTAAGTTTAAGTTTGCTTGAATTATTTTTAAATAAAAAATGCGACATTAATATTGTTATTATTGTTGCGTTTTGAAGTGGACCTCTTATAGTGGAATAACCTTTTACACAGTTAAAATATGACAATTGCCACTGGAACTCAATTTCTACCCTCAATCGTGTTTCCATACTATTCAATTTTTAATTTCTTTTGAGCAACTTTTTTTTGAATTATCAACTACTTCGAAATAAATAAGTTAACAATTTATTTTTATTCTAGACCAGCGGCTTCCAACCGGTGGTTGATGATAGTCTTGAAAGTGGTCCGTGAAAGAGCCCAGTAGCACACAAAAATGTTTTGATTAAGTTAAAATTTGAGTTCGCTTAAGGAGAAAAGATTAAATTAAATCCGTGACGATGAATTTCGGCTGAGTAATTTGTGGGGATAACAGTCACCACTAAATTAATAACAATTATTTCTTCTACTAGAGTCACTCCAGAAAACCCAACGATTTTGCACTTGTATACCTCCTATTATGGCTAAATTCCAAGTGCGAAATCAAAACAAAAATTAAATCCTAATATAGTATGTTATTCTTCATTATAATCTTCCAAAAAAAAAAAAGAAAAATACATTCAGTTTTATGAATAAAACATCGAATTAAAGAAGTTAAACTTAACCCCTTTGAACCCCTCTTGAACGGATAGAACTATAGCTATGCAAGTGAGGTAACGGTATAGTACAGCGACTACGCTCGAAATAATGCAAATGACAGCAGTGCCCTTAGTGGCGAAATAAGAAAGTTACAAAAATTACTTTCAAATAGAAGGTTGAAATTTCAAATAGAAAGTTGTTGACAATGTAACGAAAAACACAGAGAAAAACATTTCATGAAAATGTGCTCAATATTCGAGGAGTTATTAACGAGGGAAAATGCAAACTTGCAAGTTTCTTTGCTATTTTTAATTAAAATTTGTCTTTATTTAGTAGATAAAAACACAAAAATTAAAAATGCAAGTTTGCTCAATTTTTCTTCTTTGAGGCGCTTGAAAAAGTGCTGTTTTCACTTGCTAATATCTTCTCAAATGAATCACTTATTTCAGAAACATGTCAAACGCCACTTTTTTCAAAAATGAGTTATTGGTGTCATATGATTTTGTAGGGGTAAACGCACATTTTAGTGTAAGAATAATAAAAATAACGGGATTTTAAAATAGTTTTCCAGCATGTTAAATTTCAGCTTTAGCGCAGAAACAAGTCAAACGATATCGCTTGACTGGTTTCTGCACTTAATTGCGGGGAATTTCGCTCATGCCGTCTCATCTACCTCTTGTTTGGGACTGCAGTTTGTTATTTAATCGCATACAAAAACTATATGCGATTGAAAAAGTCATTCTCTAGAGGTTAGGTCCATCAAACCATAGTACGAACCATATTTGTAAAGTTTTTTTTTACGAATCTCAAGACTAAGACGTTTTGGTAGCTGTATATTTAAAATTTCCATGCTTGTGGCCATTTATCACATCCATGTGATTGATATTTTGGATCTACGAATCACTTTATTAAAAGTGGACATCAAATCTATACCCCAGATCATATTATTGAACTAATTAACTAATTAGGCTTTTAAAGCAAAATCGTTTTACTGTCCACAAACTTACTTCTAAGCAACTATCTAATTGACTTAAAAGATGTCTATATAAACATTTTGAATTGGCTGACCACTATTTTTGAGTCTAGAGTTGAAATCATTTATAAAAATAAGTATTTGTACATCGAATAACCAAAAGAGAAAAAATAAGAACTCTATAATAATTTTATGGGTTAGTATTTAATATGGAAATGCTATTTTCAACTAATACTCCCAGTTATATTACCAAATCCTTAAAAGAATTAGAGTTAAAATATGAAAATTGGCCTGAATACTCTGTTTATTGCAGAAACCTGTCAAATGCAAAAATTTCAATAATTTTTTATGCAAAGAATAAAAATATTTAAAAAATCATTTTTGTCTGTAAAATATCCAAATGAGGTCTACTTTAAGAAAAAAATTACTAAACACCTTCATAAAAATGTAGTGAGTTTCTATACAGTTTTTCTCGTTTATCTCAAAACAAGAAAAGTGGCGTTTGACATGTTTCAGAAATAAGTGATTCAAATATTGAAGATATTTTCATGGAATTTTTTTCTGCGTGGTTTTTTTTTTTTTGCCTTCGTTTGTATTATATCGGGCGTAGTCACTTTACTATAGCTTAACCTCACTTGCATAGCTGTAGCTCTCTCCGTTCTCAGGTATTTTCAGGGGGACTTTCCTATGCAACCTGTATACGGCAATGGTATACTAATAAATTCCAAAAAGGAATGGAACGAGTGCTTCATCTGGAGGGGATAATTATTATTCGCGTCTCGAGGAGAACGGGGTGAAGTGTGTCACGACTGACCGGACCTTGGCATACGTCACTAGGAAGGTCGCCCGATCTAAGTAACGCAAAAGATCCCACACGTAATGAACCATCTCATATAGGGGATTTTGTTTGTGGTTTTATAACTGGTCGACAAACAAAACCAAATAACTGCTTTTGTAATGCGAGGGAAGAAATTCAGCGAAAGTGTTTTGGGGGAGGAGGAGTAGAAATGCATAATTAATGAATGGAAGGGTCAAGGACGAATGTGATACAAGTTATGCATAGTCTGACCGCCACGAGAATAAGACTTTAACAGAAAAACAAAGCTTTGAAAAGAAGTACAAAGGGGGCGTTTAATTATTACGTATGTTCCACTCTCTTATTTTTCTTCAAGAATGTAATATAGTTTGCAAAATACAAACTAGGGAATCGTTTTAAATACTTCAATTAGGACTACATTGAATTAATTTGAATTTTGATGCTCATATAGATAATATTATTTCTCGTGCCTTTAAATTAATGGGTTTTATTATAAGAACTTCAAAGGATTTTACAAAATGTGAGACCCTAATAACTCTATATAAAATGCAAATCAGATCAGTTCTTGAGTATGGCTCAGTGATTTGGAACCCTCACTCAATGGTTCAGATTAATAATTTGGAGAGAATACAGCGAAAATTTTTTCGCTTTTTATATAGAAAATATACACGGGATTTTAATCCTATTATTTCAGTAACCAATGTCATCACTTCTTTCAATGTAAACACTCTTCTGGTTAGAAGAAATTATCTTTTATTGTTGTTTTTCTTTAAGTTATTTAATAATTTTATTGATTGTCCTTTTTTGCTGTCCCGCTGTAACATTCTGGCTCAGCCTTGCTTTTTACGTAATAGAAAATTGTTTTTAATTGGTATTGATTTCAACTCTTGTCCTTTTAACTGTTTTTATAAATTATATAATAATCTTTTAAATCATTTGGATATTTTTAGTATGAGCCTAGGTGTTTTTAAAGTAACTGTGTTGTCTCTGCTTTAATTTTAGTGTTATGTCTCCTTTCATTTTTTTGTATTGTGTGTTTTCCCCATGTAAATGGAATCTTATTTCTGTATGGTGGTGTTTGAATAAATAAATAAATAAATAAATAAGTGTGATTTTAAAGCTAACACTCGAGTTACGCTGTTTGAAACTTTCTAGAATCAAATCGCTTATTCAAACGGATACTGTTATCATTCTACCCTTGGATAAATGTTATCACATTAAGCGGAGTCGACGGTATATGGAAAGCATTAAAAGGACGAAGATATTTATAAACCAGTAGTAAAAGCACTACACTTTACAGTACAGTAGAGCCCCGATTATACGCGGAATTGGGTGGCAAGGGTACCGCGGATAACCCGAAAAGAGTCTAAAAATGACGTGAAAACACGAAAAAGATATTTCAGCATAAAAACTATGTTTTCTTGTACATGATATGTAAAACTTTTAAAATATGTAAAGTACAGCAGAAACCTTTGCTCTACATCTAAATTACTAAAATTTTCAAAATTCAAATAAAAAAATTAATTCAAATCGAATAAAAAAAAAATGTTTCGTGGCACTCGCGGATAATCCGCACCACGGATCATCCGTCGCGGATAATCGGGGCTCTACTGTATAACCAAACTATGATAACCATCGAGACTAAAGTCAGACAACTTCAAAACACTTTAAATTTTACACTCAGGAATACGGTAATTTTCACTCTTCCTTCCTTGACGTCGAAGTTAATGCACAACACCCCACAAAATTGAAAGAGTACTTATTGAATACTTATTGAATTTAATATACATTTAAAAAGTGGTGACTGAATTGAGTACTTTAAATTCAATTTTACTTTAGATGATTTTTGGTGTGCTTGCTTTAGGAGGGTTGCTGTATAAACTTTGCGTTCTAGGATACTATTCGTACTAGGATAATATTGTCCTATGTGCATAAGAAAGTTGAAGTTTGTAATTGCGTTTTAAAAATTTCGAGCGGGCAATATCGACCTCCTTATATTTTTGAAAAAAAAAATAGCTCATTATTGATTAACCCCAACCTTAAGGTTCTAATATCACCCCCTTTGTTGTTTTCACTCTCAGTTAAGTCTCTTTAAAAGTTGAAAGGAGCCCCAGGGGTTTTTTTTGGTCAGATTTGCAATTAAAGAACCCAGTAATAGCCACAGATCTGCCTTTTAAGGCAACGGTGATTGGAAGTGTATCGCTAAACTGGCGAATCTATACTCGACAACAACGTTTCTTGAATCCAGTACATCACTACGGGGAAGGAGAAAATGAGTAAACACAAAGCCTGTTGAGTTGCTAGGAGGAGTTTCGGTACGCAAATCGTGATAAAAAGACGCTATAGTATATTCGTAGGTTTAACAATATAATCATACATATTTTCAAATTGTGACGTTCTTCATTTCAATCAAAATTCAGACACCGCGATGGGAACTACTTTGTTTGTTAGTGACGTCATACAGTCAACTTAAGTTGCTGTCTAGTATAACTGTGAATAAACTTGGTTTGAAAGTGGATATAGCCACGACCCAGTGGATAATTCTTGCCCCAAACGGCCTCAATGTTCATCCAAACTGCGCTTTTAATAAAAAAGATTATTGAAACATTCATAATAGTCATTTGAGATTTGAGATTCATTGCTAATTAAGTAGGCAAATGAAACAGATGATGTAGGGATCAACAAAAACACAAAAATTATTTATCAATCATTCATTAGTGAATGATTAATAACATTACTTTAAGTAAGACACAATATTACTGTTTCATAAAATTTCACTATTTTCATAAAAGTTATCAGTTACGAATTTAAATGTTATACACTAGGGTGTTTCAAAAAAAAATTTTTTTGAATTTCCCAGATGCCCCCCTCTCAAGTTGTTACAAATACTAAAACATTATTACCTGCAAATTTTCAGGTCTCTAGGACGATTTTTGAACCCCGCGCCCTTCAAAAGTAGGTTTCCCATGTTAAAGTATAGGGAAAATATTGAAAATATCGTTATTTTTGGTTCTTTTCAATTTCACGAGCCTGAACGCAGTCAATATCGAATTAAAACCTATACATCATCTTTGGGACATCATTGCCTCAAGATCCTATCGGAAAAATATTCCATGGCACCTACTGGGGGGTAGTTACACGGGGGTGAAAAGCGAGCTTTCACCGAAAAACGAGGATGCTTGCCGGCGCTTGCGGCGGGAGCTGGATGAAGGCCTCTCATGGGGGGTCCAGACACAACTCCCGCCAGATGGGTTCCAAATGACCACTGTCACCTTAGGAAAAGGGTTCAATAAACACTTAAATAGCCTTTTATCCAGGTCCCTCAGCAAACGCCGGCGAGCATAACCAGCACCCGCGGCAAGCATCCTCTTTTTTCGGTGAAAGCTTGCTTTTCACCCTCGTCTAAAATCCCCCCAGTAGGTGCCATGGAATGTTTTTCCGATAGGATCTTGAGGCAATGATGTCCCAAAGATGATGTATAGGTTTTAATTCGATATTGACTGCGTTCAGGCTCGTAAAATTGCACTGTTAGAAAAAAAGTTCAACCTTTCACCTAAAAGTGGTTCAAAAAAAGCTGCAACCGAAATGTGGCGAAAAGTTGCACCAGGTTTTCGGTGCCCATCCTAGCACCGCGGAATAGGTAGAAGTTTGAACCGAAATCGGCGATACGGAAAGAACCGAGTCCGCGGTGACAGGTTGAACCGAGATAAGCGATATGGGAAGCACCGGGAATACGGTGACAGTTTGAACCGAGATAGGCGATATGGGAAGCACCGGGAGTACGGTGAAAGTTTGAACCGAGATGGGCGATATCAGAAGCACCGGCTCTACATTGACAGAAAATAAGGTGTTTTTATTAGTATTATATTAGGATACATTTACCTACTAGTTTTTTTAAATTATTTTGTTCATATTCCTTAACACTCATTTTTTTTACACAAAATTTCATTTATTTTCAATATGGTAATTCATATAAGCTGAAAAAGAGTTTTGTGCCAAATCTGTAAGGTAATCATTAAGGTTTGAAGTTCTTTTGAAATTTTTTTTCAGGTAGTCAGACTATGTCTAATGTAGATTTATATTATAAAATTGAACTTTTTTCTTTAAATTATGTGTATAAGTATAACCTTATTATCTCTAAACCAAAGGAACCCAATTTTTTTCTCTAAGATAACAAGGAATAATATAAAAATAATCAATTTCAAGGTTTTTATGTACTATAAAAAGGTTTTTTGAGATAACAAGGTCATACTGTAATTAAAAATTACAATTTGTGTGTATAACAGAAAATTTATATTACCAACTTCTCAAACTTATAAAATGAATATAAAACATGAACAATATCAACAGTTTTTTGGAAGAAATTAGATTTATTTAAAAAAAAAATCTATATCAAAATACCAATAATGTAAAGAGATTTTACCATTTTAACTATTTCAGATTCTTATAAGGAGTAACTTGAGTTCTGTACTCACTTTGAATTACAGAACATTCCTAAATTATTGCTACAATAACAAGATAGGTTTTAAAATATACATAAACAACTATTAATTAGCAAGAATTAGCAATTTATTCATGGGATAGAATCAGAAATGTTTGAATTTCCAACAGTTACATACATAAGATAAATATATACACTAATAGACAGTATATACACTAAGAAATTAATGAATTAATGATTAATGATGTATTTAGGGATTAAAACAGAATATCCCTTAAACTTGTACACTGATAATGGATACTTGTCTAGAAGATCAGTAAATTACAATATATTTATGACTTTAGTTTCAAACAACTTGTAGCCTAAAATGTGAAACACTGTCAGAGTGGTATGTTCGACACTCAAAACGTAGTTCTTCCCCTTTACACAATAACAGAACAATTTTCGAAAAAACAGGCTCATCCTTTTTCAAAATTAACTAGCACATACAAGTTGGGTTTGTACTGAAATCCATTGAATACTGCATTTGATAAAAATCGAGAAACTCTTTCAATGCTTCACTTAAATCATCTTACTTAAATAACGAGTGAAAATATTTTACATACTTCATTAGTTCCTAATGCCAGAGAAAGATGAAATTCTAATTTAAATGCTACTAATTAGTTAAAGGATATGTTTAAACTTATAAATGATAAGGGAGATGTTTTTAATGTAATGATCTAAACAACAAACCAAATCAAATAAGAATGCTATAAATAAAATTTCATGTTTACTTTAATATCATATTTTTAGAGATGAAAAAGAAAAATTCAATAATTTCTTACATAACATTCTATCTTTCCAACATAATTAAATATTTTTGAATTGGTAACAAATTTTTTGAATAACAAATTTATTTACAATTAATCAAATCAAATAGAACAAGAAAAATATCTATATCACCTGGGATCGCAACGATCCATGTAGATGAACGAAACATGCATAGATATATTGACAAAAACTAAAGCGTGATGAAGTTATAAACTAAAGTGAACAATACATGAAAATAATATATAAATCGATAAGCAGCATATATGTTTATAAATTATTTGGGACTAAAATAATCAAAATTGACATTCAGAACATCCTAACATAAGCAAATGCATTAAAAAACTTTTATTTCTACAATATAATTAGAACAACAGTTTTAATGCATCTTTAAGAATAATTGTTTTATCTTTTATTAATTCCAATTTAATTATCTCTTAGAATAAAATTTAAGCCAACAACAAAAACATAAAAATCATACTATACTTCAATAGTAGTACTCAACACTTACTTTTTAAATGAATCCACAGCAATCCAATTTCCACGAGTCACGACAACAAATCGACAAAATGGCTGATGGAGGATCAAGAATCTCGATTCTCGGTTCAATCAGGTCGCACCGAAACCCTTAAGATCTTTCACCGTAATTTCGGTGAAACCATATTTTCTTCGGTGGCAACGATTTTGCATAGCACCGAAATTCTGGTGCAAGCCTTAAAATCTCAAACATTTCACCAGAATTCTGGTGAAATATTGAACTGGTTTTTTTAACAGTGTGAAAAGAACCAAAACTGACGATATTTTTAATATTTTCCCTATACTTTAACATGGGAAACCTACTTTTGAAGGGCGCGGGGGTCAAAAATCGTCCTAGAGACCTGAAAATTTGCAGGTAATAATGTTTTAGTATTTTTAACAACTTGAGGGGGGGCATCTGGGAAATTCGAAAAAAAAAATTACCATAGACTTTCGAAACACCCTATTACACACTTTAAATTTATACTCAGGAATAAAGGTAATTTCCACTCTTACCTCTTCCTTCATTGAATCTGAACTGAACTTCATTGCTACACCCCATAAAATTGAAAGAGGAATACTTATTTAATTAAATATACATTAGGGTGGTCCTTATTTGTATGGTAAAAATTTTTTTGGGGAATTCCGTTGGTGACGCCCCCTAGTTTTGTGTCACTATAGAAAATAATAATGTATGCAAAATTTAAGCTCATTCGGATAATAATAACACGTGCCGCAAAAGCCTTGAAGTTTTAAAAAAATACTGATTTTTTTACAAAACATTAAAAAAAAACAAAGATTAAACCCTCCCATATTCTTCTTGATTTTTTTATGAAAATCTAATATGGTTGTAGTTATAATGTTCCAGATTCCATTCTTCTATCACTCCTCTTTCGGAAGTAAAATTTTTTTAAGTAAATTTAACTTTTGTAAAGTTGTTTTTTCTGCATTTTAAAACAGCTAATAACTCTAGAACTATACAACTTAAAAACCTGAAATTAGTGCCATTTTGTTTGTAATTTTATTATCTTTGTTTTGATGTGCAACATAACTGCCTTTCTTAAAAAAAATTTTTCAAAATTTAAAAAAATGGGAAAAAATTTAATTAAAAAAAATTATTAAAAAAATTTTTATTAAGTAAATTTAAAGTTTTTCAACTCCCAAAATAAACATTTCTGCCAACTTTCAAGTTGAAAATAAAATTTGATCATGTAGAAAAAAATAAAAATTCTCGAAATTTTGTCAAGTCCCTAAACATTCCATGTAATTTTACAAAAAAAGCGATTCACTCATGGGGAATTCAAAAACTCCCTTGAGGGTGTTCATACGATTTGTACCATGCAAAAAAATTCACTTAAATTTCAGAAAATACAACTATTAGCCGATTCGGTACAAAATCTTACAAAGCTAGTTTCCAACTTAATTTAACATGCCTTATTTCACCTGAATTTTCCTTAGAATTAAGTTTTTACTTAATTTTTTCACTTCCAACGTGTCAAATCAAAGGAAATTAATTAATGTTAAGTGTTTGAAGGATAAAAATATGAAATAAAATCATAATTCTAAATAATAATAGGTTGACTCAATATTCAAACTTAAACTTACGTAACAAATGAATTATCTAGTAAGATTTTGTACCGATACGGCTAATAGTTGTATTTTCTGAAATTTAAGTGAATTTTTTTGCATGGTACAAATCGTATGAACACCCTCAAGGGAGTTTTTGAATTCCCAATGAGTGAATCGCTTTTTCTGTTAAATTACATGGAATGTTAAGTGACTTTTGCCAAAATTTCGAGAATTTTTATTTTTTTCTACATGATCAAATTTTATTTTCAACTTGAAATTTGGCAGAAATGTTTATTTTTGGAGTTGAAAAACTTTAAATTTACATAATAAAATTTTTTTTTCATAATTTTTTTTATTTAAATTTTTTCCCATTTTTTTAAATTTTGAAAAAAAAATTATGAAAGGCAGTTATGTTGCACATCAAATCAAAGATAATAAAATTACAAATAAAATGGCATTAATTTCAGGTTTTTAAGTTGTATAGTTCTAGAATTATTAGCTGTTTTATAATGCAGGAAAAACAACTTTACAAGAGTTAAATTTACTTTAAAAAATTTTTACTACTGAAAGAAGGGTGAAGATTTTCATAAAAAAATCAAGAAGAATATGGGAGGGTTTAATCTTTGGTTTTTTTGATGTTTTGTAAAAAAATCAGTATATTTTTCGAACTTTAAGGCTTTTGCGGCACGGGTTAAAATTTTTTGATTGAGCTAAAATTTTGTAAAAATCATTTATTTGTATGATGGAACAATTTGGGGGGGCGTCGCATAAAGATTTCCAATCTTTAAAAATAAGGATCACCCAAATATACATTTAAAAAGTGGTGATTGATTTGAGACCCTAGAAGCAAGAACCAGGTATCTACTTTTCGTACTAGTTCAATGCTACTTTTTATCAGTGGAACTCTGGACAGTGCCCCCCCCCCACCTTGGACCCAAAGGAATGTCGCAAAAAGTACTCAAAATGAGTTAAAATCCTACTTTTACAGGTCCAATTTCAGAAATTTTTTTTCTGATTGAGGACCCCCATACCCCTAGGGGGGTACCAAAAGGGGATCTTGAGTGATACTTTTTAGAAAACCCCAATCGTTTTGACATTTTTCTCAAAAAGTAAAGGTAATTGTCTGGGAAAGTGCCTCCCCCTTGGAGTCGTGCTGGATCCGCGCCTGCTTTTTATATAGTTAGGTGCACTTTTCATGAATAGTTGTTTTTCCTGCCTGGTGAAAGTGAAAATTGCACTCTCGTTTCCCAAACTTCCAAATGATGGATTCTTAGGGCGAGCGCGCACGGGCGACTTTTGTCACGGTGACAAAGACAAAAACAACGTTGCTAAGGCTGTTGTTAGGGGCGGGAAATAGAAGCATCCAATAGCAGCATTCGCACATGACATCACTGGAGGATAAAAACAACGTTGCTAAGGCCGTTGTTAGGTAAAGTCATGCGATTGAAAATGCTCTATTGTTTTCTAATGATATTTTTGATACTAGTAATCCTGGTCGCCGTGACTTTAGTCGCTAGTGCGCGCCCAGCCTTACGTTAATTTTATGTTTCCAAAATTTTGCACTGATGTTATGTAACCTAATTTTAACTAATCTTAATTTATTTGATTGCACGGAAGTTCCTTCAATAGATATGATTGGTTTTTTTGAACCTCTGCATAAAATTACATAAAGTTTATAATTTATTTATAAATTAATTAATATATATTTCTTTATCAGTAAAGAAACATATCTCAATTTTTGTTTTTTTCTTACCTCAAACTGTAAAAATAATTAACAAGACAAATGAAAATAAGTTATCAGATTTTGATAACTTTATTTCTTTTTACTTATACCTCAACAAAAAGTTAACTTTCCAAACAATGTTGACAGTAGTTTTGAAGCAAACTGTTCGAAATATTTCTCTGGAGGTTTTCATTTTTATAATTATACGTTCATAAAAAGAATGTATAGTAATAAAAAAGTAGTATTAATAATAAATTATCCTCTTACATTATATATAAATTTTTTAAGAGACAAAATTTCGATTTTGCTATAAAAGTGAAGCTAATACCCTTAGAATTAATTATTCCAACAAAGTTGTGGTTGTTGCATATCTCCGGTGTTTAGCAAATTCCTACAAAGTTTCATAATTATATGGGAGTTATGAGTTTAAAAGTTGAGGTTTTTTCTGAACCATAGATAGGCTTACTAAAGCACAGCTTATAATCTTTAAACTGCTTTTTTTTCTGAAAACTAGATATTTCTCATTTAAAGTCCTAAAGCTTTTTTTTTCTAATCATCCAACTCACTTAAAACTTAGTAGTCATAATAATCAGTAACATATGTTCAACACCTCTACGAAGTATTTAAAGATATATTTATTTTTTTTAGAAAGAGAGAAAGTTGGAACTTAGGATATTTTTTCGAAAAAAAAATGCCAAGTTTACAAGTTTTTTTTATTTTTCCAAAACTCTTGTAGATATTCAAACTTCAATACGTACAAGTAACAATGTTTGATTTATGTTGAGAAAGAATATCAAGTCAAAAGAACATATATTAAGGGAAGAGTCAGTATTTTTAAGTTAGGATAATTTTGGGCACTTTTTTGTAAGTTTTTTAATAAGTAAATAATTGAATTTTTATCTTTTTGGGTAAAATATGAATTAGTATGAAGTAACTACATATTTTAACACCTAAATATTAATTAAAACCTGTTAATTTAGAAAAAAAAACTTACTATTTTTACTACTGGTAAAATTTGGCACTGAACTTAAATAAATTTAAATGAAGGAGTCAGAGGTATTTTTAACTCCTCTGAAAGAGTATTTCACTCCTCGAAAATCGGAATAACTCTTTAAAAAACTAGACAGGAGTATTTTCACTCTTTGAATTTTCACAAAGGTATAGATTCTTCAGCCACGGCATCCTAATTATCATACTTTTTAATTGTGTATTCATACAGCCATAGTAATTTTTTTTTTCATTTATTCTTCTGATGATTAGGGAGTTTGATTGATTGAAACCCAAAATAGCATCTTAATTTTTTGTTTTCAATTTCATTTTGTCCATTAAAAAGTAAGCGTTTTTAATAGAAATTTTGTCTCTGTATAAGTAGTTCATGCTATTTCCCTATTCCACTCCTCACAATTGAACTTCACTCCTCCTAAAAAAAGTCAAGGAGTATTTTTACTCCTCCAAAAAAAAACCCTAGGAATAACACTGCCTAAAATAATAATTCAAACCTGTTGATTGAGAAAACACTTAACTTTTTTACTTATTAATAATAATACTGGTAAAATTTGCTACTGAACTTAAATAAATTTAATCGAAGGAGTGTACAAACCCATCATTGTAATAGAAAAAAGCGACAAAGTCAGGAGGAATAAACATTAATAAAATATTTTATTATATCCAACATCACTTCACAAGAGAGAGAGAGGGGTTGAACACGAGACAGCAGAAGAAAGAGAATAGAACATTCCAGAATAGAGAAACACGACACCTTCTCGCACACTATTATTATTATCATCGTTTGTCAAAAAAGATTCTAGACTAGGCATATAATAGTATAAAACAACAGCTGCTTCTTCTTCTTTCATTCAATAAATAGATAACAAACAGATGCTCCTCGAAATAAACGTTGTGTTGTCGAAAGTAATAAAAAGAACAATAAGTAACCGTACAGTTGTGACGATGATGATCTTTTTTGAATAATACACTCTGATGATTTTTTTTTAATCTTCTTCTTCAATTGAATGGTTCTCCGAGGAGGTACGGTACTACTTGGGTACCGATCGGGCCAGGTTGGATTTTTTTCAGGGCTCAATTTCAGAAATAAAATTCCCCGACTTTTCCAGGTCAATTTTTGAAGATTTTTCGGTAAAAAAACTAGTAATGAGGTATTTGCTTAATTTTACACTTTTTTGATACGTTATAGTTTAAAACTCTCAAATATCAGATTTTTAAGTTCAAAAATATGTTTTAATTTCATTTTTGCCAAAACACTAGTAAAGTCACGTGATCAAAAAACGGGATTTGACGTCACAGTGCCCTCGAAACTAGAGTTGTACTGCTTTTCATCAATGATCGGAAAACGGGATACTATTCGATGTGACGTCACGGCACTTGTAAACAACAGTGTTTCTGTTTTCGCGCCAAAACGCGAAACGAAATTTCAAAAATTTATATCTCAGAAACTAGGAAACTCAGCAACTTCATTTAAACGTCATTCTTCGTGGTTTCTTATCTACTATTTTAATAAAATTTAAGCTCAAGACGTGAAAATACCTCATTATGTATATTTTTTAAATTTCTTTTTAAACCCATCCTGACCAGATAGGAAACACGAGAGAGTACCGACCAACTGTGCAATTTGATTGGCGAATAGTGAATATTTACAAATGCGAAACGAGGTTTTCATTGATTCGATAGAAATAAATTATATTGTGCCGCTGAGAAAAAATGCAGAGTGGTAGAATAATAATTTTTCTTGTTGAAAAAATTTCGATTTATAGAAAACTAGATCGTTATATTCAAGTAGTTCTAAATTCTTATTATACAAAAGTTTACGAAGCTCGAATGAAATCACACTTTTGAGTAAGCTTTTTCACAGGCTCCACCACCCTAAAAAATTGAACTTTGCTTAAGTACTCTTAGTTTAATAAAAGAAAGAAATCATCTATTGTCATATGTTCTATTTGAGTTATTTTTTCAAAAAATTCAGTACATACTTTGAACCAATATTACTATACTCGACAGCAACGTTTCTTGAACCCAGTACGTCACAAACGTACTGGGTTAAGGAAACGTTGCTATTATTTTTTAGAAAACCATGTCTCTATTGTCAGATCTATACCTCCTACATACATGTTTATTATAGAATAATACTCAAGAAATTTATAACAGAGATATTAATAATGCTTCGAGGAAATATATCTACACTTTATCTACAACCAGTCAGATTTCTACGAAATCTGATATTACCTTTTACACAACCTATCCATTAAGCATTCATGTTAAGTTTTGACCTAGAAAAATTTACTCTCATTTTTTAAAAAATGCAAAAAACAGGGCCAGCCTTAAGTTAACATACACAAAGCTCGTTTTTAAATATGAAGAGTTTTACTTTCTATTAATTAATTTTTAAATGGAAATAATTTTATTGCTAAAAATCGTCATGATATGTTTATATTCGTTTTGGACGAAAGGATCATCAGATATCAGATTGATATAATTTTATTTTTATAATTTCCACATGAGAATAAATTTAATAAAAATTTTAATGCATGATTTAACCTTAAAGCCAGCCCAACTAAAGTAAAATTTTAAAAATTTTGAATGCTTTTTTTTACAATTCATATTGAGCATCACACTAATTTGTAACAATGGAAAAAAGGGTTGATGACTTAAGTACTACATCCAACTATTTGAAGTAATGATAAAAACAAATGGTACTTATCCGTTAGCCGGGCGCTAGCGCAAAAATCGCCAAATAATTTAGAATGAATTAAAGAATTCTCTGTTCCAAAAGGGTCGCCTCCTGCAAAAGAACATCTGCCTCTTGGGTTCACAATTGAGCCCGGCTGACGGATAAGTACCAAACAAATTATTGTGGACGATTTAAAACATTATTTGTTCCCATGCTGATAGTACCACAAAAATGGAATATCTATTTATAAAAAATACTGTTCGGCGTTTTTTTAAGCACGTTTTGAGCAATATTTAACAAAACCTACTATTATTTTACAAAGAGAACTACTTGGATATGCATGAAAAAATATTGATGTTTGCACAGTTTACACTAAGTCCAACATCTAACATTAAATAACAAGCTAAAGTACCCACTATAAGGTAATAAATGCTATTATTATTTTCATTTATTACTAATAAGAGCTCTATAAGCAAAACTATAGATTTGGTCCATTGAAAAAGACGAGAACACCTAAACCCAAAAAACATCAGTTCAATTTTGATCTTAACATTGCAATTCAATATAATAATAAATTATTCACCTAAATAGCAATTATTAAAAATGCGCTGTTCCAGCGTATAATAGTAGTATCATTGTGCAGTTGGGATAGAATAATTCCAGTATGGAACACGATCAAATACTCTTCAAAAGTATATGGAATTTTGTAAATGCATTTTTTTTACAAGTGAAACTTCTCATCTAACGGTATTGTGTCTGTCTAGTATTCCAGTTTGGTTCCACAGCCAATGAGCGTTCATCCTTTTTTTGCAGGGGTGCTACAACTCAAAATCCCGGAAAACTGTTAGTCCGGAATTTTCCGAAATCCGGAACATTTAAAGTTTTAAAAAAAAAATGTAATTGGACACTACAACTCAAAATCCCAGGAAAATATTCGAGTAATGAACCTTTTATCCATAATGTTCCTAAATTCGGAACATTTACATTTTTAAAATTTTTTTAATTAGACACTTTAACTCAAAATCCTCGAAAACTATTAGAGTAACAAACCTATTATCAGGAATTTTCCAAATTCCGGAATGCTCCGAAAATCCGGAACATTTACAGTTTAAAAAAATATGATTCGACCTAATTTAACACTTTCTTGTTGAACTACGAAATTTTCGATAAAACCAGGAATTCATGCAGTTAAAAAACCGGATTTCCAGAAAAGTAGCACTCCTGCTTTTGAAGGAATGGAATCTTTCAGATCGGTAGAAGAGAATGCGAAGAAATGATGAAATCATCCAAAAATATCGCCGACATAAAATTTAAGTCATAATACGTTTAAAATCCCCGTATTCTTATACTTCTTTACCACTGTAACTTTTGAACAGTGTAATAACCCCCCCCCCTTCAATTCTTACCTTAAAATGACTCATCATTGAATTTCTAAAAGTAGAGTGGAACGAATACATAACAAAAAAGAATTACTTGGAAAAAAATAGAGGGCCCAACAAATCATGTTGAATCCACAACCACATTTTTTTCCCAAGAATTACTTCTTTACTATGAACTCTTGATGTCACAAAGTAGTATTTCACCAAAACCCTCTAAAACCCATTAAATTAAAATTTATTAAATTAAATTTTAAAAGAGAGCAAAGATGCTTTCTTTAGAAGCAACTATTTTTACTTTCTCGTTAATAGTAATTTTATGATAAGGATATTATTAAAACTTACATGTAATTTTTTTAATAAGTTAAACCCTGCAGTCAAGACGTTATTCTTGGATGATTCCTTACAGGTAACGAAAATGACTTAGTTTATTTTTCCCCGAAAAAAAAATTGCTGTCCATCGGTCTGCACATGCCCAGCACCTGCTTCCAGAGAAAAATTCGAAAAAAAAAAAAATATTTTGGCACAAGAAACGAAAATAATCGTTTGATTGGAGAGAGATCCGCCATTCCATCGGTGGCAACCGAGAGTTGCGCTCGTGGAGAAAAAGTACTACAACTGATGATGCGAGCTACAATCTTTTACCAAAGAGTTTTCGATACGCTACAATCTACAGTTGAAGAGAAGTAACGAAACTTTTTTGAGGCCCGAGTTACACGCTTGTGGAAAAGTCATCGGGTGCAAAACCAGTTTCGATAGTCACCCAGAACAAGCTTTGTATCAGTTCCAGAATGCTCCGGATCGTCACCAGTACCAGTTCCAGAATGTCTTTCTGGGCAGTCAGCCATTGGCATTTAGAACATGCCTTATGTTGAATTCCTCATACCAGTTCCAGAGAGCAAGTTCCGAACAATCACAGACGTCCGAGAACGTGCCTTCTGACTCCGATAACAGTTCCAGAAAGCGATCCAGAATGTGACTTCTGAATACAGCACCAGTTCCAGAACGCGATCCAGAACGTGATTTCTGACTACAGCACCAGTTCAAAGAATGCTGGGATCAAAAAAGTCAGGAACCAGTTTCAAGATGGGAGAAAAGTCACAGAATAAGCGTGCAAGTCAGGCTTCTTCAGAGAGAAGAATGAATTCGGATCTGAGCTATGGAAAAGTCATGAGGGGCCTCCTGATAGCGATGGGGCGCGATAGTCATTGGTTGCCGTCGACCACAATGTCCGGGGACGTTCGATTGCTGTGAGGGGGGGTGGTGGGGTCCAGGGAAGGGGGTCGGTTGCACATCAGGATGTCCTTGAGTCCGGCCACTTCTGACGCCAGCTTCTTCAGCTCGAAGCGCAGGTGGAAGTTCTCTGCCTGGAGTTCCGAGTCGCCGCGGGTCAGCCGGGGCATCTTTCGCGGGGGGGGCTCGGGGTCCTCGACCCCCGCGGGGGTGTCCCCGTCGCTGCTGCGCCCGCTGTCCGAGTGGTGGGCCTCCGACGTCATCATCGTCTTGTGGCGCAGTTTGTGGGGGAGGTTGTGGTTCAGGGGGCTGACCGGGGGTGCCGGCTCGTCCGCGGACGACCACGATTCCTCGCCAGGGGAGGCGGGTTGAGGGGGAGGTTGCTGCTGCTGCTGCTGTTGCACCTGTTGTTGTTGTTGTTGCTGCTGCTCCGCAGCAGCCAGCCTCTGCTGCATGATCTGGTGCAGATGCAGCTGATGGGCCTTCTCCTGCTGCCACTGCTGCTCCATCGCGTGCAGGTGCGCGGGCTGCAGGTGCAGGACGTGTTCTTCGGGGGGTAGGAGGGAGCTGAGCAGCTTGCTGCGCCTGCCAGCCTGCCCTTGCTGCTGTTGCATGTGCATTCCCATCTCGCCCATCAGCGGCTGTGACGTCATCCCGCACTTGTCCCTCAAGGCGGCCAGTTCCGCCCTCAACATGGCGTTCTCTTTGGACAGCTCCAGCATCCGGGTCTCCAGGACCATGTCGTTGAGCCTCCTCTTCTCCCGTGACCGCTTGGCGGCCTCGTTGTTCCTCCTTCGTCGGTCCCAGTAACTCTCATCCTTCTTGGAGTCGGGGATGAACTCCCGCTGCTTTCTAGCCGGGAAGATCTCCTTGGCCTTATTGAGGGCAGCGGTGAGGTCGACGGGGACCTCCATGGTGTTCTGCTGTTGCCCCTGCTGTTGACCCCATTGAGGGGGTGGCTGGGGGGAGTAGGGGTTGGGCGACATGCTGTTGGTGGAGCTCCCCGGGCTGAGGGGTGCGTAGAGGGGTCGAGGGGCGAACGGCGGGGAGGAGTGCTTCGCCTGGGGCTCGCTGCCTGTTATCATCATCGTGCAAGCATACAAGGTTCTGTAAAAAGAAAAGCAAAGGGTCAGCACAATGTCAACAAAAATGCACATATATACATGGTGTTTCTACAAGCCTACTCAAATGGCCCTTCCAAACTTTTACGACCACAGGAGAAACGCCCCTTCGCGGAGTAGCGGTCAATTAGCGAACCAATAGAGGAGACTGGGGGAGACCCCATGCAGTACCGTCCGAGGAGGGGTTTTCTATTCTTCGCTAATTATTGACCGGGCGAAGGGGCGGTTCGGTTCTCCTGTAGTCGTAAAGGTTTGGAAGGGCCCAAAATAAAACCAACATACAGCAGGGTGTTACTAAAAGCATACCCCCCAAAAAAAGTGTCCAAAGTCCTCTACGACGACAAGTTACCACTAACCTAACCTAAGGTTAACCTGGAATCAAACTTTTTTTTGTCCAACTCTGACGGCTGTGTTCAGCACTAACGTTAACTATGTTCACGTTTTTACATAAACCTATTTCAGCCTAAAGCCAGATAGATATAAACCTAAGGTTAACCTAACCAAGCCTAAACCAGGTACCGCAATTTTTTTTCGAAAACTAATGGGATAGTAGAGGTACAGTTCTTTGAGCTTTTCTTATGTATCCCACGCAATGAATCTGACTGTGCAGATTCTGGATGGACTTGTTAAAACACCCTGTATAAGTTGACTGGAAAGATTCACGATATTAAAATTGTTACTGCTCCGATATCGTTACCACCATGCCCAAAAACGCCAATGTGCTTTTACGGTCATTTAAACTTTTAAGTCCTTTTTTGGAAAGACTGAGTAATGCGGCGGACTATGTCAGAGCCAAAAATCGTAATTCTCAGTATAGATTATTCTGAAACTATGCAATCACATTGAAGGCGTTTTTATCGAAACAAGGAAAAATCATATTGGCGTTTTTAGCGTGGTGGTAACGATATCAACCGATATTACACTGTTAATTTAATATCAAAATGTGTAAGGAAATATAGGTTAATATCAGGTGAGCAATATTAACAAATCAATGATCTAACATCGTTACAATGTCAGGTTAATATCGCGAGATGGAGAAAAACGATGTTATTCATTTTTAACGATATCAAACGCTCCATATAAAAATATTTAAACACGTGTTAACAACACTTTTTTGTCTTAGAATTTGCAACACTTTAGTTGTATTTTCAAGTAGAACACTTTGAAACCATATTGTGATAGAGTCTAATAACAGTGTTGTAAAACATGTTTAGAATCTGAACACGTTTTCTGTTTCCGTAATTTTTACCAATACTTTTACAACACTTTCTTTTTCTCATTCAACACAATCGCAACACTTTTAATAAGAAGTGTTTATCTATTCACTTAGTGTTGCTAAAGTGTTTCACACATTTGCATTGTATAGAAAACTTAATTTTCCTGTAACCTTAACTTCCTGTATTGTTACTTCATTTGAAACTAAGGATCTACTTAATACGGACTAAGAATTTAATGAATAAAAATAATAAGGGTTTATAATATCTATTTTTTTCTATACCTAAAGAATACTTAAAGAATAAAGTTAACACTTTTACAAATGAAAAGATTTTAACTAACTAGTACTTATTTTAAAATTTAATACAAAAAACTTAATACCCTTTCTATCTATCAAATTAGTTTCTTTAATTAACAAGTATGTTATTTTTATCTGCTGTATGATAACTCACACTTTCAACTAAGAAAAAATTTTACTGTAGATTTTTATGAAAGGAGCTTAAGTACCATAAAAATATATAAAACGAAAACTTCCTCCAGTTTTTATAGTAATAAAGAAGAACATTTTTACACCTAGAATAACCATACAAATATTACAGGTAAGAAGAAAATTTCAACTTTTTAACTTTTCTCTTAAATTAAAAAAAAGTTAGAAGATGGGCAATATCGTGCATGAAAACTCCTTTAGTACTGATACTTTAAGTTTCTATAGTTTTTAATTCAATAGTACTCAGCTGGATATTTATTGTAAAATTTAAAAACACTTTAAATAAAAGGTTATAAACTTAAAATTAATAAATTTATTGCCAGTGTTGAAACATGTAGGTAGAACACACAGTCTTTTGTTAATCAGATCTACTTTTTTTAAAAATCTTTTGGAAAATCTACTTAGTATACTTAAATCTACTTTATTTTTTTTTTTAAAAGATACTTCATAAGATTTATTCCTTAAGTAATGCACCAAAGAAAGATTCAATCTTTATAATGCACCAAAGAAAGATTCAATCTTTATAATGCACCAAAGAAAGATTCAATCTTTAAAGAATTGTTGTCATTATTTTGCTGTCATTTATTAGTCCTAAGCTATAAAATCTCTAACAAGAATATAATTTAACGCAAAACGATTTTAAACTTTTCATTCAGATCTGGGTAGGCTTTAACTTAAAATTAAGGATACTCCAGAAGTGATGTCATTAGTAATCTATATTGAATGAATGTTAATGTAATTGTTAGATATGGTTATAAAATACAAAAGATATATGATACATCAAGGAGTTAAAATTATAGTTATCCTTTAGAACTAACAATATCTGTCTTTTACAAAAATCATAATTTCTTTGATGTATTAAATAGCAATTAAGTATCTGTAATATCATATAAGATATAGTTACCAAATTCGTTTTTTAAATTACTTTTTGTAGTAGAACTCCTTACAATATTAATTAAAAGAAAATATACATCTGATTTTTCAACATAAATTAAAAAGGACTGGCATCATTTCAATATTTTATTTCCAAACTAAATCACCAAGTGAAAAGAAGTATTACGAATCATTCCATTAAAAAGGCATATAAAAGTATTAATTTATTTCGTGTAGGAGTTTAGGTATTACTTATTATAAATTATTATCATTTCTGTGTAGCAAATAAACTTATATAAAATCAAGTCCCTTTCTACTTTGATATAATATACTTATTATAATTATATATGGGCCTATTATTATAAAATTATTAAACTGGGAAGTTATCATTATTTAACAAACTCAAAATTATTTTATTGGAAGTTATTATTTAATGAACTTAAAGTGATCGAATGAGGGAAAAGCACTTACAAAATCTAAAAAGTGTGGATAATTCCAAAGTATCACTTCCTTACTCAAGTCATCAGAACTGGATGAGAATGTGACCGAACACGAGTGATGTGTATGTCAGAATAGCCCCTATGGTGAGGTGAAGATGTTATGATGCCCCCTAAGCTAGCGCCCCCTATACTCAGGCCATGAAAGTGTCCAAATTTTCTCCGGAACTAACGTATTGTCCGAATCCCGATGATTAATCTACTGAGATTTTACGTTTTTATTTAATTGTATTTCTATTAATTATTATTGGTGCCAATTAAGACTTTTTTGTTGGTTCATTTTATTTTATTTACGTAAGTACCGTAACGAGTACGTAAAGTAAGTAATACATAAAGTCATATCAGTAAAAAAAAGCTCAAAGGGGGAAAATTAATAAACTTACGTATGTTTAACAAAAATAATACACTCTCAAAATAAAAAACTAGGGAGGTTATACATTACAAAAATTGGCAAAATAAAAAGTTATATGAATGTAAAGAAAAGAAACTATTCCTATATTAAAGAAAGCATAGGATAAATAATCTCAAAAAGCTATAAACAACTTAAGTATTTTCATACTTGCATTTTCTTTCCGTACTTTTTATTGCATTAACCAAAGAATTGATAAAATTATGCCGTTAAGTTTCTAAGAACTTCTTCCTGTACTTTTATATAAAATATATTATAAGCTGATAAAACATATATTATATCAAGTTATAAACAAAATAATTAAATAATAATATTATAAGTAAGTTATATACATATCCTTTCTATTATACAATAAGAAAAGTGTTATTTTTATATCATTTATAGCTTTAACTTGAAATTGCATTATAAATTGTTACTGTGAGTTGAATTAGATTAACTCTAACTTATTTTAAGTAATAAAATACTATTATTATTACGCTACGTATTTTTAATACAATAAGTTGAAGGTAAACTTTCAATTTCCACGACTGTGCGGCGAAACTTTTAAAGTTATTACAATGATTATGTTACAACAAATTACAAAAACTTTAGAGTTGACGGAAAATTTTTCTACATAATTATTTTCTATGTAATCATCTTGTTCACTTTTAAAAAACCACAGTCCTTACACCCAGTGTACAAAAACAAATAAATTTTGTCTAGATCGTAAAAAAAGCATAAAAACTCCATTATTTTTACGATGCTATCTAACGTAGAACGCTCAGTAAAATCCAAAAGGTGAAACTTCCAAATGATGAATTTACGTGACCGGTACGCAAAGATATTTATTATAAATGAATATTTAGGTATTACTTACGAAAAGAAGTGCATTGAATTATTCTTTTAAAAAATAAATATATTTCCAAAATAAGTAGGTAAGTAATGCAGTAAAACAAACTAGAGAAACGTAGATCAATGACCTGTTAATTTTCAATTTGTAATATCCCCTAAGCACTATAAGAAATATATTCTTTTACCAGATTCAACTGGTATTTCTCACTTATCTAGTTCCAAACATATAAAGTTAACAAAAATAAACATATTTGAAAGTGAGAAACGTTACCACAGAACCCTTACGGTTTGTTTTTCCTGCATGCGCGTAACTAAGCGGAAAGACAGTTGTACAGGCGTTGCACATGTTGCGGTATAAATTAACACTTTTATCCTATTCCATAAGTTTATAACTCTATTTTGTAATTTATATTCCATAATTAAGAATACATTAATTTTTAAAAAGCATTTTTGAATTTTTTAAGCGGATAAAAAATAGGAAGAGTAATCTTTTTGATAAAAATAAATAGTTAAGTAGAAAATTCATAATACTAGTTTTAAATACTTTAAATAGAAGAATTAACTCAAGGAATATTTAACCAAATATTTTTTTGGACTTAAAAGTCAAAATGTTTCAGACCTAAAGGCTGATAAAATGTAAACATGTAAGGACAAAGTTTATATCAGTAAGCTAAACTTTACCCATAAAGTTTTTGTAGAAAAAAAATATCCTAGAGAAATTTTAGAAAACTTCTTACATATTGAGTATGCCTTACTATCAGAGAAAAGTGATAAAAACAGAATGAAACATGTAATATTGAATTCGAAGAGTTATTTAATGTTAAAAGTGCAGTTATATGGAATTGGTAAATTTGTATCAAAAATGTGTTAAAAAATTTGTGTTAATGCTCTCTAATTCTATAAATTTATATACTTTAAAACTTGATGGAAAATAATTTTTACACAATCAAACACAATTTTTCAATTTAAAAAAAAAAGAGCACTACTTACATGAATTCCTTCCAAATGTAGTATTCATCTCACTGAGAATAGCCGAAATAATCCAAAATTCGCACAGGTGTAACAGTTAATATATCCACACGTGCCAACAAAAAAAAAGTCAAAACACACACAGCACTAATTAACAAGAAGAAAACCGCAAGCAACAGTTCTCCTCAAAAAATCTCGTCGTCACAACACACACTTTTATCACACCATGCACTACAACACTATGCAATAATAGAGGGGAGAGCTCTAGAATTTCGCGTCGAGCGCTAGAGAGGACGAAACGCGGAATGTCCGAAACTGAATCTGGGAGTGAGGCAGGAGGTTTTGCCGCGCCGCGTTTTCAACCTCGACACGTGACCTCGAGAGAACGTCGCCAAGATGCGGTCGCCAAGCGTTGGCGCGGAAGAGTCTTTGCTCCTTTTTATTATTTGAACGCTATCTTGTCGGATTTGCGGTTGTTGCACTTTCACTTGCTCCTTTCGAATTTTCTCTCAACCATTTTTGTCAGTATGTTCTCTCTCTACTGCTGACTGACCCAGTTTTTTTCTCCTGCTGACTGAGGTTAAGTGGGTTTTGTACTCCCTCGCATAGTGGTTAGAGATCGTTGAACGACCCTTGATTTGATTGAATCGAATGATTGGGGTATCGCGGTTAAAGGCGCGGTATTAAAAATAATGGCGTTAAAAATTACACCTCTGTTACACTTTTATCACCTTTATTTCTTACATCACTTAAAATTAACTTCCAGTCACACCATTTGTAATCACAAAAAAGTTGAAGTTGAGGTAAAGAATTCTATAAAATGTGTTTTTTTGAAGAAAAGACTACTAACAAATAATTAAATACTTGAAATTTAAAAATAAAACTATCTGTCTAATAATAATTGAGATTCAAAGAAAATTGTCTTTTCATATGTAAGTTAAAAATAAAAAAAGAACACGTAACTTTATAGGATTCAAACATAACTATCCACAGTTACAGAATTTTTGTAAATCATAAATGCCATTAAAATTACATTTGTGTTACACTTTCATTACCTTTACTTCTTACATCACTTAATAGAGCTCTTATGTTAACCATCAATCACATTTGTAATCACAAGAAAGTTAAAGTTGAGGTAAAGAATTTTAGTAAATGTATTTTTTTAAGAAAGGACTACTACTAATAAATAATTAAATACTTTAAATTTAAAAATAAATTACCTACTCATTCGCTTTTAATAAAGGAAAATATGTCTTTTCATATTAAAAGCGAATCAGTAGGTCATTTATTTTTTAGCCCAGTTGTTATTCTATTTTCATATCCCTATAAGCACAAACGTTCAAGATTCGTCCAGTATGACCAAATTTCGTTTACTTCTAGTAGTTGTTACATAAACTTGACGTAGTTGGTATGAGCCACACATAATTTTATAGAGCTAAAATTATAACTATTCACAATTATAGAATTTTTGTATATCAAAAATATTCCAGAGTTTTTTTCTCCTTACCAAAATATGTTAGTTAAATGATTATTCAAGATTTTAAAAAAAGAATAGTTATCTATGTAGTTTCGTTTCTTCATTGCATTAATTAATAGGATTTCATATGAAAATTTGAATTCTTGTCCATTTCCAATATAAATAAATATTCTTATTTAAATAAAGGAAGTCTTTTAATTGTAATAAATACAATTATTCATTTTAACAACAAACGCTGTGACTCTTAATTTTAAAAAACTGGATGAGATGAGTATCCGAATAGCTTCTTTGCTCTATAACCCTTTTTACAAGTCTTGGTCGAAAGATTATGTGTACATTTGGTGCTTTACCCCTGGAATATGCGTCTCTATCACTTTGTCAATTAATTTTAAATTAATGACAAATTTAAATGGACAATGATATAATTATTAAAAAGAGTTTCTTCCCTTATCAAACGCTGTGCTTACTTATCTCAAAGAACTGGGAGAAACTTCTCCTAGTAACTCCTTTTCTGTGGGGTTCTACACACCTCTTGATAACAAACCATATTTATCTGGAGTACCCCCGGAAATCCAGTTTTTTTAACTGCATGAATTCTGGGTTTATCGGAATTTCCAAACTCAACTAGAAAGTGGAAAATTAGGTCCAATATTTTTTTTAAAACTTTAAATAACCGGATTTTGGGGCATTCCGGAATTTAGAACATTCCGGATAAAAGGTTAGTTAGTGGGATTTTGAGTTGCAGTCATTCAGGTACTAAAGTACCAAACAACGATAATAAATGCTGGGGTGCTACAAACTGCAACTAAAAATCCCGGAAAACTGTTAACGGTAGAGTAACGAGCCTGTTATCCGGAATGTTATAAATTCCGGAATGCGGCACTAACACTTAGTCGCTATTATTTAAGCCCAAGCTCGTGAGTCACCATTTAGTTATATAGATAGAAAGAAGTTAGCAACTCAATAGTGGCTGCGCAACCTATTTTAAAACACCCCCTTTTCGTTTGTAATCAGTCACACACGCGCCATCGAGGGTTGAAGGACCAACTTACTTAAACGTCCCTCAAGAAAGCGGTTCCTCCTCAAGAGAGTGTAACGAACGTCCGTGAACGAAAAAAATCGCGGCGAATCAAAAAAAGTAAACAACAAACAACTGATAGAGAGAGAAGGGAGAAAAAACGTGTCATGGGAAATGTGAAGCAAACAATCCGTTCGTAATGGAGAAAAAAAATAGTGGAGAAAGCGGGCCAAGGCTATGAGCGAATCGAGAGAGAGTGCATGGATTTAAATAAGCGAATCGTAAGGGTGGTAAGGAGGTAGAGAGCGCTTGGTGTTTGACCCGTCGTGGCGGATGGTGGAAAATAATCGGTATTGTGGGGAAACCTGTAAATGGAGGAAATTAACAGAAAAATTTCATGAAAAAAGAGAGGAAACGTTATATTTCTCGTTAAAAATTTACCTAGGGGTACACATTACTCCCAAAAAATCAAGTTGATGATATTTTGATTTTTTGGAATATTTACACGAAACGTTGTTCTTTCCTGCATTGTAATTTTCAGGATCCCTAGACCTGTGTTGAGACCAGGCACGGATTCGAGGGGGGACACCGGAAAGTGACCCTCCTTGGGCTGAACAAGAAAGGGAAAAAAGAGAAACAAAAGGAGAAAGAATGAAGTAGATTCTAAAAGACCAAAAAGGTTTTAGTCATTTTTAAAAAAAAATCTTTTCTTTTTTTACTCTTTTTTCCCTTCCTTTTCCCTTCTTGGTCCCTTTTTTTAAGCCAAGGAGGGTTACTTTCTCCAGATTATTCAAACATATTTGTTCATTAAGTACTCTGATCACAAATGAGTTTTTTAAGGTCAAAATCCCTCCAATTTTCTGAGGGAGAAATATGAGGGGTGTAAATATAAATTTGATGTGGGGGTATGGAGAGATCTATATAGAAAAAAATTTTTGTCTATTTGCGTCCAAAGGTAGAGGTGATCATCAGGCGAAATAAAAAGGGTTTTAAAAATTAATTGAATAACTAAAGGACAAAGAGTGAAAACTTCCCTACGAATATTGTTGCCAATCTTCTGAAAAATTCCCTAGAAACAAATTTATGAAAGTATCGTGAATATTCAAGGAGATATTAGTATGTGAAAATAGCACTTTTTCAGGCTTCAAAAAAGAAAAGGTTTGCCAATTTTCAAGTTTTTCAGTGTTGTTATGCAGTTTTGTGTTTTTTTAGTTAATAAAGACAAAATTTAATCAACAAATTTAAAAAACTTGCACATTTGCTAACTTTTTCTTTTTTGAGGCCTGAAAAAGTGCTATCTTCACACGCTAATATATCCGCGAATGTTTTTCATGAAATTTTTCCCAGTGAGATTTTCATAACATTGGCAACAATACTCTCAATGAAGTTTTTGCTCAATCTCCTTTAGCTTCTTAATAGAGCATTTTCAATCACATGACTTTACCTAACAACGGCCTTAGCAACGTTGTTTTTATCCTCCAGTGATTTCATGTGTGAATGCTTCTATTGGATGCTTCTATTTCCCGCCCCTAACAACAGCCTTAGCAACGTTGTTTTTGTCCTCCAAGTGACGTCATGTGCGAATGCTCTATTAATTTTTTCAACTTTCTTAATTTTCCACTAGCGGCGCTTTAAGCCATCTCAACAAATTCTCCAGGGTCACTTACCTAGGAGTAGACATTACTTTCATTACCCTAGGAGACGTTATTTCGAAATAAAACCACCCTATACACAATGAAAATCCAGGGGGGGCACTCTGGACAGTGCCCCACCTTGGACCCAAAAAATCACTCATCATAAGTACGAAAAAAAAAAGTACCAAAAAGTACTAAACCCTACTTTAACAGGTCAAATTTCAAACTTTTTCCTGGGGGAGGAACCCCACACCCCCCAGCGGTACCAATAGGGGATCTTGAGTGATACTTTTTAAAAAATCCCCAACATTTTGTCTCAAAAGATAAAGGTGATGGTCTGAAAAAGTGCCCCCCCCCTTGGAGCCGTGCTGGATCCGCGCCTGCTCTATACAGGCAGGGTCGGATCCAGCAAGCTCCAAGGGGGGGCACTTTTTCAGACCATCACCTTTATCTTTTGAGAAAAATGTCAAAATTATGGGAATTTTCTTAAAAGTATCACTCAAGATCCCCTTTTGGTACCACTGGGGGTATGAGGGTCCTCCCCCAGAAAAAAGTTTGTAAATTTGACCAGTAAAAGTAAGGTTTTAACTCATTTTGAGTACTTTTTGGGACTTTTTTTCGTACTTATGAGGGATTTTTTTGGGGTCGAAGGGGGGGCCACTGTCCAGAGTGCCCCCCCCCTAGAGGCTCAGAGGGTCTTGAAATGACCACTCTAGCTACAGATCGAATCGGCCGCTCAAAGCACCGTCTACACATACCGACTCTACGCTGCGAGTGATTGTGAGTGTGTGGGTTACTACAACAGCCAGCAGCACGAGCGAAGGGTTGAGAACATCCACCAGAAGAAACTAGGTGGAGGATAGCGGAGCCGATGAACTCTGGCGGTTATAATCGGTTGCATTCATTCTAACCTTGCCGCATTCTAAGGGGGAGGGAGGGTGGATCCAGGGAAAGTTGCCGTTTTGGGAGATAAATCATTAAGCGGATCATGTGTGTAGGGATTTCGAAAGAACTGATGGGGAGGGAGTGAACCTTTTATTGCTCTTTTAGGGATGTTGGTTTTTCGAATGCACTTTCTTAACTGTTCTTTGGTTGAGGGTGAATATTTTTAGTTTAATCAGGTCACGGGATAAAGTACTTATGTTAAAATATTTTATTCATAACTAATTAAATTAATGAAAAATAAAATGTAAGTAATGGATATTACAGTCGACTCCGCTTAATGTGATCACCTTTGTCCAAGAAGAACGATAACAATATCCGATTGATAACAATAAGCGATTTGATACTAGATCATTTCAAACAGTGTAACTCTAGTATTTGCATTAAAATCACGACTGTGAATTGAAGTCGACTATCCAAATAGAGCATTTTCAATCAAATGACTCGGACCTAACAACGGCCTTAGCAACAGAAAATTTTACAGTTTTTTGCCCTACAGAGGTTAACAGTTACAGAAAATGACTGGCCGTGGAATTCTTCTATTGGAGCATTTGCAATCACGTGATCCCATACCTAAAAACCGCCTTAGCAACAGATAAACAACGGCCTTAGCAACAGTTAAAAGCCCTACAGAAAATACACAGTTAAAAGAAAATAACCGGTTGTGACGTCACCTGAAAACACTCTATCGAAGTTTTCAAAACGATTACCATAGTACGTATTTTGCAACTTTTACATTTTTAAAGAAAAATATGAGAGTGGAACAAATAGCACTAATAAATTAATGACTTATTTTGTTGTGACTCACTCATTAATGACTAACTAGCTGTTACGACCCGGCAAAGCCGGGTCTTACAGCTAGGCTAGCCTTTTATGCGAGCTTCGCTCGTTACTACTTCAAGTTCCTATTAATTATACATTAAATAAGAAGTTTAACTTTAATAATTTATTATTGTTGAATTAGAAACCAACTTCCCTAAAAGTAACTTTTTAACCTTTATTAAGTAAACCAACTTTCTTGAAAGATATTTATTTAAAAGCTATTATATTATTTTAAAATTTTAATTACTTTTATTTATTTATTTTTCTGATTATTGCGAGATGGCATCGAGTCAGTGAGTGACGTGGGCTTTTATATTTTTCTGATGATTATGATTATTATTGCGAGATGGCATCATAGTGTGCGAGCGTTCCGTTCCAGAATCAGTGAGTCAGTGAGTCAGTGAGTCAGTGAGTGACGTGGGCTTTTATTAATGACTAATGATCAGGTTATGGGATTAAATATTTATGTTAAAATATTTTTATTTATAAGTAATTAATAAAAAATTAAATTTAAGTAATGGAAATTAGTAGTTGAATTAAAATTTCACGTGAAATACTGAAATCGGCTTATTATGGATAAATAACGATTCCAAAAGAAATAATTATGAAAATAATCTTAAATTTAAATTTGGTCCTTAATATTAATGTGAACACTAGATAGTTCATAATGAGGGAATTGCATAGGTGAGGGATTTGCTTAATTTTACACTTTTTTGATACGTTATAGTTTAAAACTATCAAATATCAGATTTTAAAGTTCAAAAATATGTTTTAAATAACTTAAAATTCGATTTTATTTTTGCCAAAACACTAGTAAAGTCATGTGATCAAAAAACGGGATTTGACCTCACAGCGCCGTCGAAACTAGTGAATTGTTGAAAATAAAAGAAATCAGACTTATCATAGAACCAAAACACGCATAAAACTCGTCTGTCTCTCTAGTGAACGGCCAGAAAAAGAAAAAAATAAAACTTTGAATCCTAATAATTCCAAAACCAATTAATATTTTTTGAAAAACAAAATGTCAATCTTTTTATAAAAAATATTTGTATGTGTCAGTTTTTTTAGTTAAAACTTTGTGAAGAATAGCAGAATGAAGCAAGCTAAGCATACAATAACATAGCGGGTCCAAGTGGGTCCAAGCGCTGTGACGTCACACAGCAGCCATAACGAAATTACTGTTTTCCCGCCAATACTGGAAACGACATTTTAAAAATTAATATCTTGGGGAATAGTTTTCCGATTTCAATAATTTTTACGTAATTTTTCATGGAATTTCATCCTCTATCACAATAAAATTTTAAAAGAAAACGTGCAATTCCCTCATTATTGCTATTGTTAATAATAATTATTGAAAGTAATGATAATACTATAGAATGCTTTGTTTTTGGTTTCAAATTCACTGTCATAGTTTTTTTTTATAATTGAAGATTAATATGCATAAATTAATAAGGACTATTGTTTTGATAAAAATTCTGTAGTAATTCTGTGTTTTGTTTTGAAATACAATTTATTGTTTAGCACAAATGTTACATAATTTAACTTGATAGTAAAAAAACATACTTATTTAAATTACTTCTACCTATTTACAATCAAAGATTACATAAAATAGATATTCAAACACCTTAAAGTATACTTTGAAAAGCGTAATAAAATAACTACATTAATCTTCATTTAAAAGATAGGGTCTTAAGCTTTTTTATTTTAATGGTAAACCAGTGTGTAATATTAAAAAATACCTTTTAATAAATATGAAAGGCGCTGTTTTAATGATGTTTTTAATCTGAAATAACTTGTGTAAACATAATCAGAATTAATTTTGAAATACTTTGAAAAACTATATTGTGTGTACGTGCGAGAAACAAAAACACTATTTAGTTTTGTTACTTTAATAATTTGGGCCCAGTCTGCAATTTTTGTTACTTTAAAAAATGTAGGGAAAAGTTAGGTTAAATGTATCAAACTCAATTCAGTGCTTTTACGAGTACACTATAATGTACTGAAGGTAAAAGAAATAATAAAGATTTTGGAATGTTTGAAATCGTTCCAAAGAAAATATTAAATACTCTTAGAAGAGATAATATTAAAAGCATGATCTCACTATACAAAATTTAAAAAATATGTATACAAATTATTAAAACATGCAAACAATGATTTACAATCAGAAACAATGAATTAATTTCAGGAAAATCATTTGAATTGAACCTCATTATAATCTGCTTTTAATGAAATGTATGATAAGTACATAACCTAATTTAAAATAAAATATAGTGTGCTATAATCTTCTTTTAATGAAATATAATAAAGTATGTAATCTAACTTAAATAAAAGATGTAATCTAACTTAAATAAAGGATGTAATCTAACTTACATAAAGTATGTAATCTAATTTAAACAAATTATGTAATCTAATTTAAATAAAGGATGTAATCTACTTTATATCAACTACAGTAAAACATGTAATCTATGTACTTTAAATAAAATACAATGAAGAATAAAATTTAACATTATATAAATTTATATATGGTAGTTCAGTTTTAAAATTAAAACTGTAAACAATATTAATAACTTTGTTAAAATAAAATCATGTTTTTGTTTACAGTTTTGATCAATAAATTTTTAAAATGTGATGTTTAACTTAATTAAAATGACGTTTTTAAGTATAAACTGTTTAAATTATAAGTAGTTTAAAGTATAAAAGTGCAATTTATTTATTTTGAAGGATAATAGTTTTACATGGAGAGTTGTTTTTTAAAGATTATATTTTAAAAGTGCGATATTTCAGAATAATTTTTAAAAGAAATCTTTGAATGAACTTGTCTAATGATACTTAGCTTAAATAAACTAGATTGAAATTGTGTGTATAAGTGTATAACCTACTGTCAAATAAAATAAAGACAAAAAATTAAGCAAAATGAAATCTATAGAATAAAAATTACCTTTTAATATTTTTAATAGTTAATTAATTTCCTTTACTCGCGATCAAATTAACTCCAGTTTTAAAAGAAAACACCTATATTAAAGAATAATTTAAAATATCTTTATGAATCCCCTCTGTTAATTTTCATAATAAGTATTAAAATTTTTAAAAAGGATACTCAGTTTTAAAAATTTTAATACTTATTATGAAAATTAACAGAGGGGATTCATAAAGATATTTTAAATTATTCTTAAATATAGGTGTTTTCTTTTAAAACTGGAGTTAATTTGATCGCGAGTAAAGGAAATTAATTAACTATTAAAAATATTAAAAGGTAATTTTTATTCTATAGATTTCATTTTGCTTAATTTTTTGTCTTTATTTTATTTGCAGTGTAGGTAAACTTTAACACTTATACACTGCAAATGCATAAAACACTTTTGGAACGATAAGTAAACACAATGTAAACACATTAATTAACACTTCTAATCAAAAGTTTTTGGATTGTGTTGTTTGAGAAAAAGTGTTATGAAAGTGTTGCAAGAGACAGAAAAAGTATTCTTACGGTGTTGCGGTTCAAATTTAAGAAAACTTTCAGATTCTAAACATATTTTACAACACTATATTTAGAACACATTCCGGGATAGAAAACTTTTTAACACTTTTAAAACATATTCAGAACACTCCCACAACACAATAAAGTGTTCTATTTAACAACACAACCGAAGTGTTGTTAATTTGGGGACAAAAAAAAGTGTTCTTAAAAAATGTGTTTATTTTAGTGTGGAGCGTCTGCAGTGTACTTTAATAGTACGTGTTCTGAAATAGCATATTTAAAATCTGAAAGTGTTCTTAAATTCAGATCGAAAACGTATTTTCTGTCTGTGTAATTTTACCAACACTTTCACAACACTATATTTTTTCACACAACACAATCGCAATGTAATCGTTATACAATAAAAACGCGTTTGCTTAGAATTGTTCATTATTGCTATTACTTAGCGTTGCAAAAGTGTTTCACATATTTGCAGTGTAAGTTTTAGAGTTTATATGGTTTTATAAGGGTAAAGTAGGGCATAAAGTAGGGCTGACACATTTTAAAAATTGGTAACTAAAAACTAAAACAGATAAAAATACGCGGTTTCTTGTATCCTACTCTGCAGACCAAAGAATTCAATGACACAAATTTTCGTAAATCGTTGTTCCCAAATCCCTCGACATATATGAGATAATGAAAATAGTGCTGCCATCACCTATCGGGGGATTTGGGAACTACGATTAACGAAAATTTGTGTCATAAAATGCTTTGGTCTTCAGAGTAGGAAGCAACAAACCGCGTATTTTTATCTTTTTTAGCTTTGAGTCATTGATTTTTAAAATGTAATGTGTCAGTCTTTTTTGAGACACCCGTAAGTGGTTATAATAAGTCCGGTAAAGCACAATATTGATTTTATTAGCGGTATCCTATTTGTTATTAAAACAGAATTTGATAGCTCTAAAACGAAAACCACGCTATATATTTCTAACAAGACAACTTAATGAAATAAAACAGGACAAACGAGGTAATTTCTTAACAAAATGACACGGGGCAGCATCGATTAAAAATAACACTACCTCATGATTAATCGAAGAACATCTTTCTTTTAAGAAACGAGGAAAGATGTTTTTTACCCACTACTAGAAAATTGCTCTTAATAAACGCAAGGGGGTATTACTTAAGAGAAGAAAAAAACTAGCTCTTTCACAAACTTAACAAGTTTTTTTTTAAATGAGGCGGTAGCGTTTTTTACTCTCTCTCTAGGAAACTGGCTCTGGGGAAAGGATGAAAAAAAAATTACGCTGAGGGTACAATTTCACAATTTCGGTAATTTTACGAACAACGAAGAGGAAGGTAATATATTTTCGGGTTTTGAGTGATTATCATATATGATGGTAATTATTTAATCTTCGATTTGAAAAGGGGAGTTAGTCCAAAAAACAAGTATTGAGAAAATCGGAAAAAAAAACTGTATAAAAAATGAAATTTCCATTGTATAACCACCTAATTTTTACTGGAAATGCAGGACCCTATTTATTAGAATACAGAACACTCATCGTAAAAATGTAAGTGTATTCAAAAATATTGTACAGTTTGAAAAATTTGATGGGAATTTTTCCTTTCCATTTTTTAAACTTAATAAAATTTCGCTGAAAAAATCTTAAAACCACATAAATTGATAATTAAAATATATATTTATGCTTAGTTCACAGGACATAAGAGCTTTAGAGACAAAATACTACAAATAAAACTGAAACAAATAAAATTTAAAAGTATATTATGAAATTGAGTTGTTAAAGTTTAATGAATATCAATATGGGAGTCCAACATTCAGAGGATAAAAAAAAGATAAAAAGATTTGGTGAAGACAACACCAAATTTAATGATTTGCCATCATAACGTAATACAATTATTAAGTGCACGTGTAAATAGTTTAATGGAGTTATTCTAATTAATTATAAGAGTAAATGTAGAGCATTTTTTTATTAAAATATAAAACTTATTGAAAGAAAATTAGAATAACTAGTTTTTTTTTTAATTTGCAATTTACTGTGTATATATAGAGTGTTTTCAGGTGACGTCACAACCGGTTATTTTCTTTTAACTGTGTACCTTCTGTAGGGCTTTTAACTGTTGCTAAGGCCGTTGTTTATCTGTTGCTAAGGCGGTTTTTAGGTATAGGATCACGTGATTACAAATGCTCCAATAGAAGAATTCCACGGCTAGTGTCATTTTCTGTAACTGTTAACCTCTGTAGGGCAAAAAACTGTAACATCTTCTGTTGCTAAGGCCGTTGTTAGGTCCGAGTCATGTGATTGAAAATGCTCTATTTATACTAAAGTATACATATGATAAAAGAGGAATTGACTGTGCAAATTATTAATAAGATAAAAGGATCACAACATTTTTTTTTATATTTTACATAAAATAAATATGACTTTTAATATTATATTAATTTAAATATAACGTTTAACATGACTTTAACACATAAAAAATAAATTTCAAAGTTATCCTCGATCAATCAAGTTATTTTGATAAACGAAGAACAAATCTATTAACGTTTTTCAGTAGATCTATTGATATACTTTTCGTATTATTACATTTAATATCACATCATTACTTCTCCTCTTCTCACATATTGCTCGAGTCTCCTATATTCTACCGTTTCTTTCAGAAAAAAAAAACAACTATGATCTATTAATGTCATTGAGGTTCTGTGTGACTCGCAAATAGTCCGTTTTTAGCATTCTGGGTACAACGTGACCACCGAGCTTGCGTCAGTCCTTTTCTCCCATTATTATTTGCCGCTACGAATCCCGAATTACTCATCATGTAACAAAAATCTTCAGTTATACATGTTGTAACTTTATTCGTTTTCTAATGCACTCAATGTAAACGCATAAAAATAAACGCAACGATAAAACTTTTTTTTTTGTCCTCAAATTGACAACATTTAAGTTGCGTTGTAATTAACAACATTTAAGATGTGTTGTAATTAACAACACTTAAGTTATATTGTAATTAACTACATTCAAGATGCGTTGTAATTAACAACACCTAAGCTGTATTGAAATTAACAACACCTAAGTTATGTTGTAAATAATTATCAACACTTAAGTTATGTTGTAATTCGTTATCAACACTTAAGTCGTGTTTTAAGTAACAACACTTATGTTGTGTTGTTAGGTACAACACTTTAACCAGAGGCGTAGCCAAGGGGGGTCGGTCCCTGGGTCTAGACCCCCAATGGGCCAGACTCAAAATTTTAAGATTATTTTTTATGTTTTACCAGTGGTCACTCAAGAGACAACATCTATCATCCTTTTAAAAGTCAAATATCAAAAATTTTTCCAATATGGAGCCGCTAATAATTCACACAAAACTTGTAGTACTTTGTTTTGGCTTTTGTAATTAAAAAATATTTTTAATATTGATGATAATATTAAATACAACTAGAGATTAAATAGTATATAATCTTAATTACTGTACGAGTAATTAAAATAATGATAAAATTTATTTCTATTCTTACGGAAAAATAATTGATATTCAGTGATGCATGTTTCCCCCCAAAGGAAAATCCTGGCTACCCCCCTGACTTAAACACCTTATAGTGTTGTGAAATTGTTCTAGATAAATGTTTCAAAAGTGTTGCAAATGTGTTCAGAAAATTCTGTTGTAAAATGTGTTTAAAATCTGAAAGTGTTCTTAAATTCGGATGGAAACACTGTATAAGAACACATTTTCTGGATCTTAAATATTCTTAGCAACCCTTTTACAACACTATCTTTTCCTCACGCAACACAATCGCAACACTTCAGAACAAGTGTTTTAATTTCAAGTGTTACAAGTGTGCAAATAAAATAGTATCACTTTTATATAGCTGTTGTGTTCCTTAGAAATATACCGCACGTGCCTTGCGTCATACATCTTTAATACAGTCAAAACAAGCCGAGAATTTTCTTTATTGATGAGATAAAAAAACTTAAAGTGTGACTGGGGACCTTCAAACTTACTTTTTTATTTCCTAATAGGATATCTGAAATGTCATCATATTTTGGATGAGAATACACAAAAACACACATCGCATTTAAGTTTTTTTAAAGTGGTTTTTAAGTTTTAAAAAAATAATGTTTTATTTTTTAAAAGTGATCCTCGGGCATTCCTAATTAGAATAATGTAATCAAATTTTAGAAACATGTTTAATGAGTGAAATTTGACACAACTGAGGATTGAAAGTTGGTTCTTTTAAGTTATAGGAACCAACAAAATCTTTTTTTTTTTTAAAGAAAGATTACAATTATTGTAGCTTAAAGCTTCCTAAGTAAAGAAACGCTTGACTTAATATTATAAAATAATCATTAATTTCCATTGCTCATTTTACTACTTTTAAGGTCTCGTTAAAGAAATTAAAAAAAAAAACAAGAAAAATCTTTGGCAGTAATTGAACCGTTGCGTTAGTTTGAAAAAGGGAATAAATCCAAAAGCCAAGTTTTGAGAAAATCGAATAATCTGTACAAGTAATGGAATTTTCGCTGTATAACCACCAAATTTGTACTGGAAATTCAGTACCTTATTTAGAGTACAGACTAATCATCTAAAAAAATATAAGTAAAAATATTTTATAGTTGAAGAAAGTTGTGATGGACCATATGACATTTCAACTGAAAAAAAATCTTAAAATTCACTTAAAATAACATTTAAATTATATTACCTTTTTGAACCTTATGAAATTTCAGCTGACAAAAAAAATCTTAAAAAAAAAACACTTTATTCGACAATTAAACTACATTTCTGCTTTGTTCACAGCACAAAAGTGGAAAAATAGAAAGACTAAGACAAATAAAATTAAAAAATATTGCGAAATTGGGTCATTAAGGCACTATCAATGCAATCAAATATTCACTCGATGTAAAAAGGTGAAAACACTTTTAAATTAAAAGTAAATTCATTTTTAGCTTAATTATCAGAACAAAGTAATAAAAGAAAGACAAATTAACTTAAATTTCAAATTAAATAAAAAATACAATGAATGGATTTCACCAAATTCTAAGGGCTATATCTGCCGATAGGGGGGAGTTATTTTTTCCTCTTTGCACTCATATTTCGAGCGAAGCTTTGAGATTTTTTTTTTGGGGGGGGGGGCACAAAAATCAATTTATTCCCTTTTTCAAACTGGTTATTCAATTTCACTGAAGTAAAAATACAACAATTTCTTATTTATAGCCAATTCAGTTCAGTCGAAGAATTCTTACCAAAACTTTACGATGTCGTATTCGTCATGTAATCGTGTTCAAATATATTGTGTCTTACGTCAGCGATGGTCGTAAAAGTACTACAAATACGGCCGTAAATCGCCATACCATGTGTTGTCCTCTATTTATTCTGCTTTATTTTAAAAGATGGAATTGCAAAATCTCGCTAGTTTTTTTTTCAGCAGTTGACAAAGGATAAAACAAGCAAAACGTACTGATATACCTTTTTTCATGTTCAACATTCCAGGTAAATACTTCAAAGGTTGTCCACGTGAGCTATTATTTTTATGTTTACGTAAATTAAGGATGTGAGGAAAAGTTTGTATTTGAGAACTTCCTTAACAAGGTATCAGGACTAAATATTATTTTGCAGATATCAGCCTTTTATCAGCTTAAATCTATCGTATAAATTGAAAAACGTACGTTTAAATATTGTTTGATTTGTAAGTCACCCAAAACTAATTATTTTCCAAAACTAATCTAAGGGGGCCGTTCAAATATTACGTAAGCAAGTTTTTGGTCATTTTTGAACCCACTCCCCCCTTGTCAGCAAATATAAGCAAACCGCAACCCCCCCCCCCTCATAATTACGTAAGAAAACTGTTCAACTCCCCTTCGTTCTTTTTTTGTACAAAATCTTCAGTAATGCTTAGGGCCTGGCCACACCAAGGAAGCAGAAGCGAAAGCAATAAAATAAAGTCGTAAAGAGGTTATCTAAGACATAGAAGTGAGATAACCTTTTTTATTGCTTTCTCTACTCGTGGCGGCCGGTGTGTTTTGCCCCTTAGATTTCTGAAATTCACTGTTCACCCATGAACACTTAACCTATGGTTAAAACTTTCCTTGTGAAAAATGCTTGAAATTTTTTTCTTAGTATTTTTTTGAGAAATTTTTTTATGTTGAATTTTGAAATTATTCATGCAAGAAACGAGAGATTTTCGAAAATTCATTGTTTGTAACATCTTACGTAAGCATCACTCATACTCCCCCTTGTCAGGAAAATAAGCAAATAGCAAACCCCCTCTTAGGTGCTTACGTAATATTTGAACGGCCCCAAACATGGGTGAAAGTTAGTAAAAATAGAAATAAAAGAAAAAGATAGAAACATAAGACATTTTGAATGACAGAGGGAGAGAAAGAAAAGGGGTAAAAAAAGAAAACCTAGGTACATTTGATTTACGGTCCTTTAAAATACACTTTAATTCTACTTTTTTCCCCCATTCCTTTCCCTTTTTACACCTTTTCTCTTTCCTTTTCCCCTAATTTTTTTGGCTCAAAGGGGGCACTATCCCTGTCTAGAGCAGTGGCCAAGGGATTTCAAAATTTTGTTTTGGGGGAGGACCTCCATACCACCCAGCGGTACCAAAAGGGCATCTTGAGTGATACTTTTTAGAAAATCCCCCAACATTTCGACATTTTTCTCAAAAGGTAAAAGTGATGGTTTGGAAAAGTGCCCCCACCCCCCTTGGAGCCGTGCCTGTTTCAAACTGACGATTCAAATATGGATGAGAGGGGCTGAGAAATAATTTTAGGTCCTCTATCCCGGTTCAAAAATCTAGTTGTAGGCCTGATTATGACTAAATTATTGTAAGAGAATTATTTGGGTCCTTCTCGGGATAACCAACTTTTGACATTTTTCTCAAAAGGTTAAAGTGATGGTTTGGAAAAGTGCCCCCAGCCCCTAGGAGCCATGCTGGATATCAGCGAATATGTAACTTTCGAAAACCAACTGATGGTGATCCAATCAACCCCTGCAACACATCATTTCCCTTCAAGCACTCAAAAATAGCCTCTTGCACCGAACACCGAACGAAATGAAGAAGGCAAGGCACGAGTCTCGATCTTTTTCCGCGTAATCGAGTGATGCGATGAAGAATCGATCTCTCTCCACGTGCGGCATCCGAGAGTTGTTGTGATGCGGGCGCGCTTACGTAACCGGCCAGTGCGCATGCGCCTCGCCGACGGCTCGTGGAGCGAGAGAATTTTTTCGGAGGGAGCGAGCGAACGAACCCCTTCCTTCACCCGGACTCCGGTTTATGCCCGGACGATGATGCGTTTCTCGGAAACGCGGGCGTGTGCGGGGCTGTTTTCTATCCTCATGCAAAGGATGCGATTATTACGAAGGGGATTTTGCAGTGCTGTCCTTCAAAAACAACCCACTCCAAATTGTACCCTAAAAACAACCCATTGAGATATTTTGATGACATAATTAAAATAATTTTAACATCTCATATACCCTGTCCTTCTATGCCATTTAGAGTAGCAGGGATGTAAAAACTGGTCAAAGAACTGTTTATTTACTTATTTTTTAAACAAGCTGAGATAATGTAGATTTTTGGCAAAAAAACGTGCTTCAGATTTACAGATTTTGTTAAAATATATGTTATAAAGACTTTAGAGCAGTTTTATGTTATCCCATTACTATGAGCATAAAATATGAAAGTTTTAGCTCAGTCCGCCAATTAGAGTCCTTCTAGGAAAAAGTGGGTATTTTTCAAATTCTTACTTAATTGACTGCCAATTTGTAATGGATAATTAGAATTAAAAATGCTTAGCACTAAAATGTTAGGGAGGATAAGCAACAATTTTTTGTTCGATTTAATTATCCTTTTTATTAAGCTTTTAATGGAGAAAATATTAAACAGTGGGTTGTTTTTAAAGGACAGCAGTATATATGGATAGTTATTTCGGGAGGGGCCCAAACGGTGGCGTATGTAGAAATTTATTTCGGGAGGGGCCCAAACGGTGGCGTATGTAGAAATTTATTTCGGGAGGGGCCAAAATATCCTCAAAAAAATTTAGATTTTAAACAGCCGAAAGCTAGAATTTCGCGCCGGGGGAGAGAACCCAAAAATATTCCTAAGTCTTCCCCTCATGCTTATTTAATAGATTCGATGTAGTTTTTTATTTAATATTTTCCAGGAATTATTTGCATCTTGTTGAAGTGAATATTGATAAATTGTGAATAGTAGAGTTCCAAGCACAAAAGGGAGGTCTGGGGGTCATCCCCCAGAAAAGTTTTGGAAATTTGACCCTAAAAAACAGGGTTTTAACTCATTTTAGTACAACTAGTCGGAATTCCCCCACCCCTTATATACGCCCCTGAGTATAAGGATATTTATTTCGGGAGGGGCCCAAAAGTATTCCTCAGCCCTACCCATGCATATTTGAATCGTCGGTTTGAAAAAAGAGAATAAGTCCAAAAACCAAGTTTTGAGAAAATCGAAAGAAACTGTATAAGTAAGGAAATTTTCATTGTATAACCTCAAAATGTGTACTGAAAATTCGGGATCCTTCTTAGTGTACAGCATAATCATCGAAAAAATACAAGTTTAAATATTCAAATATATTTTACAGTTGAAAAAAGTTGATGGACTTATAGAGCATTTTCAATCACATGACTCGGACCTAACAACGGCCTTAGCAACAGAAGATGTTGCAGTTTTTTGCCCTACAGAGGTTAACAGTTACAGAAAATGACTAGACGTGGAATTCTTCTATTGGAGCATTTGCAATCACGTGATCCCATACCTAAAAACCGCCTTAGCAACAGATAAACAACGGCCTTAGAAACAGTTAAAAGCCCTACAGAAGGTACACAGTTAAAAGAAAATAACCGGTTGTGACGTCACCTGAAAACACTCTATTCTCCTTTTTTCAACTTTATGAAATTTCGGTTGAAAAAATATCTTACATACACACACAACTTTAATCAACAACTAAATTATATTTCTGCTTAGTTCTCAGCACAAAAGTAAGAAAAGAAATAGTAAGACAAAAAAAATAAAATTTGTTTTCAGAGCTTTAATAAGTGAGTGAAAAACGTGAAAGTGAAAATAAAAAAGTGAAAAGAAGAGGAAGATGTTTGGAAGAAGAGAGGAGGAGGATTGAGGATTCATACGTCAACATTCGCAAAAGAACCTGTTTATTTTCCTCACGGTTAAACGGTTATTTTTCCTGAACTACTAGGGGGGGGGCAATTCGAAAATTCTCAACCAAATTGCCCCCCAGGTGGGCACGGACCACCAGGTTTTATTTACTTTCCAGGAAGGATTTTTTGCACAAAAAATAGACATAGGGGGCATAAAAAATTTAGAAAGGCTTTGGTGGGGGCATGGACCGAAAAAGGTTGGGAAACACTGGTTTAAACGGTCATTGTAAGTGGCAGAAATTTCAAAGAAACCCAGTAAAGTAAAATTAACAGTAAAATTTTTAGGGGGGAACTTCAGAAAATTTTTGGAATTTTCACCCTTAAAAGTAGTGTTTTAACTCATTTTGAGATCCCACAACTTGAGTTGTTGAGTTGCCCACAACTTTTCTTAATTAAGTTCTTTAAGACACAAATTCAACCTAAAAATGTATTAAAAAGTTGCATTGGACCTAGTAAATATGCATGAGGGGCTTGAGGAAACATTTTAGGCCCATCCCAAAATAATTTTAGATTAACAATCTTATCTAACTAACGGAAGGTTACAAAATTCGAAACGTATTTTATTGTAAAAATTTGATTTTATGAAAGATAATTATGCTAGTTAAATAGCTTTTTAAAAATTCAAAAGAATATTTTTTAAGTTCTAAAGTAAGAGTTTATATTATAATAATAATAATAATTCATTAACTTTGTTAAAAGTGTGTGCCAAAAATATTACTTTGGAAATTTGAGAAATTTGGGCTCCAAAAATTTCAATTCCGCGACTTCTAGGGCTTTGATTCGCGACTTTTTCGTCCAAATGTCTGGCAACACTGCGCAGGGCCGTATCCAAGGGGGTGGTTTTAGGGGCTCAAACCCCTCCCGAAATTTGGACAATGGACATCAATTTTAATTGCTTCTTGCTTAAAAATTATCTGACTCAAAAGAAGCGATATAACATAAAAGGTCTCAAAATGAGTTAAAACTCTACTTTTAGGGGTAAAAATTCCAAAACTTCTTTGAAGTAGGAGCCCTATAACTCCACTCAAAATTTTGCTGTTTATTTTACTATACTGGGTTTCTTTGAAAATTCTGCCGCTTTCAATGAGCCTTGTTCCAATCCAAAAAGGCCTCAAAATGAGCTAAAATGATTTTTTTTTTGGTGGTGGGGGGAAATTTTCAAAATTTTCTGGGGAGGACCCCCAGACACTCCAATTTTACTTTGAATTCACATTGTTTATAAATTTTGAAGTTAAGTTCACCAAAATTATTATTTGAATTGAATTTTGAATTTGAATTTTGAATTTATTGTCACAAACACAGTATTACATAAAATACAATGAAATGACAACACAAAAGAAAACAAATATTAAACATAAAAAGACAAATAAAAATAAAAAAATAATAACTATTATTTATGTGATACCAAAAAGGCAAAATTATGCCCGTATATAGTATCAACAATGATATCTACTACAATATTATCTCTGGCAACAGTTGCTTTTTACAACAGTTTTACAACAACAGGCAACAGTTTTATAAAATTTGCAAATTATGTAAAACTTAAAAACGTAAAAAAAGTACTCACAAGGAGGTACTACCTCAGAGAAAATGTTTGGTCAAAACCCAACCCGAAACAAAAGTCTAGTTACGGCCCTGATGGTTGTTCGGGAAGTTTTTATTACACCCAACTAATTCAAATCTATTTTAAACTCAAACAAAAACCATTTATACTAAAACCGGCCTCTGCAAAAGAAAAGAAAAACGGTTCCGAATGCATGTATATTATATCAATGGAGCTTCCTCTTATAAAACCAGTTACCTAACCCATTCGATAACGGTTGCATAAAGAGATCCACACGTGTCTGTACCGAGAAGCTATCGGTTCTAATGTCAGATTTTTATCGAATGAGAGATTATTACAACACCGGGAAAACAGGCCTGATTAGTAGCCGCCGCGTCATCCACTCTGCATGTCAATAATGTTTTGGCATGCAAATACGACGGTTATGGTGTCTAGGAAACGAGCAGAGTTTCTAATATATCTTCATAGCGATTCCAAAATACTGTAGTACAGTTTGATTTAAAATGATGTTATCAAATGTCATTAAAATTTTTAAGCTTCGTGACTTGACGATTTTTATCTTTAAAGTAACAAACATTGAATAGTGATTAGAATAATAACTAGGGGACGTTTGTAATCATGCAAATCAATGATATTTATTCTAATAAATTGAAGGCTATTTATTTCCACAGAGTTTTTCAGAAGTCCGTTTCATAGCTTTTCTCTTAAGGTCATGAAAGTAAGGTGTACCCCTAGGTAAGTGACCTTGGGGAATCCATTGAGCGAAATAAGTTAAAAATATTAATTATAAATTTTAAGGAGGTAGAATAATTATTAACCCTTCAATTATAAAGTTGCTAGCAATATCATAAGAAACGAGAGAAAAAAAATTCACGAAAATAGATTCAATATTCGAGGAGATTTAGGAAGTGAAAATAGCACTTTTTCACGTCTCAAAAGAGGAAAAAAAGTTCACAAATTGGCAAGTTTTCCCAGTGTTATCATGTAGTTTTTGCGGTTTTTTTTAGCTAAATAAAGGCAAATTTCAACTAAAAAAAATCACAGAAACTTTAAATAATGTTTTCAAATTTTAAATAATGCATTTTCCATTAGACTATTACGGATGTCATTTATTTAATTAGTACGAGACATTTCCCCACAATTTCAAGTCTACTTCTCAACCTAGAGCAAGGGTGGCCGACCCAAATGATCTTGAGGGCCACTTTGGAAAAACCTCAATACTCTCGTGGGCTGCATATATAGGATTTGAGCTGCTCAGAATGATAGTGACGTAAGTTGAAAAGCATAAAACAAGCATAGATTAGGGATTTTTTAAAAGATTTTTTTGCTTAGTATGACAGTTTCCTAAGTAAAATATTCATTAAAATGGACCTTTAAGAGCAGTCCCAAGAATGCCTTTTCCACCTTTTCCATAGGAACTAAACAGGTGCCGTTAAAAAAGCACTATGAATTACTCGAACCTAAGTTAGGTGGACTCGCACTAATGTCATTTTGAGAAGCTCACAAAACCAAAAATTTTTAGTGAAGTGAAAAACAAAATGAATTGATACTACGGCTCCTGGAAACTTATTCCCCCCCCCTCATGATGGTCAAGAGAAGAAAAACCCTGTTTTGAGGGGTAAAGTTTCAAAAATTTTCTAGGGAAGGACCCACAGATTCCCTTTTGTACTTGGAACTCTATTTTTAATAACTTTTAAACATTAATTTCATAAAAATGTACATCCAAAATTCGGACTTAGTGTACCAAAATTAATTAAAAACCTGGGTTTTTTTGTCGAACTTACGAAAAGTTTCTGGGGGAGGACCCCCAGACCCCCCTTTGGTACTTGTGTATTTTTATTACTAACAATTTTTCCTATATTAAGTTTTTAGGGCCTAAATTATCACCTAAAAACCTACATTGGACCAATTTAATATGTGGGGGAGGGGCTGGGGAGTAATTTTGGGCCCCTCCCGAAATAAATTTCTATATACGCCACTGATCTAGAGTATATTCAGCGTTAGAAATTGAGGGGAAAAACACTGGTCCGGCGGACCAGTGCTTTGCCAATCTTTCTGGTCCGCAACAAAAATCACTGGTCCGACATATTAAAAAAGACAGGTTTAAATATTATTATAAAGTTATACTGCACTGAATGTGAGTACCAAATGGTAATGTTAAAAATTAATACATATTCACAATAATAATTTTTCTTTTTCGCCGGGGGCTCCCCTATCTCAGCATTTCGGGTTGCTAGAACTGGAGGGTGGGATATTTTTTCACCACACACACTGGTCCGGCGGACCAGTGATTTTCTGATTCCACTGGTCCGAACGGTTTTTTAGCTGTCCCGGACCAGCAATCCATCACCGCAATTTCGAACGCTGAGTATATTCCACCATCACCATTACCAACATACAAGATTTCATAACAATAGGATAACCGAAATCATTCCCCCAAACCACCAGTTTCACAACAACCACTTAAATAAAAGTAAGTAATGCAAATCAAACGCTCGAAAAAATCCTACCGTCCTCGCCACAGGATCAGGGGCATCAGCCCCCAGAGAGGGGGTGGCTCCTTCTTCGTCGCTCGCCGCATTCGAACTCCGACCTCGGTCGCGTGCTTTGACACTTCTCAACCTCCCTTGACCGCGCTCAAACGATTCAGAGCACCTAATTATCGTTTGTGGGAATAAAAACAGCTCAGGGACAGCGATAAGAAGGAGGAGGGGGGAAGGAATTATTACCTTCGATGTTACAGAACGGATGATGAAAGTTCTTCTGTTTTTGGGGTTCCTATCTGAGACCTTGGAATTTCTTGGTAGAATTTTTTTTGTGTTAAGATGGGGAGATAAATCGCGAAAAAATTGTTTATCTGTTTTTGTTTGTTTGTGACTAGAAAACACTTTCTACTGGGGTGACAAAAGATGAAGGTCTTGGGTTCACACTGCAAATGATGCTAACACATTATCAGGCGCGGATCCAGCACGGCTCCAAGGGGGGCACTTTTCCAGACCATCACCTTTAACTTTTGAGAAAAATGTCAAAATGTTGGGGATTTTCTTATAAGTATCACCGAAGATCCCCTTTTGGAACCGCTGGGGTGTGGGAGTCTCTCCTCCCAGAAAAAAATTTGAAATTTGACCTGTAAAAGTAGGATTTTAACTCATTTTAAGTACTTTTTGGGACTTTTTTTCGCACTTATGAGGGATTTTTTTGGGTCCAAGGCGAGGCACTGTCCAGAGTGCCCCCCTAGATCCACCACTGAACATTATAAACACATTTGAGAATACTTTTTTGTCCCCAAATTTACAACACTTTGGTTGTGTCATCAGGTGGAACACCTTATCAACTTATTGCGTTGTGATAGCGTTCAGAATACCTTGGAAGATTTATTCTACAACAAAATATAAATCTGTCCTACCAGCTACCACATTTAATTTCCGTTTATCGTTGCAACAAAGAAATTAAAAACTAAAATTCAAAAATCAATAAAACAATATATGAAAACTAAAAAAAGATAAAAATATGCGGTTTGTTGCATCCTACTCCAGACAGGCGCAGACAGTTCCCTCCCCATGGACCCAAAAAAAAGTACTCAAAATGAGTTAAAACCCTACTTCTACAGGTCAATTTTCAATTTTTTTTTTCTGGGGGAGGACTCCCATCCCCTTAGCAGTACCAAAAGGGGAACTTGAGTGATACTTTTTAAAAAATTTCCAACATTTTGATATTTTTCTCAAAAGGTAAAGGTGATGATCTGGAAAAGTGCCCCCCCCCGTGGAGCCGTGCTGGATCCAGGGATAAAAAGGGAGAAAAGAGGGAAAAGGCGTGAAAGAAGAAAGTAAATTCTGAAAAACCAGAATACTTTTTCCGTCATTAAAAAAATTACTTCATTTTACCCTTTTTTCTTTTCTATTCCATTTACAGCACACAGAATAAAAAAAGGATAAATTGACTTAAATTTCAATATAAATTTTGGCAAATTCAAGGAGCTCTATCTACTTATACACAGGGGATACAGTTATTTTTGTTATAATATTACCAAAAATTGTTCAGTCATTAAAAAATGTACTTCTTTTTACCCTTATTTCTTTTCCATTCCATTTACAACACAAAGAATAAAAAAGGACAAATTGACTTAAATTTAAATTTCGCCAAATTCAAGGAGCGATACCTACTTATATACGGAATACAGTTATTTTTCCCCTTTTCCAACTCATGTGTAAGATCAAAGCTTGGAGATTTTTTGAGCACAAAAAGTGAATTTTCCATTTTTTTTTGGACTTATTCCCTATTTCCAAACTGACGATTCAATTTCCCTGTATTTTCTCGAATATAACGCGTCAACATTCGAAAATCTTCCCCCCCCCACCCACACACGTGTTGGATACATCATCAGGAAAACTGGGAGCATGAATGGGAGAAGTCACGTGGGGGGAGAGATCACGTGTCAGGCGATGACGTCATCCGATCCCGACCTCAATGGGGAGGAGGAGGATGAAAATGATCCCCGGTGGTGGGGAAAAAAACCACGCTTACCCCCAAAAGAATCTCTATTCTTGACCACCGTCCGTTTCGGACGCAACTGGATGACGTATGCTGATGATGGAGACGAACTAATAAAAGATTAAGAATTGGAGAGGGCTTTTTATGTATTTTTGGATTTCATTGGTGATGTGTTTCTATACAGGGTGTTTCAAAAGTCCCTTTGACGGATTTTATGTTGAACCTAGGGTCATGGAAGTAAGGTCTACCCCTAGTTAAGTGACCATGGACTATCCATTGAGATGACTTACAGCGACCCTAGTGGCAAAATTTGGAAGTAACAAAATTTAATTAAAAAAACTAAAAGAGATAGAGCAAAAATCTCAATGAGGGTATTGTTGCCAATGTTATGGAAAACTCACTGATAAAAATTTCATGAAAATATCGTGAATATTCGCGGTGATATTTGCGTGGGGGAATAGGACTTTTTCAGGCCTTAAAAAAAAGATTCGCAAATTTGGTAGTTTTTCGGTGTTTTTATGTTGTTTTTTGTTTTTTAGTAAGATAAGGACACAATTTCATCTCAAAAATCAAAAACGCAAAAATCTCTCATTGTGGCCTGAAAAGTGCTATTTTCACACTCTAATATCTCCGCGAATATTCACGATATTTTCATGAAATATTTTCCTGTGAGTTTTTCATAATTTTGTCAACAATATTCGTACTGAAGTTTTTGCTCTATCCTCTTTAGTTTTTAAATTAAATTTCATAACTTTTTTATTTCGCCGCTATGGTCGCTGTAAGTCATTTTAATGGATTCTCCATGGTCACTTATATAGGGGTAGACCTTACTTCCATGACCCTAGGAGATGTTTTTTCAAAATAAAGCCGTGAAAGCGAAAGGGACTTTTGAAATTTGAAACACCTTGTATAGTTTATTCAAAAAACTGTGCTATCCAAAAATCATCAAAATAACATTATTTACTTCATTTCCAATGTTTTAATGTTGCTTTTAACACTAACGGGGTTAGAAGCAAAGATATTTTTAACTCCCTCTGAGATGGTATTTCACTCCTTGAAAATCGGAAATACTCCTTAAAAAAACTAGCCAAGAGTATTTTCACTCTTCGAATTTTTAGGTTAAAGGTTTTTTAAGGTTTATATTGGTCTTCGTCTTTAAGTGAATTTTCGTCGTCGGAACCCAAAACAGAAGGCAAGTGGCCAAAACACTGTTCTGTCTCTATTTGTGAACCCTTTTTCGGTATCAGTCACGGCACCCTAATCACATACTTTTTAATTGTGTTTTCATACAGCCATAGTAATTTTTTTATTCATTGTTCTGATGATTAGAGAGTTTGATTGCGGTTTTCGTGTTTCTGTATATGTAGTTCATGCTATTTCCGTATTTCACTCCTCCTAAAAAAAGTCAAGGAGTATTTTTACTCTTACAAAAAATCCTCGGAATAACACATGGTTAGAAGCTATCAGACCAATCGCAGACATCTGTTGCTTCGAATCCAACGTTCTGACCACAGCCCCAGTTTATATGATCCAACATCATCACATCGTGTCGAAATGACTTCATTTCAGCAGAGAAGGAAAGTAAAAGGATAAAAGTCACATAACTCAGTGAAATAACGATTCGGACTTACTTCATCCACCAACCAACCCCGTTTCGTTATCAAAGGAGGAAAAAGGGCCCCCAGAAGAGGGCCTCAGCAACTCTTTCCTCACAAACCCGCTTGACCAGAGGGGCCCCAACCACCACCTGCTGTCTGTAGGGGAAAGTGGAAGGGTTGTTGCGCCAGAGCAACCGTAGAGGCGCTATATGGAGAGGGAAGTATGGCGTGGTAACCCAACATAGTGTGTGTGTGTGGAAAAAAATAATCTTTAACATAAGAAGTACCGTAAGACGGGTTGATATTATAAAGGGTGTTTTAAAAATCCGTTTCAGGGCTTTTATTTGGAAACAACGTATCCAAGGGTTAAGGAAGTAAGGTGTACCCCTAGGTAAGTGACCATGGAGAATCCATTGAGATTACTCACAGCGCCCCTAGCGGCGAAATAAAAAAGTTTAAAAAATTCCTTAAAAAATCATAAAGATTGAGCAAAATCTTTAATGAGAATATTGTTGTCAATATTATAAAAAATTCGCTGAAAAAATGTCATGAATATATCGTGAATATTCAAGGCATGTGAAAATGGCACTTTTTCAGGCCTCCACATAGAAACTTCAGAGTTTTAGAGTCAGGGGGGGGATATAATACATCCCCAAAGTCCTGCTCGGATTTGAAATTATAGACCATTTCACTTGGGCATTCACACAAAATTGAGGATCTTTAGGAGAATTTAGAATTGAGATATACAAGGAGGGTGTTCAAACTAATTTAATGAGTCCGTTTAACGGCTTTTATTTTGAACCGCATCGTCTCTTGGGGTCTTGGAAGTAAGGTTTACCCCTAGGTTAGTGTGCGTACTTAATCCATTTGGATGCTTCTAGCTTCGAAGTAAGAAAGTTCAAAAAATAATTAAAAACTAAAGGAGATAGATCAAAAACTTCAGTAAGAAAATTATTGCCAATATATGTAATAAAACCATATAAAAAAATACTTCATGAAAATATCTTCAGTATTCGAGAAGATATTAGCAAGTGAAAATGGCCCTTTTTCATGTATTTAAAAGTTTGCAAACATAGCTACTTCTTCAATGCTATCATGCATTTTTTAGTTTTAGTTAAATAAAGACAAATTTTAATTCAAATAAAACTTGCATATTTGCGAACTAATTTTTAAGGCTTGAAAAAGTGTTCTGAACTCTTTTCTTGGCGTTTGTCTTGATATTGCAAACAATTCTCTCAATGAAGTTTTCGTTCTAATCTCCATTAGGTTTTAAATGATTTTTTAACTTTCTTATTACACCACTAGGGGCGCCGTAAGCCGTCTCAATGGTTCCAGTATAATCACTTACCTGGTAGAGGTTCACCTTACTTCCATGATGACCTTAAGAGACGTTGGTTCAAAATAAAAGCCGCAAAACGGACTTTCGAAACACACTGTATAAGGAAACTCGAATGACAGGTTCAAAGCTCTCTCTCTGTATACTGCCTCTACGGCTAGAACCCTTCTGCAACCACCACCAAGGCCCCTTCAAGGGCCTCCCGTTCGTTACCCTTTCTTTTGCAACAATCCTTTTGAGACGGGAGGAGCACCTGTTGGTGTCGCAAGACGACCCCCGGGAGTGCGATGACTCTGGGAGGGAGGACCCGCTTACTATTGGCCGCCTGGAGCTGTGGGTCAAGGCGCCCGGAGAAGGGTTCGATTCTATTCCAACACTTTCGGTTTCTATCTTCTTCGGTTACCTGGGGGTGTGTTGCGCAAGGCCCTCTGGAAAGTGGCAGGATGCTTACAAAACCGAGAACCTGACTTTAGATAAGGGGGGACTCGATGTTATATAGCAGGGCCGTAACCAGACTTTTGTTTCGGGGGGGGGGGGGGTTGACTCAAATATTTTCTGAGGTACCTTCTTACGGGTACTTTTATACGTTAAGTTTTAGATGACAACACTGGATTGAAATTTTGATGCACTAAATTTCAAAATTGCATAAAAATATGAATTCCAAGTAAAAGGGGGTCTGGGTGGTCCTCCCCCAGAAAATTTTTGGAAATTTGCCCCTCTAAAGAGTGTTTTAGCTAATTTTGAGACCCTTTAGATTACACCCAAAAAGCACCACTCATTGTAAGCGGCCGAATTTTTAAGGTAAAAAGAAGGTATATTGTAATAAATGGCAAAATGTTGAGGGTGTTTTTCGGTTCCTACACCAGAAAAATTTTTGAATTTTGCCCCTAAAAGTGGCATTTTAACTCATTTTGAGACACTTTATAGGTTACATCACAGAGGATCACTCCTTGTAAATCACACAAGTTTGAAGGAAAAACCGTACTTAATAGATTTCAAAATCCTCAAAAATAGGATTTTGACTCATTTTGAGACCCTTTGGGTTATACCCGAAGAGGATTGCTCCTTGTGATACACAATTTTCAAGAAAAATAGTATAAAAATTGATGTCAAAATTTCGGGGGGGGGGGGTTGAACCCCTAAGCCCTCCCCTTGGGTACGGCCCTGTTACATAGGATACCTCCTTTTAAGAGTTAAGTTTTAGATCACTTACGTAACTACTTTTTAATTTTTCTGTACTACATTTCAAACTGTGTTGTAAACAATGTGGATCAATAATCACTATACTATACACCCCAACGTTTCCTGAACCCAGTACGTCACTACACGGAAGGAGAAAAGGGGTAATCACAAAGCCTGTTGGGTTGCTAGGACGCAAATTCGTCCTAGCAACGCAATCGGTAACCGTAACGCAACGCAAATCGTGATGAAAAGGCACTACATGGGTTCAACAAAATAATCATATTTTTAAATTGAATGTTCTTCATTTCTCTCAAAGTTCAGACACTGCAATGGGAACTACTTTGTTAGTTGTGTTCGGCACTAGTTAACTAGAACTAGTTGCAACTAGTAGTTAACTACCGATCAACTAGTAGTTAACTAGTAGTTTAACTACTTTTAGTTTTAAGTAGTTCAACTACTAGTTTAACTACTTTTTTAATCAACTACTAGTTAAAACTACTTTCAAATTTTCAACTACTTCAAAAAAAAATTATTTAAAATTTAAAAAGATATTTAAAATTGTTATCAAAGGTAGAGTACTCAAATACCATAACCAGAAATTAAGTCCATTTTTGCGCGAAGTATGAACGTTTTTTGTGACATAGATAAAAAGATGTATTAGAATTTTGCCAAAAAGTATGTTATGAAATTAAATAGACTAGTTAACTAGTAGTTAACTACTTTGGGAAAAAGTTAACTACTAGTTACAACTAGTCCCAGGAAAAAATAGTTAACTACTAGTTACAACTACAATTTCCCAGACTAGTTAGTAGTTGGAAGATAACTATTTTTTGACCACTATTTGTTAGTGACGACGTCATAGAGTCAACTAACGTTGCTACAGAGTCAACAGAAAGCCTGGTGGGTTTATAGGAGGAGTTTCGGTACGCAAATGGTGATAAAATGACGCTATGGATTTAAAAAAATAATCATATTTCTAAATTGAAGCTCTTAATTTCAATTAAAATTCAGACACCGCGCTGGAAACTACTTTCTTTGTTTTTTTTTCTCAGTAACGTCACAGTCTAGTATGGTAAAATTAGGGGTCTTGGGGGTCCCCTCCCAGAAAAATAGAAGAATATAGAAATTTATTTCGGCCCAAAATTATTGCTCAGCCCCCCATGCATATTTAATAGGTCCAATGTAGCTTTTTAATGCATTTTTTAAATAGAATTTGTGCCTTAAAAAACTTAATTGGAAAAAAATTAAGTTAAAAATTAATTAAAATTATTTTTAAAAAATTAATTAAAAAAAAGTTCCAAATACCAAAGGGGGTCTAGAGAGCCCAGAAAATTTTTTGAAACTTTACTCTAAAAAATTTAATTTTTAACTAGTTTTGCTACATCTGTTCCGAATTTTGGATATATTTTAGGTAGGATTTGCATTTTGATGAACTTAATTAAAAAAAAGGTGTAAATAATAAAGTTTGAATTACAAAAGGGGATTTGGGGGGTCCTCCCCAGAAAATTTTATGAAATTTGATCCTAAAAAACAGGATTTTAACTTGTTTTGGTACAAGTCCGAATTTATGGAGGATGGGCTAAACCCCCTTTATATACGCCCCTGGGATGGAAAAAATGTCCATGTTTGTAAATAATTCAAAAGAAGACACTTAAATTCTATTTCTATCCCGGCCGTTTTTGCCAAGAATTTCAGGTCAGAAAAGTAATACAAAACATGCCCTAACTTCCCAATTTTAAACACCCTGCTAATCTAAGGAGAAAAAAATTTCATGACACTTTAACATGGTATAAGATAAAAACTGAACTGTATAACATTCAATTTTTAAAAGAGATTACTGATTTCATAAAAAGATGTTTACTTTTGAAGACAGGCTCTTTAACATTTTATGATGAAAGATAACTAATAATAGGGGTTTTATTTATTAAAAACCATACAAACATTCATTGAGAAATAAAGATGTGAACCCAATGTAAACATACGCGAAAAATTTATCTACAAACTTTAATACACATATCAATGTTTTAATACAAAAAAAATATTTGACACTTTTTACAAGTCAACATTTTTCATGCTTCTATTCGGTATTTTTTTTTAACGCGCAATGCAGATTTGCTGGCTCTCAGCAGTAAAATCAACTTAACTGCACTAGTCCAGTGTTAAAAATACGTTTTTCGTAAAAAGTTTTCTCAAAGCTCGATCATCATGCTGAAAAACCTATCACAATTTTTTTTAAATGCTGCGGTTATCCTATAGTTTATTTGGTTAGTTATAATTATCCTTTTTGGTGTCATTTTAGAATTTTTTATGCGTATTTCTCACGTGGCTTAGTTTTCCTTGGTTGGATCTAATCCTGCTTTTTTTTCGTGGGTAAACCAGCATTAAATTCTGGTTGAACACACAAGAAAATTAAAAAGGAAAAGAAAAAACAAACAAGGTTTTACGATCTTTTTTGTTAAAGATTAAATTATTGCCTTGTATCTTTAATATTCACTTTTGAGAGATTTTTAAGTATTTTTAGATTTTAAAGTAGCCTTTGTTTTGCTTGATATCAAGAAATTTATTTTTTTAAAATATACTATTTTTACAAATTTTAAGATGATTTAAAAAAAACACTTTTTAAAAAGATTTTGAAACTCTTTTAAAGCTTTCTGAAAAATATTTTGTTATTAAAAGCAAAGTTCGTATTATAAGTTTTCATTAAGGATAAGTAAATGTTTCTATTTTATAGTAAACTCATTTTTTTCTTCTTTATTAATTGAAAATACAAATCCCTAAAGATCATGTATGTGATAATTGAATACTTTTTTTCCCTCATTTTTTGGCAGTTATTTGGTGGATAAAATATACCAAATATCTCTTTTAAATTTATTTTTTTAAAAACAGCTGAAAACTGTTTTATTCTTTATTAAATTTTTAAATTAGATTTTTTCCTTTCATCATTCAATTATAATATCATTTACAACACATATCTTTTAATTAACTTAAATTATCTAAAAACCTAATTTAGGTTTATTATTAATGTTATTCATTTACTATAGAAAAGTAATAGGAAAATATTAAATTTACAATAATTCTAAAAAAATAATGAGTAAAGAATTATTATTTAAAAATTATAATAAATGTAATTTAATGAATAAATAAATTTAACCAATCCCATAAACTTTAAATTACAATTTAACTTATATAAAGAGAATTTTCAAACTTTTTGTATCAAGTCGGTTTTAACTCTAATTTTTAATGCAATTAATGAAAGCTAAATAAAATTTTCAAATCAATATTTAACTGTACGATGAAAACTTAATTTAAGTTATGAAATAACTTTACAAAGCAAAACAGTTAGTAATTGTAATTGAAAATAACTTTTTTTTTAAGAAATGAAATTCCTTTTTTTTTTTTTTTTAAGTATTTTTCCTCAACTTTTATGCGTCTTATAAAAAGTTAAGTCTGATGCATGGAGATAGATAAAATATTTAACATACAAATAAAATATATAAAGGATATGATATAGATAAGTAAAGTACACACATTTTATTAATTAAAATTTGTTACTGATCTTTATTATAAACGTAGAAATTGTCCGTTTTTATAAAAGTCCTCCATTTTTTGTTGTTATGCAACCTGCCCATAAGTTTAACACAAAAATACAAAGCACCTAGCAAAGTATATTTACATAATGAATTTGTTTCCTTAATCTTTTGAAAGTTTTATGTACATCGTCAGATAAGAATAAATTAGCAAATTAGCAACATAAGTACGAAATATTTAGATTGAAGAATCTTAGTATAAATAAAATAATCATGAATAATATCCAAGATAAAATATAAAAAAACATGCTTGTGTGTTATATTTGATTGGCTTGTACTTTTTACTTCGGGATAATTATTCATTAATTTATTCTAACCTCTACTTATTAATAACGTATCACAATTCATTTAATTGCATCATTGAATTTTAAATCTTTGATTATGTAGGTATTAAAGTTTTGCATAATGTTTTATAATTGTCTTTCACTTATGTAGATTACATTAATCGTAACACCGATATATAGAGGTAAATGGAAACAATTTAAAGTGATATTAATGGAGAAAAATATTTTTTAAATAGGTGTTTCACAGTAACCATACATTTTTTTTTTAAATTTTCATAAATAAAAAAAATCTAACACTTATAATGTTTTTATATTAAATCGTTGTATTATTTGAACCAAAACTTAATTTTACTAATAAGGTGAAAAAAAAATTTTTAACCTGAAAAGTCATTCATAGAGAAATTGTTACATCTCATTCCCATATCTTACTTACATCGCATTCATTAATTAATTTAATGATTAGTTATTTTTTTTAATAATGAGGTATAGAGCATTTTCAATCACATGACTCGGACTTAACAACGGCCATAGCAACAGAAGGTTGTTACAGTTTTTTGCCCTACAGAGGTTAACAGTTACAAAAATGACTAGCCGTGGAATTCTTCTATTGCAGCATTTGCAATCACGTGACCCCATACCTAATAACCGCCTTAGCAACAGATAAACAACGGTCTTAGCAACAGTTAAAAGCCCTACAGTAGATACACAATTAAAAGAAAATAACCGGTTGTGACGTCACCTGAAAACACTCTATTTTATTTTCACGTTTTAAGATTAAATTTTATTAAAATAGTAGATAAAAAACCATGAAGAATGCCATTAAATGAAGTATTTTCGTAGCCTAGTTTCTGAGATATAAGTTTTTGAAATTTCGTTTTGCGTTTTGGCACGAAAACAGAAACACTGTTGTTTACATGCGCTGTGACGTCACATCCAACAGAATTCCGTTTTACGATCAAAACAGTACAACACTAGTTTCGAGTGCGCTGTGACGCCAAATCCCGTTTTTTGATCACATATGACTTTACTAGTGTTTTGGCAAAAATAAAATTGAATTTTAAATTATTTAAAACATATTTTTGCACTTAAAATTCTGATATTTGAGTGTTTTAAACTATAACGTATCAAAAAAGTGAAAAATTAAGCAAATCCCTCACGTATGCAAATACCTCATTTTAATAGAGCATTTTCAATCACATGACTCGGACCTAACAACGGCCTTAGCAACAGAAGATGTTACAGTTTTTTGCCCTACAGAGGTTAACAGTTACAGAAAATGACTAGCCGTGGAATTCTCCTATTGGAGCATTTGCAATCACGTGATCCCATACCTAAAAAACGCCTTAGCAACAGATAAACAACGGCCTTAGCAACAGTTAAAAGCCCTACCGAAGGTACACAGTTAAAAGAAAATAACCGGTTGTGACGTCACCTGAAAACACTCTATAAGTTTTCACTTAATAATTTTTCACTTGGTATTTTTTACATCCTTGTTACATATTTTTAGATGAAATTCATCATCTACTTTACACGTGAAGTTCGTTCACCACATTGTACTCAACGATGCGATGTTTTTTATACATTTATTCGTCTTACTGAGGTCGTTAAAGCAACAGGATATTTGCTTTTTGCGTAAGGAGAATCATAAAGAACACATTGAGTCACAATCGTCTACCTTGACTTAGTTATTTTATTACTACGTTTTCTAACGAAAAATTACCTTAACACATCAAATAGATAAGGTATTTACTAAAGTATCAATAATAAATACCCCACTACCTTATCAAATTGATATTGATAATTTAATATGAATTAGATAAGACATTTATTTAATGTTAAAATATTTGCTTATTACATGAAATATGACTTTGTGTTATTGAATTGTAAAAGTTATAAATAGGAGGAGAAAAATATGAATGAAAATTGATGTCAATATAAAGAACTATTTTCGAGTTTGTAAACAGTAACGATATAAGCTGATGAAAATTTTAATATATTTTATGTAAGAATTGTTACATAAAATATGTAAGAATTGTTGTCAATATAAGGGACTCTTTTGAAGTTTGTGAACAGCAATGACGTAAGCTGAAGAAAAATTCAATACATTTTATGTAAGAATTATAATTACTACTTAATGTTTTATGCAGTAAACATACAAAATAATAAGACATAATAGTTTTGTTGTTATTCACCATATATGTTGGTTACAACAAGATATATAAGTCTTTTGGAAATGCAAAAAGCATAAAAAGTATCATAAAGAACACATTGAGTCACTTTCGTCTGCCTTGCCGGATTTTTATCATTCGGTTTTCACTTGAAATAATTGTTATTAATAATTTAATATACACTATGTGTAATATAATTTTATTAATTAATTATTATTTATTAATTATAGAGTTACTTAACTTATTAATTGTACAGGGAGCATAGGAAAGTCCCTTTAACCTGAAAATACTCTCGAACGAAGAGAGCTAATAAGGCTATGTATGTTATGTTTGCATATTTTAGTTAAATAAGGACAAATTTCAATTGCAAAAATCGAAGAAACTTGCAAACTTACGAAATTTATCTTTTTTGATGCTTGAAAAAGAGTGCTATTTTCACATGCTAATATTTCCTCGAATATTGAAGATATTTTCATGAAATTTTTTTCTGCGTTTTTTTCATGATAGTGGCAACAAATTTATCATTGAAGTTTTTGTTCTATCGCCTTTATATTTTTAATTAATTTTTTTAACTTTCTTATTTTGCCCCTAGCGTCGCTGCTGTCGTTTGCATTAGGTCGGGCGTAGTCGCTTTACTATACCGTTACATAACTTACATAGCTTTAGCTCTCTCCGTGTGAGAGTATTTTAAGTTTAAGGGACTTTGCTCTGCACCCTGTATGTCACCTATACGGGACACAGTCCTCTTGGTGATGCATATGATGTTTTCCTAACTTTTTGTGTATACCTAATTATGTTACGTAAATAAAGCTATTATTATAATAAACTATTTGCTTTTTCCATGAGCAATGAACATTATGATCAACTGAAATCAAATTATAAAATTTTGTAAAAGAAAAATATATTTAACAAAACTTGATATCAGTAATTAACTTTAAAGCTAGAACTAATTTAAACTACTAGTTTAAAATTTGTAAACATTAATCACATAAAATTTTCTAAAGTAAGAATTACAAAACTAAAAACTAAATAACTATCAACACTCGAAAAGTAAATATCTTATATAATTGATATTGAAATATTTGACTTCCCGTCATCTAAATATATTTGCTTTAAAACTAAATTATAAATTTATAATGTATCATAGAAGTAGGTAGCAACAAAAATTGGTATCGAAGCAAATTTGTAAAGAGAAATGACGTGAAAAGAAATTAATTTAACACAGGAACTAATATGCTACAACCTTTAACAAAAATAATTTAATGCTGGCAATCAATAATGTTAAATCGTTTAGTTTAATGTATTGAGTATAAATTATTTATTATTCTGTAATTAAATACATTTTGAGGTAAAGTGAAATTCAATAATGCAGGGGTGTATGGTGTATCAATGATTTAAAAAAAATGTTTAAAAGTAAAAGGAAATGCTTCAATAGGATTATGAATTAGGTTTTATAAGTTTGGGTAAAAGTTATGGGTTACCTTAGTTTAAAAAGGAAATTTTTCATTCGTAACTTTTTCAAAATTATCTTCGTTTACAATTGAAAAACAAATTTTTAATTTCAACTAACTTAACATTATACAGGATGTTTCAAAAGTCCAGGGATTTTATTTGGAAACAACGTCTCCTAGGGTCATGGAAGTAAGGTTTACCCCTAGGTAAGTGACCATGGAGAATCCATTGAGATAAATTTACAGTGCCTGTAGAGGCGAAATAAAAAAAAATTAAAAAATAATTAAAAAACTAAAGGAGAGCAAAAACTTCATTACGAATATTGTTGCCAATATTGGAAAAAACTCACTGGAAAAACATTCATGATAACATCGTATGTTAGCGTGTGAAAATAGTACTTTTTTAGGTCTTAAAAAATACTTAAAAAGTCGCAAATTCGTAATGTTTTTTTTTTAACTTAAGATTTTGTCTTCATTTAACTAAAAACACAAAATACATAATAACACTGAAGAACTAGCAAATTTGCGAATTTTTTTTTCTTCTTTGAGGCCTGAAAAAGTGTTATTTTCACACGTTAATAACTCCGCGAATATTCACGATATTTTCATGAATTATTTTCTAGTGAGATTTTCATAATATTGGCAACAATATTCGTATGGAAGTTTTTACTCTATCTCCTTTAGTTTTTTAATTAATAATTTTAACTTTTTTACTTCACCTCCACGGGCACTGTAATATCTCACTGGATTCTCTATGGTCACTTACTTAAGGGTGCACTTTACTTACATGACGTTGTTTCCGAATAAAAGGCGTGAAACGGGCTTTTGAAACACCTTGTCCCTGTATAGTATACAGGGTGTATACTGTATTTTTAAAAAAATTAAAGGATAAAATGAAGGACCTCCCCCGTCATGGGCGTAACTAAGGGGGGTATTGGGGTTGTAACCCCCCCCCATTACATCGACGGTTCTAAAACATGAAAAACTGGGAAAAAAATTCCCTTTACAAGGAAGGCGGTTAACAAGGAACTGTTCTTTTAGGAACTAACCCAAAGGGTCTCAAATTGAGTTTAAACACTACATTGAGAGACAAATTTTTAAAAAATTTCTGGGGGAGAACCCCCAAACCCCCCTCTAAAATGTTTACGTCTGTTATAGTGCTATACTGTATTTTTCCCTTGAAAATTAAAGTCTCTTAGATGAAGTTTTCCCTTCGGAAGTTTTGCCAAAAAAAAGTTGTTTATATTATACCTATATTATGAGACATTTTTTAAAAGGGAGTAATATTTGGGAGGGGTGACTGGTCGGAGTAACACCCCCCATGAGTCAACTCTAGTTACGCCACTGTCCCCCGTCACACCTTCACAAAGTACTATTTCCCCTAAATACATATATCCCTAATGGTTAAATCAAATCATTAAGGATCAATATAGGGTCACGACTTAAACGCGTTTTTCTCAGTTTCTCTATTTTTTTACTTTCCCGCAACTATAAAAAATTTCTATTGAATGTAGAGCTCTGAAATTTTTTGTGGTTACTCTAAAAAGGGATCCTAACTCAATGACCCTTGGATACGTGTATTTGACCTTTAGTTTTTATTTTTTTAACCATAATGCAAGTTATTTTTTCAAAAATTTCATGTTTCCAAAGTTTTTATTTTTAAAAATATTTCTACACAATATTTTACAAAATCCAAGGTATGTTGAATTAATACATGCTTTAGTATGATATCAAAATTAGGGTTATAAATTGAATATTAAAGAAATTATCTTGCGGGAAAGTCATGCAAACTAATTTCAAAACAAAAAAAAAAATTCGTTTTTTTTTTTTTTTTGTTTAAAAAAATTGTTGAGTTAAATTACTTATAGTGTGTGCTGTCCTTTAAAAACAACCCGCTCCAAATTGTACCCTAAAAACAACCCATTGAGATTTTTTAATTAAAGAATTAAAATAATTTTACCATCTCATATACCCTGTCTTTCTATGCCCTTTAGAGTGTCAGAGGTGTAAAAACTGGTGTTAGAACGGTTCATTTACTTATTTTTTAAACAAGCTGAGAAAATGTAGATTTTTGGCAAAAAATGTGCTTCAGATTTGCAGATTTTGTAAAAATGCATGCTTTAGAGCATTTTTCGCGCGTTTTTATGTTTTCCCATTACTACGAGAATAAAATATTAAAGTTTTAGCTCAGTCCGCCAATTAGAGTCCTTCTAGGAAAAAGTGGTTTTTTTTCAAATTCTTACTTAATTGGCTGCCAATTTGTAATGGAGAGTTGGAATTAAGCACTAAAATGTTAGGGAGGATAAGCCGCTAGTACAGATTTTTGTTCGATTTAATTATCCTTTTTATTAAGCTTTTAATGAAGAAAATATGAAACAGTGGGTTGTTTTTAAAGGACAGCACTATATATGATTGCAATTTTATAAAAGCCATACATTTATCTCTATACTGTAAAAATCTCATGAAAAAATATTCAAAATTTAAGTTTTTATGAGAACTCGGGTGTTTTTGTGACCAACGCAGTATCTACAAGGTACTAGCTCCCCTTAAACACCGGTTTCCAACTTTAATCAGAATCCAACCACAAGTTTTGAAACTCTTTGCTTCTTTATCGAAAATATCCTCCTAATGAAAAGGTTAACTTCCCGAAGAGCAGAAGAAAAAAAACAATTCGGAGATTAGTGACAAAAATACCCCCATAATATCATTCCCATTACTTCGCACGTGCGCTACTTGCAAGTCGGAAAGAGGGAATGAGATATCCTCACTTATGAAATTTACGTAATTCGCAGTCTGGACGAATAGGGGAACGTTTGCAAATGAAGTCACACAGTTTCATGTCACAAATTAAATCAGTTTGAAAAAGGGAATAAGTCCAAAAAATGGCAAATTGACATTTTGTGCTAAAAAAAAAATCTCCAAACTCCGCTCTACACATGAGTGGGAAGAGGGAGGAAATAATTACCAGGAAGATATGAGAAACGATGTCCATTCATTGTATTTTTTAATTTAATTTGGAATTAAAATTAATTTGTCTTTCTTTTCTCATTCTTTGAGCTGTAAACTAAGAATAACCAAATATTTTCTATCAATTTAAAAGTGTTCTCTATACTTCGTTTTTTTCCTTGAATGTTTGACTTCATTCATATTCACTTACTCCATTGATGTTTAATTTCATTTGTCGAACCCTTTCTATTTCTCACTTAAGAACTCTGGAGTAAGCAGAAATTTAATTTGAATTGTCGATTAAAGTGGTTTTTCAGATTTTTCTTCAGTCCACCAATATATTTTCTCAACCTGTATAATATTTTTTAATATACTTATACTCTTCGATGATTGCTCTTTTTTCTAAATAGTATCCTGAATTTCTAGTAAAAATTCGGTGATTACACGAGGAAAATTCCATTACTTAGTATACAATTTTTTTTTCAATTTTCTCAAAACTTGGTATTTCTATGAACTTATTCCCTTTTTCAAACTGACTATTCAATTTGTGAACCCCCCCCCCTCAACGAACTAAGAGAAAATGTAGCATTTCTAAGAGCAACATCGAGTGATAGTTAAGAGAGCCACATTAATTCACTTCAGATCTTATCAATAATAGCCCGACAATAACACCATCCCCGCACACGTGGGGGTGCCACACGTGGAAGAGAGAGAGAGATCAACCCCCTTGAATCGATTACGGGGAAAAGAGAAACCTTCGAAGTCTCGCGTTTCTCCCTCCTCGTTTCTCCCTTTTTTAGTCCCATCAATGACCACGCGTGTCGGGTTTAAGAACCAGTGATGACGTACGCATATAGAAATGTATTTCGGGAGGGGTATCCTCTGAAAAATAAGTTTTGTCATCGTCAGACCTAAAAAGCTAGGTTTTTGCATCAGAGAGATGACCCAAAAGTTTTCCTAACAGGGGCAGGCACGGATCCACTCTGGACAGTGCCCCCCCCCCGGGACCACCCAAAAACAGTTCTCTTAATGATTTAAAACACTACGGGTCAAATTTCAAAATATTTTCTGAGGGAGAACCCCCATACTCCCCAGCGGTACCAAAAGGGGATCTTGAGTGATACTTTTTAGAAAATCTCCAACATTTTGACACTTTTTCTCAAGAGGTATAGGTGATGATCTGGAAAAGTGCCCCCCCCCTTTGGAACCGTGCTGGATCCGCGCCTGAACAGGGGCGTATATATAAGGGGGCGGTGGCCGGTCGATACCCCCCCCCCGAAATTTGGACTAGGTGTACTAAAATGAGTTAAAACCCTTTTTTTTTTAGAGTTAAATTATTGGAAATTATCTGGGGACACCAAATCCCCCTTTTGTGCTTGGAACTCTATTATTCACTAGTTTTTTTTTTTTAATATTCACTTCAGAAAGAAACATATAATGCCTAAAAGTGTATAAAAAACTACATTTAATATATTATTATACATGCAAGGGGGGCTAAGTTCAAACAATAAGCGTCCATACCCTTCAGTTTGAGAAACGCTTTAAAAATAACGACGTCCTAACATGGAAAATAATTCAGCTACTTTATTTTAACTTCAAAAGGGTATTAGTATTTAAATCTTTTATGCAGCTACACGGGGTTTCAAGAAATGAGAGTTTCTGTGAAAGTTTATTTGAGGACTGGGGTCCTACGTTTACGGGTTACAAGTAGTGTTTTCACTTAACTTCCGAAAAAATCAGACACCTGCGTAATTAAAAAGAAAATGAATAGACGACCAAATATCGGGCAGGGGGGTTGATCCCCCATTCCCACCCCCTCTTTCGACACGGAACACCCCTCTTCGAATGAATCTATTACGGGGAGAAGGGGAGGGTGGAGCGAAACCCGGCAAGTGTTACATTATTCGCACCTTTTTTTCTAAAGTTCGACTGACCGCGGGTTCTTTCTTTATTCGAACGACAGCAGGAGTGAGCTGAGAGAGAAATCGATCTTTTGACATTCCATCTGGGAACTCGTGGCTGTGACGTCACGACCAAGTCAAAAGAGCGGCGAATGCGCATCCCAAGGTCAAAATCCGGTGTTACATAACACACACCGGAAAGTTTGACACGTGTGGAGTGAAGTCTGCCACCGGTTGGCGCGATATCGCCCGCCTTGGCGAAGGAAGTGATTGGCGATTTTCGAGGAGTGAGAGATTTGTGCATTGGGGTGGAGCGGAAAAAAAAACTTTTATTTTTCTGAAATCAAAACCTTTAGAAACTAAGTGGTGACTGTTGTGCGCACAAATTAAACAACCTAAAGACGTCGGCAGATTTTTTTTTATTAAATGATTTAATTTGGGGGCCGTTTAAATATTACGTAAGCACCTAAGGGGGGAGAGGGTTTGCTCTTTGATTATTTTTCCTTACAAGGGGGGAGGGGAGTATGAGTGATGGTTACTTAAGATGTTACAAACACTGCGTTTTCGAAATTTCTCGTTTCTTGCAAAAAATAATTACAAAATTCAGCCAAAAATAAATTTCAAAAGAAAAAATTAGGAAAAAAAAGAAGGAAATTTTTTTAGCAATTTTCACAAGGAAAGTTTCTGAGAACAACGAGTTTCAGAAATCTAAGCATTACTAAAGATTTTGAACAAAAAAACAGAAAAGAAAAAAAGGGGGGGTCGGGCATTCGGCAGAGGGGGGGGTTGCGGTTTGCTTATTTTTGCTGATAAGGGGGAGGGGGGTCATGGCCAAAAACTTGCTTGTAATATTTGAACGGCCCCTAATCATCTTTAATCATCATTTGTACCTACCCAAAAATTAACCTTATTTTTCATAAAAAACGCCATTCAAACAAGCCATTACTCACCTTGATACAAAAAAAAACGTGGATTTCTTTTTTTAATTTTCTGTCCATCCCATTATTATAGCAATAAAGAGTAGTAAACAATCGTGGAAAAGATTCTAGAACTTCCTCTCCCGGACTCGTAAACATCCCCAAATCAATAATAATCGTCGGGGAGGAGTTATGATTTCGTCACGACAGTCGTCTGGTTCTCTCCCCCCTCCCTCCCCTGTTTTATCCTTTTTTTTTACCGGGAAGTGATGTGCTGCGATTTACCTTACAAAAGTTTTTTTTTTTTTTAATTCTATGCTAGACAGTAACGTTAGTTGATCATAAGACGTCACTAACAAAGTAGATCCCATCGCGGTGTCTGAATTTTGAGTGAAACGTCAATTTAAAAATATGATTAGTTTGTTAAACCCATGCATTTATTGTGCTTTTTTTTATCACGATTTGCGTACCGAAACTTCTCCTAGTGACCCAACAGGCTTTCTGTTTACCCATTTTCTCCTTCCGCGTAGTAACGTACTGGGTTCAGGATACGTTGGCTGGTTGAAGTGCGTGGATTTACTTTGGGGCCGTTCAAATATTACGTAAAGCAAGTTTTTTGGGTCATTTTTGACCCCCCTCTCCCCCTTGTCAGCAAAAATAAGCAAAACGCAGACGCCCCTCTCATATTTACGTAAGAAAACTGTCCTACCCTCCCCCCTTCGTTCTTTCTTTTGTACAAAATCTTTAGTAATGCTTATAGATTTCTGAAATCCATTGTTCTCCATGAACACTTAACCTATCGTTAAAACTTTCCCTGTGAAAAATCCTTAAATTTTTTTTTTCCTAGTTCAGTTTTTTTTTTAAATTTATTTTTGGTTGAATTTCGAAACTATTTATGCAAGAAACGAGAGATTTTCGAAAAAGCAATGTTAGTAACATCTAACGTAAGCATCAATCATACTCCCCCCCTTGTCAGGAAAAATAAGCAAATAGCCCTCCCCTCCTTAGGTGCTTACATAACTTTTGTACGGCCCCACACTAACTAAACACAATGTAAACTCAATAATTGAGAATCTCCAGTTTTAAAAAGGGAAAGAGTTAAAAAAAAATGGCAAATTGACTATTTGTGCTCAAAAAATCAATATGCCATTTTTCATGCAAAGTATCATGCATAGTATCACGATTTTAATTCTTAATATATTTTTTATGCTAAAAACATAATTATGTGTAATTTAAATTATTTAATTACTTTACCAGTTTTTAATCTTTCTATTTCAAACTTTGACCTATATTCTATTTTCTATTTCTATTTTAAACTTAAGTTCCAAATTCAATAAAAAATACAATAAACGGACATAGATTTGCCTATGTGTAGAGCGAAGCTTGGAGATTGTTTTGAGCACAAAAAGTCAATTTGCCATTTTTTTTTGCCTTATTCCCTTTTTACAAACTGACGATTCAAATTTGTTCTTATAGTTTTTTCCTATCTTAATTTAAAAGAACTTTCAGATTATAAACATATTTTAAAACACTATTTTCAGAACACATTTCTAACAATTTTCAAGCATATTCAGAACGCAATTTTAGTTTGTTTTAAATCATTAAAACAAATCACCGTATACACATATAGAGTGATTGCATAGAAAAAATTAAAACTAAATTAATATAAGAAATGTATATGTTACGGGCAATGTGATAAGTCGGGCATTATTAATAATGCCTGGGCAATGCGATAAATTCAGTGGAATTTATGAATGAAATTTATCACTTTGCCCAGGCATTATTAATAATTCCCGACTAATCACTTTACCCGTAACATATATATTAACTTGATAGACAGTGTAGTTGTATCTAATTATTAATACAAATAGGCATCCATATTTATAAATTCACAATAGTACGATTGTTTGATCGTAGGCATCCATATTGATTCATTATGAACACAACTTTTAAACTTTTCAAAACAAAAAATTAAGAAGCAGTTTTTCTTTCTAAATATTTTGAAAGCATTCGAATGCAGAATGTTTTCTAAACACTCTCGGAGGAATCCTTATAAGATAGAAAATATTTAAATTATAACGAATAAAAAATGTACCCGAATTACACAATTATAACTCAATTTTCACTGTTACGAAACAAAAAAAGGTTTTTATTCATCGGATAATAGCATCACTTTATTTATGAGCTTAAAATCTTCACATTCCTCAATTCTTTTAAAATGGTTTATTACAGAACGAGTTTTTTTAATCATCCCGATTAAATTAAGTTTAAAAACCGTTTTCAAATATTTAATATCTTGCATATTTTAACTGATATTTTGATCTTTAAAGGTATAGGGTAGAAAGAGGAATAGTTTAAAAGGTATTAATGCGAAATGGATAGGAAAAATAATCATTGAATGACTAAAAAGAGATTAATTCTACCATTTATAAATCTAAAAGCAGTGATGTTTCTGTTGGTAATGTAGAAAATTACTACTTTCAATATCGACTTATGTAACCCCATTTCACAATATTAATTGTGTTTAAAAATTTCTTTTAAAAAAAGAAGCTTTATATAATATTATATTTATAAATTTATACTCTATTTATAATCTATTGTTAGATTAACTTTTTTTATCATTATAATTTTTAAAATGTAAAGCAAGCATATATGTATGCAAAATATTGCAGAATTTTTTAATTTTTCGAGACATTCAACACTAGATTTGGAAGAAATTAAAAGTGTTAACTGATTCAAAAACTTCTTTTTAATCATGAAAATAATACAATTGTCTGACAACATTTAACCCAATGGTTCTGACTTGAAGATATTTTAAACCACTAATAGCTGACAAAGAAAAAGAAATTATTGCTGGATTTTATTACATCATTAAAATCATTCATAATTACCTTTAAGTTCACCAACGTTTCCTTGTAGATAATCTAAGAAGTCATTCTTTTAAAATTAATTTGTTAAATCAAGCCTCTGGGTCCAGTAGTATTGGAGATTTCGTGTTGAGTGTTTGTCACTTAACAGTGAATGAGTCAGTCAGTGGTGGTACAGTGGTTTTACAGACATAGATTCTAAAACATTAAAAAAAAAGTTTTGAAAACTTATTTTATTTATATTACTTATAAATGCTAAAGTGTTTAAGTATTGTTCTTTTATTAATTTCAAAATGTTTTATTGATAATAATTATTAATCATTTTTAATACATACTTTAATATATTTAATTACATCTATTTTAATTGTCTTACATTATTTTTTATGGGTTTGTTCTTGCGAAGATATAAATTAAATATTACTGAAAGAATATTAATTTTATTTTAAATCTAAAATATTTCTACATATTCTAAAAATACCCTTGATTTTGACCATAGATGCTGGGAGGTGTTAGTGAATAGGGGTTGATTATTAGGTTCGCAAAAATGAATTCCATTTCTTTGCTTATTATAACTAATAATAAACGGTTGAATGTATCTTCCTCTTTTAATTAGGGATTAAAACTTTTATAAAGATTTACATTGATTTATTTGAACAAAAAACAGCTTATTAAATTTCCAAAAGATTTAAAACACATCTTCAACACAAAATATCTCAAGCATGCATTACTTAATTATACCGAAACAAACGGCTTAAATTTAAGCTAATTTCGAGGGGAATTACAACTCAAAAGAATCGCGAATTTTTCTTAGCGCGCAATAATCTCATTGGTTTAAGAGAAGTTTTTGCCGCGTCCCATCTCAAATTTTAAGGGTGTAATACTTTGATCTGATGACCTTTTTTTTCCTCCTACCTCCCTTAAAAGGGAAATTCCTAACTTTAACCGTAATTATCTTCGTAATTACATATGGGGTAGTAAGATTTCATTTAGACGACTTAAGTGATACTTGGTGTCTTTTTAAAGGTGCGTAAAAACTGTTAAATGTATTATAATTTTTCGGGAAAAATGTGGATTTTTATGCAAAGATGTATCGAAACTTAAGACGCGGAAAATGATTCTAATGCCGCTTAAGAGGCGCGTAAGCTGCTTAAGGGGGGTGCGCAGTTTTAATGCGAATCTTAAAAAACATGCTACTAGAACTACAGAGCAAAAAGTGCCATGACGGATTAAATCAAAATTGCCGGGTTTTGATGATGAAAAGAAGTGTGTTTTTTGATGTTCGAATGGCATCCAATTAGCCGGATAAATGAGCTGGTGAGAATGAAAGTGGGATAAGTCGACAGAAGAATCTGATGAGAATTATTGAAGGATTTCTGCAGTGTGATTCAAAACCCATAGATCCAAAGTCAGTTCAGAATCACCCTGGAAAAGGGGTCTCCGAAGCAATCCTGAGGAGCTAGAGCAGTGCTTCCCAACTGGTGGTCCGTGAGAGTCTTGGAAATGGTCCGTGGAGTGACCCGGAAGCACAAAAAAAAATACAAAGTTTACAGTACAAAGAATAAAAAAAGGAAGACAATATTAACTTAAATTTCAAATTTAATAAAAAATATGCAATGAATGGACTTGGATTTCTCCAAATTCAAAGGGCTATATCTGTTTTTAGGGGGTAGTTATTTTTTCCCCTCTACCTCCTTTATGTGTAGAGCAAAGCCTGGATATTTGTTTTGTGTGTAAAAAGTCAATTTGTCATTTTTTGGACTTATTCCCTTCTTCAAAAACTGGCGATTCAATTATTGTCAAACTTATGACTTGTAAAAACTCACAAATTAAAAAATAAATAATCAAAATATAAAAAATCTTTTAAAAAAAAGCCTTATCATCATTTCGCTCAACTTATCAAATCTTGCAATTTCGGGGACTTACACCAGTATTCTTCAAAAAACGGCTCTAATGCTAATCGGATCAGGGAAATGTTAATAATAATCTGTTATTGCTAAATCACTAGTGAAAAAGACCAACAGTTTTTCTCGAAAGGGTGAATGAAAAATGATGAGCAAAAGGAACTAAAAATTAAAACTTAAGAACCCAATTAAATTATCAAAGTACGTTAAGCACGCACATCTCGCTCCACTGTTTCTGAAGATATTGTTTTACGCAAACGATTATTAAAAAAAATCGTCCGATTAAATCCGATTAATTTAATTATTCTCTCGATCGAACGCGTTTCCGGTGACAACAGATCGGGGATCGTGACGTAAAAAAACTATCAGAGGGTTCTTCTTAATCACGTCATAAGTATGCGGGGGGTTTTCTTTGCGTTTCATTCGTAGAGTTGGTTAGAGATAGGTGGAGCTTAGGTATGGGAATCTCCGTTGTTAGCGTTTGAGTGGCAAAAAGAAATATCTGAAATATGGAAAGTTTGTAATATTCGACAGTAACGTTTCCTGTTTCCTGACCCTTTGACTTCACTACACGGAAGCAGAAACTGAGTAACCAGAAAGCCTGTTGGGTTGCTAGGAGGAGTTCCGGTACGCAAATCGTGATAAAAAGACGCTATGGGGTTTAACAAACTAATCATATTTTTAAAATGACTTTCTTCATTTCACTTAAAATTCAGACACCGCGCTTGGAACTACTTTGTTTGTTAGTGATGTCATAGGGTCCAGAAACGTTGCTGTCCAGTATAGAATAGACTGCAACGTTACTCGACCCTGGAGAAACAAAACAAAGAAAGTAGTTCCCAGCGCGGTGACTGAATTTTAAGAGAACTTCAATTTAGAAATATGATTATAGTTTGTTAAACCCATGTATAAATAGCGTCTTTTTATCACGATTTGCGTACCGAAACTCCTCCTAGCAACCCAACAGGCTTTCTGTTTACGCAGTTTATGCTTCCATGTAGTGACGTCATAGGGTCAGGAATCTTTGCTGTCGAGTATAGCTGTGTTTGATTTGAGTTATTTCTGATTGGTTTATCCCAGTATTTATAGAAAGAGATCGTTGTTTTAGTAATCGGAATTGAAAATGAAGTTGACCACACTCTCTACAATAGTTGCCGATGTTCAAAGTGCTCTCATTGCATACTACACCTACGCTTTCGTTAGAAACAAACATTAACGTTGTGTGTAAATCTGTTTCTCTGCATAACGGATTCCCCAAAAAGGACTTAAATCGAACAAAGTTTTTCAACCACCCTTCTCATTCTTTTTCTTCAAACATTAATTAATTTTTCACGGGGATTTTAGTTTGAAGATTTGGATTTGATAGATCTGCGATTTTTTTTGAGCAATTAAACTCCGATTGAAGAGATAACGGAGAAAAATGGACGGAAATCTGTTCGAGAGAGATTTAATCCGATTTTTAAGTAAATAGCTGCCAAACCATCCTTTTTTTTTAGTGAATCAAGCTTATTGAAACGAATTAAATTTGCTTGCTGGACAATTAAGATCGTCAGAGATCAAAGTAATAATAAGATATATCTTTTAAACAAGTATCTCCCAGATAAGGTGGAAAAACTAATGGCAGTGTTTATTAGTACATTTATGTTTTTAAAAAACATATTGTTCCTTAATACTTTAAAACAAGTAACTTGAAAATGATATGGTAAGTGATTAGCTAGTTTGTTTAAGTAAGTTTTCCCCTCTTTTTACCAATTTCAAAAAGAACGTGGTTATCAATTCGTCGAATATAAATGTTGAATCTCTAGAATGTAGCCTTTTGGTATGTTGTTCTACTGGACCGATTTGGATGCGGTTACTTTCATTAGGTTAGAAATGTTTTTAAGTTAGTCCCATTTTAATTAAAAACGCCCTCTAGTGAATACCCAGAAGCGTTAACTCTTTAATCATTTCATCTTGTTCATCATTGAACATGATATTAAAGATAGTTTCAAACAGCGTAACGTGTTTGCTTTAGGGCGAGCGCGCACGGGCGACTTTTGTCACGGTGACAAAGACAAAAACAACGTTGCTAAGGCTGTTGTTAGGGGCGGGAAATAGAAGCATCCAATAGAAACATTCGCACAAGACATCACTGGAGGATAAAAACAACGTTGCTAAGGCCGTTGTTAGGTAAAGTCATGTCATTTAAAATGCTCTATTGTTTTCTAGCGATATTTTTGATACTAGTGATACTGGTCGCCGTGACTTCACTCGTGCGCGCTCAGCCTTAAAATCAAACCTAATTGAAGTATTTAAAACGATTACCAGTATGCATTTTGCAGTTTTTACATTCTTAATGAAAAATACGAGAGTGGAACATACAACACTAATACATTAATGACTCATTTTGTATGAATATGGATTAAAATTAGTCCTCAAACGGGCAATAAAGAATGGTTTTTATGGGCTTTTACCAGATTTTGATAACATTAAGCGATATATCGATCACATTAAACGATACATTTTGCATTAATTTAAATAGGAGGGATCGTGACTGGTCAATTTTGATAACATTATCCTATTGATAACATTAACCGTGATCCCAATAAGCGAAGTCGACTATATCTATTTATTCTCTCCTATGATTCAGCAATTCTTCTCTTACAGAGAACTTTTAGAACTTGATACATCCAGGAAGGATAGTCATCAAGGTTCAAGGTAGATCGGTCTTGCTCAACCCACAGTTACAGAAGAACCCTCAATCTCAGGTTCTCTGCGGAACAGCATGAGTTAATCCCCCTTACAAAGAAGAGTTACTCTATGATAATCTAATCGACCTTTAGCGTTTGCGTGGCACCTTAGGATTAGATCATCTAGTATTCAGATTTAAACATATTTATGAGGGATAATGATAGAGTTACAGTTTAGATTTCTCCTGTCATTTATGGGCCTTTCTTTCTCAGAAGCCTGTCCTCCTTTGCCTTGAATCCTACACCACTGCAAACGCTTTATGCACCTAATATAAACATACACATACATTAACACTTTTCTGTTACTTTTGTTCCTGATGGTATTCCGAATGTGTTATGTGAGGAAAAGATAATGTTTTAAAAGTGTTGGTATAGAATTTCGAAGTCAGAATATGTGTTCTTATATTGTGTTTCGATTCGAATTTAAGAACACTTTCTTGTTCTAAACGCATTTTACAACATAATTTTTAGAACACCATTTTGGGATAGAAAACGTTTCTAACACTTCCCAAACATATTAAGGACACTATAAATACACAATAAGGTGTTTAAGTGTTCTTACCTTACAACACAACAAAGTGTTGTTGATTTGAGGAAAAAAGGTGTTAATGAATGTGTTTATAATGTATTTATGGCCTTGGGGAGCCTAGTGGTTAAGGCATCGGCTTCGGGATCGGAGGGTCCCGGGTTCGATTCCCGACACCGCTGAAGACCCACCGAGTATATGCGGAGTACGTGCTCGTTAAATCTGTGGGTCCGAAAGTCCTGTGGTCCGTCATGGCGCAGTTTACCACGGGTCCAGGTGTCTGGAGACTATTTCCCTCCCCTTCAGAGACATGGCAAAATTGTGGAGGTGGAGATAGATGGTGGCGACATCTATCATACGAGGCTTAAGTCGGACTCCTGCCATTTCATGAGCCCTTTGCCTTAAATCCCATCCGCTTTGAGGATGGAGCTTGGATATTCCAAGTGGCATAAGACAACAACATAATGTATTTATTTTTTTAACGTGTTTATCTTCTGACTGTATGTACATTGTACAGAGCCTGATTTCTGGGAGGAGCATTTGCCCAGTGCCCCCATTTCAAAGGGGGCCCCATAATGCTCAAAAAGCTAAGAAAATGTGAAAGAATGTAAAAAAAAATATTAACTAATGAATTTAAAATCAATTATATCCAGCTTATAAAAAAATTTAAAATAAATAAATAACTTTAAAGATGATTGATTTCTTTTATTTTAAGTCAAATAAATTTAAGTTTTATTTTAAGACATGTCAGGGTCCCCAAAATATGTATTTTTCCCTGGGCCCCAAAACTTGTACAAGTTAAGGCCCTGTGTACGTAACGTGTTTATTAACGATTCATTTGAAAATTGTCCCTCTCATGCTGTATGTGTAGAGTACACCGAATAAACACTTAAAACACTCTACCCGAAAATAAACACGTTTAAGAACACTTTTTTGTCCCCAAATTAACAACACTTTCGTTCTGTTGTCAGGTAGAACACTTTAACACCTCATTATGTTGTGACAATTTTCTGATTATGTTTGAAAAGTGTTAGAAATGTTTTCTATCCGGAACTGATGTTCTAAAAATAATGTTGTACTATAAAATGCGTTTAGAATCTGAAAGTGTTCTTAAATTCGGATCGAAGCTCTATAAGAACACTGAAAGTCTTTATCAACACTTTTAAAACACTATCTTTCCCTCACACAAAACATTCGCAACTAATTCGCAACACAATGACAATAGAATAAAAAAATTTGATTAGAAGTGTGCCTTATTTCGTTTACTTAGTGCTACATTTCTTTTTATTAGCATTTTCAGAGTAATGGAGCTTGGATCTTCCAAGTGTGCATAAAGGATAACGACAACAATTGAATCGTCAATGTGAAAAAAGTCAAAAGAGTTTTCTATCCGGAAATGGTGTTCTAAAAATAATGTTGTACTGTAAAATGTGTTTAGATCTGAAAGTGTTCTTAAATTCGGATCGAAACATTATAAGAACAGATTTTTCGACTCTGAAATTCTTTATCAACACTTTTACAACACTCTTTTCGTCACACAACACATTCGCAACACAATGACAATACAATTGAAGAAATTTTGATAAGAAGTATTCCTTATTTCGTTTACTTAGCGTTACAAAAGTGTTTCAAGCATTTTCAAGAGTAATGGAGCTTGAATCTTCCAAGTGACATAAAGGATAACGACAACAATTAAATCTTCAATTTGAAAAAAGGAATAAGTCAAAAGTGTTAGAAATGTTTTCTATCCGGAAATGGTGTTCTAAAAATAATGTTGTATAAAATGCGTTTAGAATATGAATTCGGATCGAAACACTATATACGAACACAAATTCTTACTCCGAAAAATTCTTTACCAACACTTTTACAACACTATCTTTTCCTCACACAACACATTCGCAACACAATCGGAACTAAATCAAAACACTTTTGATTATAGAAGTGTACATTATTGTGTTTACTCAGAGTTGCAAAAGTGTTTCAGTGAGGCATCTTCCAGAAAAAATCAATTTATTATTAAAAACACCCCGGAAAACGCAGAAAATTTTGCCCCTTGGATCCGTGCGTGGAATTCCATTACTTAAACAGTTTTCTTTCGATTTTCTCTAAACTATAGGTTTATGGACTTATTCCATTTGTGAATTGCCCCTTTCTTGCTGAATAACACTTGTACCATTAGGCAAGAGGCTTCAATATAAAGCATCTTCTAGAAACATTATTAAAAACGCCGGAAAACGCGGAAATTTCAGCACCTCTCGCATATAAACTTTTATGAGCGCCTTATTGTAACTTCCCCTTGCACAACGACGGTTAAAGTTATATCAGCTTCTACACTCAAGAGAGGAAACTTGACGTTTTGTGAAATCTCTCTCTCTGTATAGGATAAGCTGGTTAAAAGGGTGGTTTACGATTATGTGTTCTGGGGGTAATTGTTGGATTATATTATCTCGTCATTGTGGTATAGAACGTTTGGAAATCTGATGGGGAAATGCAAACAAAAGTTCCCTTTAAGTAAAGTGATATTACGGGGAAATAAGCCATTGGAGTTACTTTGATGGTTTTGAAATAATAATAAATTTGATGTGCGTACCAGGTTATGGAACTAATTTTAGGTTTTAATAATGATTGTTTTAATTGAGTAAAGTACTTGTTCGTATACTTGTACTCACTTAGAATCAATCGTAAAATAAATTATTGGATTGAGATAAATTACATTTAGATTGTGATAGGGTTTATTTAATTTCTCTTAAACTGAAAGTAAAGGTTAAATAGGGGAGACAGTTTATAGGGAGATAGTTTTTATTTGCACTGTGTCCTTTGGATGAACTAACTGTACAACTGTGTAAAAGTCAAAACTGAAAATAATACAGTATTCTCTCTATAAGACAAACTTCTTTATGTCGAAAACCTCAATTTTTCCCTTAGAGCAGTGATTCCCAACGTGGGGCGCACGCCTCACTAGGGAACAATTTGATTTTTTAGGGGGCAATTTGAAAATTTTCAACCAAATTCCCCCCAGGTGGGGCATGGTATGGACCACCTGGTTTTAAATTAAATATTACATTTTTGAGTGTGGAAAAATTATATGTAATCTTACATGGGGAGCATGGGTTTCATTATACAAAAGGGTGCCAGTTGCTTTTTTGTTTGTTATACTGGATAGTGGATTATAGTAGGGGAGCCCATGATGCTAAATGTGGATTTACTCGAGCGCGTCAGATAATCATAGGGGAGATACCTTGCATGCTTTTGTCCACCAAATATAAACTCTCTATGTTGGTGGGTTTGTTTAGAACAGCCCGTCAAAATTTGAAAGAAAACTAGTTACATGGACATACTTGAGCGCGTCAGATTGGCTACCAAGACAGTTTACAACTAGTTGAGCCTAGTTTCCTGGCTACTAGTCTATAAACATTTTGTTTCGTACATTTTTCTCAAAAAGAGCGATAGCGTCTTACCGGTCTTGGCTTTACTTTGCAACTTTGTAACCCTCCCGCTCCCTTACCCACCGCTCAAATCGGCAGATTTTAGAAAATGTACACTTTTTAGCTGGTAACTAACCTACCTTATCGTTATCTGACGTGCTCGAGTATGTCCATTTAACTAATTTTTTTTTACAAATCTGACGGGGTGTTCTAGACAAACCCCCCTACATAGAGAGCTTATATTTGGTGGAGTTACTCAAAAGTATGCAAGGTATCCCCCTTATGATTATCTGACGCGCTCGAGTTACTACCCAAAAACACTCTGGGCTCCCCTACTATTATAATGCCAACAATAGCGGCACCCTGTTGTATAATATCACCGAAAATTTAGAAAAAGAAAAAGGTTGGGAAACACTGCCCTAGACGTTAGATATTCCGCTAATTTAACTTGTTCCGTAATTTGTGTTTATAATGCGGGGGAATCAATTGTTATATATAGTTTTTTTTTTAGTTTGAGAAATGGCTTTATTAAGTTATAAACCATTTTTTTTTCTAAGTTTACACCTTCTGGTGGGACAACCCCTCTTAACGACCGATTTTTCTCGGAACGGAAGGGGGTCGCTCAAGAGCGGTTTTAATACTGTCATTTAAACAAAAATGTTTGAAACAGAACTGCAGTAAATTTATTTATCTAAGAAGATATATTTCCCTACAATCTCAGTCAATACCAAATCTACCATATTTTAAGACCATAGGCTGACTAAAGACGCCACGCGCCTCAAACTTTTACTGCCACCTCTTAATGGGCAGTTAGTTCTCCGAAAGTGTTAAGTAACGCGTTTATATTGTTAAGGCTCTCGCGGTGTGTTGTAAGGCCACTACCGCGTTACATTTAAAACCGTCTATTTTAGGTAAAGCGCAAACAATCGACACAGTTAAATGTCAACTTTCGTGTGGACATGAAAACGGCACTTAAATCGCTGCACCTGGCGAGTGGTTGCTTCCTTATTATTATTAGAGCCTGTGAGGAGTGTTAATAAAGTGTCAAAGCGTTTCAAAATTCGTAATGGAGGAAAAATCAGAGACTTCAGTTCAGACAGAGTTCTTAATGCTCTTCCGTACAGAATGAAAGTGGTATAAGTCCAAAAATACAAAAATTGAGACAAGTGTGGATTAAAATTTCTTTTAAGGTTCTTGGTACCTAGTGTGGTAGCCGCCTAAGTCAAAGGTTCAATAAGCGACTCGTAAGAGCTGCCTAAAAAATGTCTTCCATAGGAACAACACATCAAGCGCCGTTAGAGAAAACCTTCAATTTCTCAAAACTACGTTCAGCAAGGCCCGATTTAGAAACTTTTCTGTAGTAGGCGCACCACGCAAGAAGAGGCCCTACATTATATGTTAATCTTAAAAACAAAGTTATAACTAACACACCATAATTGGTAGCTTCATATTAGTTTGCTGATTTTTTCAAAGATGTCACCAAAAAAGTGCCTTAAAATCATAAGTTTAGATTTTTATTTTACATTTTGGATGAAAAAGTAGCATTAAAAAAAATATAAAAATTATTTTTATACTTAGAGTTTCAGATTTTGGGGGCCCCTAGGCCCGGGCCTCACTGGCCTAATGATAAATCAGAGCTTGACTTTCAGTGGACTTACACCACTTTCATTCTGACCAGCTCCCATATCCTCTCATGTAAAGTGAGTGTACAAATTCATTTTACAACTGAAATCCATTTCTTACAATTATAAGTGCAAATAAATTCCCTTTTATGATTACTCCTATAATTAAAACTCTACTTTATGAACACATTTTGCACACTTTATGTGTAGCTTTTGCCAGTAGTTAAAAATGTACTACTAATATCTTTAGCTTTTAAGATATAATCACGATGTAGTATAGAGGAAGGTTGGGTAATATTTGTCTGCTTAACCAATTTAGATCTTTTTTCATATTTAAGTTAATTTGAATACTTTTACCAACCGAAGGTAAAACTTTGAGAAGTTTTTTCAATGCGCCGAAAAGCTTATCCTCCTCAGGACAAGAGCGGGTCCAGGGGGAAGCCTGGGGGCCATGCCCCCTCCTGATAAATCTTAACAAATTGCTTAAAAAACACTTTTTAATGCTAAAATTCCAAAAAAAAAAAATCGGGGGAACCCCCAAACCCCCCTCTTAAATTTTTACATCTGTTTTATAGTGTTTTTCCCTTGAAAGTTCTTCCGCTTAGAAGAAACGGTCCTCTTTTGGGTGTTCTTCTGATGTGATAGTTTTAAAATAGTTAAAACACTATAGTTTAAAAATGGGCATATTTAAAAATTATCCTAGCCCCCACGAAAACTTGGCGTCTAATTATAATTTTTTCTTGAAATTTCTGTAGTTTACTGAGTATCAAATAGAGCTTTCCTGGGGGTGACCTATTATTTTTACTTGCAGCTCAAAATGTAAAATCTTGACATTATGTGTAACATAATTATTCGAATGCTACTTTAAAGAGATATTAAACTTTATGCATGTTTACTCGTTAGGGGGTATCTTATAAGTAAAATAACGTTGAGTCAACCTTACCCCGAAACAAAAGTCAGGTTTTAAAGGGGAATCCCCTCCCTCCGAAATTCTTATGGATACTTATAGTTTACTGTTTTCCCTCTTTAAAATTCGGAAGAGTACAATAAGTGATCCTCTTCAGGTTTATCCAAAGGGTATCAAAAGCACAAAAATGAGTAAAAACCTCACAAAATCTTCCCGGTGAGGACCCCCCTTTTGCTTTGGAGTAAGCATTATCTCAAAAAATCCTTTTCATACTTTGACAAAAGTTTGGGATTTCATTATGATATACTCAGAAAAGATATTAGAAAAAATTGGGGCCCAAAACACCTCTCGAAACAAAAGTCTGGTTATGGCCCTATAAAAATGGTTCGACTCTTAATTTCGAAAACGTTGGCACGTCTCTGGATATCCTCTAATATTTAAAGTTACTATACCTCTAAAAAGCTGCTTAAAAACAATCTTTGCGATGTTAAAATTCAAAAAATTTTCTGAAGGCTCTGAGAGTATTTCATACCCTCTGATATGGCCCCCTCCGAATATCTGGTCTGGACCCACCCTTGCCGCAGGATAATCGTTATGAGGATTAATTTTTCTTGAATACAATACGATAAAGAACTACTTAATACTGATGTTCTTACTTAAACAAGCTTATGTTATACGAAGCTCCAATATGTGCCCTATGAAACTCCCGAACATACGAGCACCAACAAATACACTAACCGATCATTAAAAATTAGCAAGATACTGTGCTCTAGCAAAACTAGTTTTAGGCATGAAAGCTTGAAATGAAATTGCTAAATTTTAAATAAGAAAGATTCACTATCCACAAATCGGTAACATTCTGGACAAGTAGTTTGAGAAAAATTACCTATACAGACTAGTCTTTTTACTTTTTAAAACCTTTTGAACTAATTCAACAAGATTAATTTTTGTTTTTTAATTATGTCCCAAATTGATTTTCTGGATTATGTTCTACAATAACATGCAACCCATAAAAAGTTAAATGTGTTATCTAGGGACAACAGTTAATATCTTGATATGGATTTGATTTCAAAATACTTTCACACGCAAAGGGAAAAAAAATCTTGTGAATTAAATAGCGTTTCTAGGCCTAGCACATACGCAATAAAGCGTTTTATTATTGAATGATGGGGAAAAACTCATTTTACAAATAAACTTCCATTACAGCAATAGCAGAAAACAATATTAAATGATCTAATTAATACTACATTTGGAACGCTAATATTCTTCTAAACGCCCTATTATTGGTCGAAAATAACCTCACAAGAAACTCGGAAATGATTTCACAATACGTGATGTCATATTTACAGCCGATTGCTCCAATAAATTTAGCAGGATGACCTAGACGCGTCTAGCATCATAAAGTACTACTTATTAATTGTTACAGACTTATCATACAAAGTATGCGATTATACAAATAAATTTGTAAGAGATAAATTAGCAAGCTGCTTTAAGTTTTATTCCTACCGGAATATAAGAAGTTACTTTTTTTTTTGTAATTAAGTAAGATGCTCCCTCCTTTTGCAGGTTTAGTAAATTAAGTAAATAATTACTTACCTCTTTCTTCAATCTTGCTTTTTTCATGATGGCTTTTGGTTAATTCCGGGGTAATATACACTAATGACACGTTCTTTAAACGGTCAGAATTATCCTGTCTAGACAGACGAGTCTGAAAATGATAAAAAAACAAGGATTTAGATACTTTGTTCGATTTGGTTTTCGATTTTAAAAAATGATAATTATTTTAAAATCTCCTCAATATAGATTCTTATTTCAATATGGAATTTAATCACGCATCTTTGTACGCAATATGGAACAATCTATTATTCCATCTAGGAACCATACACGGGTTTGTAACGTGTGTAGGTTAAGAACACAAGGATATTTTATTAATGTTCAGATTAATTAATGATGAAAATTATGAAGTAAAAGAAAATAACACAAACAGGGGAAAACTAGAAAGATGAAAATGTTATCAAAGAGTTAACAGGCTAATACTGGTAGCCAAGTACCAAGAAACATTTATGGATGAAATTCAAGAAAATTAATTAATAAATAAAATATTTTCAAACTTATTTGTTTATTTAGTTTTAGTTTAGTTTGTTGTTTAGTTTTGTTTTTTAAAATTAATTATTGGTATTCACTTTAAGTGCAGTAGTTACTTTCAAAAAATGAAACCTGTCCTTTTTTAATTTGGCGGACCAGTTGTTTTGGTTGAGGACCAGTAAAATTGACAAAGTAGTGGTCCGCAGGACCAGTGAGTTATTTTTCCTATTTCTAACGCTGTCTATTGGCCTCCGGTCTATTGTAAGAAGTGATTCAAGATCTATTTGTTTCGAAACATCAGAAGGATATAATTTCGTCTCGCCAGTTGAAAGACTTCTGCTCCAGAATGTTCCCTCACGGACATCCAGCAGTGTGAGCGACCCTTCAATGTTACTCTGTTTGTTAGCCAATACCTCAAGAACGACCCTCACATCACAAATAAAGAGCCCACACACTCTACTTACTATATCAGAGCGAACTTCTCGATAGATAGAAAGCGATATGTCGCCAAATGCGGCAGCCCAGAAGAAAATAATAAATGGACCAAGGTCTATGGGTCAGAAAACCCTTCTCGTATCAGAAGAAGGAGCCGAAAATAAAAGATGGCGATGTGTGAAGAAACGATGGATATTGGGAAAGAGTAATAGCGATTACTGCTGACTGATTTGGTGACAGTTTTTGCGTCATTATTTGGGAAATTGTTGTGATGCGTTTCGTCACTGGTTGGTCGAAGGATGACAGGTTTTTAAGTTACTTTCCCGTTACTTTAAACCAGTGGTTCCCAACTCAGAGAAGTCTGCGGACCACAAACCGCGGACCACCCTGTACTATAGCTTAAAATCCTTTACACCCTCACAAAATTGAAAGATGAAAGTTTATATTCCCAAAGAAAGTGTGCAAATTTATATGATGCTCTGAATCATAATTATTCTATTGAAAGAAAATTTCAATTTTTCTTTTGTTACGATATAATTAAATCCACATGAACTACAGAAATGAAGCGGAATTTTATTCAGAGCTCTTAATTTAACCACGGCTTACTAGATACTTAGGCTGGGCGCGCACTAGCGACTAAAGTCACGGCGACCAGGATTACTAGTATCAAAAATATCACTAGAAAACAATAGAGCATTTTCAATCACATGACTTTACCTAACAACGGCCTTAGCAACGTTGTTTTTATCCTCCAGTGATGTCATGTGCGAATGCTTCTATTGGATGCTTATATGTCCCGCCCCTAACAACAGCCTTAGCAACGTTGTTTTTGTCTTTGTCACCGTGACTAAAGTCGCCAGTGCGCGCTCGCCCTTAGGCTGGGCGCGCACGAGTGACTAAAGTCACGGCGACCAGGATTACTAGTATCAAAAATATCACTAGAAAACAATGGATCTCTATGAAGAAATTCTTGGCAATCGGCCAACTGTCACGTCGCCTAGTGCGCGCACTCTCCTTCAATTTTTCTTTGTTTCAATAGCCAAGGCAACAATTTTGTCTTTGTCACCGTGACAAAAGTCGCTCGTGGGCGCTCAGCCTTATACAGGCTAGCCGAGTACGGAAATCATTGCAAATCCAGATGGCAATACTGGACCAACTGGCAAAGCATATCCACAGTGTTGAAGGCGGTGGGTGATATAGGTAGGATCCAAGCGGGAAAAGTTGTCAAATGGTTTTCATTGTTTAAAACTCGACTAGCCTGTATAAGTATCTAGTAAGCCGTGATTTAACTTTAAATATTTATAAAGTAGTCAAAAGTATTGTTAATAATTAATGGAGTGACTATTATCCACACATACTACTCAGCCGAAAGTCATCGTCACGGATACAATTCCATCTTTTCTCGTTCAATTTGCTCAAATTTTTATTAATTGGATTATATTTTGTACTTCACGGACCACTTCCAAGACTCTCACTGACCACCGGTTGGGAACCACTGCTTTAAAAGCACCAATGCGTTTTTTTTTTAAACCCTCTTAATAATAAAACTCTCAAACTCAACTTTCTCAAATGAAGCGTCAGTTTGAAAAGGGAATAATAAGTCCTAAAAAAGCAAATTGACTTTTTGAGCTCAAAAATAATCTCCAAGCTTTGCTCTACACATGAGTGGGAAGAGGGTAAAAATAACTACCCCTATAGGGGGAGATATGGCTCCTTGAATTTGGTAAATTCATGTCCGTTCATTGTATTTTTTTTATTTAATTTGAAATGTAAGATAATTTGCCTTTCTTTCCTTATTTTTGTGCTGTGAATTAAGCCAAAACGAAATTTGTGTTTTAATTTAAAAGGTGTTTTTGTTTATCGTTTTTCCAGTGAATGTTCGACTCCATTGATACTTATTAAACTGCCTAATGACTCAGTTTCATAATACGTTTTACTTTTATTTTTCTTAATATTTCTATTTCTCACTTTCGTATGCTCAACTAAGCATAAATACAATTTAACTGCCAATTTAAGTGATTTTTAATACATTTTTCAATATTAAACATAAATTTCTTTTCGACTGTACAATATTTTTAATATACTTTTTTCGATGATTGTTCTGTATTCTAAATAGGGCCCTGAAATTCTAGTAAACATTTGGTGGTTTTACAATGAAAATTCCTTAAAAGTAATATTTTAACTTATTTTAAGAGTACACGTAATAGTACAACACCTAGTAGAACAGTACATAATAAGTTTTAAAACTTCGAGAGGGGTCGGGGTCACCCCTCAGAAAATTTTTGGATTTTTTACTCTTAAATTAAAAGTATTGTTTTGACTCATTTTGAGACCCTTTGGGCCACAGCCGAAGTAGATTGCTCCTTGTAGCTTTCAGTATTTTCAAGGGGGAAAAAACAGTTTAGAAATTGTTGTCAAAATTCCCGGGGGGGGGGGGTTGAACCCCTAAACCCCCTCCTTTGGATACGTCCTTGATTATATAATGCAAGGGGACATTCATAAATTACGTGAGGTCAAAAGGAGGGAGGGGGGGTCCAGGAAAATGTCACCAAATCTCACCAGGGGGGAAGGGGGGAGTCAATGAAAATCTCACGTCAACTTTTAGTTTAGAAAATATACGTTTTTTCTTTCATATTTTTTAGCACACGTTTAGAAAAAACGCTCAGATTAGTCAAAACAACAAATCATTAGCTAGTCACTCGTGATAGTTACAAGTTAGAATCATGTTTTTGATTTCAACGTGTTCTTGTATCAAAATTTTGCAATCTGGATGGTAATTTTTATGCCGATAAAACAAAACTAGTGGTTGAGAAAATCTCGTGGGGGGGGAGGGGGGGTCCAGCAAAATCTCTCCAAATCTCACCAAGGGGGAGGGAGGGGTTCAAAATTTGGAAAAAACACCTCACGTAATTTATGGACGTCCCCCAACTTGTGTATGTCCCCTAGTAAGTGATTATACCTACCTATTAATTTTAGGTAAGCATGACAAGTTGCTTTTTTGAGCATTATTTATCCCAATACTATAGATTGCAATTTCATTCTCATTTAGTAGTTGATTAAAACAATAAACTTAATGTGAAGAAAACATTACATTTCGTATCCTTGAACAGAAATGACTTCGCTTTTTCGAGATTGACTGTGATATGCTCTAATTCACGCATAGTTGAATTTTGAAACTCAGGTTTTAAAAATTTAAAACAATAAACTATAATTCCTTACACCATCATTGGTAAAATTATAATTACTAGTTTTCAAGCACTAAAAAACCATTATTGGGATATTCTAAAACACACACTGTGCAGTACGCTATAATGTAACACAGGAGGGGTTTAAAACTTACAATTACTCGAGTGCCGCAATTGAAATCACAAATCAAGTGGCGGGCCGCAAAGTAATCTGGCTGCTTTTTATCCATGATATGTTTTTCGGGGGTACAGTCTTTAATATGGAAACTTTCCGCTGAGAGAGGACGAAGGTTGTTTACATATTCTGGAGGTACCTTACTGTATCTACAAAAATTTCAGAGAATATATAAATTTTTCACCCTATACTTTTTTAATACTGAATGTTAATTAAAAAGGGGTCTTCCTCCAGGAAATTTTTATAAATTTCCCTAAAAATAGTGTTTCACCTAATTTTTAGATACTCCATTTTGTCCCTCCTCATGATAAAGGTTGAACTAAGCGTTTATAACTCCTTCCTAATCTAAGAGGTAAATTCGGGGGGGGGGGGTCCTCGACCGAAAAATTTTTAAATTTTAGTATGCTAAAATGTGTTTTAAAGCTACTTTTAGGGTGGTTTTCTGGGAGCTTCGAGGGCCGCCAGTTGGATACCCCTGATGTAACATTTAACTTTTGCTAAAAAATCGATTTTTTATTATGTTATTGTCAAATTTCGTCTCAGATAGGTTCCACATTCGTAAGAATTTTTTATCTTGGGGGCTAGTTTAAATATTACGTAAGCATGTTTTAAGTAATTTTTTATCCACCCCCCTTATTAGCAAACATTAAAAATTCATCAATCTCCTCTTATAATTATGTAATCAACATCACAACCCCCACCATTTTCACTTTAAACTTTTAACAGTAATGATATAGCTTTAAAAACTTGGAACTTAATTTAACAAAAAATCTAACTTAACTTGAAACGAAATATGCATGTTCCCTTATTAATTAATGATAAATTCTTAATGAGAAATGTTTCAAATTAAATTACTGTTGGAAATTACAAGAAGTCTTTGAAAATATACTGTTTTAATGATATCTTATGTAAGCATCAGATAAAATAAATAATAAGTTAGCGAAAATAAGTGAATTGAAACCTTTCCTTCTTAGGAGCTTACATAATATTTGAACGGCATCTTAAAGAATACAGTTCAAGTATGCAGTGAATTAGCTTTAATGATTGAAAAAGAACAGTTTTTGAAACATAGTGGATTAACTTTCTCAAAAGAATTATAAATTTCTTTAGTACTCTACGATAACCAACTTCTTTAAACGTAACATTTAAATTCTTAGGGTATAAACCAAATTTTTAGAGGATTATTCTAATTTATTTACTGTTAGATATTTATTTTCTTTTACAGGTTATTTTGAGTTAGCATTAGTTCAAAATTAATGTAAAATGAGATTGTTTATAACTTTTAATTCTGTAAATATTGTAAATAAATTGTAAATATTTTCATATATATATATTGTAAGAATTCACAACCCCTCCTGCAATCTAAAATGTGATAATGCATCATCTACATGTAATAAAATTATGCGCGTTGACTCTATTAAATACTTAGGACTCCAGTTTGATAGCAATTTAAAATGGAAGACTCATATAAATTCTTTGTTAAACAAGCTAAGGTTTATTAATTTAAAATTTTTTAAGCTGAAACGTATTATTGATCATAAATTTCTAACTTCTCTATATTTTGCCTGGGTTCAATCTTCACAATAAACTATGGAATAACTTGCTATGCTTCTGATTATTATAACAACATAAAACCTCTAAACCACCTTCAAAATAAAATCTTATCTCACATAAAAGGTAATTCTTTAACAAAACCTATTTTGACTGTAAGAGAACTCTATATTTTTCGACTATTACTTTTCATTTTCAATAATAGGTCCTTCTATCAATTAAAAACTAGTAACTATTCTCTTAGAAACATTCAGCCTGTCAGCCTGTTCATAAGCCTGTTGGGTTGCCAGAAGGAGTTTCGGTACGCAAATCGTGATAAAAAGACGCTATAACATGGGTTTGACAAATTAATCACATTTTTAAATTGACGTCCTTCATTTCACTCAAAATTCAGACACCGCGATGGGAACTACTTTGTTTGTTAGTGACGTCATAGGGTCAACTTAAGTTGCTGTGTCTAGTACAGTATTGTACTGACAAAAGTTTTTGGCTGCTACACCAGCAGTTAATTAATGGTTTTTACTCGTTGTAGCAGCAAACACCTCATAGAGCATTTTCAATCACATGACTCGGACCTAACAACGGCCTTAGCAACAGAAAGGTTACAGTTTTTTGCCCTACAGAGGTTAACAGTTACAGAAAATGACTAGCCGTGGAATTCTTCTATTGGAGCATTTGCAATCACATGATCCCATACCTAAAAACCACCTTAGCAACAGATAAACAACGGCCTTAGCAACAGTTAAAAGCCCTACAGAAGGTACACAGTTTAAAGAAAATAACCGGTTGTGACGTCACATGAAAACACTCTATATATGATTAAATATAAAAAAAACTAGTTTCTTTCAAAGCAATTCAGCTATGTTTCTTCAAAAATTTCAAGGGTCAAAACCTCCATGATTAGATTAATTTGGTTAGTTTTCCTGCCGTTAGAGTGCCCTTGCAAAGAAACTAGTTTTACACTGAACAAGGAAAAGCTCCGTGATATCTGAGGGGAAAACGTATTACAGTAAAAAAACTTACTCAGTGGGAATGGCCGCAATAACTTCTTGTATAGCAACTTGAAGAAAAAGGACGATCGCCAATACAGTGTTTAACAGTCATTCAAAACAGGGAAATAATGTCACTCATTCGTTCGTATTCTAGACCATGTCGCAAAAAAGAGTCACTGGCATCATCCTGCTCAGTCTACGAGTTTCTAACTAATTGTCACCAATGTATATTTAAAGTTCTTTCAACACAAAACGAAGCATGTGTTTTGATAAGACACCCAGATTTTGATAGAGTAAAACAAATGCACACACAAACTTCGCTGAATGTTCGTGTTGGGTTTTTAGGTGGTTTTTAGAAACAACAAAACAGGGAAATAACTCAATCATTCTTATTCTAGTAGATCATGTCGCATAAAAAGAGTCACTGGTATCATTCTGCCGACAAGTTTTTAAGAGTCGCTAAATGTATGTTTCAAGTAACATTAGGTATAAAATACCAGATTTTGATACAGTAAAACAAATGACACACAAAGTCATTAAATTGATTCATCACAAACATTCTTGTTGGGTTTTAGAGACACTTGTCAACTTTTAAAATTGAGATCACATACGTTAAAACTCTATCAAACATTAGAATTTTTACAAATAAACACGTAAAACTTAACGAGTGACTGTTTATTTATCCTATCGGTTTGTCTTCTTTTCAAGAACGAGTGCAAGATGGCTAACGGGTAGCGCCCACGCATGTTGTGTTCGCAATTCAGTCATCACTTGGCCTGATAGTACATTTTGTATGATGTTTTTTTTAATAAATGAGAGGGTTAGAAAACGGATACATGTGACAATGCGGTTTAAAAACTTTGTTTTTTTTTTTACCGTGAGTGTTTTCTTAATAAGTAATTTCAATTTCGCTTTTTTGCCTGTTTGCCAAAGATACTCAAGTAGAGGTACCAAAAATACATAGATTGAAAACTCATTGGCAAAAATCGAAGTGAGTATAGTGAAATTAACAGAACAGAGAGACCATGGTCATAGGCGATAATGTATAAATCGGAAAAAAATTGGGTATGCCCTGTTGGCGCTGGGATCGCATCAAACTCGAGTCTCCATTATCACGTCACGAGAGGCGGAGAAAAAGAATCTCAATCCTCTAACACACACCCCTCCGAAAGTGATAGATTGAATGAACACGTCACAGACAATTACCATCACCAAATTGTACTGCATACCCCTCTGTCAATCATAGATATCTGTAGTGCTGCCCTCCAACATACGATGGCATTTTAATATAGGGTTTTGGACTTTTGGACCCTCTGTTAGGCTTTTTCTGATTGTCTTAGGGGTGTTCTATACCATGGCCACCTAGACTCATAAGGCCAGAGAAGCTCGAAATCGTGACGCAAAATAGTAGGCAAGACGTCACTTTCAAACAGCGCAAGGTACAAGATTTCAGACTGGAGTTGCGCTGTTGTCCAAAAAAAGCTATGAAGAGTGACGTCTTGTCTACTATTTCACCTCACGATTTCGAGCTTCTCTGCCCTTATGAGTCTAGGTGGCCATGTTTTGTTTGACCCTAGCTATTAGGCTTTTTCTATGTGGAGTCGATACTCTAAAGTCTCCTTCCCTTGGATTCGAGCCGGATTGTCTTAGGGTTGTCTATACCCTCTTTCATCTACCCAATGCGTTTCAAATCACCTTCTACAACACAATTAAAAGTTGATAAATACTCATTACTGAATTTTCGTACCAAACCACTTTACGAACTTTACGTAAGACGAAGGAGGAGGCGTTCAAAAAATCCCACCCCACACGACCATCACCCTTGACAGCTTCCTTCGTAATCCTTGAGGTGCAAGGTCACAAATTACTCTATCTCTTTTAGAGTGACCCGGGGGGTTGATCTCGCAACCACTGGCTGCTCTCTGTCGCAACTGTAGCCTTCTGATGCGGGACCAAAATTGATGACCTTCGTTCCTTTGAAGCCATCGGGAGAACCATCCCATGAAGGGTTGGGATAAGAGTGTCTATTAAGGCAGTGGCGTATATATAGAAATTTATTTCGGGAGGGTCCAAAAATATCCTCTTAAAGAATTTAGGGTTTCATTATACAAGCAGGTGCCACTTGTTTTTTTTGTTCGTTATGCTGGATAGTGGATTATAATGCCAACAATAGTGGCCAAGAAGAGTGGCACCCGGTTGTATAATAACACCCAATTTAGTTATTATCAGGTAGATTTTTTTTGCCGGGGGAGACAAGACAAAATTATACCTCAACCCCCCCTTTATGCATATTTAATAGGTTCAATGTAAGTTTTAAATATATTTTTAGGGGAGGATTTAACATCTTGATGAACTTAATACATAAAATTGTGAATAAGTGAATACAAGTACATGTTACAAGTACAATAGGGGTGTCTGGGGGTCCTCTCGCAGAAAATATTTGGAAAATTAACCCTAAAAAACATGGTTTTAACTCGTTTTGGTAGATTTAATTTGAAATTCTTGGGATGCCCCCCTACTCTCTAAAGTGAACTCTCCTTTAACCCTCCTTGAAGTTTTGTTTGTTTGTTTTTTCCTTGAAAATTTTGCCGCTGGGTGGGTGCTCTTTGGGTTTAATCCGAAGGGGTCTCAAAATGAGCTAAAACACTATTTTTAAGGGGCATGTTTCAAATTTTTTTTCTCAGAGGGAGAACTCCCTAAACCTCTCAATTTTATTCGGGATTGATATTATTGTTTATACAATTTTGAATTGCTCAAAAATTAAAATTCTATGTGTAAGAGGTCTAAAACTGAACGCATAAAAGAACACGCTCAAGTTCAGAAATACTGTTCAGTCAAAACCCTTCTGAAACCAAAGTCTGGGTACGGCCATGCTCCATCAATGCAACAATTTTCAATCCAAAAAAGGTTACGTTGTACCGAAGGTGTTGTAACTTCAGCCGGGCCGCTTTTTCTCGAGCTCCGTTCTATCTACCCGTCTACCCCCTGAAAAGGCCCCTCCGAAACAATCCCGGCGCCGATAAATCAACATTTCCAAACACCCTTTCGCCATCACCCGAACGAGTTCGGAATTACTACACAAAACCCCTTTCGAAACACCCAAAAGGGTTTCGGAAAGAGAAAGCGACGCCCCTCCCTCAACGCCAAACGATAACAGGTAAGGTCGTAGAAACAGAATGAGTAGAGAGCGCTTTGAAGGAACATACAGTCGCTCTACAGGAAGTATTCGTACACCTAACAAATTTGCACTAGTATTACGGCTAAATTACACGTGCAAAATCCAAACAAAAATTATCTTCTTCATTCATAATCTACCAAAAAAAAAAGCAAAACTGTTAGAAAAAATTATTTAAAAAAAATGAAGGGATTTGAAAGCCAAAACAAATATTCGTACAGACTTAACATTGGATTATGTGTTATATGTAGATGTGGTATGTGATATGTGAAGAGAGCGCTTTTGTCATGTCATTTAACCCGCGAGGACGCACGTGGGGTCTGCGGGAGACCCCAGCGCTCAAATAGACTTTCGCAGAAGCTCTTATTCTTATCCAAAAGAGCTGGAACCCCCCCCCCTGAAAGATTTCCACCGAAAACCCCCTGAAGTTTAAATGAACTAACTGGATTATTTTCCGTGTTAGGACGTCGATTTTATGAAGAGAAAAGCAGAGAATTAAAGAGAGCTAAAAAAATGAGATAAAGAGAAAAGAAGATAAAGAGAATAGGAGATAAAGAAAGAAAAAGTAAGAGAGAAGGAGGTAGAAAGAGAAAAGCTGAGAACTAAAGAGAGAGAAAATGAGAGAAAGGAAGTTCGAAAATGCGGTAAAGATAAAAAGGAGATAAAAAGAGAAAATGAAAGAAAGAGAGAGAGAAGGAGGAAGAAAGTGCAAAACAGAGAATTAATGAGATAGAAAAGGAGAGAAAGGAAAGAGCACTAAAGAGGTAGTGAGAAAAAGAAAAAGAAAGAGAAATGAGTTCTCCCCCCCCCCTTTAAACCAATCTTGGGAAAATTTGTTTTTCGGTGTACAGAAATGCTTAGAATTTTTCGAAAATTTTTAAAAAACCCTTTTTAAAGAGTAAAGTAGCCAAGTAGAGAGATTTGTGAATATCTATCCCACCGAAAGTCAAAATATTCCCTTTTTGACCATCGAAAGAAAAGGACCTAATAGTCCCTTCCAAAATGTTAACATCCACCATCCAAAATGTTTTCCTGGCTGCTCCATTAACTCCAAAACCCACCAATCTATGGGATTTCACATGTTTTACCAAGATCTTTTTGTACCACGCTGACACGCAGTATCGTCACACCAAAGCGCTCTCTACAAACAATCCCCCTACGCTTCAAACAACAAAGGGTTACCTCGCTCACATTTGGCAGCTTATCGCCTTTTTTAAAAAAAAAAAAAACCAAGGTTTCGGTTCATCGAACCTGCAGAAGAGAGAAGAAGGGGTTCTTTGGTAACCACCGTTTTCTCCGAGGAGGACCGGTCCATTATTGCTACACTTTCAGGGGAGAACGAACCCTTCCAAGGCCCTCCCAAGGGGAGTCGAGTTGAGTTGTTGCAACCGCACTTGACATAATTATTTTAAGTTCCGTTTATGGCGGTGAGGAGAGAAGATCTGACACTCCTTGACTCCTTTCCCCTCTCTGGGTGTAGTAAACAAGGATAACGGTTTTAAATAATAATCCAGCCATGGTCGCTGCCGGGTTATCTGTGGTATTCTCAACCTGTCATAGTGTTTTCGAAATAGGCGTGATTTATATATTGTTTTAGTCAATGAAAAACTACGCAAGAATTGCAAGTTATTAGCAGGGGTAGTTAACCTTTCGTACCTACAGTCAGGGCCGTTCAACGTTCATCCCCCCCCCCCCGAAATTTCGACATAATTTTTTTTCTTTGAAACTTATGTGACTCAAGGATGCAGAAAATGTTTTTATATCCAAGATTTCCCCCAATCCGTACAAAAAATTTCCCCAAAATTTTAAAAAGTGATAAAGACCTACAAAATTCTGAACTATCGTCGGTATTAAAAATATGTTGGAATGAAACAAAGAATACACTTTAAACATTCCTGGTTCTTTAAGAAGGCTCATATTTGTAGTACTGCTACTGATCTACTAACTCTCATAAGTTTTAGTTTTGCTTCAAATTCTTATATATTTCAGGAGAGGCCAGAACTGGAACGATTGCTGGGTGGAGATGGAGTTAGGTTTTTAAAATTGCAAAATTTCATTTACTTTTTCGTTAAGTCATAAAATAGCCTTATTAATTGAGGATAATTGATTAGTGAAAATCTCGGAAACGAAAAACGAAAGCAAACCTTCGATCTGTGGTGATGTGAAAATTGCCACGTAAATTATTCATTGTATACTGAAATTGAATTAAGTAGCATACTTTTCCACAAAATTTCCCCAGATGGCTAAAATTTCCCCCGATCCTAGATCGCCGGGTCGGACATATTCTGCATCCCTGATGTGACTTACAATGAGCAAATAGAGCGGTTCTCTTTGGGTGTAAGCTAAAGGGTCTCAAAATGAGCTATAATACTATTATTTTGAGGGGAAAATTTCCTAAAACTTTTTCGGGGGAGGACCCTAGAAATTTACAACTATTTTAAGTTCATCAAATTGTGTGCAAATCCCACCTGAAAAAACAAGCTACCTTGAACATATTAAATGAATCGCTAGTTTGAAAAAGGTCCAAGCTTCGTTCTACACACATAGGCGTAACGAGGGGGGTTTATTGGGGTTGTAACCCCCCCCCCCATTACATCGACGGTTTCTATAAAACATGAAAAACTGAAAAATTTTCCTTTTCGACGGAAGGCGGTTCACAAGGAACTGTTCTTTTAGGACGTAACCCAAAGGGCCTCAAAATGAATTTAAACACTACATTGAGAGACGAATTTTTGATAAATTTCTGGGGGAGATCCCCCAAACCCCCTCTAAAATTTTTACGTCTGTTATACTGTGTTTTTCCCTTGAAAGTTAAGCCTCTTAGATGAAGTTTTCCCTTCGGAAGTTTTGCAAAACAAATTGCTTATTTATACCCATATTATGAGACATTTTTTAAAAGGGAGTAATTATGTTGGAGGAGTTGACTGGTCAGAATAACACCCCCATGAGTCAACTCTAGTTACGCCACTGTCTACACATGAGTGTAATCATGTAAAAAGGTAAAAAATAACTACCCCCTATCGCCAGATAAAGCCCCTTGAAATTGGTGGAATCGGTGTCCGTTCATTGTATTTTTTTTATTAAATTTGAAATTTAAATTAATTTGTCTTTCTTTTATTATCATTTGTGCTGTAAACTGAGATCTTTTTTTTTACCCAGTGAAAATTTACTCCATTGATATCAGGGTTGGCCGATATATATCACTTGATATATATCATGATATGTATCACTTGATATATATCATGATATTTATAGGATAAATATCATGATATATATCAGCCTAACACAAAATCAATATATTTTAAGCTAAAACCTCCCAAAATTCATTTTTGAGTACTTTGTTGGCATGGTAATTAAGTTATGAAAAATCAATACAATTTAATGACCATAAAATTGTAAAACCATGAAGTTCAAATATATTTTAAATTTGATTAAATCGTAGCAATATGAACGAGTTAGCATACGAAATTATGTATTTTAAAAACAGGGTTTTTTCTCCATGCTTATTCATCAATATGCTTACAGGTTTTTATATTTTCATCTCATCATTTCCCTCTGATTAATTTCAAAGTAAACTACCTCAAATATTTTTATTTCGCTTGTAATAAATGCTACTATCATCATAAAAAATTAAAGATAAACTATTGGTATCCTGAAAATTTTTTTAGTATATTTGCTAAGGACATTTTATATTTATTTAAAATTCCCCTCAAGTATTAAAATACTTTATTTAAACCAGTATTCGCTTGAAAGAAACATTTTTCTAGTTAAAATATGAATATATCAGATATATATCAAATTTTTGATATATATCCGATATGTATCAAAAATATCCGATATTTTGATATTTATATAAATATCATGATATTTGCCAACCCTGATTGATATTCACTTACTCCACTGATAGTGCCTAAATGACTCAGTTTCATAAAAAATTTTAATTTCATTTGTCTCTGTGCCTTTCTATTTTTCACTCTTGTGCTGTGAACTAAGCAGAAATATAATTTAATTGTCGATTTAAGTGGTTTTTAAGATTTTTTTATAAGCTGAAATTTTATATTTATATGGTTAAAAAAAGGAACAAGTCCATCAACCTTTTTCAACTGAAAAATATTAGATAATAAGATAAGATAAGTTATTCTTTCTTTCTGATATTTACAAACTTGAATGTGAATCAACATCTACTTAGAGTATAATACACTAATTATCCAATGAGAGAGAGAGAGAGAAAGAAAAAAAAAGCAACATTATATTGTTCACTAAGGGACCGAAATTAGCCCTTCCAAGTGAAACAAAAAGTTTTTCAATTAAACATATATAAATAAAAAGAAAATATATTTTTGAAAACACTTAAATTTTTTTCGTTGATTATTTTTGGGTCTTGAATTTCCAGTAAAAATCAAAAATTCCATTACTTATACAGTTTTTTTTTTTTTTCGATTTTTTAAAAACTCCGTTTTTGGACTTCTTCCCTTTTTCAAACTGACGATTCAAATATAGATGATAGGGACTGAGAAATAATTTTTGTTCCTCTCCCAGGTTTGAAAATCTGACTGGAGCCCAGATATTACTAAATTTTTGTTTAGAATTACATGGGTCCCTCCCGTAAAAATTACCATACACGCTAAAAGGGGCATTAATTAATTGACTAATTTATTTAGCAGAAGAGAGAATAAAAGTCCCATTTTTATAATGGAAAAAAAGTGAAATAAATTACAATTCTTCAGATATCCTTTGAGCTGCAGCTATATAGACTTGACATAATCATCTGTGTCGGAAGGGTTAGTTCCGCTTAAGGCGATCCTCGCTAATTTGACACTCCTTGACTCCTTTTTTTCTGCTGGGAGTAAACAAGGATAAACCGCTGTGTTTTAAATAATCCATGGTCAATGAATGGGTTTATCCTCTTAACCTGTCACAGTGTGTGTTGAAATAGACGCGATTCGTAACTCTCCTTGTTTTTGGCGAAGAATCCAAAAAATCGTTAGAGTTCATAACTTTTCCAAAAAAATTGATATTTTTCTTCTCTAAATTACAGTCAACTATGCTCAACGTGATCACATATGTACAAGATCAGAATGATAGCAATATCCGATTGATAATAAAAGGCGGTTCTGTAATAAAAAGTGGAACCCAGTGTAACACGAGTGTTTGCATTAAAATCACAACTGTGTAGTCCTAATTGAAGTATTTAAAACAATTTTCTAGTATGTATTTTGTAGTGTTCGGCAACTAGTAGTCAAAAAGTAGTTAACAACCAACTACTAACTAGTCTGGGAAAATCTAGTTGCAACTAGTAGGTAACTATTTTTTCCTGGGACTAGTTGCAACTAGTTAACTAGTCTATTTAATTTCATAACCTATTTTTTGCCCAAATTCTAATACATCTTTCTTATCTATATCACAAAAAACTTTATGCTTCGCTCAAAACGGTGCTTTATTTCTGGTTATGGTATTTGAGTACTCTACCATGACATTGTAGTTATAAATATCAGTGTAATTTTTGTATATTTTGATAAAAATTTTTAAATATTTTTGAAATTTTAAACAAAAATTTTTTTTAAAGTAGTTGAAAATTTGAAAGTAGTTTCAACTAGTGGTTATTAAAAAAAGTAGTTCAACTACTAGTTAAACTAGTTTAAACCAAAAGTAGTTAAACTACTAGTTGACTACTAGTTGATCGGTAGTTAACTACTAGTTGCAACTAGTTCTAGTTAACTAGTGCCGAACACTAGTATTTTGCAACTTAACATTCTTATGGAAAAATATAAGAGTGGATCGTATAACATTAATAGTACATTAATGACTCATTTTGTATATGTTTATGTAATAAAACTGGCCTTCCAACGCAAAAAATGAATTTAAATAGGAGTTATCGGGGTCAGTCAATTTTGATAACATTATCCTTTTTCTGTTTCTCTTCTCTAAAATATAAGGGTTTCATTCCAATCTAAGCATAAAATATGGAGATGCATGATTGTCTGTTTTATACTATTTCATACTGACTTACATATTACATAATACTGACTCTATTTATAGTTTTAAGTCCTTTTAACGGCACAGTTACCGTGTTGGTTCATTTCTGATTTTTTAGTAAGCTCCCCTTCTCTTTATTAGTTTTAAAACATTGCGCTTTATTAGTAAAAAGAAACCATAAAAATACACCTTTGGGTTATAATAAACTCTAGAAGAGTAATTTATACGACTTTTTGAAAACTGATATTGTGAATTAAGTTTAATTTTAACTGATGTTAATTGTTAACTATTGTCGATGTTAAATGCCAAGTTATTCCGTGTTATTAAAGTTAAAAATGTTAAGTTTTAAGATTTTATTTAATTTAAATTTTAAGTTATTAAACATGTCTAGCTACATTTAAACATCTTTGGCAATTTTTCCATTATCTTTAGAAAATAAAAAAGTTAAAATAAAATTTAATTAATTAAATCTCTAAGTAAACATTATGTTTTGTGATATAGGTGTAGAGGTTTTAAGCTCCTTACAATATCAAGAGTATAAGGTGATATAATAATTAAGTTAATAAGGTGTTATAATAGAGTATATGATAAGATAAGCTATGTGAAGGCTGCTCACAAAGCATGTTAAGAATCACGTATCTTAAATTATGCTGATTTCCACCTTACAATAAACTGTCCTTATCAAGTATCGTTTTTAGTTGACACAAACGCGGAACTGAGTACACAAACTCACGTTGCGAGAGGCGTGAGACACTGTGTCGCAATGACGGATAATAAGACACTACTACAATATGACACTTTGTGACAAGGAAACTCAGATTTTCAAAGGCTTGATTAGTATTTGACGAGATTATATGCGACGATTTTTGTCTTTTGCATGTTTTTAAAGAAACTTAGAATCTTTAAAATACTACTCTATGAACCTTGAATGCCTGCTCTACAAATACTTTAAATTTTAAGAATTTCAAGTATTATGTAAGCATGGGGGGTTATTTTTGACCCTCTCTCCCCTCTTGTCAGCAAAGATAAGAAAACCACGAACTCCCCTCATAATTATGTAAGAAAACTGTCCGACCCCCCTTTGCACTTTTTTTTGTACGAAATAAAAATGTAAAAATAAAATTTATTTTTGGTTGAATTTTGAAATCATTTATGCAAGAAACAAGAGATTTCTATTTTTTACACTTTACTATAAACTAAGAAAAACTTAATTTAATTTTTTTTATCTTTCTTTTACTATTTTTAACCTGCTAGAACTTATCAGTTTTTAGAAAGGCATAAACTTAACAGCCTTTTTAAACTATACAAGATTTTTGGTCACCATAATTATAATTGTTTCAATTGTAATTACTGTTCTGCACTCTATGGAGATTCCAAAATAAATTTTCAATAAAAACTCGATGGTTACAGAATAAAATATTTTACCACATCTACAATTTTTTTTCTCGATTTTCTCAAAACGTATTATTCCGTTTGTGAAAAAAACCTGACGATTTAAATATAATTAACCTTTGAACTAAGGCATAAAAAAGGACTCCCTATATGAGGTTAAAACTGCTCTTTTAAAGTTAAGTCACACTTTTAAAAGCTGTTGCGTAGGGTTACAAAAAAGTTCAATCACACATTACAAAAAATTAGTTCAGTAAACTCACACACTAGAACCACAAGTTCAAATATTTATTCCTAGAAACCCATATGATATAAAAACCCAGCACAGTCAGTAGTCTCAACCATCATAAAAGCTGATCAAGAGATACAACATTTCGGTTGTTAAGGAGTTATGACGTTTTTCGTAACTCGCATCACGATCCACCAATCCTTTTTTCGCAACATTTTCGTTCTTTTCAGCCCTCGGGGAGTCTTCGAAAGGTCGTAACTCCCACCCCTGTGATATCCTGTTTCGAAATAACCGTATTGCCAAACGAAACCAGCCCTGAGATGGTAGTAGCCTTGCTCAACACAGCTTTCACTTAGGCATCCTACGCGTAAGAATCGACTAAAATACCAACCAACTCGATCGTGTCATATTATATATCTCTTACCTTGTGTAATTCAAATCAAATCAAATTCTGCCCAGAGGGGTAGTGGCCGATCAGGCGGTGCTCATCAACTTCAGGGTTCCCACGGGTCCTGAAAAACCTAGAAAAGTCAGGGAATTTTAATTTCACTCAAAAAGTCAGGGAATAGTCAGGGAAAATGATTTTTTTTTGCTAAAAACCTGGAAAATCATACAGAATACCTGGAAAATTATTAATTTTTAATGTATGCGTCACAATTTTGACTCTAGAAAATTAAAAAAAAAAGCCATTTATTGAAAATGCACGCTCAAAATAGCAAGAAATATTTTTAAAAATGCCGTGAATTGTAGGGGGTTTTTTTATCGAAAAATCTTCAAAATTGACCTGGAAAAGTGAGGGAATTTTATAAATGAAATTGAGTGGGAACCCTGCACCTTGTCTAATTATCCCTTTCTAAAATATTTCTGTTCTAATTTTTCTTTCTATCCCTCACTTTGTTATTTCTATTCACAACTCCCTTTATCTTTATCTGCTACTCTGAATAGTTTCTTATTAATTTTTCTTCTTTTCTCTCTCTCTATTTTTCTTTGTATATTTTTTCGCTAATTCGCCATTAGACTATATTTTTTTCCTTTTACTACTTTTATCTTTTTTTATTTATTAAGTAATATTTTCATACAGGGTGTTTCAAAAATCCCTTTCATGGCTTTTACTTGGAAAAAACGTCTCTTAGGGTCATGAGAGTAAGGTCTACCCCTATAGGTAAGTGACCCTGGAGAACCCATTGAGATGGCTTACAGCACCCCTAGTGGCGGAGTAAGAAAATTTAAAAAAAAATAATTAAAATACTAAGGGAGATAGAGCGAAACGTTCAGTGATAGTATTGTTGCCAATGTTATGTAAAACTCACTGCAAAAAACTTTATGAAAATATCGTGAATATTCGAGTTGATATTAGCGTGGGAAAATAGCACATTTTCAGACCTCAAAAAGAAAAAGTTCGCAAATGAGCAAGTTTTTTTATTAAATTTTGACTTCATGTAACTAAAACAAAACCATAACTACCTAATAACACTGAAAAACGTTTTCTTTTTGAGGCCTGAAAAAGTGCTATTTTTACACGCTAATATCTCCTCGAATATTCACGATATTTTCATTAATTTCTTTATTTAATTTTTCATAATATTGACAACAACACTTGTCATTGGGCTTTCGTGATATATCCTTTAGTTTTTTAATTAGTTTTTATATTTTTTATTTCAATTAATCACCTCAATGGATTCTCTAGGGTCACTTACCTAGGGGTAGACCCTGAGATATTTTTGACTCCTCTGAGAGAGTATTTCTCTCCTTGAAAATCGGAATTACTCTTTAAAAAATTAGACAGAAGTATTTTCACTCTGAATTTTTCACAAAAGTTTAGCTTAAGCCTTCAGCCACGGCATCCTAATTATCATACTTTTTAATTGTGTTTTCATACAGCCATAGTATTTTTTTTTTTCATTTTTTGTTCTGATGCTTAGGGAGTTTGATTGATTGAAACCCAAAATAGCATTCTCATTTTTTTTTTTCAATTTCATTTTGTCTATTAAAAAGTAAGCGTTTTTTATAGAAATTTTGTTTCTGTATATGTTGTTTATGCTATTTCCGCTGCTGGTTATTTCCGCTGTTGGTTATGCTATTTTTACTCCTCCAAAAGAATTCTAGGAATAACACTGGGTAGACCTTACTTTCATAACCCTAGGAGACGTTGGTTCCAAAAAAAAGGCGCGAAAGGGACTTTTGAAACACCCTGTAGATATAGATAACTATACTATATTCTCCAAAAGAAACCTTTGTACGAAAACCGCGCCGTTACGATGCCGAAAAGCTACACCTCAAAGAAAAAAAAATCGCTTCAATTCCTCCTCCGTTACCTTGAAGAAGAAGACGACTCAAAGGGTTCGTTCACACCGTTCCCTTTCGCAACCACCTTCTCCAATCTTCACCCCTTTCCCTCTCGTCGAGTAATCGTCTGATGCATTCATCCATGCGGGGAGGGTGGGTCAGTAATCTCCCTCTCCTCGCGCAATTAGCTCTTTCGAACGAAATTTAGAACGACGATGCTCGGTGGGAGTCGGTTCCAGGACAACTCGAAGAGTTGAGATGTTTTATGATTGTTTCGAGAATTATTTGCAAACGATTTACATCATAGGGATTTCTTCTTAGGGGTCGTCGTTCCCTGCATCATTCTATTTTCGATTCCCACGGACTAAGTGATCCCGAACTTTCGCTTTCTTCGCGGTGTTTTTGACCCTGATGATGGATTTGTATGTAAATGGGGGGCAATGGTTGATTATTATTTGAATGCGTTAAATGTGGGGATTGTAGTAATCTGATTGATGTTTTTGATCTGATCGTTTTGTCTCCCCATCGTCCTTAATTTTGTGGAATCAGAAACCATTCCAATGTGTTAAAAGGATAATGACATAATTAATATTTAGTACTTCCCCCTGATTTATAAAGAATAATCTGAGAGATTAAGTCTTGGAATTGAGGATAGTGTGAAATACCCAGTTTTTGAGTGGTATACCTATCTTTGTACATTATGGCAGTTCAAATATTACGTAAGCACCTAAGGGGGGAGGGGGTTTGCTATTTACTTGTTCTTCCTGACAAAGGGGGAGTATGAGTGATGCTTACGTAAGATGTTACAAACACTGCATTTTCGAAAATCTCTTGTTTCTTGCTGCATAAATAATTTAAAAATTCAACCAAAAATAAATTTTACAATTTTTAGACGCTGCTAAACATTTTGTACAAAACACTACATTTTCGAAAATCTCTTGTTTCTTACACAAATAATCTCAAAATTCTCTCGTGAGATTTCTGATGAGAGGCTCCATTCCATTTTCGAACTTTCGCTTTCACTGTGCTTTTGACCCTGAATTTGTTTGAAATGTGGAACAATGGTTGATTATATGGATGGATTGTAATAATCTGATTAAATACTTTCTTTGTTAATGCTCTGATGCTTCTAAGTTTCTATGGAATCAAAATCTTTTCAAATTTGTGTTGGTTAAAAGGGTTAATGGTGTTAGTATCAAGTACTTCCCCATGATTTAAAATTAGCTAGAGAGCAAATCTGGGAAGTTGAAATTTAGGGTAAAATATCCAGGTTTTGATGAGTAACTTATTTTCAAATGGTAGTTTTTCTCTTTCGCCTGGACGAGCTATAGTCTTTACCCTCGGCGAATCATATTATTTCTTGCGTTTTTTTTCCTATTTTCCTATTTTAATTATTATAAAATAGTTTTGAAATAAAAAGAAGAAACTAGGTGAAGACCTGGGTGTCCCAAAAAAGACTGATATACATTACATTTTAAAAATCAATAACTCAAAAACTAAATAAGTTAAAAATACACGGTTTCTTGCATCCTACTCTAAAGACCAAATAATTTTATGACACAAATTTTCGTACATCGTAGTTCCCAAATCCCTCGACAGGTGACAGCCCTATTTTCCATTATCTCCTATGGGAAGATTGATCCTTTTATACCCAGTCGGGAGATTTGGGAACAATGATTTACGAAAATTTGTGTCATAAAATTCTTTAGTCTCCAGAGTAGGATGCAAAAAACAGCGTATTTTTATCTTTTTTAGTTTTTTAAAAAAAAATTTAAATGTGTCAGTCTTTTTTGGGACACCTTATATATTATGACAATGAAATAGTTATACTTATGATTTCTGAATAGTAAAAACCAATAGGCAACCCTTTTCAAGGAAAATAATAAGTTTCCCAAGATTACAAAAGAAAGCGGTAACGAAATTAATTAACCAAACGGTTAAAAACAAATCCTTAACCGCGCCATTTATTTAACTGCGACGAGGAAAGAAGCAAAAAAACGATTTTTAGTTACTTTCTATATATAAACACACGATGTAGTCACCCATTTAATCTTGAACGCAGCAGATAGACTTTAAAAAATGATGATGATGGTAGAAAATGATAAAATCATGCAAATTTTTTGGAAGTGGGAAACATTTTCCCCCTTAACCCTTTCAGTTCCAGGCGCCCCAAATTCCCCATTGAATTCAATGGTAATCTCGGGCGGATTAGGTTTGAAAAGATTAAAACTTGACCGATTGCGCAGAAGTTCGGGGACCTCTTCGTAAGAACGAGAGAGGAAAGTGATGGGGTGGTGGAAAAATTCTATTTCGAACCACTTTTCGGGATTAGGAGGAGGGTGGAATGGTTGTTCGGTCGAGCGAAGATGTCGGTAATTGTTTTATGCAACGGAGTAACAGTGAAATGAAACAGTTACGGTTGACGGGATAAAACGGTGAACACTCTCGATGATGGATATTGTTGATGATGGAAATGAAGCGGTTAAAGTGAACAGTTTTAGTCTTTGAACAAAATTAATAAACGAATTAAATGGATGAATACAGGAATACTAGTTGATATATTCTGTTCTAATTCTTATCCTATTCATGAAAACTTAAAATCTATGAAATCATGTTCAAATAGACTCATAAGGATATAAAAAGTGTGAATAATAGAGTTCGAAGTACAAAAGGGGGGTCTGAGGGGGTCCTTGATTCCTGTGACTTTCATTCACAAGTTCTTTAACAGCTCTGCTAATTGCCTCATCCAGTGAGGTTGGTTTTACTAGAGTTTGAAAGTTTAACAACCTGGGTACACCCTCAAGTATCCCCTTTGTTTTTAGTTTTTTGTGAAACTATTATCTCTCACTAATTATTTTCTTATTTATTCTCTAATATCATAGTAAAATTCACTCTAATTAATTCATATTCACAACCATCAGCGTCTGTGTTAAATCCTGGGTTGAAGAAGGATTCCACCGATCAGATTCAGCGAAAAGCTAATTTTTCTTTCTTTAACTGAAAGATTCTTTACAAAACAGAGAATTTCTGTAAACAGAAATTTTTATGGACTTAAACCAGTAAACTACATAACAAGAGAAACCATGGGTTAACTATTTTATTCCTAAATCATGAAAAGAAATTTTTCACAAATCGAAAGCATTTATAGGCACGCATTTTATAATAATAAATTAAATGAAGCTACTGAATTTAAGTGTGGTTACGCAGTGGAGAGTGCGCTTTTAACCCTCGGGGAACATCCCACCAGTAAGTGCCATTGAATGTTTTTCCTATTGGATCTTGGGAAAATGATATCCCAAAGGATATCGACATTGGTTTTAAATCAATTTTGACAGCCGTTTAGGCTAATAAAATTAAAAACATCAAAAAATTGAGATACTATTTTCAATATTTTCCCTATATTTTAACATGAGAAAACTACTTTTGTGGGGCGCGGGGGTCAAAAATTGGCCTAAAGACCTGAAAATTTGCAGGTAATAATGTTTCAGTATTTGTAACAACATGAGGGGGGGGGCACCTGGGAAATTAAAAAAAAAAATCCATAGACTTTTGCAGTGGGCTACTGAATATAGCTGTAAGCGTTATAATTTCATATGAATTGTTAATTGTTATCATAATTTGCCAAGAAACAGTACAGTGTGCTAAAATCCCACACGCAAATTGCTATTGCCCTACAGTGGCAGCCGAGGAAAGCGTCGTCGACTCCCCCATTCAAATCCGATCAAAGAGAGGGAGAGCGGGAGGATGAGGGAAAAAGTTTCACTTTCCTCCGCATCTTTCGGGAGGAGTCTCGCTCCAGTTGCGGTGGAGAGGGAGCCGACCTTCACCCGAATATCCCGATGAGCTTATCTGCGGCGGGACAACGAACGATAACCGGGACACTCAGTCACGGACACAGTGAAAGTGATCTCGCTCCTCTCTCTCTCTTCCGGTTCAGGGACGAGTATTTCAATCTTCATGAAATTAATGTGAGCGGTCGAAGACCTGTCGTGCCAATTGTTGTTGTTACAAGGACCAGTGCCAACTTGACGTCATTTTAATCATGAAGGTTTTTTGAACTAGGTGGAAGATAAATAAGAACCCGGGAGGACTAACCTCCGTTCTGAACCTTCATCAGTTTATGCAAAGTTGCTTTATCAGCAAACTTTTAAATGCATCGCGTAATCATTAATTAAGTGAATATAAGCTAAACTTATTATAAAGTTGACAGATTCTTATAAAAGAGAATATTTGACTGCTTCCCACTGTAAAATTTTACACTATATTACTTGGTAGTTTTTTTGTGAAAAAAAAATCACAAAAAATGGGTAACAAGTTAAACAAGCGTACCTATATAATTTCCGTTTGGTAAGAAAAGAATGATTTATCCCCCTCAAGTCCTGCAGGTCGCCTCAAAGTGGTGAGGGGGTGTACCTGGGCGGAACGGGCGAAGTACTGGTGCTTGACCGTGCTAGAGATCATGGTCTCATGGATTTGATCTAGCTGCCGCTAGATCCTGAAGGATTGGAAACAACAACAACAACAGAATGATTTATTTCACCTTTTTGGTCATAACTAGCGCCCATACCCTCAGTTTGAGAAACGTTTCAATAAAAACGACGTTCACAGACTCGGAAAAAAATGCACTTACCTTACTTAAACTACAGGTGGAAATCTTTTAGGCAGCTACACAGGATTTCAGCTCTTTTGGTGCTGGGGTCTGGCAGACTCCACGCGCGTCCTCGCGGGTTAACTAATAGAAAAGAGGGCATACTCCTAATATATGCATTTCGATGGACAAACGCTACAAAGTAACTAAATTTTCAAAATTACTTTTAAATACTTGTCTCTTGGTGCAAATATGAATAGTACCAGTGTTGTTCCTAAGATTTTTTTTGGAGGAGTAAAAATACTCCTTGACTTTTTTAGGAGGAGTGAAATTAATTTTTGAGGAGTGAAATACGGAAATAGCATAAACGTACATATACAAAAGACATATACGGAAATACATATACAGAGACAAAATTTCTATTAAAAACGCTTACTCTTTAATGGACAAAATGAAGTTTGAATAAAAAAAAGGATGCTATTTTGGTACTCCAATAAAACTCTCTAAGCATCAGAACAATAAATGAAAACAAATACCATTGACACAATTAAAAAGTATGATAATTAGGATTCCATGGCTAAAGGTTTAAACTAAACCTTTGTGAAAAATTCAAAGAATGAAAATATGTTTTTTTTCCCTTGAGATAAAAATAACACTTATCAACGATAACCAAGACGACAATACGGACAGAGAGCGAAAGTAATGTCCTCTCTCTATTATGGTTCAGGGACGCACAAGAATATTCTCGATTCCCGAGGTAAATTAATAGATAGGCGGACGAAGACCCCCTCGTAATTAGTTGTTGTTGTTGCAAGGACCCCCTTGCCAATGCCAATATGTGTGAGGTTGCTTGTTGCGCGTGTCTTGCACTTGTGAACCATGGGAGACGCTTAGTCAGGGTTGTTATGTTTAAAACACGATTATTGTTTAATAGATGCGATTCCACTTTCAATTCTGTAATCTAAAACTGTCGACTCCGCTTAATGTGATCACAGTTATTGTTGATAATGTAATCAAAATTGACCGGTCCAGATCACTTCTTTAATGTAAAATGTGCCATTTAATATGATCAACATTTCGCTTAATGTTATCAAAATTTGGGGAAATCCCCTAAAAACCTCCGTTTTCCCCATTTGAAGTTCAATTTTAGTACATAAACATACAGAATGAGTCATTAATTTATTAGTGCTAATATATGTTGCACTCTCATATTTTTCTTTAAGAATGTATAATTTGCAAACTACAAACTAGGGAATCGTTTTGAATACTTCAATTAGGAATACATAGCTATGATTTTATAGCAAACACTCTAGTTACACTTTATGAAACTTTCTAGAATCAAATCGCTTATTGTTATCAATCGGATATTGATATAATTTAACTTCTGGACAAAAGTGATGACATTAAGCGGAGTCGACTGTATCGCCAAGCTCTTTTAGACGCCAAATGAATCGTAAGTTTGAAAAAGGGAATTAGTCCAAAACCAAAGCTTTGAGAAAATTGGGGGGGAAACTGTATATAAGTAATAAGAATTTGCATTATAAAACCACCAAATTTTTACAGGAAATTCAGAACCCTACTTAGAATACACAACAATCATCGAAAAGAAATATAAGTATCTCGTATATTCGCCTACAAAAATTATACAGTTGAAATAAAGCTGATGGATTTATTCCGAATTTCAAACTTGTGAATTAAAAAATATTAAAAACCACTTAATTGACAATTAAATAATATTTCTGAATAGTTCACAGCATACAAGTTGAGAATAGAAAGACTAAGCTAATTCAAATTCAAAAGTATTATGAAACTGAATCATTAAGGCAGTATCAATAGAGTAAGTGAATATCAATGGAGTCAAAAATTCACTGGATAAAAAAGTTAAAAATACAAGTAATTAAATCAAAATGTTCGCCAAAAAAAGTATCCAGCACACACATGTCTACTAAAAACTATCATCAGCATCAACCAACTTAGAGAAAAAACATGTAATTTAAAGAAATATTTAAAAAAAAATGAAACACATAATACTCTCTTGTTTTCTTAGTAAATTAAAACTTTGAATCTTAAGAAGTCCCAAACAAATTCAAATTTTTCAAGAAACAAAAAGTTTTTATAAAAATAATAAGTGTGTGTTCATATCATAAACTCATATTTCTGCTGTGAATATATTTTAGCGAACTCGCAGCAGTAAAAAGTAATTTTCGATTTTGACATTAAATAACTCTAAGAACTAATTATCTCATCTATTAGCTATTGGACCGAAAATGACTCTCATAAACTTTTCTACAAGTGGTTAAAATTTCGTGCTTTTCGGTTTAATATTTTTTTGCGTAGTGGGAGTTAAAAATGTCCCAAGAATAAACTTTTTAAAATCAACAGTGGCGGTCACTGTTATTTTTTTTAATGTAGAGAGAAATGAGAAGTAATAAAGAAATCCTAAGAAAAGAGAGAAATTATTATAGACCATAGTAAAGAAAAATAAAATTTCTACCCAATACTAAATCACACCATTTTTAAATTTTCATACTGAAAATTCCGTGTCAAATCACCCAAATAAAAACAGTCGCCGTGCCCTTAGGTCATGGATTTTTTTTTCAAAATTTTTCTAATTTTCTAATTTTTCTATGAGAAATGACACCAGGATTTTTTTTCAGAATGTTTACTCAAAAAGGGACACCAGGATTTTTTAAAATGCATTTTCCGCAGTTTTATAATTTATTAAAGTTGCAAAAAAACTGCTTTCTCACCTCTTTTTCAAGCAAAGGAGGTGATTCTGGTGCCAAATTAATGCTTATATTCCATACGTTCTATTAAATTCTAAAAAGTTCAGAATTATTTAATTCTAACAATATTTTTTTTTTCAAAAAATCACTATATTAAACAATTTTCCTAGTGTCTCTTTTTGAGTAAAAATTCTGAAAAAAAAATCTTGGTTCCTTTTTTCTCATTATCTATATCTCTCCAAAAAAAAATCCTGGTTTATTTTCTCATCATATAGAAAAGTTTTGAAAAATATTCATTGTCTAACTAAAAGCACATGCCGTTGGGTGAATTGGCATGGAATGAGCCATTTACTAATTTATAAAGTATTAAATAGTTACTGGGTATATAACCCTTGGATATATTTCAAGATTGAGTTCTTGAATGAGTTCAAATATATTCAGGTAAAAATTTCAAAACACTCTGAAAAAAATGAGATACGATGGTCCATCATAAAATAAATTTAGGGAGGCTAGATCTGTTTCTGAAAACAATGCACTATACTGACACGATTATTTCAAAACAAAAACAGACTCAATATATTGTGAAGAAAGTTAGGAAAAAGTAAACAGGACAAAATATTTCAACATGAAACCATCCACCGTTGGGACATCTTATCCAGGTCAAGTGTCACATCCCATGAAAAAATTCACCTCCTATTTTCAGGGTGTTTCAAAAGTCCCTTTCACAGCTTTTATTTGGAACCAACGTCTCCTAGGATCATGGAAGTAAGGTGCAACCCTAGGTAAGTGACCCTGGAGAATCCATTGAGATATTTACAGTGCCCGTAGAGGCGCAATAAGAAAGTTTAAAAAATTAACTAAAAAATTAAGGGAGATAGAGCAAAAACCTTATTAAGAGTATTGTTGCCAATGTTATGAAAAACTCGCTGATAAAAATATCGTTAATATTCGAGGAGATATTAGCGTGTGAAAAAAGCACTTTTTCAAGCCTCACAAAAGAAAAAGTTCCCAAATTTGCAAGTTTTTTTTTAATATTTGATTATAAATTTTGTCTTTATTTAATTTAAAAAACACAAAACTACATAACACTAAAACTTCCAAATTTGCAAACTTTTTCTTTTTTAAAAAACCAAGTTTTGAAAAAAATGGGGGAGGGGGGGGGAAACTGTGTAATTCTGTATAGTGTAAACTGTAAAGTTTTCTCATTATATAACCACTAAATTTATCTTAAAAACCACTTATATTGACAATTAAATCATATTTCTGATTAGTTCACAGCACAATAGTGAACAATAGAAAGACTAAGAAAAATGTAAATTACAAAAAAAAAATTATGAAACTGATTCATTAAGGCAGTATTAATAGAGTATGTGAATATCAATTGAGTCAAACATTCACAGGATAAAAATAGGTAAAAATACAAATAATTTAATCAATTATTTATTAAAGAAACCCAGAAATATCTGCAATAACAGAAATAATAAAAACTTAAGCTGTGCAAAGATATCTTTCTGTGGAAGACAATGCACTTGCACTATACACCAAACTTATGAATTTAAAAAATCTTAAAAACTACTTAAATTGACAATTAAATCATATTTCTGGATAGTTCACAGCACAAAAGTAAAAAATAGAAAGACTAAGACGAATAAAATTAAAAATTATTACGAAACTGAGCCATTAAGGCAGTTTCGATAGAGTATGTGAATATCAACTGAGTCAAACATTCACAGGATAAAAATAGGTAAAAATACAAATAATTTAATCAATTATTTATTAAAAAAAACGAAATATCTGCAATAACAGAAATAATAAAAATTTATAAGCTGTGCAAAGATCTCATTGTGGAAGACAATACACCGGCACGTGCATTTCGAAATAAGAAGAAATAATCAAAACAGGAGAAAGTTGAAGAGGGAGGAAAAGAAGTAAACAGGACGTTTTCGAATATATATTCCCATCGATTAACCCAGATAAAGCTAAGCATCGACGACAGTTGGGACATTCTATCGGGGTCAAGTGTCGCACTTTCTCAAAAAAAATCCGCTTTCACTCGGAATAAGGGACACTTATAACTGATTACATGGGCACGATGCACGTGACATTTTTACGAGCCTCTATGACAATGGCTCCGAAAGCAAACAACAAACAGTGGAGGAAAAATGATAAAAAAGGGTCCATTTAGTCCGGTGGTTGAATCTCTCTCTCTCTCTCCTTTTCTGTTCTGATGTGGGACGGACAGATTTATCGTTTGCACCCTCTTATGTCTGTCTACCTTTTAGGGAAAGTTCAGAAATTACACTGGAAACCCAGGGCCGTAACCAAGGGAAGTGTTTAGGGAACGTACCCATACTACGTGACCTATTTTTTACTATTTTTGACCCCCTCCCCCCCCTTGGTGACCAACCGTAGTATATGCCAAGACCCCCCCCCTCCTCCCCCTCTAGTTTTCACGTAGTAGTTCATAAATACGGTTTTTAATCATTTTTAGCAAACAGAAAGTTAAAAAGAGTTAATTTGGCTTAATATCTGTCTTTATTAATACAGCGCTTGCCACGTGACGCCAAGAGTGCGTGCATACAAGTGGAAAATATGTTATCAAGAAGAAAAAACTTACGTAAAAGTTATTGAAACAGTAACTTAATTTACAAAAACAGGTATTTTTTTCTTTATTTTTTGACTACGTGACAAAACCCTAAGCCCCCCCCCTCCCCCCTGTGACCAAGCGTGGTATTTTGAAGACCCCCTCCCCCCTAAACTGGTCACGTAGTATGGGTACGTTCCCTTAGGGCAAGGGTTGGCAAACGAGAGGTTATTTCCTGGATCTCCAGAGTATTTTTAAAATCAATAATATGTATTTTTGGAGACAAAAAGTTAGTTTGACCTTTTTTTCAAGGATCAAATTTCCGAAAATTCACTGGGGGAAACCCCAGACCACATTTTCAATATACAGCTATTAAAAATTAATTTACAAACACTTAAGACAAAAGTTAAATCAATGGTTTCGAATGTTGAAATTATAAAAAGTATATTCTCTTACGTATTTTTACCCTTTTTTTTTCCTTCTTGGGTCACTTTCCCCAGCTTGTTCAAACTTTTTCGTTCATCAAGCACTTGTTATTTAGGGTCAAAATCCCTACAATTTTCTGGGAGAGGACCTCCATACCCTTCTATCACTAGGTATCTGGAGATACCTATATGAGGAAAAAATGCAAAAATTATGTCTATTTGCGTCCACAGGTAGAAGTGATTCTAAAAAAGTACCCCTTGGAGCCCTGATAGTTTTAACCTGAGTTTTACACTGATAGTTTTAACCAGAGATATCTTTAACTCCTCTGAGAGAGTATTTCACTCCTTGAAAATCGGAAATACTCTTTAAAAAACTAGCCAGGAGTATTTTCTCACTCTTTGAATTTTTCACAAAGGTTTAGCTTAAAAAATGCACCGCGTGGCCCCACCGACATCAACAAATAATATTTTTCTACCCAAAACACCAACCCGCCCAACTTCTGCCAAAGCCAATTGCCAAAATCCACGGCACCCTAATTATCATACTCTTTAATTGAGTTTTCATACAGCCTTAGTAATTTTTTTTTTCAATTTATTGTTCTGATGCTTAGGGAGTTTGATTGCGGTTTTCGTGTCCACTGTCCATGATTATGTAGTTCATGCTATTTCGGTATTTCACTCCTCCTAAAAAATCAAGGAGTATTTTTACTCCTCCAAAAAAATCCTAGGAATAACACTGGTTTTAACACAAAACAGACTCAAAAAATTTTGGTCTCGCACAGGGGGGGGGTGCGGATCCGGAAACCCCCCTTGTCTACGCCCCTGGTCGCCAGTATCGAAAGTTTTGAGTTTAAATTATTGCGATTTAATACATCTACGCTCCCCCTCACACGATGGCTGAAGTATTATTTACATTTCGAAACGAACCCTCTCTTATTTCCACGTTTCTGGGGCGCCGGGGCCATAACTGTCCTCCACTTTTGTGGTGACCAATAATAATAATAATAATGAACATAAATAAATCACTCGCGCCTTTGCATCAGCCTTGTGCCCGTTCCATAAGACGTTGTCGCAACGGCGGGATGAGTAACAATCGCCATCAGTGGGAACAAAAGACCGATTTTTGTCTCCGGCATTGACACAGTTCGCGCGCGAGCCTTACGTCATGCGAAAACGGTTGAATGACTCCGGTTTCGTCAGGTGGTTGATTTTGATATTATACCTTTTTTTAGCCGTCGTAATTGAATCGCCGGTTTGAAAAAGGGAAAAAGTCGATAAACCAAGTTTTTTGAGAAAATCGAAAAACACTGTTTAAGTTATGGAATTCTCATTGTATTACCACCAAAATTTTACTAGAAATTCAGGACTCTATTTAGAACACAGAACAATCATCCAAACCAGCGGTTCTTAAACTGTGGTCCGCGGACCCCCAGGGGTCCGCAGCACCTTCCTTGGGGGTCCGCGAGTAATTTTGGGGAACACTCAAGTTACCTTTGAGAGTTTTCCAAAGATTTTCAAAATGAGGTAAAAAGCTTTTTTTATTTATTGAAACAAATTCAAAAACTCCCCATGCTCCACAAAGTATAACATGGGAAAGTTTAAGTTTGAAGGGGCAAATTTCAAAACTTTTCCTCCGGGAGGACCCCCGACCCCCTCTAAATTTTGACTGCTACTTATACTATTTTTTCCTTGAAAATTCTGTGGTTTACAAGGAGTTGTTTTTTGGGTGTAACTAAAAATGTCTCAAAATGAACTAAAACAAAACACCCCTTTATGAGGCAAATTCTCGAAGTTTTTCTGGGGGAGACAGACCCCCTATTATTACTTGAACTAATTGTAAAATCTTAGCATAAATATGGAATATTATGGGGTACCTTAGGAATAACATTGAGTCAACCACCTGAAACAAGTCTGGTTACTGTTGTTCAAAATCTTGGGGGCAGCGTGTCTGGCTGTTACATAAAGGGAGCAGCGGTGATCAAAAGTTTAAGAACCACTGATCCAAACAATTACTGAAATATGGAGGGGAAAACTTAAGTAGGATGTTACATGATCTTTTGAAAAGTGTGTGGATTAAGGAATCAATGCCAAATGAATGGCAAAGCGCAATTATTTGCCCTATACACAAAAAAGGAGACATCTTGAGTTGTGAAAATTACCGTGGGATATCGCTCCTGAGTACATCTTATAAAGTACTCTCAAGAATTATTGCAAATAGACTGAAACCATATGCAGAGAAAACAATAGGCGACTACCAGTGTGGTTTCAGAACAGGTAGATCTACTACTGACCAGATTTTTAGTATAAGGAACGTTTTGGAAAAGTTTTTTGAACAAAACACCAGACTTTATCAACTATTCATAGATTTTAAACAGGCGTATGACTGTATAAATAGAGAGAAACTGTACCACATCTTGAATGATTTTGAAGTACCAGGAAAAATAATAAGACTTGTGAAAATGACACTGTTAAATACAGAATCTAAGGTTAAGGTACAGGGAAAGCTCTCGAGAAATTTTGGAATTAATACAGGGTTAAGACAGGGTGATGTGCTATCCACGACACTTTTTAACTTCTGTTTAGAACACATTATAAGGAAAATTTATTCCAGTCGAGGAGGCACAATTATAAACCGATCCTTGCAAATTTTTGCATTCGCAGATGATGTGGACTTGATGTCTAGAACAGAAAAATGTCTCATTGAAAGCTATAGAGATTTAGAAAGAGAGGCAAAGACTGTGGGACTGTTGGTAAACAGAGAAAAAACCAAATATGTTGTCATGGACAGAGGAAATGGACCAACTGCGGGTTCAGTAACTACTGAACTTGGTTTTGAAAGGGTAACAGAATTTAAATATCTTGGTTCAATTATCACTGACAAAAATGAATTAAACCCAGAGATAAAGGCTAGACTGGCGGCTGGAAACAGATGTTATTTTTCAATGATAAAGTTGTTTAAATCCTCTCTGCTGTCAAGAAAGTTAAAACTAAAATTATATAAAACAATAGTCAGACCTATCGTTACATATGGAGCAGAAACTTGGACAACCACTCAGAATGAGGAGAAAACACTTATTACATTTGAAAGAAAGATATTAAGGAAAATATATGGACCAGTCAAAGATGGAGAGGTTTGGAGAATTAGGAGCAATTTAGAGTTAAGTGGACTATATAAAGAAAAAGATATTGTCAATATAATAAAATCTAAAAGAATACAATGGCTTGGACATCTGGAGAGAATGAGTGACGAGAGAGCTACAAAGAAAATCTACAGAGGAAAAATAGAGGGTAAGAGATGGCTGGACGAGGTTGAAGAAGATTTGAGGAAATTAAGGGTGAGAAATTGGAAGACAAGAGCCAGGGATCGGAGAGGGTGGAGCTGCCTTGTGAGGGAGGCCAAGGTCCTACATGGACTGTAGAGCCGAGGAGGAAGGAAGGATCCAAACAATATAAGTATATATCCAAAAATATTGTACAGTTGAAAAAATTGATGTTGAAATCTGGATAAATCTTAAAGTCCACTTAAATTGACAAATAAATTATGTTTCTGCTTAGTTCACTGCACAAAAGGGAAAAATAGACAGACTAAGACAAATTAAATTCAAAAGTATTATGAAATTGAGTTATTATAAAAACGTTTAGTGAATAACAATGGAGTTCTAAACCCTTCCTCTGAAAGAAAAGTTTTATCTGACTTTTTGCCCAAGAAATTTTTATTCCTCCCCGAAAGATTAACAAAAAAAAATTCCTGTTCTTAAAAACACACGCAATTGTTTAATGTTCTTTATTCGCATGGTCAAAGAAAAATACCTTTAGTGTTCGAAAAAAACAGTTTTTAACCACCTCTAACAATGTCAATTTAAAAAATAATTCAATTGAGTAAGTAGGAAAAAGATCTAAAGATGACATTTTTACACTGTTAAATGAGAATAAACTTAGCAACAAATCAGCAGACGCCAGTAAATAATATTTACTACTCATTTAAAATACTATGTATATTTGCAAGATTAAAAGTTCTTCTCTAACTAAGTTTCATTTCCTTAAAAAAAAATTGAAATAAAAAGACTGACCTGTTTTGTTGCATTCTGTTGCACATATCAATTATCAACAATAAATTATTCTAAACATTCAAATTCTAAACATTATATTTTTTGAACCATTGCCAACTTAAAATAATCTGAAAAACAAGTAAATATCTAATAATTTTTATTATAAATGTAATCCTAGAAAATAGTTGGTCTAATTAAAGAATTTTAATATTCACTTTTAAAGAAGTTGGTTATCTGAATTTGAAAAAATATACAATTAATACTTTTAAGGAAGTAGGTCCAATTTATTTTTTTGATTTCTTATTCTCAAGTAAAGAAAATAGAACAATTTATAAATTAGAGATAAAATATAACGTTTTTAATATTATTTCGTCAAATTCAGCTTTAAATAAAGGAAATTAATTTGAAAAACTAATTCGAAAATTAATATAAATCAATATTTTTTGCACATTCTTGGATTTCACAGCTCTATAAATTAAATGGTAGTAATAAAACTTATCATCATAGTTCTCATTACAAGAAAATATGTTTAAAATTATGTCCACAGTTTTCAAACGAAACTATTACGTATTTTGGAGGCCTTTACTTTTCTTTTCTTTTAAAAAATGCAACTTTACATGTTTACATCCCATTGCAGAATTCCAAAAATGCAATGATCATGGTCTCTGATCCTCTCAAAATGGAGAAATCCAATTTCAAAATTATATTTCTACAGGTTTTTGATAAAATTTATATATATATATATATATATATATATATATATATATATATATATATATATATAAATAGAGAGAGAGAGTGTGTTCTTGTATGTAAAACTTTTAAATAACTTTAATTTTCATAAAGGATTCTTAAAACTAGCGTACTTAGTATCAATGTTCCACAGGAAACCAGCAGAAAAGGAGGAGAGAGAGATGAAGAGTAAAAGGAGACGAAAAGCAGAGACAGTAGTGCCATCTAGGAGCAGTAATGAGAACTTCAGTTGAACCTCAGTTTTGGAGCATAGGAGTTCCAAGACCTTTTTGTTGAATGTAGAATTTAACTGGTTGTTCCAATGAATTCTCTACCTAGCTTTGGACATTTTGGAGCCTAAACCTGGGTTAGAAATGAGAGGAAGCCAAAAAAAATTACTAAAATTATTAATTTTAAAAATTCATTAGTATAATCCCAATTTTCAGTATTTATTTAGTAGCTTTCTTTTTTTTTTTCAATAAATTTCTGTCATTCTCTCGAAATCTTCATAATCTACTGTTTTCTTCCTTAAAATTTCTTCAACGTGTAAAGGATCCTATAATTTGAGACCTTAATCAAAAATAAAGCTTGTCTGAATAAATAAATTGTCTCTACAGATATTTTGCGTTTAATTACATTAATAAATGACATCAATAACAATAATTTTCTTATTTTTCTAATGAATGCATATGAAACACCTATTTAAGGATTTGAATCCTGATTAGGAATACGAATAGATTATTAGAACCCATAGTATTTTTCAAGTGTAAAAGATAAATTATACCTTTTTAAGATTTCACTTCTTCAGTTTTCTTCAGAACTAATTAATATTTCGAGTGAATTTTTAGAAACCACAAAACGTGACGGAGATATAAACGTCTCTGACCGCGGGAAAACTAAACTACACCTTCAATATTCTGACGAAATGCGTTAGTCTTTGTTATTCCAAGCCGCATTTTTATGAGTTGCGGATAGAGCGTGCTTGGCCACTGAGCAAATGTTCCTGATATGTTTTGCCGCCATGCTGTCTAGTCTAGTCAAGTCTAGTACGGTTCTGCACACGGTGAGAAGCTGAAAACGGGAAAACTTTGTTTCAGATCAGGGGACACAATTTACTTGAGTCGTTTAAAGCAGTGGTGTCCAACCCCCGGTCCGCTGACCGGTGCCGGTCCGTGGATCAAATGGTACCGGGCCGCAGGCGGACTATTTCATTGAAAATGAGTTTAAAATCCTAGGTTTATACTCCAAATTAAAATCATAATAAATCACTTTATATTTATTTTTTGGTGTAAGTGTATTTTATTTTGAAAGGATGCTTAAATACAATTAAATTAAAATTAATAAATCAAAATAATCTAGAATGTAAACAATCAACCAGCAGCGGGCCGCGGTAAAATTACCAAACGTTGACCAGTCCGTGGTGGTAAAAAGGTTGGGGAACACTGGTTTAAAGAATGAGTGATGTAACTCATCTGAAAAAACTAAAGAAATTTTGCGAGAATATTTTGAGTTTTGTTGGACTAATTTGTACTTATTACAAGATTCATACGTATATAAGTCACCCCCTTCGAAACAAAAGTCTAGTCACAGCCTGCGGGACCCGATTTAGAAAACTAATGATAACTAATTTTAATGTAAAAATTGGTATTTACGTATTTACTGGCTTCTGATGGCTAGCACTTGATCCTCCGGCTATTTGAAAGACTTTGATGGGTGGCACTCATCAAATAATACTGGAATTCATAAAATAAACAGCCTTATTTTGAAATTTGAGCAAATAATGTAAATAAAAACATAGATTACACAACGTATGAGTAGTTGCCACAAAATTCCATATAAAAGCATAAATAATTATATTACTATGTACTCATATCAGCTCTTAAAGGACATTGTACCCTTCCAGTATACAAGTCTATCCATATCGTTTTAAAAATGTTATCACTTCAGTTAAAATCTTGGTATTATTTTTAAATAGGTAACTCTTAATAAATTAAAACAGAAACAAATAATAAAAATTTAAAAAATAAAAGTGAAGGTTATGGTTGATGGAAAAAAATTGCTAATAAGATAACTAAGTAAAGATAAAGACTAAAGATAACTAATGAACTTTAACACTTAAATTAAAGGACCCTAAACTTTGGGGACCCAAAGGGCCACCTTAAACTTCTATTGTTGAATGAAACAAATAATAAAATTTAAAAAATAAAAAGTGAAGGTTGATGTTAAAAATACATTAAATATCCAGTATTTAAAGCTGACGGAGACAGCCTTGGCCGGCAACCGGCTGTAGAGCTTATGAAGAAGAAGATATCCAGTATTTAATTTGATAACTAAGTAAAGAATGAACTTTAACACTTAACCTAAGGGACCCTAAGCCTACTTTTACTTAGGGCCCTTTTGGGGGCCCTAAGCCATATGGGTTTAATGGTTAGAGTACACTGGAGTGGGAGATCGCAGGACCGTATCCAAGGGGGGGGGGTAGGGGTTCAAACCCCTCCCAAAATTTTGACATCAATTATTTTTTTTTACTGTTTTTTTTTCCTGAAAATTATGCGACTTACAAGGAGCGGTCATCTTCGAGCGTTACCTTAAGGATCTTAAAATGAGTCCGAACCGTACTTTTGAGGGTAATTATTCCAAACTTTTTCTGGGGTAAGACCCCCAAACCTCTCAAAAAATTTTGAAATCAATTATGTACGGGTTTTCTTTGAAACTTTTTTTCACTTACAGTGAGTGGTCCTCTTGAGGGGTCTTGAAATGAGTTAAAACCACACTAACAGGGGCAAAATTCCCAAAAATTTTCTGGAGCAGGAACCCCAATCCGCCTCAAAATTTCGCCATACTGTTTTTCCTAGATAATTCAGAAACTTACAATAAGCGGTGCTATGTTGGGGATTTTCTAAAAAGTATCACTCAAGAGTCAAGATCCCCTTTTGGTACCGCTTGGGGGTCCTCCCCCAAAAAATTCATCCCCCATTTTGAAATTTGACCCGTATAAGTAGGGTTTTAACTCATTTTGAGTACTTTTTTCGGGACTTTTTTTTCGTACTTATGAGTGATTTTTTGGGTCCAAGGGGGGCACTGTCCATAGTGCACCCCTGGGTCCGGCAGGGGTTCTGGCGTTCTGGTACTCTGTGAGATAAGACACTGGTTAAATTGAAATAAAAAGTGAAACAGAGAAAAGAAAGAAGAAAAATAGAAAAGAATACACCAAAATAATTTTAAATTTAGTAAAGTCTACTCCTACTGCAACTCTGTCATTCTATATAAGCCATTGGAATTTTGTTTTTGTTTTCTTCTGGAGATTTAAATTTTTAGTTTTTTACTCACTGATATGAAGTCGTCCACAGCGAAACGTCTGATTTTTACTTAGATCCCAGAATCCCAGAAACTTCTACATTGCCTTTAAAACCACAAAAATAGTTTCACTACAGTTTAGTTCAATATTTATTTAACAGATAGCAGCACGTCACAGACTGTAATTCATTATTTTATTCTTTTAAATGCAAAAGTTTAAAAATGACTGGTTACAGAACGGTTAATAATATATACCAATACCCAATCAAACCAAAGCCCAATATAATCAAATAATACCAAAATTATTAATTTCTGATCAAATAAGAATGGGAATAAAGTATGATAAGTGTTAAAAAACATCTCTTGTAAATCTCCTACTTTTAAAAGTTACTTTATATTTCCTTTATACCAGGGCCGTATCCAAGGGGGGGGTTTAGGGGTTCAAACCCCCCCCCCCCCGAAATTTTGACATCAATTTTTATACTGCTATTTTTCTTGAAAATTATGTCTCACAAGGAGCGATATCCTCTTCGGGTATAACCCAAAGGGCCTCAAAATGAGTCAAAACCCTACTTTAAAGGGTAAAATTTCCAAAAATTTTCTGGGGGAGGACCCAACCCCCCTCGAAATTTTGAAATCTATTAAGCATACGGTTTTTCCTTCAAACTTGTGTGATTTACAAGGAGTGGTCCTCTTTAATGTAACCTAAAGTGTCTCAAAATGAGTTAAAATGCCACTTTTAGGGGAAAAATTCAAAAAATTTCTGGAGTAGGAACCTAAAAACCCCCTTAACATTTTGCCATTTATTACAATATACCTTCTTTTTACCTTGAAAATTCGGCCGCTTACAATGAGTGGTGCTCTATGGGTGTAATCTAAAGGGTCTCAGAAATGAGCTAAAACACTCTTTTGCATGGGCGTCATTTAGGGGGGGCAGGGGGGGGGCAATTGCCCCCCCCCCCCAAGGTTTCCACTCTTAAGTGAAAAATTGCTGCAAGTCCCTTGAAAATTTTGTAACTTCCACAAGGAGCATCGGATTTAACTCAAAAAGTCCCAAAAAAAGTTAAAACACTACTTTTGAGGGTAAAATTTAAAATTTTTCTGGGGGAGAACCCCCACCCCCCTCCTGACCTATGATGTCTGTTATACAATATGTTTCTCCCTTGAAAATTCTCCCCCTCTTACAAGAAGTGGTTCCCTTTGGGAACCATAGAGTTTGAAACCCCAAGGAGTTTGAAAAGGAGGTAAAACTGGTTTAAAGGGGAATTTTAAAAAAAATTTACTGTGGGAGAATCTCTGCCCCCCCTTGAAAACTTGACATTTATTCATACCTTTTTCCCTAGAAAATTCTATGCTTTACCAGGAACTGTTCTTTTTGGATGTAACCCAAAGGGCCTCAAAATGAGCTAAAACAGAGGCAAATTTCAAAAAAAAATTATGGGGGAGAACCCCCAGACCCCCCTTTACAATTTTTACATATATGTTACACAGTGTATTTACCTTCAAATTTCTGCCGCTTACAAGAAGCGGTTCCCTCTGGGTGCTCCGCCGAAAAGGAGATCAAAGACTAGTTTAAATTGAAATTTTCAAAACCAATTCTGAGAGGGGACCTCCGGCTCCCCTTGAAACTTTGACGTTTTAACTTTTTTCTCTAGAAAATTATGTGGTATACAAGGGGTTGTTCTCTTGGGATGTAACTTAAATGTTGTAAAAATTAGGCAAAATTTCAAAATTTTTCTGGGGGTCACCCCAGACCCCCCCCCCCCCCATTTTTACTTACTTAGAGCTCATGATGTTAGTCAACCCCCCCCCCAAAAAAAAAAACTGGAACCCCCCCCCTCTGATTACGGCGAGGCTCAGCCCCACTTAAAAAAATCCTTGCCCCCCCCAACCAAAAACTGAAATGACGCCCCTGCTCTTTTGAGCGGCAAATTTCCAAAAATTTTCTGCGGGAGGACCCCCAGATCCCCCTTTTACTTCGAATTCATATTGTTTATACAATTTGGAAATTTAGTGTATCAAAATTTCAATGCAGTGTTGTCATCTAAAACTTAACATATAAAAGTACCCGTAAGGAGGTACCTCAGAAAATATTTGAGTCAACCCCCCCCCCCCCCCCCGAAACAAAAGTCTGGTTACGGGCCTGCTTTATACATATCTAGAGCACCAGCACCACAAAAATAGTTTCACCACAGTTTAGTTTGAAATTGAGATAATAGACGGCAGCACGACACAGACTGTAAATCATTATTTTAATCTTTTAATGCAAATGTTGAAAAGATAATATACTCATTTGAATTTCATGTATTAATTAATCTTAAGAAGAATTTTTGCACAAGTTATTGAAAACAGTTTTTTTTTGCTTAAATGAAGGAAATTTACCTTAATTTTTATATCGCTTCCTTTCAAGATTCACCAAATTCGGTCAAAATGTTCCAAAACTAGCTAAAACTCTGTATTTTAGGGTCAAATTTTCAAAAATCCCCCTTAGTCTACTTGGAACAATCAAAATTTCTTTACATATTAAGTTCTTCTAGATAGAAAATCATAGTAGAAAGCTAAATTGACCCTATTAGATGTGAAGGATAAGTTTTGGGCCCTTCTGCTTGGTGTGAAAATTGCGCTTTGGGCCTGATTGCTGGGAGGATATTTGGCCTTAAAGATGTTCCAAAACTAGCTAAAACTCTGTATTTTAGGGTCAAATTTTCAAAAATCCCCCTTAGTCTACTTGGAACAATCAAAATTTCTTTACATATTAAGTTCTTCTAGATAGAAAATCACAGTAGAAAGCTAAATTGACCCTATTAGATGTGAAGGATAAGTTTTGGGCCCTTCTCCTTGGTGTGAAAATTGCGCTATAGCTTTGGGCCTGATTGCTGGGAGGATATTTGACCTTAAAGATGTTCCAAAACTAGTTAAAACCCTGTTTTTATGGTCAAATTTTCAAAAACAATTCTGAGGAAATTGTTTTTCTTTTTCTACTTGAAACTCTTTCAATTCACAATTTTTTCATATTAAGTTCACACGATTTACTATTAGGCCCACTAGGCCCGGGCCTAGGGGCCCCACAATTTGGGGTCCCCCTAATTTCAAAAAGTTAACAAAAATTTATAGTAGAAATAACTTTTTATACTTCCTAGAAGGTTTTTTCATTACTTTTTTAAATCGAAAATAAAAATCCAAACCAAAGCAACGTAAAAAAAAGTAAGAGATAACCGAGAACGTGTCTGACCCTGAACCCCTGCTGATGATGGTGAAATTTCACACTAATCAAACAATAATTTTCACGCATCTAAATTTATATAGCATCAAATATGGCAACGTGGGCCCCTTCCTGAAATTCCGGAAGGGTCCCCACGTTGCCATTATGCAACATAATTCACAAATACTTCTTCTAAGTGACCTAAAACTTAACATATAAATGTACTCGTTAGGACCTTAGAAATAAGATAGATTTAATAACCCCCAAACTAAAATTTACTTACAGCCCTCTGTCTGTGATTACAGACACATCATATTTATGATTGTATACGAATAGCCAACAAGTATAATAGTACTTATTTACACATATAGACGGGTCAGGTTTCTTGTGACTGTAATCAATCCTTCTCTTTGATAACAATAAGGTTATTGAACTACACTTTTGTCAATACCAAGAAGTAGATTTATATTTTCCTCATGTACTTTTGGTCTACGGTTTTTACACACAATAGTTTAAGAGAATAAGGGGGTTTTACCTTTGTTTCCCAAGCTTTTCCAGTCAGCAGAGTTTCATCTAGAAGAAAAATGGGTCCGTTTTAGGACCCTCCACAAAATTCTAATCATCCAAAAAAGGACCCTTCACAAAATTCCAATTCCCAAAAATGGACTCTTTTTTTTTTTTTTATTCCAGAAAGGTGTAAAGAAAGATGAAAGAATGTAATTTAAGATAAATCAGGGGTTGAATAAGACGCGGATCCGGCAAGGACCTCCTTTTTGAGGATCACCTTTGGACGACAAAATATTACTTCAAATCATCTTCTATATAGATATTTCCATATCCAAAATGAAATTCCTTTTTGCACCCCCATATTTCTCCCAGGGATGCAGAAAATGTTTTTACTTCCATGATTTCCCCCAATCCATACAAAAATTTCCCCAAAATTTTAAAAAGTGATTAAGACCTAGAAAATTCTAAATTATCGTCGGTATCAAAAATATGTTAAAAAGTTCTATCTTTAAAATTCCCTTGAATGGGGTTTGAGTTCACCAATATCTGCATCATTTAATTCATTTAAGCTTAAGAGTCTGTTGAGAAACTTGTCACCCTCTTTCCTTCTGACCTTCTTTGATAGCTGTGTAGGCAGTCCTGCCTACCCTGAGCCCAATCTTTTCATGCTCTTCATTTATTTTCTTATCCTTAATTTTTAATACTCTGCTGAAATCACTACACCATTTGTGAGCACTATATTTCAGATGATCAAATAAATGGCCTTTGAAATTTCCAAATTTTTGCTTTGATTTCCCTGAATTAATTGTGGCTCTGCAGGTAAGTAAAACTGACCAAATAAACTGGTTTTCAAAATTGCTACATCTTTGGGAACATTTTTATGGTGAGCTGAGCAATACAAGAAATGCACTTAATCATTCCTGCTTTTTCAAGAGTAGTTACGCCTTTCATCGTAGCTTCCGAAATTTTGATTACTGTACTGAAATTGAATTCAATAGTATACTTTTCCACAAAATTTCCCCAGATGGCTAAAATTTCCCCCGATCCTAGATCGCCGGATCGGACATATTCTGCATCCCTGATTTCTCCCCCCAAAAATTGTAGGGATTTTGACCCTAAATAACTCATTTTTGATCAGCACAAGCACATAATGAACGAAAAAGTTTTAACACAATCTGGGGAAATTGACCTTCGGGGACAAGAAGGAAAAAGGAAGAGAGAGAAAAAAGGGTAAGAAGAAGAAAAAGTATTTTTTTAAATGACTGAAAAACATTTTTGTCTTTCAGAATCCACGCTCTTCTTTTTCCTTTTTACGCCTTTTCTCTCTTTTCCCCCGTCTTTCTCTCTCTTTTTAGGCTTAGGAGGGGTCAAAGTTTGGCAAAGCGCTTAGTTCGTAGCCAGACCCGTGCTCCGCAAAAGTGAAGTAGAGGGGTCAGTGCCCCCCCCTTAGACCCAAAAAAGTAATCAAAATGAGTTAAGACCCTACTTTTTTAGGTCAAATTTCAAAAATTTCTGGGGGAGGAACTCGATACGCTCCAGCGGTACCAAAAGGGGTCTTTGGTGATACTTTTTAGAAAATCCAAAACATTTAGAAAATTTTCTCAAAAGGTAAAGGTGATGGTCTGCCCCCCCTTGTGCCCCCCTTGCAGCCGTGCTGGATTAAACAAGTCTCTCATTCTCACTTTACAATCTCAATATCGATCTATAAGTAGAATTAGAAAGAAAAAAAACGCATCACTTTTTCCTCAAAGCATCTCTTCAATCGCACTTGGCACGGTGCCAAGACGCTCATGACGCAGTGTTCTCTCGACCTTTCGAGACGATTACCCTCGGGTTGCGTCACGCGGACGGAGTAGGTGGCAACGCATTCCTCGGCCTCTCCTCCCATTGGTTTAAAGTGAGCGGAGTGCCGTGTGCAGAGCTCTCCTGATTGGCTGAAGTGGCGCGTCCGTGTGGAAACTTGCACCCGGCACTCGGCGGGGGCGTGTGCAAAATTGCGCTCAGCACCCGGCTTTTTGCGAAAGCCACTCTCTGGGGGTGGATAAAAAGGTGGATGGGGGTCAGGGGAGGATAATTCGAATTCCTGACTCGCTTTGTGGAAGGTCCCCCTCCAGTGTTTGCTGACTGATCATCTTAGCTTCTTCTTCTCAAGTCTGCCAGCTCCTTTGCTATTACATACTCTTTGGTAAGTTAGAAATTTTTTCTCTTTTTAATAGACTGGTAATGGTTTCTCTATTCTAAGGATCATTCTACAAAAAATGGACTGACTTTTAAGGCATAATTTTTTAAATTACTTAGCTTTTTCAACATCTTTAATCCCTTGAAGGATAATTCGATTCTTTTTTGAATATCTTTACTATTTTAACTTATTAATTCACTCTTATCTCATTTTTATAATGATAATTCATAATTAATATTAATTGATTACAGATATTAATTCATTATAATTAATATCATAATATTTTTTAAAAATTCTTTTGGATCAGTTAAACAATTTTAGTAATCTCATTAACTTTAAGTTGTACCTAATTGCTGTTCCCTTTAGTGACTTAATACTTTTTTAAGCTAAAAAAAAAAAACATTTAAATTGACTATTTAATATACCAATCACTTATAACTTGTATGGTAATGATTACAATACTATTTACCTACTTTTAAAAAATAAATTAACTAATAAACCAATCTTTAAGATTAACGTTTCACTTGTAACTTAAAACAGATTAAGGTTCATCTCTGCGTGTGAATTTACACTCTACAAATTTAAGAGGCTTTAATTAAAAATGGGAAACGTAATTTTCTTTTGAAATATTTGTAAATCAAAACACTTCGAGCTTTTAATTGTACGTTGTTTGTAGTATGATCCCCATGGTTTTGCGTAAATATTTAACCCTTCAAAGCATTAAAGTTCAAGGTTAACCACTTACTTTCTCTGAGCTGTAAGGTAAAGTTTTTATTGGAATAATAATAAAATGTAAAATGTCTTTTTGTGAAAATATCTCTGTGGAAAAACTTTACAGCATTATTTTACATTTATTTAAGTTTCTTTGACAACTTACAATAAATTTTGTATTTATATTGATGTTCAGATATATTATTGCATTGAAACAAATTTAAATGTTTAACTTTCACAATATTGATGATTTTAATTTAGACCAATCTCTTTCACTTATTCTTTTTTTTTGTCAATTTTACACCCTAAATTTTCAAATGTAATTCAGGTCATGAAAACTTTTTTCATTGCATTTTTTATTTAATTTGAAATTTAAATTAATTGGTCTTTCTTTTCTTATTTTTTGTGTTTAAAACTGAGCTGAAACAAAGTTTGTTTTTGAATTAAAAGTTTTAACTTGTTTAGTTCCATTAAACTGCCTTAGTTTCATGACACTTAAGTGGTTTTTAAGTTTTTTTAGATGAAATTTCATAAATTTGAAATAATTAGTGAATAAGTGCATCAATTTTTTTCAACTTTACTACATTTTTAAACATACCATATTTTTTTATTGTTCTGTATAATAAGTAGAGTCCTGAATTACCTGTAAAAGTTTAGTGGTTGTAAATACAATATAAAAATTCCCTTTCTTATAAAATTTTTCTCTTGCCTTCTCAAAACTTGGTTTTTGGACTTATTTAAACCCACGATTCATTTAAGGCAGTAATTTTTGGGGAACAGAAACACTAGATAGGTACTTATACTCGACAGCAACGTTTCCTGACCCTATGACGTCATTATATACGGAAGCAGAAACTGCGTAAACAGAAAGCCCGTTGGGTTGCTAGTAGGAGTTTCGGTACGCAAACCGTAATAAAAAGACGCTATAATGGGTTTAACTTTTAAATCGACGTTCTTCATTTCACTCAAAATTCAGAACCCGCGCTGGGAACTTCTTTGTTTGTTAGTGACGTCATAGTGTCAGGAAACGTTGCTGACGAGTATAGTACGGCTGTTTCTATCGTCAGAAATCAAATCCCGCTCTTATACGCACTTCGCTAAACTGTTTCATATCAGTTTCAGATGAATGGCGTTGAATGAACTTGATCGTTATCAAAGGCAGCGTATGTGTATTAGACAAAACTTACGTCATGAGAACAACTTAAGCGTTTGTTCTCATATCGCTGATAAGACGTATAATGATAACCTTCGGGGAATATTCACTGTTTCTCGGAGGGAGGGTTATAGAAAACTGAACTGATAATAATAAGCTGTCGGGGAATCAATATATGGTGACTTGAATTAAAACGCTTATAGAGTTCCCAACCCAACTATGTCTTGAAGCTCTCATAAATTTGTGAAGTGGAGAAATTTGCAAAAGTATTCTTTTTTTTTTTCAATGAAATAATACAACTGGTTTTACATGAATGACATTTAAACAAAATTATTAATTATTTTTGTTCCTAGCCAAATCTTTAAATAGATATTTTTCAATTTTAACCCCAAAATAAATTACTTAAAATAAATTAATAAATATACCTTGAAATGCCAACCCAACCTTCCTTGAAACCAATTTAAACTCTCATAAATTTGGGAAGTGAAGAAATCTGCAAAAGTATTCTTTTTTTTTTCAATGAAATAATACAACTGGTTTTACATGAATGATATTTAAACAAAATTATTAATTATTTATGTTACCAGCCAAATGTTTAAATTGGCATATTGTCTTTTCAATTTTTAACCAAAAAAAAATTACTATTCCTAAATTTTGATTACTAATATTTCACTTGTTTAAAGGTGATTAAAAACTCCATTAGTATGGCAATATTACAAAAAAAAAATTAATTACTGTATTCTTTCACTTCCCATTTAAAAAAAACTACTTTTGATTTGACTTTGGCAATGGAGAACATAAAAAGCGATTTAAGTAAAAGTAAAACATTTCATTGTTCATAAAAAGCCCTTCGGTAAATAACATAAAAAATATGAAACTTGTGACTTGATACTAAATAATTTTTTTCTTCCAGAAAATGGAACACGAAAAGAACATCACAATGTCATCTTGCGACTGTGGCAAGAAATGCCAATGCTCCAACACCAATACTGCTTGCGTCTGTGGCGACAACTGCCAATGCTGCGACAAGGTTGCATGCAAGAAGTCATCTGCGTCTGCCTGCGTCTGCGGAGACAACTGTCAATGTTGCGACAAGGTTGCCTGCAAGAAGTCATCTGCCTCTGCGTGTGTCTGCGGAGATAACTGCAAGTGTTGTAACGAAGTAGCTTGCAAGTCGACTGCAGCCTGCGTCTGCGGGGACAACTGCCAATGCTGCGACAAGGTTGCCTGCAAGTCCACTGCAGCCTGCGTCTGCGGAGATAACTGCCAATGCTGCGACCAGGTTGCATGCAAGAAGACTGCAGCTTCTGCCTGCGTCTGTGGAGACAACTGCCAATGCTGCGACAAGGTTGCCTGCAAGTCCACTGCAGCCTGCGTCTGCAGAGATAACTGCCAATGCTGCGACCAGGTTGCATGCAAGAAGACTGCAGCTTCTGCCTGCGTCTGTGGAGACAACTGTCAATGCTGCGACAAGGTTGCCTGCAAGAAAGCATCGGCCTGCGTCTGCGGGGACAACTGCCAATGCTGCGACAAGGTTGCCTGCAAGTCCACTAAAGCCTGCGTCTGTGGAGACAACTGCCAATGCTGCGACGAGGTTGCCTGCAAGAAAGCATCGGCCTGCGTCTGCGGGGACAACTGCCAATGCTGCGACAAGGTTGCATGCAAGAAGTCATCTGCGTCTGCCTGCGTCTGCGGAGACAACTGTCAATGTTGCGACAAGGTTGCCTGCAAGAAGTCATCTGCCTCTGCGTGTGTCTGCGGAGATAACTGCAAGTGTTGTAACGAAGTAGCTTGCAAGTCGACTGCAGCCTGCGTCTGCGGGGACAACTGCCAATGCTGCGACAAGGTTGCCTGCAAGTCCACTGCAGCCTGCGTCTGCAGAGATAACTGCCAATGCTGCGACCAGGTTGCATGCAAGAAGACTGCAGCTTCTGCCTGCGTCTGTGGAGACAACTGTCAATGCTGCGACAAGGTTGCCTGCAAGAAAGCATCGGCCTGCGTCTGCGGGGACAACTGCCAATGCTGCGACAAGGTTGCCTGCAAGTCCACTAAAGCCTGCGTCTGTGGAGACAACTGCCAATGCTGCGACGAGGTTGCCTGCAAGAAAGCATCGGCCTGCGTCTGCGGGGACAACTGCCAATGCTGCGACAAGGTTGCATGCAAGAAGTCATCTGCGTCTGCCTGCGTCTGCGGAGACAACTGTCAATGTTGCGACAAGGTTGCCTGCAAGAAGTCATCTGCCTCTGCGTGTGTCTGCGGAGATAACTGCAAGTGTTGTAACGAAGTAGCTTGCAAGTCGACTGCAGCCTGCGTCTGCGGGGACAACTGCCAATGCTGCGACAAGGTTGCCTGCAAGTCCACTGCAGCCTGCGTCTGCGGAGATAACTGCCAATGCTGCGACCAGGTTGCATGCAAGAAGACTGCAGCCTCTGCCTGCGTCTGTGGAGACAACTGCCAATGCTGCGACAAGGTTGCCTGCAAGAAGACTGCAGCCTGCGTCTGCGGAGATAACTGCCAATGCTGCGACCAGGTTGCATGCAAGATGACTGCAGCCTGCGACTGCGGAGACAACTGCCAATGCTGCGACAAGGTTGCCTGCAAGTCCACTGCAGCCTGCGTCTGCGGAGATAACTGCCAATGCTGCGACCAGGTTGCATGCAAGAAGACTGCAGCCTCTGCCTGCGTCTGTGGAGACAACTGCCAATGCTGCGACAAGGTTGCCTGCAAGAAAGCATCGGCCTGCGTCTGCGGGGACAACTGCCAATGCTGCGACAAGGTTGCCTGCAAGAAGACTGCAGCCGGCGTCTGCGGAGATAACTGCCAATGCTGCGACCAGGTTGCATGCAAGAAGACTGCAGCCTGCGACTGCGGAGACAACTGCCAATGCTGCGACCAGGTTGCCTGCAAGAAGACTGCCTCCTGCGACTGCGGAGACAACTGCCTTTGCAGCGACAAGGTTGCCTGCAAGAATTCCGCCTCCTGCGACTGCGGAGACAACTGCCAGTGCTCCGACTCAGCAACCTGCAACCAGAGTTGCTCCGCCTGTGTGGCCACCTGCCCTTGCGGAATCGATTGCATGTGCGGTTCCAGAGCCGTTCCCGTCTGCGTATGTTAAAGCATCTGAGGTACACCAATGAGGATCATCAGATGTATATATGAGATGAACTGTATATATATTCATTAGGAGAAATGTCTCAAAGGATGCGACGAGTTAATTTATTTTATGCATTTTGATGTCGAGTAGTGCATTTTGTGACCTTCTATGTGTACTTTGTTTTTTTTTTAAATTTAATTCAATATTTATATTAGTCCTCTTGTGTATGTGCTTGTTTTTGTGAAAAATAAAATAGTAGTTCTTTTTTAAACTTTTGTTTCTTATTTTTCTAAAGGGTACTTTGAATCTATCATCTAGGATTTTCAGAAAAGAAATAATTTTAAAATTAATTAATGTTATTTTATATAGTGCTTAATAACTTAATTTTCAGTATGGAAGAGACAAATTTTAAGGAAGACTAGCATGAGAATCATTGAAATATTTAAAAATGTTTTGAAGTAACTTAATATTTATATTAGAATCCAAGCTTATATAGTGTTTTTATTGCATGAATTAAAAAGTTTGAATTACTTTTATTGAATTTTATTTATTAGGAGTTATTACAGCTGAAAGCAGGTAAAATTAATATAAAAAGTTCGATGTAAAGATCTTTAAAAAAAATGGGTAAACTTTTTCCCTGAATATAGAGCATTACAGCATAATTGTTTCAATCTTTTTTTGAATTTAAGGAATATTGCTATGGATGAAATACAATAGTTTGATTGTATAGGATTTTAACAATAGTAAATAGGGTCTGTTGAGGTGCAGTTTTTAAATTTAAGGATATGAATCTGACAGTGGTTTACAAATTATGCTATATAGCCTCGTCAAAAAAATAATCGTTATTTTTTTATCTTTTAAAGATAAATTTTATATTCATCTTGAAAAAGAAAATCTTTTATATCTATATTCTGAGAAAAGTTAAAATTTCATTTAAAAACGTCCAGAAAATGTAGTTAGTCAAAACAAAATAGTTATTTAAACAAATAGTTAGTAAACACAAAAATATTTAGTCTATTTTGAGGTATTAAATAAATATTTCTACAAAAATACGGTATCAATATGAAATGATTTATTAAACTTATTTTTTATTATTTCTAAGGCTTCCCAAATATGGCGCTGATAAAAAAAAATTAAAGATCGACAAGGTTAGAGAACTCAAAGAAAATGTTAAATGTTTTTAAAGTTTTTTTTCAAGGGATTTTGTTATAAAGTAAGAAAATTTTGAGGCTGAAAATTTCTAAATTTCCTGAATACTAAATTTTCCATCTTCTCTTGTTACTATCAGTATTAGCATATTTGAATCGTCAGTTTGAGAAAGGGAAAAGTCCAAAAACCAAGTTTTGAGAAAATCGAAAATAAAAAATTGTATAAATAATGGAATTTTATTAGACCAAATTTTTACTGGAAATTTAGGACCCTATTTAGAAATAATAGCAGTCATCGAAACAAATATAAGTGCATTCACAAATATTTTAGAGTTGAAAAAAGTTGATGGACTTTTCAACCTTATGAAATTTCAACTGAAGAAACATCTTAAAAACCACTTAAATTGACATCTAAATTAAATTTCTGCTTAGTTCACAGTACAAAAATGAGAAATAAAAAGACTAAGACAAATAAAATTCGAAATTATTATGAAACTGAGCCATTAAGCCCGTATCAATGGAGTAAGTGAATAGGAATGGAGTCAATAACATTCCATAGATAAAAAAAAATTAAACACACTTTTAAATTAAAAGAAATTTCTATTTAGGCTTAGTTTACAGCATAAAAAATATGAAAGTAAAGAAAAATCAACTTAAATTCCGAATTAAATAGATGAATGGACATCGATTTCGAAATTCAAAGGGCTTTATCTGCCTATTGGGGGTAGTTATTTTTCCCATCTTTCCACTCATATGTAGAGCAAAGCTTGGAGATTATTTTGAGCAAAAAAAAAAAAAAGATTTGTCATTTTTTGGACTCTTTCCCTTTTTTAAACTGGCGACTCATTTAATATCAAAGCTAGGTATTTTTATATTTCAACAGATGGCAGCACGATCACCCTTTTTAAAATTCAAACAGAAAGCAAGATCATCTTCTAAAAGGAAATTTTATAAATGGTAAAGGGAAAACTATTTTGTGATTTTATTTAAGTTGAATTTTTTCCAACCAGGGGCGTCATTTCAGCATTTGGTTGGGGGGGCAAAGATTTCTTTAAGGTGGGCTAGACCGCGCCCTAACCAGACATTTGTTTTTTTAGGGGGGGGTTTACTCAGCGTCATTTTTAAGGTACCCCTAACGAGTACATTTATACATTAAGTTTTAGATAATTTAAAATTACAAATAATGTTAAAATTTTACAGCGTGAGCTCCAAATAAAAGTGGGGGGTCTGGGGGGGGGTTACCCCCAGAAAATTTTTGAAAATTTGCCTCTAAAAGTAGTGTTTCAGCTCATTTTGAAAACATCTGGGTTACATCAGAAGAGAACATTTCCTTGCAAACCAAAAAATTTTATAGGGAAAAATAAATTAAAAATAAACATCAAAGTTTCAAGGGGGGCTAGGGATCCTCCCCCAGAAAATTTTTTGAAAATTCCCCATTAAACTAGAGTTCATCTCCTTTCCAAACTCTTTGGGGAACACCCAAGAGGAACCGCTCCTTGTAGGCTCTGCTTCTTCCCCGGAATTTTTTTTTTTTGAAACTAGGGGGCCTGCCCCCTGCTCGCTATCGCTCACCAACCCCCGTAACTGCTTCGCAGTTCTTTTCAGATCGCTTCGCGATCTTAGCGAGCAGAGCTCGCTTGTTCATCTCAACAATCCAGCCTAACACTCTTCTCGACTTAATTAAGCCTCTTGTAATACCGAAAATACCTCTCTTGCTTATAAATAATTTAATTCGTATCATTCCCCTAAATTAACAACAAAAATGTTGCTGAAATATATTCCTTTTTTAGCTTATCAATAATTTAATCGAAATGTTAAGAAATATCCAGCAAGTCTACTAATAATCATCAACCATTTTGTAGAAAAAACATTGTTGAAGATAAAAGAAATTAGACTCATCATAAAACTCGCCTGTTTCTCTAGTGAACGACAACAGAAAGAGAAGAAAAAATTTAAACTTTGAATCTTAATAACTCTAAAACTAATTAGAATTTTTTAAAAAACAAAACGCCAATATTTTTATAAAAAATAATTGTATGTGTGTTTAAAATGTCATAGTTCTACTGTGATTAGTTTTTCTTTTATAACGAAAAAACCGAAAACCCGTCAAAAATTTCGAAACTTTAAAACTTAATTACTCCAAAACTAATTCGAAATTCGAAAAAAGGGCGACGAGGTGCAAAACTTCACATCTAAGAGAATGCGGCTGCAAAAAATCATATTTCTGCTGCGAATAGATTTTGCTGGGGGCGAACTCGCAGCAGAAAAAAATAATTTTCGACTTTGACATTAAATAATTCCAGAACTAATTATCTCATTAATTAGCTATTGGAACGAAAAGGACCCTCATACATTTGTCTACAAATGGTCAAAATTTCAATAATTTCCGTTCCATAGTTTTTGCATAATGACAATTCAAAATTGTCAAAGTGAAGATTTTCTGAAACAGCGGCAGCGGCGGCGGCGGCACACAGTGGGACGAACCCATGTTAAAATTTGGACATTGGTCAAAATTTAAAGTTTTTTATTCGGCTTTTAAAATCATAAGAATATATTATACAGACTCCAAAGACTATGGACACGAAATTTTGATTCCCAAATTTAAGTTTTTCCACCTTTTTTTCGAACTCAAAAGCTGTAAAACGCTTTGAAGAATGGGCTGTTACGATGAAAATTCATGATTGACTCGTTCTCGTTTATTAGAATTGCATCGAATCTAAAATAAGTGTTCGGTCCTAATTTTTTATAGACAGCTATGGTATAGTGTAGGAGTATATATGTGTGGAAAAAAAACAGATATTGGAACCCTTTTGTGGTCCAAAATGAGCACTTTGCTTACAAAGTAGTATACTTTTTGATTGAAGCGTCTAGAAAATCGTCTCGTACAAAAAAGCTTCAAAAGTCTTCAAAGAAAGGATTTCACAGACGTGTAGCCAAGATATTTCTCTACAAAATATGTAAAAATTACCACCCAGTTTTACCCATTTTGTCCGCTAGCCCTGTTTGAAATGGTTATATCAGAGTCAAAGATCGACAAATACGAGATGGTTGTCATGACAACTTCACATTCGTAATAAAATATTTTACTCGGCATCAAAAATTATTATCGATTAGCTTCTCCAGGGGCTCTACCACCAGCGTGTCGTTATCGTTAATATTGCCGAAATTATCGACAGTCACGTGATGCGCCTCAAACTTAACTACAGGTCCTACCATGAGAGAAGAAACCTAGAGGAGAAAACGACAGAAAGGCGAAAAAGCTCTACGACACCTCTTATCGAGGGCTGTAGCATTATTTTCAAATTAATAGCTATTGTACATTAAAAAGCGCTCTTAGGAATTACTTTTCAACCTATTGATGAAACAATATTTTTATTTTGCGCAGGAACTATGTTTTCTCTGCGTAGTCATCAGATCTTCCATTGCAAATAGCCCAAATCGCCGCCATTATTTGCTTTGTATGAAATAGATGGAAATTCTATTCATAAAAGTACACGTCATTGGGTACTTATTTATGATGGAATATTTTTTCTTTCATTTTTAAAATATATTTTTACAAGGTTCAAGTTTATATTAATACAGTAAAAAGAGTCTGGAGGTAGAATAACCACAGAAGTGATTTCATGTGGATTTTATCCTTCGATTTATAGATGGCAGCACGATGGTGTAGGGAATGCTGAAAAAACAAGATCAAATTGTCGATGGCCTACCGTGGCTTACCACGACGATGTAGTTTTTGAATGTCGACAAATGCAAGCTTTTACCGATTGCAACTGAGTTCGAGAGTATAGGTGTCGAGAAGAAATAACGCTTTTGATTGGTGTAAAAAGTTTTCGTCATCTTGTACGTCAGAAATAGGCGGGGAGTTAAGTTACATTGGCGTAATTTGAAATGATCACCAACGCAAGGGAAGGAACTCGTTTTTTCATGAGCAAAATTCTCCCCACTCTAAACAAGGGATGATCGTAAGACGCTTAAAACGAATACCTTTACGAACATATAACTGAGGACAAACTTAAATTCAGGAAATTTTTGTTATCAATTGATTACAATTTTTTAATTGCAAAAAAATAAGTTTTGGATAAAGAACAAAATTTTTTCCCATCACCACGGTGATTATTTCTGATTAAAATTTTTAAAATCAGATAATCATTTTAAAGCTGCTTTTTGGATGCACGATTGTTTATATATTATCTGAAAAAAAAACGTATGAGTAATCCTCAATTCTCTTAATAAATAAAACCCACAAATCGACTTTAATTTTTAGTACATAAAACCGGCCCGATTTTTAAGTTGATAATTTAAAAAAAAAAAGAAGTAATGCAAGCCAATTTTACTTTAAAAATACCTTTAAGTATCTCAAAAAACGTGCAATGATAACAGGGTAAACAATACACATAATTTATAGCGTATAAAAGAGCTTGTTCTCGTGTCGTTAACAAGATATAGACACCTCTTGAGGTGTCGTTGAGTTTTTCACTTTCTCGATACCACTTAACGACAGTTAAAAACTTCCCGACAGTCTGATGGTAGACCCTCTTGTTAAGTGAGCCCATACTCTCGACCTCACTTGCGATCACTAATGCTATTTCCTATGGATAACCTTCCGCGACAGTGCGGTGTCGACAACTTGCTTGCTTCTTCAGCGTTCTCGACACGGAAGAAGTAAAGGTGTCGTTATTTTTGTCGAGAGGCTCGTGGTAGGCCCCCAGGAGAGAGAAAAAATTAATTTGAAAAATTTTAGATTTTTATTCGAATTTTTGAAGTTATGAAGTTTTAAATTTCTTAAATTAAATTCATTTAACATAGGTTGATTAGTTAATTGTTTCAAAAATTTGAATTTCAATTGAAAATTTTATTTTATTTTTTTCCAGGAGAAACTAACCGATAGGACATTTTTAAATGTTTGTTTCTAATCAGTAGTTTTATTCCGTTCTTGGACTCAATGCTATTTATGGATATGGATGTAACTGAATGATAGTACTACTAAATTATATTAGGATTTATTTATTAAAATGTTCTTTTATTAATACTCTGTGCTTTATTTTCAATCATCCCGCTTTATTTGTACTTAAATATTTCGATACGGATTATGTATAATATTATACGGTATTATAGAACAAAATGATATTCATCCCTTAATTCAAATCTTAAAACAGTCTTCACTATTCAATTTAGCGCAAAAAATACATAAAATTGACCCATACCGAACATTTTACGTTTAGATAACAGGATGAAAAAGGCATGTCCAGTGAGAACACCGTTTCGTCCCACTGTGCGGCAGCGGCGGCGGCGGCGACTGTTACTTTTTTTTAATATAGAGAGATTTGCTTCAAAGTAGTGTTTCAGCTCATTTTGAGGCCTTTACCCTTTGGGTTACATCCAAAAAGAACAGTTCATTCTAAACCACAGATTTTTCCAAGGGAAAAAAAGTTATATAAAAGTCAGTTTCCCCCAAGTCAAGTTTCAAATAAGTCAAAAGTCCTCCCCCACAAAAAAATTTCAAAATCACCCCCTTAAACTAGAGTTTTATCGCCTTTTCAAACTCTTTTGGAAACACCTAAAGGGAACCGCTTCTGGTAAGTGGAAGAATTTTCAAGGAGAAAACACTGTATGACAGTGGAGTCAGACTTTTAGAAGGGGTTTGGGGTTCTCCTTCTCCCCAGAATTTTTTTTGAATTTCGACCCCCAAAAGTAGTGTTTTAACTCCTTTTGCGACTTTTATTTGTGTTACACCCGATGCTCCTTGTGAATGTTACAGATTTTTCAAGGGACTTTTGCAGATATTTTTCACTTAAAACTGGGGGGGGGGAGAAAAAGACAGTGGATACAACCTCTTGAAATCATTCAAATCTAAGAACTTACACCTGAACATTTACAATAATACTTAAAATTAAGAAACTGCATTTAATTCTGTTAAATATTTCGCAAAATACTTGCCGATTCATTTTTACTAATCGTATTACTATTTCGTTAAACAACCCGATCACGGAACAGCTTTAGAAAAGGTCCGCTTGCTGCCATGTTTAACCACAACTCCGAAACCAACATGATTAAGTGTTGTCGTCAGTATAGAGATCTAATCGTACTATTATATCTCTTACAATATTATACTAATTACTATTATTTTAGGATGTAATAATAATAATATTAACAATTAGATCTCAATAGTTGTCGGTCATAAATAGAGTTGTGGTTAAACATGGCGGAAAGCGGACTTATTCTAAAGCTGTACCCCGATTACTTCATATTTATGTCAAAACAATTACACACAAACAATTATGTCACAAACAAATTTCTCATGGAGTCATTCAATGAATTTTATCTTCCATAGATAAAACGATTCATTTACATCAGTCATTATTGCGCTATAAACAACACTGCAATAAAATTCTCGTTCGGGTTCTAAAATTCTGCAATAAAATAAAATCTCGAAAGATTTAATTTCATCTGATATATCTTTTTAATAATAGCTTTATTACCTAATATTTTAAAAGACGCTTGTTGTAAAAATTAAATCTATCTATTGCTGCATATATATGGGAAGCCCTCATCCTCAATTCTTCTGTGCCTGTGGTTACATCCCTGTATGTACCTCTGTTCACCTTGTGTCAAAAGGTAAGAAATTTTATGCTGTCCTTTTAGATTGAAAAAGGGAATGAGTCCATAAATGGATAATTAATATTTTGTGCTCAATCCATGTCCATTCATTGTGTTTTTTTAAGTGAATTTGAAATTTAAGTTATTTTGCCTTTCTTTTCCCATTCTTTGATATGTAAACTGAGCCAACACAAAGTTTATTTTTAATTTTAAGGTGTTTTTACTTTTTTTCCAGTGAATGTTGGATTAGTACTCCATTGATATAATTATTAAACTGCCTTAATGACTCAGTTTCATAATAGTATATACTTTTGAATTTTTTCTTAGTTTGCCCATTTTCCACGGTTTTTTTTTTTTTTTTGCTTTGAACTAAGCAGAAATATAATTTAATTGTCAATTTAAGTGGTTTTTAAGATTTTTCAACTTTCAAAATCAATTTTTTCAACTTTCAAAATCAATTTCTTCAACTTACTTAATTGTTTAAAGAATTGTTTTGAATTTAATTGCTTGCCAGTTAATTGTAATTCAAAAATCTTAATTTTAAGAAAAATACAAAATTTTGAGCTGAAGAGAAAGGAAGTAACAAGTTATCATAGATTTAGGGAAAGCCCAGATCAAGATGCCGAATTGACAGTAGAAAAAGTTACAGTTTATATTATTCTCACATAATAGAAGATTGTGGTAAAAAATATAACACATACAGACGCTCCCAAATGCGACAGAACTTTCCGGTCTACGTGAGCCGCTGTTTCAAAACTAAGGGTCACCGTAAAGTTTTATTACAGCCAGGCACTGGCTGTAATAAAACAATTTGCGGTCGGGCCACCAGCAGTTATCTCCCCCAATCTCTTTGTATGTCCCCTCGCACTCGCGCCCGTAGAGGGGTCGGTAATTGACCACACAAAGAAACCGGCGCCATAAACTCAGGTTTCTTCCTGGAAATAAGTGTTTTACTACGGCCAGTGGAAAACTCTACGGTACCCCTAAAACTATAACAAGAACTTTCTAAATACCCTGTGTAAATTTCTTTATTTTTCTAGGAGGATATATTGGCAATTGATTTAACTATGATGATATTTTACACTTTTCATGCATGGCTAGTACTTGCTCTCATCTCAGTAAACATAGAGGTAAGCCGCCTCAAACTCTGGTTTTCAAAAATTCCATCATATTATGTTAGTTATCCTTAGAGAATATAATTAGGGGGAGAATAGCTCAAAGCGGGTTTGCTAACTGTGAAATAATTCCCAGAAACTCATAAATAAGCTCAGTAATAATAAGCTTACTGATCAGTAATAATAAGCTTACTCAGTAATAAGCTCAGTAAATAAGCTCAGTAAACATAGGTAAGCCGCCTCAAACTCTGGTTTTCAAAAATTCCATCATATTATGTTAGTTATCCTTGGAGAATATAATTAGGGGGAGAATAGCTCAAAGCGGGTTTGCTAACTGTGAAATAATTTGGATTAAATTATTTATAAGAGTAATAAACAGTTTCGGTTTTAAAGGAGCATTAGTTAAGCTGGGGACCAGTGGGGTGTGCTGTATTGGTGAGGTGAAATAAGAGCTTCGCTCGCTGAGATCGCGAAGCGATCCTTAAAGAATTTTAAGAAAGGTTGGTGAACGATAGGCTCCATAGTTCACAAAAAATTTTCTCAAAAATCAATATCTTTATTAAGAGCCTTTTTAATTTTTTCCATCCAACACCAGATTTAATTAATCAAAATATTGATATATTTTTAATTAGTAGATACTTAGCCTGAAATTCCACCATCTGGGGAAAATGAGAAGATTAAGGATGCTGTGCCATAAGAAAGCAAGCTGCGGCACACAAAATCCGTGCGATCGCGGAAGACCTAAGAGTACACTCAAATTTCCTTCCGCCAACCAGTCTTGGTTTCTTCGAATCCCAATGGACAATTCCCGCATTTTATTATTATTTTTTATTCGAGAGAGATGGTTGGGAAAAAGAAACTTTGTCGCAAAAATTTTTTGATTGGGATGCTTAATTATTTTTTTAATTAATTTCAAATTTCGTCTTTTAAATAGGGCGCGAAAACGGCTGCTACGTCACTAATACTTCTGTGACGTCAGTTGGTACAAAAACCACTAGCCAATCAAAAAAATTCTTGATTGGCTGTTACTAGTTTATGAGATGTTTCTTTGTATCAAATTATGTCATGAGCGTTTCGAGGTCAACTCAAATTTAGTTATATATTTTTTAAAAATATCTCTAATTAAATACTTTTTTTTTTGAAAATTTTAATGCTGATTTTTGAAATTAGAACCTTTAATTTTATCGGAAAAATGGCTTTAGTATTTCTATTTTTAAAAAATACGGGAACGGTCCATTGTTTTTTTTTGGACTCACGTGACGATAAAGAAAGGCACAAAAATCATTTGTTCGATTTAAACTTTCTCATTTCCGGCAGGAGGAAGGCGGGGGGGGTGATAGAAAGATGATTCTGACAAGGAAACGTTCTCTAGGGTGAACTCCCAGAATTGGACGAAAATTTTACAGGGGTTAGTATATGACTCAAAACACCTTCTGTAAAAAAATTAGCTGCTAAATTACAGTAGAAAAGCTGTAAAAAATTATTAACAATTACCATATTTAACGCCAAATGTAACCCTACTAGGCGAGGATGCTTCCTTTGGCTCTGTGCCAAATGCTAGAATGAACTGGCCGCGTTTTCTCTGAGGTAGATAATAAAAAAAAGGTTCATCAAATGCAAGAAAGGATTAAAAATGAATTAAAGGAGGAAAATTAAATTAAAGGAAAGGAAATTAATTAAAAAACTGTTGTTTTAATGGATATTCTGAAATACTTTTAACAAAATATCTCAATTTCCCGTTAAATACAAATTTAATCATCCCATCTGATAGAAAATTCGCCAAGTGGTGTTAACTGAATGTGGTTGGCATCTCAGAACCCAATTTTCAAAGTTAATTTACTCCTTTCCTAATGAAATTTAGCAGCTAATTTTTTCACAGTTAGTTTTTTTAGCCATCTTCTTATGCCTGTAAAATTTTCATCCAATTCTGTGAGTTCACCCTGAGAACGTTTCAGTATGAAAAAATAATGTTGAGAGTGTGATATCTATTACTATTACATTTTATTCGATATTTTTTGTCCTATTTGATTTCAGAACGTAGTTTTTCGAGGGAGGGTGAGTATTATGAGAGGTATGTATCACAGTTCCGAGATTCGCTGCAACGAAAATATGGTAGGGCAACAGAACCGACTGGCTCAACGCTATACCCACTGACAAGGAGAGGATCCCAACGTGTCATCACCGATTTGGTTCATTTTTGGTGTGTAAGTAGTGCATGACTAGGACATCAATTTGTGAAAATATTAAGAAGCAACTTTCAGAAATTTTGGAGAAAATCGCGATTAAAATTTTTAACATGTACTTATAAATTTAATAAGATTCGTGTCTTGCAAGCGAATCGTGGTGTAGTGGTAAAAGCTGCAATTCACAACCCAAAGGTCCCGGGATCGAGTCTCGCTGCATACCATGATTTTTATTTTTATTTTACACGCAATTAAGAGCACAGGTATGAAATAAAGTAGTACATACATATTTATATTTATAATTATCAATTTTAAAACATTTTTTAAATATTTTTTTGTGGAAAAAATCAAATTTTCTGCTAATTATACAATTTGGTATATTATACAATTTACCTGGTAACCAATAACTCCAATTTTTTTATGATCCTATTGTAAATATTATATATAAACCAAAAAAAAAATTTATTTTAACTATCAAATCAGACACATTATAAACCCTTTTAGCATAACAAAATTGCGTACTTTCTTTTGGATAGTTAGGGATAAATTAAGGTAAAACTTCATCTATAAAATAATTTTTTTTGTTTTAAAATAAATCTTTTCATTCCTTGTTTCCCAAAAAAAAATAATTATTAAAACCAATTTTTTATGATCCTATTATAAATATTATAAAATATTTACCAAAACATTTTTTTATACACAAGAAAAAATATTTAAAAATTAATAATTAAATATTATTATGAGTTTATTTCATATCTGTGCTCTTAATTGCGTGGAAAATAAAAATAAAAATTATGGTATGCAGCGAGACTCGATCCCGGGACCTTTGGGTTGGGAATCGCAGCTTTTACCACTACACCACGATTCGCTTGCAAGACACGAATCTTATTAAATTTATAAGTACATGTTAAAATTTTTAATCGCGATTTTCTCCAAAATTTCTGGAAGTTGCTTCTTAATATTTTCACAAATTGATGTCCTAGTCATGCACTACTTACACACCAAAAATGAACCAAATCGGTGATGACACGTTGGGATCCTCTCCTTGTGAGTGCGACAACACAAAGTGATTTTCTGAAGTGGCTTCTCAGCAAACGGGATAATCCTGCTTATTTTCTCCGTGTATATTATTATGCTGAAAAGGAAAGGCAAAAAAACCGAGATAAGGGTTATGGAAGAAGGAGACGAAGCGATTCCAGTAAGTCTTTTAAACAGAATTTCACTTCGAGAGGAATAATTTTAACTAAACCACGGCTTACTAGATACTACACAGGCTAGATTCGGAAACCATTAAAAATGTAGATGGCAGCAGCTGACATCTGGCAGAGCAAATCCACAGAGTTGAAGGCGGGCTCAAAAATGTCTTTGTACTAAAAAAAGTACTCACCAGATGTAATAGGTTGTCAAGGTAACAAAGTTTTCCAAGATTGGCTGACAATCGCCAACAGTCACGCCATGGGAACACGCCTTTATTTGTCAGTGTGTTAACCCGGCTCTACCCTACGGACTGTATTCATTCACTTGGATTTAAAGTTTTTAATGTATGATTAAATTAAGTTATAAGATAAAAATCCCAATAAACTATAATGTAATGACACATTTTTACAAATGTGTGCATATTCTTTACTTTAAATTGCAATACAACCTTGTACTATTTTTTCCGGCGGATTGTTACATTCTCTGCCTTTCCCAGTGCTGCCAAGTTAGGATGGACTTGGTAGGTAGGACTTGTGGCGATCCTAGCGGGAAAATTGGTCAAATGGTTTTCATTATTCGAAACTCGACTATCCTGTATAAATAGTATCTAGTAAGCAGTGCAAAAACCCTTCACTGCATTCCACTTTCCTTTTTTTTGCAACAAAAAGAAATAAACGAACTCTTGTCGTGTCAAGCACTTAGGAAAAAGTGAAGCATTTTATGTTTTCCCACAAGTGAAAAAAAACAATATCTCTCTACAGGGTGTTTCAGATAACTGTTTCAGAACTTCTGGGGGAGGTAGGGAAGGACAAGAATTGGCATGGGTTATGAGGTCTCAAGTGGGGTTCAAGGGGGGAAATTAGCAAAAAAAACAACCGTCGCATATCTGAGCAGAAAGAGATACAATGGTTCGATTCCGTCATTTATTACAAAAAAAAAACCCCAATTAATTGGTTTATGTAAAAATCAAATGAAAATGTATTTATTCTATTCCAAAACAGACAATAAATGCAACAGGGATGGGTTGTAGGCTAATCCTAACTTTAATTCTAAATTCCACAGTATGTTAGCTTTTCACAGCAAAAGATTTGTTCCGGAATCGACCCATTGCATCTCTTTCTGCCCAGATATGCGAGGGTTTTTTGCTATTTTCCCCCCGTTATTTTCACCCCTTGAACCCCACTTGCGACCCCCTTACCTATGCCAATTCTTGTTCGTCTTGATGTACCCTACCTCCCTTAGAAGTTCTGAAATATTTATCTGAAACACCCGTATATTAATAAAGGTTACAGTCGCTGCCGCTGCTTCAGAAAATCTTAACTTTGACAATTTTGAATTGCCACTACGCAAAAACTATTCGACGGAATGTTATGAAAGTTTTAAACTTATGTAGAAAAAATGTACAAGGGTAATTTTCGTTTCCAAAGCTAATCGCTGATCCTGATATAGTTAGTTCTAGAATCATTCAATGCCAAAGTCGAAAATTACTTTTTTCTGCTGCGAGTTTGCCCCCAGCAAAATCTATTACCAGCAGAAACAGTTCTGGGGGGTTGGTGAGCAGGGGCAGAGCCCCCTAGTTCACAAGCATTTTTTTTTTCTCAAAAATCAATATCTTTAATAAGGTATTTTTAATTTTACCCATCCAACAGCAGAAGCACCTAATTGTTTAAAAATATTGACAGATATTTTTAATAAGTTCTTAACCTTAAATCCACCCACCTGGTCCCAATTGCTTTTTCGGAAGCACATGAGAAATGCAAAAAAGCATTTATTGGATTAACTTAGGGCCGCATTCAGAAACTTTAACTCGAAGATGAAATGATACGATTACGATACGAGAACGATCTATCGTAATGATCACGAACGATCATCAAACGAGAGAGCTTTCCAGCTCTCGACCGCCATTTTGTTCCAAACTTCGAACCGTATTCCGATTGCCTTTTTGTGGTCCGTTAAATAGTTCCAAAAAATCTGGAACAGCTACTAATTACCAAAAACAGTCCTCAGACATTAATATATTACGAAAGTCTCTCTCATTGGCGGCACAGCCCTAGTGGGCCTACCATGCCCATCTTCGTTCTTCGTCTAACGCAAGACCCCCAGTGTTTAGTTCCCAAGCACGCTTGGTCCTCAGTTTATCGACCCACTGAAGGGATGTAAGGTTGAGTTGACCTTGCCCAGCCCGGGAATGGAACCCCGGACCTGTGGCGTGGAAGCACAATGCACTACCACTACGCCATCAGGCTTCCTGGAAATCTAATGTTAGTAAAATTTTTCTTGTATCAGCGTATAATTACAGCGGTTAGTTACCAGCTAAAAAGTGTACATTTTCTAAAATCTGCCGATTTGAGCGGTGGGTAAGGGAGCGGGAGGGTTACAAAGTTGCAAAGTAAAGCCAAGACCGGTAAGACGCTATCGCTCTTTTTGAGAAAAATGTACGAAACAAAATGTTTACAGACTAGTAGCCAGGAAACTAGGCTCAACTAGTTGTAAACTGTCTTGGTAGCCAATCTGACGCGCTCGAGTATGTCCATGCAACTAGTTTTCTTTCAAATTTTGACGGGCTGTTCTAAACAAACCCACCAACATAGAGAGCTTATATTTGGTGGAGTTACTCAAAAGCATGCAAGGTATCCCCCCTATGATTATCTGACGCGCTCGAGTAAATCCACATTTAGCATCATGGGCTCCCCTACTACAGCGGACGATCGAGCTAGACGAGTGAGCTCGAGTGGTCGTCCCCAATTGATCGTTATCGTATCGTTTTAAAATTTCTGAATACGGCCCTTACTTCTTACTATACGAGCATCCGAGGCCGTTTGCCCCTGATAGGCCGTAGCGGCCAATGGTCACCAACGTTCCTCCCTAATGGCGGCTTTACACCACGCGATTTGCGACAGCCACAGAAACTCAGCGACAGTTTTCGAGGCTTCCTGTTGGTTCTTTTGAATTTCTATCGTAGAATCGCTGTCTCAAATAGCGTGGTGTAAAACCGCCATAAGGATGACCTTCATGGACTCGCCAGCCAGTTTGGAGCAAAATGATTTTTATTTATTCGATTACAACTTTCCCATTTACTGCAATACATATTTCTCACTGACAGGAGGAAGGGGGATAGAAAGATGATACTGAGTATGAAAAATAAAATTGAAAGGTGATCTCTTGCTAATACATTTTATTTGATATTTTTTGTCTTGATTTTAGATCCAAGTTTCCCTCAGGGATAGAAAACTTGAAAAGTTCTTTGAAGAAATGCGTGGCATTAAGAGGTACGACATTTAGAGAAACGAATATTAATTGGTGGAGGGTATCGAAGAAGAGCAAAAAAAAAACCACCAACTGGATAAATAATACGAAGCATGTCAAAATGGTTTCTAATAAATAGAAAAACTTTTAAAAATCTCACGTTGTCATTAATTTCAGTTGATGATATTTATCTTCTTAAACACAAAAAGTGGATCTCGTCATGACACATCTTTCCAACTTAAGATTTTGTGTAATTTTCTCTTAAACTCCTTTACGTTGTAAATAATTTTATATGACTGAACATAGTCATTTCACTCCTTACGATTTTATCCTATGAAAAGTTTAGGTACATACGGTGAGGAACGGATTTTGGAACCACCCTATCCCCATTTGAATACTCAGTGCTAATAAAACAAAAAAAAAATACAGTCGACTCCGCTTACTGTGATCACTTCTGTTCGAGAGTAGAATGTTAACAATATCCGATTGATAACAATTCGCGATTTGATACTAGAAAGTTTCAAACAGTGTAACTCGAATGTTTAATTTAAAATCACAACTATGTAGTCCTAATTGAAGTATTTAAGGGGACAAGGGACCTTTAAAGTAGTAAAATAAACAAGGGCTATTTCATAACGCGAAGTCAAATGTTCTTTCATATTTTGATAAATGCACCTAAAAAGAACTAAATGAACTAAAATTTCAAAATAAAAAACTTATTTTTAATTTTTTAAATCAAATTAAATTTTTGATTTAAAAATGCTCCTTGCGCATTCAGTTTCATTCAATTCCTTCAAAACTTTTTATGTTTGTTTCTGAAGTACTTAGAAACAAAATCAAGGATTAAGTCCTTTATACATAAGTAATTTCTTTAATTAAAAAGCTTTAATTTAAAAATATTGTAATTTTTCCTTAAAAAACATTATTTATCCATTTTTCGGAATCTAAAAGTTGTCGTAACCAAGTTTCAGTCCTTAGTTATCTTAAACTTTATTCATTGAACATGTTTTAAAAGTTTGGTTACATTATTTTAATTAGGTATGCGCAAGGAGCATTTTTAAATCAAAAATTTAATTTGATTTAAAAAAATTAAAAATAAGTTTTTTTATTTTGAAATGTTAGTTTATTTAGTTCTTTTAAGGTGCATTTATCAAAATATGAACATTTGACTCCACATTATGAAATAGCCATTGTTTATTTTACTACTTTAAAGGTCCCTGGTCCCCTTAAAACGATTCCCTAGTATGTAATTTGTAAATTTTACATTCTTAAAGAAAAACATGAGAGTGGAACATATAACACTACTAAATTAATGACTAATTTTGTATGTTTATGTAGTAAAATTGGCCTTCAAACGGGGAAAAAGGAGGTGTCTAGGGGATTGCGCCAAATTTTGATAACATTAAGCCAAATGTTGATAACATAAAATTACGCATTCTACATTAATTGACCGGTCAATTTTGATAACATCAGTGTTATTCCTAGGATTTTTTTGGAGGATTAAAAATACTCCTTGACTTTTTCAGGAGGAGTGAAATTCAATTATGAGGAGTGAAATACGGAAATAGCATAAACTGCATGCACAGAGACAAAATTTCTACTAAAAACGCTTACTTTCTTTAATGGACAAAATGAAATTGAAAAAAAAAATGAGGATGCTATTTTGGGTTTCAATCAATCAAACTCCCTAATCATCAGAACAATAAATGAAAAAAATTACTATGGCTGTAAGAAAACACAATTAAAAAGTACGATAATTAGGAACCAAGGTTTAAGCTAAACATTTGTGAAAAATTCAAAGAGTGAAAATACTCCTGCCTAGTTTTTTAAAGAGCAATTCCGATTTTCAAGGAGTGAAATACTCTCTCAGAGGAGTTAAAAATATCTCTGGATAATATTATCCGATTGATAACATTAACCGGAATCGACTGCAATAATAAAAGTTTTTTTTATGTTCCAAAAAATCCCTTAAAAAATATTGAAAACATTGAGTCTGGAAAGGGAGCTGTTATTTTTTGATTTTACGACACACACTATCTTTCATAGGATAAAAAGCATTCAGTTTATGTGCGTTGCAAAGAAAACATTAACACAGTCCTCATTGGTCTTAACTCAGATTGTTGTTTTACTGCATACACAGTCATTGAAAGGTAAAAAGGGTTTTACAGGTTATATTGTGCAACGTACAGAAAACAACTTTAAAATAAATCTGGTTATAAATGGTTTCTTTGAAATAAATCTAGCAACTTTTCCTTTCAACTTTCTCTCTTTAACAAATAGATTTTAAATTAAAACCAATAACTAGATTTACTGCTGTATCTAAGGAAGCCTTTTCGTTAGTCACTGGCTTGGGTATGCGAAAATTTTCAGCGTCATGTCATTTCAACTTTTAGCATCTTTCAAAATCTCTATGTACTTGACAGCAACGTTGAATCCAGTACGTCACTACGTGGAAGGAGAAAATGGGTAAACACAAAGCCTGTTGGGTTGCTATGCTAGACAGCAACTTAAGTTGACCCTATGACGTCACCATCCCGGTGTCTGAATTTTGAGTGTAATGAAGAACTTCCAATTTAAAAATATGATAATTTTGTTAAACCCATGTATAAATAGTGCTTTTTGGGTACCAAAACTCCTCCTAGCAACCCAACAGACTTTGTGTTTACCGATTTCTCCTTCCGTATTTGTGACGTACTGGGTTCAAGAAACGTTGCTGTCGAGTATAGGAGTTTCGGTACGCAAATCGTGATAAAAAGGACACTACAGGGTGTTTCAGATAAATGTTTCATAACTTCTAGGGGAGGTAGGGTACATCAAGACGAACAAGAATCGGTATAGAAAGGGGGGTCGCAAGTGGGGTTTAAGGGGTGAAAATTAGCAAAAAAAATTAGCCACATCGTTGGTCATGCGCGAGTCTCAATTCAAGCGTGACGAGTCGGCAATTTTATTAAAAAATGCCATGAATGACAGATAGATGGCTCTGGCCACGTATGGCTCACTAGAGACATAATCCGTAACATCGCTTTTCACTCATTGTCCAAGCCTGATATAACACAGTTAACCGATCCAGTTTAGCCTTGGTATAGCATGTCTGTTTCATTTATTGGTCTGTTTTTGATTAGAATAAACACTTGCATCTGATTTTTACATGAAAAATTTGAATTGGTTGAATGTAAAAAATACCGGAATCGAACAATTGTATCTCTTTCTGCCCAGATATGCGAGGTTTATTGCTGATTTTCATCCGTGATTTTCACCCCTTAGACCCCACTTGCAACCCCCCTTTCTATACCGATTCTTGTTCGTCTTGATGTACCCTACCTCTCCTAGAAGTTATAAAACATTTATCTGAAACACCCTGTATATTATTTACATGGGTTCAACAAAATAACAATTTTTTTAGATTGACGTTCTTCATTTCACTCAAAAATTCAGACACCGCGATGGAAACTACTTTGTTAGTGACCTCATAGGGTCAAGTAACGTTGCTTTCTAGTATAGATATAAATCTAATATCTAAAAGCTCCGTATGTTTTTTTTTCATTGTACACTTCCATCGATTGCATGACATCATAAAAGAGAAATTTCGCGACATCAAACCATAAATTGGGGAAACATAGGAAGAAGAAAAAAAAATCCATGGGGAATGTAATAAGTGATAATTATTTATTGATCGGAAAAGTCAACAGGTTACATACAATAAAGTGACAAGTCACATACATAACATATGGAATTTTGTGAAAAATCAAATGGAATTTTGTGAAAATGATGAAGGGCCCACAATACAACCACAGCATTCATAACTTATAGAATGGGTCCAAAACTGGCAAATTCCATTCCAAAATGATAAAAATACTCCTGAAAACAATTTTCAAACCATTTTTGATCTTTATTGGACTTTTGTGAAGAATCCATTTTTGAGGATTGGAATTTTGTGCAGGGCCCTTTTTTGGAGATAATAGTTTTTTGGAGGGTCCTAAAACGGACCCATTTTTCTCCTAGATGACCCCCTGCTGATATTCAGAATCTGCAGAGATATGAAAGACAGAATGCAGAGAATGAGAAACTGACACAACTCGAGGTGGCTCAATTTCTCTCTGGGGATGTCCATAAGTAATGTGACAGGGGGAAGAGGGACAAAAATTGGAGTTTGGACAATTGAACAGCACTTTTCTCTTTCGGAAGAGGCCGTTCAGATATTACTTAAGCACCTAAGGGGGAGGGGGTTTTCTATTTGCTTATTTTTCCTAACAATACGTAAGATGTTGAAACACTGCATTTTCGAAAAATCTCTCGTTTCTTACATAAGTAATTTTAAAATTCAACCAAAAATGAATTTCACAACAAAAAAATGAACTAAATGAAAAAATCGGCTTAGTCGTCACCTTAATATAAAATACTACTATCTCCGTTGGGCAAATTTAGGGAATCCCGATCCTTGGTGTTCGGATCGTTGAAGGAAGCTCATTTGATTGGTTTTGATCTTTCCAGCTCGATGATGATGTCAGCGCTTAAGAACCAATCAAATGAGCTTCTGCAACGATCCGATCGCTAAAGGATCGGGATTTCCGAAGTTTACCGAACGGAGATATACTCGACAGCAAACGCTAAGTGATGATCACAACACTTACACATGGCAGCTGGAGGACTGTCTAAAGCTGTTCCCAAGATCTTACAATATAATGTTACAATGTGTACGAGATGTGAAGAAGATCTTACCCTTCGTTATATAATATTAAATTTAACATTGAATTGCTCAAATTTCAGCGTTTTCTCAAATTAAATATGCATAGTTTAACATATTCTAAGTTACGATTTAAGTTCAAAGTCATTAAAAGTTTATTCGATCTTAAAATTCGAAAGGGAACTTAGCAATTACTAACTTATCGATAGAAGTTATATTAAGAAAAACATTGCGAAGTTCTCATAAGTTCATAGAAATGGAGGGAAATAGATATTACCCTATTAAACTTGACGCTACGTCGGGAATTGTCGATCGTGAACTGATGGCTTCGGTGTTGTTAAACTGCATCGTTGCCACCCGAAGAAACTTTGAGCTTCCCCAGCGAGCGAGTAAATATTATTTCCAGTGGAAATTGACATGTAACCTTTTGAAATTTGATTAAAACCAGCAAAATTGTTCGATTCCGTAAAATCGTTCGATTCCGATTACATAAAATCCAATTCAAGTTTCAGTGCATGCTTACTGGTTTCATGTAATAAATGTCTGAATCGAACGATTTTCTGGTTTTAATACAATATTAAAAGAATCAATTCAATTTCCACTGGGGATAATACAGCCCATGCATTGTATTATACAGACGCTCCCTGAAGCGACAGTAGAAAAGTAATAGGACAGTGAAATTGCAAAATCTATGTCCATTCATTGTATTTTTTTTTATTAAATTTTATATTTAAGTTAAATTTGACCTTCTTTAATAGTCATTTGTGCTGTAAACTGAGTTAAAATAAAATTTACTTTTAATTTAAAAAGTGTTTTCACCTTTTTTTATCCAGTGAATATATGACTCCATTGATATTCACTTACTCCATTTTTATGTATACTGCCTTATTGACTCAGTTTCAAAATATTTTTTTATATATTTCACTTTTGTGCTGTGAACTTAGTAGACATATAGTAGTTTAATTGTCTAAAAAAGTGGTTTTTAAGAGTTCTTATCAGCTGAAATTTCATAAGGTTGAAAGAGGGAACATGTCCATCAAATGTTTTCATCTGTAAAACATTTTTGAATAAACTTATATTTGTTTCGATGATTATCCTGTACTCTAAATAGGATCCTGAATTTCCAGTACAAATTTTGTGATTATTATACAACTACAATTATGTTACTTATACCGGTGGGTTTTTTCCCCAATTTTCTCTTTTGGACTTATTCCCTTTTTTTAAAACTGACGATTCAATTATAGTTCTTTTCTACGCCTGGGAAAAATGTTAATACACATAAACCCTTTAATATAGAATTTTTTTCAGTATATGTAAAGGTACTTCAATTCATAAAGTTGATATATCTAGAGTAACATTACATTGATACCTTTAAAAACTTTAATTATAATAACGTGATAGCATTGTTGTGAGAATGAATCAAGTAAAAACAAGAAATCACGAAAACAGAGTTAATGGTGTATAAAATTTATTGAAATTTAGATGTAAAGGTAGGGTAAAATATCAACGCCTCAAAATTTTTTTTCAAATAAATAGAATCAAACACTTATCATATTTCATCATCAGAATATTGAACTTTTTAGAAAACAAGTTGCCAAAATTAACACATATTTGGAAATTAATCACATCAAAATAATCACATGTATGGAAACAGATGAATATTGCATAATAGGATTGATGGTATAGAATTAAATATTGTAACAGGAATTTTTTTTGACTAGATCCATCGAAATATCTTGAAAAATTTAAATAACTATTGACAGTCCAATATTAAATTATGGATCATTTTGACATAGTTCATTCATATTTTACTGTACAACACTGACATTTGATTGCATACAATATTGAACTATTGAAAGCATTTATATTGATGACTATTATTGAAATATAAAAACAATGGCAGCACTTTTTTTAATCATGTCATATGTATAGTGTACAAAGAGAATATTTCAATGATAAACCTTTAAAATATTGAAGGCTATATTGAGCTTTTCAACATGATACATCGAAATTTTTTGCTGGATTGAATTCAAATTGTTATTAACAACATTTTTACAATATTTATTATGAATTATTTTACCATGGAACATTGAAATTTTAACCTTATAAAATTGAAACTATTGATTCCAAAATAATTAAAAAATATTAATGAACCTATTTGAATATTAAAATATTGAAAGATATTAACATTTTTCAGCAATATATGAGAGATTGGATAATATTGCCATTCTATGGAGCCCTCCGGATGTTTATTTATTATCAATTAATATTAATTACTGTTATTTTATTATGAATTAAGTTGACATGGAATATAGGAATTCGACTATTAAGCAATTTAAGTAACTATAGATATTTGAAGTTTAAAACATAAATTTTATTTTAAAATAATTAATTTTAAAATAAAATTAATTTATAATAAACTTCAAAATTCTATAGTAACTTTAACTGCTTAATAGTCAGATTCCACGTCAACATAATTAATAATAAAAAAATAACTAATATTTCATAAATAAAACATCCAGAGAGCACCATCATGGCAATATCTTTCAATCGTACATATATTCATGAAAAAAAAATTTATATCTTTCAATATTTAAATATCTTCATTAATATTTTTGATATATTTTGGAATCAATAGTTTTAATTTTATAAGATTAAAATTTAAAAATTAAGGTAAAATTTTTAACTTCAAAATTAACAGAGGATGAACAGAGATGTCATACAAAATATATTGAGCTTTTTTTTAAAGACATTTTTTTTAACTTAAAAATTGGTAAAGCTTGAAATTATTAACATCATATTAACATAAGATTCATTTTTGATTTGCCAGCAGATAATGTACACTATTTTCTGGTACTGTTAAGCATATAATGAACAATGTTTTTTGAGGCTATTGTGCAATTTGGAGAGACAAGTTTGAACATGACTTTGGAATGCTTCAGCAATATTTACCACAATATTGTCAGGAAATCTCTATTACATCTAAAGGTGACTTTACAAGAAGAGGCTTGACTTTAAGATATCCTGGAGCAGATTAGTGAAAACTCTTTTAGACTATGGAGATTGACCGAAGTTTAAGGACCGAGAATTTGTTTATGTTCGATGCAACAAGATAGGTATTACCTGTAAAGAAATATATATAATTAATACCCAATAAATACTTAGTTTTATAATTAGTACTCTCTTATACCGCTCAGAGCTAACGTCATTTCGTCAGCTTACTGGGAAAAACGCACTAAGTCACTTTTGGAGAATCTTTTGAAAGCGACGCCAAGAAACGTGCGAATTTCCAAAATCTCGCCAAGCTATAAATGTATTAATAGAGATCTGTGTGTTAGTAATATTGCATGGCGCAAAAGAAAGTGATCGGATGTCGCCAAAAAGTGACTTAATGCCTTTATCCTGTAAGCCGAGCTGTTTCGAAAGACAACGGTTGTACACTTTTAAAGTTACTTCACACAATAATTTAGAGAACATATGAAACAGTCAACGCATGCGTAAAACTGCAGGGAAATTACCTTCACAAAGCAGCTATATTGTTATAGAAATGTTTGATAAAGAAATGTAAATTTAAATGTAAATCAAGTAGATATTTCTTAAAGAAATGTAAATTTAAATGTAAATAAAGAAGCTTTTGCTTAAAGAAATGTAAATTTAAATGTAAATCTAGTAGATGTTTCTTAAAATAATGTAAATTTTGAAAACATAGCAAAATGCGCTTTGTAACGATACCTTAGACTCGAGAACCATTGAGAACAAACAATTTAAGTTGTTGGTAGATTGAAAAATTTCATAAAAATGAATAATCATGAAATGAATGATAAAAATGAAAATTCAATTATGCTTACAGGTTGGTTTTTGTCCAGTGCATGTGCGTTCTTCATTTTCATTTTTCTCCATATCAGCTTTTTTTGCCTCCTGAAAATAAAATTAAAAGAAAATAAGCTGCAAATTCTGTGATCATTTGATCAAGTTTAAAAAAAATATGCAAACTCCTAGACATGTGAAAACTTTTTTTAGGATAGAGAAATTATGTTTTCAAACTTACAGTCAGCTCAGGCTTTTCGAATCTGGCTCCGCATAGCTTCCTAATGTTCCAACCAGCCTGAAAAAGGAATTTCATTCGTTAGGGGGATGTTTTGAATAAAACAAAGGAAATGGTCAGAAATATTGTGCATGTCTTTAAAATCATATCAGTGCAGTAATCAGCTTTTTTTCGAGGGGGGGGGGAGTGTGACTCAACATTAACTCTGAGTTACCTCATTACGAGAACCGTGAATAAACGGGGTGAATCGGAACACTTTTCCCAACTGTCAACGTAAAATATGAAAAATAAAAACATCCTCCTTAACATTTTAGTGCTTAGCATGTTTAATTCCAATTATCCATTACAAATTGGCAGTCAATTAAGTAAGAATTTGGGGAAAAAAAACACTTTTTCCTAGAAGAACTCTAATTGGCGGACTGAGCTAAAACTTTAATATTTTATTCTCATAGTAATTAGATAACATAAAAACGCGCGAAAAATGCTCTAAAGTCTTTATAACATACATTTTTACAAAATCTGTATCTGAAGCACATTTTTTGCCAAAAATCTACATTATCTCAGCTTGCTTAAAAAATAAGTAAATAAAACGTTCTTTGACCAGTTTTTAGATCCCTGACACTCTAAGAGGCATAGAAGGACAGGGTACATGAGATGGTAAAATTATTTTAATTATGTAATTAAAAAATCTCAATGGGTTGTTTTTAGGGTTCAATTTGGAGTGGGTTGTTTTTAAAGGACAGCACTATACAGCTTAATATTAATCATTAACATTTGATCAAGTTTAAAAAAATATGCAAACTCGAAAACTCTTTTAGGATAGAGAAATTATGTTTTCAAACTTACAGTGAGCTCTGGCTCTGCGAATCTGGCTCCGTATAGCAGCCAAACATTCCATCCAGCCTGAAAAAGGAATTGCATTGGTTAGGATGTTTGGAATAAAACAAAGGAAAATGTCAGAAATATTGTGCATGTCTTTAAAATTATGTCAGTGCCGTAATCAGCTTTCTTTTTTGAGGGGAGGGGGGGTTGACTCCCCATTAATTCTGAGTTACTTCATTACGAGAACCGTGAATAAACGGGGAGAATCAGAACACTTTTCAATTGTCAACGTAAAAAATAAGTATTATAAAACCACTGGTGAAATCTTTCGATTAGGATATTATTCGGTCTTGTTTTTTGTTCTGTCCATTTTGATGAAAACTAAAATTTTTTTAAAGCAATTAATCATATTTTTTTTTTTAAAAAATCCTGAAAATTATGTTAAACTCATTCATAAAATAAATCGTGGTTAAAAAAGAGAGATTTTTTTCCAAAAGTTTTAAGAAATGCTTACTTCCACTGATCTGTTCTTTGGTTCGTCAGTGATTGAATCCTCTACACCAGAGTCCTTATAAGAGATAATAAAAACAAATTATTCAGTTTTAATAGTGTTGCCATCATTAAACAATAATAATTCATTCATTTGCGAGAAGTTGGTTTCATAAATAAGATAAAATGAAATAAAGACTCCAAGAAGTTCACAAAACTGCACAAACTCTCTTATCTGAACTAACTTAATCCACAGGAATTCAGATAATTAAATTAATTAATTAAGGATAGTTAAATACAATAACTCTTTAAATAATCAGATTTACCGGTAGATCATTTTCCGTAGTTTCCAAAACTGGTATTCTTTTAAATTAAAGTGAATTAGAAGAAAAGTAACAGAAATTACAGGAAAAGTCTTTGCATACTTAAGCATAGAGGAAAAAACCTTTAAAGTCATTTTTCTCAGAATTAAATTTTGAAATAAACTCTTCAACCATTTTTTTTATGATTATTCTATTTCTAATAAAGATATTTATGTGTTTATGGCTGTATGAAGAATGGGTTGGACTATGGGATTGTGAATATGAATCATAAAATATTTATTTTTAGATGCTTAGAGTAAAAAGGACAGCCGAATTTTGTGGGTTTAGCATGTGGAAAAGTGATTTTTAACTACTTTTAAGGGGTATTCGAATGGGGTTTTTTCTACATGAAAAGGACATAAAGCAATAGTTTTAAAAGTAGCCAATGCCCCTTTTACTCTAAAAACGCCCCCCCCCCCAAAAAAAAAAAATAATTTACTATTAACTCTTCGCTTTTCCCCTTTAATGCTTCAACTTCCTTTTGGGGGTGGTACCACCCATATTCGGAACCACTGCCCTATAAAATAAAGTGTATTTTGTGTTGTAATTCTTTAATTTTTTTAAAGCTGAACCCTGCAAATGCGAGGAAGACTTTTGCTAAGTTCGTTTCAAAAGTGTCGTTCAAACCAAGTGTCTCATTTATAATCATGAAATAATTTTGTCGGTTCAATTCCGTTAGAGTCCCCACTAAATATTGCCCGGTTCTTTTAGACAATAAAAAGTAGAAATATTCATAGATAATTTCAAACTCCTGAATTAAAATGTTTAATTAGATCAATAACTATTCAGTTTATAAATAAAAGTCAGAAAAATTTGTTGATATTTGGATATATTTAGCGACTTGGATATTGGCGATATTTAGCGGGGACTCTAACGGAATTGTACCCATTTTGTCTTCAACAAATTTCAATTCAACGATTTCATCAACAATTTTCAATCAAAATTCAACTCTAAGAAACTTGTTTTCCCAGAAAAAAAATTTGTGTAGTACATGTGCTGTTAAACATATGTCCTAAATGTGTTCTTACGGTGTTTCCATCCAAATTTTAAGGACACTTTAAAATTATAAACATATATCACAACACTATTTTAAGAACAAATTTCTAACACTTTTCAAACATAATCTGAACACTATCACATCACAATAATGTGTTAAAGTTCTTAACAACACAAAGGTTTAGGTGTTAACAACACTACTACTACTACTACTAAACTGTTGTTAGTTTGAGAATAAAATGAGTTTATAATGCGTTGACTTTGTTTATGGAGAGTTTTACAGTGTAGTATAAGAATATCTTGTAACTTGTATCGTGTAACTTGTAAAAGTCAATACTCCTTGACTTTTTTAGGAGGAGTGAAATTGAATTATGAGGTGTGAAATACGGAAATAGCATGAACTACATATACAGAGACGCGAAAACCGTAATCAAACTCCCTAAGCATCAGAACAATAAATAAAAAAAAATACTATGGCTGTATGAAAACACAATTAAAAAATACGATAATTAGAGTGCCGTGGCTTTTGGTAATTGGCTTTTTCCAGAAGTCGGGCAAAAATGTCTCTAGTCTCCAGTTAGTGTTTTGAATAGAAAAATATTATTTGTTGATTTCGCTGGGGCACGCCGTGCATTTTTTAAGCTAAACCTTTGTGAAAAATTCAAAGAGGCTAACTCCTGGCTAGTTTTTAAAGAGTATTTCCGATTTTCAAGGAGTGAAATATGCTCTCAGAGGAGTTAAAAATATATCTGCCTAGTGTTATTCAATGCTGTACTTATTTTTCTGTCGACACGTTATAGTAGTTAAAGATTATACTAAAATAGTTTTAGTGGAACGAAAGTTATTATTTTAACACAAATTAAGTTAACAAATAATAAATATACGTTTTGCAAATTTAAACCAAGTCCCTTTTAATATAAATATATTACCTCTGGATTAGATTCTTTGGGAGGAGCCATGACTTGATAATCTGAGTCAATGGATGTTGACGATCCAGTCTGGAAGAAAATATGCACTTATTTAACAACTTAAGAAAAACAAGGTCTAATATAGAACTAATACTGTTTTACAGTTAGTTTAATATTCAGTCAGTTTTGATTTCATCTTCAACTTTAGGTGCAAGAAAATTAATTATTTCTTAAATATACGTAAGAGCTATCAAATATTTCCAGAATCCTGTAATCCTTTAAAAAAAACTTCAAAAGGCATAAAAAATAAGAACTTTTTTAAGTAAAAAACCTCTTTAATAATAATAATAAAAACAATAATAATTGCCTTTTGAGTATCTATGTGAGCTGGTTAGGATGAAAGTGGTATAAGTCCACTGAACTTCGTTTTGCGTAATTGAAGGTTTTCTAAAAACTCGCGCTAAAAATTCAGGATTGCTTATATTTTTACTTTGTGGGGTGGATTTGTCTTTGGGCAGGGACACAATTTTTGCTGCGGATCCACTTTTATCAAATTTGAACTGAAAGTGCTTTAAATTAGCTTTAATGGACTTATACCACTTTCATCCTGACAGATTGATGGGTTTCGGGAAGGAAGATGGGTATTGGGATGTAGTAAATATAGCTTTCTGAGCAACTGGTTAGTACAAAGTTAGATTTTAATGTTCTGTTCCACAGATTTTGATGCATAGAATACGAATATTTTGGTGTAAAATTTTATATAACCCATTTTGGGGGGTCATATTCAAGATGGCGACCGAGAAACGTTCTTCGCTTGATGTATCTCTAGTTTATATTTTCTATTTGCTTTAACTAAAGCTAAGGTTTAAATTAAAATATGTTTTCGTTTTTTTTAAAAAAAAACTTGTTATCGATGTGATTTTTAAGATGGCGTCCAAGATGGCCGCCGATTATAAAGTTTTGCAGTTTTTATGATAGATAGTTGAGCAATATATCAAATTGATTGATTTTGAGTAAGGAAATGGAAATTTAATCAAATTAAATTATTTTTAACAACAATAAACGCTTTTTTAACCATTAATTTTAAAAATTTTTAATTAAAAAAATAAATTTAAAATATTTTACTAATTTTTATTTATGACATTTGATATAAAGTACGCCACTGTTTGAATTATACTAGGTTATTAAATTCATTTTAACTTGTTAATAGGGTGATTTTCAAGATGGCGTCCAAGATGGCCGCCGTTTATAAACTTTTGCAGTTTTTATCATAAATAGTTCAGCAATAAATCAAATTGATTAATTTAAAGTTATGAAATGAAAATTTCAATTAAAATTAAATTATATTTTACAACAATAAAAAAAATTAACCATTAATTTACATTTTTAAAAATTTTAAATTTAAAAAAAAAACTTAAAACATTTTACTAAGTTTTCTCCCAAAACCAATATCAATACCTAAAGTTACTAGCAAACTGTAATTTATATAGAATGGTTGTTAAAATACATACAAGATATTGACTTCAAAAAGGCGTTTGTATTAGCTATGACGATTAAAGGATTAAAGCTTTCCCGCCTAATCTAATAAAGCGCGGATTTTATTTTCGGATATTTATTTACAAAAAGGGGTCATCCATAAATTTGTAATTAAAGTTAACAAAAATAAAATTTTTTCCAGTAAGACGCTTTTTCATAATCGCACGGGCCCCGCCTTTGCAGTTGTGCGAATGTCCTTGGGGTTTCTCTTATCAAAACAAATTCACTGAACGAAGCGGAGCAGTGGACTTATTCCACTTTCATCCTGACGAAAACGGCCGTTCGCGTTAGTAGTCATTTTTTGAGTCGCTCTCACGGGCCAACAAATCAACTTTTTCCTTTGCAAACAACTACACTAAATAAAGGACCTAAAACTCTATCCAAATCCACTCTTAACTCAACTTTTGTCATTTTTGGACTTATACCACTTTCATCCTGGGCAGCTCATGTATCTATTGTATAGGTTGAAATTACCTATAAACCTAAACAGTATAAATTATATACAATTTTACCAAGTTTTCATATATACAAGTTGGTCCATATTAACTCAGTTAATCGGGACTCTACTGTATATTAAAAATATAATTCTTGAAGTTTCGCACGACTGTTAAGTTTCGTTAAGGTTCATAGCACTAAATGTTATAAGAAAACTGAATTTACGCATTTAAGTATACAATTAAAAAATGATAATAAAATAATGTATAAAATGTCTTTATAAAATATTTACTTTAATTAATGAAATAGTTTTAAGAATTGCATTTTCAAGTTTAAAGAAATCATTTTCATTTATAAAAATAAAGAAAATACCTCTGACAAGTCTTCATCTGACTCATACAATCCACGTTTGACGCAGTAGCTGAAAAATAAATTACATGAGCATTTTTGTCCTTTAATTTAAAACAAAACCTTGTTTGAAATTCTTCCCACTTGAATACGACGTTAATCATTATTCACAATATTCTTTACTGAAAACCATTTTAAATATTAAATATCTATCTATTTCATTAAGGAATGATAGGAACTTACAAGATTGGTTTGGCAGCCATTGTTTGGTAGATGGGTTTTGAAGTTTCAATCAAAAACGGAATAAGTTCAGAGACGAAAAGATTAGCTAATATTTTAAAGTTTTGGAGAGTTCAAAAACGAACGACTTTTTTTGAGAAGCGAAATAACAGAGTGAAGATTTTTTGAGAATTTATGGGTTTCATTGTTGATTCTCTAACAATGAACATTATTGTTGTCAACAATTTACTTTTAAGTTAACAGTAAATGTGTAACAATGCTGTCAATATTGTTGAAACTGGTCTTAGCTTTACGAGAAAAAAGCTACTTATATTTTTTTTTCTATTCTCGTAGAATAATAACGCATATGCGTCAAGTTTCGTACATGCAAGATATTCCGAATTTTAAAAAATAACTTCCCTATACAATAAAAACCTACACATTTTTATTCTTTCGATGTTTAAAAGTAATAAACCTTTTAAATTTTTGACACATTTATAATAACGCATTATTTTTAAACATAATGTTTAAAAGTATATCCAAATTTACTGCCAAGAATTTTTTGTGTTTATTCAGGAATATTCTAATTTTTATTTTAAAAAGGCTCCAAAGATAACAATTACACTACTCGACCAAAATATAGGGTCAAAATGCTTCTGACACAACACAAGCAGATTCTTGTGTAAAATGGTCCCCTGAATCCGAATCCGACCCCCGTTTTTCTCCATCACGCTCAGATTTTCAGGGAACAGCCCCTCCCCCTTTTTACGTTTTTCTACGACTTTATAACTTTGAACTCGATTTTCAGGGTCAAAAAACATTGCTTTAGTCTTCAAATTGCACCCCAGGGGACAAGAAAGGTTCAAATTAATAAAACATGGAAATTCATAACAAATGGATAGGTTTAAGGGGTAATTACCTCCCTAAGAACGCAAAAAAATCGTTAAAAATAGAAGGATTTGTTATACCCTATTCATTTTGCTTATTTTTGAAGCAAATCAATTTTAAAGGGTACTAACCGTTCCCCAAGGACCCAAATTTAATAATGATATGCAGAAATGATTTTTAGGAAAAGCGGTTAAGGAGTTATCGCCCCCGAAGCACCCGCGGGAGGGTTCAGATGGCTCTCTGAATCGCGCTGGCGCCCGCGCGCTCAGTGAGTAATATCCATGCTTTGAAAAGTTAGAAAATGAGAATTTTCTTATATTTTAAGACTTTACTTAGAGGAAATTCTTTATTTCGTTAGTAACTGGCCAGTTTTATGGAGGTATTCCATGTTTCAATTTGTTATTAGATGCACGGCTGAGGACAACAATGCAGAACTTCACAGTTAAAATGGTATACAAAAGATGCCATTGACTGAATTTAATCATATATTTATGCAACATGACTTGATGCTGATTTCAAATTTGACACCCATTTTCTTCCATCTCCCTCAGTTTTTGATTCTGCATTCTTCTTGAGAGTTCTTAAGTATTAGCATCCTCAGGTCATGGAGTTTTGATAAGACATTAAAAAATTGTGTTCAAAATTATGTTAATAGATGGAGCCAACATATTTCATGGGGTTTCGTGTTCGATTCTTTCTAAGAATTATCTAAACATTATTTAGACAGAATTATCAATGTTCAACTTTCGTGTCATTTTACCAACTTTACACATCCCAAAATTGTTCTATACAATGAATTTAAGTCTAACATGTCCATTAAATATCAATATAGTTTTTTCAGTTTAAAAAGAGTACTCTTTAGTAATAGGACAATTCAATTTTAAAAGAAACGATCTTTTTAGTTTAAGAACATAATCACTTGGCAATTGTTTAATCATATGCATGAATTAAAAAAAAAAACATTAATTTCAAACAAAACCTAGTTTGAAATTCTTCCTTTTTGAATACAACGTTTACCATTACTCACAATATTATTACTGAAAACCATTTCAAATATTAAATATTTATCTATTTGTATAAGGAATGATAGAAACTTACTAGATTGGTTTGGCAAACTTTCCCATTTTTAAGAGAAAACTCAGATATCAGGAAATTTCCCCTTTAGTGAAGGCAATATACGAACGAATTGGAAGAAAAGCTTTTTTTTTTGAAGTCGCAAGAAATAAATGCCCAAGTAGACGAATGACGTGATTTATGACGTCATTTTTTCGTCAAAATATGCCTTAAAATTGACGTCATGTTTTGCGTCTAATGTCCAATCTTTCGTCGTCATTTTCGACGTCATAAATGACGTGAATTTGACGACATATGTGACATGAACTTTGACGTGATTTTATGCCTTAAAATTGACGTCATGTTTCGCGTCGGATGTCCAACCTCTCGACGTCATAAATGACGTGAATTTGACGACATATGTGACGTCAACTTTGACGTAACACGTCATGTTTTGCGTCGAATGTCCAACCTTTCGTCGTCATTTTCGACGTCATGAATGACGTGAATTTGACGACATATGTGACGTCAACTTGGACGTGATCAAATTTACGTGATTATCACGTGATTTAATGACGTTCTTTATACGTGGTTAAAGGACGTGATTTTCACGTAATTGTATGTCGTGAATTAATAGTGATAGAATGACATGTTTCTTTTGTCCTAGCCACTGGTTAGTCATAAATAGTTAAAATATGCTGACTTTAATTCAAATAAAATCCATTTTATGGATTGCCAAAATATATCTATAAAATGGATTTTATTTGAATTAAAGTTAGCATATTTTAACTATTTATGACTAACTAGTGGCTAGGACAAAAGAAACATGTCATTCTATCAGTACTAATTCACGACATACGATTATTCAATCTAGAAATAATATTTTCTAAAAAATATAAAATACTATAATTATTTATTTGAAAGATAGTGTTTTCAATTAATGTGAGCAATTTCTTTTTCTCTACACAGACATACTATATTAATATCATAAATAAAGTAATTCTATTATGAAAAAATCCACCAAAATAAATCCATCCACCAAAATAAATAAAATACCACCTATAAAATATCTATTCAAAAATGTTAATTATCCCAGAAAAGGGAAAATATAATTTTTCTTGGGTGAAAAGATTGGAAGATAATAGGAAAAATTTTCTTACTTAATATTTATTTCAACACATTAAATGCAAGTAGTAACACAAAAATAGTTTATTGAACAGAGATTTTCACAAACTACACAAATAGTATTTGTTATCCCAAGAGCCAGTTGAAGGGATGTATACAAAATGTAAGACAAATTAAAAATATACATAATGACACAAGTGAGGTTCCCAGTTACAGAATTTGAATAAGAAAAACCAGCCACATAGAGGCCATCCATGAATGATGTCATACTTTTTTTTTTCAACATTTTTGACCCCACCCCCCTTTGTGACATCTCACGATCTTCTACCAATAAGTTTAGAATAAGGTTGGTAAGAATTTGGGACTCAATGTTTTCATTGAAATTTAAGTGCACCCTACCTGATAACTTCAAAGTGAACTCTTATTTTGTTGTTAAGAATCTTAGGATATAAACTACTTTTTTTAGAAAAAAATGTTATTTAGTTTTATATTTGATTTTCAATGTGTGATGTCACAATTCTTGAAACCCCTCTCCCCCTTGTCTCAGATTGATCAACCCCCTCCCTCAACTTTTGACATCATTTATGGGTGGCCCTGTACAACAAATTTTAGAGATTTCTGGGTCAATACAAATAAAAAATTGTACCTTTTAAAAAAATAACAGTAATTTTTGTAGTAGACAAATTGAAGTGCTTTGACTTCCTTGAGGAATTTTGCCAACATTATATTCCACAACAAAATTTAACATGGGAGAGAAATTTTTAATTTTTTTTCTCAGATTGTTTATTTTATTATATGACTCTAAGGCGTTTTTGCTTAAAAACACACAATACTCAATTAAGCTTAATAACTCTTACATAAAAATACATAACTTTGAATAAATATAGCTTAAAAAACATAACAATTTTGACAGTGCAGAGAAATTTAAAATTCAACCATTGTTGATCACTTTCAATGCAACCAGATTCAATAGCCCGTAAAAGTTGAATTTATCAGATTTTTTTAAAAATAAGTATTTTATAGAGATTGCATGGCATTTCCAAATCATGCTTTGTTATAGTTTTAATTAAAGCTTATTAAAAAATATTGATTGATATTGATTCAGATTTTACAACTTTGAAACGGTATTTTGAACTTACTCAAATAATTAAAAACTGCAAAATGTTTATGGCTTCATTTAAAATATTAATCAATAAACTGAAGAAAATACCATAATAAAGGGAAAGGGATAAAGACTCAGTCAAATGTTCTCCTCATCTTTGTCAGTACTAGTTCCTTTTGCATTAAACCTGAAATGAATACATATAAAATGATCAGGAATAAAACTTATTCGAAAACTTATAACACAAAAGGCCAGAAAACTACTTTTTATTTTACAACTTCAACGTCAAACCGAGAGAAGAATCTATAATACATTCAATTTCCTGTGGATTCAATTGATTTAAAAATCTAACCCAGGTCCCTTTTGCCTATTTCAGTTATTGATCATTTACAAAAGAATAATGTATTTTAGAATTAAATATAGGGGACTCTGTATAAATTTCTATTAAAAGGTTTTATCTTTGCAAAATTTTAAAAATATATTCTTAACTTTTCAAATTAAAAATCAGTGTTAAATTGAGTTCTATCAGCTAGTCACATGTTTTTAAGAAAACAGGTTTCTAGTTTGGTGATATTGTAAAATTTGTTAACATGGCAAAATAACATGAGCATAAAAAGGATCTGTGTTAGAGTTAAAAATATTGTAAAGATGGAACTTTTAAGCTAAAATATTTTAAGCTCAGACCTCTAAATACTATTAAAATGTAACATAATAGGGCTTAATTTAATCAATTCTAAATGAGAGATTATCAGATTTTTTAAAAAATGTATTGAAATAAAATGGAAATAATTTTTATGCCATGGGGGAATTTCTGTATTATATGAGTCGTGTAATTTCAAAACCAGATAAGTCACTTTTTCCTAATTTTTCAGGCACAACAAAACACTAAATATTCAAACAAATTATGCACTTACAAAACCCTTATTTTTTATTTAAGATGGTAGGAGATGGTTACATTATCAACATGTATAAGCTTATAGATTTAGTTGGTATATTTAGTTAGAGCACTTTTCCGCATAAAAGTTTTAGAACCTGTTTTTTGTCACAAAATTATAGATTTCTCTCAAAATTAGTGTTAGTCATGAAACATTAGATCAATATTTTTTTAAAGCTTAAAGCTTGGCTATTTTCTAGATCTGTATTTTAACAATCAGAACATAACATAAACTGAAAAAAATTGATCTATTCGGTTTGAAACTAGACGACTCATATATCCTCCCTGCAGTGCATAAAATTATTCTTATCCTGACAGCAAAAATTTAATAATTGCCAAAAATACAATATTTTTTTTAAGACACATCAGATATTTGTGTAAAATTATAAAAAAAAACCTTTTTTAACTGTTCAATGTTGTGGTTACAAATACAAATTATTATACTTCAAAAATTAAGAAAATGTATTACCTTTTTTACTCCACCAGCTTTTCTTGGAGTGGGTGAAACAAAAGTGGGTAATTTGGGACAGACATCTTCATAAGCCTCCATCCAGCATTCTCCTAGATATTCACCTCCATCAGGGTTTCAGTCAGCTTTCCTACAGTAGAAATTAAAAATATACTTTCAGAAAACACAAAACTTTTAAAATTAATAGTAAATTTAAGATAGGTTTTTTTAAATAAATAATATTTAACGTTAAAAAATGTATTGAAGTAAAATGGAAATAATTTTTATGTCCAGGAGGAATTTCTGTATTATATGAGTCGTGTAATTTCAAAACCAGATAAGTCACTTTTTCCTAATTTTTCAGGCACAACAAAACACTAAATATTCAAACAAATTATGCACTTACAAAACCCTTATTTTTTATTTAAGATGGTAGGAGATGGTTACATTATCAACATGTATAAGCTTATAGATTTAGTTGGTATATTTAGTTAGAGCACTTTTCCGCATAAAAGTTTTAGAACCTGTTTTTTGTCACAAAATTATAGATTTCTCTCAAAATTAGTGTTAGTCATGAAACATTAGATCAATATTTTTTTAAAGCTTAAAGCTTGGCTATTTTCTAGATCTGTATTTTAACAATCAGAACATAACATAAACTGAAAAAAATTGATCTATTCGGTTTGAAACTAGACGACTCATATATCCTCCCTGCAGTGCATAAAATTATTCTTATCCTGACAGTAAAAATTTAATAATTGCCAAAAATACAATATTTTTTTTAAGACACATCAGATATTTGTGTAAAATTATAAAAAAAAACCTTTTTTAACTGTTCAATGTTGTGGTTACAAATACAAATTATTATACTTCAAAAATTAAGAAAATGTATTACCTTTTTTACTCCACCAGCTTTTCTTGGAGTGGGTGAAACAAAAGTGGGTAATTTGGGACAGACATCTTCATAAGCCTCCATCCAGCATTCTCCTAGATATTCACCTCCATCAGGGTTTCAGTCAGCTTTCCTACAGTAGAAATTAAAAATATACTTTCAGAAAACACAAAACTTTTAAAATTAATAGTAAATTTAAGATAGGTTTTTTTAAATAAATAATATTTAACGTTAAAAAATGTATTGAAGTAAAATGGAAATAATTTTTATGTCCAGGAGGAATTTCTGTATTATATGAGTCGTGTAATTTCAAAACCAGATAAGTCACTTTTTCCTAATTTTTCAGGCACAACAAAACACTAAATATTCAAACAAATTATGCACTTACAAAACCCTTATTTTTTATTTAAGATGGTAGGAGATGGTTACATTATCAACATGTATAAGCTTATAGATTTAGTTGGTATATTTAGTTAGAGCACTTTTCCGCATAAAAGTTTTAGAACCTGTTTTTTGTCACAAAATTATAGATTTCTCTCAAAATTAGTGTTAGTCATGAAACATTAGATCAATATTTTTTTAAAGCTTAAAGCTTGGCTATTTTCTAGATCTGTATTTTAACTATCAGAACATAACATAAACTGAAAAAAATTGATCTATTCGGTTTGAAACTAGATGACTCATATATCCTCCCTGCAGTGCATAAAATTATTCTTATCCTGACAGTAAAAATTTAATAATTGCCAAAAATACAATATTTTTTTTAAGACACATCAGATATTTGTGTAAAATTATAAAAAAAAACCTTTTTTAACTGTTCAATGTTGTGGTTACAAATACAAATTATTATACTTCAAAAATTAAGAAAATGTATTACCTTTTTTACTCCACCAGCTTTTCTTGGAGTGGGTGAAACAAAAGTGGGTAATTTGGGACAGACATCTTCATAAGCCTCCATCCAGCATTCTCCTAGATATTCACCTCCATCAGGGTTTCAGTCAGCTTTCCTACAGTAGAAATTAAAAATTTACTTTAAGAAAACACAAAACTTTTAAAATTAATAGTAAATTTAAGATAGGTTTTTTTAAATAAATAATATTTAACGTTAAAAAATGTATTGAAGTAAAATGGAAATAATTTTTATGTCCAGGAGGAATTTCTGTATTATATGAGTCGTGTAATTTCAAAACCAGATAAGTCACTTTTTCCTAATTTTTCAGGCACAACAAAACACTAAATATTCAAACAAATTATGCACTTACAAAACCCTTATTTTTTATTTAAGATGGTAGGAGATGGTTACATTATCAACATGTATAAGCTTATAGATTTAGTTGGTATATTTAGTTAGAGCACTTTTCCGCATAAAAGTTTTAGAACCTGTTTTTTGTCACAAAATTATAGATTTCTCTCAAAATTAGTGTTAGTCATGAAACATTAGATCAATATTTTTTTAAAGCTTAAAGCTTGGCTATTTTCTAGATCTGTATTTTAACAATCAGAACATAACATAAACTGAAAAAAATTGATCTATTCGGTTTGAAACTAGACGACTCATATATCCTCCCTGCAGTGCATAAAATTATTCTTATCCTGACAGTAAAAATTTAATAATTGCCAAAAATACAATATTTTTTAAGACACATCAGATATTTGTGTAAAATTATAAAAAAAAACCTTTTTTAACTGTTCAATGTTGTGGTTACAAATACAAATTATTATATTTCAAAAATTAAGAAAATGTATTACCTTTTTTACTCCACCAGCTTTTCTTGGAGTGGGTGAAACAAAAGTGGGTAATTTGGGACAGACATCTTCATAAGCCTCCATCCAGCATTCTCCTAGATATTCACCTCCATCAGGGTTTCAGTCAGCTTTCCTACAGTAGAAATTAAAAATATACTTTCAGAAAACACAAAACTTTTAAAATTTATAGTAAATTTAGAATAGGTTTTTTAAATAAATAATACTTAATTCGAGAATTAAAATCCGCAGAATTTAGCTCAGTCGGTATTAACTAATTACAAGGATAACCTTTACTTATTCCCTTGAAAACTTTCACTCTTATAAGAAATAAAAAAAAATTCTAAGCACAACACACAAGGAGCGTTTCAACCATTTTGTATTGCTTCGTCTTGGGTCGTACACGATCTGTAATCGGCGTCTCAATCACATACAGTATAATTAAAATATCCTGGTGCAAATTACTTAAAAAGGTACATCAAGTACTGACAATTAAAAAAATATTAGTTCAATAAATTATTTTATATAGTAACATAAAAATTACTTACTTTGCGAGCGGCGAGCAGTCGTGTTGTCGTTGTCAATTCTTCATTGATGATGATGACGCTGCAAATTTTCAGTACAGCCATCTATCGGTTACGGATGCTAATAATGCACCAATGCTTAGCGGATAGGTATTTTTTTTTCTAGGGAAAAGGGTTCATAAGAATTCGTAGTGTCAATATTCAAACGGCTGTTTCTTCCTTTCTAATTGAGGTACATACTTGAAATTTTAATATGTTTTAATTACAGTATATCTATCTAGTCTTTAAATTTTTCGGGGTCCGGGGACAATTAGGGGGTCGTATACAAATTAAAAACCGTTCAATATAGAAAAAGGGGCGGGAAAATTTCACACGCCACATTAGTGCGATACTCCATTCAAAGCGTAACTTTGAGTTGCACAACATAGTAAAATTTCATCAAAATCGGAAGGCAGGTTTTTTAAACTAGAATTTTTTCAAGTATTAAAATACACCGGATGTGCATGTAATTAGGCTAATTAAGGGACTTCCTATAGAGATAGAAGCATGAAATTTTAATATGTTGTTCATGGTGTGAATCCACACAATCTATTAAATTTTCAGGGTCTAATTCTAATTAGGGGGTCGTATACATAATAAATACCAGTAATAAACTCGAATAATCTATAAATCCAGAACTAATTCATCAACCTCTTAATGCGATACATATTTTTGTTTGCCTAAAGGTCTACTACAACACATTAAAATCTTAAATATTTATCTCAATATTTGGTAAAAAATTTCAAGTAAAACGAAAATTCTTTGAACCTAAATTACAAACGCAATATGTATATATTCCCCTTAAAATTTGCAATTTTTAGAACCATTTTTTATAAGCTTTCTAAATATGTAAAGCATTAAAATGTGACATTAAAAGTAAACAAACCGAGAACTCAAATTTGGGAAATATTCCAGAGTCATTCGCGTTAAAGACCAGTAAGCTCCATTCTGCTTTCAAAAATTCTCAATTGCGTCATAATCACCATGGAAACCCGAAATTCTGGAAAAACTTTGCCATAACGGTCCTTTACTCATAAGTAAAATGAAAAATTTTTTTTAAATAATATTTATCGATTTATTAAGCAAAAAGTGGACTTGTGTTTTTTAATGATCCCATATATTTTTTAAAAGTCTAATATCTCATTAAATTATAAAGTTATATTCATGAAAATTGGATATGACATGTATCACCATGTATATTTTAAGAATCAATCACCTTTTAAAAGATTATTAAAAAATAAATCGATTTATTTCAGAATTATCGGAGTTTTTTGGTAAAACGTCGGACAAAATAGAATCCGTTATAATGATCGGGTCCCTAGACGTCCCGAACAACATACTGAAAAGAAAAGATATAAACTTCTTATCCTTGAATGGAAATAAGGAAACCATTTCTTATAAAGAAACTTTGAACCTCGAGGTTCAAAGTTTCTTTATAAGAAATGGTTTTTTATGTCAATGAACTCACTTAATTTTGTACAAACCCCACACTATTTCTGAAAAAAAAAACTGTTTTACGTGGGTTTTCTCAGGGTGTTTTATTGAAAAAACTCGATAAAACCCAACCCACTTGTTGTTTTTTTAAAAAAACCCGGGGTTTTGCCAACCCTGCTAATAATGCACCAATTTTTAGCTGATAGGTGTTTTTGAGGGAAAAGGGTGTGAGTCTTAAAAATTTCACGGACGATAGTATTCAGTCAGACGTCTTGGTTCAATTGTTCAAGTTCAAACATGGCGCCGAGAATGCGTGAATCCCCACTGAATAGCAATAGTACTAGAACGCATGCGCATTTAAAGTGACGAAAAAATGACCAAATTTATAACGTGTTTAAAAATCATGTCATTTAAAGTGACGTGAAAAGGATCAAATTTATAACGTCTTACAAATCACGTCCTTTTAAGTAACGAAAAATGACCAAATTTATTACGTGTTTAAAAATCACGTCATTTAAAGACACGTGAAAATGACCAAATTTATAACGTCTTACAAATCACGTCATTTAAGTGACGAAAAAATGACCAAATTTAAGGTGTGTTTTAAAATCACGTCATTTTAAGTGACGTGAAAATGTTATAATTTATGACGTCTTACAAATCACGTCATTTAAGTGACAAAAAAATGACCAAATTTATGACGCATTAAATATCACGTCATTTTAAATGACTCAAAAATTACCAAATTCATGACGTCTTTAAAATTACGTCACTTAGAGTGACGTAATAATGACCACATTTATGACGTCGTATAATTCACGTCATTCAAAGTGACGTAAAAATGACCAAATTGTCACCATTCAGCAAAATGTGGTCATTTTAGGTGACGTAAAAATAACGTCTAAATGTCGTATTAAATTGACGTCATTTTTGGTGACTCAAAAAAGACGTCACAGTTGACGTGATTTTTTCCCTATCGACGTCATATGAAAAAATATGACCTGATTTTGACGTCACAAATGACGTCATTCGTGTACTTGGGTGAAGTTAGCAAAATTTTTTTAAGTCACGCAATATTTCAAATTATAACACTGTGAAGATTTTTTTTAAAAACTAGGGGGCCTGCCCCCTGCTCGCTATCGCTCACCAACCCCCGGAACTACTTCGCAGTTCTTTTTAGATCGCTTCGCGATCTCAGCGAGCAAAGCTCGCTTGTTCCATCTTACCAATCACCCCGCTCTGGTCGGCTTAATTAATGCTCCTTTACAACCGAAACTACTTATCACTCTTGCTGATAAATAATTTAATCCAAATCATCCCGAAAAAAACTATTGCTGAAATATTACTTTCCTAACTTAAATTGAAAATAAAAGAAATCACAAGCTATCGCTCACCAACCCTCTGAACTGCTTCGCAGTTCTTCTCAGATCGCTTGTTCATCTCAACAATCCAGCAGAAGCCTTTTCTTCGAGTAATTTAATTGAAATGTTAAAAAAATATTCAGCAAGTCTACTAATAACCATCAACCACTTTGTAGAAAAAAGCATTGTTGAAAATAAAAGAAATCAGACTCATCAATAAAACACGCATAAAACTCGTCTGTTTCTCTAGTGAACGGCGAGAAAGAGAAGAAAAAATTGAAAATTTGAATCTTAATAATTCTAAAACTAATTAGAATTTTTGAAAAAAACAAAAAGCCAATATTTTTATAAAAATTATTTCTATGTGTCTTTAAAATATCATAGTTCTACAGTGATTAGTTTTGCTTTTATAACGAAAAAACAGAAAAATCTTCAAAATTTTCGAAACTTTAAAACTTAATTACTCCAAAACTAATTCGAAATTCGAAAAAAGGGCGACGTGGTGCAAAACTGCGCATCTAAGAGTATGCGTCTGCAAAAAATCATATTTCTGCTGCTAATAGATTTTGCTGGGGGCGAACTCGCAGCAGAAAATAATAATTTTCGACTTTGACATTAAATAACTCTAGAACTAATTATCTCATCTATTAGCTTTTAGAACGAAAACGATCCTCATACACTTGAATAGAAATGTTTAAAATTTCACAAATTTCCGTGGAATAGTTTTTGCGTAGTGAGAGTTCAAAGTGTTCAAAAATAAAATTTTCAAAAGCAGCGGCGGCGGCGGCAGTGGCGGCGGCGGCGGTCACTGTTACTTTTTTTTAATATAGAGAGATTTTCCGAAAGATAGCATTGTTGCTTCTCTGACAATGAAAGCTATAGTGTTGTCAACAATTAACTTACAATTAACTTCAGTTGAATAACAATGTGGTTAATACTGTTGAAAGCGGTCAAAACTATGTAGAGAAAAAGCAAAACGAAAACTTTTTAAGATAGAAAATCTTTTAATCCCTTTAACTAGAATTTAGAATTTTCCAATTTTTACCACCTAAAACTACAAAAACTCCAACTATCTTGTATGTGCGTACTCTTTGACGCCAATGAATTAATTCTCTAAAAGTCCTTGAATCAACCCTAAAATCCACTGCAGTTAAAATCTAACGATGCCAAGTTGTTCGGAAGGAAATATACCTCACATCAGTATTCACTTTGAAAGCAATCAATAGTTCTTTATTTACAAAAAAAATTAAGATTCCTTCGCGCAGAAAAATTAAATGTTAACTCAAAGAAACCATATTTTACCTGATAAATAAAATACAGAATGTATGAAAATAATAATGACAGTCTGTGAGGATAGCTCATGATACATGTGTCCATGTGATCATACTTGCTCGCCCTTATACTGTGCCCAACGAATACGTCCAGGAGTGACTGTATAATAAGGAAATACACAAAATTTAAAACCCAATAAATAAAATAAGGCTAAAATAAATAAAAAATAAACCCTTTCAAATTCCTTTAAAAATTAGTAAAATCATAAGATTGGAATCACCAATAAACTATTTTAAAATTGTGTTACATTATTGAAGGTCAGAGATGTATCAATAGTTTTACTTTATCATTGTACTCACTAATAGTTGTACATTTTGCACATAGACGGCAGCACCACCGTACATTTCGCTCCATTTAGCGGTGCCTTAAAAAGATGGTGCTGACATCTAGCAAAGAGATTGAAAAACTTCTGTTAAAAGGATTAAAATAAATATAAGTTTCTATTGAATAATTGAATGTTTCAAAGAGAAGACTGATGAATTTTTTAAAGAGCAAAGAAGCTTTTTAAAAATTTGAGGGCCGTAACTAAATTTTTGTTTAGAGGGGGGGTTTCAAATTAACTTTATTTCTGAGCTACCTCCTAAAGAGAACTTTTATACGTTAAGTTTTAGAGGTATTACACAATTACTTTTAATTTTGGTGCACTAAATTAAAAATTGTATAAACAATGTGAATCTGAAGTAAAATTGAGGGGTCTGGGGGTCCTCCAGCAGAAAAATTTGGGAAATTTCCCCTCGAAATAGTGTTTTAGTTCATTTTGAGACACTTTAGATTACACCCAAAGAGCGCTGCTCTTGTAAGTGGTAGAATTTTAATGATATACTGACATTTTTTACATAACATTTTAAAAGTTTAAAAGAATTAATGACTGAACCATATTTTTGAGAAGACACATAATCAAATTAAGGAATCTCCCAGGTCAATCAAAGAAAATGAAACCATTTCCCCGATTAAATCATATCATGTGTCATACTAAATTTTCAATACAGTTTAGAAGCAAAGTTTTGAATTAAATACAATTTTTTATTCATTACACAAACTATCAGGACTTACATTTTATCAGGTGTTTCATAGAGAATTATCCTACACAAGTTATCTGAAATTTAACAGCTCATTTACATAATTAACCTTTTGCATAACAGGTACAGAAAATATGCGCTTAAGACATCGGTGGAAAATATACACATTTAGACAACTAAAAGATATTACAAAAAAAGGAATTTTCCACATAAAAAGCTTAATATTATTACAATCAAATACCATGGGGCCCTCATGGTATCTGAACCAAGAACATGCATTTAAACATTTTGATTTTAACGCATATTTACATACGCATTTTTTTTACATATTTCCATACGTACTTTTGATTGACACAAATTTGATTTTTACACATATAAAATATTTATAACTTATTACAAACAAAATAGAGAAATTCACATAACAACTTTTTTCTCTATTTGATTGATTATTCTTCCTCTTCCTTCTGTAAAGATAACAGTTCTACACTAAATATTTTTAAGATTTTTAAAAATTAAAACACATTTTTAACTTCAAAGTTAAAACTGATAAACAAAATAGAGAAATTCAACTTTTTTTCTCTCTTTGCTTGCTTATACTCTTCCTCCTGTAAAGATAACAGTTATAGTACCTTTTAAATTACATAAATCTCAACTTTTGAATGTGTCTCTGCTGTCATGGAAAGTGCTAGGATTTTTTACTCAATGAAATTAACACCCCCTGGTCGTTCCTGAGGTTAACTCCCCAATTTCTGCCGACCTGAATCCTCCGGATGCGGGCCCTACCATAATTGTGGCGTCCCACGACCCCCGGACGGCCCGTTAGCCTCTGGAACCAGAGAACTGACACTTCAATGTCAGTTTTGCATTCTTACAGCCTCTGGAACCAGGGGACTGACAGGTGACGCCACCGAGTGGTGAGCTCTAACAACCTGGGCACACCCGCATACACTGCAAAAAAAAACCAGTCTCTATGGACATGGGTCATCCCCACTGCCTCAGAGCAGAGAACCAGACCAGGTCGGCAATCTCAGTATTACCTGTTATTTATCTTTTTATGCAGTCACATGCATGAAAAATACAGTTTCAACTAATGAAAGACTACTTCCCAGCCAGCATATACACATGAAACAATTATATTACGACCATTAGGATTCTTAAAAATGAAAACAAATTTATAACTTTAAAATAGAAAAAGAGAAATTCAACTATTTCCTCTCTTTGCTTGCTTCTACTCTTCCTCCTGTAAATATAACAGTTATAGTACCTTTAACTTTTGAATGTGTCTCTGCTGTCATGGAAAGTGCAAGGATTTTTTACTCAATGAAATTAACACCCCCTTGTCGATCCTGAGGTTAACTCCCCAATTCCTGCCGACCTGAATCCTCCGGATGCGGGCCCTACCATAATTGTGGCGTCCCACGACCCCCGGACGGCCCGTTAGCCTCTGGAACCAGAGAACTGACACTTTTACTCAATGTCAGTTTTGCATTTTTACAGCCTCTGGAACAAGGGGACTGACAGGTGACGCCACCGAGTGGTGAGCTCTAACAACCTGGGCACACCCGCATACACTGCAAAAAAACAGTCTCTATGGACAGGGGTCATCCCCACTGCCTCAGAGCAGAGAACCAGACCAGGTCGGCAATCTCAGTATTACCTGTGATTTATCTTTTTATGCAGTCACATACATGAAAAATACAGTTTAAACTATTGATAGTCTACTTTCCAGTCAGCATATACACATGAAACAATACCTTTTTAATTACATAAATCTCAACTTTTGAATGTGTCTCTGCTGTCATGGAAAGTGCTAGGATTTTTTACTCAATGAAATTAACACCCCCTGGTCGTTCCTGAGGTTAACTCCCCAATTTCTGCCGACCTGAATCCTCCGGATGCGGGCCCTACCATAATTGTTGCGTCCCACGACCCCCGGACGGCCCGTTAGCCTCTGGAACCAGAGAACTGACACTTCAATGTCAGTTTTGCATTTTTACAGCCTCTGGAACCAGGGGACTGACAGGTGACGCCACCGAGTGGTGAGCTCTAACAACCTGGGCACACCCGCATACACTGCAAAAAAACAGTCTCTATGGACAGGGGTCATCCCCACTGCCTCAGAGCAGAGAACCAGACCAGGTCGGCAATCTCAGTATTACCTGTGATTTATCTTTTTATGCAGTCACATACATGAAAAATACAGTTTAAACTATTGATAGTCTACTTTCCAGTCAGCATATACACATGAAACAATACCTTTTTAATTACATAAATCTCAACTTTTGAATGTGTCTCTGCTGTCATGGAAAGATCTAGGAATTTTTGATGTGTAGTCAATGAAACTACTATCCCCTGGTTATACTCCCCAATTCCTGCCGACCTGAATCCTCCGGATGCGGGCCCTACCATAATTGTTGCGTCCCACGACCCCCGGACGGCCCGTTAGCCTCTGGAACCAGAGAACTGACACTTCAATGTCAGTTTTGCATTTTTACAGCCTCTGGAACCAGGGGACTGACAGGTGACGCCACCGAGTGGTGAGCTCTAACAACCTGGGCACACCCGCATACACTGCAAAAAAACAGTCTCTATGGGCAGGGGTCATCCCCACTGCCTCAGAGCAGAGAACTAGACCAGGTCGACAATCGCTCATTTTCCTGTTATGAAACACATACACAGACAGAAATGCAGTTTTAAGTAATGAAAGTCTCTTTCCAATCAGCATTTTCATTCTTTTTTTTTATTTGTAATTTAATTCTTTTAACACCCCATTAGAGGTTCTTATAAAAATGAAAGATGGGATTCTGTTCAAATCAAAACTGTCAAGTTTGTGTAGATTTAAAACTAAATTTTGTACTTTCCTTAGCATGTCCTCTCTCACTCAATTCAACTGAAAATATTTCAATTCTATGCAGCAGAATGTTATTGAAAAACACTTAGCTACTAAATAAACTAAAAATAGTGGAGATATTTTGAAAACTGATCACTTTATGGCATTTTTTTGTAAAATAATACAGTGTTTTTATCACACTTTAGTGGATGAAAAGCTGCATAAACTTTTTAATTTTGGTCCTACAGCTTAGTTAATAGTTCATTTAGTAGATAATTATTAGGATAATGTTTTGACCAAATTTCATCCAAATACACCAAGAACCTTAATGAATAGCAAGTGTTAACATAAACAACAAAAATTGGGTTGATAATGAACTATGTAGTTGATTAGATAGAAAAATTAGGTAATAAATTACATACAGATAAAAGTTAAAATATGTTATTAAAATAGCTTTATTTTCAAATGCAGGACTGTATAAACTACATACTTAAAAACTTGGTACCTGGGTAGTAAGACCAGTTATTTCTTTTGGAAGTGAATGATGAACAATGAAACACAATAATGGCACAGATGGTAAAAGGGAGCAGTGTGAAAAAATTATTAAGGTGAATAAGTAAGGACTACATTTGTTAGTTTAATAAATTAAAGCCTCTCAATGGCTATAAAGACGAAAATCCTCTTGGTAATAGTTTTAACTTCAAAATATCCTTTCCTCTGGAGTTAACTGCATATGAAGAGAAATTTTATTCATAAACAAACCATCTCTCATCCAGTGAGAGAAATTTCTCACCACCTGGCGTCGCAGCCAATCAAAATAACGCAGTTTTCGGATGGTTTTTCAGTTCGCTCGGTTTGCTCTCCTCCCCACTATTACGGAAACTCCGCCCAAACAACATACACGAATACTACGAACAAAAATTGATAGTAGAGCAATTCGAAAAAAAAAACCCAAAACACTTATACATTAGTATCTGTAATAGTATCATCAATAAAAATAAATAGAAAAAAAATAATATAAATATAAAATGCAATACATACTAAGTGCACACATAAATAAATGACCTGAAATAAAAGTTTTGAAGAATATTGATGAACTTCTACTTTTAAACACGGAAGAAAAAGCCGTAGCTCATCTGACAGAAATTATGTGAAAAATTACCGAAACAATTTATTCATTAAAGTATATTTATTTATTCAAGACATAAATGAAAAAATATTAACTTACCACCTCCGTCACATTAAAATTAATCTCACCATACTTTAGAATATTTCAATGCTTCAACTAAATCTTCTAGCACTGTAAACAGGTTATTTTCTTTATCTAATTATTCTGTAGACATATTATTCTTTTCTTCTATCTCATGAATCCGAAGGTCTGAAGGAAGACGCATCTGAGAAAATTTTCGGGGGTCAGCTCGGGTCCTTTTTTAATTGTATGAGAGGTCCCTGAAAAAAGAATTTCGATTAGAATAATAGAATTTGACGGAGAATCACGCAACAGCGACTTACGTAAATAAATTCACAGTCGCTAATGAATTTTCAAACGACATTTATCATTTGAGTGGAAAATCAAGGTTTGGTGGAAAATGAAATGTCGTTTTTACCAAAAATAATTAATAAACGAAATTTTTTTCTAATAATTTTTAAAAGTTTTATAGACCTTTAATAATTACGAAATAATTAATTTAATTCGAATTATGGCCAAAAACATTAAATTCAGAAGCGTTTTTGAATTAAAAATTGATTTATACAATTCTTAGAAGATTTCCAAACTTTTTTTTTATCAAATCCCAGATTTGGGTCTTTCTTAATTGTTATTATATTTGTTAATCAATTTGTAAAATAACCCTTCTCTTTTCTTTTAACAATGCTGTTAGATTTCAATAATTTCAATGTTCAAAACCAGCGCCATGTTTACGTCACGACTTCACCGACGTATTGGTTTTTCACTTCAAACCTAGCGGTATTCATTCTGAAAATTTTATCAGTTATTTTCCACCCGTTTAATTCAAAAATATTCTCGAAATAACGAAATTTATCATTAATAAATATCCATATAATTAATATGTTTTTATTAAAAGTTCTTAATTATTATTTCTTTATCGTTCTTTCAAATTAATTCGGTGGCATCGCGATGTTTATTTTTCTTTTGTGTTATTTATTATTGGAAAATTTCAGAAACTTCCATTTTTGTTCTGTACGTTTGAAATTCAAATTTTTTAAAGAAACAGTTTTATAAATTCATTGCTATTCGAAATAGTTGGAGCTCTATTTTATATAAAGTCTGTTGATGAGTATTTTTTTTCTGGAACAAGCGCCAGGTGTGTTTATATTGTTATAATTTAAGAGCGGGGAAATCTTCTCATTCAAAATTCAAATTCTGTTCATTATTAGCTAATTAGTATTCTGTTTCAGTTCTTTGTTAAGGTTCTTTCTTACTCTTTTTCCTTTTAAAAAGCAATAAATTCTCTCTGAGTGAGTGAGTTGCCTGATGAACCACAAAGAATTCGGAATTTTGTAAAAACGAACGGCTTGCACAGCGTTCATATCTTTTAATATTGACCCAAAATATGGCTAATTCCATTCTGAAATGGTAGAAACACATTTTGAATACAATTTTCAAACCATTTTTGAACTTTTGTGAAGTCTGTTTTCGAAAATTTGGAATTTTGTAAAGGGCCCTTAAACGGACCCATTTTCTCTCTAGATGAACCCTAATCTTTATTATATGGTCTCATATTCTTTAGGTATAATATGAAGATGTGGAACTTTTATTAATATTAATACTAATAATATTATTTAATGTTATCCTTGTGTTTGGTGCATTTTATCCAATGGATGAAATATTATATTTTCCAAAGTGATATGGAAAAATAAGCTAAAGGGAGCAAAGAATGGATAATATCCATTCCTTGATCCCTTTAGCTTTTTTTTCTAGTAATTAACCTTGAACTAATTTCCCCCTTTGCAACTTGGTGAAATATAAATACTATATTGAAATTGTTGCTGATAGATTTGAGCAAATGTCAAAAAATATTTCTGACTTTTATTAATAAACTGAATAGTTATTGATCTAATTAAACATTTTAATTCAGGAGTTTGAAATTATTTATGAATAAATTCTACATTTTATACTACAGTAACGGACCCTTTATCCGGCAAGCTCGGGGCCCGGATTTCGGAATTTTCTGGATTTTGGTTCCGTTCCGGAAAAAAACGCCAGTAAAGACGTAGCTGCTTTAGTAAAACCAAAATACCCGCTTCCCCCTCCCTACTATCATTTTCCTTTCTTGTAAATCTAAATTTCCGATCATATGAACGGGAATTAAAATTGCGTTAACATCGTCTGCGTTGTTCTGAGCGTTCGTTTCAATAGTAGAGGATCCAGCAATAAAATTCTGGTGAAGCACGTGGGTTGTGGCGGAACCGATAGCGAAGCAGCAGGAGGCGAAGAGAAGGGCCCTTCCAAACTTTTTTGACAGCCGGAGAAACGCCCCTTCGCGGAGTAGCGGGCGCGCGCGATGCCGATCCCGTCCGAGGAGGGGTTTTCTATTGTTCACTAATGACCGCTACTCCGCGAAGGGGCGTTTCTCCGGCCTTTTGTAAAAGTTTAGAAGGGTCCGAAAGTTGCACGCCTTGGGCGCGGCGGAACCATTGCGCGTCGTAGCAGCATTTGCTCACTAAAAATTCTTTTAAAAAATTCTGAACGCGAGCCAGATTTCGGGTCCTTATGGATTTTGGGTTTCCGGATAAAGGGTCCGGTACTGTACTATAGAACCGGGCGATAGTATTTAGTGGGGACTCTAACGGAATTGAACCAATTTGAGCTTGAAAATATTTAAAGTTTGTACAGTTTTTAAAAATTTTGTTGGGAAAGGATTATTTATTAACTTATGTGTCTACTTATAAATATTTGTATTTTTATTTCAGGTCGACAAGAGGTCCCTTTTCGCTTTTCCAAGAAAAACTTAAAATGAGCCTTGAAAAGTCCTTGATCTTTTCCCCCACAAAACAGTTGAAACAGGGTTCCCATGGGCCTTGAAAATCCTTGATAAGTACTTGAATTTCATTTTTGTTTTCAAGGGCTCTGAAAGTACTTGAATTCAGTGCAAAGTCCTTGAATTTTATTTGAAATATTTTAAATTGGAATTCTTTTCAGTTCAAAGATAAAATTTTTTTATTCAAATAGTTTATAACTTGTTAGCTTCTTAAATATGTATGGTATTTTTTAAATTGCACAACAGGTATAACCTGGCTACTTTAATTTTTCTGTTTGACTTTCTTAAAACAAGTGAAACATAGTAGTATGTTTGAAATTGTAAAATATATAATGTAGTCTTCACTATAAGAAAGAAAGGTTTTTTGAGAAAGTTGTTTTCTGAAGTAGGGGTACTAAAGAGAACAAGTTTTGTTGCTCGTAAATGGCTTTTCCGCCTTTCTATGTTCATGAAAATTTTAAAACAAGCCTTAAAAAGTCCTTGATTTTTTCCCCCACAAAAGAGTTGAAACTATGTTAAAAGTTTTTACAAATGTTTCATTGCTCACTGCGAGCAACATCATTAGTGTTGGTGGAACCAAATACTTCTGTTTGCTTTGTTATTTAAACTTATTACAGGTTAAGTTGAGGAGATCACCTTCTGCTTTGTTGAAATGCTCGAGTGAGCTACAAAATGTTTGTAAAAACTTTTAACTGGACCACAGTCCATCTACTTGGAAATTTAATTTGATCCTTTTAAGTGACACCTGCCATGAAACTATTACATAGCTTAAAAATGCCCTTTAACCTTAAGTTAGAACATTTTAACATGGATTAGTTTATTGGTAATACAATTTTAAGTACAATCTGAAAGTAATAACTTGTTCCAACTTTGTTTAAATCCCTTTTACACTTGTTTACAATTAGACTGATATGGTTATCCTTATTTTAGCCTTAAAAGGCTATTCTTAATCCACCAGTTTTAAAATCCCGCTGCAGTTGACATTCTGCCTCTGTAATGATTTGGTTCCTGCCGTTCCTTTTCTATCTGTGCTACAGGGCTGTAACCAGACTTTTGTTTCAGGTGGAGGGTTGACTCAGCATTTTTTCTGAGGTACCCCCTTACGAGTAATTTTACACATTAAGTTTTAGATGACTTGCACTTGCTTGATTTTAATTTTAGTGCACCAAATTTCCAAATTGTGTTAACAATGGGAATACTAAGTAAAATTGCAGCATCTAGGGGTTCCTCCCCTGGAAATATTTTGTAATCTTTAACCATTAAAAGTTGGGTTGTGACTGATTTTGATACCCTTTGGGTAACCCAAAGAAACCCACTCCTGTTAAGTCATAATTTTCAAGGGGAAATAAAACAGTATGAAATTTATGTAAAAATATCAGGGGAGGTTGAACCCCTAACCCCCCCCCCTTAGTTCCCATTCTTCTGGTGGAGTTTTCATTAGAGCACTTTGACTCTTGTAATCTTTGCTTTTACATACTCTTTTGAAAATACCTGAAATACTTGTTTAAGTCTTAACCTAAGAAGAATGGATTATTTTGTTTTATATTTAATTATTATTTTCATAAAGATATTGATGTGTAAGAAATGTTATGCTTTTTTTTATAAAGAATTAAACCCTGAGATAATTGTTGAATAATTTTCAAAATTGACCAATGTGTTTCAAAATGGTTTTGTTAAATTATTATGGCTTGATATTTTTCTTACATTAAACTTTTTTACAGGGATAGAAAGAATAAAAATTTGAGTCAGATGCCTGTGTCAATCTTTATTGTACTCCGTTATTAGAAAATATTTTAGAAATGAAGATTGGTAAGTTAACATTAAATTACATTTTCATAACTGCTGTATAATATGTACAATTTTTGTTTCAGGGTTATGTTTAAAAAACTCTATATTAATCATAGTTCAAAACATTTATTTCTTTATTCTTGTTTTCTGTCAATTTCCTGCTGGATTGAGTTCTATGATAATGTTTATTTTATTCTTCTGTATTCTTTGTTTTGTCAGCATAACTTTAAAATGATCCACATTTTTATGTCATGTATTACTTTTTTGGGGTTCCAACAGGTCAGGAAATACCTGGAAAAGTCAGGCAATTTAAATTTAATAAAAAAAAAAGTGAGAAATAATTTTTATCCAAAAAACAACAATACTACTTTTTAACATAATTTTTGAAGTCGAAACACTTTCACAATAAATTAACATTCCTCGCTAACATTAAAAAAAGAACATGTTATTAGCATATAACATAAGATAAAAGAATATTTACAATTAAAGGCACAATTTTTTGGAAAACATAAACATGACGAAAAGAGAGCAGTTCAGACTAGTAATACTAGTAATATGTATTGTATTTAGAATTACTATCAAACATGTGGTTTCGTTACCTCATGCTATAGAGCATTTTCATTCACATGACTCGGACTTAACAACGGCCTTAGCAACAATGTTTTTGTCCTGCAGTGACATCATGTGCGAATGCTTCTATTGGATGCTTCTATTTCCCGGACCTGGAAAAAGTTGTAACCTTCCCCGAACTTAATTCTCAAAAATATCTTCCCCCAACCAACCCCCGTATTTCCCCTCTAAAATTCCAAATAGCCAAATACTCCATAAATAAAAAGTAGCATAAAGTATTACATTTAGAGCACATTTTATCTCTAGTACCATTTCACTGTCAGTGGCATATATAGAAATTTATTTTGGGAAGAGCCTAAAATTATTTCTCAGCCCCCTCCATGCATATTTTATAGATCAAATGTAACTTTTTAATAGATTTTTAGGTAGAATTTCCGTCTTAAAGAACTTAATGTAATAAAAGTTGTGAGCAACAAAGTTCCAAGTACCAAAGTGGGGTCTGGGGGTCCTCACCCACAAAATCTTTGGAAATTTGACTAAAAAACCAGGTTTTTAACTAGTTTTGGTGCACCTAGTCCGAATTTCGGAAGTGTATTTTTAGGGAGGATTTGCATTTTGATGAACTTAATATAAAATAAGTTGCAAATAATATAGTTCTAGAAGGGGATCTGGGGGGTCATTGCCCAGACAATTTTTGGTTATTTGACCCTAAAACACAGGGTTTCAAATTTGTTTTGGTACACTTACAAATGGCTCTTCAACGCCTATCTTTTGTTCTGATTTTAACAAAACTTAATTATTTTATTTCCTAATGGCTTCCCTTCCCCCTTCCCAGACTTTTCCCCCAAAATATGTGAAATTTGCCCGAACCTTATGTATTGCACCTATGGAGTAACGGTGGCTTCCCCCGAACCAGGTTCGCAGGTTCGGGCACTTTTTCCAGGTCCACTATTTCCCGCCCCTAACAACAGCCTTGGCAACGTTGTTTTTGTTCTCCACGTCGTTAAGTGTGACGTCATGTGCGAATGCTCTATACGATGTTATATATTTTGAGCAGTCTTAATTTAAAAAGAAAAACTATTATAGTCATAAATTATAATATAATAAACATTTTCATTGTTAGCGAGGAATGTTAATTTATTGTGAAAGTGTTTCGACTTCAAAAATTATGTTAAAAAGTAGTATTGTCGTTTTTTGGATAAAAATTATTTCTCACCATATCCATTCAATGATTCAATTAGATACATTCAGTGATTGCACATTTCCAACTGGACTGATCGTTTCATAATATAAGCAATAGAATGTGCAGTGGTTTTCATCGCACAAAATGTTTAATAAAGGATGTGTCTCTATGGTAAAAAATGCTAAAGCTGCATATTCCTTTTTTATGTGACTAAGCTAAAATTTTCATTCTCTATACTTTAATTTTACTTTCCAACAAAAATTTATTAAAAAAACTTAGATATTCAGATTCAACAAAGCTAAGTTTCTTAAAAGTTCCCATTGCTGCATTGGTTTTGCTTTAGCTGAACAGATAGTTGTTATGCAATTTGTTTTACATCATTAAATTTTTTCTTCTCTCTTGGTATAATCAACTCCCCTCGATTCTTGCTCTTGAAAGAATTCAATTTTAAAAGGAACGACATTTCCCCTGTGAGTAAATAAGTTTATAAGTTGTTTACTGAAATTTACTATAGTTTATAGTTGTAACTGTGTTTTGAAATTCTTTGAATTAATGCAATTTTCCGTTACTTCTGTGTTGGTCAGAGTTTAAGAGGGTTTTTTTTGTCATTGGTTGTTCTTGGTTGGTGTTTTTGAGTATCACATTCCAGTCAACCCATTTCAACATTGAATTGGTCTTGTTAAGGATGGTGGCTGGGGAAGAATTGCCAGAGAAAGATTTCTTTGTTAGTGCCACCTGATTGATTATCAGCTTTGTTGTGCAGAGTCACTCCAAGCATTGAGCACACAGCCAAGTTTTTGTACCCATTCAGTTCATATGGAGCTTTTAACATGCTTGTCAACTCTTGAGCATCATATTGTTGTTTGAAAAAATAGCTACCAAAAAAAAACTTAAGTAGAAATTTCTCATTTAAGTAATAGCGTGAATGTATCTTATCAGAATTATGGTTATTAGAATTATTTGAATGATTGCTAGAAGGTTCAATACTGTTAACTGTCGTGTTAAATATTACCTAGGTGTTTTACATGAAAAATATGCAAATATCTCCTAAGTGTTATTGTTGTTACAGATATAACTGAATATTTTAGTTGATTAATTTGCAATATTTCTAATATTTGTATTCAAAACAGCTTGGCCATAAGATAACGGAATTGAACCTGATAGTATAATCTTACTTTTCTTTATTAATAGGTTGCAGGATATTTTATTAAGTTGTGTAAACCAATCAAATGTGATACCTCACTAGCAACCACCCCTAATGGCAGATTTTTCTCGGAACAAAGTGTGGTTGCTTCCAAGATATTTAATTTAATCAATCAAAAATAAAATATTTGTTTCACTGCAAGTGCTCCACACAAAAATAAACACATTTGCTACTTTCTTGTAAAATTTCAAATTGAAACTAACTTTACTATAGCAAATTAAAAAAAAAAATCTCATTTAACTCTGTGTGTTTAACTTCTGGAAAGGAGTGCATAATTTTTCATGTGAAATAGTAGATGAATAGATAAAGTGACAACCATTTTATTTTTCAGAATCAAAATCAAATGTCTTCAAAATTTAAGTGTTGAAAAAAGGGAGTACTTCTACCCCCTTTGTTGACAGCCTGCAAATTCTGTCATACCCCTGAAGCATGATTTAAAGGGGCCTCCTGTTAACCTCCTGTCAACTTTAGTCCTTGATGTTAGGAATCTTCTGGCTATCCCTCTCTCTGAAGTAAGTTGTTTTTTTTCCTCTCACTTTTTTATTTTCTTGTTTGATAGCCATGTGCCTGGTTGATAGCCATGTGCCAATAATTGTTTGTGATTTGTCTGTCAGCTTTCAAATTAATTCTTTTTAGCACTTCGCTTTTAGCATCTAGTTGAATTTTCCTAAAAAACTTATTGTTCAAACAATAGTCCTTGATTTTTACTATTGCCTTTAAAGTATAAATTCTGGTTAGGTTCTTCCAAAGGATGTTTTCAAATGGTGGAATGCTAGACAATTATTTCACATACCTTTCAGCTTTCTAAGTTAAAACATTTTTGAACATCTCTGATGAACATCTCTCTAATCAGAATGATTTCAAGAAAGGAGCCAATGCTCTATGGATGAATGCATAAAAATACACCAAAATAGTTAACATAATTTAAAAATGGTTGTTGAAGTGACTCAAATTTCTTATTAAATCATCAGATATAAATTTTAGCAAAGATTAACCATTTTAGAAAAGAGACAAATTTTTGTGGTTTTGAGCTGTCCTATTGGTTTAATGGTTGGACACTCTGGTAAGGAAAAGACTCAAAGTTGTACAAATTTGTCAAATATTATTTTGAATAGTAAAAAAGTGTGTAGTATTAATTTGAGAAGTCCTTTTAAAAGAATTCTATATTAATACTTAATTTGCTTTACACTCCCCCAATATCTTAGGTTGTTTAGCTGTTTGTATGTGTAAAAATTCTCTGTTCAATTGCCTTTTTTGAACTTAGCCATACAAATTCCTTCAAAGTTGTTCTTGGTTGAAATTGTGTAATTTTTCATGTAATTCATGTTACTAACCCTTTGTTACTAGCTATGTGCCAATTAATTTATCATAATTTTAAAAATATTTTTCTTTAATTCGTAGATAAAATTTGGTTTATTCAGTGTTAAGTTTTGAAATTTTTTTAAAAATCTATTCTTTAGTTTGTAGTTGTTTTGCTTTTGTGATAAAAACACTGCTTTAGTGTATTGAGATACTATTATGAAACTGTTCTAGCCTTTAAATCATCCTTCTAAAAGATGCCCAAAATTTTTTCTGATTTCTTTACCTGTAAGTAACACACTATATCTTCATTATATTCTTTATCTTTATCGCATTAAAAAAGGGAGATTAGTTGTTTTTGTTTTAAAAAGACAAGGTAGGTCACAAATGAAAATTAAGGCTAGGTAATAGTGTGAGAATTGGCTTAATGAACAAAAATCCTTCAGAAATCCCCAAAAACATTTTGACAATGTTTTATGACAGTGTATATTAATATTTGAAAAATTAATGAAATCAGGTAAATGTACATTTAATCCACACATAATAATCTTATGCTGGTTTAATTTTATTTCTTAATTATTTAAACTTTTATGTATTAATAATGTCTGTGTTATTTTTATTATGGTTCAGTTATGTGAGTTTTAATCCCTCTTTTTTTTCATTACAGTGAACAAGCTGCAAGGAAATATGCAGTACTTGTACACAAAAGTTGGGATATAATGTAAGTGATTTCTGTGACCTTGTTTCATTACAATCCTTTCTTTTAAGCTTGTACCACTTAATCTTTTTTTAAAAGAACTTTATTGACATGACACACAAACTAAAGTACAATCAACATAGTCACCTGGGACCTCTTGGTCCATTACGGTTACCAAATAAATAGTTAAATGAAAATTATAAGGGTGGCAAACAGGGTGTCATTAAAATAATACACATTTTCAGTCATACAGATAAGTAACAAAAGGAACAAAACCATAAGTAACAGAAGAACAAGGAAGTAAAAAAAACCTACCTATTTTCTGTTGAAAACAAAAAATCCTTCAGTTTCTTATCTTGTGATGTTAATTTTTAGAAGAAAAAAACTAACTTAAAATTAAATTGGGGAAGGTTTTAGTAATGTGAATTCTATAGTACTTTTTTGCTTAAATTATGGAAGTTTGTAGTACTTAGAAAATATACCTAATGAGTTTTAAGAGAAAACATTTCACATCCTAAAATGATGCACAGAAATTCTCTTGTGTAACGCAAAAATTTGTCTGTGTTTCTTGTTTACTCTCTTGCTGTTCAAATCTCGGTTTGTTGTGCTTGAAAGTATTAAATGTCTTTGTTATTATTGATACAATCTGAATGATTGCATTTCCTAATTTTGTACTACTTTCTTTTACACAAATACTTACTCCAAATTCTAATAAAGTAACGTTTATAATATTTAATGTTATTAGTAATAATAACATGTTGAAGTTATAATTATTATTAATAATAATGTTATTAGAATAGTTATAATATTATGTAGGGTAGTTTTGGAAATCACACAACAAAAAAAAAGAATATTGAAGCTTTTAATGATGGTAATGATATGTTTATGCATGTTCTTGTATATTGAGCTTAGTAACAGCAAGTTAAAATGTTAAGATTGATATTTAGTTGTCTGTATTATAATTACGTTTTGAAGGAAGAAAATATTTTTAGGCTAGCAGTTCCTAAACTTTGCTTAGTGGTTTTTCTACCAACTCCAAAGGCTCTTCCAAAACATTACCTTCACACTAAATTTCACTTCTGATTTTAATGTCAAATCTTAATTTTTTAAATTTCTGAGAGGAATTAACCAAGACTGCTCTATAACAAAAGGTTTTGAAACTACTCACTTAAACAATCAGTTCACAGTTTTGATATGTAGAATTATACCTACTATTTAGTTTTTATTTTTAATTGATTATTTTCTTTTATACATAATTATAATTAAAAAAAAGAGTAAGGCAACCAGGGAAAAGTCACTGAAATATTCTGATGAGGAGTTTGTGTGTTGTAAAATTAATGGAATTCATGGATCTTTCTTTAAGAAACTATCATGTAAAAGTTTTATAGTTAGTTGCATGTTGTCCTTGTGTAGTGTAACTTGTTCTATAATTGTGTTTTAAATCATTATAGGGTCCTTCACAAAAAGATTCCTCAAGAAACCTGTTGTTGCATCTATAAATGGTTATGCTGTCTGTGGGCTTTGAGTTAGCACTATGGTGTGACTTGAGAATGGTAGAAGACATTGCCATCATGGGATTCTTTAGGAGGAGGTTTGGTAAGTTTTTTTTTTAAGTTAAAGTTAAAGATTAATATGTGTTCAGTGGTGTGTCCAGAGCAATTTTACTACCTTTTTGCGGTACCTTCACAAACTCACCATTTGAGAAATAGGTAATTTCACAAATTCAGTTTTAGGAAAAAAGATACCTTCACAAAATACAGTTCTCTAATAAGTTATATTCTCTTAATTATTAAATTTTTAGCCATTCCAGACTAAATTTTCTTTTGTTTTTGATGTTTAAAAAACTATGTGCACATGTTTTTATGTCGATTTTGAACTTAAATTTTCACAATTTGAAGAAAACTTTTCACAAATTATTACTGAATTTTCACAAAATAGGTACCTCTTAAAAAAACCTTGACATACCCCAGGTGTTATTAAAAGGCTGATTGCCAAGTTGGAATGTGTTTTAAAACTCATCACAAAAAGAGATATTTGTGAAGAGTTTTATCAACATTTATTTGAGTTAGTGATGTGTGAAGCAATTACTATTTTCTTTTTAACTCTGCATATGACCCCATCATGTTTGTGATTTACCCTTGGTTGCCAGTTAATAAGATATAGTCTGTTTTGTCACTTTTGTAATAGTTTTGTGTTGATTATGAATCTGGTTCTTTTTATAAATTACCCTTGACCTGCTGCCTCTCTAGAAATCCTACTGTGGCTCCAAAAATTTGGTCCATCTTCAAGTTTTAAAAAGTGGTTGGAACCTGTTTTTGATTTTGTTTTAAAAAAATTGGAATATAAACAACAACTTTAGACTCCATAATAATGCATCTAATAAGTAAAACTTTTTAGTTTTGAAATTCTGCATTAACCATTTGATGACCAAGCCTGCTAGTTAGTGCATGTACTTAAACTTCTTTTTGAAAGATTCATTCAAATCAAATCAATTTAAATCAAAGTTTATTCCCAACAATACAAGACAGTATATACAATAATATGAACAATTTAAATAGGGAAAGGGGGGGGGGAAACACAAACAGCAAAAGAAAGAAAAAAAAACATTGAATTGTTATTAAATCCCAAAGGAGCTAAAAGCTCTTAGCTTAATAATTCAACTTAACTTAATAATTCAAATTTATTAAGTATACTATATCTAATCTTAACCAATGAAATTTCAGGTGATCCTCTAGTCAGCGGATCAACAGTTGGTTACCTCAGCTCATGGGCCTGTTTTGAGTGCTGGAACTCAGACTGGAAGAACCATAACAGCAAAAGAAGCTGTATGAAGTTGGAAATTGCTACGAAAAATCACTGCATGTGGTACTGGTAAGATCATAGATAATAATTTTTTTATGATTAGGTTAGAAGCCAAAATGACCAGAGAGAGGCCAGTTTGTTTGGTTTTAGAAATAAATGTTAAAAAGACCAAATAGATGATACTGGGTTGTAGGGGAACTGATAAGAGCACAGAACTAAAGATAAAAGACAAGTCAAAATTTGAAAGAATTACAGAATTCAAGTACTTGGGTACAATTGTTACTGAAAACAATAGTACCCAATTACTTGAATTCTGATAAAACAAAGACTAAATGCTGGAAATCACAGCTTTTTAAAGCTTTTAAGCTTCAGAAAGGCCATCAGGGGTGTGGGACGTTGGACGAACCCCCTGATGAGAGTCCGGCGTCTCAGACCTCCATTTTAAATTTAATAATAATTAGTTTAGTATTTCCCATGTTAATGTATAGGGAAAATACCTTCATTTTTCATTGTTTTTAATTTAATAAGCCTGAACGCTGTCAATATTGTGTTAAAACCTCACCTTTGGGACATTCAATGGCACCTACTAGGGGATGTTCGCTGAGGGTTAAAAGTGCACTGCATTGGCTTATATAGGGAATCAGTTAATTGAAGTGGCAGAGGTCAAAACAAATGAGCTAAAATTTAACATGCATGCATTTTTTACTAATAGGAGCAGGGTAGAGGTTAGCACCTCAGAAAAAAGGTTCAATGAAACACTCAAGTGGCCTTTATCTATCACAAGCCTCCTCTTTTCTCGATGAGAGTGTGCTTTTAACCCTCAGGGAACATCCCCAGTAGGTGCTATTGAATGTTTTTCCAATAGGATCTTGGGGCAATGATATCCCAAGTGTCTAAAAAGGATTTATTCAATTACTGTTAATGGACTTTTTGGATTGGTATAATCTGAGTTTAAATCCTTCACTCTTATTTTTTTTCCAATTTAAATTCAAACTTAAACATTCTTAACTATATACACTTAAAACTTTAAAAGGAAATTATATCAGGCTTACACTATTTTAACCTAATGCAGGCCAAATTATGGCATATTAATTTTCTGCAAACTAAATATCAATCTTGGCTGCCACAAAGGATTAATCAAAATTCCATATTGCACCTATTCATACTAGTACATTTAAAAACAAATATATAAGGGAGAATGAGGCACTTATAATTTACGTTCAAATCATGTTTCCAGTTTGTAACATTCTAATTTTAAGGATATTGGTTTTGTTTTTGGTAGTTAAACTGTTGGAAGCTTTCTCTTTATTTATGAAAGGGTCATGTGAAAAAAAAATAAACAACTCAACATTTTTCTTAGCCATTAGTTATCCCTACATAAATAGATCTCTTTAATTACACTGAATGACGAAAAATATGGTAAATCTTGACAGCACAATTCTGGCTGATGTAAAATGACCTCTTGAGGAGGGTCTGGCACATTTTTAACATTTCAATTATTTTTTGGCTATTAATTCTGTTTGGAAAAATGAAAAGTATTATTTCAGCCCTTAAATGGTGTGGGCTAAAATAATGCTTTTCCATAAGAAGGGAAAAAGAGGTAAGAGCAACCAATTTTTTTTATACACAAAAAAATTGGTTGCTTATCTCAACCTACCACTGAGCCAGTATTGTCATCAATCCAACCAACACATATACTGTTAAAAAAATTACTGTTAAAAAATTTCATTGTGTTCAATAAATTTTTCATTTTGTGTGGTTCTTTTATCAAGGTGTGTGTTTACATAAAAGAATTTTTGATGTGGCTCACAATATTCTTTGCTTTATGATGAAGTATCTTTTTATAATTTTTTTTTAAATTTAATTACATGTAGCCCAAGGGCGGTTCCAGACCAGATTTTCGGGGGGGGCCATGTCAAATGCGGAGCTCGGAGGGTATTACATTCGAAATTTTCAGTGCCTCAGAAAAATTTTTGAAGAGTGCTTGCTTTTAAGCAGCTTTTTAGGGGTTTATAGTAACTTAGAAGATATCCAGGGCCCGTACCATTGTTTTAGAAAGTGGGGGGGGGGGTGAAACATTTTTGTAAGGCCATAATAATACTTGTGTTCGCGAGGTGTTTGGCTCCCAATTTTCCGAGTATAACATAAATAAAATGCGAAACTTTGTTTAAGTTATAAAGGTTTCTTCAGATAATGCTAGCTCGAAAGCAAATGTGGGGGGGGGGTCTGGGGGTCCTCCCCCAGAAATTTTTGTGAAATTTGGCTTCAAATACAAGTTTTTCTACTCATTTTTTATGTACATTTGGTATCCATTGGATAACACCTAAAGAGGGTAACTTCTTACACTCCTAAAATGAAAGGAGAGAAACAAGTTCAAGGAGAAAACAGTAAATAAGTAACCATGAGAAATTAATAGGGGGTCTGGGGGATGCCCCTAGAAAATTTTTGAAAATTTTCCTCTAAAAATAAAGTTTCAGCTCATTTTAAAAGCATGTAAACCACAGAATTTTCAAGGATGAAATTATAAATTGATGCCCAATTTTGAAAAGGGCCGGGGGTCGCGTACGCAAATACGCGTATTTAAACTATAGTATTACCGGTTTGAGAGGGCTTGAGCCCCATCCAATGTTAACTGAAGGGGGGCTAAGCCCCCCCCCCAATATTTTGTGATGTTTTGATATTTTCTGGTTTGGAATCCCCTTCAAGAGCGGTTATTTGGGGAGAGGGTAACCCACAAAAGGTCTCAGAATGTGTTAAAAATTTATTTTAAGGGTCAAATTTTAAAAATTTTCTTGGGGAGAGACCCCAAACTTTCGAATTAAGCTGAAATGCTACTTTTAACAGAGAAATTTCTAAAATTTTTCTGGGAGAGATCCCCCAGACCCCCATCTTATTTCGAGCTCGCAATAATCACACAAAACTTTTACATTAAATGCTCCTCAAAATATTACACCTTGGCGATATTTAAAGGGACATGTAACGAAATTTAATCTATACATCTGATACAAAATTAGGTAATTAGGCACGTAAACTTAATGGTTGTTTCTTTTAATTTTATGTTTTTTAATGTCTTGTACTGGCCCTCCCCCCCCAATATTTTATAAAAGTTGGCGCCTATGGATGTCAAAATATTAAAGGGGGGTTTGGGGGGTTCTCCCCCAGAAAATTTTTTGAATTTTAACATTAAGAAAGTGTTTTTTAAGCTATTTGTTAGGGTTTCTCGGGGGGGGCCATGGCCCCCAGGGCCCCCCCCCTGGACCCGCCCCTGATGTAGCCAGTAAAAAAACCCAGAGCAAAATTGTCTATGACCCTGACTGGATGGGACTCCCTTTTGATGACCTTTTTTAAAAGGCACCAATCGGGGGCCCTTTTCAGTTTGACCTCTCGACCAGAACCAATCAGAGATGGCTTCATTCTAAGAGGCAGCTGTGGAAGGAGCTTCATTTGATTATGCTGCTGATAATTCCTTGTCAGGTTTCTTTCTTGAACCATTGGCCATTTCACCCACTGTCATTTATTGTGCTCCCATTTGCAATCATTCTTTCACAGATTGCTGATTTTAATGTTCAAAGTGTTTTTAAATGTGCAAGCTTCAATCTCTCAAAAGTTTTACACAATAACTTTGTGTAAAACTAATGGACTCTAACCGCCTATCTGGTTCGAGACTTCACGGAACCAACACGTGACCTACAACTGAGCTTGCAATTGGTTACCACAGATACTATACTAGTAGATCTACTTGTGTAGTATCTGTGGTAACCAATTGCAAGCTCAGTAGGTCACGTGTTGGTTCCGTGTGACGTCAGACGGTTAGAGTCAATTGTTTTGAATATGTGTATATTGTGTAATTTTCTAAAGAAAAATCTTCTAAGAACCAGGGGTTCGTCTATCTAGAAGAAAAATGGTTCCGTTTTAGGACCCTTCACAAAATTCTAATGTTCAAGAAAAGGACCCTTCACAAAATTCCAATTTCCAAAAACGGACTCTTCAGAAGAGTCCAAAGATCAAAAATGGTTTGAAAATTGTTTTCAGGAGGGTTTTTATCATTTTGGAATGGAATTTGCCAGTTTTGGACCCAAGTTATGAATGCTGTGGTTGGATTGAAGGCCCTACATTTCACAAAATTCCATTTGTTTTTCGCAAAATTCCTAAAACAGGGCCATGGCAGAAACACCTGGATGAACCCCTGAAGACAGTGGTTCCCTCTCGGGGGTCCGTTATTTTTTTTTTTACATTTTAATTTTTAACATCGGAGGTAAGTGGAAAATTGAAACTGTATAAACGAGTGAAACTTCATTGCACTCCCAATCTCAATGCACTCTGGACAGTGCCCCCCCCCTTGGATCCAAAAAAAAGTACTCAAAATGAGTTAAATCCCTACTTTTACAGGTCAAATTTCAAAAAAAATTTCTGGGGGAGGACCCCTATAGAGCATTTTCAATCACATGACTCGGACCCAACAACGGCCTTAGCAACAGAAATGTTACAGTTTTTTGCCCTACAGAGGTTAACAGTTACAGAAAATGACTGGCCGTGGAATTCTTCTATTGGCGCATTTGCAATCACGTGATCCCATAGCTAAAAATCGAGATAAACAGCGGCCTTAGCAACAGTTAAAAGCCCTACAGTAGGTACACAGTTAAAAGAAAATAACTTCTCGTGACGTCATCTGAAAACACTCTATACCCTCCCAGTGATACCAAAAGGGGATCTTGAGTGATACTTTTTAGAAAATTCCCGACATTTTTCTCAAAAGGTAAAGGTGATGGTCTGTGTGGAAAAGTGCCCCCCCCCTGTTCACTTCAAGTGCAGTAGTTACTTTAAAAAGCTGTGATTAGAGCTGTCACGTGTTCATTCAATCTGTCCTTTCGGAGGGCTATTGGAGGATCAAGTTCAGGGGCGTCATTTCAGTTTTTGGTTGGGGGGGCAAGGATTTTTTTTTAAGTGGGGCTGAGCCACGCCGTAACCAGACTTTATTTTTTTGGGGGGGAGGGTTTGACTCAACATCATGAGCTCTAAGTAAAAATGGGGGGGGGGGTCCTGGGGGTCACCCCCAGAAAAATTTTGCCTCATTTTTACAACATTTAAGTTAAATCTGAGGAGAACAGTCCCTTGTAAACCACATAATTTTCAAGAGAAAAAAGTTACAAATAAACGTCACAGTTTCAAGGGGAGCCGGAGGTCCTCCCTTAGAATTTTTTTTTTGAAATTTCCCTTTAAACTAGTGTTTTATCTCCTTTGTAACCTCATTGGGGAGCACGCAGAGGGAACCGCTTCTTGTAAGCGGCAGAATTTTCAAGGGAAATACACCGTGTAACAAACATACGTATGTAAAAATTTAAAGGGGGGTCTGGGGGTTCTTCCCCAGAAATTTTTTTGAAATTTGCCTCTTAAAGAAGTGTTTCAGCTCATTTTGAGGCCCTTTGGGTTACATCCAAAAAGAACAGTTCCTTGTAAAGCATAGAATTTTCTAGGGGAAAAAAGTTATAAATGTCAAATTTTGGAGGGCAGAGATAAGCCCCCAGTAAAATTTTTTGAAAATTCTCCGTTTAACCAGTGCTTTACCTTCTTTTCAAACTCCTTGGGGTTTCGAACTCTTTGGTTCCCTAAGGGAACCGCTTCTTGTAAGGGGCAGAATTTTTCAAGGGAGAAACATTGTATAACAGGCATCAAACGTCAGGAGGGGGTTTGGGGGTTCTACCCCAGAAATTTTTGAAATTTGCCCCTCAAAAGTAGTGTTTTAACTCCTTTTGGGACTTTTTGAGTTAAATCCGATGCTCCTTGTGGAAGTTACAAAATTTTCAAGGGACTTGCAGGAATTTTTCACTTAAGAGTGGAAACCTTGGGGGGGCAATTGCCCCCCCCTAAATGACGTCCATGATCAAGTTGAAGCCCCCCCGCCCGCCCATTGGTTAAAAATAATACCTTATAAGCCGAGGGTACGCTTTTCGAAGAATTGACCAAAAATTCAAACCCCGCGTATTAGCTTCCATTGAATCACCAAAATTGGAGCCAGATAAAAAACGGCAACAAAACTTAATAAGGTTAAGGTGGTTGTAGAGTGATTCCCAGTGAAAATTATCACGTAACCTTTTAAGATTGGACTAAACCAGCAAAAATAGTTCGATTCCGACATTTCTTACATAAAACTAATTTAAGAGCTGAAATTTTAGTTAACGTTTAACCAGACCAATCGGTAATTCTCAATGTTAAACGCTTGTTGTAAGCCATTTTAAGCCTAAGAACTGAGAAATTACTATTGAAATTGATTGGTCTTATAAAACATTTGCCAAAATTTCATCTCTTGTACTGGTTTTTATGAAAAAATGCCGGAATCGAACGATTAAATGGTTACGTGATTGGATTGGATTTTGGTTACATATATATTTTCCGGTCTGTCGTGTGCTTGATCTCATGGATCCTCTTATAAACCTTCGTCAAGAATGACAGACACAACAGAATTTTTACTGACACAGATAAAGTACACCCAGGGCAAAGGCCGGAATCGAACCGCGTCGACAGGTACAGTGCGCAGACTGCTAACGTAGTTGCCAGCACGTAATCCAACTAAGCCGCCCTGTCCCCTCCCTGTATGAGCAACTTAAGTTGACCCTATGACGTCACTAATAAACAAAGTAGTTCCCATCGCAGTGTCTGAAATTTTAGTGAAATGAAAAATTTAAAAATATGATTACTTTGTTAAACCCATGTATATACAGTTCTTTTCAATCACGATTCGCGTACCGAAATTCCTCCTAGCAACCCAACAGGCTTCGTGTTTACCGATTTCTCCTTTCGCATTCGTGACGTACTGGGTTCAGGAAACGTTGCTGTCGAGTATATAGTACCAAATGCCAGTGAAAGCAAGTTAAAAATATATGCAAGAAATCAATTTTGAAGCCCATTTGAATATTTAAGCACAATATACTACCCTAAAGATTTAAAGCTTAAAAAACCAAAACAATAAAGATAGCAGCAGTGCCAATTTTTTAGATATTTCAATTAACATCGGCGATTAACAATGCTGCAGTATCTATGATAAGAGATTTCAACTTTGATATTAATTCCTCACTTACAACACTTTATGTTTAACTTAGAATGTATATTCTCCAGTATAATCATTTCACAGAGGTCTCTAGAATTACTAAAATTTGTGAAAAAAAACCCCTGAAATTAATTTACTTTGCACCAAACTTTTAATAAAAAAAAAGTGGCTTTCCACTGGATTTCATAAATAGATGTATAGTCAGTCACCAGTTAATAATTAAACTTTACTTTAGCTTGAGTACGCACGAAAACGACCGTCATCTCCTCTCAAGTGTCTTCAGCAGACGATTGTTGATGGTTTGGTGACATTTGGACAGTTTGGCGGAGCACAGAATATGGATTTGGTATGTTTAATCTTTCTATGCTATTTGGTGTCTGGCAGTTGCAACTTGGCTTTCGGCTATTTCTCCACGACTGCCAAGTTGCAAGGACGAAACACCAAGGTCCTTGTAATTTTAATTTGACTATAGGAATTAAAATTTTTCATCGGGCTGCCACTGATGAGTCCCTCACAATTTTTTTTAACTTTACACTAAGGCATTATTGTTACTGCTTTTGCACTGTAATTTGTAGGTTTACCTCGGTACTTGCGTATTATCCCGTCAACCGTTCAGCGGCCGTCTAATTCAGAAGCACGGCTATAGAACAGTCAATGGGCTTTGATAACGTTTTCGAATTCAGCGACACTGTCGACGGGATAATACGCAAGAACCTTAGAAACCATAGTCGTGGGGAAGAGGCAAAACTGCACATCTAACATCGGAAACAGACACACTGTAATAAATATAGTTGGCGATTATTTCAATTGGCAGTGAAATAAATAGCCAAAAGTGGTTTCGTATATGGTTGCTTCTTAAATCGTGTGGCTAAACCAACACCGAAGTTAAGCACTTTCAGGTACTGGCAATACTTGGGTGGGTGACTACTTCGGAACACCGCTTGCTGATGGAATTTCTTATGCTTTTGTCCCCAAAATGATAGATGAATAGAATATACATCTTTATTTAATATATTTCGTTTCATTCTATTTAATTTTGCGTCTGCCCAATTTTTGAGATTAGGTACTGTATTTGTTGAGGTAGTTTTACTGGGTTTTTTTTGTAGTGAGGATCCAGGCGAGCAAACTTTATCAACTTCGAGGGTTGGGGAGTTGCTTGGGATTGACAAGACATCGGGTTTGACAATAGAGGTCAATTTGGGATTTATATTTTTTTTCGGTGTCAAACAGTTAGAGATTGAATCTCTAAATAATTATGACCGATCATGAAAGATAGGCAACTTTTTTTTCCTGACCCCCTGTAAATATCTGAACAATGCTGAAAAGGTGGTAAATAAATTGATCGAACGATGAAATTGCAAATTTAAGCTTTCTAAAAAATAAAGCTTTCTAATCCTTCAAATGCGAAATGAGGATCATGTACTAATCAAACATCTAAACCTCAATTTCGAGAAAAAATTCTGGTTTATAAAAAAAAAAGCACACCTAGATTAAAAACGAAGTCATGAAAACGGTTTGGCGAGAAGAATGATTGGAATACAAGACAAGCCGTGGGAAGCCTAGTGGTAAAGGCATCGGCTTCGGGATCGGAGGGTCCCTGGTTCGATTCCCGACACCGCTAAAGACCCATCGAGTAAATGCGGAGTACGTGCTCGTTAAATCATGGCGCAGTTTACCATGGGGTGTCTGGAGACTATCCCCTTCAGAGACATGGCAAAATTGTGCAGGTGGCGATAGATGGTGGGGCGGCATCTATCATCTTCCGAGGCTTAAGCCGGATTCCTGCCATTCAAGGGCCTCACTTTCTCAGGAGCACTATAGCTGCTTCTGATGTTAGATGTGCATCTTCCACGACGATATAGCGTCTTTTTTTTATCACGATTTGCGTACCTAAAGTATAGTAGCCGTTAATTCGGCCCCGGTTCGATTTTATTGCGCATGCGTGTGGTTAATAATGTGCATGTCGTAATAAGTTTTAAAGTTACTGAGTCTCCGCTGGAGCAGTGGTAGGATGCCTGCTTAGCATGCGGTAGTTCGGGTAAGTCCACACGCATGCGCAATGAAATCGAACCGGGACCGAATTGACGGGACGTTACTAAAACTCCTAAGCAACCCAACAGGCTTTCTGTTTACGCAGTTTCTGCTTCCACGTAGTGACGTCATAGGGTCAGGAAACGTTGGTGTCAAGAGTATAGATAGAATCTTAGACATAATCAAAATCTTGTGGATCTGTAAAATTTAAGAATGTCCAAAATGTGCGAGCATCTAAAAAAAATAGTTTCCAGATTTTCCTCTGAGATATACTATACAGGGTGTTTCAAAAGTCCGTTTCACGGCTTTTATTTGGAACCAACGTCTCCTAGGGTCCTGGAAGTAAGGTCTACCCCTAGGTAAATGACCCTGGAGAATCCATTGAGAGGACTTACAGCGCCCCTAGCGGCGAAATAAAAAAGTTAAAAAAATTAATTAAGAAACTAAAGGAGATATAGCAAACACCTCATTGAGAGTATTGTTGCCATTGTTATAAGTAACTCACTGAAAAAAGTTTCATGAAAATATCGTGAATATTCACAGAGATATTAGCATGAGAAAATAGGCGTTTTTTAGGCCTCAAAAAAGAAAAAGTTCGCAAATTTGCAAGTTTTTTAGAGTTTTTATGTAGTTTTGTATCTTTTTAGTTAAATTAAGTAAAAATTCAATCAAAAAATTTAAAAACCTGCAAATGTTTGAACTTTTCCTTTTTTGATGACTGAAAAAGTGCTATTTTCACATGCTTATATCTCCACGAATATTCACGTTATTTTCATGAAATTTTTTTCAATGAGTTACTTATAACAGTGGCAACAATACTCTCACTGAGGTGTTTGCTCTATCTTCTTTAGTTTCTTAATTAAATTTTTTAACTTTTTTATTTCGCCGCTAGGGGCGCTGTAAGTCATCTCAATAGATCCAGGGTCACTTACCTAGGGGTAGACCTTACTTTCATCACCCTAGTAGACGTTGGTTCCAAATAAAAGCCGTGAAACGGACTTTTGAAACACCCTGTATAGTAGGGTGGGTCATTTTCCTACGGCGAAAAATTTTTTTTACAAATTCTATCGGGCACAGCAAGAAAAAGGTGCCAAATGGTCTCAAACTAACGTGTGTGAAATATTATTCCATAATAATAACTCTTTTTGCCTCCGGATTGGCCTCAAAGGGAGCAAAATTATGTATATTTTTCTTTTTTTTTTAATTCTAGAAACTTAATTTTTTGGGTTGTTAATATTTTAAAGCTTACAAATATGGGTCTTTAAAAGCAATTTTAATCATATTAGTTACATTTATGAAGTATTAGTACAAAAACAACTTATAAAAAATGCAATATAATATGTATTTTATCATATTAACCAAACAGGCGTAGAACAGGAGGCTTTTTCGCAAACAAACATAATGGATTGTCACTGGTATAGATTTTAAATATTGGTAGATCAGATATTAAATTCTCTCTCAAGTCTGTTAATAGTTGCTATTTTTCTTAAATGCTCTAATTTCAAAATTCAGCGGACTGTTATTTCACTAGCTGATCGATTTTCATTGTGTGCGAAGTACCTGTAATTTTTTGAAATATTGCATAAAGTTTGGCTTCCATCTCTGAGTGGTAAATATAAAGTTGCAATAATCGATCTTAACATAAAGAGCTAATTTTTATTGCAATCTAGGTTGGGCCATGAAATTTCCTCTAATGCGATACAATAATAATTGATTTTCATTTTGTTGGTGACAGGAGTGATCCAACTGCTTTGGCTCGCCTGTACACCGGACATCTAAAAACCATCAGATTTTCAAATGGTACCAGGACCTTCCCTATTTGCACCAAGTGCAATGTTGAAGAGGCCACCGCACAACACCTAATTGAATGTGTAAATTTGGTGCGAGAGGATCTTAAAAGAAGACCCTGTTTTGTCCTCGATATTTTTAAGGCGAACAACCTCATGGATCTGATCTGATTCAGATCAGAGAGATAAGTAAGAAGAATAAGAAGAAGAAGAATGATTTTCAAAAGCAGATTATATTGAATCCTACACAATTCTACTAGGTTAAGGTTCTGTTGATACTATTTCTGTTCAGATATTTTATATGTTTCTAAACTTTAGTCCAAACTCCCTAAAATTATTTTGGGATCCAAATGTGTTCACATAAATATGTTGAAACAAGTGTCGGATGGATAGTTCGTTCATAGGCAATAATCAAATACATATCAGTAATGATTTATCTAATTTTTTTCTATAGCATTGGCCTTAACCAAGACTCTCATGATTAGACTTCTTTGGAGGGAGGATTAACTCAAAATAGTTTCTTACGCGTACAATGTTTAAGTATAGCAAATTTAGCTGGTTAAAACAACTACAATTTTGTTTTGAAAATTACTGTAGCTAATTTCAAAATTTTGAAGATAATACTCAGCTCTAAGTTTAAAACGGAGCTCTGCCGATCTCTTTATGAAAATATTTCAAAATTTCACTCTTAAAATAGGGTTTTAATTTATTTTTGGACATTAGGGACTCGTTTGGGGACACTTGTGGTGGACTGCTCTTATATGCTACTGAAATTTCAAAAGAAACTCCAATCTTAAAACTATTATAGAAATTTCTCTGAGAGGCTGAAACTTATATGTCATAATAGATACCACAATTCTGACACATACATTTTTATTAAATTTTTATTATGTTTTTACCATCCTATTCAACCACCAATAAAGGTTTCACATATTTTTTTTTATTCTAGCAAGAAATTCTTGATTGCCTGTTGTATTCATTGAGATATTTCAAAATACGTTGTGATACAACTCAAGTATTTAATCTCATGTTTCATTTTTAATTATTTTATACTCTTCAATGATGATTTTATACTATTTTAAACATTTACATTCATGAAGGATTCGTGCAATCGAGGTAAAAGCTCGATTTTCATTTGTCCATTTTAACATGGAATTACTATACATTGCTGGAAACTTTGAAGTCAATCCGGAGGCAAAAAGAGTTATTACAATGGAATAATATTTTACACAAGTTAGTTTGAGACCATTTGGCACCTTTTTGTCGCTGTGCCCCTGGGAAAATTTGAAAAAAATATTTTTGACCCACCCTACTGTATAGCAGGGGTTCTCAAACTGTGTGTCGCCAGTCAGTTTTTGGTGGGTCGCGACAAGATTTTCAATTTATCTCAATATCTAGTAACTTTTTTTTATAATTTTTACAAAAGGATTGATTGGCTTTTGAAATTTATCAAAGTACCATTTAGTAAAAAAAGAATAAAAAGAGCAATAAGAAAAAAAATACCGTTCTAGGTGTCGAACGCAAAGGACAATTAAAGGATATATACTTTGTGTCAGTCACTTTAATATGCTTATAATGCAAATTTAGATTTGAAATAAAAAATAAGATAAAATAAGTTTTCTAGCTCTCCACATCAGGGAGGGAGCAATTTTAAGAATTTACCTAAGAAATGATGTTGTAACTGCAATTTATTTCAGAGTATGTACAGTGGGGGGAAAAAAAATGGGACACCTCTCATTGTGGGCGAACCGCTCGTGGTAAAGGGCCAACCAAGGTACCGTTCTTCAAGGTTTAACGAATTCTATTTATGGGAACATACAAAATTTTCTTAGGGGGTCGTCTACATATTAAATTCAATACCAAGTCCAGATTTTTCTATGGACACCCCCAAATTTTATTCGCTTTTTGGAGAGGGCACACCTCATTTGCCCTAAATACCAAGTTTTGTTACAATATCTCCCCAATTAGCGGAACGGGGGTGGTCGGAATTTCGAAAATTTCGGTATAAAAATGGGGTTTAAACTTTTCTATCCTACTCTAAAACTACCTTTCGCATCAACACGAAATTTGGAGGATATATAAATGAAATGTTTCCAAAGACAAATAAAATTATTTTATTAAGATATTCCATGTCTAATTATAAAATAATTCGAAATTAATTAAGGGATAAAAAATTAATCATTATTATTTTTAAAATCGTTTATACCATTCAATTAAGAATAATTATTTAAACGGAAAACCAGAATTTAGTGAAATTCTAATGAACAGTTATAGAGAAAATTAAATAATTATAAATTTAATTGCTTTAAGGGACCGTATACTATTACAGAAATTTCACCCTTTTATTTTAATTTAATCTGTTGCATTGTTGTATGAATAATGGTAACAACAATGTGCTCATTTCTTTATCTGATAGCAAGTGAGTGTATTAAGATAATATGAATAAAAATTAAAGGTTTATCCTGCTAAGGAATAAAAGAATAACTGCATTCCATCACTTTAAAAATTATAATTTATATGATAAAGATGAGTTTAAAATGTTTTTTTTCAGGATCCGCATTTGATGTGCTTTTTTATTTTACTCTGTCCCCTTTCTTTCATTTAATTGAAGAATTCCCAACAAATACTAGTCTTGAAAACAAACCGGAACATAAAGTCGAATTCTAAAATTAATTAAAATATTTTAATTTAAAAAAAATTAGAGTAATTAGAGTATAAAATCGCTGAAAAACTTTATCGAGTAGAGTGCGACATATTCTTGTAGGATATAATCCCACATTATATCCCTTTTTTTTAATCTAAATACGATTTTTAGAATAGTGCATTGTAATTTAAAAATAAGTAGCATTCATAATTTTTAATTTTATCACATAACAAGCTTAAAGGAATTCAGATTACCGATATTTAGGCTCAGAACAATTGGGTTGTATGGTGATCTATCTCATCAGTGCTATGGTCGTTTCGTCATCTCTGAAATTTCCTACCCCCACTCGTTGGCCTTACACAACACAAATCGCTAAAGCGAAGATTAAACAGAAGCCAGGGGGGTAGGAAATTACAGAGCTGGTGAAACGTCCGAGACACCTTTTCATCCATGCTATTTTGTTTGTTTTTTATCTTCCTGGGTTTTTTTTGTATTGTTAATTTTTAAAAACTTTTTAAGCTTTTTTACTTCTAAAAAATAAAGAATTAAAACTTTTAAGTAATATTCTACTTTAATTTATCTTTATTCTTTCTGAACTTTATATTGTAAATATTTTTTAAACCTTCTTATCTTTATATAAATAACTAATCAATTTTATACAAAATTGTATGTAACTTTAATTTTTTTTATTTTATTTGAAATTTTAAATTCATAAATTTAAATTAAAGAGAAGATTTAGGAAAAGGAAGATTGGATTTTTAAATAAATTAATTTTTATTCTTGAGATGAAAATGGTAGACCAAGAGGTATAAACGCTCCAGACTCCTCCCTTACGGCTAGGATGGTTAGTTTCCTCAATAAATGGAAAAATTTTAATCTAAAATAATTTAATGAAAAACTCGAATTATATAGAAATTTGTCAAATTTGTGGATGAAATAGAAATAACTAGGACATTAGATGTGATTAGTTCCCAACTCTGTAAAAAAAAGTAAGAGGAACACAATTAAAAAACTGGTAAAATATGATAAATAATTTTAAAACAATATAATTTTAAAAAATATTCTATAAAAAGACATTCATTATTTATGTTTGCATTTTTAAAATTTGCTCTCTTCTCCGCTTTAGGGAAATTTAGTGACCCTCCCCTCCATCCTCACATGGGATTTACCACATAATATTATCTTTTAATAAAAGTAATGGGTACTCATTAATATTTTTATGCATTCGCATTCGGAACTCTTATGTAAAAAAGCGGCAGACCACGGGAAATTCTTGGAATATGTTCTAGATTCTAGAGATTGTCTTCTATCAGAAAATACCACTTCCGAAATACTTAACCCTTTATTCTGATGTTTTCAAAAATAGATAAACATTAAATTTTGTTTTCGATATTCTTCTATTCATAAAGTATATATCTACTACTATTTACTATTAATTAAAATGAAAATAAAATTTCTGATTTTTTAAAGACTTTTGCGGGTCCTTTAAAAAAAAAAGGTAGAATAAATGTATCTGATTTTAGAGTTCTAATTATATTTTTTTCCAACTTCCTTCCCAAGTGGAAATAGTATTTGTAGATATTTTGGGTTGTCCATTGACTATTGTCCGATACCAAGAAACAGCAGATTTTCTCAACTGATACCATCCTGAAAAACAGGGTGACCATACCCTATAAGAGGGAGAAATTATGATCACATGGACACGTGTATCATAAGCTATTCTCACAGACTGTCATTATTATTTTCATACATTCTGTATTTTATTTATCAGGTAAAATATGGGGGGGTTTCTTTGAGTTTGCATTTAATTTTTCTGTGAAGGAATCTTAATTGTTTTGAAAATAAAGAATAATGATGCTTTAAAAGTGAATACCAATGTGAGGTATACCATCTTCTGAACATCTTGGCATCGTTGGAATTTAACTGGAGAAAATTTACAGGGTTGACACATGAGAGTTATGTGCTACAATTGATTAATAAATGCTTAATTTAACTTTAAGCTTACAACCCCTTTAAAGCTGAAAACTAGCTCATCTTGAAAAATTAACATTATGATTCTTGGAAAAGAAACATTGTGTTTTTTCATGGATTTTTCAAAATGATTTAATCCTGTTTGGATCATACTTAAAGGGAGGTGACATGAGGGAGGAATCTTCCAATTAAGAAGGTTGTGGGACATTCTTTAAAGCCGAGACTTTCATTTTTTGAAGGTTGATTTGTGAGTCAATAAACTTACGTTCAGTAAAGTTTTGAAGCTCTAGCTTTTAAATTCTTGATTTTATAGCCCAAAATCATTTCAGTGTGTGTTCTCCTACCCTCCTTTCCCCTACCTAGAAAAAATTTAATCGCTTAAACCCTTGTATTTTTTAATTCCTGTAGAAAAAAAAACAATTGATTTTTAAACATGATATCCAAAACCAACGGTCAAGTCGACCAAAAAGAAGAACTTTTTACTTTAAGAGGGTGAAAAGTTCTAAATACTATCAACATAAGTTAATTAATTTTTTAAAATTCCATAGTAAGGATCTTTTGTGTGAAATTTCGAGGAATTTTAATAATTTTTGACTGTGGCAGGCCCTGAAACCGGTATACCATTTAAGCCCACCTGAGAATTCAGAGTAAGCAAAATTAACAAAAAACACTAAAAAGCATTTTATCCCAACTTGAAGCATCTAGTTCATTGGGAAGTTTAAAACTGATTTCGAAATCCCAACGTAATAATCAAGAAAGAAAGCGATTTAAAAAAAAAAGTGGTAATAATAATTAAGTTGTGACTTTAAGTTGACTGTAACCCAGAAAAAAAAAGTTCGAAAATCCTACAGCAAGAATAATTGAGATATAAAGGTTTTTAACTTTCGGTGGTCCTACACTAATTAAAGATAAAAATTATTCTTAAATTACAACGGTATAAAAAGTATATCCACAGTAACCACAGTTTTAAAATATTTCTCAAGACCATATAAAAATTTAAATTTCATACTTTTTATGTGCGTTTGTTTTGAACAAAAAACCTTCGAACATGATAATTTACTTAAATTTACAAATTATGGTTATTAGATGCATCTAGAACACATTTTAGAAGTTCGCTATTAGTTCACTTTAAGAGTAGATAGTAGATACCCTGTATAAAAAAGACCAACAACAAAAGTTTCTAAGAATGTGAAATGGATAAAAAAAAGCAGAGAAAGCAAACTACTAAAAAAGGGGGTTGAAATAAAAAAAGGCTTTAGTTTTAACATCATTTCGAAAAAAAAACCTTGTAAATTTATCAAGATTTAAACTAAAGTAATTTATTACAATCAAAAATCAAAGACTACAAAGCATAATTTCCAAATTATACTTTTCTACGCCTCTTTTCATCCCCCAATCACAGATACTTTCCCTTAACTCAAAATTTCAAGTCCTTTTTTATTTTTGCTCGATTAAAGTAAAATTATTAACACCATTCACTAGTCCTTTCAGTTAAAAAGCACGTATAATAATGATAAAGCTGCAACAATGCGATTTACAACAATGTCCTAAAAATAAAATTATTTTTTTTGGAGACGGCCCCCTAATGCTTAATTGCTTGTGATTCTTCTAAATGGGGAGATATTAACACAAAACTTGGTATTTAGGGCAAATGAGGTATGCTCTCTCCAAAAAGCGAATAAAATTTGGGGGTTTCCATAGAAAAATCTGGACTTAGTATTGAATTTAATACGTAGACGACCCCCTAAGAAAATTTTGTATGTTCCCTTAAATAGAATTCGTTAAACCTTGAAGAACGGTACCTTGGTTGGCCCTTTACCACGAGCGGTTCGCCCACAATGAGAGGTGTCCCATTTTTTTTTTCCCCCACTGTACTTAAAAACTAGTTAAAACCCTGTTTTCAAGAGTCAAATATCGTAACGGTAGAACGTTTAAACTTTGCAACTGGTTCTCTTAACTTTTTCCTAATATATTTAGTGGTGAACTTTGAATTTCTGGAAACTCGTCCTTTTCAGGGTTTCTTAAAGTGGGCTGTACCGCCCCCAGGGGCTGTTGAAGTATTCTAGGGGGCGGTGATGAGTTTATAGAAAAAATTGGGGTACAAAAAAGGGGCGTTGGCTACTTTCAAACTATTGCGTAATGTCATTTTTATGCATAAAAACATTAAAAAAACGGTAAAAGTATCTTTAAATCGCTTTTTAACGTGCTAAAGTTTAAAAATTTACCAGACCCCCTTTACCTATAGATACAACAAAAACAATTTTAAACATAAAACAAAGTATTTAAAGATAAAACTTGGCTAAAATTGTTTTAAATGTTTTAAAAAGGTTATTAATAATTTAAAAAATTAAAAACGACCCTTATAAAAAACTTTATAACAGTATTTTCTTATTAAAAACTTCATTTTCCATGAAACTTTAAGTTGAAATAGAAAGTTTTAAGAATTAGACTGGTTAAAGTAAATATAGAGCATTTTCAATCACATGACTCGGACCTAACAACGGCCTTAGCAACAGAAAATGTTACAGTTTTTTGCCCTACAGAGGTTTACAGTTACAGAAAATGACTGGCCGTGGAATTCTTCTATTGGAGCATTTGTAATCACGTGATCCCATACCTAAAAACCGCCTTAGCAACAGATAAACAACGGCCTTAGCAACAGTTAAAAGCCCTACAGTAAGTACACAGTTAAAAGAAAATAACCGGTTGTGACGTCACCTGAAAACACTCTATTACATCATGCAGTTTTTTTAGAAAGTTGATGATAGAAACACTAGATCAATTTGTTATTTAACCTTATAATATGTTTCTTTGGTGTAGTTTAACGGGATTTTTTTTTTCAATTTAAACAGGGGGTATTTACAAATTTTGGGATTTCAAAAGTCTGTAATAATTTTAATGGATTTTTTTCACTTAGAATGGATAATTGGGTAACTGTCGGAATTAAATGTGCAACACCGGAACTGGATGGTTAGGTTAGATTTACACAGTTGGAACCGGGAGGGAAAAGGCACAGGGAGCACGGTGATGAAAATGCACCGGGAACACCGAGATGAAAAGGCACCGGGGACACCAAGATGAAAAAGGCACCGGGATATGAAAAAATACTGGGAACACCGGGATATGAAAAAATACTGGGAACACCGGGATATGAAAAACTACCAGGATGATTGGTAATTATGGTTACAGAAAATTAGGCATGTAACTTGAGAAAATTTTAATAAATTGATACACTCCACCCGTGCAAGGCCGGGCATATCAGCTAGTTGATTGATAAATCAACAATTAAAGTACTTTTTAAGTTGAAAACAGAAAGTTTTCAGGTGGGGATACCAAATTTCCTTTGAACGTAGCAAAGGAAATACACGCCCTGGGTATCCCACAACGGGTTTCAGTGTATTCAGGAATTAGGTAAAGAGTTATTTTTAAATCAAACTTTATAAAAAGGTAGAGTCGAATTATCATTCCAATTGTTTCAAATTAAATTTTAACATGCAGAAAAACTTTGGAGTATTGGCCGTTATATACTAGCTTACAAAATTTTATTTTTTGGTTAAAATTAAAGTCTTTTTATTACAACATTGGTATTAAGTTATATGAAATACTATAAGCAAACTAACGGCAAATGTTTGTAAGGGGGCGGTGGTCCTAAAAATGTTCGGGAACTTCTGGACTAGACTATCTGAATCTCTCAGGGCTTAGTAAATACTTATTAAAGGAGTGTTAATACCTTCTTAACACAGGATTATCGTTATTCCTGGTAAGAAAAACTGAACTTTAGCTTTAAGCGGTCTCCGACCATGGCCACGTAGACTCATAAAGGCCATAAAAGCTCGAAATTGTGACGCGAAATAGTAGGCAAGACGTCACTTTTCAACAGCGCAATGTATAAGATTTCAGACTGGAGTTGCACTGTTGTCCAAAAAAGTTATAAAGAGTGAAGTCTTGCCTACTATTTCACGTCACGATTTCGAGCTTCTATGGCTTTAGGAGTCTAGGTGGCCATGCTCCGACCCTAATCTAACTACTTGAGCTGGTTAGAGTGGTAAAACTATTAAGGCATTTTTCCTAATATTTTAAGTGGTGACTTGTAATAGACGACATTAGTGTGACGTCACTTGCTTGTTTGGAAACGTTGATTCTATCCGTGATTGGTTCCGTGATTGGAGGTAAATCCGTACCAATCCGTACGGAACCAATCACGGATGGAATCTACGTTTCCAAACAAGCAAGTGACGTTTTGACTAATGTCGTCTATTTGAAAAGCTCTCTTAAAGCTATCCTTAAAGGTTTTCTCTAACCAGTGCCTTGTTCATATGGAGAAGACATTTTTGAGGCAGCTCTTACTGACCACTTATTGACTACCACACTAGGAAAAGAATCTTATAAGGAATTCCAATTCCCCCGGAGTCCTTTTGTGTGTGAGAACCCCCAAAGTAGCTTCAGTAGCTCTTCCAAAGTAGTAGAACCCAAAAGTAGCTCCAGGATACTTTTCAGCATGCTAAAATTTTCCTCTTTCTCATGTTATGGAATAGTTTCTGTGGCGAAAAAAGAGAAGGGGGAGGTATGCCATGAAATTCCCCCTGGGCGTAGCAAGGGATTATGGGTCAACCCTATCCTAAGTGGTTCCAGTATCCCAAAATGAGGTAAAAGCACTATTTTTAGGGGAAATTTACAAAAAACTCTCTGGAGGACTCTTTTACGTAAAACTCAGTATTGAAAGAGGTAGGATTCTCTCTGGCTTCTGAAATTTATGTTGGTACACTAATTAAATGACCCTCCCTCGCCAGAAAAGTTCCCCATCCCCCTTAAAAATACATCACGGATACCAAAGGAGCCCTTAACGACTATCTTGTGCTTTCGCCCCCAAAGCACTTGTAAGTTGGAAAACCCTGTTCTATCACAGTGGTGTATATAGAGCATTTTCAATCACATGACTCGGACCTTAGCAACGTTGTTGCCTGTCCTCCACGCCTATCCACGTCGTCAAGTGTGACGTCATGTGCGAATGCTTCTATTGGAGCATTTGCGATCACAAGACTCCGCCCCTAACAACCTCTGTAGCAACGGGTGAACAACAGCCTTATACAAATACAAATACAAATACAAAACTGACGACCAGCTACAGGCTCATAGCCCAACAAGGCTGGTCCTATGATTATGAATTCCCCAATTCCCACAGCCTATCCAGTTGCCTCTTAAACTCAAACACTCCCTTTGAATAAACTATATTTTCTGGCAACGCGTTCCATATGTCAATTACCCTATTAAAGTAGTAGTACTTCCTTAAATCCCGATTGACATGTGTCTTATTTAGTTTATACCCATGGCCCCTTGTTCTGTTATCCTTGCTGAAACTTAAGCCCTCCGTATCCCCTTGCTTTACCAACTTGAATAGCTGAATCAAATCCCCCCTCTCTCTTCTTTTTTCCAGTGAATACATGTTGAGCCTGCTCAAACGTTCATTATAATCCAGATGTGTTATCCCCTTAATTATTTTTGTAGCTCTGTGCTGTACCTTTTCAATTACCTCTATATCCTTCCTCATGTATGGAGCCCAGAATTGTACTGCATATTCAAGATGAGGTCTTACTAATCCCTTGTATAAAGGCAATATTATATTCTTATCCCTTGAAGTTACAGTCCTTTTTATGTACCCTAATAACCTATTTGCCTTTTTACCCGCAGCTGTACATTGATGACCCATTTTAAAGTCCCTATGTATTAATACCCCTAGATCCTTGACTGATTCTCCCTTCTTTACCTTTACTCCTTGTAGACAGTACTCAGCTTCACTATTCCTGTAACCCATATGCAGTACTTGACATTTTCCTAAATTGAAAGACATGCCCCATTTTTCAGCCCAATCAGATATCATATCTAGATCACCTTGTAAATTCTCTATCTGTATCATGGTATCCACCTTCCCCCATATTTTTAAGTCATCTGCAAATATACTTATTCTATTCCTGATCCCCTGCCCTATATCATCTATGAATATTATAAATAATATTGGTCCCAATACTGATCCCTGAGGTACCCCACTTGTTACTTCTGTCCATTGTGAATAATGTCCCTTTACCTGCACTCTCTGTTTTCTACCCAATAGCCAGTTCTTAATCCAAATCAATGTTTTCCCTTGAATCCCCATCCTTTCCAATTTAAACAGTAGTGCCTCATGAGGTACTTTATCAAAAGCTTTCTGAAAATCTAGGTACATGATATCAACCCTACTCTTATTGTCCAGCTCCTCAGTAATTTTCCCGTAGAACTTTAATAGATTTGTGGCACATGACCTTCCCTTCCTAAACCCATACTGATTGTCTGATAGCAATCCCCCCTCCTCCAAGAATAACATTATATGCTTTTTTAGCAAGGATTCATATATTTTACATATTACTGAGGTTAGACTTACTGGTCTATAGTTGCCCGGTTCACTTTTTATTCCCTTTTTGAATATTGGAGTTATATTGGCCAATTTCCAATCCATTGGTACCCAACCCGTGCTATATGTTGTATTGAATATCATTAGAATTACATCCCCCAACTCTTCCGCGCATTCCACTAGTACTCTTGGATAAATTTCATCTGGCCCTGGTGCTTTAGTTGGCTTTATTCTTTTCAATTGATGTACTATGTCTTCCCTATTAAATTTACATTCTTTGATTGTACCTCCTGCAAAGGCTCCATCCCTAGGTTCATCCTGTAATTCATAGTCACTATTGAAAACCCCCAGAAAAAAGTTGTTTAGCACATTTGCCATTCCTACTTCATCCTGTATTAATTCACCTTCACTCCCCTCCAATGGGCCTAATGTAGTACTTAGTTTATTCTTACCCCCTGCATATGCAAAAAAATTTTTTGGGTTTGTATTTATCTCCCTTGCCAGTCTTTCCTCCAAGGATACCTTTTGCTTCCTACTCATATTTTTGAAAGCCTTTCTAGCTTTCAGATATGCCTCCCTGTCTCTATCCCTACCTGTGCTTTTATATACCCTGTAAGTTCTTTGTTTTAACTTTAAAGCTTTATGTGTTTCCCCTGAAAACCACATAGGAAGCAAGTTTCTAGTTTTTCCCTTGTTCCTGAATGTTACATGTTTTTTTATCACCCTGTCCAACTTAATTTTGAATTCCTCCCATAGTTCAGCATGATGTGTTGCTATTAGTCCACCTTTGAAGGTCTCCTTTAACTCTTCCCTTATCTTCTGAAAATTTACTTTCCTAAAATTTGGAATTATCCTACTGTTGCTTGTGCATGCTGACTGGAAATTTATACTCAGTCTGATACTTCTATGATCACTCTCTCCTAGAGGTTCACCTATTACCAAGTCTTGCACCCTGTCCTCATCGTTGCTGAATACCAAATCCAATATGGCATTATCCCTAGTAGCTTCACCCACCATCTGGTACAGAAAACAATCCTGTATTACTTCCAAAAATTCTGCCCCTTTCCCATTTGTAGTTAGATTGTTTGTCCAGTCAATATGAGGATAGTTATAGTCCCCCATTAAGATTAATTCTCCTAATTGACATGCTTCCTTTATCAGATTGCACATACCATTTACCTGCTCTTCACTGCAAACAGGAGGTCTGTATATATTACCCAGTATTAGTCCTCTCCCTTTGTCTGTATTCAGTTTCACCCAGACTGATTCTATACCATCAGTCTTGCTATTTAACTTTAGCTCTGTACAATTCAAGAAATCTCTCGCATAAATCAAAACCCCACCCCCTTTCCTTTGTACCCTATCCTCCCTAAACAATGAGAATCCACTCAGTTCCAATATTTGTTCATCCTCACTGCTTGCCCAGCTCTCAGTTATCCCTATGATGTCTATATCCTCTGTCTGTACAATTCCCCTTAACTCATCCATTTTATTTCTTACACTCCGTGCATTACAATAATATACCTTCAGCTTATTTTTTACCCTAGTATTGCACTTACCCTTTGTATTATTACCCATTTGTGTTAACAACGTTGTTGCCTGTCCTCCATGTCGTCAAGTGTGACGTCAAGTGCGAATGCTCTATTATACAGGATGTCTCAAAAGGTTGGTGCGTAATTTAACATGCAGGTCTTTCATGCAAACGAAGGGGCTTTTTAACTTTTTTATGCTACGGAAAATTTCAGTTATTACACATTCTGAGAGAGCATATAAAGAGAGGTATGGTGGTTTCCCAGTGAATGAATATTTGGATTTGAGATTTGCCCACTTTAAATATCCTTTTCAGGGCTTTTCCCTGGTCAATTCTTAGAGAAAAAAGGTATATGTCCATACATACTTTTTCTCCGCAATATGAAGAGAATACTTCCAGATCGCAGAAATTGGTAGTTTTGAAGTTATTTTGATTTTAGTGAAAACATTGAGGGGTATACCCAGTGAAAGAACAAAGTTTGTCCTAAATATGAACACTGAAAGAAGTTATCAGTTTTAGTAATTTAGAAAAGTTTATTTGGTTTACGTGCATGGTTGAATAAACTAAACTTATAAACTTTTCCAAAATACTAAAACTGGTGACTACTTTCAGTAAACATTTTTTTGCAAATGAAGTTTTTGTACTATCTTCATTTGATTTTTTAAAAATTAAATTGTTAATTTGGCCACTGAGAGCGCTGTTAGTCATCTCAATCTATTCACCACGGTAATTTTGCTATAGGAGAACCTTATTCCCATCAGTATATACGAGTCGTTGTTGTTTAAAACTAAAGCTGTGAAGCGAACTTTCGAAACACCAAGTATTAACACAAGACTTTTTGATCAACGCGCCCCGTTCACAGTTACAATTCAAAGATTTTACTCGAATGAACGATTGTTCCACATTCATTAAATCTCCCTGCAACTACTGAATTTTATTGGGAGCCTCTAGTCTAGAGCAGTGGTTCCCAACTCAAAGAAGTCCGCGGACCTTCTTTAAGTCTAAAATTGGAATCTTCACGGACCACCCCTTTTGTAGCTTAAAATCAATAGCTTCACAAAATTTCAAGATGAAAGTTTATTATCCCTAATTACGCTTGGAATTTTATAAAAAGCTCTGAAATCTAACTATATATTTTCAGAAATACTTTATTACATCTCACGAGAATAAGTAATTTTTGTTTTGAGATAAGTAAATCTACGGAACCTACAAAATTGCGCGTCTAACTTTTTTCCATACTAAATTCACTTTCAATATTTTAAGTAGAAGAAAGAATTGTTATTAATTTAGTGGTGACTGTGCTATCTCCACAAATTACACGGCCGAAAGTATAATTCAATCTTTTTTTTGTTCAATTCATTCAAATTTCTATTATAGGAAATCAAACCCATGTATATTGTGTCTGTCAGTCTTTTATCACGATTTACGTACTTAAACTCCTCCTAGCAACCCAACAGGCTTTGTATTTACCCATTTTCTCCTTCCGCGTAGTGATGAATACTGGGTTTAGGAAACGTTGCTGTCGAGTATAGTTAAAGCTGTGCAGGCATGATCTACTACAGAGAAAACTATTCGCTATTAGGAGGCCCAAAAACCTTTGCTCTCCACGGACCACTTCCAAGACTCTCACGGACCACCGGTTGTGAACCACTGCTCTATAGAACAATTAAATTCCTTATTCTTTGAGATTGTGTGGTCGACTGTTCATTCACTGGGCAGTTCACCCCCATGTAATCAGCAGAGAAAATCATCCCTCCCCTTTTTTTACTTTTAATTTCTATTCAATATTCAAATTAAGAAGTGATATATTAGCTGCTCCCCACACCTCCTTATAAGCGAGGCTGTTTTTTATCCTTCCTTTTGGGTATCTCTATACTGCTCGGTGGGCAGTCCTTTGCACCTCCGCAAAAGCGAGGTAGTCTTCCTTGTATATTTAGTGCTATTTAATGTTACACTAACTTTCTTCTGTTTCAGACTGAACTAAGAAGCCGTATCAGCTGTATACTAGAGATTGAAGGTATGCTCAACCCCCTTCGGAAGACTAAAGCTGGAGTGTGCAACTTTTCCAGGAAAATCCGGTTTTTGAATAAAATATAATAAAGAATTGGTTCAAATGTCTAAACTCGTGAATCTTTCCATTTCATCTAAATTTACCTGTGCGTTTCAATCACCGTTTTAAGAATTAAGTTAAAATTGATAAGGAAAATGAGAGGCCAGGGGTGGTCGGTCGGGGTTTGGGATGGTAAACTAATGATATTACATTCCATTCATTAAAATTCTAATACTATTACTATACTAATACTACTCTACCTATTATAGTTAGGAATTTATTTGTCATTTTATTCTTATCAAAAGTTTCTTAATTTCATTCAGTTTCCGTCAAAGGCAGAAAGGCTCGAGACTTGGATTCTAATTCAACTGTTAAGTTCTTAACTGTAACCGTATCGGTTTAGATTTAAAAAAAAAATAGTGCTTTTTTTTTTAAAGAATCTGAACTCAAAGTTCTTAACTGTAACCGTATCAATTTAAGATTCTTGAGAAAAATAGCGTTATTTTAGGTTTTTCATTGAATGCTTTTAACTGTAACCGTATCAATTTAAGATTTTTGAGGGAAAAAAGTGCTATTTTTAAAGAATTTTCACCGTTACGGTTACAGTTAAGAGTTGAAAAAAAAAACGATAAGACCCCCCGTGAATGCGCAGGAAAATTTATAAATACCGATCTGTATTTATTTCCGAGTGCTATACCCGCTGAGAAGGCTCAGACTCGACCAGGGTTCGATCTGAGGGCCTTTGGGATGGCAGTCTGGTGTGCTAACCACCATGCCATCCGTTCCTGCAGCTGTGATAATCTTCTAATTAATTTGAAGTTGATATACTCCACCATATTGTTATAAATTTTATTTTATTTTTAATAGTATAGATGGCGGCAGCATCGTGTGACGCATAGAAATTAAGCTGCTGTGCCGCGTCTACTACACAGTCCGATGCGCATGCGTGTGGACCCCAGTTATTACTTAATAAAATAATAATTGGGGATAGAACCCAGGAACTGCCGCATGCTACGCTTGCACTAACGCACCAAGCCATCCGTTCCTGCAACCAGACAGTTCTTTTTATTAATTTAAAGTTGATACTTAATCTTTTAGAAAGGAAAAGATTGCTCGGGATCGAACCCGCAACCTTGGGGACTGGAATACCAGTGCATTATCCAACCATGCCATCGGTTCCTGCAACCACTGGCATAATGACTGGTCTTTAATTTAAAGTTAATTTACAATTTCTAAGAAGGATAAAAAATACCAACTTAAATACAACTCAGTAGATGGCGGGGTTCGAACCACGGTCCTTATGGCTCGAAGCATTACACTGAAACTGGTGCCCTTACACACCAAGCCACTCGTTCCTGCAACCACTCTAGTTCTCTAATTAATTTAAAGTTGATATTTACAATTTAAAAAAAAGACTAAAATATTCCCGAGGACCGAACCGGGAACCTACTGAACTAAATGCCAGTGCATTAACCAACCATGCCATCCGTTCCTGCAACAACTCTAGTGTTCTCTTATTAATTTAAAGTTGATACTTAAGCATTTAAAAAAAATTCTGAGGATCGAACCTGTGACCTTCTGAACTGGATACCAATGCATTAACCAACCATGCCATATATCCCTGTCGAGGTCAATGTCACAAAGTTATATTTAAGGATAAAAAAGGGGGTAGGGACAGGAACTTTCTGATTGAATTTGTTTTTGATTTTTTAAAGTTAACATGTTCCTGTATCACAATTTTATTTTTGGCTCTTAATGGTTTTGGGCCGCAAAAGTCTTCTAGTTTCGACAGAGCCTATAAATTGTTTTTTTTATGTCAATTTGACACGGAATGACCCCCTATAGAGCTTTTTTCCCTGGAAGCAGAACCATACGAATGCATCGACAAACAGATAATTTATTCGCATCACACATATAATAATATATAAACATCCATATTAATATAACACATATAAACGTCCTTTTCTTCACTCGTACTCGTAACTGTACTGCTTGCTGGCCAGGAAGGCTTCCAGATCAGGGGGCTCGGGGCGCAAGGTGGCCAAGCCCTCTTGGAACAGGAAGCGAGCCACTCGACCCCCGATGTGCAGCGACACCTTGCGGATCTTGTCCAGAGGGGGGTAGACCCGCCCTTCATCCATGTCCTCCTGCGTCACCAGCTCGGACAGGGCCTAAGGAAATTATTCGTTTAGAATACATCATTGTCCAATGCGACAAACTTCTGTAGAACACCGACTCAGAATCACACACACTATAAAAACAATCCCGTAAAATTAACGGATTTAAACTGGATGCTGGGTTAGTTGTGCAGAACCGAAAAAATTACGAAGTAAATCCGTAAAAACGACGGCGTTTTAACATTTTAATCCATGTTTTTTGGATTACAAGGTAAAACACCGTTGTTCTTACGGATTAACTTCGTAATTTTTACGGTTTTGCAGAACCAACCCAGCTGAAAACCGTAAATTTTACGGGATTGTTTTTACAGTGCAGGAAAGGGGGTTTGGAAATGCACCCCTAACGTCCAAGGGGGTTTTATAAGCGGTCATGGGAGAATGTATAATTGACACTGAACATTTTAAGATTGGACCACCAAAATCGTTCAATTTAAGAATTTTTAAAAATGAAAACCAATTTTAGATCTGGAATTTAAGTAAAATGTTTAACTAGAACATTCGTGAAAGCTTGTGCCAAGTCGGGACTTATTTTAAGCCTAAGAACTGAGAACATATGATTGAAATTTCAGCTCTTTGATTGGTTTTATGTTTTATGTAATAATTGCTTGAATCGAACGATTTTGCTGGTTTTGGTCCAATCTTAAAAGGTTAAGTGCCAGTTTCCACTGGCGATTATACATTCTCCCGCTTATAAAACCCCCTAGGTCGTTAGGGGTTTATTTCCGACCCCCTTTCCTGTGTGATTCTGAGTCGTCTAGGTGTGCTCTAGAAGTTTGTCCACCCTCGGTTTTATGACCCGAAAGGCGTCCTGAGGGAAAGAGAGGGACGCCTTTTGGGCCGTAAAATCGATGGTTGTAAAAGTCTAACATATGGCAGTGCTCAACATTAGTTCCAAACAAACAAATACCTATAATTTTAGAATACAGGGTGTTTTCAACAAATTCTCCCAAACTCTGCTAGAAAGGATTTATTGCATGGAGTATATAAAAAATCCCCAAAGAATGATATATTTACCCCTAACTTGACCTAAGGTTAACCTGGAATCTAGCTTTTTGGATAACTCTGATTGGAAACTCATCAATTATAAGTTTTGATTCCTGGTTAACCTTAGATCAAGTTAGGGGTCGATTTAGAGCTTTACAGTCACCGGTTTTGTGGCGCTAGTGGTTAATTAGGGTACAAAAGGACTGGAGGAACCCCCAAACAAAGAGCTTCCCACCCTTATCTTTTTTTTTTTAATGGCAGGTATTCCCACCCACATCTTTGTTTCCCATATCTACCCTTTTCTCTCCAAGGCGTTCTTTTGCGCCTTAAAATCAACGATTGCAAAAGTCTACAAACTGACTAAGGGTGGTGGCAAGTAAGGCTGCTGGTATCTCCTCCAACAAAGACTAAGACCTAATAAACCCTAAAAAACTACCCTATAAAATGATTGTCTCGCCACCTTCTAGGAGTCATTTTATGGGGTCGGTTTAGCCTTTGTTCCGGTTTCGCCGAATGAAGGAGATGTCAGTTAACTACGGGTCCAGACCAGATTTTTTTTTTTTTTGGGGGGGGGCATGTCAGAGGGTATTTCAATCCAAATTTTCAGTGCCTCAGAAAATTTTTTGAAGAGTGCTTGTTTTTAAGGGGTTTGTTAGAGACTGGACTAGTAAACCATATAAATTTTAAACAATGTAGACTAGTAAACCATTTAATTTTTAAACAATGTATTTTTACATACCAGGTTTATAGTAACTGAGACTTAGATGATATCCAGGACCCGTGGCATTGTTTTAGAAAGTGGGTGGGGGCGAAACATTCTTGTAGGGCCATAACAACACTTTTGTTTCGCTAAGGTGTTTGGCTCCCAATTTTATCCAAGGTCTTGAAACATAAATGAAATGCGAAACATTGTTAAGTTAAAGAGGATTTATCAGGTAATGCTAGCTCGAAAGCAAAGGGGGGTCTGGGTATTACCAGTACGCAGCCTGACTTGCCCTAAACTTCTGCATCTTTTCATGCGTAAAATATGAAAGAAGATTAGTTACCTTGGCGGCCACCAGGAAGACCTTGTCGCCCACCGTCTTGGCTCCGCAGGCGATGAGGGCCTGAGAGACCCCGGGGAAGATGTAGGCGTTGTTCCCTTGGCCAGGGTGGAAGGTCCTGCCCCCGAACGAGAAGGCGGGGAAGGGGCTGCCGCTGGCGAAGATGCACCGGCCCTGCAACGGTTAATGACATCTACATTGAACATAACTATACAGGGTGTTTCATGGCTTTTAATCGAAAACAACGTCTCCAATACTAGACAGCAACGTTTAATGACATCAACATAACTATACCTACAGGGTGTTTCAGGGCTTTTATTTGAAAACAACGTCTATATTATACCAGGCAGCAACGTTTTTTGAACCCAGTACGTCACAAATTAAGAAGGAGAAATTCAGTAATCACAAAGCCTGTTGGGTTGCTAGGAGGAGTTTCGGTACGCAAATCGTGATAAAAAGACGCTACATGAGTTAAACCAGGGCACATAAGAGTCATATTTGAATTTTTATTACATAAAAATATCTGTCTGGCAGAATTATCGACCTTATTGAAAATGTTACATTCAAGTTTAAAAACCAAGTCTTTTTACACCATATAAAAAATTTGACTTTCCGATTTTTTCACATTATTAGTTAAAGATTTTATTAGTAACACACAAGCTGGTTTTCTTTGGCTTTTCTGCACTTTTCTTTTTTATGACTGTTTTACTTTCATCGACCCCCTACCGACCCCTAAAACTTCGTCGACTCCCCATCGACCCCCTTTAAACCTTCATCGACCCCCAGGGGGTCGCTACCGACCACTTTGGGAAACCCTGTAAACAAAAAAATCCTATTTTTAAAGTGACGCTCTTCCTTTCACTCCAAATTCCGACACCGCGATGGGGACAACTTTGTTTGTTAGTGACGTCATAGGGTCAATTTAAGTTGCTGTCTAGTATAGACTGCAACGTTTCCTTACCCTATGACGTCACTAACAAACAAAGTTGTCCCCATCGCGGTGTCTGAATTTGGAGTGAACTTCAACTTAGAAATAGGATTAGTTTGTTTTTAAACCCATGTATGTATAGCGTCTTTTTATCACGATTGGCGTACCGAAACTCCTCCTAGCAACCCAACAGGCTGTCTGTTTACGCAGTTTTCTTTCCGAGTAGTGACGTCATAGGGTCAGGAAACGTTGCAGTCTATACTCGACAGCAGCGTTTCCTGAACCCAGTACGTCATTACGCGGAAGGAGAAAATGGGTGAACACAAAGCCTGTTGGGTTGCTAGGAGAAGTTTCGGTACGCAAATCGTGATAAAAAGATGCTATACATACATGGGTTTAAAAACAAACTAATCCTATTTCTAAGTTGAAGTTCACTCCAAATTCAGACACCGCGCTAGAGAACTACTTAGTTTTGTTTCTCCAGGGTCGAAAAACGTCGCAGTCTATAGTACTATAGGGTCATGGAAGTAAGGTGTACCACCCCTAAGCCAAGTACAAAACAACGTTTAATTTGCAAAAAAAATTAAAACTTAAAAAATTAACAAATTAAACAAACAAATTAATGAATTAACAAATTAAAACTTTAAAAATGTGCATTCGACAAATCGTTATAGCCAAACAGTTAAGTAACCATGGAGAATTCAATTTCTCTCATGAACGAGCAATGCAAAGTTTACATTGCCCGCGGTTCCTTCCAGATAAATATTTGACCCACCCTCTAGTTAAAGCTGTGCAGGCCTGATATAGAGAAAAGTATCAGGGGAGGGGTGCTCACCTCTGTGTGCGTGTAGGCCGCCTCTGCCGTGCACTCTGCCCTGTCGGTGGGGTTGCTGAGGGCGAAGACGATCGGCTGCTCGCTGTAGTCCAGCAGCATTCGCAGCACCTTGGGGGTGAACACCCCAGGCTGCGCACTAGCACCTGCAACGGAACGATATAATTAGTTTGAAAAAAAGGGAATAGACGACATTAGTGTGACGTCACTTGCTTGTTTGGAAACGTTGATTCTATCTGTGATTGGTTCCGTGATTGGAGGTAAATCCGTACCAATCCGTACGGAACTAATCACGGATGGAATCTACGTTTCCAAACAAGCAAGTGACGTTCTGACTAATGTCGTCTATTACAGTCGACTCCGCTTAATGTGATCATGATCACTTTTGTCCAAGAGTAGAACGATAACAATATCCGATTGATAATAATAAACGATTTGACTCTAAAAAGTTTCAAGCAGTTACTCAAGTGTTAGTTTAAAATCACAACTATGTAGTCCTAATTGAAGTATTTAAAACGATTACCTCTAGCATGTATTTTGCAACTTTTACATTCCTAAAGAAAAATATAAGAATGGATCAAATAACACTAATAACAATAAGTTAAGGACTCATTTTGCATGATTATGTGTTAAAATTGGCTTTCAAATGGAAAAAAGTAAGTTTGTAGGGGATTTCACCAGATTTTAATAATTGAACTTGTGTTAAATTGAATTGGAGTGATCGGGACCGGCCAATTTTGATAACATCCGATTGATAACATTAACCATGATCACTATTAGCGGAGTCAACTGTATTCGATGTTATTAGCACACGTAGTAACAGGAGTTTGTAATTACGTGTTTTATATCATTAAAATTATGTTATTGAACAATCCAGGCATCAGCACCGATGGCCTAGTGGTAGAGTGTGCGGCTGCTACTTTTGAGTACTTTGCTTTAATTTAACTTGTAATTTTTCAGAAGTAGCGAGATTAGTTAGATTTGAGTTGTTACTTTCGTGGAAATAACCAGTACCGTTTGAAAAAGGGAATTACAGTCGACTCTGCTTAATGTGATCACTTTTGTCTAAAAGTAGAACAATTAATTAATTTGATACTAGAAAGTTTCAAACAGTGTGACTAGAGTGTTTGCTTTAAAATCGCAACTATGTAGTCCTGATTGAAGTATTTAAAACGATTACCTATTGTACGTATTTTGAAAATTAAACATTCTTACAGAAAAATATCGCAGTGGAACATAAAACACTAATAAATTAATTACTCATTTTTGTAAGATTATGTATTAAAATTGACCTTCAAATGGGGAAAAAAGGAGGTTTTTAAGGGATTTCACCAGATTTTGATAACATTAAGCGATATATTGATCACATAAAACGATACATTTTGTGTTAAATTAAATAGGAGTGAACGGTCAAATTTCATAACATTATCCGATTGATAACATGAACGGTGATCACAATAAGCGGAGTCGACTGTATTCGATGTTAAATATCCGTAAAAATTTTTTTGGTACATAAATAAAATCGGGCTTAAAATAAATATACTATAATAAATCATAAAACTTGTAATTACGAGTTGGGTTTGAATTTTAGATTCTTAATTACCTGCTATTAATTAACGCAATAGGTTTTCACAGGTCGAGCGACAGAATTTTACTTAGGAATAAAATTCGAAAAACATCGTCTTTTCGATTCAATTCTTGCTCATACTATCACTGTATGTTTGTTTTTCTGCATACTCACTATTCTAAAGGAGAAATAGTTTTACAGGTGCAATACGCTTTGCGGAGTCATGCAGTGAAGCGACTTCAAAGGTTATTTGAGTGAAGTTGGAGATTTTCGACATTGCACTTCAAACCTGTTCAGTGTTCACTGTTTGAATTGAAAACTCCACTTCACTGTTTGTAAAAGGGAAAATTGACTTTTTTGCGCTCTTAAAAATCCACACATGAGAGGGAAGAGGGAAAAAATAACTATAGGCTGATATGACCCCTTGAATTTGGGGAAATAAATGTCCATTCATTGTATTTTTGATTAAATTTGAAATTTAATTTAACTTGTCTTTCTTTTCTTATTCTTTGTGATATAAACTAAGCCAAAATAAATTTGTTCTTAATATAAAAGTGTTTCCACCTTTTTTATCCAGTGAATGTTGGACTGCATTGATTGATATTCATTAAGTTGCCTCAATGACTCAGCTTCGTAGAAAGTTTTTAGTTTATAAGTCTTACTCTTCCTATTTCTCACTTTTATGCTGTGAACGAAGTAAAAATATTACTTAATTGTGAATTTAGGTGGTTTTTGAGATTTTTTTCAGCTGAAACTTAATAAGTTTGAAAAAGGGAATATGTATTATGCATGGATCTGTATTCTGAATAGGGTCCTTGAATTTCCAATACAAATTTGGTGGTTATACTATGAATATTCAATAACTTAACCAGTTTTCCCCAGATTTTCTCAAAACTTGGATTTTTGACTTATTCCCTTTTTCAAACTGACGATTCAATTGAAACGCGGTTGTAAAATGAATAGTCCGTATATATTGAACTACTCTATTTCTTTAAGCTGTCCTGATAATAATAATAGAGGATAATTTCTCCCAATTGAGATGGATGACGTCATACCGATGAGCACCGATGGCTTGATGTGCTCCACCATCAGCTCCAGGTCTTTTGTGGGTTCGTGCTCTTTGGCGTAGAACTTCTTGTGGTCCTTCAGGTCCTTGTCACCCCTGCTCTGTGAGGAAAAAAAGGTGGTTACATCTAAATCAGTGACGGATTAATGCAATTTTGTGGCAAAAAAAATTGTATGAAAATATACTGAAATTTCAAGCAAAAAGAGTGTGTCCAAGAGTCCTCCCTAGAAAAAAAAATTTTGAAGTTTTTTTCTTAAAAGTAGTGTTTAAGTTCAATTTGGGTGACTTTTCTAAAATAGGATCGCTCCTACGCCGAGCCGCAAAATTTAAAGTAAAAAAACTAGAATATAAATAGTGGTGAATATTATTAGAAACTTTTTCCATTTTGCTTTTGAATTAGCTCACGATCATAATAAAAAGATCAATCAATACAATTCAAATAAAAAAAAAACAAATAGAAACCAATTTATTATAGTCAAAGGAAGATTTTACGTAACTATTCAGGCCTTTTCCCTGATACAGGGTGTTTCAAAAGTCCGTTTCAAGGGCTTCCATTTGGAACCAACGTCTCCTAGGGTAAGGTCTACCCCTAGGTAAGTGACCCTGGAGAATCCATTGAGAAGACTTACAGCGCCCCCTAGCGGCGAAATAAAAAAGTTAAAAACATTTATTAAGAAACTAAAGGATAGATCAAACCCCTCAGTGAGAGTATTGTTGCCACTGTTATAAGTAACTCACTGAAGAAAATTTCATGAAAATACTGTGTATATTCGCGGAGATATTAGCATGCGAAAATAGCCTTTTTCCAGGCCTCAAAAATGGAAAAGTTCGCAAATTTGCAAGTTTTTCAGAGTTATTAAGTAGTTTTGTATCTTTTTAGTGAAATGAAGAAAATTTTTAGTAAAAAAAACCTTGCAAATTTTTAAACTTTTTCTTTTTTGATGCCTGAAAAAGTGCTATTTTCACATGCTAATATCTGCGAATATTCACGATATTTTCATGAATTTTTTTTTTCAGTGTGTTACTTATAACAGTGGCAACAATGCTCTCACTGAGGAGTTTGCTCTATCAAAACCCTCTATATACAAAGCCTGACAACTACGTCACTGTGACGTCAAAGGTGGCGGAAAATGAATTATAAAACATGGCGTCGTTTTGCATGTGACGTCAAAGGTGGCGGAAAATGTGACGTCACCCGTCCGAGTTGTGAGGCCATTATATAGAGGGTCTTGGCTCTATCTCCTCTAGTTTCTTAATTAATGTTTTTAACTTTTTTATTTCGCCGCTAGGGGCGCTGTAAGTCCTTTTAATGGATTCTCGAGGGTTACTTACCTTCTTACCTAAGGGTAGACCTAGGAGACGTTAGTTCCAAATAAAAGCCGTAAAACGGACTTTTGAAACACCCTATATAGGGGCGCCCCATGCCTGCTTTAAAATAAAAGCTGACATGATATAAAATTTAATTGCTTATTAATTTAAAATCCATTTTTGCTCTCAGGCAATTTATGCACGTCCCCCCCCCTATTTTGGAGCCGCTCTCCCGAATTCGTATTTTTTTTTCCACCCTGAGAGGAGAAAAGAAAACAGAACCAACAACAGATGGACATGTGATATTCGGATGCGCCGCTCACAGTAGAGCCAGTTACAACACAGAGAGCGCATTGATGGGCAACAGAGTGAATTGCAGGGTTCCCACTCAATTTCAGAAATAAAATTCCCTGACTTTTACGGCATTTTTCAGATATTTCTTGCTCTTATGAACATACCTATATTTTCAATACATGGTCTATTTTTCCCACTTTCTAAAGCCAAAATTGACACACTAACATTCAAAATTGTTCATTTTCCAGGTTTTGGGCTATGAATGAGCAATTTTCCCTGACTATCCCCTGACTTTTTAGGTGAAATTAAAATTCCCTGACTTTTCCAGGTTTTTCAGGTATTCCCTGACCAGTGGAAACCCTGAATTTTGTGGGTGGAGGCGGTAAGATGGAATATTCCATTTACAGTTATAGGTCCTCCCTGGGGGATAATTTTCTTAAAAAATATCTTTAAACTATTACTGTTAAGCTGTTTTGAGACTTAAAACTGATATAAAATAAGAATAAATAGGGGAGAAGGGGGCACATTAAATTTAAAAAAAATTGTGGGCAGTATAGAAATCTAAGTAAAAAAAAGGGATCTGGGGGTTCTCCCCCAGAAAAGTTTTGGAAATTTGACCCTTAAAACAGCATTTTAAACCGATTTTACCACTTAGTCCGACTTTCGGTGGGGAGGCCGGGTCCCTTTAACCCTTTTATATACGCCTCTGGCCCAGGGTACTGGGGATTACCCCCGAAAGATTTTTAGAGTTTAAAAAGCAAAAAAGTGTTTTTCAGACACTTTTAAGGGGTATAGACGTCCTCTGTAGAGTGGCTAATCATAATTATAAAACCTAAAATAGGGTTTAAGAAGCTTTAGGTCAGGCCCAATGGGGGGGAGGTCTGGACCCCCCCCCCCTTGGCTACGCTCCTGAATAAGAATATCATCATAGAAAACGACTTATACTACAACTCTATAGCCAAAGAAAAATAGCCTTCCGCCTTCCCCCGGGAAAATTTTGAATTTTAGCATGCCAGAAAGTGTTCTGAAATTACTTTTAGGGGATTTTTCTCGGTGGGGGGGCGGTCGCCTTCTCCGCCCCCCTTTAATCCGTCCTTGATTGAAATACATCGGGTTGGATACTCGTCAAGAGCGTTTTGTTGGCAAAAAAAGTGTATTATAATTCGGGTATACAGGGTGTTTCAAAAGTCCTTTTCACGACTTTTATTTGAAACCAACGACATCTCCTAGGGTCATGGGGCACACACCCCACACAATGTTGTGACAGCGCCTCCAAAACAAAAGAAGGATTCCTTCGAACACCTGCAGACGAACACACCAAAAAAAAAGAGCCTAAACATTTGTTTTGAGGCAAGCTGCGCACGAGTCATAAAATGATGAGACTTATTTGATCACAGGGCACGTGAGAAGCACGAGGAAGAAGTTTGAGTTTCTACCGTCTAGAACAGGTGTCACAAACGATATTGATCAATGCTGAATTAAATGCGCGGCTGATTTCCGCGCAATTATTGAATTGAATACTTAATTGTTTTTGGTAATGATAAACAGGACACCACGATAGAACCAGTGACACCTCAGATTAAGTAGGGCAGATCGGGGTAGGGTGGAACACCTTCAATAATTCTTAAAATTAAAATTAGTTATGAGTCTTCCACCAGTAAGAGGTATTGTTTCATACTTGCTGCTGTTTATCATTTTAGCTGCAAGCACCTAGGATTTTGTGAATGGGAAATATTGCTTTACCAAGTAAAAAGTAAATAACTACTCAGGCTTTTAAAGAAAATTTTCTATCTCATTCTGTTTTCTTATTTATTTATTGCATATTCTTGTTATTATTTTTAAGTGTTATCGTTGGGGTAGGACTGGACACTATGAATTGGGGTGGGAAAAAGGAATTTTTTTTCTTCCCACAGGAAATGGACTGTTCACTATCGATGAACAGAATATTATTTCAAAGTAACCTCCACCAGAAATGGTCCTCTGGAAAGTGCCCCCTCCTTGGGCTGACAAAAGGAGAAAAAAGAAAGTAGATTCTGAAAGACCAAAAATTTTTCAGTCATTTAAAAGATGTACTTTTTTCTTTCTACCTTTTTTACTCTTCCTTTTCCCTTCTCGGCCACTTTTTTTAAGCCCAGGGATTCACTTTCCCCAGATTGTTCAAACTTTTTCGTTATTAGTAATTTGTGGTCAAAATCTCTACAATTTTCTGGGGAAGAAATTTCATGGGGGATTTGGTAAGGTCTTTATAGTAAAAAAAAGTAAAATTTTGTCTATTTGCGTCCAAAAGTAGAGGTGATCATCAAAAAGTTCCCTCCCCTTGGAGTCCTGCTGGATCCACACCTGGTTTTAAGTCCGACTTGCTCATGATAGGATAGTGTTTCAAACAGAAAAAAAAATATTAGCGTAAAATCAAGAAGTTGAACTTCTGATGTATGAATTGAGATGTAAAAAAAAAACTTTCTAAAACTTCTTATCATGGGGGGTGGCAAAAACCCTGTAGTATACCCACAGACAGTAAATTAGAGTGTATAAAGGAGCGTTACCTTGACAACCAGCCCCCTGGAGTCCACCATCCAGATCTTGGCCTCGGCGTCCTCCTTGGCCACGCCCTCTTCCATCATCTCCATGACGAGCAGGTCCGCGATGCCCAGCGCCGCCTGCGGGAAAACACCGAACTTGATCAAACCAAAAGCTCGAAATTTCGTGTTTTGTTTGGGCACGAAAACACTTTCAAATCACAAATCGTGCGCTGTGACGTCACATCCAATAGAAGCCCGTTTTCTGATCATGTGAAAACAGTAAACTCAAGGGTTTTCGTGCGCTGTGACGTCACATCCATAGAAGTCCGTTTTCTGATTATGTGACTTTTCTGGCGTTTTGGCAAAAGTAAAATTGAATTTTAAATGATTTATATATATAAAACACATTTTTACCAATAATCTTTAACTACTTTATACGTATTACGAGCAGAATGAGGTCAAAATTAAGTTTCGGACAGCAAGAGGTTAGAATTTCACATCCAACGGAATTTTATCAAATTAACAATTACTTCAACTTAATCAATTATACTTCTTTTTAATCTTAGATAGATGTTTTTCAGGAGTTAAAGGGAAAACTTAAGGGGGTGAAATGCACTTTTTAAGAGGTTTAAGGAGTTTTTCACGAATTTCAGGAGGAGTACGAACCTTATGTAAAGATAGGTTTGGTAATAAGGATAATAATTATAGATGAGTTTATTGAAATCTGCAGAGGGATGTATGTCATAACTCACCTCCCCTGCTCCGTAGAAAAGGAATGTGAGATCGGACACTTTGGTCCCGGTGATCTTGACGCTCGCCAGGATGCCTGCAACCGCCACAGACGCCGTCCCTGAAAAAGAAATATAGTACTATTGGGTTTTGTTCTTTTTTTTGCTTGCAAATTCTGGGGCGTATACACAAGGGTCGTTTCCCCACCCAGTTTACAGTCACTCCAGAAAGTACTCGTACACCCCTCAAAATTGCACTAGTACTACCTCCTATAGGGCATTCGCACATGACGTCACTTGGAGGACAAAAACAACGTTGCTAAGGCTGTTGTTAGGGTCGGGAACTAGAACCATCCAATAGGAGCATTCGCACATGATGTCACTGGAGGAAAAAAAACAACGTTGCTAAGGCCGTTGTTAGGCCAAGTCATGTGATTGAAAATGCTCTATTTGATGGCCTTATGTGCCATGCGGCACGAAGCAGAGTGATGCCTACCTCCTATTACGTATAAATCACACGTGCAAAATTCAAACAAAAATTATCCTAACATAATATGTTATTCTTCCAATTACAAATCCATTACTTCCAATTGCAAAATTTCATTTTAAGAAATTAGATGGGACTAGTTTCAACTCCATGGAGGGTCAACTTGAGAAAACGCAGACGGCTCTCGTAGTTTAAAATTTCCAATTAGCCAAATTTTGTTGATTATTTTCTGAATAAAACACAAAAAATTCCATCCCTCTTCAAAAGTTCATGAGTTATGTGGGTTTAAATTTTTATGGGGTCGTCACAAATTAATTTTTGGAGTTGTTACTAACTAAGGAGGAGTCCCTCTGATACTTAAGGAGATGTTTGTATATAGGTGATCTGTGTAACTATGACGTTTTAGCTAATAATATCAAGTGTAATGAAAGAAACAACTAAATAAATTCGAAAATACAACAGTAATTTTAAGGAGTTTTAAATTAGGGAATGAGCACACAAAATACGGTAAGTTTATCACCTTATGTACTCATCTCATCTCAAAACAACGACCTTTATATAATCTCGTTATAATTCTGTGTTAGTGGGCGTTGCATAATATAACATGACGGGATGAATTCTGATCAAGATGTTAATGAGAAAACAAACTAAGTCATAAACTATATAGGAGTAAGAAACCTGTAGTGCTAACCTTGGATGTCGTCGTTGAAAGTGCAGTAGTCATTGTCGTACTTCTCCAACAGGCGAAAAGCGTTTTTGTTCCCAAAATCTTCGAATTGGATCAAGCATGTGCGGCCGTACCTGAAACAGCAAAAAAAACAATGGTCGGGAAATACTTTCTCATACAAAAATATCTGTGTGTTCTATCGAATATAATTTTAACAAGTACTTTTTACAGGGGCGCTACAGACTAAAAATCCCGGAAACCTGTTAAAGTAACGAACCTTTTATCCGGAATCCCAAATTCCAGAACTTTTAGAGATTTTTTTAAAAAAATGTCTTGTTTTAAAGGTATTTTTCGTTATGGTTTCGTTTGGCCTTATGAATCGATGAGACAGGGAATATTTTAACTACAGCCGCATGTGTGAACGTGACTCGATATCGTAGCAACGGCGGCGAAAAATGTCTTTCAGAATGACTAATTAAAAAAATTAGGGTTTAAAGAAATTAAGATATCAGTGCAAGATAACATGTATGGGTGAAAAAATTAATCGGAAGGCATAAATGTCTAAAATACTAAAGGGTAAAGAGGTGCTAAAGAAAAGTATCTTTAACCTGAAAATACTTGCGAACGGAGAGAGCTACACAGATACAACTGAAGTTTTTGCTCTATTTCTTTTCGTTTTCGATTTTTAATGGCTAACTTCAGGTTATAAAGATGGACTTTCCTATGCACCACCCTGTATATAAAAGCGTGAATTGAGCTGTCAAAAAAATAATTGAAATTGGCAAAAATTTATCTCTACCCATTCAAGGAAGGATAACTATTCAGTCACATTTAAGAAGTGTTATTGAAACAATGGGGCTGACCTCTTGACGGCGGCTTTCATGAACTCGTCTATGAGTTGGTCGTACTTCTCGCCCGTCGTCCTCTTCTGGCGCAGTCCGATGTAGTACGGGTCGTCCAACAGCGTCTATATACGGAAAGAAAGCCATGAGTTATTTTAATAAAAACGATCACAAAAAAAATTAGCTTAAAAGAAAGGAACCTTCACAATATTTTGCACTCTAACTCTAAGGCTGATGGCTCAGCCGAACTCTAGCGACGAAAGAAGCGTGAGTTTTGCATGAGTAGTGGATGCGATCCCAGCGCCCCCAGACACAAGGCATACTCCATGGTTTTTTTTTTCATTTTGGCCTCTATAAGGGCCATCCATAAATGATGTCACGGAGGGGAGAGACATTTTGTGACAAGAAGGGGGTTTAAGAATTTTGACATCACACATTCAAAATCAACAAAAAAACCTAAATAACAATTGTTTTTTCTGAAAAATGTAGTTGAAATGAAATTATTATAAAATTCATGTAGACAAAACAGGAGTTCACTTTGAAATTATAATAAAGTGGGGTGCACTTAAACTTGAATAAGGTATTCTTAACATTGGTAGCAGAGCATGACATGTGACAAAAAGAGGGTGTCGAAAAACTTATGTTCTGATACTCTGTGACTTAGGTTTGATGTATTACCTGGTTGTTGGTTCCCACGTCCAGCGTGACGGGGAGGAGCTGTGCGGGGGGGATGCCGGCCAGGGCGGTGTAGAGCGAGAGCTTGCCCACCGGGATGCCCATCCCGTTCGCCCCCAGGTCCCCCAGACCCAGGATGCGCTCGCCGTCAGTCACCACGATCGCCTGTTCACAAGTAGAAAGACACATTTTAGAAACACTTTTCATAAACAAAACTTTGGTTCGGTTGTTAGGCAAAAGGTGTATTCTATCCAGCTATGTGTTCTAAAAACAGCGTTGTGAAATATGTTTAAAATCTGATACGCATGGGCCCCCATACATAAGGGCAAAGGAGGGCCCGGGCCCCTTGCACCGAAAAAACTTACGTAAAATCTTCCTTTTGGCATAATAAATCGGCTTTTTTAAAAGATTTTTTTTTATTTAAATTCTGGACTGTATTAATCCTTTTATTATGATTGTAAGCTAATTCAAAAGCAAAATGTAAATAAGTCTTCAATAATGTTGACCGCTTTTTATATAGATACCAGTTTCTTGAAATTTTGCGACTAGGTGTAGGAGCGATCCTATTTGGATGTCACCTAAAAGGGTTGATAGGAGTTCTTTTCATCTGGCACTTTTTATATGCGCCAGATAAGACAAATTAAAACAATTTTAGAAGTCACTCAAATGAGTTAAAACACTACTTTTAAGAGCAAAATTTCAAAGCTTTCTCTGACGCCCTTTCCTTAGACGCCCCCTTTTTCTTGAAACTCAACTTTAGCGGGCTAGTGACTGGGTAACTTGTAAAAATGTTTTCTTGGCCCCCTTCTGAATTCAAACATTTTGGGTGCCCACTGCCCATATCTGATAGTGTTCTTATATTTGGATCGAAATACTGCTAAAAGAACACATTTTTTGTCTCTGAAAATTTTCAGCAACACATTCGCAAGATAAACAAAACTATTTTAGTTAGAGAAGTGTCACTATTGCATTTACTTAGCGTTAAAACGTGTTTTATGCATTTGCAATTAAGATTATGTAGTTCCAAACTGTACTACCCACATAAGGATAGCATGTCTAGTTGAAAGGTTTTTCATTTTTTAGAAATCGGAGGAGTACCTCCAATTTATATTTTTTTTAAAAGATACTCTATTGGATAGTTTTAAGGTATCTCGTTTTAATCTACTAGCAAACACATCACAACGTCTCATTAAAATTGCCTACTGTTTCATCCAAACTTCTATCAACGTAATTATCCAAGTTAATTATTATTAACGAAGAGTATCTGAGCTTGAATAAATAATATCAGTTTGATGGAACTGATAGAATTTGATAATACTTAAAAGAAAAACTTAACTTTTTCAAAGGTTAGCAGAAAATTTTTTTATCCCATTTTTTTAATTCGATAGATTACGCGAAAAGGAGCAAATATTGCTCTAGAACTAAATTGCCAGCAAAATGAAATGTAGAGAGAGCTCCAAGGACGAAAGACATAAATTAATGTGTTGAACAGTTTACCTTGACGTTGGACTCTGGCCAATTATCCAGAATGTCGTCCACCTTTCCCAGATCGTTTATGGTGATGAAAATACCCCTGGAAAGGAAAAAAAAGTGAGTTAATATAGAACGAGGGTAAAATAGCTACAGGTGGGTATAGATTTTTTTTAAAAGAACTGAAATTTACCGAACAAGATAAAATAACACTTGAATATAAAAAACCTACTAAGTTGAAGAATACGAATAAAAGACACAAAAACAATAAGGGGACGTCCCTATATTAAAAATCTGGCTTGAGCAAGCTATATTCCAGATTGAAATCAAACTTGTATCCTGAAGTGTATTTCGGTTTGAATTTTGGTTGACTTTTACTTGATTTAATCAAGCATGGAGATCAAGAAATATTCAAGCTGGATCCAGTTAAAACCAAGTCACAGATCCAGCTGGAATCTACTTGGATGTGCGTCAAGTACCGAAGTTGAGTCAGGTTGGAACATCAGTAAAAATCTGGCTTGAGCAAGCTATATTCCAGATTGAAATCAAACTTGTATCCTGAAGTGTATTTCGGTTTGAATTTTGGTTGACTTTTACTTGATTTAATCAAGCATGGAGATCAAGAAATATTCAAGCTGGATCCAGTTAAAACCAAGTCACAGATCCAGCTGGAATCTACTTGGATGTGCGTCAAGTACCGAAGTTGAGTCAGGTTGGAACATCAGTAAAAATCTGGCTTGAGCAAGCTATATTCCAGATTGAAATCAAACTTGTATCCTGAAGTGTATTTCGGTTTGAATTTTAGTTGATTTTTGTCTTGATTTAATCAAGCATGGAGATCAAGAAATATTCAAGCTGGATCCAGTTAAAACCAAGTCACAGATCTAGCTGGAATCTACCTGGATGTGCGTCAAGTACCGAAGTTGAGTCGGTAGTAAAATTCTGGCTTGAACCAGCTATATTCCAGATTGAAATCAAACTTGATTCCTGAAGAGCATGTAGGTTTCAATTTTGTTTGATTTTTACTTGATTTAATCAAGCTAGGACATATCAACCTGGAATTTCCCTTGAATATTGCTGGACTTAGGCAAGATTGAAACATCCAGTGAAAGGGAGGAGGGGGTCCAGCAAAATCTCACTGGGGGGGGGGGAGATGGGAGTCAATTAAAATCTCATTAAGCGTCAAACCGACAAGACGAAACAAACCTTGCCAAGATCATTATCAAAGGAATTTATTTATAAGTTAGAGACAGAGGGGCGTCATTTCAGTTTTTGGTTGGGGTGGGCAAGGATTTTTTTAAGTGGGGATGAGCCAAGCCGTAACCATACTTTTGGATTCTTTTTTTGGGGCGGGGGTCTGGGGGTCCCCCCCTGAAAAGTTTTGAAAATTAGTCTCTTAAAGTAGTGTTTCAGCTCATTTTGAGACCATTTGGGTTACATCCAAAAAGAACAATTCCTTGTAAACCTCACAATTTTCTAGGGAAAAAAGTTTTAAGTAAGCATTAAAGTTTCGAGGGGGCTGGGGGTCCTCCCCCAGAAACTTTTTTGAAATTTGACCCTCAAAAGTAGGGTTTTAACTCCTTTTGAGACTTTTTGAGTTACACCCGATGCTTCTTGTGAAAGCTACAGAATTTTCAAGGGACTTGCAGCTATTTTTTACATAACAGTGGAAACCTTGGGTGGGCAATTGCCCCCCCTGCCCCCCTAATGACGCCCATGGTTAGAGAGAAAATCTCAAGGAAGAATTTGAGGGGGATGGGGATCCAGCAAAATCTCACCAAGGGGAAGGAAAAGGTGCAAAATTTGGAGAAAAAAAATACTTTACGTAATTTAAGGACGTCCCCTAAGGAATTTTAAATAGCAGAGGGGGCACTCCTTTAAGGGAGTAGGGGGTTTTGAAGGTAACAGATAGGGTTGTAATAATTTCGTGTAATCCCACTTTTAAAGCTTGTTTTTCAATACTATTAAAACGCTAAAATAGGCATTTTTTCTACTTTTAGTCTTCATTTAGCAGTAAGCCTAAAACATAATGTTAATTTAATTTACAATTTTTTTTAAAGTAAAGATAATTGGAACCGTACTGATAATTTTATCCTCCAAAAAGGGTTTGAATCAGGCATGAACAATTAGAAACCTTAATTAATAAATTAATTCATGTGATTAAAATCATAAATTAATCAATTTAACGTTCGACTGAGAAAGATTTTAAACAATTTTAAAAATTTCAATTTGATTTTTGAGTTTATAATTAGGGTTGATTGGTTAATTTGGGTCTACTGGCATTCCTTTATGTATATAATTAGGGAAACATCTTGTTATAACATCCCTCTGAGGAAAAGCCATGGGAAATCCTATCGAAATATCGAGACCTTTTCTCTCTAAGGGACCATTTACAAATTACTGCACACACCTACAAGGGAAAGAGCGGATTCTCCTAATACACTCTGAAAAACCTATTGATTATTGATGTATCCAAAGAAGATATTCGATTTTTTTCCCAAGAGGTTATAGGAACTTTTAACTATCAAAATTGAGTTCTAAATACATATAACAATTGTAGATTAAATGTTAATTAGGGGACATCCATAAATTACGTGAGGTCAAAAAGGGGGGAGGGGTTTTGAAAAATCTCACCAAATCTCACCAAGGGGGGAGGGGGGTCGATTAAAATCTCACGTCAACTTTTAAGCTAGAAATTATACGATTTTCTTTGTTTTTTAAGTATGAGAAAGGAATTTTTTTTCAAAAAGTTGTATATAGAGATAAATCTCACGTGGGGGGGGAGGGGGGGATCCAGCAAAATCTCACTAAATCTCACCAAAGGGGGAGGGGGGGGTCCAGATTTTAGAAAAAACACCTCATGTAATTTATGGATGTCCCCTAAGTACCTACTCACAGTTTCTACTGATTTGATAATTCCTTTTACTATTGCCCCAACTGGATCTTCTAATGATGTACTTTTAATAACCCTTTTAAAATTTAAGTCAAGTCAAAAACAGTTCAAAGGGGGTTCAGGGGTTCTACTGTGGAATTTTTTTTGAAAATTGCACCGATAAAAACAGGGCTGTAACACATTTCTGAAATAAAACTGAAAAGCGTATTACCTTCTATTTAGTTTGATTAATGATTATAAAGGCATTACATTTTGTGGCCGAGTGCCGTGAAAATCTCTTCGAGGGCTGCGGGTTGGACCACACTGATATAGGTAATCCCTCAAGTATCCCCTTTTTTAACATTCAATGTTAATCGAGTTTAAATTTAAAGCTTCAAAAACTTGATAAAAGAGAGTAATAGAGGTAATGCGACAGCTATAGCGGGTATTCCATTCCATCTAATTAAATGACAATCGTAATTTGCGCGCGATCCCCCTACTCGGTTCTGCTTCGGAGAAGTTTCTCCTTCAGCGAGCAGATGTTTTCCTCCGGTGACAGAGCATTCTGGAGCGGAAAGGAAAGTGAAAAACAGAGCTTTATACGTCTGTTTACATGCTTCCCCTTTGATTATTGCATCAGCGCTTTCATTCGGTACAAAATCTAGTTGTCAAGGGCAGTGGTTCTTATCCTTCTGAAAGTTCCATGCCCCCCAAATCTGTTTTTTTAAGGATAGATGGGGTTCAGCCCTTTAATTTTTATTTCAACAATGTAATGCAGATTTGCGTGCTTTCGTAATTAATGTAGAATTTTTAGAAAATTGAAGGGTTGAAATTGAAAACTGTAGCAATCGAATGTGTTTAAATTTAATTTGTAACAGTACTATAACCATGTCTGAAAAGGAGGTTTCGAAAATTGTTAATATTCCCTTTTCTAATTTCGTTACTTGGTATCAAATCAAGTTAAAATCCTGTTCTTTAGGATCAAATTTCCAAAATTGTTCAGGGGGGACCCCCAAAACCACCTTTTGTACTTGGAACTTTATTACTTAAATGTTTTAAAAGTTCATCAAAATTCAAATCCTACCTAAAAATATATATCCGAAATTCGGATCATTAGGAACACCAAAAGTATTTTAAAACCAATTTTTTAAAGTCAAATTTCCAAACATTTTCTGGGGGAGGACTCCCATACCCCCTTTGATACTTGTAACTTCCTTACTCATAATTTTTCTTATATTTAGTTCTTTAAGACACAAATTCTACCTAAAAATGTATTAAAAAGCTACATTGAACCTATTAAATATGCATGGGAATAAGGCTGAGGAATAATTTTGAACCTCCCGAAATTAATTTATATATATGCCACTGAAAGTGAATGATACTGGGAATAAAATGTGCTCTAAATGTAATACTTAATGCTAATTTTTATTTATGGAGAATTTGGCTGTTCCTTCAACATCATTCATTTATTAGTTAAATTCTATTTTCTACATCACTAAACTAAAGAAAACTCAATCTTAATATTTAGAGCTGTATGCTGTGTACAAAACGCATTCAGTGTCAACCTCCTCAGCCGCTTTTTTTGGGTTAATTAACTGAAAGGTCGTTTCAAAAAGCACACATCTTCGTTTCCCCGTCTGATGTGAAGTTTTTAATTACCGGTTGCGCAAAGGTGACTGGGTAGGTGTGTCTTGTGGGCGTGGGTGCTTTTTCGTCTGTTTGCACGCGCGGCGACGTCACGGAACTGCACCCCCGATCGTGACGTCACACTTTCGAGACATCAAGGTCGATCGGGTTTTTAATTGCACAGTAACAGTGAATATCAATTGGGTTTTCGTCGTTTTAAATTCTAATGATACATCAAAAGAACAAGGTAATTAATTAAATACAGTGTCATTAGAGTTTACGTCGCCAATTCGAATATTTCCGATTCTTCCTTTTCAAATAACTCTCACAAATTTGTTTTTGGGAATTTTGAAAATATATTTATAGAGTGTTTTCAGGTGACGTCACGACCAGCTATTTTCTTTTAACTGTTAACCTTCTGCAGGGCTTTTAACTGTTGCTAAGGCGGTTGCTAGGTGACGAGGTATATGTTGTTATGGCGTTTTTGTTAGGTGTGGGGTCACGTGATTACAAATGCCCCAATAGAAGAATTCCACGACCAGTTATTTTCTGTAACTGTTAACCTTCTGCAGGGCAAAAAACTGTAACCTTCTGTTACTAAGGCCGTTGTTAGGTCCGAGTCATGTGATTGAAAATGCCCTATGCTGATGTAATAAAACAATGCATGACTGCACGATACCTTACTGCTTACAAACAACAGTGGTAAGCGGGTTTTATGAAATTACAGAAAAATTTGTGAAAAATAAATTATATTTTGATATTGGATCATCAGATTTTCGAAGACTTATAAACATTGAAATGATCATGATTAAAACTTTTAAGACGTTTAAGGATACATTTTCACACGAAAAAAGATCCTATACAATAGAGGACGTGCATATTTTTAAAAATTTCTTGTGTTTAAAATAAAATTGTGCAAAGTTTCCAACTTAACTTTCATTTCACAAAGCGCATTATAATTAGCTTCACACGTGTAAAGAAAAAATACTCGTGTCTTCAAACGACAAAAGAATCTGACGTCACAATATTCATGATGCTCGTTTGCGTCACAAGTTGCTAAAAGGGTGTGTTTTCGTATCTTCTAAAATTACTTCCTTCCATTTTCGAAAAACTCGAGCAAACCAAATGAGGGGGAAATGTCAACAGCTGGCTTTTTTTTTGTTTACAAGTGTCCTTAATCGTGTCGTCACAAGGTGTTTTTACGATTGTTTGAAGAGAAGATTCTTTAAAAAATTTCATTCGAAAAAAAATATTTAATTGACTTGAAATTTTGAATGACTGCCTAATAGAATGTTTTCAGGTGACGTCACGACCAGCTTTTTTTTTAACTGTTAACCTTTTGTAGGGCTTTTAACTGTTGCTAAGGCGGCATCCTTTGCCAACGATGATAATATTCAAGAAAGAATATGCCATAGTAAGTTGAGTAGTATATTAGGGTTTTTAAAGAATATTTTGAGAACATTCCTAAAATTTTATAAAAACAAGGGGGTAAGACATTCCAACTACAGTATAACTATAGCCTCACTGAGTGATGAGGCCATGAGCAAAAGCTGTTACATATAACGTGTGACTGAAAGTCACAATCAGCTGCTGACAAGGAAACGTTCTCAGGCTAAACTCACAAAAACGGACGAAAATTCTATAGGCATAAGAAGATGACCCAAAACACTTACTGTAAAAAAAATTAGCTGTGGAATTACGGTAGAAAAGCTATAAAAATTTCTTACAAATCATCATTTTTAACGCCAAACGCAACCCTATTGGGCGAGAAATGAAGAGAAACCGCCAAATTAATCAAATGTACGCCAAAGTGGTGATAACTGAATGGATTCGGCAACTCAGAACCCAATTTTCAATATTAATTTACTCCTCTTCTAATGAAATGCTAATTTTTGCACAATAAGTGTTTTGAGTCATCTTCTTATGCCTATAAAATTTTCGTCCGATTTTGTGAGTTTAGCCTGAGAACGTTTCCTCATAATGCTTAGCCTCGTTTCCCCAAGCGAACTTGGTCCTCATTTTGTCAATCCCGGAGCGATGTAAAGGCTGAAAGGTTAGGAACATCACATCTCTATAAATATAGAACCACCGAAATGACGTCAGAAGAAGTCTCACCTGGGTCTCCTGAATATCCTGCTGTACTTGAGGCAGGCCTCCCCCACCACTGGGGTGTACACGTAGGGCATCAGGTCCTCAGTGTGCTCGTTTAGGACCCGATAGAACAGGTGCTCGTTTGTGTCCTGACAAAAGAGACAAAATATATATACACAGTTCCATGCAGAGAAATCATGCAATTCATTTGTGAATGATAAGTTAATAATCACGATATCGAATGACGATACCATGTATAACGTATGTTCCTTTTTAGTTCTGTTACCTTCCCCCCCCCCTTTTTAGAACGAGGATAAGAGTGTGAAGAGAGAATCTCAAGGATGAAGAAGATCAAGAGGATGTGAGGATCAAAATGGTAAATAATCCCGATCAAAGAAAAAGAGTTGGTCAATCAGAAATATCAAAGGGAATGTCTTAATTAAACAAATGCACTAAATGAGTTTCGCCCATTAGAACTATTTTAGAAAAATATTATGGCTTTTTCAGAACTGTAAAATTACTTATTAATTGACATTGCTTTCCTCCCTCATCTTATACCGATGAATACAAATCTACTAAATAAATAACAAAATATATTTTTTTTAAATTCAACAGGTACTATATACAATTTATGTAATTGAATACTGAAATTTACAACAAAAATGAACATCTACACATTTCTATGGGTTTTTAGAGAAATGTTTAGGGATAAAGAAAGATGGATGTGAGGGGGATAGGATGAGAGGAGAGGAGAGGATAAAGAAGATGAAAGAGATGCAGAGAATGAGAGAGATGAAGAGGGTAAGAAGAATAAATTGGATCCAAGATGAAAGGTTGAAGAGGATCAGGGGGATCAAAAGGATGAAAAAATTGAAAGACGAATAGAAAAGATGAAAGTGATTAGAAGGAAGAAAAGAAAGAAATGGAGAGGATGAGAGAATAGGGAGGGTTTAAATAATGATGAAAGGATGAAGAGACAGTGTGAATGAGCCTTTATTTGCAGCTCCTTGAGGAAGAGGTAGCGGGGAACCAGAAGAGTAGCAGAATGTGAGAATGACCACCTAGACTCATAAGGCCATAGAAGCTCGAAATCGTGACGCGAAATAGAAGACATAAGGCTGGGCGCGCACGAGTGACTAAAGTCACGGCGACCAGGATTAGGCCGGCCGCTAGTTGAAGCGCAGGAAGGGTGCGCGAGGCAGAGCGACTCACGATCACGTGATCATTTGATTATCACTTTACCCTGCCTCACGGAGATATGTTCGCTAGTTGGGTCGCAGGCATTCTGTGGCGCATGCGCCGTGAACTTTCCGACAATTCGCTATATGCCGCCATATTGTTCCGCGATTCGAATCTATGCGGATTGCTTTTACACTTTTTGTGGTTCATTAGTTCCACAAACACTAGAACAATTACTTATTATCAAAAATAGTCTTCTCTCAATATATTGTGAAGGTAAAGTAATAGAAATCTAGCGTACAATATATAATTATTTGCAAGTGTATGTTTCTGGCGCCACCTGTCGTACATACTTACAAGTAATTATACACTGACAATAACTTTCGTATTACATTAATGTCTGATGATTGTTTTTTGATAATTTAGTAACTGTTTTGGTGTTTGTGGAACTATTTAAATTCCCCGTTTGCGATTTTCCGTACCTTTCTCGCTTCTTCTACGTGTTTTGTCATTCTAAATATGGCCCCAAATTCACAGTAAATTAAGGATAAAATCTGCTCATTCTAATTTTTTTTTGTTGAATAAGGCCTATTTAAAATATTAATTATTTTTTATTGTGATTGAAACAGTTTGTGTGACATTTCCCGAGATGAGAAATGATAAAAAAGCTTAATTTTCTGAGGCTTATTATAATAGATAATTGTAAAAAAAATTCTTACAGCATAGGGCATTAAGGTATCCCATCTTTCTCTACTATCAAATAGATCACTATCACGACTTATAACCTGCGATTCCATTAAACAATTTAAAATTTTCAACCTCATTTAAGATAAAAAAAGAAGTTATAAAACTAAGATGAAAATATTATATTATAGCTGAATATATAATATTAATATTATTAAGCTATTTTAATAAAAATAAACTCTGAAAGCTAAATAAATTTAACCGTCACCCGAAATATTTGGAGCGTCCCCTCAAAATATGGTGTTTTAGGTTCAAATAATGTTAAAAATATGAAAAAGAAGATGCGAGTAGCGCGAAAATATTTTGCAATTAATAACTTTACTTTATCCATTCTGGAGCAAAATATCAAAAAAAAAACAATGGAAATGACAACCACGCCGAAGTAAATCCCACGCCGCTCACTGCAGTCACCCGTTGAAAACTGCCCTTCAATGACTGAGTATGGTGAGCCACGGTTCCTGCTTGAACTGCGCAGGTCACGATGCGCCGTAACTAGCGCTGTCGCATTCAGATACACAGCATGCAGAGTTTCGCCGTGAGTCGCTCTGCCTCACGCACCCTGCCTGCGCCTCAACTAGCGGCCGGCCTTACTAGTATCAAAAATATCACTAGAAAACAATGGATCTCTATGAAGAAATTCTTGGCAATCGGCCAACTGTCACGTCGCCTAGTGTGCGCACTCTTCAATCACTCTTCAAGTGTTTCAATAGCCAAAGCAACAATTTTGTCTTTGTCACCGTGACAAAAGTCGCCCGAGCGCGCTCGCCCTAAGACGTCCCTCTCCATATAGCTTTTGTGGACAACAGCGCAACTCCAGTCTGAAATCTTGTACCTTGCGCTGTTGTTGAAAAGTGACGCCTTGGCTACTATTTCGCGTCACGATTTCGATCTTCTCTGGCCTTATGAGTCATAAGTGGCCATGGATAAGATGACCAAGAGTATGAGAGGGATACAGCAGAGGGTAAAAATGAAGACGAGTATGAGAGTTGAACAAGGGGATACCTGCAGGAATAGGACGCAGCTCCTTGGAGGAAGAGGGAACCAAAAGAGTAGCAGAATGAGGGATAAAGAGGATGAGAGAGAGGTTGAGATCATAAAGAGTCGGAAGGATAGAGAGATAAGATGAGTATGAGAGATATACAGTAAAAATGAAGATAGGTATAAGACGAGGATCAAAATGATGTGGGATGATCAGAAGGATGGGAGAGTTGAAGGGGATTGGATAAGAATGATAAATGGTACGACCTGCAGCTCCCTGAGGAATAGGTATCGGCTGAGGTCCTCTCCGTAGCTGTTAAGGTTCTCGAGCACCGCCTGCACTTGCAGCTGCACGGGGCGCACGGCGGCAGGGAGCAGCCCTTGCAGCCCCAGGCTCGCGCGCTCACTCTCCTTGTGCGCCAGACCCTGCAAAGCAAACGATTTTTAAATCTCTTTCATACATTACTCCACATTTTGGCATAGAAACACTCCCGACATTATTAGGGCACCTATACTAAACAGTAACGTTCCTTGACCCTAAAGAAACAAAACAAACAAAGTAGTTCCCATCGCGGTGTCTGTATTTTGAGTGACATGAAGAACGCCAATTTAAAAATATGATTAGTTTGTTAAACACTTTTGTGTATATAGTGTCTTTCTATCACGATTTGCCTACCGAAACTCCTCGTAGCAACCCAACAGGCTTCGTGTTTACTCATTTTCTCCTTCCTTGTAGTGACGTACTGGGTTCAGGAAACGTTAGCTGTCGAGTACAGCAACCCGCGGACCTATGTCGTGCGAGTTTTTTTTTTTTTCAGATGAGAAGGAAAAACAAAATTTTAGATTTTAATTCTAAGTGATTACTTAGTCAAAATATATATAAATACTTAAAATATATAAAATCTAAAATTCCAGTATCTATTCTCTCCTGTAAAACAGGACAGCGCAATCACTTAATGAACGAAAAAGTGTGAACAATCTGGGCAAAGTGACCCTCTTCAAGGGGCCTCTTGGCTTTAAAAAAGGGGCTTTAATGACAAACATTTTTGGTCTTTCAGAACCTAACTTCTTCTTTCTCCTTTTTACGCCTTTCTCTCTTCCCCCCCCTTCTTTTTCACTTTCCGGAGTGCCCCCCTTGAATAGGTTTAGGCCAGTGCTAAGAATGGGAGGACATCTTCCCAACAAAATATTTTGTTTCTAGCAAAAAAGGGGCGAGTCCCTCCCCCCCCCAAAAAAAACAAAAAATCCAGTTACAGCACTGGTTAAAGCATAGAAAATTTGATTTTGAAATTGTCTATAATCATATAACACTGAAAAAGAATTTGATCCTGTTTTAAAAGGTCAAAATTTTAAAAACAATCTTGGGGAAGAACCCCCAGAGCCCCCTTTTTAGTGAAAAGTTACAAACAATCCCAAAATCTAGGGACAAAAGTTAATTATACAGTTGAAAAGATTATTTTGGGGCAATTAATCATGGTTTTGAAAAAACCTTCTGGGGAAGAATCCTAAATCCTTGGTCCCCCCTAATTTTCAGGAGCCGACGAAGCCAATCTTCCCTGCTATCAATGGGACTTCCCCAAGCATTTTTTTTTTTTTTTTTTGCCACTGACCATGTTGGCACGCAGGGTTCACGTCAAAGCACTCATCTCTTTCTATACCTCTCTACGTTGGAGAGAAATTATGATGCAGAAATTTGTTTCATTGTATTTGAGATGGAGCTAAGTAAGCTAAGACAATTAACAAACACCGGATGCAACATGGAAACAACAAACGAGCCTGCTATAACAAACGCACATTGGTTAAGATAAACTGAATGGTCAGTTTGAAAAAAGGGTTTAGTACACTTTCGTCTCCTAGTCAAAAATCGTGCACTTTCATCCCTTTAGGGCAGTGGTTCTCAACCTTTTTCACAATTGTACCCCCAAAAGAAAAATATATTTCCCTGCGTACCCCTCGCATGCAGTTGCAACCATTGGCATCGTCGGCTCCTGAAAACTAGGGGGGGGTGACCTAAGGTAAGGATTAGGTATTCCTCTCCATAAGGATTTTAAAAAATTATGATAACTACCCCCCAAGAAAACCTTTTTCGTAAAAGCTCCCGTTCAATGATTTTAAGTTAGTTTTAAATCAATTAATTAACTTTTGTCCCAAGTTTTAGTGAATTGTTTGTAACTTTTCACTAGAAAGAGGGGTCTTAATTTTGGAGCACTAAATTTCTGAGGTTTGAGGGTCCTCTTCCAGAAAAATTCTGGAATTTCGCCCCTAAGAGAAGGGTTTTCCGACTAATTTTGAGATCTTTTGGGTTACATTCGAAGAGGACCGCTTCTTGTATAAGTTCCATAATGTTTAAGTAAAAAGAACAGTGTAAAATTTTATGTAAAATTTCGAGGGAGGTTTGATCCCCTTACCCCCCTTTGATGCGGCCCTGATTCCACAAACGTAAATTCATTACCTATTTTTTACATTGTTTATCTTCTTAAAAGGTCGCTATACTTGACAGCAGCGTTTCTTGAACCCAGTACGTCACAAATGCGGAAGGAGAAATCGGTAAACACGAAGCCTGTTGGGTTGTTAAGAGGAGTTTCGGTATGCAAATCGTGATTGAAAAGCACTATATATACATGGGTTTAACAAAATAATCATATTTTTAAATTGACGTTCACTCAAAATTCAGACACCTCGATGGGAACTACTTTGTTTGTGAGTGACGTCATAGGGTCAACTTAAGTTGCTGTCTAGTATAGTCCTCTTTACGATGGCGTAATTTTTATACGCCCCCTTTCCTCTTCAGGGGTAAACCCGCAATTCGACACCACTGACCCCCAGAGAGCCCGTGTGAGTCACGCACTTTGCATTTTAATGACCGCGTAGAACAGACAAGAAGTATCTCTCGAAGGTCACACGAGCCTGTTTTGAAGGACAGACGAGTTCGCTTGCATGTTCGTGCGGCGGTCACCTCGGGAGATACTTCACACTTTCATGCCGATCGAGGAAAAAACCTCTCTCTCAAGGATTTAAATAAATTAACACATCCCCACGGCCAACTAGGAAAGTCCAGAGCGATTTTAATAATATCAATAATAAACTTGATAAAGTTTGGAAAACACTGATGTGTATTCAACAGTGTATGGAAATATGACCCTTAAGTAAAGTTGAGGTCTGGGGGGGTCCTCTCCCTCTAGAAATTTTCCCCTCAATATAGTTGTTTTAGGTCATTTTGAGACCCTTTAGATTACACCCAAATAGCATCACTGCTTGTTGTAATAAGCGGTAGAATTTTCAATGAAAAACAGTAAATACAGTAGTAAATTTCGAAAATTGTGGAATTTTTACCCTTAAAAGTAATGCTTTAAACTCATTTTGAGACCCTTTGGGGGTGAATCCAAAGAAGACCACTCCTTTTAAGTCGCATAATTTTCAAGAAAACAGACAGTACAAAAATTTATGTCAAAATTTTGGGAGGGGTATGAACCCCTCCCCTCAGATACGGCCATGATTAGGCCCAAAGCTAGGTTTTTGTACTCACTCGATGAAATATGAATAATAGAGTGAAAATATGAATAATAGAGTTCCAAGTACACAAGGGGGTTCTCCCCCCATAAAAGTTTAGGAAATTTAAATTTAAAAGGCAGTGTTTTAACCAGTTTTGGTACATCCAGTCCAATTTTCGGGGGGGGGGGGCTTATATACGCCCCTTTTATTCACCACACTCAGGAGGATGCAGAAAAGACCTTGAGGGAAAACGATTGGGAGAGTGCAACTCTCCGATCCGAACTTTGTCGTCTATTATGTACAGCTGAGGAAAAAAAAAACGTTACAGTTATTTTTTAGGCTTGGCAATTTATCGATGATTTGGCGCTTCTTGCGTTTTTGTTTTTATTTACGCGTTTTCAAACAACACGAAAATTAGCTCAGTGCGATTTTTGACTTTGAAATTACTAATAAACTAATATAAACAAACAAAATTAAAATAATTTAATCATAATACTTATATGCTTATTAAAGCTTAAAAATTTTAAAAATAACCTTACCTCATGTTACATGTTTCGACAATTTAAAACTGAAATATTAATGAAAATCGGTTCACTAGTACTGGTAGGTTGTCAGAAATCCGTGTTTAGCATTCGGGTGTTGGCGACTAATTTCAGGCTTTTAATATGAATTTTTCAGATTTTGACGGTCTGCCATGGGTTTGTTTAGCATCCAAATTAAATGAAACTCGGTGATGAGGGTTAAATTACTATGATCTTTAATAAAATCGAATAAAAATTGAGGGTCGCCATGAAAAAAGATGCAATTTTTATTGCGCTGCACCAGAAGACGACCTCTGAGAGAAAAATAGTCAATTAATTTTTTCAAGCATACACTAAATCCTGAAAAATGACACCAAAAGCATCTTTCTAACCCCACCCGTTCTCCCGCAAAGTCTACTGTAACGTTTTTTTTTTCCTCAGCTGTACTACTGATTTTTTCCTTGAGAAATGAAAGAAGTGAATTGAGTCGTCTAGTTTCAAAACCAGATGGATCATTTTTTTTCAATTTATGTTATGTTCTGATAGTTAAAATACAGATCTAGCAAATAGCCAAGTTTTAAGCTTCAACAAAAATACAATGTTTCATGACTAACACTAATTTTGAGGGAAATCTGTGACAAAAAACAGTGTTTTAAAAATTTTATGCTGAAAAGTGCTCCAAGTAAATCTATAAGCTTGTTGATAATGTAACCATCTCCAACCATCTTAAATAAAAAATAAGGGTTTTCTAAGTGCATAATTTGTTTGAATATTTAGTTTTTTGTTGTTCCTGAAAAATTAAGAAAAAGTGACTTATCTAATTTTGAAACTAGACGACTCAATTTGTAACTCTTACAAATGATTTATCTTCTTGAAAAATATGCCTAACACTAACACTTTTTTTTCTACCCATCACACAAACAGAGATTAAGACTATGTTCTTTAAACTAGCAACGTAACTTTTTGCTAGATGCAAATTTTATGCTGCGCGAGAAATTTCTGGAACGAGAAGTCTGCTAATTACAGGAGAGAAGACGAAAGAAATAAGAAGCTTTTTTAATCAAAGAGTCGATTTCAAAGCCGCGCTGCTGACGTCGAGTAATAAACTGGATTACTACATGACAGAAAAACCGGGTCAGTTCCTTGAAACGTTCCGAGGAAATTCATTCCCGTGTATTTCGAAACGCGATGACGAGGTATATTTATTTAGTAGAGAAAGGGTTTCACTAGTGAAAAACGCTTTCAATGAGCCTTATTCCCTTCAAAATGAGCTAAAACGCTATTTTGAGGGGGAAATGACCAAAAATTTCTGGGGGGGACTCCCAGACCCTCCATATTACTTGTTGGAATTCCCGTTTTTTTTTTACAAAATATTTAAATTAAGTTCAACAAAATTAATATTAAATGAGCCAGACATGTAAAACTTAACTTTAAAAAGTACTCGTAAGGAGGTACCTCAGAAAAAAAATGTTTGGTCAAAACCCCTTCCGAAACATAAGTCTATAGTTACGGCTCTGTGGAAAACCAATACACAATGATGTGACCAGATTTTTCAAACTAAAAATCAGAACAAACCAACACTGGCAAAGGTATTTTTCATAGCAGGTTCAAAATGCTGATAACGGAACAATTTCAAATCACTCCAGCACAAATAAAATTTTTAGAAATTTGCTCTTTAAGGTGGTGTTCTAACTAATTTTGATACCCTTTATGTTAGACCAAAAGAGGGCCACTCCTTGGGTGACGTCCATAAATTACGTGAGGTAAAAAAAAGGGGAGAGGGGTCAAGCAGAATCTCCCCAGGGGGAGGGGTCCAAAATTTGGAAAAGGAAAAAACTCACTTAAGTTATGGACGTCCACTTGTAAGTCGCAGAATTTTTAAGGAAAAACAGTACATATAATGGATTTGAAAATTTCGAGAGGGGTTGGAGTCCTCCCCCAGAAAAATTTTGGAATTTGCACGCTTAAAAGTGGTGTTTAGACTCATTTTGAGACCCTTTGGTTCTACTCTGCTGTCATATATTTTTCAAGGTGAAAAAGAGCATAATAATTTCCGTTCAAATTTCGGGAGGGGGTTGAACCCCTATAAACCCCTCCTTGGATACGACCCCGAATCCAATTATATTTTCCACAATCAATATACCTAAAAGGTTTATTTGATTATCATAAGTGCGAGAAAAGGCGGAAATAAGAGACCGAATTTCTCCACGAACACTTGTTCTGTTTATCGATTTTATTATCCTGAGAAGTCCAGTCTGCGCCCTCTATGCAAAAGGGTCAATGACATCACCGACTGACTTTCAAAATGTCCTAAGCGAAAATGCACATAAATTAGTTTTCTTAGAAATTGAATTCTATTTCCCCTTGGCGCTGAAAAAGTGCTATTTTCACTTGCTAATTTTTCCTCGAATATGGAAAATATTTTCGTGAAATTTTTTTCAGCGTGTTTTTTATGACATTGCAATCAAATTTTTTATTTGTTTTTGTTCTATCTATATTAGATTTTTAATTTATTTTTCTAACTTTCTTATTTTGACACTAAGGACACTGCTGTCGTTTGCATTAGAGGTCGGGCGTAGTCGCTTCTTTACTAATACCGTTACCTAACTAAGCTTACAAGGAAAGATTCTCAGGCTTAACTCACAAAAACGGACGAAAATTTTACAGAAATAAGAAGGTGACTCAAAACATTTACTGTGAAAAAATTAGCTGCGGAATCACAGTAGGAAAGCTGTAAAAAAAATCTTAAAAATGATCTTTTAGGAGAGGAGTAAATTAATATTGAAAATTGTGTTCTGAGTTGCCGAATCCATTCAATAGCACCACTTGGCGTGCATTCGATGAATCTTTTTCATTGACGGATTCAGTCATTTAAGGATTGGGAGGTTTCTCTGCATTTCTCGCCTATGTTTCATTTGGAGTTAAAAATGATGATTTTTAAGAATTGTTTACAGCTTTTCTATTGTAATTCCACAGCTAATTTTTTCTTCACAGTATGTGTTTTGAGTCCTCTACTACCCCCTGTAATTTTTCCCCCACTTCTGTGAGTTTAGCCTGGTAACGTTTCCTTGTTAGCTTTTTTTAGCTCTTTCCGTTCACAAGTATTTTCAGGTTAAAGGGACTTTCCTATATGCACCCTGTATATCAGTGATTCTTACGTCATTCTTTTCCACATTTCAGAATTAGCGAACGCGGTTATATCCTCAATCTGTTCGCTCTGATTCGCCTCCTTAACCCTAATCGTTTTCCTCCCAAGTGCAACAGGTCGCTTCTATTGATCGGCGGGGAACCCTCCCTCCGAAATAGAAAAAAATATTCGGACTCATCTCGTGAGTCGACGAAACCTGCTAAATGGACTTTTCGTTGTTTTGAGTGAAAGAGCAAAAATCTTTCACAAGGTAGGGAGAGTAAAATAAAACCTTTTATGAGAAGGCTATGGGTACAGTTAATGATGAGTGAGAATTTCATTTTATACGTTGGTGGATATTCTGTATCTTGACCGTTGAAAGCCAAGAATCATCTCCTCGAAATTAGAATTAAATGTACCAAAGCAAGTTAAAACCCTGTTTTAGGGATCAAATTTCCAAAAATTTTCGGGTGGAGGACCCCCAGACTTATCCCCCCCCCTTTTGGTACTTGGAACTCTATTATTCACAACTTTTCTAAGTTCATCAAAAATTGCGAATCCTACCTAAAAATGTGCTAAATTCCTAAAAATGTATGTCCGAAATTCGGACTAAGTATCAAAACTAGTTAAAATCCTGGTTTTTTTGGGGTCAGATTTCCAAAACCTTTCTGAAGAAGCAACCCCCCATAACTTTCCTGAAGTTCCTTAAGATGCAAATTCTACCTAAAAATGTATTTAAAAGCTACACTGGACCATTAAATACGAATGGAAGAAGCTGAGGAATATCCTTTCCCCAGTACAAAAATCTAGCTTTAGAGCTGATAATTACTAATTTTTTGGAGGATATTTGGGCCCCTCCCAAAACAATCTACTATTATACGCCACTGGTTCTATACATACGATGTGTTTTGTGTTCCTTCTTTACTGAAAATAAATTCAGACTGGATCAAGCACATAAAAGTTCATTGTAACTGTAACCCTTTTTTTGTGAAGATGCTTCGTTTGATCAGTGCGTTTCTACACCCAGCAACCTCTTTAGTGCCCTTATAAAATACTACTTTTTATTCTCCTTAACGTTTTATTATCAACGATATCCTGAAACAATATTAATAACTTTAGTGGAGCATTTTTGAGCCGGTAAAAACAAATAAGTGAAAAAAAGGTCCGGTTTTTGTAAAAATCTACTCAAAATTTTATGAATTTGAAGTTAGCGTTTAATTATAGTTTTTATCACCCAGGAGTCTGGTTTTGTGAAAATAGGGTCCCATATTTATAGTATTGTAAAAGATAGTGTCTGCTTAAAGGATAAAATACTTTGTGAAGGGTCCGAAAACGGACCCAATTCCTTCTAAACAGACCCCTGATTATATAATTAGGTTTTAACTGCTCTTAAATTTAAACTAGCTTTTTCTTTAAGAGTTACCTAAGACTTTGAATTGAGTTAAAAAGTTTTTGAAAAGTTATCCTGATAATGACAAAAAATCTAGTAACATTGGATTTTTTTTTAAATTTACATACTACTAATTTTCATCTTTCATAGCCGTGATCTTACAAAATATTTTAATTACAATAGGTTTACTGAACAGTACTATCTAATCATCTATACTTTGACGTTCGGATATCCAAATATGTATCAGAAACACGATTTCTCACACGATCATTACCACGAACTGGCATTCATCCATTTACTAGTGATTAAGAACTAGAATTCGGAACAAAACTGTTCTTAAAATTTCGCTTAAAGAGTTAATTTAGAATACTTTCACTGACATAAACATCAGACATCACAGTGAACTCGATCGCGTGTAGGGACTGGATCGTGTCCAACTGTTGTATCACAGTGATGGAACGTTTTGAAAGGGAAGACAAGACACACGAACCGATGACCTTTACGACGCTTTCAAGATTTTTTTTTTTTTCAAATGTTATACTCTCTCTCTCTCTCTCCTCCCTGCTCGGTATAGGGTCGGGAGGGGTAAACTGGGTATAGGGATTTTAACAGCAGCATTTATGCTAATTTTACTTAGAGTTTCATTAAAAATCAGCAAAATTATTAAATTTTATAAATATAAACTGTTAAAATCCCCGATACCCATTTCACCCCAATCGACCCTATGTCAGAGCCTGATTTCTGGGAGGGCTTTCGGGGCACTTGCCCAGGGCCCCCACTTCAAAGGGGCCCCCAAAATGCTTAAAAAGCTAAGAAGATGTGAAATAAGTGTAAAATAAACTTATAAAGCTTTTGAACGAACAATTTTTACGCACAGTGTTTACACTTGGTTTAAAGATAATTGATTTTGTTTTTTTAAGTCAAATAAGTTTAAGTTTTATTACAAGCCCCAAAAATGGGTCTTTTGCCCAGGGTCCCAAAACTCCCAAGTCGGGCCCTGCCCTATATGTAAAGGGGTGCGCACCTTTATAGGAGAATTTCAAGACACAATTTTTGATCAAATAGTTTTTCATCCCGAAGCAAACAAAACAATCACCCGAAATAGAGTGTTTGAACACTTTAAAATCAAAAACACTTCATGAAGATCCAAAGTGTACTTTGTAACTGACAGATCGTTTTTATTGAATGAATATCGGGGTTTCATTCAACAGGTCGTGTCGATCATTAACCGTTTTCATCGGCGACATTTTTTTGGTGATGCGGTTCGAGAAAAATGTCAATATTGTGAATCAGTGGCGTATAGAAAGCAAAAAATACTGGGTATACTATAACGATAATAATACAGCGAATGTTTACCCACCTTGAACTGTTTCGGATCGTTGATGAGAAACATTTTTAGTAGTCATTCACTAAAATACTCTAGACTCCGACGTTTCTGATGGACAGTGGAGAAATAATCTCTAAGAGCAAGCGAAGGAAGTAGTTCCCATAGCGCAGTGTCCGAATGCGCATAGTGAAACTATACATTTATTTAGTACTTTGAGAAATACGATTTAGTTTGTAAAATCCGTGCACATATTGCATTTTAGGGTCAAAAGTTTGGTATACATTTTCGAATTTGCGACGTAGTAAATTCATTTAGAGTTGAACGCGCACATAGTCAATGAGAGCTCGCGCAGACGAGATCTTCTGTTTACTCAGATTTTCTTCCGCTCTCATCATTGTCAAGAAAAAGGGTGTAATCCATAGTATTTTAACTAACTTCGATATTTTCACCCCACTTTTCTAAACTCAATCATCAGGGTTCCCACTCAATTTCAGAAATAAAATTCCGACTTTTCCAGGCTATTTACGGCATTTTTCAGATATTTCTTGCTCTTATGAACATACATTTTCAGTAAATGGTCAATTTTTTTTCCACTTTCTAAAGCCAAAATTGAAACATTAAAAATTGTTCATTTTCCATGTATTCTGTATGATTTTCCAGGTTTTTGGCCAAAATGAGCAATTTTCCCTGACTTTTTAGGTGAAATTAAAATTCCCTTACTTTTTTAGGTATTCCCTGACCAGTGGGAACCCTGATTGTAACTAACTTTGATATTTTCACCCCACTTTTCTAAACTCAATACAATTTATTTATACACAGCATTCTCCTTTTTATCTTGTCAAGAGATTTGAACAGTTTGACAGAAATAAAAGTATTGAAATATTGTGAATAAGGATTTTAGGGAAGGATTCCCTTTATCCCCTTTGTGTATCCCCCTTAAATCTCAAGTCGTGAAAGTAGTATGAAGGAATGATGACATATTATTCAGATAGTGTTAAAAAAGGGAGTAGAAAAACAAGAATTACTGGTGGATTAGATTTTTGAAATTTCCATGATTATTATCAGATTTTTTTAAAAAAAATTCCAGGTTTTTAAGGTTTTCCAGATCTGTGGCCAGCCACCCTGTAAAAATTATTTTTGCAGAAGAAATTATTTAGTTTAATTTATTATCTTTGGATAAAAAATTCTAACTTCAGGTGTCTCATCGTCTATTTTATTATAAGTCGCACTGCAAATAAAAGATACGAAATAGTACATGAAGTGGTTACACTGTGGAATATACGATACAAAATACACACTGTGAGCGATAGACATATAAAATGTTTCTATTACCAATACCGATTTTTTCTATTTAACGAATTTTGACTTTAGTTGGAGTCGCTGTAAGGAATTAAAAGTATTATTTCCATGATAAAATAATCGGTACTTTAACTACCGATCGTTGTACAGAGGTTCTACTTAGTTAACTAATTAATAATTTTTGGATAATTCTAACCTTCCTATGATGATAATGAATTCCTATGATAAAATCGGTACTTTAACTACTGGTCGTTGTAAAGAGCTTCTACTTAATTAATCAATAAGTTTTGGATAATTCTAATTTTATAGGTGCCCCTGTCACACTACTGTACACTAAGATTGAAAACACATGGAGCGATCGAGACTTAAATTTGATACGATCATGATCGTGCTAAATGAAGAAGGAAACAAGAATTATTATTGGTGGATTAGATTTTCTTTTTGAAACTGTTCTTGTTAGAATAAGTAAAAACTGTGTTTGCACAAGAAATTAATTAATAATTTTTCGATACAATTCTAACTTAGCAGATATCTAACTTTATACACTAATTCTAACTTTACACGATACACACTGTGAGCGATCAAGACATAAAGGATGTTCGTGTACCCACCTTGAACTAAGATTGAAAACACATGGAGCGATCGAGACATATAATAGACACGATCGCGATCGTGTTAAATGAAGTAAGAAAACAAGAATTATTATTGGTCCATTAGATTTCTGTTCTTGTTAAAATAAGTTAAAACTGTTTTTGGCCAAGAAATCATTTAATTAATTAATAATTTTTCGATAATTCTAACTTTGAAGGTGTAAACTAATTCTAGTTTTACACGATACACACTGTGAGCGATCGAGACATAGGATGTTCGTGTACCTATATAATTAGAATAAAGTACGAATTAGAATAAACAAAAGCAATAAGCCCCCCAAATAAGTCGCCAAACATCGCCGAATCCCCAGTTTAACAATAGGATTAAGCTAATAAGGTATACGATATTACAAAATACACTTTGCGAGCGATCGAGACGTAGAACACATAGGACGTTCGTGCACCCACCTTGAACTGCTTGGGATTGTTGACGAGCGCGATGCCGGTGGAAGAAGCCGCCGCCGCAGCAGACGACGCTTTCCGGTTGCACGCGATACGCTGGTTCGCCTGCCCCATCGTCCTTCTATTACTGCTCGCTCCGAAGGCTTCCCTTCGAATGAGCAGCATTTCCGGGTACAACAAGAACCGGCTGCACACCGCCCGCATGTTGATTTCCTCGTTTTCCTTTCTTTTCGATTTACTTCTTTCTTACGCAACGATCAACAAGACGTCGAGCAGTCTCTCGTCGTGGTTTTCCATGGAGATAGAGGTCGAGTCTCCTCTCCGGTCGCGATGAAGAGACAAATCAATAAGGGATTCGTCTCTCGGAGTAGGCAGCGCCCCGCTCCGGGGTTTTCTCTCTCCCGAACAGCGATCCCAGAATAGCGCCTGCTGGCTGGCCGACGTCCAAAAGAAATGATGATGATTTAAAAACGAGAAGTATAGTTCGGATGTCGTATGAAGCAAACGTGACTTCTCTGAAAAGAATACTATCCCCTTTCGGACCACAGAAAACTAATATAATATTTAGGGTGGATCACATCGGGAGGCATATATTCTTCACACGATATACTTTAGTAAATTGAATTTTTGAAGGATTTGGGGATACATCTCCCGAAATTTAGAAACTTTTATTACCTTTTTTTGAGCACAGAAATAGACTTAGTTTACTCCATGTACCCACAATTTCAATATCCCCCTCAGATTTTTTTTTCTGTCTACTTCTCACAGCTAGAACCCCCTTTAATTTAAATAATTCTTTCGGACTGGTTATTATTTATTAATTTTTCACAAAAATTTTGAATTTTATTCCCTTACAAGTAGGGTTTTTGTCTCCTTTTGAGACCCTTTGTGGGTAGCACCTAAAGAGGAACACTCATTGTTAAGTCACAATGTGCATTGGCACATGACGTCACGACCAGTTATTTTCTTTTAACTGTTAACTGCTATAGGAGACGCTCCTGTTGCTTGGTGATTTTGGCGTATTTTGCTGATGCTCTAAGCTATACTTTAAAATGAATCAAAATTAAAATCCTTTTTGTATTAATAGATCATTGATAATTGAAAAAAAAGTATTCAAACGATTTAGAATAGAATTGAACTACAGGTTGGGCAAAAAGTCAGTAAATTTTTGGTACAATTCCAAAAAAATCGGAACAAAAACGGTCTTCAGTCTCAGTAAGTTCGCGGGTTTTTTTGAGACAATAAAAAAATTTCAGTTCAAAATTATGTTAATAGATGAAGCCAACATAATTCACGGGGTTGCGTGCGTGTTCGATTCCTTCAATGGAATCGAACAGAGAATCAATGTAGGCAAAATTGTTTCTTGCGGAAGTATGATAGTTCGATTTCGGCCATGAGGGGATTTACGCGGAGGGTCTGGGGGGAGTAATTTTTTTTTCAGGATATTTCATTTTTTAAAGTAAAAGATATTTTTAGTGTAATTAGTTTATAAATCCTTCTTTTCAATGCAATTTGTGAGTCATTCTGCCGAACATCATGTATTATTTAGGTAATTTTGTGTTGGCTCCATATGTTAACATAATTCTGAATTCTGCATTGTGTTGGTCTGGAAAAAATTGACCTTTTATCTGATCCCCTTCTGGTGTATGATTTTTTGGGGACGTTTGGGCTCATGGACTTGGTCTAGCCTGCGGCTAGACCATGAGGAATAAGTCAACAACAACATAATTCTGAACTTAAAAAAAAAAAAAAAAATATTTTTCCGGTTTTTATGGAATTTTTAAGTCTAATGACTCTTTACCCACCCTGTAGAAGACATATGGATGTTTGTATCTCAGCCATTCTATTCTAAATTGTCGTGGTTACCCTCAATTCATATAGGGTCGTTATTTTATGACCACCCTGTACATAAAGGATGGTTATAAAATAACATACCTTCTTGTCAGAATATACTCTCAGTATATTTAGTTCAGTGGGGGAGGGAGTCAATTAAAATCTCACGTCAACTTTTAGTTTTGAGAACAAGAGTTTTTTCCTTAATCTTTTTTTTAATCAAAAATACATGTCAAAAAAGTGTCAAGCGTAATGTCGACAAGACGAAACAAACGTTGCAAGAACTTTTCAAAGAAATTTGTTTATTTCAAAAGCTAGAGAAAATTTGAGGTGCAGGGAGGGGTCCAAAATTTGGAAAAAAAAACCCACCTTACGTTACCTATGGACGTCCCTTTAAAACAGAGACCGAAAAACAGAACACTTTGAGGACACTGAGTCGATTCCGCTTAATGTGATCGTTTTTGGCCGAACTGATAACAATATCCGATTGATAATAATAAGCGATTAGATAATACTAAATGTCTGCCTAATTCCCATGCAACTCTCATTAAAGTATAGAACATTATTTTATGGAATGTATTTTGCAACTTCTTTTAAGAAAAAAAAATATAAGAGTTAAACAGTTCTTACTGATAAATTAATCACTTTCATTGTTTCATTTTAGCTAATTTGTTATCCATATTATGCATTTTCCCCCTGATGAATCAAAATATGTTTTTCTTTAGCTCCCATTTTGTTTTCTAACGAACATATCCACTCACAATATTCTCGAGACCATCTGCAAAGCTCCACACCTCCATGCCACACCTGGACTTGCACGTGATACAATACTCCCCCTTCACCAGTTTCATTTTACTATCTGGATGCAGGTGATTTTTAGAAGAAAAAAAATGTCGAAAGAAGATTGCTTAGATAAATTGAACTTGTAGGAAAAATGTAGGGGAAACGGACAAATTCTGATAAAACAAAAGAATATATGGATCACGTAAAAATCATAAATTTTGCAGTTAAATTACGTGAGGTCAAAAATGGGGCAAAATCTCATCAAGGGTGGAGGGGGGAGTCAATTAAAATCTCACGTCAACTTTTAGTTTGAAGAAGAATATACGGTTTTTTCTCATCTTTTTTAGCACGAGTTAAGGAAAGATGTACACATTAGTCAAAACAGCGAGTCATTAGCTAGTCAGTTGTCATAATTACAAGTATACAAGAGAATATTTTAGATTTCAACATGGATTTGTTTCAAAACTTTTGCAATTTGCATGTTAAGCGTTATGCCAACAAGACGAAACAAACGTGGCTATACTCGACAGCAACGTTTCTAGAACCTAGAGTAAATACAAAGCCTGCTGGGTTGCTAGGAGGAGTTTCGGTACGCAAATCGTGATTGAAAAGCACTATGTACACATGGGTTTAACAAAATAATCATATTTTTAAATTGACGTTCTTCATTTCACTCAAAATTCAGACACCGCGATGGGAACTACTTTGTTTGTTAGTGACGTCATAGGGTCAACTTAAGTTGCTATATCTGTATAGAATAATATCGCTAAAGTTTATTTCTTTAAACGTTGTAGAGATAATCTCACGTGAGAATTTGAGGGGGGTCCAGAAAAATCTCACCAAAAGGGAGAGAGGGGTCCGAAATTTGGAAAAAAAAACCCTCTCGTAATTTAAGGATGTCCATGAAGTAAATCCCCCCATAGCAAAATTTCTAGTCTAGAGTTTGGTTCTGACGAGCATGAAACAGTGCGTCAACAAGAAGCCTACAAAGCGTCCTAATCCAATATTCTCTCCTCGGTGAAAGAAAGAAAAAAAATAGTTTCTTCCATTCATTCATTTATCCACTTTGAACACGGATCCAGACATCACAGGTAAGACGACACACTAGTATTATTCCCGAGTCTAAGTTAAATTTATTTCGAGTCATGTTTCGAGATCGAGTCCTCAGTTGCATAAAGCAAAGGTATACAGCTGCTTATATACTAAGTCTGAATTGAGTGAAACTTCAATTTAAATACATATATGATTATTTTGTTAAACCCTTGTATATATAGTGTCTTTTTATCACGATTTACGTACCCCTCCTAGCAACCCAACAGGCTTTCTCTTTACGCAGTTTCTACTTCCGCTTAGTGACGTATTGGATTCAAGAAACTTTGCTGTCGAGTATACTTATACTAACTATACTAGACAGCAACCAACTTAAGTTGACCCTATGACGTCACTAACTAACAAAGTAGTTCCCATCGCGGTGTTTGAATTTCGAGTGAACGTCAATGTATAAATAATAATAGACGACATTAGTCAAAACGTCACTTGCTTGTTTGGAAACGTAGATTCCATCCGTGATTGGTTCCGTACGGATTGGTACGGATTTACCTCCAATCACGGATAGAATCAACGTTTCCAAACAAGCAAGTGACGTCACACTAATGTCGTCTATTTGTTAAACTCACGTATATATAGCGTCTCTTTATCACGATTTGGGTACCGAAACTCCTCCTAGCAACCCAACTCAGGCTTTCTGTTTACGCAGTTTCTCCTTCCGCATTTGAGAGGTACTGGGTTCAAGAAACGTTGCTGTCGAGTATAATAACGTTAAAAAAAATCGTGTTTTTTTGTGCACCTTTTCCTCAGCTGGGGTGCAGAAAATGTTTCAAGGCCCAACATTTCCCCAGAACACAATTTTGTGCAAAATTTCCTCCAAAAAATGTATCCATATTTTCATTCTAGAGTTTAAGTTACTACTGAAGTATAAATATTCCATAAGTTTCCGATTTTTATGGATTTTATACCTTCTTATATACAAGTCATTTGAGCTCAAAAATATCTCTAAATATGAATTATAAACTTGAGCTACAGTAAAACTCTCCCCTTTAACTAAACATTTTCAGTCCAAAACATTGATGTGATTAACAAGAACACGATTTTAATGGAACTTACCGATCCCGTCAAGGATACACAATGTTTTTCTTGCGTAACAATGAAAATGCATTGTCACCAGCCAAGATATTTGTTACCAATAACAACTTGGATTTGTAGAGTGTTTTTTCTTTATAAAACTTGGATAAAAATTTCCCCAGAACCGTCAGAATTTCCCCCGAACCTCGTTCGGGCATATGATTCACATTGAGGCTCAAAAATAAAAAAAAAGGTAGACGAAAAGAATTTTCTATAAAGTTTGTAAAAATTAAATGTGGAACTTGCTGTTACAGGAGCTGTGGCAAAGCAAAGATGAAGAACATCAAGCGGAAATTTTCAGACCAAGAGATGGTCCTGAAGGAGACCAGCAGGAAGTTTTCTCTGGGGGAACCCAAGGAAGAACTACCGGTATGTAGCTTTTTTTTTTACAAATTCAAAAAGGGGACATTCGAAAATTACGTCATATATTCAGGGGTCCTGATGTTGTAAAGCAGTGGTTCTCAACCTTTTTAAGACTACCGCTCCCCTAAAGGTTTGGAAAATTGTTCAACGCCCCCCACTAAGAACATTCTGTAATTTAGGGTATGGGGAAGGGCGATTACATAATATTAAAATTAATTTTAAGTATATTATTAGTAAACTTTGGCACCAAATTTGTTGAAAAGGGAACTCAACAACCTGCTGATACTCTTGTAAAAACATTTATTTTTACACATTAATATGCCTAAAGAATGTATGTTTTTATTCTTTTTTGTGTTCTCATTCCTGACTACTTCAAACTGATAATAGGCTGCTTAAAGTAGACCATTAAATCCCAAATTCTTACCAACCTTATTCTTAACTTATTAAATTATTGGTAGCAGACCGTGAGATTTGACAAAGGGGGTATGGTGAAGAGTGACACTTTGTGACATAGTGCAGGGAGGGGGTCAAAAATGTTGAAAAAAAATGTGACATCATTTATGGATGGTCCCTTATGATTCTCTTCGTTCTCAGACGCTGTCCAGCGTGCCTGCCGCCGAGGAGATGCGGTCCACGCGCTGCCTCCTGGGGGGTCGGAGGGCGTCCGTGGCCGTCAGCGAGGAGGGGGTGGTCGCCTGGTGCTGCCCCCCTTGCTGCCCGAGACGACAATGCCGAGTGCAGCTCTCCCCCAGCCAGTTCTTCATAGAGTACTGACACTGAGGCCAACGGAGAGATAAAAGGTTTGTTTTTATGAAGACCAACCAGCCAGGAATGGACATCCTTTCACTTATTGTTATCACTAGGGCTGTGATTTCCATGTAATTAAAAACTCAAAATATGTAGATAATTTTAACTAACTCCTTGGCATTACAACCCGGGCAGGACTATGGCCTCTCCACAATTTCCTCCAAAGCCTCTTGGTTTTTGTCTCCAATTATGGACTTTTAGAATTTTAAGGTCTTTTTTCAACCCAACCATCTTTTAACTGGCCTTCCTCTTTTCCTTTGAAAATCTTTCTAGTACCCCTATCTTCTTCCATTCTCTCGAAGTGTCCCAGCCATTGTATTCTTTTTGTCTTTACATAATTAAGGATATCTTTTTCTTTACTAAACTTTCAATTTCAAAATTAAATCTTTTCCTCCAAAGGTGCAAAAATAGTTCTTATAATTTTTCCCTCCCAGATGATCAGCATCTTTTCTTGATTTTGAGTTTTAAAGCCCAGGTCTCTGCTTCATAGGTTACTGTTGGTCTGATTATAGTTTTATAAACCTGAAGCTTTGTTTTTCTTGCTACTATTTTAGATTTTAATAATTTCTTAAGTGCAAAAAAGCTGTGAAAAGAAAAACACCCGTACGAGCAAAGTGGGAAAAACGAAACTGGCATGTTCCAATTGACAATCCTGAATACATAACTTACCCGACAGCTATAAATTCAGAATTGAGTTCATTAAATTTCAACAACAATTTTAGATTTGTAACTTCATTACACATTATACTTTTTCTTAAAAAAATCTAGGTAAAACTTGCCTAGATTAAATAGCCAAACTAGGCTTAAAAAAAAAAAATGGATGAATTTGAAGCAAAAAATATGTATTTATAGCTAAAATATGTAAAAACATGTAAATAAACTAAATATGTAAAATAAAAAAGGACTAAATCGATCCAAAATCCTTTGAAACAAGTAGTATTTTAGAAAACTGTGCAATATCATATTTCTGAAAAAAGTTATGTCATCACATGGAAATCCCAGCCTGGCAATTATTATGCCTCTCCAGCATTCAAAAAGCCTGAATAGAGCTCCTGACAGATCCAAAAGCTAGGTCTAGTAGATAATGGCTAAACAATATTTCCAGAACCATTATAGTGACAGCTAGCCCCCACAAGGTTTTGGTCTTTAATCCAAATCTCCTCATGGTCAGTGCTAGTGCCTTGTTAGAGCAAGTTCAAAACAGAATAATATATAGTTTTCGTTTTTTAAAAAACAGTAATTTGCTCCAGAGGACTGTGTGATTCCTGCATCATAATACTCACCAGTGCTACATTATAAAAAAGAGAGAGGGCAAAGCCCAACCCCAGACTTGCCAACCTCTGAAAGTAAAAAATCAGGAGATTTTCCAAAGAAATCAAGAGAAATTTTTATCGATGTATAGCCCATTGCAAACCAATTATAAAAAGATAATATGTGCTCAAAATAAAAATTTAACCGTTTTAAAACCACACAACCATACTTTTTCGCAATCGCACTGTCCGGGAACATTTTTCTGAAGAGAGCTCCAGAATGGTCCACCACACTGATCGGTAAATTATGCTCCAATATAAGAATGCTGTAAAAAGGCATTCAGCATTAATTACCTTCTGATCATTCTGTATTACAGAAATCTTTTGGTTATTTTCCACACATTTCGCATTTTCCTTATGCATATTTCGAAAAAATCAGGAATTCCGAAAAAAAGCGGGAGAAAACCGAAAAAGCGGGAGATTTTCGGGGAAAATCCAGAAGGCGGGAGGAGAGAGTGAAAATCCGGAGTCTCCCGCCAAAATCCGGAGAGTTGGCAAGTATGCCAACCCTCTGAAATGCAGACTATGGATACTAAGAGTTAAAGCCCTGCTTTTAAGGTCAAATTTCCAATAAAAAATTGGGAGAGGACCCCTAGACCCCCTTTCAGTACTAAACTTAGAATGATTTTTCTTCACAATATCTTATCAAGATGGGAATCTTACCTAAAAATGTTTTAAAAAGATTCATTAAACATATTAAATATGCATGGGAGGGGCTTAGGAATATTTTTGGGTCCTCTCCCCTGGTGCAAAATTCTAGCTTGGGGCAGGATAATAACTCAATTTTTTAAGAGGATATTTGGGCCTCTCTTGAAATAAATTTCTATATACACCACTGGTTTGATGGCCTCAGTTTTTCAGTACAGTCAACCATTTTCTCTCCTAAATCAAGTTTCTCCTTGAAAATTAATGGGTCTCTCATGGGATCTTTGATATTTAGCAAATAAATGCACCCAAACAATACACAAGTTATCTCAGAAGAACTTTTATTTGTTGTAGACATGTGTGAAAGTAATTTTCCAGGATGGAACTGGACAGGATTAAACCTCTTAATTCACAAAAATAATATTTAACTCCACAATAGTTAAGTTAATTTTTTCCTGTTCCTTTACTCATTAAAAAATTAAGACAGATTTTCATATCTAGGCAGAAAACTTCAAAACTGTAAATGAAGTTTAATCCTTTAAAAGAATTTTGGGTTCAATTCTGTTGAAAACCTTATTTTAAGGTTGCCATTGATACAATAATTGTGAAATGTAAATAGTTGGTTTGCAGTTTTTGGCAATTTTGAAATGAAATGTTTAGTATACAAAACAGCTTGGCAATATTTAATTGGATAGATAAGAAAATAGAATTAAATTTTACTCCCAAAAGTATGTCCTTGCTCAAAACAGAAAACTAAGTCATCTTACAAAAAAATAAATATTTAATAAAAAAACAGCATCACATTGAGTATTACTGTCACGATATTCAACGATAATTACAAATTATTAAATAAACTCTGGCAAGTCGTCATAGAAACGTTTACATTCTCTGACTAGATAAAAGACCATTTTATTTCAGGCATATGGTCATATTTGCATCATATACTTTAACCTGTAGACTCTAACAAACACACAGTTTTCTTACAATAAATTATCTTAAATAGCACACAAAATCACAATACTCAACATTTTGATGAGTTTGTTTTAAGAAAAACAACTGGTTTCAGTTGTATAGATAGATCTTCAATAAAGTTTGTCAACACTAAAACATTTACTGATTTTAAAGACAAGAAACAGAGTTTGATCAAACTACACAACCCATTCATAAAAAACTCATTCTTTAAGAAAATATTGATCTTCAGAATCAAGGGTTGTATACCAAGTAAAAAGATATTTTTCTAAGTTCATCCCATTAAAAATTTAGGATTTCGTCTTTTAACCAATAAAAAAATTAACCGTCTTTTGATTAGAAGTTAAATTTTAAAGAATATTAATCACAGATATACTTTGGTTAGTAAATTATCTTGTAGTTGTTTACAACATGGAAGTTCATAACTCAAATAACTAATTATTTTACATTAAAGGTGGAATTTGGGTGTTTGCCAGTAGATAGTATTCAGTGTAGAAGACAGAATAAATATCAGGATTCTTGTTTTTTCTGCTGAATAAAATATAAGACCTTTTTAGAGCTTTGTCCTTTCAAAGTCTATTTAGGACATTAATTTTTTTTTGTGTCAAGTCAAATAAGATAAATTCATTGATACTCCACAGAATATTGTGAAAGAAAACATACAAATACTTGAGGTGTTTATGTAATGCATTATATGATAATCTATTGAATCTTCAAATGTGGAATTTAAAGGGAGAAATAGGTGGAAAGCTCAGATTTAAAAACAGACCTTTTTAGGGCCTTAACAAACTATTATGGCCTTTTAGGACCCCTCATAAACCAAAGCAAAATTAGGGGGCTTTATAAGGCCCATGTTGAACATAAATTCTATAATTGAGGAGCTTGCAGCAACAATGAGCTAAGTCAAAGGCAGTGGCAGAGGTATTGGAGTTCGCTCATTGTTACTCTTCAAGCATTCATATTACCTCTAGTTTTAAATTTAAGTTTTTTTAAGTTAGTTATCATCTTGACTAAGTAAATTCAAACTAGCAATAAAAACTTGGCATTCTGAACTCCCCCCCCCCATTTCTTATCCCTTAGGGATTTTTACTGAAACCAATCACCAAAAAAAATTCTTTTACAACTTCAATTTGGGGTTTATAGAGGCATTTTGCTTGCTCTCTGGGAGCCGTTTACACCTTTTTCTTCCAAATAGAGATGTTTTTTATGGTTTCTAAATCACAGATTAAGAAAAATATTAAGGTATTGATTCTATCTAAGATTTCATCAGCTCGATTACATTTTATTTGAAACAACTTAAGGTATCAATTCAGATTTTTAAACACTGAATTTGCATTGGATATACACAATCGTCACACAGTTTCATAAGAACTTCAGGAAAAACAGGTTAAGAAACACTTTCCTAAAGTTTTATTAAAAGTTAATATTTTTTGGCCATCATATGCAGGGTTCCCACTTAATTTCAGAAATAAAATTCCCCGACTTTTCCAGGTCACTTTTGAAGATTTTATGGTCAAAAACTAGCCTTTTACAGCATTTTTCAGATATTTCTTTCTCTTATGAACATATATTTTCAATAAATGGTCTATTTTTTCCACTTTCTAGAGCCTAAATCGACACAAACATTAAAAATTTTTCATTTTCAAGGTATCCTGTATGATTTTTCAGGTTTTCTTTGCAAAAAATGCAATTTTTCCCGAGTATTCCTGGACTTTTTAGGTGAAATTAAAATTGACCTGACTTTTCCAGGCATTCCCTGACCAGTGGAAAACCTGCACTTTTCTAAAGTTTTATAAAATTTAATATTTTTTGTCCAACACACGACTTTCACTTAAAAACACATCTCCGAAAAATATAGTCTCTGGACAAGGTAAAAACGGTCGTCTTACTACAAACACAGATAGATAGTTATCACAGTAGTCAGCAGAGGGCGCCATTGGCCATGAGGTCAATGAGATAGGCAGAGGAATCCCCCATCATAATCTCTGAAGTCACGTCCGCAAAGCCGAGCTCCGAAGCAAGGCTGTACTTGGTCCGAACGTTTGGGCACAGCGAGAGGAGCATCCGCATGTTCTGGGCGACACTCTCGGTCTTGGAAGGCAGTTTGGAGAACCTGCGGAAACATGTTCGGAATGAAAATTTTGAACGGAATAGAGTCGACAGCCATGCAACATTAATGGGAGTCTAAAATAATAATTACAAAATTCCTGTGTAGATCATGTTGATACCAGTAAGTAATACCAGAGCAAGTAAACCAGTTATACCACCCAAGGGCGGATTGGACTTAGTGGTACCAAAACAAGTTAAAACCCTGTTTCTTAGGGTCATATTTCCAAAAATTTTCTGGGGGAAGACCCTCAAACCACCCTTTTGTACTTGGAACTTAACTATTCAAAACTTTTTTTATAATAAGTTCATCAAAATCCAAATCCTACCTAACAATGTATGTCTAAAATTTAGACTAGGTGCACCAAAACCAAGTTGAAACCCCGTTTTTCAGAGTAAAATTTCCAAAACTTTTCTGGGGGAAGACCCCCAGATCCAGTACTTAGAACTTTATTACTCACAACTTTTCTTATAGTAAGTTCTTTAAAACATACATTAACATTGGACATATTAAATATGCATTGGAGAGGCTGATAAATAATTTTGGGCCCCTCCGGAAATAAATTTCTATACAGTCACTCCAGAAAGTATTTGTACATTCAAAAATTTTGCACTATTATACCTCTTATTACAGTTAAATTACACATGCAAAATCCAAACAAAAATTATCCTAACATAGTATGTTATTCTTCATTATAATGTACCAAAAAAAAGAGCAAAAAAATATCAAAACAGTTAGAAAAAAAATATTTAAAAAAATGGAGCATTTTAAAAGGCCAAAGAAATATTAGTACAGCCATACATTGCATTGCTGAAAAGTATATTTTGTTCCTAATCCTAATTTAAAAGCCTGTCAGGCAATTTTTTCTTGAGGTTCATAATACCAATAGCTTTCAAATCACTTCATTTTTTTAAATATTTTTTTTAACTGTTCTGATATTTTTTTTTGGTAGATTATAATGAAGAATAGCATACTGTGTTAGGATAACTTTTGTTTGGATTTTGCCCGAGGAATTCAGCCATAACAGGAGGCATACTGGTGCAAATTTGTTGTGTGTACGAATACTTCCTGGAGTGACTGTATGGCTGTTGAACGAAGAAGAGTCTCTCACCGTTTGGCCACATCCATGACGAGGGAGTTGGAGATGCCCATGTAGCTCTTGAAGTCGTGCAGGTAATCCCGGTCTCCCCTCAGCACCACATTGTGCAGGACGGACTGGCTCCACAGGTGGTGCTTCTTGTATTCATCAGCCACGATGTACGCCTGAAACACACAGCATGTTAAGTGAAGCATCACAAGAGATTCCATTGGAATAATGAAATCAGGGTATAAAAATGTTGCTGGAAACACGACTTCATATCAGAAGAAACCAGCAGCAATTACCTCAATTACCCGAGTTTCCGCTTTAACTGAGGCAACAAGTATTTTTAAAATACTGTCATATTTTGAAAATGAAGAAAAGTAAGATATAACTTTTTTATAGTAAAAGAACCCTTTTATTATTGAAACAACAAATGACAACATCAAAGTATCACATATTAAGTGAAGCATCACAAGCGAAACCTATTTCTTCAGAATAATGAAATTAGGTTAGAAAAATTTTGCTGGAAACATGACTTCAACTGAAAATTGTGGTAAAATCTCAATTAGACAAGACAAGAAACTTTATTGTAATGGGCAGAGCCTGTTTACAAGATTACAAATAAAAAGTAGCATTAGGAGACTATATGAAATAACAAAAACATATTTTTACAAATAACAAGGTAAAATCTCAATTACCCGAGTTTCCACTTTAACTGAGGCAACAAGTATTTCTAAAATACTGTTATCCTTTAAAAAATGGAGAAAAAAATCCTTGCCAAAGAAGCAAAAAAACTTTTTTAGAGTAGAAGAACCATTTTATTATTGTTGTACCAATAAATGAGACAAAGAGAAAAAAGTGGAACACAAAACTTTTATATAAGTTTGACCTATATATAAGAGTCTAGGGTAACCCTGGACTTATGGTAAGCCTACCCCTTGCCTTTTGTATTGCTATTATTTGTATTGTACTGTATTTGGGTGCAAGGCTGCAATAGTAACTCACCTGTGAGAACTTGTCGTGGTCCGTGATGAATCGAGTAACAGAAGCGTCGTTCAGCCCGATAATCCATATCCCGGCGGGCACAAAGTAGATCTGCAGAGCGATCAGCTGGGCCAGCCGGGTGCAGTTCTGGGCCTGGTGCAGACAGTCTGCCTGAAAAAAATCACGCAGATTCGCAAAATAAGCAGACAGAAGAAGATTCAACAAAGTATGAAATTCAAAGTTATGGCACAGTAAAAAGCATACAGTTGATTTGGGGATCATTTGAGATTGAAGGGACTTTACTAAAAAGAATATTTCAGTAAGTAAGTTATTTGACTCAGGCACGGATCCAAGGGGTGGGCACTTTTTGAGGATCACTTCTTCTTCATGGGGGGATCTGGATATCCTCCCATTCAACCCCCCCCCCCCGAAATTTTGACATCAATTTTCATACTGCTATTTTTCTTGAAAATTATGTCTCACAAGGAACGATCCTCTTCGGGTAAAACCCAAAGGGTCTCAAAATGAGTCAAAACCCTACTCTTAGGGGTAAAATTTCCAAAATTTTTCTGGGGGAGGACCCCCAAACCCCCTCGAAATTTTGAAATCTACTAAGTGTGGTTTTTCCTTCAAACTTGCGTGATTTACAAGGAGTGAATATCTTTGATGTAACCTAAAGTGTCTTAAAATAAGTTAAAATGACACTGTTAGGGGCAAAATTCAAAAAATTTTCTGGAGTAGGAACCCAAAACCCCCTTCAACATTTTGCCATTTATTACAATATACCTTATTTTTACCTTGAAAATTCGGCCACTTACAATGAGTGGTGCTCTTTGGGTGTAACCTAAAGGGTCTCAAAATGAGCTAAAACACTATTTTGAGGGGCAAATTTCCCAAAATTTTTTTTGGGCAATTTAGTTTGGGAAAAACTTGGGCTTAATAAAAGGGGTCAAGAAGAAAAAGTTCATCTTTTAAATGACAGAAATTACTTTCTTCTTTATCCTTTTTACTTTTCTACTCCTTTACTTCTTTTTCTCTTTTTTCCCAGCCCAAGGAGAGGGCACTTTCCAGAGTGCCCCTCCTTGAATCCGCACCTGATTTGACTACTTAAAAAGGATACTTAAAAGGATCATATAAAACGTATTTCTAGCAGCAAAAAGTTATAAGAATTGAAAAAAAAAATCAACTATTAAGTAGAAAAATTCAATTTATAAGTTGCAGTATTTGAGAATCCTGCAGTATAAGAATTATATAACCCTCACCATGTTTAATAGGTTTAAAAGAAAAAAAATAGCATGTTCACAACTTCATTAACTTGAACAAACAAATTAATCTAAATTGCTTTAAATACAAGTAGACCCAACAAAAAAAAAATACAGCACAGATAATTGAAAAATTCACCCCATAAGTATAAATATACTTGTTTAATAAGTCAAGACTTACTAAATAAACTATAAGAACAGTAGGAACTGAATTGATAAAAATTGTTTTCGTTAAAATAGCAATGATATCTACATTAAATAAAAGCATTTTAAAGTTTGTTAACTAGACAGACTGAAGCTTGGAACAGCTTGCTGTGTTAGGTTTCCCAGCTAAACTGGGTTTTTGTTCATAAAGGGGGAATGCTGGGTTTTGAAGTATCAAAAAGACTTATACACTGAAGATTAACTGGTGAGACAAAAAGGCTTATTGTAATCAATTAGGGTTATTATTGAGTAATTAAAAAGTGAATTCTGTTTTGTAGTTTCAAAATAGAGAAGTTGAAAATAAAAAGTTAGGAAACACTCTAAAAATGTTTTTTTTTAATTAACCTAATGAACATGAAAATTATTATGGTGCATTCACTCACTTCACAGTAGCTTTTGGCAGCATCAGATAAGAGTTGCAAAGCTTTTTCTAGCTCTTCTTTGAGATTTACATCTGAAGAACAACAGAAAGAATGTTATCACAATTGAGAAGAATACTTTTATAAATAAAATTTCAATAGCATTCAAATAAAATTTAACCATGCTGAAAATTATAGGATTGAATTACAGCAATTGTAAAGATAAGTTGGAGGTAGAATTTATGAAATGTTATTGTATCAAAGGATTGGAAGTTAAACAGTCCCTCATTGAACAAATTTTGCAATTAACAAATTTTACTAGAAAAAAAATTATTTTGATTTAAATATGCAGAAATAAAAGTGATGACACAGAGGTTGAATCTTAACAATTTTAAAGAGAAAAATTATTTTCTCATCCAGTGTAAAAAAACCCCTTACATTTAAAATCTCAAGTACTTATTCCCCCCACTTACTTATTCCTTGTTATTACAGTACTTATTCACCTAACATTTAAAATCTCAGGTAATACATCCTTACTTAAAAGTCAAGCAATACACATGTGAGAAAGTATAACTTGACCTTCCATAAGTAAGTAAACACACACATGTTAAAAATACATTCAAAGGTAGAGGCTTGCCATATTTTTTGGTCCAACCCAGGACATAATTTTGAAATTATTCAATACATATGTACCACATCAATTCATCAAAGATTTAAAACTAAGTAAAACAAACTTTTAAACAAAATAACATTAAACAGTAACATAAGTAAATAAACATTTATTTTTTCATTTGACATACTTTTTTTAAAAAATTGCTTGTTTGACTTAATTTTATCATAAAATTCACAGCAAGTTCTGAATGAATACGGAAAGAAAAGTAAAACAATGCAATATCAAACATCTTGCTCCAAATTACAAAAAAAAAAATGTCTGGCAATGCTTGACCCTGAACAGCTCTAAAAACCCTTTACACATGGAAAGCCTATTCGAAGGTAAAACCAAAAATAACCTATTTGATTTTTACCAGTACTTTTCATGCACAGTTGAGCAAAAATCTTAATAACACAATAACAATCAAATAAAATTTAAAACACACAAAAATTTGTATCATAGAATCATCACAAAAACCTGACCCTGTTCTAAAAACATGATAAAAACACGTCGGAGTATTACCAGTGTTTTTCTTGCACAGTTGGGCCAGTGTCTTGTGAACGGCCATCTCGAGTATTTCGGCCTTTTCCCGGTGCATCCCAAAGCGAGAGGCCAGCTCATAGTAATAAGGCTCGCTTTCTGTCGTAGGGTACCTCTTCAAGAAATCCAGGAGGGAGTGTCTCAAGTCAGAGTACTAAAGGGAAAAATATTGATATTAAGGCAACACAGATATCACCCAAGAGAAAGGAAAGTACACTGTAAAAGGGTTTAATGATTAACAATCTGAATGCTTGGGTATTTTAAAAGTAAAATAGATTGATAATAAGATAAATTAGAGAAATGCACTGGAAAAATTTACACTGTGGATAACACTGGTAAACAAGTTTTTTTTGGCACGAGATACTTTTATAGTGTTTCTGGGGTAAATTTTTACGCTGATTTCAAATCTGCAATCAGAATTTTTCCATCACACACTGATTTAGCACCATTCAATTTTTAAAATATTGCTCCACAATGCTTAGTAAGTGTTTTCAATCATAGCTAATAGTTACTTCTGGACACTTTACTGGAACATTTCTGATGCTATACACAGAAGAAAATTTCAAACTTTACACTTCAAGTTAGTCGAACACAATCAGGTCTTTTTGTGAAATGCAACATTTGGTTCAAAATTAAAATACATGTCACAAAAAAAAACTGAGGGTGATGGAGAAAAACAACTTGCATATTTGAATTCAGCGTAAAAAGTTCTATTAGGATCACCCCATTTCTCTCTTGTGCCAGAAAAAAAGTTCAATTTTGTTGACTAGTGTAATTGTTTGCAAGGAATAAAATTAAATTGAGTAAGGAGCTGGAGTTAGAAAGGTTGAATATATCCTGCCTCTTGATAACTTTAATATTTTCCTTTTAGATTTTTTGTTTTGTTTTATCAGTAGGGATTTATACTAAAATCTTATCCTCATTTCCAATATACTATCACTTTTTTTTTTTAATTTAGGAGATAAATTTTCAATTCATGTATTGTAGGTATTACCAAAAAATTATATACTTAAAGAGAACTAACCTCTTCCATGTCTTTGGCAAACAATATACTTATCTTGTCATTGGCTTTCAGAATTTCAAAAATGTACATCATCTCATTATAGCGCTGCAGCCTAACCATTAAGTACACCTAGAAAAACAGAAAGAACTTTAGTTATTACTATAAATATCCATGATACAGAAACTGTAGAATGAAAAATTGGATTTTGAATATTCAGTTTTAAAAGGACACAAATTATTGAAAAGGATTGTTTGAAAATTGCTAGTTTGATAAGCTCATAAATTTACTAAAAAATCAAATCAGAGTAAACTTAATATGCCTTTGGCCTACCTCAAATGAAAATTTGTATTGAAAAATAAAAGAAGCAAAGAGTAGAAAGAAAAACTTAATCAACAGATCGTAATAGTTTTATGAAAAATGTTTTAAAGTTAGTATAATTACATTACACATCTACATACTCTATTTTCAATTTAAAACAGACACCTGAGATAGTTCATTGAAGCAGATTTAAGTAACTTTACAAGATGAACAGAAAAGAAACTGAAATTTTATATGTGGGAGGAAATTTGAATGTAAATAAAAACAAATCAGACCCACCCAGCAAGACTTTCGGTTTAAGCAATCGACCAGTAGGAACCCGGTTTAGTTCCTCCCTCATACAAGTCAAAACCAATCACACAACAGAATGAGAACTGCCGGAAAAGTGATTGGAAGTTCCTGATATAAAAGTGTTTTTTACAACACACTGAACTTCTACAAACTCCTATTAAACTCCCAAGAGTATTTTCATTAAATAAAAGGGAGAAATAACTAAAAAAAAGCATTTTAGAACCTTTGAACATGATGTTGAAAATTTGAAACTGATTATTCCTGGCTGCAAACCAAACAAAAAAACTTAAGCTGTTACATTAAATTGCCTCAAACATGAAAATTTAGAGGTGGGCAAATATGCTATTTTTTGAAAATTTAGCAGTTACGTTCGTTAAGGAAAAATAGCAGCTAAAAGTAGCTGCTAAAAATTAGCAGATTAGCACTCTCTATGGTTGAGGTTACAGGTACAGGTGCTTTTTTTTAGCAGCTGCTACGCTACTGATAAGGGACAGGATCGCGTTATCTGCTTCTGCTAAATCTAGGCGATTCTCATTGGTCAGCGCGTAGCAGTATAGATGCTATTTTTTGACCAATCGAGAGCCTTCAAGTGCTGCTAAATTTTAGCAGGGGACATGATCGTGTTTTCCTATCGTTTCCTTTGTTATCTGCTACTGCTAAATCTAGGAGATTCTCATTGGACAGCGCGTAGCAGTATAGATGCGATTTTTTGACCAATCGAGAGCCTTCAAGTGCTGCTAAATTTTAGCAGCTATTTCTGAACATGTTTAGCAGCTACATTAATTTTTTTCCTGTAGCAGCCATTTTTTAACTGCTACTCGTTTTTTGCCCATCTCTATGAAAATTTACCCAAGAACATCAACTTGAATTGAGAAAAATGCAATTCTAAGTCAAAAAATTTCAGTTTATAAGCCAACTTTTTCATAAAGTGAAAAGTCTGAAAAATCGCATCCCTGGCTTTCGCAAGATACGGAAGTGATCATGGAAACTCACCATGATGCTGAACTTCTTGGCCTCTTCCAAGATAGAAACGAGCAACTGGGCGCAGTGGAGTATCTGCGAGATGCCCTCCATGTTACAGGCAGCGGTGAAGCACTCGTGGGCACACACGCACACGTCTGCCAGCAAATAGAAACCTGGGAGGAGAAAACAGTGCATTTGGTATAAATACACCAATTCAAGGGAATCTTATATAAATCAAAGAGGTTCTTGACTTGGTGAATGGCGCCTATCTGGCTCAAGACTATAAAAGTCAGGTGACGGTGATAAAAAAACTTTCACTATCAAATCACATATCTCACTACGACTACAAACTCTACTAGTGTAGTATCTGTGGTAGCCAATTGCAAGCTCAGGAGGTCACGTGTTGGTTCTGTGTGACGTCAGACGGTTTGAGTCCATTCTAAGGTGTTTCTCGTATAAATAAAAATAGATCATTTTATTATAGTAAGAGCATTGCTACACCTTAAATAATACCTTGCTAAACAGATTAGATCAATATTAATATTAAACCAGGAGTATGGATTAATGAGATTTTTTTTATAACGGACACTTTGTTTAATTAACAAATACATACAGATGTAGCCATCAACAAGGTTGGTCCCCCATTTATCCTAATTATTTTCATTAAACTCACTTCTTCCAGTAGAATTCTCTATTATTTCTGACAATGCATTCCATCTTTCCACTACCCTATTAAAGAATAATGCCCCCCCCAATTAAAATTTGCTTTGTTAAATTTGAATCCATAACTACTTGTTCTATTGTTTTAAAACTATAGGATTCAATGAAAATGGATTGAAAGAGTAAAACACTGTACATTTATAATTTCTTTAAATGTTCATTATATTTCTCAAACTTTCGAACACCCCAACCCACTTTTTACAAACAGAAACTAATGCAACCCACCTGATCTTTAGATATTATTTTTTTCAGACACTAAAAATTTAAGACAGTGTTTCTCTTTTTTTTTTCACCCCCTTCCCTCCTTTAGAATTTTTTTTTGGAATTTTAACCCTTAAAAACAGTGTTACAACTAGTTTTTTTTTTAACCTGGGTTTAATTTGCAGTTACAACATGTCATAAAAAAAATTACCAAAATTTGTAACTTCTCCTTGTGGGGGTGTGCAGACTGAGTTGGTGTTTGTACTTATAGCTATAACTAATTCACTTGGCGACACATTACATGCAGAGCTTGATAAAGTAAAAAAAAGTATGAAAACGACCCCTTTGACACTTCTATTATTAAAAAAAGAATCCCTACTTTGCTCTGAAGTGGAGGGCTGTAGGTCCACCGCCTCGTTGTTGAAAGTGGCCACCAGGGCATGCCCCAGGAGCGAGGGGTCTTGGCAAAGCTTCACAATCAGCTGGAACCCCTGGGAAGTGTTTAGGGGGTCGTAGATGCACTCTTCAGAAAAGGCGTTCTTTTCATCGGGAAGCATGACTGAAGGGAGAAACGGAGAGTTAGTGTGAAGCCAACCTTTGTTGCAGAACAGTGTCAAGAATCTTATAAGAATTATTAAATACATGAAATTCAACCTTTGATTCTTTGACAAGGCCTGAATTAAGCCAATTTAAGTAACAACAATCATTTTGATTTTCATAAATAATTACTTGAACAAAAGATTAGGAAAAACATTTAATGTTCATGGAAACATTTAATCCATTTAACTTTCCAGTAATTCATCTGACCAAATTAAAACCATGGTCCCCTCTGTCTGACTGTAAAAAAACCCTAATAATGTCACAAAACTCTTTAGTCTCTCTCTCTAGTAAGTTACAAAACCACAAACAAGGTTGTACAGAAGATTAAAGAGTAAAATTAAGTATTTTCAAGGGAGCTTTTAGAGAATTTTTAAGTACCTTCTCAAATGCCAATTTAAAACTGTCAATAAGTGGTTTTCAATGACTTTTAAAGAATATTTGGGATACATTTTTACCTCTTGATGAGTACATTAATGAGCTTATACACTAATATTGTAAAGCCTACAAAAAGTTTTTAAAATGGCTTAGAGTGCTCTAGTGTCCCAAAACCTTTTAGTAGTTCCATTTTTTAACAGAAAGGGCAAGCTAATTTCTGATCTTTACAACTTTATACTAGTTTCCACAATTTTGAGAAATCAAACTCAACTTTGATTCAAAGTCTCTTTGAGTCTTTTCCTAGAAAAAATTTAGTTTTTTTTTTATCGTGTCCATGGACAAAATACAAAAATTTTGTTAGTTAATTAGATATTTCATTACAGAAAAACTGACATCAAAAGTGTTTCTTGGGAAGCGTGGGAAACACTAGGCTGTAAAAACAAAACAAAAACTAGAGCGCAATGTCTTTCAAAATGGAATGATTGTAAACAAGGCACATGTGATGACATCACAAGCTGCTTCAGCTCAGACCAAAAAGAAGCTGTTTTTAATTGAAAATAACTTAAAATTTAGAGCCTTGAAAGGCATATTAAAAAGTTTTCTTGAGGATTTAAGCCATTCTGAACATTGTAACCCACAAAAAAAAAAAAAAAAAAGGAAGAACTCACCAAGGTTCGAGATGCTGAGTTTCTTCAAAGACTGCCATATCTCCTCGCTAAGGAACTTGGCTACATCTCTGTCAGCCAACTCATGCACCATGATGAGGCTCTTGGCCATCACGAATTCGTCTTTCAGCTTGAGCACCAAGATGCGCCTCAGAATGCTGAAAACATCCTTTTCTTTGGATATGCACCCGTAAGTCTCCCCAAGGACCTATTACAAATTAATTAAGCACATTTAATTAAAAAATTACTATAATTTAAAGATACAGTAAAATATAAATATAAATCTGAGAACACTTTCAAAAGTTTGGTTTCAATAAAAACATCTTGGTTTATATGTATTGACCCATTGATTGTGCCGCAAAAACTGGAAACATTATCAAAGCCCATTGACTTTTCTATAGCTGTGCTGCTAAATTTGACGGTAGTAATACACAAGTACACCAACATTTTTTTTACTACAGAGTTAGAAACAAAACCTCAGATAACAGAAAAACTTTTGGAATAAAATTTCTAAGAAATATTAAATAGGGTTTGAATGTTAGAAAAAATTCTTCTTTACTTAATTTTTACTTTTCCTTAATTCAATTAAGATAGCACACTTTTTTTTTGAAGAAAAGGAAGTGGGAAAACTTTCTAAATGGAATGAAATTTTGGATCTATCTAAAATTTTTTACATTTTTTTTCATCAATATACCAGTTAATTTAATATGATTCAATATATAATAACAAACTTCAAAGAGGTTTAAAGAGAAAAAATTTTTCCAGATCAAATTACATTTTTGATCATATGTAAGAAATGTTATACCGACATCATTAATCTAACCTTAAAACCCAACTTTATAAAAAAAAACATTCATTAATTCAGTTGACAAGAATCTAACATTAAATAAAAACCTAAGGGAAACTCCCAAATATTATTTAAGAAGAGCGAAAAATAATCTTTGAAGTTAAATGGGTATAAACTGGCATCAATACTAACCATAGAAATGACACAGTGCACCAATATTTGATGGCAAATTGGGACTGCAATGGTGCACATTTTATTCAAACTTTCCATGCACTTTATTGTGTTCTTTTGCACAGTTGACAAGGCTAAAAATTAAAAATGCAATATTTAAAATTTTTATCATACTAATTATTATTAATATAAGAGTACAATAATTAATTTCCTTTCTTTTGTGTTATTTTGAAAGGCAGATTTAAAAAAGATTTATGATTTTTCTAAAATTAATAGTTTTTATTTACTACTCTGTATTATGGAAAAGGAAAAATCATTGCCATACATTTATTGTGTGTGTGCTTAAAACTCTACTAACACTTGAGCAAACACTTTTGTTAGGTATAATTCTTTACAGTAGGAATGTGAAATTAAAAAAAAAAAAAGATGCAAGTAAATTCAGATTTTTGTAAACAAAACCAAAACTATCACTTTTATGTGGAAAACTATGCATGGGAATAACAATAATTTCATTCATTTCAATTTTTGACTGTACATTTGGAGAAAATTTGAAAGATGAAAATATATGTCATTTGGGGTGCTAAACCCCATTTAGATTACCAAAAAAAAAATTATCACTGATATTGATGATAAAAATATACAAAGTGATAACGAAACAAGAAAATAAATAATAATAAAACACTCACTCACAATTAAATGAAATGAAAAGGAGATTTAGAGTTCATTATACCCATGCATGTTTTATTTGTATTTTTACATAAAATACAGTATAGAGAATATTATAATTGTTTGATTTGGATACATTGAAATACAACATTACTGGTGTTGCAATTTTAATTCAATTGAAGAGCTTCCAGAAACTAGTTATCTCCATATTGGAACAGCTTTATAAATTAAAACTAAAACAATAATAAGCAAAAACCTCAACTCACCATTCGATTCAGTAGTGACCCAAAGTATGAGAGAGCGGATTATTCTGGAGGAAGAGACGTCCAGAGCTACTTTGGGGAGAGACAGCTCGACAGATTCGGGGGTCCTGTCACCCCTGGCCAGCTCAAGGCAAGTCTGAAAAAAGAATCGCAATTTTAGCAATTCTTGGCACCAAAACATATAGATGTAATTAATTGTTCTGGGTAATAAACCCTCACTTTTATGATGAGCAGATCATTGCACTGGTACTTGAATTGCGTGGCGAGCTCGAAAGCTTTCTTTACGTCTTTCTTACTCAAGAATGCCCCAATGATGGAGCCCAGAGCTTCTCTTTCCTAAAAAGAATAATCAAAGTCAATGTGTGTCATAAAAATTTATAAATATAAATATGTGCGTGTTTTTCCTTTGTAATACAAATTATATGCACCAAACCTGGTATGTATGGGTTAAAAGAAACAAAATAGACTATATTCTAAAACGATTCCTTGACCACTTTATTTGGTCACTTCAGTCTAATTAAATGTTCAATGTAGTTATTATTTAAATTTCTACTACATTACCCTCATTAATTGAAAATGTACTGAACAGAAGGGGACATTTTTTAAACAATCATGCTTTTTTTTTAATAACATTTGTTAAATTTGGGCATCAAGTATGGGTAACCATTCTAAATGATTGCTTGCCTCTTATGGCGTATGATTTTATGGTTCAAAAGGTTTTGTATTCAGTTTTTTCTTACATCCTTTGCTGTGATCCCAAATAAATACAAAGGGGTAGAGGAAAAAAAAAGTAATTTTAACTAAATAACTGCACAAAGTGCTGTAACCTTATCTCAGAGGTTATTTTCTTTTACACTAGGGAGCTATTGCTCACCAACCCCTGTAAACTGCTAATGCAGAACCTTTTGGATTGCTTCTCAATCCACACAAAAAATCCCATCTCCTTGTACTTACTCACTTTATTAAACCTGCTCAAAAACAATGTTCTTAATGGAGAAACTTTTATCCCCCATCTTTGACTCTAACAATTTTTAATTTTTTAACCAAATCTTGCCAAAGCGACTTGTAAATAGTAAATTTGTTCAAAGTCTGGCTTTGAGCTTAATTAATTGTAAATGCAATCAATCTGACTTATGCAATATTAAATTAATTGTAAGTAAAAATGTTAGCATTAGAGCACCTAGTGGTTTTTTTCATTCATATTCATGTTTCCCCTAACCCAGACTTGTTGAACAATACCTTTTTAACAAGAAAAAAATCAACATTACACACTATGTTTACAAACAACTGATTTTGATTTCAGACAAAAATTGGGAAATTCTATATGAAATAGTACATCTGGAAGTTTCTAGAACATTGTTATAAGTCTTTGAAATATATTTAATTAAATTTAGAAAATATTTTGAAGTGTATTTTAAAAACGCGAAAGGATTTTGCTTCAGAATAAAATACTGTAATTTGATTTAATGGATATTAACAGTTGAAAAACAACCTCACCTTATCATACTCTATTTTTTCTATACTGCCAGTAAAACGAGATTCCAGTAGCACATCTTCCACATCAAAATTGTGAACAGGTGCAACATCAAATATTTCAGGAGATATCTAATGGACGAAATAACACCAAATTTAAAAAAATGTTAAATATTGAAAACAAATAATTACCAGTGTCATATTGCACCAAACTATTTCAGGGAGGTCCTAGTAAAAAACTTTGAAGCTGTCAGAGCTTGCCTTTAAATAGTCTTAAAATTACTTGATAATTTTGAATTTTTATCAAGTATTTTTTTAAATAAAGCAAATTAGTAAGACTTCACAGAATTGAATGTTTTTAAAATGTATCAACATACTTTTTTCTTAACTTTAACTGTAAAAATGCATTTTTTCACAGAAGGTAACTGAACTCTTCTAATTGGAATTGTAATTCAGAAAACTTCTAATTGGTAGATAAAAACAGGAAACAAGTTTTAAGCCAATCAGAGTGCTTGACTCAAGGTTAACCTTAGGTCATGTTAGTGGTAACTACAGCCATTAGAATTGTGTAAAAAACTGACTCACCTCTTTGTTAATCTCTGCTTTGATGCAATAGCACCACATCCTCTTCGTGATTTCTTCCACGTCAATCACGTCTTCGTTATCATCCTCTTCAGCAAGTTCGAGGAGGAGTTTGATCAGGAAATACTTGTCTCCAAACGACGGTGACAACTCCACTTGCGACTGAAAAGGTTGACATTGTAAAGTACAAAGATAGGATTTTCTTAATGTTTTTTTTTTGCATAAAGTTTAAAACAATCTACATTTTTATTTGGGCAATTCCTTGGCATTAATTACTGGACTGATCTTGAAAATGAGAGCTTAATATGTGTAAATATGTCTTTGAAAATCCTTTGATCACAATAACAGTTTTTATATTGGGTACTAAAATGATTACTGTCTGTCTATCACAAGTTCAGTTTACATTTCTGTGGCCAAGGACTCTCCTCATTTTCAACGGGGGAAATTGTTGCATTGAGTCCTCTTTGTTTATTATTTTAACAGTTCATTAATCACAGCCTAATCATCAGCACTAATAATGTTCTTTATCAAGCAATGCCCTAAACCTATGCCATGCCCATTTGTACCCAAGCCTTATACTTGACACCAATTTTTTGAACACAGGGTGATTCACACATGAGAATGGGGAGTTGGTTGCATCAATAAGTGAGCAACTTGCTAAAAAATACATGTTTTAAACAATATTTTTTTGCTTTGTTTTAAACAAACACAAAGTGTTCTACACATAACAAGATATCCTAAACCTGGTATAAATAAATCCTTTATTAACATTAATCCTACCTCTACAAAGTCAACCGCATTTCTCAAGGGCAAAACTTTCAGCTTTTGGAAAATCCCCTTCCAGAAGTCAGCACGAAACGAAACACAGCTCCAGTAGGCTCCATCCTGAGCCACACTGGTTTCTTCTTTGATCTGGAAACAAACATTAATTAAAGCAATAGCTTAATTTTCATTGATATGTTCAACTCAATTTTATTCATCCCACTTCTCCCCATGGAGGAAAGTAGGTACATTAACTTGAAGAGATGCTTTTCTTAAATGTAGCACAGAGAAAACAGGAGTAAAGGTTCATACAACCACCCAACCCTAAAATATTAAGCCCCTTCATAACAGGTGCAGATCCAGCAGGGTTCCAAGGGGAGGGCACTTTTTGAGGATTACCTCTACCTTTGGACACCTGTAAAGATTTCTCCAGATACCCAGATGAAGTTTCTTTTTTGCTAAACAGTATAAGCAAAACAATGTTTCTGAACCTGAGATTGTGATCTGATCCTTGTAATTGTCTCTTAAGAGTGCAATTTTTTAAAGATGGTGACAGAGGTTCTGTCTGGGATTTCGACTTGTTCCTTAATAACTTATTTTTGATCGGCAAAGGCACTTGATGAACAATAAAGTATGAACAATCTGAGGAAACTGAGGTAAAAAAGGAGACTGTGGCGTATGGAACTATCACCGGTTCTCTGGTAATCGAACACCAAACAACATGAGATGTGTTTAAGTGTCAAGCGATTACAGGGTTGCCACTGATATTTAAGGTAAAAATAGTTGCTTTAGTTGCCTAAATTTAACAAAATAGTAGCAAAAATAGTTGCCTAAATTCAACAAAATAGTAGCAAAATTAGTTGCCTGCAATCAACAAAATAGTAGCAAAAATAGTTGCAAAATTTACAAAATAACACAAATTGTCTCTTGACATATTTTTAAAAATTCTACAAATAAATAAATGTGAAAGGAATGGGAGGAAAAATAAGACATCACATGACAAACAATTTTTATTTCAGACTTTTCAAAGAGCTCAATTTGAATATGCTATCATAAGAACAATTTGAAATATAAATTATAAAGGAATAATAATTTATATGTAGTTATTACTGTCAATATGAATTTAAATACAAAATTTAAGAAGTACTAACATTGAATTGGATTGATAAAATGTGCATATATAGTGATTCTAGGAGAAAAGTTCTTAATGAAAAAATTAATATTAAAAATTATTTATAACATTTCATGAATTATAACCAATTAAAAATATAATCTTGGTATTTTTTATACATTATGGCATAAATTATTATTAACTCTTAAATAAGCTTTAAGTTAATTACTTCAAATTTTGTTAAAAATAACTGAAAAATAAAAAATTAAATCAACAAAGAAAATGAAACTTAAAATATTAGGAAAATTAAAGCTTAATTCTTGAAATAATTTGATGAGAAACTGAAGTAGAAAAGTAAAACTTTGCAATGTTGAATAATCCCCAAAAATTACATAAAACTAGGACATTTTTACAATAGTCAGGTTTACATAGTCGTATCTTCCTTAGAGAGTAAAAAAGAAAAGCAGTATAACCCTGATAATGACCTAGTTTATGGGATGGGTAAAAAATTGAGATAACCAAGGATGTGCCTCCAAAAATTTGAAATTTATTACATGAAAAGACATGGTAGAATAAATAAATTTTGCTCTATTATCAACCAGCAGTTTTTTATCAAGAAAAAATGTTTTTTTGGCATATCAAAATTAGTAATATCAAGAGTATACTGTTTTTTAAAAATGAAACTAAACATAATCATAGAGTATAAGATCAAATATCAATGGTTATAGCAAAATAAAATGAGAAAAATATTCTGGTTAGCTGCTTTACAATTAAAATTGATATTTTGACTAGATATATAGTTAATACTGCTTAATGTGATCGTAATTTATCTTATTGAAATCGAAGTCCCTACGAACCATAGCAAAAAATAATCATTTCATATTATCAACAAATTTAAATTAAAAAGTGATCACATTAAGCAATATCGACTGCAGCTACTTAAAGATCCAACTTTGATTTTTTACTTAAAATAGAATCGATTATATTAGACTTTCTTTTGTGCACAATTTTGTTCAATTTCGCTTCCTTCTCCTCATGGCTTTTCTCCTTCTTTCTTAACTTCTCTGCACCTTCTAGCATCCCTTGGGCAATTCTTACAGCAATCAAGTCATTCTTGTCAATACCTTCCATCAAACGTTGGTTACTTCTTTTAGCAGTGAAAGAGCAGACTCTCTGGCTTCATCTTTTGCTTGTGCTATAGCTTTTGCTCTATTTTCCAATTTCTCAATAGATTCCTTTTTGTTGGCTAATTCTGCACATGTTCGTTTTTCTTCTTCCAGATTTTGTTCTTTCAGTAACCTTTCCTTTTCATTCTGTTCTTTTAATTTTCTTTTTTCTTCTAAATATGCCAGATGACTTTTATGTGCAATACTCGCCATTTTGATAAGCTCTTTAGTAATTGGCACCTTAGCCACAGAACCATAATTTTTAATTGAATCCTTGATAAGGAGTCTTTCATCCAATACCCGCTGAGACATCCTGCACTTATCTTCAGATAGCACCCGTCAAAGCAGCACCCGTCTTGACACAGAAAACCCTCGTTCTACATCTGCGTTTTCATGGGCTAAGCACAGGCATCCTTTCACTAGTTTGGTTAAAGAAGGATATTTTATACTTCCTAAAGCACTTTTTCGGACCAGAATCTCCTTCCAGTAATCATCAATTGCCATGCCATCTCCCTCTGGAACCTCACTTTGGAGAATTTTCCATTCATCTTGGCATTTCATAGCCTTCACACCTGTGAATGCGAATGCTTCAGCAAGTATACCAACCCTTTTAGAGCTAAGACGGTTTGCTATCAAAGAAGGCTGTAGGCATTGACAGGCTTTGAGAACATCATTAAAGCCTTTTTTCATTAGATAATTATGTGCAGCCATTTAATGGCGCTGGGTGTAACGAACATCAAACTTGAAAGTAAAACCGAAAGTATAAATTTACCCGCGCCCGGCCCGGACGGATGAAAACGAAGAAACAAACGAAGATGCGCATGCGCATGTTGCATTGGGCGAAGAGAAGAACCAGAAGAACCGATCGGAAAAAATGCCCGCCGAGTTTTCGACGCGGAGGGGAAAGATCGAAGCGATGACGTCACTGAGCGCGCAAGCGAAACCGGTGAAATGAACATTGAACTCGCTAGCAAGAGGTAAAATAGTCGCAAAATTTAAGAAATAGTTCCGGAAATGCCTAAAATAGTCGCTTTTGGACGCTTTTTCACGAAAATAGTCGCCTAGCCCTTTAAAATAGTCGCTTTTAGTCGCTTTTTAGTTGCCAGTGGCAACCCTGCGATTATAATCCTAAGTGAACTATGATGTAACTTTAGCTGTAAATGCTCACCTCTATATAAATAGTTTGTTAACTTTTAGTATGCAAATGCTTATGACTTTTCTATTCTTAACCTGTTGTTTTCAATAAATATTATTGTTTTATAAGTCTTTCTATTCGTGGAGATATTTCACTGCCACATTAGTAATTTTTCCACAAGACCAAGATGGAAAAAGGAAAAGAAAAAAAAGGATAAAGAGAAGAAAAAAGTACATTCTTTGAATGATTGAAAATTTTTTGGTCTTTCAGAATCTAATTTCTTTTTTTATGCCTTTTTTCCATCTTTTCCTCCTTTTTTAGCCAGGAGCTGTTGGGCAAGTGAATGGATCCTGCTTTGACAATTTTTCTGTTACCTATGAAACTCTAAATAGAGTTATGAAAAAGGTAGACTAAATAAAATAGCAGAGTTTTAAAACAAAGATCAAATTCATGATCTATGTTACACTGTATCTCTCTATATTAAAAAAAAGTAACAGTCGCCGCTGCCGCCGCTGTTTCAGAAAATCTTCACTTTGACAATTTTGAATTGTCACTATGCAAAAACTATGGAACGGAAATTATTGAAATTTTGACCATTTGTAGACAAATGTATGAGGGTCCTTTTCGTTCCAATAGCTAATTAATGAGATAATTAGTTCTGGAATTATTTAATGTCAAAGTCGAAAATTATTTTTTTCTGCTGCGAGTTCGCCCCCAGCAAAATCTATTCGCAGCAGAAATATGATTTTTTGCAGCCGCATTCTGTTAGATGTGAAGTTTTGCACCTCGTCGCCCTTTTTTTGAATTTTGAATTAGTTTTGGAGTAATTAAGTTTTAAAGTTTCGAAATTTTTGACGGGTTTTCGGTTTTTTCGTTATAAAAGAAAAACTAATCACAGTAGAATTATGATATTTTAAACACACATACAATTATTTTTTATAAAAATATTGGCGTTTTGTTTTTCAAAAAATTCCAATTAGTTTTAGAGTTATTAAGATTCAAAGTTTTAATTTTTTCTTCTCTTTCTGTTGCCGTTCACTGGAGAAACAGGCGAGTTTTATGATGAGTCTAATTTCTTTTATTTTCAACAATGTTTTTTCTACAAAATGGTTGATGATTATTAGTAGACTTGCTGTATATTTCTTAACATTTCGATTAAATTATTGATAAGCTAAAAAAGGAATGTACATTTTTCAGGACAGCAACATTTTTGTTGTTAATTTAGGGGAATGATACGAATTAAATTATTTATAAGCAAGAGAGAGGTATTTTCGGTATTACAAGAGGCTTAATTAAGTCGAGAAGAGTGTTAGGCTGGATTGTTGAGATGAACAAGCGAGCTCCGCTCGCTAAGATCGCGAAGCGATCTGAAAAGAACTGCGAAGCAGTTACGGGGGTTGGTGAGCGATAGCGAGCAGGGGGCAGGCCCCCTAGTAACTGTAAAAATTAATTAACAGATATAAAAAAAATTTTGGTTTCCAAAAAGAACTTCATAAACAATCTGGCATGTGACCAAACTAGAACATCTGGTAATCAGAAACTCCCAAGAATGTAAGCACTTAAATAAACATGTCATCCTGACTAGCAGTAAAATAGACACCACAATACCTCTAAAAGAAATCTAACTAGGCATCTTCACAAGTGCAAAAGGAAGAAAAAAAAAAACCTAGCCACACACTGGGCTTTTATCTAAAAGACTATGTGATGTCCTACAAGCTTAAACCAATCAGAGGTGATGACATCACAGGCTCAATTCACTTCAATAACATAGTCGGATACTAAACTGTCAAAACCAAACTGACTTTTAACTCTACAAAACACAACCATATAGAGAACTCACAACCTCAAAAAAAAAATTACCATGATCAAACAAACAATCAAAAGTTAGATACACATTAGTCACAATTGAGGTGAGTAAGAACAACACTTTTAGTTATCATTTTCAAAACTTTATGCCGAAAAAGTAAAAAAACAGAATCCCCCACCTGTAGCAAGAGCACGTGTTCAGGCGACAGACCCGCGGCATCCGCGAAGGTGCGAGCTTCGTGCAGCCTCTGCATCTTCATGAGCGTTTCCACGGCCCCCCAGCAGGCGTCGCTGTAGCTGGGGTCCTCCACGTTCCCAAACAGCCGCTGTACCTCTACTTCCACGTCGCTCCCGAGGCAGTGAAGCATGTCGTACAGCCGGGTGAAGGGAGGGACGTGCACTGAAAAAGACAACAAAATTGAACTTTTTTCCTGGCCCAAGTACTTTGTTAATTTTCTTATTTTTGTTGCTTTAAAATTCCCATAACTCTTTTATTACTTCCATCAAAAAAGAAACAAACACATCTTTCAGCATTGTGAGTTTAAAGTTAGATGTGAAAAGTTTTAACTCTCCTTCTGTCACCCTAAACTACAGAAAAGTTTATGGTGATGGTTTTGAGAAATAGTTGAGAGCAGAAAGGTCCTTTTTTATGTTAAGGAACTTGTGTTTGGACCAAGAAGACTTAAGACCTTAACAGCCATATTCACAGCCATCAGCGTCGGTGTTAAACCCTTCACCAAAGAAGGATTCCACCAATCAGAGTCAGCGAAAAGCTAATTTTTCTTTCTTTAGCTGCTGGTTAACACCGATGCTGGTGGCTGTGAATATGGCTGTAAGAAGCTGAATCCTTTCATTCCCAGAAGAAAAATTACACCAATACAAAACTATCAATACAATTAATGAAAAATTGCAATGACAGAGCTGTACAAACGAACACTCGAGTCTTTTAAAAGCTTCTAAATCCCCACAAATCACAGAATTTTCAGGTATGTTACAGTTTTTACTCCCTCTAAATAAGACATCATTTCAAACGCTCACAGGAGAAAAGCACTGGATCACTTTTGAAAGCGGTGGAATGGTGCCAACAAACGAGGAAGAAGATCCTGATATCTCACCAAGCTGAAATGCAATTGTTTGGTTTGTGAGGCAGAAAAGAAAGGAATTGAGTATCACCAAGTTTGGTGCAACCTCTTACAGAGTAGTTGAGCCAAAATGTGAAATCCATAAATAATGTCACTGTTTTTCAACATTTTTGAACCTCTCCCTCCTCCCCCCCATGTCACATTTCACCATATCCACTCCCCTCTTAAGAATATGGGACCAATGTTTTTTTATTTTCCCAAGTTTAAGTGAACCCCACCTTATAATTAATTTCAAAGCAAACTCTATCCTAAGTAAAGTAGGAATTTTATAATAATGTCCTTAAACAACATTTTTCAGAAAACATTGTTGTTATTTAACTGCTTTTTGTTGACTTTTGTGTGTGATATCACAATTCTTTTGACCCCCCTTGTCATAGATTGATGAACCCCTACCCTACCCTCCAAGCATGACATCATTCATTGAAGGTCCCAAAGCAACTTAATGCCTTTCTATTGTAAGTTAACAATTTGTAAACAACTCGCCAGAGGTCTTTTTAAATACCATTTTTGGAGAAAGATTTCTCCATGCGGGTCACAGAGAGATGCTTCAGCATGATGAGCCTTTCGTGGCTGGAAGAACAGGCGATGATGGCCGTCTTCAAAACGGAGATGGAAACGTTCTCTATCCAAGTGAGGGACATCAGTACCGAAGAGTCGCTCGAAGCCTTGGGGTACTGAAATTCACAACATCCAGTTACTAAATATTGTCATATATGTTATTATCATTTACTATTGGAATTATTGGTATCATTTTAAAAAGCAGTTAGCTGTAAAGAAAACTTTATTTGTAGCTGTTAAACAAAACTTTAAACAGTTTTCTTTAAAAATCAGGCAACTTTTGACAGTTATCATTTCCATCAAAAATTTATCTGTAGATGGTATTTAGCTTTTGTTAGGTGTCACATCTTATGCTGGAAAACTTTTCACTTTTTAGAGTTCTTTTTTACTTTAGTTGAATACTGCCAGAAAAACATTTAAAACTAAAAAACAATCCATAAAATAAAAACTACTACACCTTTTGTTTCATTATTAAAATTTTATAGTATTTAGGTTAACATAAAAGTAATGCATGAATTTGTTAAATAGTTTATCAGATATACATGTAATAATCCCTATGGTAGTCACAAATTAAAAAATATGCCTTCACTTTACACACACTTCAAACTTATGCATAATTCTAACACAAACACCCACAAAATAAACAGCAATACTCACATCCCACAGTTGATTTTGGAAGTTCTCAATACTAGACTTGAAATTCTTGTAAATCAGAAAACTTCTCAAGTAACTCATCAGTGATGCTAGAGGAGTGTTCTACAAAAATACAAAACCATAAAATAAATGCAACAAGCATTATAATCAAGGATGGAAATTCTACAATAGAAATACTACATATTCATTAGAAGACATTTTAGTCACCCTGGGACATGATAAACTCCAGTTTAATATACTATAAGTAAAATTTCAGACAAACATTTAATTACTGAGTTTTGATCAGATCAGTTTGTGATAATTTTGAACACTGAAAATAGAAAATGCATTCTAACCTCAATAGCATTTAATTTAATATTAACACTTTTTATATGAAAATTTTTAAAAGACAATCATTTTTACACACTTTAACCTTTAGAATACAATTTTAACAGTCCCTTTGAATATTTTATGGGGTCAAAATAACAACCCAGTGTTTTGACATCACTAAACATAATCCAAAAAAGATTTTGGAAATTTCCCCTAAAAGTAGTGTTAATTCATTTCTAGACTCAAAATAAAGATCACTCCTTGTAAGTCACAGAATTTTCAAGGTAAAACAATACATAACAGATTTCAAATTTCTAAGGGGGTTTTGGGGTCCTCCCCTAGAAACAGTTTGGAATATTTACCCTTAAAAGTAGTGTTTTAACTCATTTTGACACCCTTTGGGTTACAACACTTTTTGTGAGCCGCATAAAATTTTTAAGGAAAAACAGTATAAATATTGATGTACCCATTTCAGGAGGGGTTTGAACCCCCTAAAACCACTCCCTTGGATACAGCCCTGCTTAACCCTACTTTTTGGCTATAAGCAGCCAATAAAAACCACAAAAACTCACAGGCAGGAATATGTGCACCCCCTTCCACAGAGTGAGGATCCTGTGGTGCTGGACGGCCAGGAGCATGAGCTCCTCGATGTCATCCGTGCTGCAGTTGGTCACCCGGACCTCATCGAAGTTCGCCTCAACTTCCTTCCTGATGGCATCAGTTCGGCACAGGCTGGAGTGCAGCCACATGTAAAAGCAGTTCTCCAAACGGGCATCCTGCAAGAGTTCACTCATTACATTTTTTTTATTAAAACAAACAAAATCTCTTAGTATCACACAGGGCTTACATGTAAGTTTAACCAAAATTTGACAAGATAAAAACACCACAATACATATAAAATCATAGGTTTAAATTTCCAGAATGTGTTTTTCTTTTCTTATTTTTTGTTTTTTTTTTCTTATTTTTTGTTTTTTTTTTTCTTATTTTTTTAATATAAATTTTTTATCGCTTTCAACTGGTCACCTGAATGGATAAATGACCCCTTGGTGACTAATACATCAAATTGTTTTTTCATTTGTTGTATTTTGCTCGTTTTTTTGTGCAGTTAGAAATGCTTTGTGAATTTGTAAATAAAACATGACTGTTTGATTGATATGAATCAATAGTCTACTCTGTTAAAAAGATATCAGGCTTAGGTAGGAGGCATAATCTTCAGAATGCTAGATTATTTGTACACTCAAGGAAGGGATCAAATGCTCTTCTATTAGAAAATAGTTGGTTAAGGCCATTTCATATTTGGAGGGTTCAGAATAGAAATGAACCAAGTCCACTTTAGCTACTTTTGAGCTACAGAAGTTTAAAGTTAAAGCTTCATAACAAAATTACCTGTTAACATTTTTAGCGGATATTATCAGAACTAGGACTTGGTTCATTATTGCACTGAAATTTTACATAGTTGGTGCATGTTATAGCATTGCTAACTCAAAAATGACAAAAAGTGGACTTGGTCCACTTTAATTCTGAGCCCTCCATTTATCAGTTGAAGCTCTAGTTTGAAAGCATTTCTCTCAGTGGTATCTATTCTAGATACCAGAACTTAAACTTTCACTTAGTACAGACATGGGCAAACTTTTTAAATGGAGGGCGAGATAAAATAAAAAATTATCTAGGCGGGCCGGAAACAAAAAATTTAACAAAACAAATTTTTATGAGTGATAATTTTTAAAGTCGATTTTTACATCACACAAAACTTATATTATATGCTACAATGGTAAAAAATTTGGGAAAAAAAAAGTTACAAAATTGATTGTTCTTTAAAAGAGTAGGAAAGCGCATGTGACAGATGAAACTGTGATACTGAGATTCTAAAAGGTTTTCATAATCTAGTAGAAACTGGGATGAGCTGATTCGCAGTAGTGTAGCTAAATGGTGGTCATGTAAAAACATATTGTCCTATGTGTAATTGTTGGGGTTATTCAAAACCATGCCGCGGGCCGGATTGACTGGTCCGAAGGGCCGCACTTTGCCCATGACTGACTTAGTACTTAATAGTAGTAGAACTTCACAAAAGAATATCACTCTCAATGTGTACCTGAATTTTTTACATTTCAATAATGAGTTGTTTGATACAGATTTTAAGGTACTATTTTTGATTTATTTATTGTATTTGGTTACTGACTGGTAATTTGACCTAAAAGCATCATATAAACAGAGCTAGAACTTTTAACCAGAGATATTTAAAAGTATACAGGGTACAAAATACAATGTAGAGGAAATTTTGCCCCGTGAATCAGAGAAAGAAGTTAAGGACTAAAAATCACAAACTTACTGAGTAAGAGGCAGCTAGCAGTGCGAGAACTGGGTTCTGTATCTCGTAGCAGGTGTGCAAGAGGCAATCCCATGGGTAGTCAGAATTCTGGGCAAGCAACAGTTGGCTGAAAAGGTCTTTCAACACAACGAATCCTGGAACACATCATCTCAAATCAGTACAGCCTTTAGCTTAAAATGTTTAACCTAAACTAATTTGCATATAATACCAATAATACAGTAGTTCTCTTCCAGGGGTGCAGAATATGTAGGAACAAGGTTCAGGGGAAATTCTGGCAGATGTGGGGAAATTGTTGCCTAAGTTTATGAAGAAAAACTCTACAAATCTGAGTTATTAAACGAGTAACAAATATTTTGACTGGTTGCAATATCATACCCTGCAGATTCCAAGGAAATTAGGTGAAAACTACAGAATTATGGATGTATAGATGAAAGCTACGGCCAAAAAAACTTTTACTGTTGCTTTTTCTTGCATTTTGATTGATATGCAGGATAAACAACATATCTGTGACAGGATTGGTGATTTTCACTAAAAAATTAGTTCTTGTTTAATTACAACAATGTTTTTGACTTGTAAAGTTTAGTTAAAGATAGCAGAGTTTTACTGTAGCTCAAATTCTAGAACAGTTCATAATTCATAATTTAACACTCAAGAGACATTTTTTGAGCTAAGGGGACAAAGTAAAAGAGTTAAAGAAGGTATTAAGTCCTTAAAAACTAAAATGTATGGATCATTGGATAATTTTTTAAACCTTATAAATAAAAGATCAGCAATTAAGAAATGAAATGAAAATATGGAGACATTTTTTGGGGAAGTTTTGGACAAAATTAATTGTATTCTGGGGAAATATTGAAACCTGAAAAACTTTCTGAACCCCTGGACTATCCCAGATCAAACTATCTTGGAAACCCCCCCCCCCAAAAAAAAGGGAGAAATGCTTGGAGAAAAGTATTTGAGAAATTTGAATGGTAAAATCCAATTGAGAGTTAATGAAAAACAAAAATAGTCAGTCTTTCATTCATCACAAAACAATAAGATAAACCATGTTTCTATTTCTTTCACGTTGTACTAACTGTAAATTTGCATACCATGAAAGTTTATATCAATTCTATTATAAAATTTAATTCACTACATTTATTAAATTGAAACTGTACTCTTGCATATCGTCGGCTTACAGTTGAAAGGCACTAAGTCAATCTTTGCTCAACTACTCCGTACGAGGTTATGCCAAATTTGGCGATCATTTTACCGTTGCCATTCTAGTTATAGTGTATGAAAAAGAAAATATTATTATAAAACCTTTGAAAAATAGAATTATAAAATCTTTTATAATCCCTAAAATAACTCAATTATGATCAAATAATTTTAATTTAATAAATTACTTATCGCGAACCAACATTTAAGCTTTTTACTGTATGAATTCTTTCTGGTTTAAAACAGTTTGACGAGATTTTAGAGATGCGCCAAGAGTCCGCTCGTTCTTTGGCGACATTCCACCGCTTTCAAAATATCTTCCATAAGTGACTTAGTGCCTTTCGACTGTAAGCCGACGATATAAAAAATTACATTTCCTCTATTCTTTTCCCTCAAAACTTGCATTAATTTAATCATTGGGTATAAATGACAGAAAATAAGGCATTTCTTGACTATCCTGAATAACCAACCAAGAGTCTACAGTGCAATGCATAATTTTGTTTTATAGCTGCAGAAATTTATTCTGGAAATTGTCAATCTTTGTGCTCCTTATAATAATAATCTTAATTATCATTACCAATCAGAAAGCAACAGAACAAGGAAGAAAAAACAAGTGTCACAACAACCTTAAATAACCAACAAAAGTACAACAATATAAAAATAAAGCTAAAAGGACAATATCAAATTATTAAAAACAATGCAACAGACAAGTAAATAAATCAATAACAAAAACACATACAACAAAGAAAGACCGGCAAAGCTAGGCGTTAAAAATCACTTGCTTCTCTAAATTGGGGGGGGGGGAACAATCCTTAACAGGGATTTAAAAAAAAAACATACTTAAATCAGTATCAGAAGAAGTAGATGTGTCCTCACTAGCAATAGACACTATGTCATCAGGAGTAGTGGGTTCTGGAACTGGAGTTTTCTCTGAAAGAAACCAATAATTTTTTTTAAATGGTATGAAATTTTATACTTTAACTAAATGCTACACAACACACATTTTCTTACCATACATACATAACACATCTAAGTAACACCATACAGTGACAGTGATAATTCAAATCTGCAATCTATTGTCCTATTATGAATTGATTAAATTTCTTAATGCAAATTATTTTTACAATGCAAATGAAAATTATTTTTACTTTAGGGTTGATGGGAGATAAAAATGTCAAAGTTCAGTTTGAGTTTGAGAGGATGGCTGGTTTGTTAAAACAGAGCAAACTAGATAAATTCTCTCTTTGAAACTTAGGAAAGTAAAAAAATAAGACTTATCCAGGTATTCCCTGACCCATGGGAACCTGGTTTCTATTGCGGCTTATCACTCAAGTACTTGAAGTAAATTCTTTGTTGACTTACTCTCTGGGGGAGGCAGATCCCTGAGTCCTATCCTGGCGTAGAGGGAGCTCCGCATGTCCCTCCTCTGGGTCTTGAAAGAGGGGACCGTCTTGGACTCGTAGGCAGCGTCGTACACCGGAGACGAGTTTCGGTGGAGGGAGTGGAAAATGTGGTACGAGATGCAAGGGTCCGAGAACGCAGAAGCCGCTTTCAAGACCTGTGAGTAAACACAATGATGTAGATTAACATTAATAATAAGGGTTTTTTTCTTAAAGACTGTGAAGCTTTGTCGTTTGAGAATTGTCAAGGGAAAAGCTGAATACAAACTGATGTTAAATGATGTTAAATTTTAAGGATGGGTTAGGGATTCAAACCCCCTCCCCCTTGGATACATCTTTTATGTAATTGTTTTTTACATAAAATATTGAATTTAAGCTTAGCTATCACCAAGTTCAAATATTTTATCTAAACTTCAACTGGCAGAAATTTCTCAGTTAGATGCAAATGTTTTCATGTTGATAAAGAATGTTTTAGATAGATTAAAGGATTGTATACTTCTTGATGTTTCAACAAAATTCAAACTTGAATTATACAATAAAATTACTGAATAATACCCTATCTGAATTACAAACTATATCTACTGCAAACTAAAAACTTAACTTCAAAATTCAAATGCATACAAAAAAATTACATCCAAACAGATACAAAACAAACAAATGCATAGTAAAAGATAAATGGAGATGTTACCTGCTCTTTGGGAACTTGGAATATCTGTGCAAAGACTATGAATTTGAGCCACTGGTTCTGCTTGGCACACTCCATCAAATACGAGCTTCCCGCTTCGACTTCGTGCAGATGGCTCAAAGCCATGACAGGCATCCAGAAGATGATGTCTTGGATTATGGCACTGGGGGAAAGAACACATCACTGAAACCACTTTTAAAGAAATTGCATGCAGCTTTATATGCCTCAGAATACACTGAAACTTTCGATAATTTCATTTCGTGTTATTCAATCGATCAATTCTTTATTATTATATACAGAACAAGATAAACAAATTTATGATTCGCCAGGGGGGAAAACCTGTTTAGGTGGGGGAAAAATTTACATACTATTATACAGTATAACTAAGAAGGTACAGAAAATAATTTCAATGAAATATATTTATGCATAGAAAAAAAACAATATGAAGTAAACAAACAAAATCTAAAATAATAATAATAATGCTATTAATTAAATTAAAATGAAGAAAAAATGGCCAGCAAAGTATTAAATTTATGCTTCTACATTTAAAGGAACCCCCCCCCTAAATTTAGATAAATAACGTTTGAAAAAAAATGAGAAGTTGGAGCAGTTTGAAACTCATAAGGTAAATAATGAAGAGTGAAATTTAATACTATGATTGTATTAAATTAAAATGAATAAGCGTAAATTACATATCTCAGATATTGTGTGTCTATTATAATTACTTTTTATTAATATGATTCACATTGATTCATTATTAATAACTAATAAGTTATAATAAAGATCTAATAATTAATTTCACAAAGATTTCTTTTGACAAAAATAATTATTGAGGATCACTGAATCAGTATTCATTTTAAAAAAAGATTTATCTTTTAAAAGGGTCATTTAAACAATTTTTTATTTCCAATAAGTGCTACAAGAAAAGACCGAATCCTTAAATTGTTTTAAAAACTTTTCCCTTGTAAATGTGAGATTGAAATTCTGGTATTTGTACTAACACTATGTTTACATGAGTCGTCAACAATGTTAAAATACCAAGTGAGATTAACAGGCATATTCATAGCCATCAGAGTTGGAAGCAAATCCTTAGTTAACAAAGGATTCCACCAATCAGAGTCAGTGAAAAGCTAATTTTTGTTTCTTTAGCTGCAACACTGATGGCTGTGAATATGGCTGTAAGCACAAAACAAACTAGAGTCGCAAAATAAGTCAACTGTCAATAAAGGAGGAAAGGAGTTCTGTATGGGTGAAGCTTTGAGACATCATATTTAAAAGTAATTCTTTCACTGCTACTAAAATACTAGAGAAGGCATTTCTTCCAAGCTTTGATTTAGCAGCAATAAAATACTTGTTACTCTTCCAAAAATTAAAATATTGAAACAAATTTTGATGCATCATATTTGAGTTTAGTTTTTAAGTTTAGAATGTAAATCCTCACAATGTGGGGATGAGGGAAACTTTAAAACGTGACAATTTGGAATATAAGGGGTGCGAAAGCGGTAACCCCCTTCTTTTGTTTTGGAATGGGTTGACTCATCATTATTTCTAAGATGCCCCCTCATAAGCAGGGCCGCCGAGAGCCAAGTCGGGCCCCGGGTACAAGGTTGAGAAGCGGGCCCCCAATGACATATTCTCATTTCGAGGTAGGGGGCGAAATTTTCTGGAGTACCTCCCTCCACCCATGCATTCATAGGCTTAATGTAATTTTTAGAATATTTCTAGGCAAGATCTGAATTTCACTCAACTTAAAAGTATCGTTTTCTTGATAATACGATGAGTAACAAGTAATAAAGGGGGTCTGGGGGTCTTCCCCCAGATAATTTTTGAAAATATGCCCTAGAAACTGGGAATTTACTCATTTTTGGACCTTTATGTGAACAAATTAATCTCCAAAATATTCAAAATGATATCCGTCTTAGTACTCTATATGAAAAGCTTTGGGTACCGGGCCCCCTATCGGCCCGGGGGTATCGTACCCCCTCGCCCCCCCCTCTCTCGTCAGGCCTGCTCATTAGTAGTACTTTTATACTCTTAAGTTTTAGATAATTTACAGGTAGGATTTTAATCTTAGTGTGCGTAATGTCAAAATTTTGTATGCATATTAGTTTTAAGTGAAAATGGGTGGGCTGCCCCCCAAAAAAGGGATTTAACCCCTAGATGCCAGACACTTCGAAAGACAGAATGTGAAATGGTAAAGATATTCAGATGCATGCAACACTAGTTTGAGATTACAACAGAAACATACTTTTCATCAGTTTTAAAAGGGTGCCATGCCTTCACTACAACCTGCTCCAAGTCATTCACGAGTGCAGTGGCAGCTTCCTTGTTTACATAGGCTTTTCTGAGCTTCATTTCTGGGAAAAGAGATAATTATTAAAGAAATATATTCAAACAGCTTCCTTAAGAAACTTTCAGAGTATTTAAGGAAAGATCCTATGATACTAAAAAACTATAATTCAATTTTCTAAATTTTTTCCCGGAAAAACATCTTATTACAAAAATAAAAAAAAACTACAAAATATCTAATATAATCAGTTAGAACAGTTCAAGAGTAGTTCCTTTTAAAGTTTAGAAGTCAAAGCATATTTCTTTTTAAAAGAATTGAAGTTTTCAAATGGGTACATGAAAGTAATAAGAAAAGAGTTTAAGGTATTCTTTAAGGAATGTTTCATGAAATATTCAAATTGTGTAATACAATTTAAGCAATGAATGCATAAGAAACATTATTCCTCATAACATAACATTATAATAAGGTACTGCAATGCTATCTTGCTACTTTTCTGTAACATATAAAGTAAAATATCAACCAAGTTATTGCAACTTAAATTTTTAAATATTGACAAGTAACTGAAAATGTTTGATGGTGCAGTAAATGTTTTGGATAATTCTGGATTCCGTGCAGAAATGGGGGTACTCCTCCAGATTTTTGATAATTGACTCTGAAAAACAGGGCATATACAAATAATCCTTTTTTGAGCATCTGGGACATTTGGAATGGATAACTTCCTCTGACAGCCCTCAGAATTCAGCAGAAGGAGCATACATAGGAAAGAACGAATAATTTTACAGGGTTAGGGTTGAACATTTTACCGCCCTTTGAAAGAAACAGTAAATGTGGTTTATGTAGGACATATAAAGTTAGAATAAAGAACTCCATCCATGTCTCTTGATCAGGGGGTTGGACATGGATAGAGGGGTGTTTCTGAAGGACATTCAATCCCATTGTTGCAATATTTCTATTCATGGCATTTTTTTTAAATAGCAGGAAAAATCTAAAATATCATAAGAACAATGAAATAGGTCCTTAAATTTTAAGTTAAAGCTGCATCTGAGTAAATCAGGCTTATTTGTGGGCAAAATATGGAGATGCTTTAACTTTTTACTGGACTTTTGAGCCACCATGTATAGTATACTTAGATTGCACCCTGTATAGAAACTTTTGTGTATCCCTACACCCCAAGATGTTCCCAACACACTATATTCAATGGATTACCACCTACCTATTTCCTGGCCTGCTCCCCCTTCCTGCAGCATGTTGGCAGCCACCAGGGAGACCCTGAGGGGCAGAGAGTCCTGCCCCAGCAGCTCCAAGAAGTAGATGCAAGCAGAGCTGGTTACGAGGCTGCCGTAGTTCGAAAGGGCGTACTCTGTCACTTCCCTGCAGGCCGTCTGGACCCTGGAATAGATTCAAAGAAAAATTAATCCCTTTGTAGCGTATTGAAGAAAACGTAACACTTTAGGTCCAAACAAAAGTATTTATAAGCCTGTTGCAAAAGGTCTCAAACCCTTTTTATAGTATGATACACAGCTTACTTCACTTTACTTACATTTACTAAATTACCATATAAAATAACACATTGAAATATCGTAAATAAGCAATTGAGGTGTTTGCTGCTACAAGGAGTTAACTCCAAAATCAGAATCCACATCAAAAGGTGCCATCTTGGCGGCAGCAAGCATTAGTCGCCAAGTTAGTGCTATTTTATAGCAATGTACAACTAGATTGGTGACTATGGTGAGAATTTTTTACCACTAAACAAAGTATAAGAAGAGAAAAGTAAGAGAAATTAGCCTAAAATGCCATATAACTGGGCCCCACACAATGCATGTTGACGCAATTTGAAAAACCCACCTGGACTTGGAGAGGCCCGTCTCCAGCAGTACTTCCTGTGCGACGAACTTGAGGTAGGCATAGTTGGGTCTTCCTTCCATCAGGTAGTACAGGTAGGTGAGCTCCTTCCTCAGCCCGTACTGCTCACACAGGCTCACGAGAGAGAAATGCGGGAGCTCGTTCTGCGACTCTGCACAAAAAACAATCAACACATTGCATCGAGTTCACATTGAAGGCAAAGTAAATGAGAATATCTATGATACACACTTGCCTTCAGACCGAAGAGCATTTGCACTCTGCCATCCAAAGAGTTGAGTTGAATCAAACACCGTATTGCCCTGGAAGGAATTTATTATTAGTTCAACATATATACAGGGTGATTCAAAACTCACGGTAAAAACAGATAGGGGTGTAGGTAGAGATGGGAAAAAAACGAGTAGCAGTTAAATAATAGCTGCTACAGGAAAAAAATTAATGTAGCTGCTAAACGTGTTCAGAAATAGCTGCTAATATTTAGCAGCACTTGAAGGCTCTCGATTAGTCAAAAAATCGCATCTATACCTACTGCTACGCGCTGACCAATGAGAATAGCCTAGATTTAGCAGTAGCAGATAACGAAGGAAACGACAGGAAAACACGATCATGTCCCTTGCTAAAATTTAGCAGCATTTGAAGACTCTTGATTGTTCAAAAAATCGCATCTATACTGCTACGCGCTGACCAATGAAAATCGCCTAGATTTAGCAGAAGCAGATAACGCGATCCTGTCCTTATCAGTAGCGTAGCAGCTGCTAAAAAAAAGCACCTGTAACCTCAACCATAGAGAGTGCTAATCTGCTAATTTTTAGCAGCTACTTTTAGCTGCTATTTTTCCTTAACGAACGTAACTGCTAAATTTTCAAAAAATAGCAGATTTGCCCACCTCTAGGTGTAGGTAGGTAGACTAGCAAAGGCACTGCTATTTACGAGTGTAAATAGCAGTGGTCTAAAGTAAAAGTATCGACTGCTTGCTCAATACCATGAAACATTCCACTCTAATCAGTAATTCTAATTAAATAATTACTTAAATTTCTAAAAAAAAAGCTCACCTTTAACAAGCCATAGACGGTGACATCCGGCTGTGCCCGCTCCTCAGGCGTCTTGAACAGGAAGTTGAAGAGCAGGGGGCAGTGCTCCCTCACCCCAGAGGGGGGGCAGAGGCTGGAGAGGGGCTGGGGGGGCCCCAGCAGAAGAATCCCCAGGGCCAGGGGCAGCGGAACGTCCCGGATCAGGGTGGCAGGGGAGGCGGAAGAGAGGTCGAAAACGTGCTGGGCTGCGCTCGTGGCAGCTGCGTAGGCCAGCTGAGGGTCTAACAGAAAGAAAGATACAGTTTTTATGCATTTGGGGGCCTTCAAATATTACGTAAGCATGTTTATGGTTATTTTTGACCCCCTTAAAAATTTAAAATGAATATTGATTGAGCTATTTGAAATTTTATGTACTTTGAGAAGCTTTGAGAAATATGTACCAAGAGAAGCTCTTAATAAGAATTTACTCAACAGGAAACAGGCATATCAACACAGCTTTTGTTTATCTCAAGACTCATGCAATAAGCCAAATAAATTTAAAGCAATTTGATAGGTAACAAGATAAGATTACATTCAATAATAGTTAGGTTATGATGCCACAAAAAAATACATAAAACTTTTAAATACACTACAAAGAAATAAGGTTCAATTCCATTTGAGTTCCCGCTAAATATCGCCTGGTTCTTTTGGACACATTATATCCAACTATCAACAAATTTTTTTATTAATAAACTGAATAGTTATTGATCTAATTAAACATTTTAATTCAGGAGTTTGAAATTATTTATGAATATTTCTACTTTTTGTTGTCTAAAAGAACGGGGCGATATTTAGCAGGAACTCTAACGGAATTGACCCCAAAATAATTACAAGTAAAGTCATTTAAATTTTAAAAGAAAATAAACAATTTAACCACATTGCAATTTACAGAGAAGCTTATAATTACCATTGTGATTTTGAGACCAGGTGTAGAATGTTTTGGTCAAGCTCAAAGCCATCACATCACACTCTTGACATAATGGAGCACTTGGCAGCCTGTTTGACAAGGAACAAAACATTAATTAAAGAGAAAGGGGTTATTAGATTGGAAAAGAGATACATGAAAGAAAAATGAAATTGCATCAGCTTTGCTATTGTTAGAACAAAAATAAAAGTAAATATTTACTATGACCCCTGAATTTAAATGTTGAAAACTAATTACTATTATTTTTGTAAATCACTAACAGTCATATTCATAGCCATCAGTGTCGGTGTTAAATCCTTGGTCGAAGAAGGATTCCACCAATCAGAGTTAGCGAAAAGCAAATTTTTCTTTCTTTAGCTGCTGGTTAACACTGACGCTGATGGTTGTGAATATGGCTGTTAGTCACTTTTCAAAGCATATGCTTTGTTTGGGCAACATTCCAGCTCTAGTTGTTATGCTACATAATTAGGATTTACAAGGAATAAATTTACCCAGAATTGTTTATATATTATAAACTTATTACTTAGTACTAACTATTTGTAAGCTTTACTATTGTAAAAACAAACGTAAATATTTCTTATGATCCCTGAATTTAAATGTTGAAAAATAATTACTATTATCACTAAATCACTTTTATTTTCAAAGTACATGCTTTGTTTGGGCAAAATTGCAGTTCTAGTTGTTATACAACATAATTAGGATTTATAAAAATTTACCTAAAATGTTTTTACATATGCTACCTATTATAAACTTATTCATAAAATGTTCTAGAAAGATTACATAATTCAATTACCATTATTAAGAACTAACAATGAACAAAAAGTAAACAGACATTTTAAAATCGTCTTGATAATTGAAAACATAAATCTAGGTAATATTGTTTCTGAAATACAACCCTATTTTTTGTTGATAACTAATCTTTTAAATCTGTTACTTTGTTTCATCAGTATAAATATATCTTCTTCTGTTAATACCATTAAACATTTCGATGCACAGAAAACTGAGGACAAACAGAAATTCCACTCACGTGTTGCTGTAATTACTCATCAAAGTGTACAGGAACTGCACCAAGTTATTCTTCAAGCAGTAATGCACAAGCAGGTGGCACAAATCGGCATGCGAGAGGCACGCTTTTTCGTTGTCAAAGGCACCGAGGTCACTCAGGTCACACTGTGCCCTGCCCAGACGGTTCAAGAGAGACGACACGTTCTCCAGTTCCCCTTCGCAGAAGATTCCATACCTTTAAAATATCACTAGATCAATATACAGCTCTACTTGGGAGATTGAAAAATTGCAATAAATTTAAATACAGTGCACTCAATGTGATCACAGTTAATGTTATCAAAATTGACAGGTCCCGATCCCTCCCATTTAAATTAATAATGCGCCGTTTTATGCGATCAACATTTTACTTAATGTTATCAAAATTTGGTGAAATCCCTTAAAAATCTTTTTTTCCTGTTTGAAGGCCCTTTTAATACATAACATACAAAATGAGCCATTTATTTACTATTAGTAAAGTAATATATGTTCCACTTTCATATTTTTCTTTAAGAATGCATAATTTGCAAAATACAAACTAGGGACTTGTTTGTGTCAAATTGCTAATTGTTATCAATCAGATATTGTTATCATTCTACTCTTAGACAAAGGTGATAACATTAAGCAGAGTCAACTGTATTATTAAATCCCAAAAACTGCACTTTTAAGGTTCCAAGGCCTCGTATAAGGTTTCTTACTTATTTTGGGAACATAATTTTTTCCCAGTTAAACTTCAAGTAAGTTTCAGATTGTAACATTGGACATTGACGGTATTTTTTAGATAGGATAAAGGACCTGATGCTTTTTAACCAAAACATGATAGAGTACATTTGTACTTCAAGAGCCAGAATATAATATTTTTCTAATTTTTATTTAGTAAAATAATTATTACTGTTAAAAACAAAGTATTTTAACCTAATTCTAACTTGTTGCAAATATTTTTTCATGAAATTAATTTTTTAAAAACATAAATGAACACTGACAAAAACAATTTCATCAAATGATTTTAACAGTTTTTCAAAGAGCAAGTAGTTTCCCAGAATTATTAGACAAATTGATATTTCCTAACAATCCCAGGTTGTCCAGGATTTTCTTTATGATGTGAATCTAACATATCACTTCTATGAAAGAATGAGGACATATATGCAAATTTGGCTGGTTTCAGTGTTCTGTAAACTATGCTAAACTCCAAACAATTAAAAGAAAATAAACAACTCTTGTTAAGATTAATTGTTGAACATCTGCAGTTTAAAAATTTCTTGCTTGCCTAAATAAGACCTAATTAAGGAATGTTTATTGTAAGCACCCAATTTTCTAGGAAAAACAGCAAAATTTTTACAGGGGTTCTCCCATAGGTATTTTTTTTTGGAAATTTGTCCTTTAAAGTAGTGTTTTAGCTCATCTTGAGACCTTTTGGGATAACAGCTCATTGTAAAGACAGAATTTTGAAGGAAAAATATTATATTGAAAACTTTAAAAGTATACAAGGGGTTTGGGAGTCCTCTCCTAGAAATATTTAGGAAATTTTACCTGCACCCTGCTTTAAAATAGTGCTTTAACTCATTTCCAGACCTCTGGTTAAAACCCAGATTGCTCTTTTGTATGAATGAAAATTTATGTAAAATTTCAGGGGAGTGAACCCCTAACCCCCCTTTGATCTTTTGACTTGGCAAGAGACTTCTAGATGTCTACAACACATAGGGTTCCCACTCAATTTTAGAAACAAAATTCCCCGACTTTTCCAGATCAATTTTAAAGATTTTTTGGTAAAAAAAAACCTAGCAATACACTGCATTTTTCAAATATTTTTTGATTTTCTAAACATTTTAGCATTTTCGTTTACTTTCTAGTGGCAAATTTGAGACGCAAGCATTAAAAATTTATCATTTTCCAGGTTTTTGGCAAAAATAAGCGAATTCCTCGGACTTTTTTGGTGAATTTAAAATTCTCCGACTTTTCCAGGCTTTCCCTGACCCATGGGAACCCTCCTACAATTCTCTAAGCCAAGCTTTAATAGGGAAAAATCCACCATCTTACTGAGAGGTAGTAGAAATAGGTTCGCAAATTGCGTTCTTACTTGGCAAGTCCGTTCAAGAGACTCTCGGACACATGAATTGGGGCCTTTTCGGGGATCATGTTAACCATTGCTTGGCTGATTGGCAACCGGTCAAGAGCCGAGAACCCGCCAGAGTCATGGGGGTGGAGGCCTAGCCAGATATCCTCCCAGTTCGTCAGGTAAGAAAGGTTTCCGTGCTCCAGGAGGTAGCTCCACACAGACTCAGGGTTTATTTCCCAGTCTTCCTCTAATGAAATAGAAGGAAATTTTTGACAAACACATTGATTATATTAAAAATGTGGATATTAAACCAAGAAGGGAAATCATGGCTAAACAATGTTACAAAAATATTTTTAGTAATTATGAAAAAAATTTAGCCCAAAATCTGATTGATACTTTGTTTACATTATTATTCTACTAATGAAGCAATATTAAATATTTATACACAAAGTCACAAGTTTTACACTGTTGATTTTAGACTTGAAAATGTATTACTGCTGCATTGTTCTATGTGCAATCAGTAAACTAAATAACATATTTTTGAGACACTCTTAAATTATAATGTTTTGACCCACAAATTTCTAAAAGTCTGGCCCTTGAGCTAAACACTTTGGCGGATCCTGTTGCACAGAATCTGAAATCTTAAGTTTTTCTTTCGAGAAAAGACAAAACAAAGAGAGAACCGCATTTTCTGGAACAGTGTGGTCAAACCTGCAGACCTTGATAAAAGACCCTTTTACCTTTTCTTTTGATATGAACTAATTAAGCAATAACACTTATACCTGGAAAACATTAAAACCTTAATCGCTTATTGGCTAATGTTTTGGTGGGGAAAAATTTATTCCCTCTTTTATTTTCAACTCAACACACTTTCAAGTGTCTGAATATACATTTTAAGGAAAATTGAAAGTGTAATTTGCTTCACCTGAATTTTCATAAAAAAATTCAATGATCTACTGTTGAAATAAGCTAGACATGTCTGTATTAAAATTAGCAAGTAAATAGTAATTTTTCTTTCTTATTGACTCTGGCCCTCGCTTTCATGTACTAAAGTTAGTTTGGCCTTCGGGTTACTAAAGGTTGGACCACACTTTTCTGGAAGATATTTTACCTTTGGAGCCACACAGCTGCATCTCAAACATCATCTCTTGTTTGCAAACATCAAAGTTTACAAACAAGAGTTCCTTCATTTTACAACTAAGCATTCTTAAATTTAGTGTTTTGACCCAAAAACTTTTCTAGAAGATACTTCACCTTTGCACAGCTGCAGCAGGGAGAAGTTCTTGAGGTAGTGGGGGGCCAGGACCCGCCCCCTAGTGTCCCCGTCCCACGAAGAGAGCCACTCCAGCACGAGGCGGCAGTAGGCCCCGCTCTCGCTGTTGTCCTGGTGGAAGGGAAGAAAGTCCCCGACGGGCAGCGGAGGATCCTTGCTATCTTCTGCCACTGCGCAAACAACTTCGTCCCTGGTGCTGTTTCACAAAGCATCACATTAGACAGGAGTTGAGCAATGATAAATTATAAAAAAGTTGTAACTAAAATGGTGAAAAGATCTGAACATAAGGGTCACTAAGTTCAATAGAAAAAAAATTCAAATTGATGATTTAACTCAGTGGAAAGTTTTTACTATAACAAACAGCTATGATAGATAAGATAAAGGTAACTAAAAAATGGTTGACAGCCTCCACCAAAAAAAACCCCCACCTTTCAAACTTAAAAAAAATTATGAATATAATATTGATTGGAGAAAAATAAACAGATGTCTGTAAACTATTTAGATTTCCAGAAGTCTGCCACTATTCAGGAAGCAAAAATGATGCATGCCACTTCCAATTTTTTCAGTATACCAAAAAAAAGTTTTTCAAAATTATTCATTTGTAGGCTGATAGTGGGAGTTTAAAGAAAATAAAGCATTCACTTTAATAAAAAGAGAACTATACAAATTAGGCTACTATCTTTCAAAAAGCTGAAAAGAGATTTGGTCTACATGATAAACTCTTGCATTTATTCATCTCTCAATGATTTTATTCACAATCATTAATGAAATAGTAAAAAAGGAATTATGCTCTCAGAAAACTAAGTTAACAGAAGCACTGAAACTTCAATGAGGTAATCACATTATTTTCCAAAACATTTTCAATATCTTCGCGAGCCACTGATTTTACTCAGGCCATTCTTGATTCAAGAATCTTGAAAACAGATTGAAATGGACTTGTAAAGTATCAAAATTACAATCAACAAAACCCCCCATACACGTGAACAAAACTCTAATGGAACCAAAACACGTTTTGCTTATTACTTGCACACTTTTAGTAGAAGAACAGTTTTAAAGTAGAAAAAAAAATCAAAACACATTACTCAACCAACTTACTGCTTCTCGTGCAGGAGCATCTTGGCATGCTCAAAGGAGGAACAGGGGTAGAGTTTTTCCAACAGAGACAGGAACTTGAGGGATTGCGTGTCGCTTTGGGAGAGGAGTTCGCGATTCCCGAGCTCTTCCTTCATCAGCTCTCTCACGTCTTTCTCGGAGGTGGATTTGAACACTTCCGTTAGTTTGGAGTCCACGTCTATTCCCTGGATAAGAAAAGTAATTTATTAACACACACACACAGAAGAAACTAGAGAAGAAAACAAATACATATACACATATTGTCCACTATCCAAGTGAAAATATTGAGCATATCGTCGGCTTACAGTCGAAAGGCATTAAGTCACTTTTTGCTCAACTACTCCGTACGAGGTTATGCCAAATTTGGCGATCATTTTACCGTTGCCATTCTAGTTATATAGTATATGAAAAATAAAATATTATTATAAAACCTTTGAGAAATCAAATTATAAAATCTTTTATAATCCCTAAAATAACTCAATTAGGATCAAGTTTCAATTTAATAAATTATTAATCGTGAACCAACATTTAAGCTTTTTACTGTATGAATTCTTTCTGGTTTAATTTCCAATTTGATGAGATTTTAGAGATGCGCCAAGATTCCGCTCGTTCTTTGGCGACATTCCACCGCTTTCAAAATACTTCTAAAAGTGACTCAGTGCCTTTCGACTGTAAGAAAGCCGATGATATCAAATACATTTGAAAAAAAAAAAAAAAAACCTATAGTATATACAATAAAACACAATTTATACACTAAATTAGAAATTAAACTGCAATAAAAATACATAAATATACATTTTCAAGATAAATAATAAAGTTAACTGGCAAAAGACAGAGCAGAAATATAAATTACATTTCTCTTTAGGGTCTATATAACTTAAGAGACCAATGGTTTTTATTCATTACAAACAAGAAAAATTAAATAGGTGGAAAATCAGGACTATATGAGAGAAAAAAAAACATTCTTCGTAAAAGATATCTTGTTTGTATTTGAAGTTAAGTAATTTGGGAGTTTATTATATAGCAGTAGACCTTGATACAAAAAACTTTCAAGCATTATTTCTTTATATGGTTTAGGAATTTTAATAAAGGTGATATTAAAAATCATTTTTAAAATATAAAAAAAATTAAAAAGGTGTAATTCTGACATAAAGCAGACCTATTAAGTTATTTAGTTTTCAGAGTTTCATTTTTACCGAAAAAGGAAATCCCTTGCTATTTAAGAAATTTAGAATTTTTTTAATATCTATGAGGTATAAGATTTCATCAGTATTTCAAGTTGTTTTTTTATAAGACAAAAGCAAAATATGTACAAAAATAACACACTTTTTTTTTTAAAGTTATCAACATCTTTACCCTGGATAAGAAAAATCAGGAGCCAAATCCAGGATTTTAAACTTAACCCCCATTTCTGTGAAAAATTGTAACTGCTTTTCAATTTATATGAAATTTTTCATATCTATTTTAATGAGAACTATAAAATTAATGAAAGCAGCATTAAATTACTTTTTTCTTCAGTTTTATAGCAACTTAAATACCCAATTAAATATAAGCAATTCATATTACATGTCGATTTTTTAGAAGAATTTTTGTGCAGGTACTGTTTTTGTTTTGTTAAGTGTATTTTTTGTGAAGGTGACAGTAAACAGTACCAAAATTGACCTCGATTAGTCCCTGAAAGTAATTTTGATTTTAAGCAGACATACTCAAATTTATTCAGTTTCACGAGTTTCATTTTCACCAAAAAGAAAATAGGTTTTTTCATCTCATTCATCATCAGTAGTAGTATTTTTTAAACATATGGGTAGCATATAATTTAAGCAGCATTACAGGAACAATTTGGACTTATGACAAAAGCAAAATATGTACAGAATAATAACACACCTTTATTTTAAGTTTTCAACTTGAAAGTTAGGAAGAAAATCAAATCAGTACTTTAAACAAGCAATGAAAAATAATGATGCTTTATGGTTATTATTTTCATTCTGTTGTTATTTACAACTAACACATAATGGAAGCTGTTCCAAAATAGGATATGAACTAGATTTGCAGACTACTTGTGGCTGAAGTATCCATACTTTGACCATATATAGTAAACAGGCATTAAACCAGTTATATTGAAGTAAATTTGTTTTCATAAATTAATAAATTTTAAAAACATCTCACTGCTTTTATTCCATGCATCACTTTCACATCAGAAGAATTTTTAAAATATTTTAAAATAGACTTAAAGAAAATTATTTGTAATAAATTGACAACAGCAAATATTCTGCTGTAATCAAAAATGTGCACTATTATTATTATTTAACTAATTTTTAGTTGCAAAATATGGCAAAACAATCTACACTACACAAAAAGACAATAAAATGTGCAACTGTTAGCTGTGACACAAGAGCAAAATGTCCAGTTTAGCACCATGTAATGTTTGAAGAGATTTTGAATACAATGTGTAATAACACATCCACTTTCTAAACATCAGAAGAATTTTTAGAGTATTTTAAGGTAGAAAATTAATTGCAATAAATTGATTATAGGAAGTATTCTTAACTTGTGCACTATTTCTATTCTTAACAATTTATATTACACAAAAAGACAATAAAATTTGTAACTGTTAGCTGTGATACAAGAACGAAATTCTGTGCAACTTTGCTCATGTATTTGTAATTGCAATTTTTTGTGTAAGTAACCACAGAATTTTTAAAAGAAATTTAGCAAGGGATCTTACAATGTTTAGTAACACATCCAGCGCCTTATCCATGCATCCTTGGCGCAGGTTTTGCAGAAGCAAGTTCTCTGCGACTTGTTCAAAGTCCGAGTAGGAGCCGGTGGTTGAATCTGGCTTGTAACAAGAGAAGAATGCTTGGGCCGTGGGGATGCAGGCATTCAGGATTGAATCTTCAATCACATCCTAGAAACAGTTTGCAAATAATTAGTGAATTATTTTTTTATAAAAAGAAACACATGTATGTTGTCTTTATTGGTTTTCATATTTGAAAAGAAAAACATGGGATTTTGTGGATATTACAGAGAAAAATAAGTTTTGGGAAATAAAATAAGTTTATTTATCACACAAAAAATTATATTACAAAACACAAAGGAAAAAATGTATTTGATGCAAAGGGGGAATATTAACAAGTTCAGGCAACAGAGAAATAAATTCTACATCAATTCAATAAAAAAAAATTAAAAACAACTCAAGACAGCAACTAGAAAAAGAGCAACTTTTATCTAAATATGTTATAAGGAACAAAACAATACCTGTGTTTTGAACTAATTGAAATAGATATGCAATACATTAATGGGTTATTTTGTATAAAGAAGCTTAAAATCTTTTTCATGAACTAGGGGGCTATTGCCTCCCGCTTGCTATCACTCACCAACCCCCGTAACAGTTCTTTATAGACTGCTTCACAATCTGAGCGAACAAAGCTTGCTTTTTAAATTTTACCAACTCTATGAGGGCAGGTAGATCTTATGAGCCAAAAGATTGCCATTGAGAGAAATTAGTAATTTGGGTTCTAACGTACTATCCCGTCGACCGTGACGCTTAATCCTAAAACGTTATCAAATCCCATTGACTTCACTATTACTGTGCCGCTGAATTAGACGGTCGCTGAACAGTCGACGGGATAATACGTAATTTGATAATTAAGAAAAATGTATCACATATTATGCATGTTGAAAACTTATAGTGAGTCACTACACAGTAATTTTAATAAAGTTTCTGTATTTTTGATAAATACAGGTTATTCTAAAACTTCTGAATGCCTCCTGCAAAGTCTGAAAATCATTAAAATTAAAAAGCTTTCAATTTTTCCCTGTGGAGAAAAATACTTCCTGAAAACAAGATTTAAGATATCATGCATACTTTTTTGTACTGCTCCTGCCATTCCATTAACTCTTGACTAGTCATGGTGAATTCAATTCCTCAGCGAAGAATAGGGTCATGGGACTGACAATTCTTGTTAATCATTTTACCCAGTCTAATGTTTTTCAATAAAAGTGGGTAGAATTTCCACAAACACATTGCCATGTTTGTTAAAAATTATTATAACAACATGGTATTGGCAAGAAACACAGTTTATGCAGTGATCAGTTATTAAAGCTTTCCCCACTTGACTAAAAGATAATGAATTCCACCAAAAAGAAATAAAAAAAACAGAACTAGAATAACCCAATAAAAAGCAAAATATACAAGGTTAGTGCTGGAATTCAGTACAAATCGCTGCCAGTTAGATTCTGATTATTAAGCCCCCCCCTCCCAGTCACAGAATTTTTAAGTAGACTGAATTCCGTCCTCAGGACCGACACCCATGTAGGGTGTCCCAAAAAAGACTGACACATTACATTTTAAAAATTAATAATTAAAAAACTAAAAAAGATAATAATACGCAGTTTCTTCTGAAGACCAAAGAATTTTATGACACAAACTTTCATAAATCATAGTTCCCAAATCCCCTGATAGGTGGCCGGACTATTTTCCATGATCTCATGGGGAAGATTGATCCTTTTATTCCCTGTCGGGAGATTTGGGAACAACGATTTACGGAAATTTGTGTCATAAAATTATTTGGTCTTCAGAGCAGGAAGCAAGAAACCATGTATTATTATCTTTTTTAACTATTAATTTTTAAAATGTCAGTCTTTTTTGGGACACCCATGTACAAGAAGGAAACAACTCTCCCTTACCTCAGGGGACATCTTGTCCCACTTCCTCCACTGCCGCAGCACTCCCTCGCTGTACCTCTGCCTCTCCTGTCCGGCCTCCTCTTCTTCCTCATTGGACGCGTCGGATCTCGTCCTCTCCCTCAGAAGGCCCCGCATGGACAGCAGGGCCCGCGAGAAGGTGGACAGGAAGGCCGCCTTCTCCTCTCCGCCCCCCGCAGATTCCTCGATGACAGACATCATCTGGATCACCATGTTCACGCTCACCTGATGGGAGATAGGACACACAATGGATGTTATTCATTTACAAAATGAACTGACGATTGCAGTCAGGGGTCGATCCAGCCGAAAATTGGGACCCTTTTGCTGCCCCCTCACAGAATTCCACCTACTAAAAAAGGCCCCTTCACAAAATTCAAGTTTATAAAAACGACCCTTTCACGAAATTCTAATTCATAAAAACGACCCTTTCACGAAATTAAAATTAGCTTTAATGATTATTTGCAGGAAAACATTCACAAAATCTTATTTGTTTCAAATCAAAAATGGTTTTTTTTACAGTAATTTGACTTCAGTTTTTCACAAAAATGGGCCCCAAAAAATAAAACCTGGATCGACCCCCTGGCGGAGTAACTTGGATGATTCAAATGTTTTTTTAATTCCAATCCAGGGATGTGCGATTTCTCTCAGTGCTCAACTTTTTATTTAAGAATTTTTGGGCATCTTGGTTGGTGATCTCTTAAGCTTAGTTGAATCCAAGTTGCACTCCATCTTCTAATCCACTTGTATTCCAAGAAGGATTAATAGTACATTATAAGTATATTCTTAAGGGTTAAATTTAGTGTTCGGCACTAGTTAACTAGAACTAGTTGCAACTAGTAGTTAACTATTTTTTGACCACTAGTTGCCGAATACTAGTTAAATTTTCCTAAATATTTAGGAAGAGAACCCCCATCCCTCTTCAAAAAAGCAGTTAAGTTTGATTGATTTTAATTTGGTTGCTAATTTTTGGTTGTTAAATGGATAGTTCAAAGCTGAAGAGATGACTGGAGAAACTTTGACAAAGACTTTTATCCAAGACTTTGAAATAAAGAAGCTCAATCTTTAACCTGCAATTCCCTGTATACATACTGAATTTTTAAACTAAATATCAAGGAGTATTTAAGCAGGGGCCTGTCTAAGTGCCCTTCCCTTGGAGCCCTGCCTGAAAAGATCATCTAGAGATCGGGCATACCTGGAGCAGTTGCTCAGCGTACTGGCACGAGTGGGTCTCTTCCATGCTCTTCTTCACGCTGTCCAGAACCACTTCCAGCACTGTCTCCCAGAGGGCACACTCCTTCTGCACCTGCTGGACCCACCTGTCAGATGGGGCGCCTCTCCACAGCAGGCAAAAGCCTACAAGGAAAAATAGGGGTTTTTTCAATGAAAAGTAGGACATAAATGCAAATAGTAACTAATTTTCTGCAATAACATTATAATCAAAGGGCATTGGGTTATAGAGGCCATTCAAATACTATTACAAAACCATTTTAGGGGGTTTGCTATTTGCTTATTTTTCCTGTCAAGGGGGATGGGGTGTATGAGGGATGAGTGATGCTTACACAAGATGTTACAAACACTGCATTTTCGACAATCTCTCGTTTCTTGCACAAATTATTTCAAAATTCAACCAACATTTTTCAAAAATATTTAAGCATTTTTCACGTGGAAAGTCTTAGCTGTAGGTTAAGTGTTCATGGAGCACAATGAATTTCAGAAATCTAAGCATTACTAAAGATTTCGTACAAATAAAAGAACAGGGGGGGGGGCAGTTTGCTCATATATTTGCTGACAAGGGTGAGGGGGGTCAAAAATGACCAATTTTAATTTCAAGCCATACTGAACACAGTAACATTTAAAAGAAGAATTGAGTGAACTGTCCATTCAAATAAAATCATCACCTTCTGAGAGCGTCTTGAGAAAAAACTGCACAGTGTACAGCTGCCTGTTGCTCAGTCCCAATGTCAGGACCTTAATGTCCATGTGGATGTTGCTCCAGTTGTTGAGGGCCGATATCGCCTCCACGGCCCCACTGCTTGGATACACCATGAGCTGAAAGACGAACAAAATAAACTTAGTTTGGGACATTAGCAATCAATCATGTTATTCATAAATTCACAAAGCATTTATAACATTTGTACAGCTGAAAAAAAACCGAGCAAAATACAACAAATGAAAAAACAATTTGACATATTAGTCACCAAGGGGTCATTTACCCATTCAGGTGACCAAAAGTGAGGTGAGCAATAAAGGAGTTTGTTTCAGCAATTCCATTTGTGACAAACATGACACCATTCTGCGAACGGAATTCCATCCCAGATTTATTACGGAACGCAAAATCAGCTGACCAATTGGCAGCGATTTGTACTAAATTTCAGTACTTACATCACACATTCTGCCCACAAATAAGCCTGTTTTACTCAGATACAGCTTTAACTTAAAATTTAAGGACCTAGAATTTAGTTGTTCATATGAATATTTTCATACGGACCTGGAAAAAGTTTTAACCTTCCCCCGAACCTAATGTATTGCGCCTATGGAGCTGGCAGGGGCTTCCCCCGAACCAGGTTCGGGCACTTTTTCCAGGTTCGTTTTCATATTTTCTGCAATTTAAAAAAAAATTGCTAGAGTGGGAGAAAATGATTAAAAAGATAGTTCAAAGTTTAGTCTCACAATTTTTGTAGAGTAGCCCCCATGTTCATATAGGTCCAATGTTGTGAATGAACCAATGTGAAAAATGGTGTCCGTTTTTAAGGTAAAATACTTTGTTAAGGGTCCAAACTAGGACCCAAATTTCTTCTTAAGAGACATGAAATCATATAGAAACGGATATGGGTAACAGTGTCTATTTACTATTACCATAATTGCTGTGATTTGGCAAGATTTGATCTATAGAGACTAAAATTGACAATTTTTTTTTGAAAATTGCAAAAACTTACTTCATTGACGAGTTTATCCTGTTCAATATCGTAGAGTAGTAAATACATACAGCTGTCGGAAAACACCAAAATAGGAAAAGGAACTTCTTCAGACCCACTTTTGATAAAGAAAGCAGGAGAAGGCAGTCTGTAGAGATTAATTATTATTAAGAAACATTTTTAAATTTCTAGGAAGTTTTTCTCATGCATGAACATTCAACATATGTGTATGATGAGTGCACATTCAGGTTTTTTTTTTTTTTTAAAACAACTGACTAGAAAAGATTGCTGACATGTGCAGGGTTTCACACATTTAAGATCAGGATGTTTAATGTTGCTTTATTTTGATGTTAAACCAGGATTGAAGATTGTGATTCTAGTTCTGAAAAGGTACCAGCTACTATTGAAGAAAAGTGGAATGCAATTAAAAATTTGAATATTTCTAAAATAATTGAGTTTGCTCCAGTCAAGAGAGTTTTTTTCAATCATGGGAAAGATTTGGTTTCTTCTATATCTATTTTCTATCTTCTGTAAAACATCTTTGGAATGTAAAAATTAATTCAGAACTTACTTTTTGTGAATTTTATGATGGAATCAAGTCAAACAAACAACTTTTGAGTAAAAGTAATGTGAAGTGAAAAAAGTTCAAATGAATAAATAAAATTCAATATATTTCTGTTTAATTACTTTTTTAGTTTGAGTGTTTTACTCAGTTTTTTCGGGGAAATTCTAACAGTTCTGGGGAAATTTTTGTCCAAGTTTATAAGGAAAATACACTCTACAAAATTCAAGTTGTTATTGGTAACCAATATCAGTGGCGGATCCAGAGGGGGGGCCCTGGGGGCCATGGCCCCCCCCGAGAAACCCTAAAAAATAGCTTAAAAAACACTTTCTTAATGCTAAAATTCAAAAATTTTCTGGGGGAGAACCCCCAATCCCCCCTTTAATATTTTGACATGTGACATCTGTTTTAGAGTGTTTTTTCCTTGAAAATTCTTCCGCTTAAAAGAAGCTGTTCTCTTTTGGGAAGTTTTAAAATAGATGAATACTATAGTTTAAAAGGGCGCATTTGCAAAAATTTTCTGGGAGAGGACCCCCAGCCCTTTTCAAAATTTGGCATCTATTTATAATTTCATCCTTGAAAATTCTGTGGTTTACATGCTTTCAAAATGAGCTGAAACTTTATTTTTGGAGGCAAAGTTTCAAAATTTTTCTCGGGTGTTACCCCCCAGACCCCCTATCAATTTCTCATGGTTACTTATTTACTGTTTTCTCCTTGAACTTATTTCTCTCCTCTCCTTTTAGGAGTACAAGAAAGTTGCCCTCTTTAGGTGTTATCCAATGTACAAAATGTACAAAAATTGAGTAAAAAAACTTACTATTTGTTGCCAAATTTCAAAAATTTTCTGGGGGAGGACCCCCAGACCCCCCTTTTGCTTTCGAGCTAGTATTACCTGATGAAATCTTTTTAACTATAACAAAGTTTCGCATTTTATTTATGTTATACTCGGAAAATATGGGAGCCAAACACCTCGCGAAACTTAAATATTGTTATGCCCCTACAAAAAGGTTTCATCCCCCCCACTTTCTAAAACAATGGCACGGGCCCTGGATATCCTCTAAGTTACTATAAACCCCTAAAAAGCTGCTTAAAAGCAAGCACTCTTCAAAAAAAATTCTGAGGCTCTGAAAATTTCGAATGTAATACCCTCCGACTCTGACATGGCCCCCCCCGAAAATCTGGTCTGGATCCGCCCTTGACCAATATCTTGGCTGGTGACAATACCCTCCATATTCTACAGAAATGAGGTGAAAATTACAGAAGATAGCGAAAAGCTACTTTCGTAGAATACCTGAGAGTTGTTTTTTTTCTTGCATTTTGATTGATATGCTAAAACAATGTATACGTGACGGGATCAGTAAATTCCACTAAAAACTGTGAACTGTTTAGTCACATCAATGTTTTAGACTGAAAATGTTTAGTTAAAGAGCAGACTTTACTGTAGCTCAAGTTTGAGAGTTTATATAATTCATAATTAGAGATATTTTTGAGCTAAAGTGACATGTATATAAGAAGGTATAAATCCATAAAAATTTAAGCTTATGGAATATTTCTACTTTTTAGTAGTAACATAAACTGGAATGAAAATATATAGACATTTTGTGGCGGAAATTTTAGACGAAATTAATTGTGTTCTGGGGAAATATTGGGCCTTGAAACATTTTCTGCACCCCTGAGTTATTTTGAAACAATTTTTGAACGACCCTTCATTCCCCCTAAGATACAGTGCATTTAAAAATACACTGTATTTTTAAATGCACTGTAATACAGTAAATACGATATAACACTATATCTCACAGCGTAACACCATACCTTGCAGTGGTGCTCGGCGCACTAGCATCGAGAGCATGAACGCTCAGCACCGTCCCTCCATCGGTAGAAGCGTGGAGCGAACACAGCTTGTCCCCAGCCAACAGCAACTGCCCCTGCACCACCAGGGTTTGCACTGAGCTCCTCCTGGGCCCACGCTCCAGCAGGGAGGGGAGGTGCTTGGAGAAGGCGGTGACTGGGGAGGGGGCGGGCCGCTCTCCTCTGCCGCCGGCCAATGGCAGCGGGTGGGCGTGGCCCTCGCTCGAGACGAGCACCGCCAGGCTCAGCTGCGAGTTCACCACAAAGTCGCCGACGGGTCTGCTGCTGTCGAAGTTGAGCGCTATTTCGGACACTTTGGAGTTGGTCAGGAAGGAGTAGATGACTGGGTGGGGGGTCAAGGAAGAGTAATGGAAAGCGGGAACAATCTGAGGGCCTCATAGTTCCAAAAAATCTAATTTGGTGACAAACTTATGAATATATTTCAAGTAGATTTATGTAAGAAATGGTCATAAATGAGCTAGACAGGGGTGCCACTGACTTCCCAACTCAAAATCCCGTAAAACTATCAAAGTAACAAACGTTTTTTCTGGAAACACAAATGGAATTCTCCAAAATCCGGAACTTTTATAGATGTGATCATGCTTAGAACTGATGGTCGGACCGGATTCTTTATAAAAGATGTTGTTGATGCTTAAGGGCAATTTACTAATAATGGAAAGTGGAAATAGAAGAGCTCATAGTTCCAAAAAATCATATTTAATAACGATTCAATTCAAGGATTTATGCTGTTAAAAAAAACGTATTTCTGGGCTAGCTACACCGGAGAAGTAGCACCCTTGACTAGATTAAAAACTTGATTGCCTTTAAAGAAAAATGTTGCAGGAAAAACTGAAAAGTTAGTTTAAATGTAACCTTTGTAAAACAAAAGTCCATTGGTAAAACAAAAAACAATCCCAGCCAGATATTCATAATTTAAAATTAAACATTATAATAAGATCATTGCACACATATTTATGATTTAAAGTTAAACATGATGTAACAAGGTCACTGTTTTGTATACATGGTTCTAAAATATAAGCTATTACTATTTTTTGTTCAGAAAACTTGTATAAATGAAGTAAAAATAACTTCCATAGTACCATAACAGATATCCGGACTCAAACTGAAAGAGTCAAATCAGCTTTGAGCAATTTATCAAACTTTTGATAAATGTCTATAATTACTTCAAAATTTCAGGAAATATGGGACAGCTAAAAACCCTGCAATCAGACTTTCACAAGAAAGTTTGTAAGCTGGATGTGGCCCACAAGACCTATAGGTATAGACCACACCCAAGGTTTGTAGAATATAAGGTTGGCTCTTCACATAGACATGGAAAAAGCTCGTGTGACGTCTCGTTTCCGCTGCCAGTGATGTCATATGTAACGCCTCCCAACTGTTTGAATAACCAATCACTTTCAGTTTGAGCAGGATAAGAGAAAGATACTGGTGGCATGGAAACTTTACGCTCCGCCTTAACAAGCCTGATTGGCCAGTGTAAGCTTTGCCTCGTCACTTCCGCTGCCAGTGACGTCACTGGTAGCAGTGTCAGATGGGCCCCCCGTGGACCACACCTATTGTGGAAACCAAAAAATTTTTTTAATTAGTCTGAACATCAGGGGTTGATCTGTGGCGGACTTGCGCGTTCCTATCATACTTAACTTTTAACCGTAACTGTTTTTGTTGTATATATATGCTTTTGTTGTTGTTTCGTTAGTTACACTGTTACTCGTTTTGTTCATGTTAAATAAACTTTGTTTTTTAAATATGTGGTTTTATTTCATCAGGCCCCACATATTTTTGGTGACCCGTTCTTGTTTTGGGCACCTTTTCGGTTGCTGATTCAGTTGTCATTTAAGATGACCTGGTCTGGCTTTTGGGCACCACCAACCCGAATTGTGGGATGATTTTTCCAGTTGTACTTGATGTTGATGTCTCGGCAGGCTGAGTTGGTCATTGTGAGTATGAAGCCGGGTGCTACCATGTCGGTTACCCTGTTTACTTTCCCTTCGTTACGTGACGCTCGGCCATTTCTTTGATCTTTGATAAGTTTGTGTATTTTGAGTGTTGAATTTCACCATGGCGCTTGATTCTGAACTTAAGTCAACCCCTCCCTCTTTAACTGAGGTGAATAAGATTGGTGTAAAAATCCCAAGTTTTTGGCCTAACAACCCTAGACTCTTTTTCGCCCAAATTGAAGCAAATTTTGAAGTCTCTGGTATCACCACTGAAAAGACTAAGTATTTTAATCTAATCGCTTCTTTGGACGAAAAAATCATGTCTACTGTGGCTGATTTAATTACCGATCCTGATAAAGTTGAACCGTATACAGCGGTTAAGAAAAGATTGATTAGTGAGTTTGAACTTTCAGAATCAAGTCGTATTAAAATTTTGCTCTCAGACTTGCAATTGGATGATTTAAAACCATCCGCGCTGTTACGCAAAATGAAAGATCTTTCGGGTAATATTTTCCCTAATGAGGCCTTGAAGTCTATTTGGGTATCCAGACTTCCCTTAAACATTCAATCCATTTTGGCTGCTTCTACTGAGCCATTAAGTAATTTGGCTTCTTTGGCTGACAAAATTTTTGAAGTTACAAATTCTGCTTCAAGTGAATGTAACGTTGTAAATCCCTCTTTACAAAAGCAAGTCGATGATTTGTCAAAGCAAGTTACGCTTTTATCTGGTGAAATTCAAAATCTCAAAAGGGAACTTGGATCTAAAAACAGATCTTCTAGTAGTAAACCTACTAATGTTAGTAAGGATGTAAACAAAGAAAACCCAAAGCAAAAAGTGTTATGTTTTTACCATAGAAAATTTGGGGTAAAAGCCCATAAATGTGTCGAACCCTGTGAATACTCTGATGAAGTTGACCTTTGTCAAACAGGAAGGTTTAAGAGTAAACGATTATTAGTTAGGGATCATAAAACTAAATTAGATTTTTTAGTTGACAGCGGGTCTGATATCAGTTTGCTCCCGTTGTCTTTTAAAGGACACAGGAAAGCAACTGATTATGTATTGCAAGCCGCTAATGGCTCTAATATACAAACCTTTGGTCAAAAGTTTATGTCTGTAAACTTAGGTTTTGGTAAAAAATACGATTTTTACTTTACCATTGCTAATGTGTCAAAACCTATTTTGGGGGCTGACTTCCTGCAGCAGTTTGGGTTACTAGTAGACATTAAAAGGTCAAAACTGATTGACCCTAATCATTCAAACCGTATTTCAGCAATTTTCTGTAGTGCTGATCAACCCAGTGTAAAGGCTATTGTTGGTGATTCTCGTTATCATGAACTGTTAAAAGAATTTTCCGAGATCACCATTGTAAAAACAAAGCCTATTGATGCTTTTCACGACATAGTGCATCATATTGAAACCACGGGTCAACCGGTTGTGTCTAAAGTTAGGAGATTAAATCCTGCTCAACTTGAAACTGCCAAGGCAGAGTTTAACTATATGGTTGAACATGGCATATGCAGGCCTTCAAAGAGTTCTTGGAGCAGTGCATTGCACATGGTCCCTAAAAAGAACGGTGACTATAGGCCTACAGGTGACTATAGAGCTTTGAACTCTAAAACAGTCCCTGATAAATACCCCCTCCCAAACTTACAGGATTTTTCTCAAAATTTGTCTGGAAAATCTATTTTCAGTAAAATTGACTTGGTTCGTGCATTTAATCAAATTCCTGTTAGTCCTTCTGACGTTGAAAAAACGGCAGTTATTACGCCTTTTGGTCTTTATGAATTTCTTGTCTTACCATTTGGTCTCTGTAACGCCCCTCAAACGTTTCAGAGATTCATCAATCATGTGCTTTTTGGGTTAGACTTTGTTTTTGCATACCTTGACGACATACTGATCGCAAGTGCTAATGAAAAAGAGCATTTTGCTCACTTGCGTGAAGTATTTAGTCGTTTCAAGGAATTTGGAGTTACTATTAACTCCTTGAAATGCGTTTTCGGTGTTCAAGAGGTCGAGTTTTTAGGCCATATTGTTGCTATTTCTGGTTGTAGACCATTACCTGATAAGGTCGAAGCTATCTCAAATTTTTCAAAACCTAAGACCTTACAGGATCTGCGAAGATTTCTGGGTCTTATGAACTTCTATCGTCGCTTTGTCCCTAGGGCGGCTGAACTTCAGTGCCCTCTTAATGCACTATTGCGGGGAGCTAAAAAGAACGATAAACGTCCTGTTTTATGGACACCTGAATTGGAAGGCGCATTTCAGGAGTGTAAAAAGGGTGTTGTTAATGCAACTACGTTGGCACATCCTCACCCAAATTCTAACCTGGTTTTGTTTACTGATGCCAGTGACACAGCAATCGCTGGAGCACTGCACCAGGAAACTAGTAAGGGTTTACAGCCATTGGCGTTTTTTTCAAAGAAACTTAACCCTGCTCAACAGAAATATTCTGTTTATGACAAAGAGCTATTAGCTATATATTTGTCAGTTGAGCATTTTCGATTTATGCTTGAGGGTATTGAGTTTCATGTTATGTGTGATCATAAACCCATGATATACGCATTTAAGCACAATTCTGCCAAATGTTCTCCTCGTCAAACGAGATATTTGGAATACATTTGGCAATTTACAACGGATATCAGGTATATTCCTGGAGAACAGAATTTTGTGGCTGATGCGTTGTCACGGGTAGATGAAGTGTTAATTCCTGATCCATTGGATTATAAGGTCATGGCTGAGTGTCAGCGTAACGACGAGGAAATAAAATCTATAATTAAGTCTAACAAAACTAGCTTAGTCATTAAGTTAATTGAAATTCCCCACTTAAAGGTGGAACTTTTTTGTGACGTTTCTTTAAACAAGGCACGTGTCCTTGTGCCTTCTGCTATGAGGCGTCTAGTTTTCGAGTCTGTGCACAATCTTGCACACGTAGGTACACGTTCTACTTTAAGGCAGATCTTATCCAGCTATGTTTGGCCTTCTAAACGGAAAGATCTTGCCGCTTGGTGTAAGTCTTGTGTGCCTTGTCAAAGAGCCAAAGTGCACCGACACACTAAAACCCCCTTGGGTCAAATCCAGTTCCCTACTTCGCGATTTCAGCACATCCATATGGATTTAGTAGGACCTCTCCCAGCAAGTCGCGGGTTTAAATATTTGTTAACTATCATTGATAGGTACACCCGTTGGGTAGAGGCTATTCCATTGGAAAATATATGTGCTGAAACAGTTTGTCGTGCATTTTTGGAGGGTTGGGTTTCCCGATTTGGTGCCCCGCTTCAAATAGCTCATGACCAAGGTGCTCAATTTGAATCTAGAATGTTCCGTTCTTTGGCTCATACTTTGGGCGCAATGAACATTCGTACTACTGCATATAACCCCAAGTCAAACGGGTTTGTTGAGCGTACCCATAGGGTCATCAAGTCCTCTTTAAAGTGTAAGGGAGGTACTTGGACTGATGCCTTGCCATTAGTCCTATTAGGGCTACGGACTGCACTTCGGGATGAGTTTAAGCTGTCCTCTGCGGAGCTGCTATATGGACAGACTGTTAGACTGCCAGGACAGTTTTTTGTGCCTGAAAAGAGTTCTGTGTCACAGTCTGATTTTATTGTTTCTCTTCGACAGCAGTTTGACAGCCTCCGTCCTTTTCCTGCAACCTGGCACTCGTCCAGAGCAGTGTTCGTGCCCAAGGAACTCTCTACCTGCACTCACGTATTTTTGAGGCATGACGCCGTAAGAAAGCCACTCCAACCCCAGTATGACGGTCCTTTCAAGGTGTTAAAGAGGTTCTCCAAAACTTTCCTTCTTCAAATCGGCAACCTACAAAAGGTTGTTTCGATGGATAGGCTCAAGCCAGCTCACCTGCTTCCCAGCTAACTAGTGGGATCGACGACGTTGTCGTCTGAAAGGGGGGGAGAGTGATGTGGCGGACTTGCGCGTTCCTATCATACTTAACTTTTAACCGTAACTGTTTTTGTTGTATATATATGCTTTTGTTGTTGTTTCGTTAGTTACACTGTTACTCGTTTTGTTCATGTTAAATAAACTTTGTTTTTTAAATATGTGGTTTTATTTCATCAGGCCCCACAGATCCAGCCGAAAATTGGGGCCCTTTTGCTACCCCTTCACAAAATTCCACCTCCTAAAAATGACCCTTTCACAAAATTCAAATTAGCTTTAATGATTATTTGCAAGAAAATATTCACAAAATCTTGTTTGTTTCAAATCAAAAATGTGGTTTTTTACAATAATTTGAAAAATTAAAATATAATTTGACTTGAGTTTTTCACAAAAAAGGGCCCCAATAAACCTGGATCGACCCCCGAACATTAAAAAGATAACAAAGTGGAGCCTATATCAGGGCGCAAAATTTCCGCTCGCCATTGGCAACCAAAAATTTGAGGCTGGCAAGAAAGTTCTTTTCCCGGAAAAAATTTTGAGTTTAAAATAAAAAAAGTCCAAATCAAGGAACCTCAATCGAGCAGCTCTTGTTGTATAATGATAGTCTTGCATTGTGTAAAGTTTGTCAGGAAGTGCCATCCAGTAATGTGGACATAAAGTAGATTATTTTTCTTTCCGGACCTTTTAAAAAGCAAACGTTTTCTTGCCATAATCAAAGCAAAATCCACTGTGAAAATTTTGCCACTGTAAAAGCAGAAAAGCGCAGACTGAGACACTGGAGGATTTGCTCAGAATGTCCATTAATGAACCCTCTCTAAAAGATTTTGACCCAACAGCTTATATCGACAAGTGGTATTTTAGAGCTGGAAGGATAAAACTAACAGAAACTTTTCATAGATGGCTAAGGGGGTATGTAACAACCTCCAAGACCCGATATCAAATATAGATAGTTTCATTATTTTTTGCAGTGTATTTCAATTTTACATTCTTCATAGTGTTTCTGAAAACATTTTTTTTTAAATAAAAAAAAATGTATGAATCCAAAGTAGTGGCGAGTAAAAATTTTAGTCTGGCTAGTACCTTTAGAGCTGAAATTTCATGCCCTGGCCTATATATTTCCCATTGGAAACCTCTAGAAGCATTTTCAAAAAGAACAGCCACTTAAACCCCTTTTCATCAAGAACAGCTATTAGGGCAAAAAGGATACAGAGCTTCGTCCCATCTTCGTTGAGGGCGAGAAGAGAGTCTTTGGCGAGAAGGACCTTCCTGCACACCGGAGTGTCTTCCCTCAGGTCCACCACGGACGTGACCTGGACGTACTCCTCGGCAGATGGGAAGACTGAGATGACCACCTTGCTATCGAACAAGAACACAGCCTCTTTGGCCTCGAATTTAAGGATCTCCACTCGTTTTATACCGCCAAGGCCTTAAAAAGATAAAGTACAATGAGTTTTCTTTTAAAACCAAAAACTTAACGAAACAAAACAACAGTTCAGAGTAATTTTATCACAAATTCCTCATTTGATATGTAAATAGGTACTTTCACAAATTCAGTTTTAAGAAAAAAGGTAGTACCTTCACACGGACCTGGAAAAAGTTGTAACCTTCTCCCCAACCCCCAACCTAATATAGTTTACCCAAACCTTATGTATTGCTCCTATGGAGCTGGCAGGGGCTTCCCCCGAACCAGGTTCGTACGTTCGGGCACTTTTTCCAGGTCTGCCTTCACAAAATACATTTTTGAAAGAAAGTTCTCTAGTAAGCTATATTCGGTACTTTCGTATTAACGCCACTGCAGCTATTTTGAAAGTGTTTTAATTTTAAATAAAACACTTTATTTAAGATTTTATCCATAAAATAACACTTTATCTGTAAAATAAAATTTATTTAAAATCAACACACTTTCAAAATACCTGCAGTGGCATTATTATGTAAGTAATACAGTAGTATATTCTTTCAATAGTTAAATTTTTAGCCATTCTAGATTAAATTTTATTTTTTTTAATGTTTAAAAAATTATGTACTACATGTTTTATGATGATTTTGCACTTTAATTTTCACAAATTAGCCCTAAATTTTCCCAAAATAGCTAAGTACCTCTTTAAAAAAACCTAGACAAACCCCTGCTTAACCCCAAATGAGCGAGGCCATTCACTCCCTAGGGTTGGAGGAGAAGAAGAACACAGCAAGAAGAAGAGGATTGACGAACTTTGTGTTGCGCAGAAGCAAGCGCCGTGCTTTTGATTTAAAAGGACCCTAAGATTGGGTTGTTTTCAATATGTGTGTGTACCATCATTCTGCTCAGAAGCAATCACGCTCTTTTTGATTTCTATTCTGTTGGGCAATAAAACTTATGTTAAGGAACTCTGGCTTTATTTTCATCTTACTTCACCAACACCTAGGGTTGGAGAGGTATAGAGATACAGAGAGCCAAACTGGTTAATTCACACCAATAACTACCCCACCTTCCTCTTCTCTAAGAAGGTGTTTAAGTAGCCAAGTTAGCTACCCAAATTTCCCGCACCCCTTCTCAAACTTGGATTTCCACATGCCTAAAGTAGAAAGACAGACAATAACAAAGGAGACTTTCCAAAGTTAAGTAGCAATGGGTAGTAATCCATATTTTTAAATACAAGGCCACAATAGTCTTAAACAGGGTTTTCAAGTGCTTATGTAACGTAAAGTAACGAATAAATAAAATCTTGACACTTACTTTTTTTGAGCTCTTGAAAAGACTGGAAAATTGTATGTATATCCCATCTGGTCAATTGCTCCTTTTCTACACCAGAATCCTTCACAGTGATTGAATACAGACATATTTCCACTTGGTCATTCACTATTAGAAGCTGATAACTCTCAGGGCTGTAGTTGTCATCTTGCCAGGAAAAACTAGAGCAAAAATAATTTTAATAGAGATGCAAACAGCTAAATTCCGATCAGAATTTAACCATCAGAATTTCAAAAAGAACTCAACTTAAAGGCATTATTTAAACTTACGTTTCAACGCATTCCAATCTGGTACTGATGTTGAAATTATGAGTAGGAAGTATTACCAACTCTTTCTTTTGATTGTGTAAACTCAATAGTCTCAAATTCGTAGTTGTTGACACTGAAACAACCGTGTCTGGGATTTCAGGAAATCGCTTTAGCAACAGAGTCGTCAAAGCCATATTTGTTTTCCTAATAAATAGCCGAATAGTCACATATAAAAGTATAATTTGGCTACATATTGACCTAAAGGGTGATAGAATTTAGTAAAATGACACCGTAGAACAAAAATTTAAAAGATTGTTTTGTTTTCATTTCGCTTAGACACATGACTTATTGAAATCCATTGCCAAACCTAGAAATTCTACAACAAAGCATAGACCTGAGAAAACCAAAACCAACCAATTTATATGAAAAATTAAAAATACGTTATAAATGCTTTCGATAATTTTACCAGATATTTTTTGAATATTTTTAATTCTTATTTAAGATATTTCTTAAAATTTTAATGCATTTTTATTCTTTCAGGTGACGTCACAACCGGTTATTTTCTTTTAACTGTGTACCAACTGTAGGGCTTTTAACTGTTGCTAAGGCCGTTGTTTATCTGTTGCTATGGCGGTTTTTAGGTATGGGATCACGTGATTGCAAATGCTCCAATAGAATTCCACGGACATTCATTTCTGTAACTGTTTAATTTAGCTGTTATTCAAGTTTTTTCGGGTAAAATACGACCCTATATGAAGTATTCTACCCGAAAAAACTTGAATAACAGCTTAAATATCCATATTACGTTTTTTTGTGTGCTCAAATTTCGTTGAAAATCGCGTTATTTCCAATAGCCCACAATCAACGAAATATAGATATTTAGGCTATTATTCAAGTTTTGTCGGATAGCCTAGATCATATAGGGTCCATAACTCGAGTGAAGACATTCGTCGTGTGATTAGGGTAGAAATGAGGGGCGAAAAATCGATTTTCGGCCTTTTTGGCTTGGCGCTCCATAGGATTAACATGGGAACCTTCGGGGGCTTTGCGGCACCCCTAGATATTATCCGAATACAGGGCCGTGTTAAGGGAGGGGCGAAGGGGGCGTCCACCCCGGGTGCAGTATTTAGGTATTCAAGAGAGGCGCTGAATTTGTGCCCAAATTTTTTGTTTGCAATTTATTATTTTAGTATTTTGCAATTTAAAATTATTTTAGCATTGGACTTAGTAGATTCTTCAATACTTTCCAACGGAACCACGATGAACGTGTTCAGGGGGTGCCAAATTTTTGCCCAAACATTTTTTTGCGAATCTATCTGAGAATAATGTAAAGAAATTATATTTGGGAGGGGGTGCCAAAAAAGCCATCCGCCCCGGGCGCGATTTTTCCACAACACGGCCCTGTCCGAATATTCTGAAAAAATTCACAGGTACTCTCTGCCACCTTAGACAACTTTTTTTTTGCCAAGACTTGATCAAAATAATAAAAAAAGTTTTTTTTCGATCCACCCTAATGCTCGCACTTTCAATTTCTTAACACTCGATTAGGAAGGAAAAGGGTTTAGAAACTGGTGATTTTTGATAAATAGATAAGTTTATGAATTTTCTTAAGTCTGAATCACTTTTACTTTTCCTGTACAGGCTGTATAAGTAATTTAAAAAACATTTTCATCCTATTTTTATTTTCTAGGTATATCATAAAAATGTAAACCAAAAAAGAGTGCAACTTCTTCATTGGGTGGGCTGCAGCAAAACTTGCCTCTGTTTTAAGACGTGCAACTTTCTTCCACTGAAATTTTACATTTTTTAAAAACTATTTATCATAAAAACATTGGATGGACTCAGGGCTTAAATTCTAACCAAAGAAGTACCGGAGCGCTACTATTTTAGCATTACAAATATTTACTGATTAATGAATAAATATCAGTAAATATTCACTGAAAACCAAGAAGTACCGGAGCTCCGCTCCGGTGCAATTTAAGCCCTGGATGGACTCTACTTCTTCTTGGACAACATTGAGGCAAGGGGGGGCTTGAGCTCACCCAAACTCTATGAAGTTGGCAACCAATGTTCTTAAGAAATGTAACATTTACAAAATTAAGACATGTTTGGAAACTTCCTATGGATTATGAGAAACATTTATAATTTTATGCACATATCTTTTTGTAGTGCACAATTGTCAAACAAAACTTATTTGTGAAAATTCACATTTATGAAAAATTACTGTCTAATTACAGTTAATTAAAATGTTTATTGATTTCATCGAGCAAAAAACATTCAAAGTACATCTTTAAAAATACATTTTAACTACAAGACAGCTAAAATAAGTAAAAACATATTGTTTGAAAACTTGTCCATACAGCATACATAGAATAGATACAGCATTACATTGAGGCACAAGTTAACTGGCAGTTTGTAGAATGTTTATAAAAATAGTCTCTTTGAATCAAAACATGATGATAAAAGTCATTCTGACCAGTTGCACAAAATCTTAACATTAGACAGTTCACTAATAAAACAATTTGTTATAATGCTATCAGTTTTTTGAGTTAAAAGCACACCAATTTTTTTTTTGCTTCTGTTCTAATTATTTTAATGTAATGAGGTATTAAGTTCAGCCATGTCACCACCATTCCTATTTACAATGCTGTCTTTGGGTTGGATCTTTGGGAATTTAAAGTATCACTATATTTAAACATGGTAGTAAATAGATAAAATGCAAAATTATACCAGAAAGTTCTAAAGAGTAAATTAAAGAAGAAAAAAAAACTGACATTCATAGAAAGTACAGGATAAATGGGCCAACTGCTTTATGAGTGCTGGGGTATTTACAATGCAATCTTCTCCTATCAGCAACTGCCAAAGTCAAGATTCGTCACACGGTACATCACTCAGTTGTATGCCGGTGTGGTGTTGTGCAGGGCCACGAATCCCTTGACCCGGGCCTTCTCCTCGGCCTTTGCAACCGCCAGGGACTCTGTGCGCTCGTACCGCACCAGAAGGTTGGGTGCGTTGCGCTCCACAAACTTGTCGAGGTGCTTGTGGCCCGAGCCGTGCCTCAGCTTGTGCAGGGTGAGCTTCTGGCGCAGGCTCTCGCAGGCCCCGATGTAGGCCGGCTTCTTGGCCTGGGAGACCTTCAGCTCGTAGACGCCGGGCTCGGCGGGCACCTTAGCCCCGGCGTCGGACAAAGGGATCCAGGGCGTGTAGTTGCCTGCAAGGAACAAATTCAGTTTTCAGTCAGTTTTTAAAGTTATTTTAGAGTTGTTATAAAGACACTACAAACAATTGAAGGGCTTGGAAGATGAAGGGGTTATGTAACAAAACCCTAATTTAGAGTAATTTCATACCTGCCAACATTGGGATTATAAAAAAAGGAAGATTTAAAAACTCAAGATACCCACAGCGTTTTTTACACTGATAAGTCAACAAGGTACCATGCTCTACCGAAGTCAATAGGTAGCATAAATGACATATTTCAGTGAAAAAATCTTAGAAAAAAAAAATACATTTTTAACAATTATTTAATAGCATAATTTTTTAGTTCTTGCACATCCCTAACTCTTGGCAATTTTGAAATCTGATTTTTTTATGACATTTTTGAATGATCAGCACAGCTGAGAGGCAAAAAATGATCAATTATGAAAGCTGTCAATAAAAATTCTGCATTGGTAACCGCTTTTTCATGCAATTCATTATTTTTTACTAAGAGATCTAGCTATTCCTTATTTCCAACAGCAGAACTGCTTTTAAGCTTTAATCAAGTCAGATTAATAACTAATAAGAAAAAAATCTTTTAACAGAGCAAAAAATGGAAGAAATTGATTGAAAAACGGATGACGAGAGATTCTCTAAGAAAAACGGAACAGTTGGCAGCTATGTAATTTAGGTTCAAAGTTTCATGGTTACATAATGTTTTTTGGTACAGCTGAGGAAAAAAAAAACGTTACAGTTATTTTTTAGGCTTGGCAATTTATCGATGATTTGGCGCTTCTTGCGTTTTTGTTTTTATTTACGCGTTTTCAAACAACACGAAAATTAGCTCAGTGCGATTTTAGACTTTGAAATTACTAATAAACTAATATAAATAAACACAATTAAAATAATTTAATCATAATATTTATATGCTTATTAAAGCTTAAAAATTTTAAAAATAACCTTATCTCATGTTTCGACAATTTAAAACTGAAATATTAATGAAAATCGGTTCACTAGTACTGGTAGGTTGTCAGAAATCAGTGTTTGGCATTCGGGTGTTGGCGACTAATTTCAGGCTTTTAATATGAATTTTTCAGATTTTGACGGTCTGTCATGGCTTAGTTTGATGACCAAATTAAATGAAACTCGGTTTTTAGGGTTAAATTAGTATAATCTTTCATAAAATCGAATAAAAATTGGGGGTCGCCATGAAAAAAGTTGCACTTTTTCTTGCGTTGCGCCAGAAGACGACCTCTGAGAGAAAAATAGTCAATTAGTTTTTTCAAGCATACACTAAATCCTGAAAAATGACACCAACAGCATCTTTCTAACCCCACCCGTTCGCCCGCAAAGTCTACTGTAACGTTTTTTTCCCCTCAGCTGTACTTACGTATTATACCATCGACGTGACGCTTAATCCGAAAACTTATCAAATCCCATTGACTTTACTATTACTGTGCCGCTGAATTAGACGGTCGCTGAACAGCCGACGGGATAATACGTAAGTACCTGTTTTTTTAATCTTACATAGCCCCTTCATTTTCTTCACATCTTTGTTCCTAGCTGTTTTGAAATATTCAGATTTTGCTACATAACTCTTTCCTCCATTGAATTAGATTGCTTTTCAAAAAATGTAACATATGTTAGAAAAATGTGTGCTTTATTGTCCTGCCCGACGCTTATATGCGATGTTTGGGCGGATCATCCCGGTGCCAGGCCTTTGCTTCTTCTAAAGGTGTTTTAGTTTTTCTTTTGTGGCAGCGGCTAATTTAGCCACTATAAAAGTGGGCACCGGGATGTTTCTCTCTCGCTCGATCAGTCTCTATTAGGCATTCTGAGATTCTTATGTTTAAATTTATTAGGTCAATGATTTTAATTTATTCTTTCAGTAGTAAAATAAAACTACTTTATTTTAGAACTTTGTCCTTGTTTCATTGCTAAAACTAGGCTAGTGGTTTATTCACTAAATTTCGATGCAAATGAGACTGCGTTATATTAGATTTTCACATTAACATAGCCCCTTCAATTAGCACCCTTCATCCACCAAACCCTTCAATTAGCAGAGTGAGGCAAAACACCAAAGGATTGGGACCAAGTTAACTAACCAACAATATTTATTAAAAACATCAAAAAGGTTTAAAACATGTTAGAAAAACATTTCCATCCTTTCTCAGTGTCCATCATGTATCATAATATGATGGACACTTGAGAGGTTAACAACAAAAACACCTATACAGGAGATCTTTAAAAAAAAAAAAACATGACCTGAGTGACAGCTCACAATGAGCCTAATTCCCAATGAATAGAGAAAAAAGAACAATTTCTTAATTCAAATGAATTAAAAATTAAAGGGAAGAAGGTGGAATGTATGTAACGTAGAAAAGGCTGAAATGCCTTTGTCTCCATTACATTCCCTACTCCTCCTCAAAACTCAATGTTCAGATTGATTGCTCCCTTAACTTTCCCTATTTTGGATGTCTGGTGAGAATCACTTAATGTGAACTACCTCAACCAGATCCCCCAGAGAACCAATCAGATAACCAGGATCAATCAGATTACCTTCTCTACTGAAATGCACTTGCCAACAAAATGCGGCCAGTTGAGCCCCTGAACTTTTTGTTGTTTAAATCTTTGAAAATGAATACATTTTTCATACAATCTTTTAGCATTATCATTACATATATTTAAAAAAAAATACAGATTAGTGGAAGAATAAAATTTAGGAATATCCAAAGTGAGAATAAAATTCGATGACTAACCTGCGGCAGCAGTGTTGTTACCCTCCAAATGATCAGAATCGTCACTATCTTGAGCAACCATTTCTAAAATCAAAACAGGAATTAAACATTGGTTCCTTTTATAATACAATTTTTGAGACGATGGATTTCTTATTTAAATATTTAATAATATGCATTTTATTTTAAGCTAAACTTGTCTTTGTATAATACCTTACAGGAAAACACAAACTATTAAGAAACAATTAAGATCTAATCATTTAGCTAAAGAGTTGGCTAAATCTGCATCAGAAAAAATAATTTTACAACAAAAATAATTAAGAGTAAATAGAGTATTTTTATAAACATCAGATTGCAAAACTTACCTTCAGGTGCAAAGCTGTTTCTACCGGACATTTTCAACCTTTTGGAGGGTGTACCACCTATAAGTAAGAACAAATTTCTAAAGGCACTTATTTCAGTTTTTACAATAAAAAACAATAAATTTTTTACAGAACTTATTATTAGAACTTTACAGGGTTTTTATATAACCATGGCATAAGTTAAAACATAAATGGAGATTTTTTTCCTACTCTTAACTTAACCCTCTTTCCCAAGTGTGATTCTGAACTGTCTTTGGGTAGTTAAAACCCCCTATCATTCTAGCCTACTAGTTCTGAATCACCCTGTATACAAATCTACATAAAATGGCTATAAGCAGTTATTCCTAGGATTTTTTGGAGGAATAAAAATATACTCCTTGACTTTTTTTTTTAAGGAGGAGTGAAATACGAAAATAGCAACTACATATACAGAGACACAAAAAAAAACGCAATCAAACTCCCTAAGCATCAGAACAATAAATGAACTATAATCAATCTATTTCTCTCCTAAAACAACCAAAACTAGATCGAATCTATCCAATTTTTTCCGGCTACGCCATTATGGCCACAAACTATTTATATAAAGTTAAATTTCATAGGCATTTGCAAAGTCTGATTGATTGGAATCGCTGCTAAAAGAATTTCAGTGTTGTACAGTGTATTTTTTAAGCTAAACCTTTTAGAAAAATTCAAAGAGTGAAAATACTCCTGGCTACTTTTTTAGAGTATTTCCAATTTTAAAGGAGTGAAGTACTCTCTCAGAGGAGTTAAAAAATATATCTGGCTATAAGTAGACATAAAATTATTAAGACTTTTTAATGTTCTCTTGGTCAATTTTAAGTTACCAGCATTTACAAGAGCATGATGAGAAATATAGGGCATTTAGAAAAATAAAGGACAACTTCTATCCTTGATTATTTGGTACCAAATTGACCTTGAATTCAGGCAATCTCATGGTGAAGTAAAAAAAAAGGTCCATAGAGTTTGTGAATGACTGATCACACAAAAGATGAACTTACTAGAAAAATTGAGGTCGCCACCGATAGTCTTTCTTTTAGATTTCGCTTTTGGAACTGCTTCGGGGGTGAAATTCAAACCTAGAAGAGAAAAACAAGTTTAATTGAATCTATGTAGGTAAAGAAACTTAATTTTTTTTCACCGAGAACTTTAAAATGTGGGTGAATGGAAAACTAAAGGGTAGGTACAGCTGAGGAAAAAAAAACCGTTACAGTAGACTTTGCGGGCGAACGGGTGGGGTTAGAAAGATGCTGTTGGTGTCATTTTTCAGGATTTAGTGTATGCTTGAAAAAACTAATTGACTATTTTTCTCTCAGAGGTCGTCTTCTGGCGCAACGCAATAAAAAGTGCAACTTTTTTCATGGCGACCCCAAATTTTTATTCAATTTTATGAAAGATCATCCTAATTTAACCCTAAAAACCGAGTTCAATTTAATTTGGTCATGAAACATAGTCCTGACAGACCGTCAAAAAATGAAAAATTCATATACAAAGCCTTAAATTAGTCGCCAACATCCGACCGCCAACTAAGAATTTCTGTCAACCTACCAGTACTAGTGAACCGATTTTCATTAATATTTCAGTTTTAATTATCGAAACATGAGATAAGATTTTTTGTTTTAAGTTTTAATAAGCAAGTAAATATTATGGTTAATTATTTTATTTATATTAGTTTATTAGTAATTTAATTTTTTTTACGTGTGAATAAATACACGCTTTGACGGAGGGAGTAAATTGAGCTAATTTTCGTGTTGAAAACTTGTAAAGAAAAATAAAAACGCAAGAAGCGCCAAATCATCGATAAATCGCCTAGCCTAAAAAATAACTGTAACGTTTTTTTTTTCCTCAGCTGTACAAGCAGTGTCTATATGTTGGGAAAAGTTTCACGTACAAGGTAGATACATAAGTTGCAATCCAATCCTAGGATTACGATGTATCTTGTGATAATAAAACTTATTTACATTGCATATACTAATGTTCCTTTAAGCATAATACCCATCTTTAGTACAAAACTGTTCCCACATAGTCTCTTACTGCCACTTCTTGGCTTTTGTTTACACTTTATGTTAAATTATACATTACTATATGCACAGAACTAGTAATAACAATGGAATTATGGAAAGAAATTTAAAAAGAAAGATTTATGGAAAAAAAAATACCATTAGAATGAAAACAGTAAGGTTAAGTAAGCAAACAAAACATTCATTTTTGCTCTAGGATTAAGGTTTTATTATCCAAGATGAAGATGTTAACTTCAAAAAGGTTATTGAAAACAGTTATTAGTTGCATATTCATAAATATGCAAATAATTACTTAAAATTTTAAAAATATATTTTTAACCTATCATTATTCACATGATTAATTTTCTCTTTTAACTTCAATTAAATCTCTTATTTTCAATTGAATTTCACTCATATTATTAATTTAATTTCAAATTAAATGATAATCGCTACTACAATATAAAAATGTCTAAATTAATACTTTAATTGTAATAAAAGGTTCCCAAAATAGAAGACTTGTCACTCAATGGGTTGATAAATAAGCAAGCAGAATTGAAATATACCTTGCAAAATCACGGTTTTTCTGCGAGGATCTGATTTAGTAAGATTTACAACTGGCGAGAATATTTCTGAAAAGAAAACAGCATTTAGAATGTAACACAAACTAGTAATTTTTTCTACACTATTTTCAGTTTCACATGCACTGAATATATTGTAAATAGGGTAGGTTCAGGGGTGATCAACCCTTTGCTAAGAGTGACACTATTTGTAGAACTATTCTGATATGTTCCACTTCTAAATTTTTTTATGTGCCAGAAATTCCACAATTTTTTTTTCATGCAAGTCCTCAGCAGTGGATATTTAAAAGTAATAGGAGTAAATAAACATTAAAAGTTTTAAAACATTAGGTATAAAATACAAATGAACAAAATCAAACACTTAATTCTAATTAATTCTGCTGTCATATTTGCTTCTTGTGGCTTTCAAGTTTAGGGACATTGTTACAAAAATTTAAACAAACAAAATGAGTGTTCCCTTTGAAAATATAATGTGGGGCTAATTTCAACTTGAATGACAAAAATAATATGGAGTCCTGCATTCATCAGTAGATATTAAAAAGTAAAAAGAGTAAATAAAAAATATAAGTTTAAATTAGTTTCAATAAATAAAACTAAGAGCAAAATTTTTGTACATGTTTAATTAAAAATGTGTTAAATCATTTGTTGTGGATTCACACATATCATAACTTGCAGCTAAAAAAACCCAACAGATGTGTCAACATACCCAAGTCTTCAGTGAGATCAAGTCCATGTGGAAAGTTACTGGTTTTGGGTGACACTTCACCTAAAAGAGAAGAAACAAATATTTTTTATACCTTATTTTAATTTTACACCCATATAGCAAACTGAAAAAACTTTTAAATAACAAGAAATTTTGGAGGAAAGAAAAGAAAAAAAAACCCACACCACTCAATTATAAGATAGCATGCATTAAAGCCCTTGCTTCACATCGATTACAAGGTATGCAACAATGTGATGCTGCACAAAATAAATAGATACAATAACGCTCAAGTCTGATGATTAGTTGAGATAACTTTGAATTTCGTCACAATAAATTATATTAAGCTGTAAAAGTACCGCTCTTTGAAAGTCATTGCTTTCTAAACATCTCGGTCAAAGTAAGTTGTTTTTGTCTCTTCATTCGTTTTTGGGTATCCAAGTCGCGCTTCCGCTTGACAGTGAGAAGTTGTTGTCCAATGCCGCACCTCTCAGCCAACCGTTTACCAGTTAATCCTTTATCAGACTGCTCTATAATATTCAGTTTATCCGCTAAGGATAAGAATTTAGAAGCCATGGTGAACGACAAATTAATGCACTAATGTTAACGATACACTGAATAACTTATCAAAAGGAACACAGGAGTAGCAGTGACATTTCAAAAAAATATAGGAGTCTCAAAAAGAATCCCGAAAAGCTTTATTCAGGATTCATACACTTTTTGAGGAAACAAATTCAAGGACTTTTCCAGGCTACCAGAGGAAAAATTCAAGGCTGGCAGATATTGTTTACAACCATTTTTTAAAGTAGTACTTGTGTTCCATTTCGTGCAACTTTATCTATTGAACAGTTTAACAAAAGCAAATTTTCAAATGAGTTCCTAGCTACTAAAAAAGGGTTGAATAAAAATTTAATTAAGCTAAGTACACTACCCTACAATAATGGACTGGACAACGAGATATTTTGGTTTAAAGTAAATAATGCATCTTTTAATAAGGGGAAGAGCCCCCACGTGCTGCAATTACACTAGCAACCCTTCTGGGCATACTTTCTACAAGATTTTCATACACACTGAGGCAGACCTGGAAAAAGTTGTAACCTTCCTCCGAACCTAATGTATTGCTCCTATGGAGCTGGCAGAGGCTTCCCCCGAACCAGGTTCGAAGGTTCAGGCACTTTATCCAGGTCCGCAGTGAGGGGTATTTTTGCCCATTCCTCCTGCAAGAATGTCTCTAGCTCAGTTAAGGATTTCGGACGGGGCTCCCTATTCCTCAATCATCGCTCCAATTCGTCCCATAAATGTTCTATGGGGTTTAGGTCAGGGCTCTGAGCAGGCCAGGTAAGACATTTAACTTTCAAGTCTTGATACCAATGCTTGTTAGAGGCTGGAACATGGCATGTAGTGTTATCATTTTGAAAGAAACATTTGTCCGTTCCATAAATTTGCCAAAGAGTAGGCAGGACCTGATTGTCCAAAATGTTTCTGTAGGCATCGGCCTTTAATTTATCAGTCACAACATGCAGTGGTCCCCAGCCATACCATGAAAAACAGCCCCAAACCATTACTCCATTTCATGCAAATTTGCAGCTATCCGGTCCATTATTATAGGGTAGTGTATATCAACAAAATATTTTCATGTAATTTTTAAATAAATGAACCTAATAGATTTAAATTTAAAAAACAAAAAACTACCTTATACTTTCAATAAAACTGTAAGTAATGATCAATAGTTATTCTAACTCAAAATGTATAAATTGGGCAGAAAATGAAAAACTAAAACACTGACAGGAGTAAAATACTTTAGCCCGAGAAGTTTAATTTCAAACCCCAAAAAATTAACCAGACTTTCTTTATGATAAATTTAAATAATGCCTTAATAATATTATTTACCTTAAAATTTTCATATACCATACTAGGGGGCCTGCCCCCTGCTCGCTATCGCTCACCAACCCCCGGAACTACTTCGCAGTTCTTTTTAGATCGCTTCGCGATCTCAGCGAGCAAAGCTCGCTTGTTCCATCTTACCAATCACCCCGCTGGTCGGCTTAATTAATGCTCCTTTACAACCGAAACTACTTATCACTCTTGCTGATAAATAATTTAATCCAAATCATCCCAAAAAAAACTATTGCTGAAATATTACTTTCCTAACTTAAATTGAAAATAAAAGAAATCACACATAGTGAGCTATCGCTCACCAACCCTCTGAACTGCTTCGCAGTTCTCAGATCGCTTCGCGATCTTAGCGAGCAGAGCTCGCTTGTTCATCTCAACAATCCAGCAGAAGCCTTTTCTCCGAATAATTTAATTGAAATGTTAAAAAAATATTCAGCAAGTCTACTAATAACCATCAACCACTTTGTAGAAAAAAGCATTGTTGAAAATAAAAGAAATCAGACTCATCAATAAAACACGCATAAAACTCGTCTGTTTCTCTAGTGAACGGCGAGAAAGAGAAGAAAAAATTGACACTTTGAATCTTAATAATTCTAAAACTAATTAGAATTTTTGAAAAAACAAAAAGCCAATATTTTTATAAAAATTATTTCTATGTGTCTTTAAAATATCATAGTTCTACTGTGATTAGTTTTGCTTTTATAACGAAAAAACAGAAAAATCTTCAAAATTTTCGAAACTTTAAAACTTAATTACTCCAAAACTAATTCGAAATTCGAAAAAAGGGCGACGTGGTGCAAAACTGCACATCTAAGAGTATGTGTCTGCAAAAAATCATATTTCTGCTGCTAATAGATTTTGCTGGGGGCGAACTCGCAGCAGAAAAAAATAATTTTCGACTTTGACATTAAATAACTCTAGAACTAATTATCTCATCTATTAGCTTTTAGAACGAAAACGATCCTCATACACTTGAATAGAAATGTTTAAAATTTCACAAATTTCCGTGGAATAGTTTTTGCGTAGTGAGAGTTCAAAGTGTTCAAAAATAAAATTTTCAAAAGCAGCGGCAGCGGCGGCGGCGGCCGCGGCGGTCACTGTTACTTTTTTTTAATATAGAGAGATTATCCTCACACTTTGTAATTCTTTATTTGATATTAAAACTCTGAAGTTCAAACTATAAATTTCTATTTGCCTTCTTGCAAACAAGAAATTCCTCTAATATTTTTTTTAATTTGCCAGCTAATTATTGGACACATTTGAACTACAATAAGTGAACACTTTTTTTTCCAAAAAACAAGTATTTGAAGTCAAGGATATTGACACAAAGTAAGAAAAACACGATCGCGAACAGTTTGTCAAGTTGTTTTTTTTTCAGCCCGCGTCCATGCCGTCAAAATGCCAACTTTACAGGCAAACTTCCGGAAGCATGTATGAAATTTCGGGATTTTTCATTTAAATTATTAAATTACATACCGTTTTAGGATTTCCGAACTTTTAATCAGAGGATACCCTGAAACCTTTTAAAGCCTGTATTCAGCGCGAATTTGAGCGCACCGAGCAAAAATATAAGAGGTTTTTTACTAATTTTTCAAAAATATAGGATTTATAGTAAATATAGGAGGTCTGCGACCCCCTGGGATCTCGAAAAAGCGAACATGGAAATGTCAAAAGGAACATTAAAAACGGCAAAATGAAACTCGCGCCGGAATATTTTTTCAGAAATTCAGAAAGCGATTCGGATAGTTGGAGTTCTACTGTATTGAACTTTTAAAAAGTTAAGTAACTAAGAAAACTTGTGTTTTATTGTACACTTAAGTTGTAACATAAACTAAAATGAAAATATGGAGACATTTTCAGGGAAATTTTTGGACTGAACTACTTGTGTTCTGTGGAAATATTGGGTCCTGAAACATTTTCTGCACCCCTGATGTTTTCTAGAAATTGGTCACACAGCACCAGGATAAAATTTAGTATTCAAAATAAATATCAACACTGTGAACATTTTGATAATTCTTACCTGCTTGAGGGGGAGATGGTTCGGGAACAGGCTCGGGAGCTGAAATAAATAAATAAACCAGTGAAGGTCAGGTCACAAAATGGAACACATTGCTGTGAAAAAATTGAATTTTTAATGTTTCATAGTTTGCCTTGAATAGGTTTGATACAAGAGAAACTATGAAGTATCGAGGCACTCTTAGTTTCTTTTCAGTATTTTAAGGAGGTATTGTTTTTCAGACACTCTTTAAATACAAAAGTAGCCCAACTTTTTTACACTGCAGAATTAGAAAAACCTATGGTTCAGTGCCCTACTTTCAATCAACCTTAGAGAGCACAAGGAATGCAAATAATAATTTTACACATAAAATTTTCCACTTGGCATGATTATCAGTGCAAAAATCCTTCAAATTTTACAGATAATGTTCATATGGTTTCTCTATTGTGGTGAACTTTGGCATGTATACAACTTCTATTACTTTTCACCACACAGTTTCAGCATTATAAGAGATAGAAGTGTACAAGGTGAAAATTTTTTGAAACAGCAGCAGCAGTTACTACAACTTTTAATTAACACAGAGATGTATCTGTTAACATGGACTTCTTCCTACAACTCAATTTAACAAGCAAAAGAGAAATAATCATTATCTAGGACTTTAAATAAGCAAGTTTTATGGCACAGAGTTTTTAGAAGGATTTGGGTATTCACTGAATTTTAGCAGTGTATTTCTCATCAGAGTAACTGGCCAAAAACGGAAATTTTGAACTTTATAAACTACAGAATTAAACCTTTGGTTCAGTGCCACATTTTATCATTGAACAAACAACCTGAGAACATAAGGAATATAAATAATAATTTTACAGATAAAATTTTCCACTTGGCATTATTATGCAGAGCAAAATTACTTCAACTTTTACAGAAAAAGTTCACACAAAGTAATACTTTAGCATCAAATGTATTTACTCAAACATTTCTCAAAGTTACAACTCAATTTAACTAGCACAAGAAAAATCATTATTATCTAGGACTTTAAATAAGCAACTTTTATAGCACAGAGTTTTAAAAAGGATCTTGGTATTCAATGAATATTAGCAGTGTATTTCTCAACAAAGTAACTGCCCAAAAAAAAGAACCAAATTTTATCGAAATATTTGTTTAAGAAAAAAATAAGATTCATCAGGGGTTCATCCAAGTTTTTCTGCCAGGTTCCTGTTTTAGGAAAATGAAGGGCTTGTAGAGTACATCCACAGCATTCATTCAACTATTGGAATAGGCCTAAAATTTTCATTCCAAAATGATAAAAACACATTCTGAAAACAATTTCAAACCACTTTTGATCCCTGGGCTATAGTGAAGAGTCCATTTTTGGGAATTTGTGAAGGGTGCTCATTTTCTTTCTAGATAAACCCCTGTTCATTCAAATCATATCCAAAAAAACTAATTCAAATATTTAAAAGTGAAAACAAATATAATCAATAAAGAATTCCGTACCAGCAGCTCTCCTTCCTCTTCTTCCCGGTGTTTCTCTCACAGGTGTGACAACTGGAAAGAAATTCAAATAATTGTCAAACATTCTCGAACTTCTGACAATGTAAAACTATTCTAACCCTTTGTTTGTGATACCAGGGGTCTCCCTAGGTGTTTTTAAGAAGTACTTATTTTGCAAAAATTAAGAAATTTTGTTAAACATTCTTCTGTAAATTTGTGAAAATTTAGGTGCAAAATCAGCATAAAAACATGTATGTAATTTTTAAAACATTCAAGCATAACGATTCAATAATATTATCTACATTAAAACTTCCATACACTCTTTTATCTACACAACCTGATTTCCCCTAACTATATGCAATTCTTCATTTGATATTAAAACTTTAAAATTAGATTTATTCAAACTATAGATTTCTATTTGCCTTCCTGCAAATAAAAATAAATTCCCTTAGTAAATCTTTTAATTTACCAGCTAAATATTGGCCACATTTGAAGAACTGGAGTCACAACTTTGATGTTTTTGTTAATGTACTTCACTTTATATTTTACACAAATAAAAAATTTGAAAAGTTGTTTCTTAAAAAAATGCTAGAAAGAGCAATTTTCAAAAAAAATTAGAAAGGAGTTGAACATAAAACTGAAAAGGTTCCTCAAAGCCATCTATTTCAAGAGGGCATTTAAAGATTCTTTCAATCTGTTATTATTCCATTTTGGAAAATTTGTACTGAGATTTAATTTTAAGAATACAGATAGTTTCAGATTTTAAATGAATTCAAAAATAAATTACCTTCTGCTGTGACTGACATCTTAGACCCTCTCTTGGCTTTAACAGTGGGTCTTGGTGTAACAGGTTCTTCTGGAAAAAAATATTTTATGGTAAAAAGTTTTTTGAAATTCAAATAAATTCCTTGCAATTCTTAACTTCAAAAAATAGTAAAATACACATTAAAGTAATATATGAGGAGAAAGGAAATCTGCACCTTTTAGGTGTAAATGAAGGAATTGCTTTAGGTAGAAATAAGTTACGCAATGCCAAGAGTTCAGAGTCACATATTGGTTACACAGATGAGAAATCCAAGAAAGTAAAAATTAAAGAGGTACTACAGGGCCACCTGCATAATGCAAGGTACCCTCCATAGATCTGCATGCAAACTTGTAGGAGAAAATGCAACAAAAAGCACTTCTCCAATTAATTTAACACAGACATGTGACTCCATTGACAAGAAACAGTCAACAATGCCGAGTTCTGTGTATACCGCGGAATTCGTTGGGGCATGCCGCGTTGTTAGTGATCATGCCAAGCCTTCCAGTTACCTGCTTTAACCTGAGCTCCTCTTCTGGTTCTAGGTTTTGCTGTGACTGTGACTGCAGCCTCTGCGAACAAGACAAATCCAACTTGGAATGAGACAAACACAGACTTTTTCTGAATCCAAATGAGTCCACATCCATAAACTCAAGTGGTTCAATGATGATATGATGTGAGGGATCGGGCAAAACATTTCAAGACAGGAGTCCCAAATAGTATGAGAAAATGTGTTTTGAAATATGGTATAGAGTGTATGTTAATTTAATACATTGGAAACATTTAAGATTTAACTTGTATGTTACTCGTTAAAAAAACTTTTGCAGTAAATATAAAAACAATGTGTAACAGTAACTACAAACTTAAGTGAAAACCATTGGCTAATTAGGAAAATACCTGCTTCCGGATAACAGAATTAACATGGCCAAATAATGATACCCTGGGGAAATAAACATTTCTGCCGCAAAAAGCCTTTTAAGTAAATAAATGATACATAAATTGACTTCATTTTCCAGTGCATCAACCCCATGTATCTTATAATTAATCTTCTGAAATTTCTTAAAATAAAGAGCTTACTGCTAATTTAAATTAAAATGTTTCACCATTTTGATATGAGCCCACACACAGATAAATAAAAATTGTCTCACCTTCTCCACTAATACTGCTATCATCGCTACTGATTTCCATTTCATTCTTCACTGGCACACGAGTGGCAGCTGAAAAAAAAAAAAGAAACAATGTAGCTAATATAACAATTTCACTTACATTATAATGCAAACGAGTATTCAGTTTAATTGACTTTTATACCAAATTAAAAACCACATAAATAATCCATTAAGTTTCCCTTAATTTGCTAAAAATATATTTCCTTAATAGTTGATCTTATGCAAATGAGGAGGACTTGGTTTAACACAGTAATTAACCTTTAGTTTGTTAAAAATATATGATCCCCAGAAAAATCCCACAGTTAGCGATATACATCTTGATGAAATTTAGAAGTTATGACAACTACCTTTAGTTCCTTTCTCACATACTTTAACTGATTTATAATTGCAAAAGTTATCTAAAAGAAAAGCTAACCCCCACCCAAACAGAAAAAAGTAGACTTAGAGATAAAAAGTTTTAAGTTTAGGAAAACTTCTGAAACATGCAAAAGTTTTGTTTTGTACATGTACAGTGCAACTCAAATTACTCAATTCAAAGTTTTTCAATGATCCCGTCAGCTTGGTTTGCAATGTGTAACTAACATTATCTCCAACCAAGTAACTTAAACTCAATTGACTTTTTAAGGACTTTCTTAAGATTTTTGAGAAGTATTAAGGACCTACTTGTACACATTTCAAACACAAACTGCCAATAAAATGTTTTCAATGAGCTTTTAAGAATATTTAAGTATATATTTTTGTCTCTCAAATAGGAATAACATTAATGAGCTTATACATATTAGATGTTAACATTATTTAATTAACTGCAAAAAAAGTTTTTAAAATGGTAAAAGGTGCCCATTTAAAAATTGCAGATAAACTTATAAAATATCATATGAACAGTTAAATAGATCCTTAAATTTTAACTTAGAGCTGATCTGAGTAAAACATGCTTATTTATGCGCAAAATGTGCGATGTAAGTACTGAAATTTAGTACAAATCACTTCCAGTCAGTCAGCCGATTTTGAGTTTTGTAATAAACCAGAGACTGAATTCTGTTCACAGAACTTTTAGAAAGACGGAATTCCGTTCCCAGGACGGAAGAGACCAGGACCCATGCTACAAAGAAGCACTTTTTGATGACTCAAGTTCCAAGAAAAAAACTCAGAACCTAAATAGAAAATTAAAAAGGGCGCAAGTTTACAGTTTCGTATGCATGGCGAGTTTTGGCTGTTTAGCAGCACATTTAGAAGCCAAATCATTCACTTAACATGAGTTAGGGTTACCATAATAGTGATCTTTAACGCTAAAAACTTGGCGCATACGCAAGTCTAAACTTGTGCCTTAAAAAGTACCTTTCAAGCACAGAACAAAATAAAATATATTACCTTGGGGTTTCTTCGCAGAAGACGGAGTGGCCGGACCCCTCCTAGACCCTCGGCCACCTCTTGAAGGGGACTCGAGCACATCTGCTGGAGGAGAGAAAGAAAGCACTTTTCATTCAAGATTGTGTTAACCCAGGCAGAACTTACAAGCCAACAGACAAAGGTTAGGGAAAAAAAACACAATTTAAATTTTAAAAAATGGATTAATTTTTTTTCTTTTTGCAATGCATTTTTATTTTACACAGGTATCAGAAACAAAAATCATTTAATAATCAACCATTCATTTTATTCGAAGATCAGGGGTTCATCCAGGTTTTTCTGCCAGGTCCCTGTTTTTGGAACTTACATTGTGAAAAAATGAAAATTGGTATGTCTGTAGTGTAACCAGTGTTCATAACTTTTAGAATGGACCCAAAATCAGAAAAATTCCATTCCAAATTGATAGAAACTCATTCTAAAAACAAATTTCAAACCAGTTTTGATCTTTGGGAAGAGTGTTTTGGGGAACTGGAATTTTTTGAAGGGTCTGTTTTTGAATATCAGAATTTTGTGAAGGGTCTTTTAACACATCCATTTTCTTTCAAATGAACCCCTGAGCTTAAATTAATTTTAATTTTTATGAATTAAGAGCTTTATAAAGTGAAGATTGTTGTTTGGCAGCCTAACTGGTTTACAAAATGAAAGAAAAAAGCAAAAGGTAAACAATCAATTGAAACAATGATAAGTGTCCCAAACAATTGAACCTATGATAGGTTCAGTTCATTTTCACAAATAAATAAGGAAAAAGTGAATAATTTCTAGTTTATAATTAAGCATTTATTGAATTATAAATTTAAAAAAAAAAGAAAAAGGGAAAAGAATATTTCTTAAACTAGTAAACAAACATCATTTCAGAAAGATTACTGAAATTTAAATGTTATAAATGCACTATTTTAACTTTATACAGCAAAATGTTTGACATGCAAAAACCCTCAATGTAAACAGGAATGAAAATAAAAATATTACCAGTTAACTTTTCTGCAGCCTCTAAAACTTCATTTTGAAAAGCTTTGACAGCTAAAATGATAAAAATAAAAATATTTTAGAACAATTATTGTGCAACACTTGAGTTAAGGACTATCTTTCTAGTTTGGACCTTGACAATCCAAATTGTGACAATTATTGTGTGCTCATGACATTATAAAAGAGATGTACACACAAAGTACAGAAAACTTTGGGATTTTGCAGAAAATCTTTTAAAACTATAAAAATTTTTATTAAATAAATGGTTTTCTCCCTACTGTTGTTTTTGTTAAAGAAGGATTATTGAATTACTTTGGTAAACAATGTGCTGTCACTATATTTTAAAGTCAAAATTCAAAGAAAATTTGGTATGCTGTGAAAGTTTTTTGTTTTATCCACATCTGAAGAGATTTATATTAACCATAAATAAAGAAAAAAGATTATAAGTTAAAAACCTACTAAAAGTTTGCATTGCAATTTCAACAAAGTTATGACATTTTGTTTTTACAATTACAGGTTTTTAATAAACTTTTTATTCAGCTATCTTTTAAATTTTTGTAAAGCAAACAGTACAGCATTTCTCAATAAGCAAATTTTTCTGCAAAGCAAATCTTTAAAAAAATAAATGCATCTCTTCAATTTTCCTTCAACCAATTTAATTTTTAGAATCATCTAAGACTTTTCAGTTTGAAGATACAGGGCATATGCTGTGTAGGCCCACATATTCTAGCATGTTAAAAAAAGCATTAAACTTAAGTAGTTTAAACAAGCAAACTATAAACAAGCGGTTCACCTACCAACAGCTTTCCTCAATGAAGTTTGTGCAGTGGCAGCAGCTTGCCGTCCTCTTCGCTTTTTAATGAGAGTTGGTGCTTCCACTACAAAATAAAAGATTCAAAACTAAATTACCGCCTTAGAAAATCTTGGATGTCATACAATGTTGGGGTAGTTGTTATGGTAACGGATTATAACACTGAATTTTGGGGGCTGATGGTAATTGGCACTGAAAAATGTGATGTGCCAAATCTGAACGGTTATCATTTGACTTTATACTTCTTTTGGTGCTACTCACGGATTTTAAACTTTCCTCGTGGTGGTGAGAAGTTAAATTTGCTGAGTAAATAAAGAATTTGTCACATTATTCTCATTCGCCAAATGTACGCTTAAAAACCCAAATATTGCCGTTCAATTCATACCAGCTTCCCTCTTCTTTTGGACTCGTCTACTCACGGCAACCCTGTTCAAAGCTCTTCTCCTCGCGATATGACAGTATTATGCATTGAAAATTACTGTCACAAACCAAAATTATTGCATCACCACATTTAGTCCATCATTGAAATTAACTTTTAGCTTTGGAAAAAAAAAATTGAAACTTAAGTATTTTACATTGTCAAGTAGTCTATGGTACATTATTTTTAAGACTTTATACTGATTCAGAATGAATAGAGAAAGAATGCTACAAATTGGAAAGTAGAAAACATACTAATTTCAACATCAGAATCCATCTCTTCTTCCTCACCCATCTCAACATTTTCATTGTTTTCAACTGGAATAAAAAAATGTTAAGATCATTATTTTCATAGTTTTTCTAATCATCAAAGTAAGGTTCAATCAAAAGATAGGGTTCTCTTAGTAGAATTCTTATTGCAATGGGAACTAACATACCCAGAGATATTTTATCACAAACTTTTCTATAGTAATATTTATAAATTCAAATAGTGAGTTCCAAAAACTTTTTTTCAACTTTAAAGTTCATAAAATTGTTAAAAAATCTTTTTGGAAATTAGAGAATCAAAGAATTACCTTCAAGTTTTTGATAACTTTTATTTGATTTTAAAGCCAATTTCATCATGAAATTTGTTATTTGTGAAAATTTGATTACCCAACCATGTGAAATAAGGAACCTTAGTAACTTTTCCATTGAAATGTAAGTATTTTCAGGGCTTTCATCTGTTTAAATATTTAGTAACTAAAATTTTTAAGTTTTATGTTGAAAAAAATATCTGACTTTATAAATTAGATAGCAGAAAACCACATATTTTAAACTGTTTCTTGGTTTTATTGATTTTGAAACTTCACTAAATTTTAGAACAAACTCTACGGACAGTAAGAAAAGTTTATAAGTAGCAATCCTTTTTTTTTTTTAGTAAATTATGACTGCAATAAAAGGTTTAAACATTGTTACAATATTCAAACTAAATTCCATGCTATGGCACTTTACAGTTTAACTTGCAAGTTGCACAATGTCATATGCTATTGGTTGCCATAGTTACACAAAGTAGCAATAAATAGCAGACAAACTCGATTACTAACCTTCAGCAAATCTGACGCTGTTGTTTTTCCTGCGACCGGGCCCTGAAAATAACAGCAAAAAATTATCAGAACTCCTCATAAACCTCTAAAATAGTTCAGTATTTAAGTAAAGTTTACAATGTGTAGTTAATCTATAGAATTATAAAATAAGTAAACTTAACATTATTATGAAAGCATTTACACTTCACCACTGATTTACAAAGGATCTTATTATAGCCTATTTTTTCGAAGAATACATATAACATTATAGTTAATAATTTAATTACTGTTTTTAAATACTGTTCTTGTGTTTTTTACTCTCTTAACTATTATTTGGTGGACCAAGAGATCCCAGGCAACTATGTGTATTGTTCTTATGTTATTTTTGTTCGCAAATAAATGAATAAAAAAACATTATGTATATATGTTATGGGAAAAGTGAAAACCGGGCATTATTAATAATGCTCTTATATATCACACTGCCTGTAAGATGTATAATTTCTGATGGACCATTCACAGTAAAATACTACTCAACCACTAAACAATTAAAAAATGTTTAATGTGCTTAAATGTTCTTAAGTGCAAGTTCCACTGTAATTTAGAAATATTTCTTAAGATTGATCAATGAAATCAATCAATGTAAACAAAGAAAAAAGATTACCTGGAGAGTCTAACTCAGGGAGAGCAGACGGTTTTCGAATGGGTTTAAGAGAAGGTGAAGAGCCAACATCTTTAATAAAAAAAATTACAATAAATAAAAAGTGAGGTACTTATTAAAAAAAAAGACAACAAAGTCAGAATAGAATAAAAAAGGAACTGCATTTTAAGGGTTTTCAAACCCAGTAGCTTTAGAAACATTATACTATGCCAAATGAAAAAGACAGGAAGATAAATGCAATCATTGGATCAAAATGAATCTATATTGTCAATTAATTTATGCTTTTTAGAAGGTACTTATTTTGTGAAAATTTAGAAATTTTGTTAAAACTTTTCTGCAAATTTAAGTGGGAAATCAACATAAAAAAACATAATTTCTTTTAAAAATGTATCTTGTGAAGGCACCTATATCAAATGGTGAATTGTGAAAGTACCACAAAAAATGTAGTAAAATTGCCACTGAATAAAAACTTTGCCCAAATGCATAAACAGGAGTCATTCCAGACTTTTAGTGAAGGGTCCGTTTTTTATAAAAATTGTGAAAATCTACTTATAATTTTGTGAATTTGAAGTTAGCGTAAATTAGTTTTTTCAGCCAGGAGCCTTTTTTAGTGAAAATAGGGTCCAATATTTGAAGTATTATGAAGAAAAAAAAGCTCTGTTTAAAGGAAAAAATACACTTTGTGAAGGGTCCGTTTTTAAGGTAAAATGTTTTGTGAAGGGTCTGTTTTCACAATGAAATATATTGTGAAGGGTCTGAAAACGGACCCAAATTTCTTCTTAACAGACCCCTGATAAATTAACAGTTAAAGAAGATTGTTAGTGGATGTTGTTGAGAGAATAAAGATGGAGATACAATAATTTAAGAGCAGCAGTCAGTTGTTTAACTCAGTTTTCACAGACTTTGACCCAAGCAAATTCTTCATATATTTTTATTATACAGTGTATTTTTTCATTCATTTTTATTGGAGGGACATATCACTGTCCCTTGTTTAATAGATTCAGCATTTTAAGTTTACATTACTCAATAAATTTACACCACATATACTATTTAATAAAGCGGTAATATTTAAAAATTGTGTAGATAGGATGAAACATTTACTTGCTTGGATAATTTTTATAATTTAAGAAACAGAAAAAAAATATATATTCTGATAAATTTAAAAAATTCTTACTTTGCGATTCAGATGCACTGTTTTGATTATCAATCTTGGGTAGAAGATTGTTAAGAACTAATGGGAGAAAAAATAAAAGTATTGAATCATCCATAGTCAAATTAAGGTAGAAAAAATCTGTAAATAAATTAAGGAACAAGAATGTTTGACTTTAAGGGTTTTGTTACATATGTACCATGAAATGTTGCCAAGGTTTTACTGTTTTCATCAATTTGTTAACTATATTTTAACAAGTCAATAGGTATTTTCTCTGTTATTTAGTACCCAAAAATGGTTGGCATTAATATTTTACAGGACATAACAGAACTGTATCGATTTATGTTATTGTGTATGTATTGTTTAATCTACTTGAATTACATGTGGGAACTTAATCCTTAAAGTAATTCAGGGGTGCTACTGACTTCAACTCAAAAACCCGGAAAACTATTAGAGAATCAAACCTTTTATCTGGAATCCAGTTATCCATCTTTCAGATCAGATTTTATCTGATCCAGAACGTTTTTACAGATTTTTATTACCAGCACGTGATTAACCCCAATACCATGGAATGTTTGAATTACCGCCATACATAAACAAGACATAGACATGAAGTCTAAAAATTCCTTTCAGAATGATGTATGTAATTGTAGAACAGATGGTGGGACTGGATTCTTCATAAATGATGTTATTAATGCTGCAGCTCTGCACTTATTTTAGAGACTTAATTTGGTTTGAGCTATTCATGCTGTTAAAAAAAAAAGATTTCTGGGGCTACCCCAGAAAAGTAGCCCAATAAGAGGCTTTCTTGTTAAGCGTTCACATAAAATTCTTACCAGGAATGCTCATGGCTGTGTCTAGGAATTTGTCAAGTTTGGGATAGAGCGAAGATGCGGGAGTGGGAGAGCTTTGAAGCTTCTTGCGCTCCTTCAAGGAGAGGGACTTTCTGCTACCTGCAAAAGAAATTTAATTTCAGTTTGAAACCAATCACAAAAAAATTTAAGCTGTTTAATGTTAATTATTAATAACAGTTATTATCTTTATGCAGTATGCTCTATCAAGCCTTTATATAGCTAGCTATTTTTTTTAAAACTAAGGGCCATTCCACTTCTGAACTGACCATTGGTAATCAGAACCATGTATTGAAAAAAATGTGGGGAATATCTGACATAATCCATTTAGTCAATCATTGGATAATTAATTGAATTGAATCATTTTTGAAGTAACACTAGTTGTCTCTGGTAATACTAAAAAAAGTAACACTAGATGTCTCTAATAATACAAAAAAAAAAGTAACAGTAACTGCTGGCAATTCTGAAATTATTATTTTTGGAGAGCTTTGAACTCTCATTATGCAAAAACTATAAGATGGAATGGCACAGCTTCAATAAGAGTCCTCCAGCCACCATGTTTAACAATAAGCTCAAATAATGACAACACTTGAGCATATTGCTGTGGATATACATGGTGGGTGGAGGACTCTTATCGAAGCTGTGCCGATGAAATATTATGAAATGTTGAACATTAGCATAACTCACCGGCAGGCGAAGAGACGTCTTCCTTCACCTCCAGCTTCGTCCCAGCCAAGAAAATCTCAACATTCTCAATGAAGGTGTCCCTGACCTCTCCCAAGTGCTCCACCCACGTGTCCGTCATATCCACCACGGCGTCTTTCATGTTCACGAAGATGTCCAGCTTGGCTTTCGAGAACTCCATGTGCGCGTTCAGCCTCTTGGCTCCACTGGCAGACGTTCCCATCATCGACTCAGGGTTGCGAAGCAGATCGGTGATTTTGGAGTCCAAGGTGTCCAGGAGGGTCTTGATGTCCCGGTCGAACACGGCTTTGAAGTCCTTCGCATTCTGCGTCAGCACTAGAAACGGTCTGGAATCTTCGCCCTCTGCCATCTGTCAAAAGATTACATACATATGTGATTACACTGGAAATTGGCAGAAAATAATTTTCAAAAATTTCTTATCAATTTTACTTTATTTCAAGTAGAGGAGGTACATCGGCTTCTACTTCCCGAAATCCAATCATAAAACAAAAGTTATGAGTCGGATATTTTAAGTTTTACTTGAAAAATGTGAAAGTTTGAATATAGCACCTGTCATCAAAGCATAGTTTACTCTTTAGAATCTGTGCCAAAATTATTTTTAATTCATGACTCAGTTGAATAATAATCAAATTTATATCAATGGAAAGTATGAACTATTAATTAGTAATATTACTAAGATTATTAGAAAAAATACTTGGAGAAATACTTAAAAAATGTTTAACAACCTCAACCAAGAATAAGAGAAACCATTACACATTCACTAGCACCACAAACACATGCTGCTTCGGGGATGTTACTAGCCACTATTTTGATACCCTATCCTACATTACAATTAGTTGGTTCAAGAGTAATAACACACACAAAATGGAAATAAAACGGTTGAACATCATATTAAATAACAAGTGAACATTCAATGTTAACAAACTTTTGAAACATCATACAACTACGCACTGGAAAGCTGTTATCAATTGAAAAACGAATTCCCTTCACTAAAAATGATATTTTAACTCATCAACGGAATAGCAGGCAATCAATATAATATAAAATATTTATTTTGGTATTAAACCAGAGTATTAAGTAACCAAATAAAGATCGCTGCGGCGGTAAACATACTGAAAATGGTAAAGCGAAAGTTCAGTTTACACAACAAATATCGTTCCCGATTCCAGGAAATCATAAATAGTAAACCCTACACACTTTTGGATAATTATGTTTTAGAATTTTATCTTTTATTTACCTTATCAGTTTTATTCAGAAATTGTGGATTAATTGCACTTTTTTGTCTGTGACGCAATACAAATACAACCGCCTTTCAAGTCAAAAATCAAATAGGTAGGATTATGAGTGTTGCCACAATCTACAGTCTAATGTTGGAAGTTGGAAGCGCCTTTCAACCAAAACGGATCAAGGATCAACCAAATAAATGCAGAGATAAAAAAATCGGCGCTCTTACTTGAGATTTAAATACTAAAAATTGCAAAAATCTTTTTATATTACTTAAAGGTTGCCTCAGTATCATTATAGTATCATATTATCTCATAAATCTTGCTAAGTATTACATTTTGACAACGGAAAGCCCAGTAAGTTTTTATTTGGGCAAAGCATGAGATCCCAGAAAAAAAATCAGTCCTGAACATCTCTCTTGTTTATTTTCTTATAATTTTTGTTATTAGAAACAATAAAAAAAAAACAATCATTAAACACGGAAGTAAAAAAAATTTTGTAAAAAGTGTAGATTTAGTTTACAACTCTTACGATAGATAGCAGCACCACAAATAAATGAAGGGGAGTCACTCGGAGTCACTCATGAATCTTTTATGCGGTTTGTGGCGCCATCTTGTGAATTATCTGTAATACATCAACACCCTACAAAATAATGGAATCCATTAAAAGAAACCTTATTATGTGTTTGCAAATTCAGTAAACTTAATAACAATTACTAATTTTTTTTTACAAAGAAATTAAGTAAAATAATGGTGATGAAACAAAAAAGTACGAGCCAGCCAGGATTCGAACCTGGAATCTCCTGATCCGTAGTCAGGCGCGTTATCCGTTGCGCCACTAGCCCGATAATTCCTCTGTGATATTTATTAAATTAGCAAATTAATATTTATTATCCATAAATTTACAAATTAAAATAATTAATTTAATTAAATATCTCAAGTTTGAGATGGCAATGGGTCTAACTTTCTGATTTTGACATTAGGTCAAGTTTTAAAAAAAAAATTGGCAATTTTTTTTATTGTTTAACTTTGTGATTTGAAATTTTATCTACGAAGAATAGATATGAATATCAGTCGAAACGGTTTTGATTTGAGAACCCGAAGCATGGAAATTTCTCCAAATTATCACAGTTCTTTTTAGAAGCCGGTCATCTCGCAACCGAGAGAAATCAGCTGTCCCACTTAAGCACGTGACTTCGTGACGTCACTCGATTGGATTCGAAAACCTCGCTCATGGGCGAACTTGGTCGTCTGCTCTATCAAAATGTTTCTCCTAACTATTTAATTAGAATAATTAGAGAACTTGAGAGAAATTGTGTCGCTTTGGAAGACTGGAATTGTGAGAAAAAACAAGAGTTGAAAATCCTTTGGCGTGTCACGGTTTTGCATCTTCCTTTTTCAAGCGAAATACGCACGATAGAATTCTTATTTTTTATTATCGGTCTTCTTGCCTACTTATGTTTACGCGACCAACTGGTGGATTATAGCGCTTTAAATGTGGAATTTTCTTCAAAACTCTCTGTGGACTTTTAAAGCTGTGACTTGTGATAATTAAACTATCGAATGGTGGACAAAACATTTTTCAAGAATCCAGTTATGGAATATTAAATTTGAAATGTGCAACCCGTCATCTTCCCGTAATAGTGTGGATATCGAAAACTGCGAAAGGTAAGAAAAATTTTTAGAGTTAAAAATTTATTTAAATTCTATTCTATTTGTAGTGTTCGGCACTAGTTAACTAGAACTAGTTGCAACTAGTAGTTAACTACCGATCAACTAGTAGTTAACTAGTAGTTTAACTACTTTTGGTTTAAACTAGTTTAACTAGTAGTTGAACTACTTTTTTTAATAACTACTAGTTGAAACTACTTTCAAATTTTCAACTACTTTAAAAAAAAAATTTTGTTTAAAATTTCAAAAATATTTAAAATTTTTATCAAAATATACACAAATTACACTGCTTTTTATAACTACAATGTCATGGTAGAGTACTCAAATACCATAACCAGAAATAAAGCACCGTTTTGAGCGAAGCATAAAGTTTTTTGTGATATAGATAAGAAAGATGTATTAGAATTTGGGCAAAAAATAGGTTACGAAATTAAATAGACTAGTTAACTAGTAGTTAACTACTTTGGAAAATAGTTAACTACTAGTTGCAACTAGTCGCAGGAAAAAGTAGTTAACTACTAGTTGCAACTAGATTTTCCCAGACTAGTTAGTAGTTGGTAGTTAACTACTTTTTGACCACTAGTTGCCGAACACTATCTATTTGTTCGTTGTTGATAAAACATAGGGGAAATAGCCATTGTTTGATATAAGTACTACCTTTCCTTTAAGTAAAATATAATTTAAGAATTATGTATTGAGTTATTTATCATGTTATTTATGATTATTTATCGTGTTAATGGATTTTTTTATGGTAAAGTTACCATTTGGAAAAGAGTTTGTGCTATCCTATCAAACAAGACGTAGCTCAGAAAATTGTTTTATGTTGAAAGTTCACTTCTTAAAATATTCTGTCAATCAGTCTGTGCAAAAGTGCTTTCGTTGTAATGACAACTAATTAAAAATGAGAATTTTGAACTTTATTTGAAGTAGCATCCAAACGGTGTGCTATAAGACCACACATTGTAATTACATAATTTTTTTAAGCCCTAAATTATTTATACGGCTGAAATAGTTTCAAAGGTATTTATATTCAAAATGTTTTTTTTTCCTGTTTTTTATCTCTAACAACATTAAGTTCTTGCGTAAATTCATTGCCTGTCGCTTTTAAAATCAGAGAAAAAGCAGCTTTTTATGCATTTGAAAAGGGGACAATCTAAGAAATGAAAAACTCCAATTTCTCTTTATGTTTCAGACATACGGTGTTTCAAGCTGCTCTAGTACAAATGTTTCTTAACTTATCGAACTCTGGGTACTTAAACCTGAATATAAATGTGTGTTTTTTTAAAGAAATTAACACAAAAAATATGTGTAAAAGTTTCATAGAAAACTTGAAATTTTCTTGTTCATTTGTATGTCTTACGATACCATCAGACAATAATTAAACGAAATAAGTATCAAGAAAATTTTTTTGAAGGTACCTAAATATAAATGGATTCAAAATGGTTTCAAATGGAATAATATGGTTTAATTTTAGATTAAGTAGTGAGTTTTAAATTTTTAAGTACAGTAATTGCGTAATTGGTATTAAAACTTTATGACTTTTATTTGTAACTGTATGTTTTAATTCGAATAGGTAAAAGACATTAAATTTTATACAAGTAAAAGAGCAAATAAAGGGACCAGTATGGAAAAATTAAAACTGATCGTTTATAAATACTTCTCAAAAATCATGAATTATATAAGTTACTCTCAGAAATTTAATAGTGTACTATCACTCATAAATAGCATTTTTTCACAAATGAAATACAAAAATAAAAAATGTTTATGGTTTTTGAGAATCCTCCAAGTGGGATTAGAAATACAGTTCTAGTGTCAATTAAGTATCATGTCTTAACTTATTAAATAAATCAGGATTGGCTGAGTTAGGACCCAAAGAGTTGTAATACATTTGGGAAAAAAAAAAACCTTTTGAACACATTTTTTAAAATTTTTTTTCAAGAAAAACCACAATTTCGCCCAATTTTCAAATTTGAGCAAATCATTTATTGAAATTCTAAAATTGAGCTGCTCAGGATAAAAGTGGTATAAGTCCAAAAATACAAAATTTCAGAATAGCATGGATTTGGACTTCTTTTAAGATCCTTTACCTTAAGGTAGTCACATAAGTCAAATGTTCAGTGATTGGCCCGTAAGAGCTGTCTAAAAAATGTCTTCATTACGAACAACACAGGCGCCAAGGGCGTCATTTCAGTTTTTGGTTGGGGGGGGCAAGGATTTTTTTTTAAGTGGGGCTGAGAGAGCCACGCCGTAACCAGACTTGTTTTTTTCTGGGGGGGGGGTGACTCAACATCATAAGTTCTAAGTAAAAATGGGGGGTCTGGGGGTCACCCCAGAAAAATTTTTAAATTTTGCTTCATTTTTACAACATTTAAGTTACATCCGAAGAGAACAGCCCCTTGTAAACCACATAATTTCTAGAGAAAAAAGTTACAAATAAACGTCAAAGTTTCAAGGGGAGCCGGAGGTCCTCCCTCAGAATTTTTTTTGAAAATTTCCCTTTAAACTAGGGTTTTATCTCCCTTGCAACCTCGTTGGGGAGCACCCAGAGGGAACTGCTTGTTGTGAGTGGCAGAATTTTCAAGGAAAATATACTGTATAACATAATATGTATTTAAAAATTTTAAAGGGGGGTCTGGGGGTCCTCCCCCAGAAAATTTTTTGAAATTTGCCTCTTTAAAGTAGTGTTTCAGCTCATTTTGAGGTCCTTTGGGTTACATTCAAAAAGAACAGTTCCTTGTAAAGCATAGAATTTTCTAGGGGAAAAAAAGTTATAAATAAACGTAAAATTTTCAAAGGGGGGGGGCGGAGATCCTCCCCCAGTAAAAATTTTTGAAAATTCCCCTTTAAACCAGACTCCTAGGGGCTTCAAACTCTTTGGTTCCCAAAAGGAATTGCTTCTTGTAAGCGGCAGAATTTTCAAGGGAGACAAATTGTATAACAGATATCAAAGGTCAGGAGGGGGATTGGGGGTTCTCCCCCAGAAATTTTTGAAATTAGACCCTCAAAAGTAGTGCTTTAACTGCTTTTGGGATGTTTTGTAAATCTGTTGCTCCTTGTGGAAGTTACAAAATTTTCCAGGGACTCTCAGCAATTTTTCACTTAAGAGTGGAAACCTTGGGGGGGCAATTGCCCCCCCCCCCTAAATGACGCCCATGACAGGCGCCGTTAGAGAAAACCTTGAATTACTCAAAACTACGTTCAATGGACTTAAACTACTTTCATTCTAACTAACCAGCTCTCAATGGAATGTGCCCGCTGGTTTTTTTTTTTTTTCGCTCTCACAGACCTCTATGTCTGAGACCAGATATTTTAACTAAAGTCCTGGACTTGCTCCATCCAGGGCTTTAGTTTCAACCATAGAGGTTTGTTTAACAATGCAGCTGTAGTAAACTGTTGGGGGGAAATGGGAAAAATTCCGTTTGTGGATCTACCAGAATGTTTGTGGAAATGTTTGTTGTGGGGCGTGCGCCCCACGATGGGAAACACTGCTGTTAACTGTTTCGAAATGAGACAATAGTCTCTATTACTTATATTTAACACTCGCATATTTTTGCTCGTGAGATTTAAATCACCCTGATGTAAACACGAACCGATTATTAATTCCACAACGGTGAACCAATATTTTTTCGTCTCCTAAGAGAAAATAGATTTTAGAATAGAACTTTTACATTAATGAGGTATTTCCATATTTTTCAAACTTTCGATTTTGTGGTTTATTATTACAGCATATGTTGTGCCAAATTGAAATCTACAATCGAAATTTATCTAAAAAATTTATTTACTTAGATATTAAGGAAATAAAAGTCGTCAACAAATGATGCAATCGCCCGAGTTGTGAAATGGTTGTGAAGCCATCGGGGCCGAGTGACGTCACGAACCTAAAATCACTAGTAACATAAAAACGTAAAATCAATTATAAATCAAAACAAATCGTTGAATATTCGAATTCTTCCAACAGTAAATAATTTATATTTAACTACATTAAATTCTTTAATTTATTATAAAATTAAACTGATGAGAATCAAGCATTAATTCTTTTGGTATGTATTTTTACATTTTTTGCCGCTGGCATCACGTTTTTGTTTATTGTTGTATCAATTTTGTTAAATTAAAAGACATTTTTGATGCTTTATGCTTATTTCAGATTTCTACTTATTAAACTGTGATTTGAATAGAGATAGCCATTAAAAATTAACATCAAGGCGTTTGTTTTCATATCGTAACATTAATGTTAATAACAAAAACACGAATGTTCCTTATTCAGTGTTAATAAGTCAAAAAATCTAAAACATGGTGTCGTTTTGCAAATGATGTCTGCCAGTCGTAGTAGACCGAGTTTGGGCCGAGTGACGTCACGAACCTGAAGCGCCGTTTTTCGCGCGCTTTTCAGAACGCGAACTTTGGGTTGCAATAAAAAAATAAATAATTATCAGAATGAAAAAATATCTCGGTTTTAGGGGTTTTTCGAAAAGCTGAATAGAATAAAAAAATAAAAATAAAATGTGGAACTAGTCCATTGTTAATTTTGTTGAAATTGTTTTTTGATTCTGAATTGTTTTGTACTGTTTACTGTTTTTATTTGAGCTTGCAACTTACTTCTGTAAGCCCCGTGTTATACTTTGTGGAGGTTGGAGGAGATTTTAAATTTTTTAATAAAAAAAAGATAGAAAATAGAGGAGCCAGTAAATTTCTCCCGCCTGTTGCACACAATTTCTCTTAATTAAAACGAATTAATCGTGGCTAGGAAATGGATCTATTTGGATTTCACCATTTTTGAGTCTTTTCGAAAGACATAACTTTTCATTCGCGAGAAACTGAGACTTAACCTGTCAGATTTCGCAACGAACTCAATAGAAAGGAAGTATAGTTGAGGATAAATGCATTTATTCCTTAATTCCCAGTAAATATCAATATTTTTCTTCAACTCACTTAATCCCTGTAAAAAAAAATAATGCCACTTGACAGCTCTCCCAATCATGGGCGGATTCAGGTGGAGGACCCTGGGCAGTGTGCGGATTCAAGGGGGAGGCACTCTGGACAGTGCCCCCCTTGGACCCAAAAAATCACTCATAAGTACGATAAAAAAAGTCCCAAAAAAGTACTCAAAATGAGTTAAACCCCTACTTTTACAGGTCAAATTTCAAAATTTTTTCTAGGGGAGAACCCCCATGCCCCTCAGCCGTACCAAAAGGGGATCTTGAGGGATGCTTTTTAGAAAATCCCCGTTGACATTTTTCTCAAAAGGTAAAGGTGATGGTCTGGAAAAGTGCCCCCCCCCTTGGAGGCTGACCCCGGGGGAGGGCAAACTTGAAACCTTGGGGCAAGCTGTCCCTGATAGCTTTGGAAGCATGATTTTCCCTTACAAAAACGGAATTTTCTCAAAAAGTTGGGGCAGGGCATTGCCTCCCCATGACCCCCCTTAAAAGCTATATTATTAAATAAGCTATGAAAATAAAGGATGGATAATTTCTATTCGCGGGGTTTCGATTATTAAATACCGAAGCCACACAGGAATAAAGGGTCTTCGTTTCATTAATTGAATTCTTCCACGCATCATTATTACACAAATGCGTTCCAACACGGATGCAGATATAGGTCCGGAATACTAATGACGTGTTCCGATATATGCGTAATGAGAAAATAGCATGTTCCGTAACACCGTAACGAGTCGGAACGTTACAACTCCATTCATTTTATTACTTTGTGCAGCTTCTGGTGTTACTTAAAGATGCTCTCTCTGATGTAGGCAATTTTCATGTATGATTATTTTCTTAGACCAGCATACTTCATTACTTTAAGGTACTCATATGAATGAAAGGGAAAATGTAGAAATATATTACACATGTATTTAAAGGGATGGTATACGAGCAGTGTTATTCCTAGGATTTTTTTGGAGGAGTAAAAATACTCCTCGACTTTTATAGGAGGAGTGAAATTCAATTGTGAGGAGTGAAATACGTAAATAGCATAAATTACATATACAGAGTCAAAATTTCTATTAAAAACGCCTACTTTTTAATGGAAAAAATGAAATTGGAAAAAAATTAGGATGCTATTTTGGGTTTCAATCAATCAAACTCCCTAAGCATCAGAACAATAAATAAAAAAAAAATAACTATGGCTGTCTGAAAACACAATTATAAAAAATGATAATTAAGATGCCATGGCTTAGGTTTAAGCTAAACCTTGTGAAAATTCAAAGAGTGAAAATACTCCTGTCTAGTTTTTTAAAGAGTAATTCCAATTTTCAAGGAGCGAAATACGCTCTCAGAGGAGTTAAAAATATGTCTGTATACGAGTCTTCAATACTTGAAAGTATCAAATCTGCAGAATTATTTTTGTATTGGTTATATTTATGCCCAAATAATATTCTTCTCTTCTCTCTTTCTTTCTTTCATTTTTGTTTTGAGCTAATTTTTTCAGAAATTATTGCTGTTGTAAAATTAAACACCTTTCTTGGGGCGTATATATGAGGGGGACAAGTTAAACCCTGTTTTCAGGGTTAAATTTCTAAACATTTTCTGGGGCCCTATTTGTGTGTACTACTTTGAACTCTATTATTCACAACTTTTTTTGTTATGAGTTCATCAAAATGCAAATCCTACCTAAAAATGTATAAATTCCTACAAATGCATGTCTGAAATTCAGACTAAGATTTACCAAAACTTGTTAAAAACGTTGTTTTAAAAGCCAAATTTCCAAATATTGTGATCCTAGACCTCCTTTTGTACTTGAAACTCTATTACCTCACCGCTTTTCTTATAATATTCAGTTCTTTAGGGGACATCCATAAATTACGTGAGGTCAAAAAGGGGGGAGGGGTTTGGAAAAATCTCACCAAATCTCACCAAGGGGGGGTCGATTAAAATCTCACGTCAACTTTCTAAGTTAGAAATTATACGATTTTCTTTGTTTTTTAAGTATGAGAAAGGAAAATAATTTATAAAAAGTTGTTGGTAAATCTCATGTGGGGGGAGGGGGGGTCCAGCAAAATCTTACTAAACCTCACCAAGGGGGGAGGGGGGGGTCCAGATTTTGGAAAAAACACCTCACGTAATTTATGGATGTCCCCTTAGGATGTGCAAATCCTTCCTAAAATTGTATTGAAAAGCTAGCTATGCTTAATATATTATGGAAGGGGCTGAGGAATAATTTTGGGTCCTCTCCCCGGGTGAAAATATCTAGTTTTATATAGACCTGAAATGAACGAAAGGTCCTGCGTAAGCAGTTTACGGGGGTTGGTGAACGACAGCGAGCAGGGGGGGGTTGCTGGCATGTGCACCCATATGTTTGAATTCGGGGGGGGGGGGGCAAGAAAATGTTTGCAAGTGAGGCATTCAAAGCCAGCACGTTTCTTTTTTGGGGGGGTTGGTTCATAATTATTTTCTAAGGGGTCCCTCATGTGTTACTTAATGCAAACTGGAGTTTCAAGTAAAAAGGGAGCGTCTAGAGTCCTCCCCCAGAAAAGCTTTGAAGTTTTACTTTTAAAAGTAGTATTTTAAATTATTTGGGTGAATTTTAAAATAATTTAAATTAGTCTTGTCTGGCGCATAAAATCCTGATACACCATGCGCCATAAAACACCAACCAAAACCCTTTTTTGGGGGGAGACATACAAAAAGGAAATTACGCCGAGGCGTAAAATTTCAAGAAACTAGCACATAAAGAGTGGTAAACATTGTTATTAGAAACTATTCACATTTTGTTTTTGAATTAGCTTAACGTCATAGGTTAATAATACAGTTCAAAATTTAAAATAAAAAACGTGCCGCAAGTTTAGACTTGCGTATGCGCCAAGTTTTTAGCGTTAAATATAACTATTATGGTAACCCTAACTCATGTTGAGTGAATGATTTGGCTTCTAAATGTGCCGCTAAACAGCCAAAACTCGCCAAGCATACGCAACTCTAAACTTGCGGCAAAAACTTTTACAGGAGCAGATTTACTATGGTGAAAGGAAGATTTTACGTAAATTTTTCCCATTAAAAAGGTGGGGCTCGGCCCCCCCCTCTTTGCCCTTATGTATGGGCGCTTATGGTAGCTGGGAGAACGACTCTCTGAAGGGAAAGTTCTTATGCCTACCACCACCAGGGAAAACTCGTTAACGTGCCCACACTATAACGTCTGTAACCTACACGTTTTCTCACTCTCTTCTATATATTTATGACGGTTTTGGTTGTTTATTCCTGATGATGGGGAATGGAGCCGGTGTCTGGTGGGTGCTCTAGACCTTGACTTCCATCTCAAGGCCAGAAGGCGACCTTTGAATGATCCTTCCTTCCTTGGGACTACCGCACTTCTCCTGGAGAACGATTTCCACTTGAAGAACTGTAGTTACAGAGACTCCAACCCACGGGCGGGTCCAGAGGGGGGGGCTGGGGGCCATGTCCCCCCTCCGAGAAACCCTAAAAAATAGCTTAAAAACTCTTGTTTAATGTTAAAATTCAAAAAATTTCTGGGGAGAGCCCCCATATACCCCCCTCTAGAATTTTGACATTCGTTTTAAAAATTTTTTCCTTTGAAAATTCTGTCGCTTAGAAGAAGCGGTCCTCTTTTGGGTGTTCCCCAAAGAGTTTCTAAATAGATAAAACACTATAGTTTCCTCTTGAAAATTCTGAAGAGTACAAAAAGTGATCCCCTTTAGGTGTTATCCCAAGGGTATCAAATTTACAAATCGGGTATCGGTGTTGGGAGGGTTTCTGTAGTTTTTCCTATGATTTCCGTAGAATGAAAATAACAACCGTATATAGAAACTACGGAGAATCCGTATAGTACTTGGAGTCTCTGAGTTGAGTACGGAACTTAATTTATAAATGACCCCTCCAAATGTCCCAGAACCAAAATCCTTCCCTTTATGCACTCTAATGAAATTACGTAACATTTAGTTCTTACTACTGTACCTGTTATCTGTGGGGGAAAAAAAACCCTTTCGGGGCCAATGTCTTGTCTGTCTTATCTCGTCTCTATATCAATCGGAAGTGTCACAACATCGCTGATGCTCTCGTTCTGACAAAATCGACGATTGTTGTTTTCGGTTGGATTCATATGAAATAAAGATTTGAGATGGGTTTTCCAAATAGAAGGAGGTGTAGGATATTTTAAAGAGGGTTTTTTGAACACCCCAAATATCAGATTTATCGCCAAAAATTTCAAATTTACTTTTTAAATAAACTGTTTTAGCGATGCCATCCATTAATGATGTCACACTTTTTTGTTCAACATTTTCGACCCCCTCCATCCCCTATCTCACAAAGTGTCACACTTCAACATACCCCCTCCCCCCTTTGTCACCCCCTTCAGTGGCGGATTTGGTTTTGGGGGGAGCTAAGAATTTTCATAATCCAATTGCATCTTCTTGATTATCTTAATATGGAAAAGGTAGGGAATTATCCTGCTCCAACCACTAAAAGGGGGTCTGGGGGTCCCCAGAATTTTTTTGGAAATTTAAGTAAAAAAACCCAACTTTTCATTTTGTTTTGGTGCGCCTCATTCGATTTCGAATATAGATTTTATGGTAGAATTTTTGTGTTTTGACAAACTTATATAAAACAGAGTTGTAATAATAGAGTTACAAGTACTAAGGGGCTCTAGGGGTCCTCCCTCGAAAATTTCTGAAAATTTAAGTAGAAAAACCCCCACTTTTTCAACTTGTTTTGGTACGCCTCAAACGAATTTCGGATATAGATTTTATGGTAGAATTTTTGCGTTTCGACAAACTCAATATGTAGAGTTGTAATAATAGAGTTACAAGTACCAAGGGGGTCCTCCCCCAGAAAATTTTTGAAATTTGACCCTAAAATAACATGGTTTTAACTCACTTTGGTGCATAATATTCCCTATTATATAGTGTAAAACTTTTCATTTTGGGGGGGCTCAAGCCCCCTAGCCCCCCCCCTGGATCCGCTAGTGACCCCCTTTACCACTACGCCAAAAACACGAATATGCTATTCTTATACATAGCAGATTCTTGTTTTTGGCGTGGTGGTAACGATATTGTATTGTCCCATTACAAAGCAGTTAGTTTAAAACATAATATCCGCTATTTGCATTTCCGAAGTCACAGGTGTAGTGACCTCCAGTGAAAGAACACAAAAACATTATCGATCTACTATTAATCTTCCCGCATGGTTATCGAATCGGCCTGTTTTGGGGTAACTCTTGTAATAAAGTGGATGATTTATGGAAACGTCTCAGAACTAGTCTACTCGGACTATCTGTATTAATTAGTGTGCTTTTCCCGTTTTCGTATAACGACCTTGTCCGCTCTGAGAAAGTTCGGTCATCGTGACTCACGTTTTACACAATGCAGAGAAAAGCCCCCGAGGTGATGGGGTATAGTCTCCCCTCTCGCGTCCTTGACTTATAAATGGATTGGGAAGAAGACTATTAATAAACAGAGGAAAAGTAAAATGAAAGTGTTTCAGAGATTTTTTTAATAAAACAATTGTAATTATTTTTTAAAGGAATATTTTAGTTGAAAAGGATGAGCCTTAAGAGCAGGCGCGGTTCCATCCGGGTTCCAAGAGGAGGGCACTTTTGAGGATCACCCTTTGGACGCAAATTGACAAGATTTTCTCCGGATCCCCCATGATAGAATGGTCTTGGGTCCTCCCCAGAAAATTGGAGGGATTTTGACCTTAAACAACTTATTTTTGGAACGAAAAAGTTTGAACAATCTGGGGAAAAGTGACCTCCTGTGCGGAAAAAAGGGGCCGAGAAGGGAGAGAAAAGAGGGATACCCCCCTTTGTCACCCCCCTTTACCGTCCTCCCCTATCGTACGTATTTAAATGACTGAACAATTTTTGGATTTTCAGAATCTACTTTCTTTTTTCTCTTTTTTACGCCTTTTCTCTCTTTTTTCCCTTTCTTGTCCAAGGAGTCACTTTTGATATTCATTTTAGAGGAATCATCCAAAGTGAAAAGTGTGAATTGGCCTTTCACTCTTTACTCCTTCAATTTTCTTGTATGGAAACTAAAGCGATTCACAGGAGTGAATCACTCAGGATGAACAAGAAAAGTGAAACAGTGTGAATAATCCAAATAATTTTGAAAATTGTATCGAGAGGTCCAGCGAAAAATACTTATTACTTTAAATTCTCTTGTCAATTGCTCTTAAAGTCGTTTCATATCTCTCTTTTTGTGATTTTGGAATATATCGTCACCCCCCCTTTTTTTTGAGCAACTCCTCCTACCGCCGCTCGACTTACGCCGCTTTTCCCCTCGATGAAAGCGGCGTATTCGGTTTCGTAATGGGATCGGTGGAGCGGAGATGCGACCCGCTGATAGTGTCAGAGCTTCAATAATGAATATTGACGTATTAATTACTTCCAGATGGATGCTTTTCTCTTCTCTCTCTTTTTCGAGAGTAGGAAATTAATTTACATCATAGTAGATCCGGCACGAAACGTCATAAAAACTGCGTGTCTGTGGAATGAAGGGATTTTGAAGATGATTTCCATGACTTGCCCAGGTTTATTTCTCTCTCTTTGGAAGGCATGATTAGAATTATTCACTTTAAAAATCTTTTCTTTTTATGAGAATACAAATAAGGGGTTTCCAACTTTCAAGAGTATCGCAATCGAAATCACAAGTCAAGTGGACTGGCCGCAAAGTAATCTGGCTCCTTTTCAGCCATGATATATATTTTTCGGGGGTAGAGTCTTTAATATGGAAATTTTCCAGTGAGAGAGACGAAGGTTTTTTACATATTCTGAATGGTACTATACTGTATTTTCAAAATTTTCAGAGGATACATTTTTGATCCGTATACATCCTTTAATACCGAATATAAATTAAAGAGAGGACAGAAAATGTTTGTAAATTTTCCTAAATATAGCGTTTCCCCTAATTTTTGGATACTCCATTTTGTCCCTCCTCGTGTTGAAAAAAGTTGACCTAAGCCTTTATAAACCCCTTGTTACTCCCAGTGGGAATTTCAAGGTGTACAACCTCCCTCTCGAAACCTCAAACTTTTAATTTTTCACCATATAAAACGACTGACCAAAGCTACTCCATAATTTAAGAGGAAAATAGGGGGGATTTGGGGGTCCTCCCCCTAAAATTTTAGTATGCTAAAAAGTGTTCTGAATCTACTTTTTGGGGGATTTTCAGGGAGCTTCGAGGGCCGCAGTTGGAAAAACCCCTGATATAAATTATCCATCGGTTTCTTACATTTGAAGGGGCGGGTCGCAGACGGAGGTAAGAAGGTATTTGGGCCTTGAAGTTTTTGTTCGTATCTTTTGTGGTCATCACATTACCTTCTTTATGACACCTGTATCTTTGTTAACAATAATTGCCCCACCCTAGAGAGATTGTGTACATGTTAAAATGTAAGTCAGTCCCTATATATTCATCCATTGCAATCTCTCTCTTAGGGCGAGCGCGCACGGGCGACTTTTGTCACGGTGACAAAGACAAAAACAACGTTGCTAAGGCTGTTGTTAGGGGCGGGACATAGAAGTATCCAATAGCAGCATTCGCACATGACATCACTGGAGGATAAAAACAACGTTGCTAAGGCCGTTGTTAGGTAAAGTCATGTGATTGAAAATGCTCTATTGTTTTCTAGTGATATTTTTGATACTAGTAATCCTGGTCGCCGTGACTTTAGTCGCCCGTGCACGCCCGGCCTTAAAAAAATAAATGTCACATAGCTAATTCATTCACTCATTCTTTCAGTTGTGATGTAAATTTAGTTGAAAGATGGTAAAATATTTAATTTATATTCAGTGAATAGCTGATTCTGCTGACAAACTGACTGAACATATTCCTTATATTTTTTATACATTAATTTGTCTTTGAATTTCTATATTCCACTTTTATTCTTTTAAAATTAAAAGCACGGTTAATTTTCTTACCGTTTTCACAATTTTTTTATCCAGATGAAAAAGGTAATAAATCCAACATTTTTTTTTAATTTTAAAGTTTTAACTGGGTAAAATAGTATAAACAAGTTACATATTTTTTTTAAGTTGAATTCCGAATTCCCAGTAAATATTCAGTGATCTCTCTATATTAAAAAAAAGTAACAGTGACCGCCGCGGGCATAAAAACCGATCCTACTCGAGACTTTTTGCAAAACCCGCCAAAGTAGTCTTATTTGGCGATTTTTCGCTAATTTGAAGAGAAAGATCGTAGAAGAGTTTTTTTATTTTTCAATTTCTGAAAGTAAGAAAAAAAAGAGGCTTTGTATTAAAGAAAATGTTTACAAATGTGAAAATTTTAAAAATGTAAACCTTTTTTGATAGTTAATTATAGTTCTTTAAATAAAAAAAACTAAAAACTGCATAATGCATTTCATAACTACAGGAAATTTTAAAACACGGAATCATACTTCAGAAACTTAATTTACATTAAAAAGAAGATGTTTAACAGCATTTTATACTTTTTTTCTTGAAAGGGTGATAGTATAAGAACAAAAACTTAAAAATGACGATAAGGACCGCAAACTCATCATGCATATATGTATTTAAATTATCGAGGGTTTTAAAAAACTATTATCTCTCATATAAAAGCCCACGTCACTCACTGACTCACTGATTCTGGAACGCTCGCACACTATGATGCCATCTCGCAATAATAATCATAATCATCAGAAAAATATAAAAGCCCACGTCACTCACTGACTCGATGCCATCTCGCAATAATCAGAAAAATAAATAAATAAAAGTAATTAAAATTTTAAAATAATATAATAGCTTTTAAATAAATATCTTTCAAGAAAGTTGGTTTACTTAATAAAGGTTAAAAAGTTACTTTTAGGGAAGTTGGTTTCTAATTCAACAATAATAAATTATTAAAGTTAAACTTCTTATTTAATGTATAATTAATAGGAACTTGAAGTAGTAACGAGCGAAGCTCGCATAAAAGGCTAGCCTAGCTGTAAGACCCGGCTTTGCCGGGTCGTAACAGCTAGTTACTCTATAATAATACATTTCTTCCTATTATCTACTATTATCAAAAATAAAAACTATTATTTAAAAACTTAGCATCAAACTTTCATTAAAATATTAAAAGCTCTACAAAAAATATTAAAAATGAAAGCTTATTTTAAATTAAAGTAATAAAATATTACAATAAATGAACAGTTCGTAAGAAATTACAATAGGATTATAAGAAATAAAGATATCAGGGTTTTTCGCGCGATGACTAGAATGAATGTAAAAATATAAAACTTTACAAAAAAAATATACTTCAGCTGCGTCTTTCTCACTTATATTTACACCAAATTTTAGTTCATCTTTATCTTCAGACAAAATGCTGTGAGAAAAGTTTGCAGGCAAAACTGCCTTTATATAATTATAGTCAATATTCATTTAGAAATCGAAACTCGAAACTTCCACACGAAACGCATATGCAAACTCAGCGAAAGGGAAATCCCCGCCAAAGCAATGCAACCCAACTGATCACGTGATCCATTGGCGGATTTTTGCTTAGGGTCTCGAGTAGGATCGGTTTTTATGCCCGCCGCGGCCGCCGCCGCTGCTTTTTAAAATTTTATTTTTGAACACTTTGAACTCTCACTACGCAAAAACTATTCCACGGAAATTTGTGAAATTTTAAACATTTCTAGACAAATGTATGAGAATCATTTTCGTTCTAAAAGCTAATTTATGAGATAATTAGTTCTAGAGTTATTTAATGTCAAAGTCGAAAATTATTTTATTCTGCTGCGAGTTCGCCCCCAGCAAAATCTGTTAGCAGCAGAAATATGATTTTTTGCAGACACATACTCTTAGATGTGCAGATTTGCACCACGTCGCCCTTTTTTCGAATTTCGAATTAGTTTTGGAGTAATTAAGTTTTAAAGTTTCGAAATTTTTGACGGTTTTCTGTTTTTTTGTTATAAAAGCAAAACTAATCATAGTAGAACTATGATATTTTAAAGACACATACAAATATTTTTTATAAAAAGATTGGCTTTTTGTTTTTTCAAAAATTCTAATTAGTTTTGGAATTATTAACACTTAAAGTTTAATTTTTTCTTCTCTTTCTGGCCGTTCACTAGAGAAACAGACAGTTTCATGCGTGTTTTATGATGAGTCTGATTTATTATATTTTCAACAATGCTTTTTTCTACAAAGTGGTTGATGGTTCTTAGTAGACTTGCTGAATATTTTTTTCAACATTTCAATTAAATTATTGATAAGCAAGAGAGAGGTATTTTCGGTATTACAAGAGGCTTAATTAAGCTGAGAAAAGGGCTCTGTTGGATTGTTGAGATGAATAAGCGAGCTCTGCTCGCTAAAATCGCGAAGCGATCTGAAAAGAACTGCAAAGCAGTTCCGGGGGTTGGTGAGCGATAGCGAGCAGGGGGCAGGCCCCCAGTTATGAAAAAAATATTATCAATTAAATTTTTCAGATTTTATGAAAACTTTTTTAACTTCTCTTTTTTTAAAACTGACGATTCAATTTTCTGCAAGGGGCTTTAGTACGACAGAGACAACCTGTAGACCACTCTTGCTGACGATCAAACTCCACAAACTTTACAGTTCCAGACACATTCTTATACTGCTATCAAGGCCGCCACCTGGGTATTTTTACCCGTCAATAGACAAAATTATAGTGGTTTTGCATTCTTGATAGTCTTTTCAACTATACGCATCACCATAAGAATAATGAGCAGTGATATCTTGTCAGAATCATGTCTGTGTATGGTCAGAACACACTCCACCCTATGCCTTGATTCTATGACGACTTAATGAGTGCCCAATGAGAGGGGAAAATAATGGGTGAGGGCTCATCTTCACACTTCTCATACAATGGGGATGAGTGGTTGCTGATGACAGCTTCTCGCGTTCTGTAATTGCCGTGTAGTTGCTCACGAGCTGCTCAGAGAGAGAATGGAACAAGTCCAGGGAAGTTAGTTGTGTGAGATTGATTTGGAATGTCACCTCAGTGCATCAGAACAGGGGTTCTCAACTTTTTTATAGATACCGCGACCCACTTTTTAGGTAAAATTTATTGTTGAACTAAACTACAAAAAGAACACGATTTTACATTATTAGAGTCACCTACCCGCAAAAGACTTCCGATCCAAAAAAACTTCCAAAAGTCCAATAAAACTATTCAAACTAAATAATTTCCAATGGTATTGCAGGAATGTTCAATCCCCGATTATGTACCCAAATCTTGAAACTTCCCCTTCGAAAGGCCTAGTTAAACAAATTTAAAATACAGTTTTTTGGACTAAAATTCAAAAGGAACATTTAAATAAGTAGTATTTCTTATCCAGGCAATTTGATGAAACAGCGGGTTCATTGGTTGGTTCTATACATTGAACTAGCGGGAAAAAAAGTTCTTAAATATTCTTGCATAATCCAATAGGTATCGGTATCGGACAATCATGTTGTTAGCCGGGATACAGCTCTTTCCATTGATCTCGTTGTGCCGGTTAGAGTCATTATCCTTCCGGAGATCATGTCAAGCACTGTCCACTCGAGACTCGACTTGCGAGGTGCTCTCGAAAGGACGAGGGGCTCTCGAGGCTTTGCTCGAGGCCTGCCCACACAGTGAAAATAGAAAAACTAAGACAAACAAAATTCAAAAGTGTTATGGAACTGAGTCATTAAATGAATATCCATGGAGTCCAATATTCATTAGGAAAAAAAAAAGTAAAAACACTTTATACTAAAAAAAAGTTTTTGTTTTGGCTTAGCTTCAGCACAAAAAATAAGACAAGTTAACTTAAATACGCTTAAATATCAAATTTAATAAAAAATATGCAATGAATGCGGCTATATCTGTCAAATTGCAAATTTAAGGGGCTATATATCTGTCTATAGGGAGTAGTTATTTTTCCCCTCTTCTCACTCATGTGTAAAGCGAATTTTGGAGATTTTTTTAACATAAAAAGTCAATTTTCCATTTTTTAGACAGTTTAAAGTGAAGCTATACTGATTATGAAATATGCTTTTCTAGAGCATAAAATAGTTTTAAATACACTTTTTATAAACATCTTTATTTTCAGTCAGGACCATAATATATCCAATGAAGTTATTAGGTTCTCGAAATTTCAACAACAATAAATATCTAGAACTGCTTTTTTTCTTAAAAAATTCTACCTTCTATAAGGGTGCTCCGTTCATCTAAATGTCTAAAAAACTCCCTTCTTGCTTCAAACTCAAGATTCCAAATTCCCCCTTCAACTTTCCTTTTAAAAAAATAAATTTAACCTTTTATGTTTGTGTAGATGAGGAAGATGTCTTAGGTAGGATGCAATTTTAAGACAACTCCCCTCTGAACAAAAGTCTCGCCACATCCTCGGTTCCAGTTATCATGTAATTCTCAGTCAGTGTAAAACTGACACATTTCTCCAAGAGCCATTGAACTACAATAACAAATTATCACAACCAAAAAAAAATCCTTTTCCAACGCGACTGAAGGATAAGAGAAATCGAGTGTATTTTATTTAAAACGTATATCTTTGGCTTCACCTATCTGTATAAATATTTCTTCGATATCTCCTGTTAAGAATCCCATAAATGAGACTCTCAAAAGTCAACGGAACATTTAGATTGATAAGATAGAGGTGTCAACGACGGCCTTATATCAGTGGACAACTCTGTCTGATGATAAGCGGATGGGAAACAACACCATCAACAAGAAAACATGTTTTAACGAGGGATTAAAATCACATCGCGAGTGAAAGTACAAGATGTTAAAATCGATAATGATATTATACAACGATGTGCTGAAATGAACTTGATATCGAGTCACAGAGTGGAACTATTTATTTACAATTATTTTAATCAAGTACTGTAACAGTTTAAGTCAGGTATATCCAACTACCAGTCCTTTATTTTTTAAGGACTGAGTAAAATATTTTTTGTGAGTAGCTAATTTCGTTATTATTATTATTACATTTTACTTCAAAATATTAAATCCTTGATATTACTTAAGTGAGTAACTTAATTCATAGGCGTAACGAGGGGGGTTATTGGGGATGTAACCCCCCCATTACATCGACAGTTTCTAAAACATGAAAAACTGAAAAAATTTCTCTTTACAAGGGGCGGTTCACAAGGAACTGTTCTTTTAGGAACTTACCCAATGAGCCTCAAAATGAATTTAAACACTTCATTGAGCGACAAATTTTTAAAAAATTTCTGAGGGAGAACCCCCAAGCCTTCCTCTAAAATTTTTACGCCTGTTATACTGTGTTTTTCCCTTGAAAGTTAAGCCTCTTAGATAAAGTTTTTCCTTCTGAAGTTTTGCAAAAAAAAAATATATATATATATATATTACTAGCTGATATGCCCGGCCTTGCACGGGTGTAGTGTATCAATTTATTTTTTTGAAGTTTTCTCAAGTTACATGTCTAATTTTTCTGTAACCTCGATTACCAATCATCCCGATGTTCTCGGTAGTTTTTCAAATCCTGGTTTTCCCGGTAGTTTTTCGTATCCCGGTGTTCCCGGTAATTTTTCATGTTCCGGTATTCCCGGTAACTTTTAATATCCCGGTGTTCCCGGTGTCTTTTTTCGTGTTGGTGTTCCCGGCGCCTTTTTCATCCCGGTTCCAACTGTTTATATTTACTCAAACCCATCCAGTTCCTATGTTGCACATTTATAGTTTCCCCTAGTAAAATATTTAATTTTAAGGTTTTCATCTCATTAACAATAGTGAGTCAAGCAGATCTACTCTAGTAGAAAAATAAGCATTAACAATAGTGAGTCAAGCAGATCTACTCTTGTAGAAAAATAAGCATTTTTAACCATAAAAATGTTAAATTACAGGTTAATATTCGATTTTCGAACTTGGAAAACTTTGTATTTATAATCCACGTCTCTAGATACGTCTATATACCGAGTTTTGTCCACGCCTGCGGCGTAGTTTGAGAGGAGATGTAATTTTCATGCTTTAATCTAATTTGTTACAATAGTGAGTCAAGCGGATCTACTCTGGTAGAGAAATGGAGAAATAAGCGTTTTTGACCATAAAATCGTTAATTACTCTTAAATATTCGATTTTCGAACTTGGAAAAGTTCGTGTTGATAATCCTCGCCTCAGAATACGTCTATGTACCGAGTTTTGTGTACGCCTGCGGCGTATTTTGGGAGGAGATGTAACACATACCCACACAGCCACAAACGGTTTTAGTTATATATAGATACCTATATCATGAGAAATTTTTTTGAAGGGAGTAATATGTTGGAGTAACACCCCCCATGAGCCAACTCTAGTTACGCCACTGACTTAATTACCCAAGAAGGCTCTTCCTACCCCCCTCCCTTGCTCATAAGAATACAGATTATAATGAACTAGTTGCAAGTAGGATATATTCAACCATAAACATTTCCCGAATCTAATACGTACGTCGTTTAAAATGAGAAAACACATTAACTCGAGAGGTGAAAAATTAGACGTTACAAGCACCGCAATATTTAAATATAACGCGAAATAGGCGTGCTTAATCGCAATACAAGAATTCAAAAATAAAAAATGATAATACGGAATAACACTATTAACTCTATAAGCAAGCCTTCATCAATAAATTGAACCACCAGCTTAATACATAATTTGATATGCAAATGGTAACAACAAGTTAAAGCCCAACCCTTAGGAGGAGATCAAACCTCTGAGGTGATACTTGTAGTAATGGCCATCAGAGGCCAAAACAAATGTTTTGACAACCTTCGTCACACCACGTATGTAGTTTATACGAAGCTTTGATTACAGTCATTAGGCATCTTTTCTTATTGCTCGAACTCACACAGTGACATCAGTATTAGGGTTTTCAATTACCGGTAATGTATGGGGGCAATTACTGATGGGCGACATTCATTCATTTAAGATGTTATATAGTGGTTGATGTGGGAAATCGTATATTTTGTTGCGTTATTATCTTCTATTAATTTATCCCTACATCACTGTTGATGTGGTTTTGTTTGTTTGTACCTGATGCGACGCGGTAGGTTGATGTTGTAGGGTCAGCCGTAAATTGTCCCACCTAATTGGTCACTTGTCCCCACTCATCATGATGAAGGAATAGCTGACAACCAGTGTTATTCCTTGACTTTTTTAGGAGGAGTGAAATAAAGCATAAACTACATGTACAAGAGACAAAATGTCTAATAAAAACTCTTACTTTTTAATGGACAAAATGAAATTGAAAAAAAAAAAATGAGGATTTATTTTGGGTTTCAATCAATCAAACTCCCTAATTATCAGAACAATAAATGAAAAAAGAATTACTATGGCTGTATGAAAACACAATTAAAATGTATGGTAATTACGATGTCGTGGCTGAAGGTTAAAGCTAAACTTAAGTGAAAATTTCAAAGAGTGAAAATACTCCTGTCGAGTTTTTTAAAGAGTAATTCGGATTTTCAAGGTGTGAAATACTCTCTCAGAGGAGTTAAAAATATCTCTGCTGACAAACTTAGAGCAGAGGTTCTCAAACTGTGGGTCGCGACAAGATTTTCAATTTGTCTGAAAAAAATTAAGTTTTTTTCTTTATAATTTTTACAAAAACAAAAGGATTGTTGGCTTTTGAAATTTATCAAACTACCATATTTGGTAAAAAGAATAAAAAGAGCAAAATAAGAAAAAAATACCCTTCTAGGTTAAAAACGCAAAGGGCAAATAAATGATATATAGGGAGAATCCGTAGTGAGTCAAGTGGTCTGCCCTCCGAGGGGTGAGAGAACCGAAACCTAAAGCGAGGGGGTCACAGCGAACCGAAACCTAAACTAGGGTCTCGATTTGGCTGCGAGCGCGGGGTGATGAGCGGGGGCTCAGGATGCTACCGCCCGCTCTCTGGGTGTTTGTGAGGGCTCGGGAGGCTAATGTGAATCGTATACTATATGTCACTGGCAAAGTGATTTATCGGGCATTATTAATAATGCCCGAAGAGGAAGCGGGTAAAGTGATAAGTTTCATTGAATTTATCACATTGCCCGGGCATTATTAATTATGCCCGACTTATCACATTGCCCGTAACCAGAGATATTTTTAACTCCTCTGAGAGAGTATACTTCACTCCTTGAAAATTGGAAATACTCTTTAAAAAACTAGCCAGGAGTATTTTCACTCCTTGAATTTTTCACAAAGGTTTAGCTTAGAAAATGCACCGTGCCCCACCGAAATTTTTTTTGCAGCGATTCCCATCAATTAGACTTTGCCTATGAAATTTAACTTTATATTAATGGTTTGTGGCCATATTGGTGTAGCCGGAAAACAATTTGGAAAGATTGGATCTACTTTTGGTCGTTTTAGGAGAGGAATAGATTATATTTTTTTCATTTATTGTTCTGATGCTTAGGGAGTTAGATTGCGGTTTTTGTGTCTCTGTATATGTAGTTTATGCTATTTCCGTATTTCACTCCTCATAATTGAATTTCACTCTTCCTAAAAAAGTCAAGGAGTATTTTTACTCCACCAAAAAAAATCCTAGGAATAACACTGCCCGTAACATATATTATACGTGTGTCACTTTCATATGCTTATAATGTAAAATTAAATTTGAAAGATAAATTAAAGTAACGTAGATTTAACAAAGTAAGATTTTAATATAAAATAAGTTTACTAAACGTAGGGCTCCCCAGGGAGAGAGCAATGCAAATTTTCTTAAGAAATGATGTTGTAACTGCAATTTATCCCTGAGTACTAAAAAACGAGTTGAAACGAGAGTTAATTTTGAGTCAAAATTAGACGAATCTTGTGCTGCTTGGGGCAATAAAGGGTAAATATAGCTTTAAAATACATGAATTCGGAAGGGAAAAGGTTTTGATACTTTTAATATCAGTTTGACGAAATTTCTTACAAGGAAAAGTTCCCAGGCTAAACGCACAGAAATGGACGAAAATTTTGCAGTAGTTAGTATGACTCAAAATACTTACTGTAAGAAAATTAGCTGCGAAATTTCATTAGGAGAGAGTAAATTAATATTGAAAATTGGGTTCTGAGTTGCCTAATTCATTCAGTTAGCACCTTAGTTTGCTTTACGCGACTTGGCGTGCATTTGATAAACCTTTTTAATTGACGGATTTAAATTTCTTCACAGAAAACGTGGCTAGTTCATTTAAGAATTTGGCGGTTCCTCTGCATTTCTCGCCTAGTAAGTTTGCATTTGGCGTTAAAAATGATGATTTTTAAGAATTTTTTTACAGCGTTTCTAAATTCCGCTACTAATGTTTCAGTATGTGTTTTAAGTCATCTACTAACCCCTGTAAAAATTTCGCCCGTTACTGTGAGTTTAGCCTAAGAACGTTCCCTTGTTAAAACCCAAACCTCTTTTTTGATTAGTACTTTTTCGAAGTCGAAGAAAAAAACCCAAAACCTGTGGAGAGCCTTCTCAGTATTAATAAGCCCCACCCATATGCACCCAAACTATTGTGGTTAATACCTCATTACCGTTCCATTTCTGGGACCAATTAACCTTCTTAATAGCAGAACCGACAATTTCAACCCGATATTCAGGATTAATCAACAACAGTAGGGTGATGGAAAACCTCATAATATAATGGCGGCGGCCCATGATGTGATTTGTTGTCATGCATAGCACTGCTGATGAGGTATGTTTTGTTGGAACTTTTTAAGAGTAAAATTAATTGGAACGATATTAACTGCGGCCGTCTGATCCATTAGTTCCGATAATCAACTATTGGGGCTAATTCGAAATTTTGATTTATGTATTTTTTTTTCGTATTAATCATTTTATTTTAGTGGGTTAAAAAATAATTAATTCCTCGTTATGTCAGTTGTTGTCGATAATATTTTCCTTCTCTGATGGTGAAAGATGGATAAGGAATCTTGTTGTTTCGTGGTAGTGTTTTCAATTATTCTTGCCGATTTATTACACTATGATTTATCGCAGGTGTCGTCCGGATATTTTTGGCCGGATATCAGGCGCGGCTTCAGCACGGCACTAAGGGGGAGGGGCACTTTTCTAGACCATCACCTTCACCTTTTGAAAAAAATGTCAAAATGTTGTGAATTTTCTAAAACGTACCATCCAAAAAAATCTGCAAAATTACTTTAAAAAAAAACTTTTTAAGTGCAGTTTAAAAAGTCTGCAATAGGAATATAATTATGTAACAATAGGACTTTGAAGCCTTTCAGCATGTAAGTCTGCAGTTTTTCTACAGAAATTTCTCAACCATTCTAAAGACGAATCAGCAGTCTTGGAAAAAAACTGCAGATTTTGTGAAGAAACTGCAGACTGTTCGCAGGTCCTTCACTGTTTTTGAAGTAATTTTGCAGAATTTTTTGGCTGGGGTATCACTCAAGATCCCCTTTTGGTACCGCTGATGGGGAGTATGGGGGTGTTCTCCCCCAGAAAAAATTTGAAATTTGACCTGTAAAAGTTAGGTTTTAACTCATTTTGAGTACTTTTTTGGGTTCAGGGGGTACTGTCCTGAGAGCCCCCCTTGGATCCGCGCCTGACGTTAAGACTAATGAATTTTGAATTGGAAAATCAAAAAATAAAGTAAATCACCATTGGAAATCATTAAACACATTCTTTTACATAAACATTTCACCATCACATCGTCGCCAAGCGACCTATCATGCTAATCGCCCAGTCTTTCGCAATAAATCGCTAATCGTCGCACGCGAAACGGTAGAAAACGGACCCGCCCACATTTACATATAATACACCCTCGGGCCAACTGCTCGCAAAAAAACAAAGCGTTTTCCAATAATAATCAGATCCTCAGCCTCAATCATCAGGAGAGAGAAACATTAATTGTGCATTGTGCGAAGGGTATGATTATTACAAAAACAGGACACTTGTCGGCCTCCCTCTCTTATTCCATTTAATAAACGTTCGATCCAATTTCTTCCGATTAATCACGCGCTAATCCCTTAATATCGTTCGGAGAGCGAAGAAAACATTCGATCGGAAGGGGTCGGAGCACCCTCCTTTCGGTCATTGTTCTCCGCCGAAAGGGGGCGGAATTGATATTATTCGATCTTTTTCGCCACGCCTTTCGAAGGTTCGATTGATGGACCGTCGTCGGGTGTCAAGGGGTTGAATTTCGATGCAGCCTCTAGGGTGGAGGTCACTTTGACTTAGAGTTGAGGGGTGGAACCAGTGGTCAATCAAGACCGAGTTCTTTTCTGAAAAGGAAACATTTCCGAATATATGGTTTTTGCATTTTCATCGAACCTAGGGTCATATCCAAGGCAGGCGCAAATACAAGGGGGGGACTCTGCTGGACAGTGCCCCCCTTGGACCCCAAAAAAAGTACTCAAAATGAGGTAAAACCCTACTTTTACGGGTCAAATTTCAAAATTTTTTGGGGGGGAAGACCCCCCATACCCCCTAGCGGTACCAAAAAGGGGATCTTGAGTAAATACTTTTTTGAAAATCCCCAACATTTTGACATTTTTCGCAAAAGGTCGATGGTCTGGAAAAGTGACCCCTTCCTTGGAGCCGTGCTGGATCTACATATAATGTACTGTTATTCCTTGAAAATTTTGTGACTTACAAAAGGAGCTGTCCTCTTTTGGTGTAACCTAAAAGATCTCAAAATGAGTAAAAACCCATCTTCTACGAACAGTTTTCTGTGGTAGGACCCCAAACCCCTTTCGAAATTTTTCCGTTGTTTATACAGTACTGTTTTTTCTAGAAAATTTTATTTTGCCATGACTTACGATGTGCAGAGCTCTTTGAGTGTAACCTAAAGGGCCTTAAAATGAGAATTAAGATAAAACACTATTTTGAGGGGAAAATCCCAATTTTACTACATATATTTGCAGTGTAAAAGAAGAAAAGCGAATTCCTCCCAGGCGGCCTCTCTATTAAAGTCATTCCACTTTTGTCCATTAAGATCGCTATCTCTATAACAGTGATTTAATGCGATGGGTACAGAAACGGTTTCGTATTAATTGCTTGTCATCGGTTAATTAAGACGGTTTATTGCCCCCTCCCTTTCATCTCTCTCCGAAGCGCTGTTCGAAATGTCGTCTTTGACCTGTTGCGCCGGTGGTTGTAGTAATTGTTTGACACAGGGAAAGCGCCTCGTATATTTTCTCTGCTTATGGAAAGGTGGGCGATTTAAGTGAATGAGGTAATTTGGGACAAAAAGGAAAAAGGCGGAGACAGACTATCTAAACACCCATGTGCGCCCATTTGTTTGAATTTAGGAGGGGGCCCAAGAAAAATTTTTGCAACTTAGCCAGTTTCTAGCCTTGATCCAAGTTTGTTTTTAAGGGGGTTGGTTCATAATTATTTCAAAGGGAACCCTCATGAGTTCTAAATGTTAAAAATGTAAAAAAAAAAAAATATTGGAGTTTCAAGCAAAAAGGGGTGTTTAAGAGTCCTCCCGAGAAAACGTTTCGAAATTTTAATCTTAAAAGTAGTGTTTTTCATTTATTTCAACTCATTTGGGTCAGTTCTAAAATTCACAAAAACCGAGCCGCAAAATTTCAAGTCAGAAACTAAAAGGAAGATTTTACGTAACTTTTACGGTGCAAGGGGGGGCTCGGGCCCCCTTTACCCTTATGTATGGGTGCCCATGTAAACAACTATCTAAAAGAACTATCTAATCCATAAGACCCTCGTTTGTGTAAGAAGTTCTATTTTTAGTCCAGTAACCAGGTAGTTTTTTCAGGAAAAAAATCCGGAAGTTTTTTTCTCAACGGTTTTATATGTTTTCGAGGGTGCTGAATCCGAATCTGAACTTTGCATACAAAATTTCGAATGGCATTTTGGTGAAAATTCGAAAAAACCCTAAAATTTCACCCCATTTTTTGATTTTCTACTTGTAGAACGGAAAGTATGGGTTTCTCATGAAAATGTTAATTATAGAAAATAAAGAAGATAAAAAAATATACAAAATTGTCCATTACAACATTTTTGTCAGACCAATAGTTAGGCCACTAGAGCGCGCTTAAAAACAGACATTTTTTGGCCTTTCCGCGAAAAAATGGAAAACTCTCGCTTCCACCCTCTACAACAGGAAAAATATTCACTTTACCAAAAAATAAATTACACCACATGAAAGAGCATTTAATTCTCTACAAATAACGTGCCTTAAATTATTATTTTTTTTGAGAAGTGGGAGGGAGCGAGGCAAAGATCAAGAATTAAATTTTTGCGCCTTACAGCCAAAACGAACTTTTGCAGTAGTTAATCTCCAATCTGCGCTTTACTTCCGGTATATTACCAATAAAATAGGTTGTTTTGAATGAATTGATGACTAAGCATGCCTGAAAAAAAAATTTTTAAAATTTATTTATGAAATATTAGGTATTTTAGGCGGAAATTCAATCAAATTTTTAAATTCATATAATAAATTTTGGAAATATTTTAATGAACGAATTTATATGGATTTTGCATTCCTGAATCCAAATTTCAAGTTTATTTTCATTTAAAAAGTCAACTTCACATAAAAAAAATGCAAAAAATCTCAAATTTTCGCTTTTTTGTTCGATTTTCACCGATTTTCTCAGAAACTATTCGTTTCTCGAAACAAAAAAGTACACCAAATTAAAGTACATAAAATTTCCTATAAGATGCACTGGTTCGTTTTTATTTTGCAAGAAGCAGTGTACGCTTTAGAGCGTTTTGAAGGAAAGGGATTTTCATGTTTCTGTGTAAAGTCAAGAAACAGATGTAATTCAGCGCGCTCTAGCGACAATACCTCACATTATAAAGTAAAAGTTGACTAGTGTATTTTGTAGGAAATTAAATGTACTTTCATATGGTATAAACTATTTGTCTGTAACGTGTATATATTTGGAGCTGTAGAGGGGGAAAGGGAACGTTCTTCACTTTTTTTGTAGAAAGTCAAAAAATTCGCTGCGCTTCAAAACGCTTTAAAGTGTACACCGCTCCTCACAAAATAGAAACGAGTCAGTGCATCTTATAGGAAATTTTACGTTCTTTAATTTGGTGTACTTCTTTTTTTCGAGAAACGAATAGTTTCTGAGAAAATTGGTGAAAATCGAACAAAAAAGCGAAAATTTGAGATTTTTTCCGATTTTCGATATGAAGCCGAGTTCCCACGCGGGCACAATTTTGATATTCGTAATCAGCGCCTTCGAAAACATATAAAACCGTCGTAAAAACCCTTCTATGTAAATATTTAAAAAAAAGTACCGATTGCCTATGTTAAAAGGTAATATAGTCCAGTAACCAGGTAGTTTTTACAGGAAAAAAATCCGGAAGTTTTTTTCTCAACGGTTTTATATGTTTTCGAGGGTGCTGAATCCGAATTTGAACTTTGCATACAAAATTTCGAATGGCATTTTGGTGAAAATTCGAAAAAACCCTAAAATTTCACCCCATTTTTTAATTTTCTGCTTGTAGAACGGAAAGTATGGGTTTCTGATGAAAATGTTAAATATAGAAAATAAAGAGGGTAAAGCAATCTACAAAATTGTTAATTACAACTTTTTTGTCAGACCAATAGTTTAGCCTTTAAAGCGCACTAAAAATCTGGCAATATTCACCCCTGAGGCGGAAAATTCACCATATCTTCTGTAAAAAAGTAACATTTGATTTAAATAAATAGGAAACACTACTTTAATAATTTCTTGTATGATTTAATCTTAATTTCTATCCCAATGATTATTAATAATTATTCTTCAGTATTTTCCCCCAGAAACGGTTTTTTGGCAATGAAAAATTCATTTGCTTGTTCATTTTTATATGTGCAAGGAACCAACTTCCACTGAAAGTCTTTTGTTAAGTATTAACTACTTTACTTTCGATCTTTGCTTCGCTCCCTCCTCCTTCTCAAAAATATAATTTAAGGAAAGTTATTTATAGAAAATTAAATGCTCTTTCACGGGGTGTAAATTTTTCGTTGATAAAGTGAATATTTTTCATTTTGTAGAGGGTAGAAGAGCGCGTTTCCCATTTTTTTGCGGAAAGGCCAAAAAATGGCTGTTTTTCAGCGCGCTCTCGCGGCCAAACTATTCGTCTGACAAAAAAGTTGTAATTGGCAACTTTTTAGATTGTTTTATTTTCTTTATTTCCTATAATTAACATTTTCATGAGAAACCCATACTTTCCGTTCTACAAGTAGAAAATCAAAAAATGGGGTGAAATTTTAGGGTTTTTTCGAATTTTCACTAAAATGCCATTCGAAATTTTGTATGCAAATTTCAGATTTGGATTCAGCACCCTCGAAAACATATAAAACCGTTGAGAAAAAAACTTCCGGATTTTTTTCCTGAAACACCCCTTTTTTGACACCTGGTTACTGGACTATTTGGAAATTTTTGATTTCATGGATATGTTTTTGTAAACCTTTTAAGGCAAACCTTTTAACAAAAAAAAGAGAAATTTTCTGTGTATAAGCTGCGAAATTTAAGCATTCAAAAAATCTTTTATAGTTATTTTTGAATTTTAAATAACATGCAGTTAAAACCGGTTAAAATAGTTGTACAAAACAACAGTTTAGCATCATTTATACAATAGATATCAACGATTAAAGCACATATACAATTATATTCTTTTCTTCCAGGAGCATTAAAGAAAAAACACAAAACTAAAACCCTAAAACGCTAAGAACTCCTCCATAAAAAAAAGCCAGAATTATTTAAATTTTCTCACTAATTTTTAGATTATTCGAACGTACATTCTGTTTAATAATGAATGATCGTTCGAGGGATTATTTTTTGAATAGATGGGACCTTTGGAACAATTTATACCCCTTGTCAACATTATTTCATCATTAACAAATTGACTTTTATATTGATGTTTTATTACGGCTTATTAGGACCATGATCGATCGCTCATTGTTATACATTGGGATCCGATTTGTCCATATTTTTAGAGTCGTATTTTCTTTGAATAACTTTTTATTGCTGTAGTCTCTCCCACGAAGGTGCATTTTCTCACATCATTCCCTTTTGTTAATGGGAACCTGCTCATTAATACTTGACAGGTGTTATTTAGAGAATGGAGGAAGAAACGTTCAATGAAAGCGAGGGTGAATGTTAATTTAAGGTTGAATATTTGGTGAAGGGCACGTTTAATGCATGGTTTACTGTTTTTTTTTGGAGTGTTTTTTTTTTTTTAGTTTTTTTTATAAATTCCACATTTTAGAATTGAACACTGTTCAGAGCGGTTGTGCCCAACTCTTAAGACATCTGCTGGACCACTTCTTTTATGGAACACCTTTACCCTGTATCAATCCTCCTTGCTTCTCAGCATCCATCTACTCTTCAGCATCTTTTCCCTCTTGAGACTTTTAACATTCATTTCCTCTTGAGCCTGTTTCTGTTCTAAAGCATATCTCTTTGTTTCTCCTCTCTTGAGCTTCTTTTTTTGCTCTTGAGTATCTCTTCAGTTTAATATTCATTTTCTATTGAGCCTCTTTCTAATGTTCTTAAGCATATCTTTATTTTCTATAGATTCAGCATCCCTTTGCTTTTGCTTCTCTCTCTATAATTCAGGATCTCTTTACTTCTTCAACTCTTGAGCATCATTTTACTCTTCGGCATCCATCTGTTCTTGGGGAATGCCTTTAAAAGTTGAAGTGGTATTTTAAATAACTCCCCCCCCCACTGGTGAGATTTTTCTGGACCCCCCCCCTTTTTTATCTCACGTAGTTTATGAACGTCCCCAAAGGTGCATCCTAGACTTTTATTACCGCCGGAGAAGCCTCAGTTTATGGCCCCGGTTTCTTTGTGTGGTTAATTACCGAATGATAGAAAACCCCTCCTCGGACGGGAGTACCACCAAACCGAACAAACAGATCGGGGAGATAAGACTGGGGTTTCTCCGCCCGTAATAAAAGTTTAGGAGGGCCCTTATGGTCCGCGAACCACCGGCTATTGGAGACTGCTGTCCAAAACGACCTCTCATACTCTACAGTAACTTAAATACCAATCCAATACCGGTCAAGCCGAGCCTCGAACAGCTCTCCCAGAACACACATCGCACAACAACTTTTCGTCTCCCATCGACAAATCGGTGAATACCCTTTATCGATATAATCGGCCCGCTCCCCAATTACTGTAATCGAAAAGGCATCTCTTTCTATTTGCGCGCGGTCACGTCCCTCCTCGGCGTGATTTCGGAATTAGGGATCCCGCAGCCGTAGGGTGATCGGAGGGACAGTGGTCCAATGACAGGGTTTGCACATTCCTCAATAACTCCCTAGTTTTCCCTTACAATTTTTTTTTGCAAATTTCCCCCTTTTAGCTCATTTTGAGATCCTCTAGATTACATGAAAGAGGCCAACTCCTTGTAAGTCACTAGTCACAAAATCTTCAAGGGAAAACCATCATACATGATAGATTTTCAAAACTTTGAGGGCAGTTTTGGTCCATTGACAGGGTTCGCACAGTCCTCGATTGTCCTTATTAACTCCTTAGTTTTCCCCATTTCTTCTAAAAATTTTGGAAAATTTCCCCTTTTAGCTCATTTTTATTTGAGACCCTTTAGATTGAAAGAGGCACACTCCTTGTAAGTCACAAAATCTTCAAGGGAAAATCATCATGCATAAGATTTTCAAATTTTAAGGGGAGTTTGGGGGTTCCCCTCCCCCAGAAAAATTTTGGAACCTTTACCCTTAAAAGTAATGTTTTGTCTCATTCTTATCAGACCTTTTGAGTTACATCCGAATAGGACTGCTTCAGCTGATTGGAAGCTAAGTTCAATGTGGACTTTAAACCACTTTCATTATAAGCGGCTCGTATGAGCTGTTCAGAAGGACAGTGGCTTAAGTCCTCGTAAGTGTGGAGCGTTTGCAGTATACCATACGAAATAAAAGATCTGAAAAAAAAATCTAAAGTTTGGGACTTGGGTCACTGTTCCCCTGAGCAGCTCATTCTGATGAATGGGAGGGGAGGGGGAAGTACATTTGTACCAATCGACCTGCTTCTAATTGAATCCAATGTTTCTCGGATGGGACTATCATTACCATTCTGAGCAGCGTGGTTAAATAGTTAGGGTGGTCTGCCATAGAGCTAGAGAGTTGTCGTTAAGAACAATGCTTTCGTTGTGAGTTAGAAAACTACTTAATTGGCACTGAGGGATGTCCTTAATTGAAATCTATCTCATCTTCATTTTTTTCTTAAGTTAGAGAGGTCGGGGAACTGTTAAGTGAGATGGGCCAAAGATTTCCTAAAGAACAACTAAAATTTGTTTGGAAAGCCAAAACGTATTTTTAATCTTTATATGATTTTGGAATTCGAGTGAATGAAAAAGTTTTTTACCAGTGTTTCTGAGCGTGGGAAAAGTTGATTAAACAAGGGGTCAATTACAAATTTTGCTTTTATTCTCAAAGAAATTTTGTAGTTGCAAATTATGATGCGGCTGTGAATATGTCTGTAAGTGTTGAAAACAAAATGCAAAATTTCTGAACTTGCCGCTGAGAGTAGGAATTTCCACATTACATGGAAACCAAAACATAACATTCATAATACCATTTGATTGGCTAACATCAGACACTATAAAAATGATGCGTAATCTTACATGGAGGACATGGAAACTTTAGAAAGTCTTTTTGGTTGGGCATGGACCGAAAAAGGTTGGGTGTCATGGAATCAATACCGAAACAATACTAGATAAGGGCCGAACCCTCCATACTAAAGGTTACCTAAGAGCCTTCGAGGGAAGTACATGTAAAAATTTCTTAACCGACTTTGTGGGAATGAAAAGGTTGGAAAAACACTGACTTTTTTGATAACGAACACCGGCAGTGGTTATTAGGGTGGTTCAAAAAAACTTTTTTTGAGCTAGAGTCTGGGCCACCCCCTAACTTTTTTAGACTTATCAACAGTATAGTGCTGAAAAAATTTTAACTTCCTACTCAAATTCTAAGAGGGTGCTCAATGAACCCTAATATTAACATTAGCGGCCCTATAGGGAATGACACAAATAGTAACAGTGGTCAACAAAAAATAGGGTCAAAATGCATCTGAAACAATTATGCAGATTCTTATGTAAAATGACCCCCTGAATCAGAGTATGACCCCAGTTTTTCTGATCAGCCTCATATTTTCGGGGGAACAGTCCCTCCCCCTTTTTACGTTTTTCGATGGCTTTGTGACTTTTAATTCGATTTTCAGGGTCTAAAAGCATTATTTAAGTCTTTAAATTACTCCTGAGAGGGCAAGAAAGTTTGAAATTTCTAAAATATGAAAATTTTTAGCAAATGGATAGGTTTAAGGGGTTATTACCCCCTAAAAATGCAAAAATTCATTAAGAATTATCAAGGATATTTTAAACTATTTTTTCCTGGTGTTTTTTTCACATTTCATCTTTTAAGGGTCCTAACCCTTCCTCAAAGACCCAGATTTAATAAAAATATGCAGCAAGGATTTTTACTATAAGCGGTTGAAGTGTTACCACCTTAGAAGCACCCGTGGAAGAGTTTGGAAGACTCTTTAAATTACGCTGGCACTTACACACTCAGGAACTAATATTCATGCTTTGAAAAGATTAAAATAGACATAATGACAGATAAATACATGGGATATTGAACCTTTTTAACCCTTGGCCACTAAATCAGTCAACCAGGGGGTTGGGATTACACATGCAGTCCCATTTGTCTTTCGCCACCCATTACATGTCAGATGTCAGCAGCTTTAATGTCTATCCACCCCAGGATCTTAGGTTGTTTTTTGTAAACAACTGATGGAAAGAAAAGCTTTCAACTGTTTAGTGTAGGAATAAATGAAATACTCCCATCGTAGCTTCCCTCACTTATGAAAACAACCAACCCTTAGTAATTGCGCAATACTGTAGTTTTATTAACAAGGGCAAAATATTAAAAAAATTTACTTTGTACTTTTATTACATTGATTTATTCTTATGTTAAAAGATTGTAATATATTTAATGCATACCTAAATTTTGTATTTTTTGGTATTTTAAAACTATTTTTAGAAAGTTACAATAGAATTCACTAACTTATAAAGTTTGGGGGGCTTGAGCACCCCCTTGCAGTTGAGATATAAAGTTGAAATTTTCCCAGAAGATTACTGTCTACAAGTGTAAAAAATTTGAGGGGTGGCCCGGTTTGTTTTTGAAACTTTTATTTTTACCATGTATTGTTGAACCACCCTAGTGGTTATCCAGACAAAAAACTTTTTATTATTATTATCATCTGGAAAGGGGGTAGGTAGCGTGGTCAAACGGGTCGAACGAACGACCCATCAATTTGCAAAACGACCTTGCAGCCGGCGCCTCTCTCACTTTCGTTTCTTTTTTCATCGCGCGTCTCTTGATGATCTGTTTTCATTCCCTTTCATGTTGCAGCATCAGCATCGCGTGCAAGTCTCGTGGCTTTGTTCCGCGAGAGACGTTCTATAAAAGGGCGACAAGCACGCGCTGTTGTAAATTGCATCGCAGAGGTCGTTCATCCGCCATAGGGATGGACTTGATCAAGGTGCTAGTTGCATGATCAAGGCTGTGACTGAACTATTTGTGGTGGAATAATTTGATCTTGAAAATATCACGGTTATACAATTGGATCATAGAGTTCTAAAACCTGTAAATGAATTAAAAATTGGTATTGGTACCACTGGCGGCCTTATTCACTGACACTTGACCAGTGGTTAACAAGGTGTGTTAAAACCCTACTTTTACGCCCTAGGGAAGGAAGGGGTGGGTCCTCCCCCAGAATTTTTCTTAAATTAGACCTTAAAATGTAGTCTCTTGACTCATTTTTAAATTTTTAGTACATGATTAACAGCCATATTCATAGCCATCAGCGTCGAGGTAAACTAGCGGCTAAGGAAAGAAGAAGTAGCTTTCTTTTGACTCTGATTGGTGGAATTCTTCTTTGACCGAGGATTTAACACTGACGCTGATGGCTGTGAATATGGCTGTTAAGGTCCCATCCTCCGAGATGAGAGGTCATCTCTGTCCTAAATGGTCAAGGGTTTAACTTTTGCCCTCCCCCTTGTCACAAACATTAAATACCTCCGAGCACGATATTATTTATGGACGGCATAGGTCCAATGTAGCTTTTTGATATATTTTTAGATAGTATTTGCATCTTTAAGAACGTTACATAAAAAGTAGTTAATGGTATTGTTATAAACACAAAAGGGCGGTCTGGGGGTCCTCCCCCAGAAAATTTTAGAAATTCGACCCAAAAATCAGGGTTTTAACTCGTTTTGGTTCGAGCCCATCAAGGGAATGGTAATTGACCATCAGTTGCCCCCTCTGGATCCGCGCTTGAGTACTCGGGAGGGGCCCTTTTAAAATAACAATGAACCAACATCCCTTAAAAAACAAACTTAATTCAAGTTTTTTTGGGCTCCCTCCTGAATTCAAAGATTTGGGCGCCAGTAATTTCACTCTTTGCTCTAGTATACAGCCATAGTAATGTTTTTTCACTTATCGTTCTGATGCTTAGGGAGTTTGATTGTTGTTTTCGTGTCTCTGCATAGGTAGTTCATGCTATTTCCGTGTTTCACTCCTCATAAGAAAGTCAAGGAGTATTTTTAATCCTCCAAAAAATATCCTAGGAATATCACTGATTACGTGGTTGTTAAACAACAACAAATTGGTCCTATAATCTTGCCCATTTGTTTCCCAACATTAAACTTGCCAACTACTAGTGTTCGGCATTAGTTAACTAGAACTAGTTGCAACTAGTAGTTCTAGTGATCAACTAGTAGTTTAACTACTTTTAGTTTAAAGTAGTTCAACTATTAGTTTAACTATTTTTTTAAGTAACTACTAGTTAAAACTACTTTCAAATTTTCAACTACTTCAAAAAAAGTTATTTAAAATTTAAAAAGATATTTTTAAGATTTTTATCAAAGGTAGAGTACTCAAATACCATTACCAGAAATAAAGACCATTTTTGCTCGAAGTATAAACGTTTTTTTTTGTGATATAGATAAGAAAGATGTATTAGAATTTTGCCAAAAAGTAGGTTATGAAATTAAATAGACTAGTTAACTACTTTGAGAAATAGTTAACTACTAGTTGCAACTAGTCCCGGGAAAAAATAGTTAACTACTAGTTACAACTACAATTTCTCAGACTAGTTAGTAGTTGGTAGTTAACTATTTTTTGAACACTAGTTGCCGAACACTACCAACTACTACCACAAGCTTTTTACTCCTGATGCGTGCAAAAGGGCTCGTTCGAACAATTCACCTCTCATCACGTGATGATTGATTGAATAAGTAGAACCGAAGAAACTCGTTAATTATAAGAAGGGTGCCATTGACACTGCGAGTCCCAAACACCGCGTCGAATCAAAGAGAGAGGGGACCCACTGTGTAATTAGGAATGGGTTCAACCTCATTAAGAGGGGTGCCGAAATGGAACGCTGTGATGATGGGCGTCGGCGCAGGCCATTGGTCGCCCGGTGTCAATCGAGGGTTGTCTCTTTTGGCGAGGTTGGCCCTTGGGGATACTGTGCGCGCGAATCAATCAACGACAGCAAGTGTGTGTGTTTTAAAACTTGCCAACTGAGGGTTGGAACACTCTGGTCGACTAGAGTCGCTGGAAGTCGTTTAGATCCTTGTTAAACGGAGGGGAGAGAGAAGGGGAGTTGAGGTGGAGATCCTCACAGATTTTTACAAAAATATTCCCAATTCTCTTCGAATTACACATCTATCTAAGCTAAAATTTCCCTTAGATTTCAATTCAGTTAAAAGTAATACTGGTTCTATCATAAGCGCCTCAAAATGAAGTGAAAGGATGACACCCGTTTTCCTCTGTTTCAGGAGTAGTCTAGTGGCAGAGGTTCTCAAACTGTGGGTCGCCAGTCAGTTTTGGTGGGTCACGACAATATTTTGAATTTGTCTGAATATTATAGTATCATTTTATAATTTTTACAAACGTGTTATTGGCCTTTTAAAAAAAAGAGCAAAAGAATAAAGAATAAAAAGAGCAAAAAGAATAAAAAGAGCAAAAAGAAAATACACTACTTCGTGTCGAACCCAAAGAACAATTAAAGTAAAATACATATTTGTGTCACTTTAATGTGCTGATAATGCAAAATTTGTCGGTTATTCAAATAAGATTTGGGGAAAAAAATCAGTATTTCTTAACGTAAAAAACCATTGTGCAGGTTGATATAACAAGATAAGTAAGAAACAACGTTTATTTGCACATTAAAAATGCAAATGTGCAAATAAACGTTGTTTCCTATTTTATCCTGTTTTTAAGAGTCAAATTTCAAAAATATCTCTGGGGGAGGACCCCTAGACCCCCCTTTACCTTGTGGAACTTATTATTTCTCACATTTGGAAGCGCCCAGGTTCAAATTCTTCCTTTTAATTTTCAAAAAAAAAAATTCTTAAGTCTTGTAGGGGGCATGGGAAAATTAACTGAAAAGGAGGTGGGCCACGTTTGGTTTTGTTTATAAAAAGTGGGTCGCGATGTTCATAAGTTTGAGAACCCCTCGTCTAGTGCATCACCCATCAACTCCACTTTCTCTCTTCCCACCGTTTGATGAGGATCCTTAAGACTTCTAGCGACTCCAGTCGCACAGTGTGTTCCAACCCCAACTGATCGGAGAGAGATTTATAGTTCTTTCGACATTCTGACCCAATTATGATGCCACAGTTTAAGACGGCTTTTTTTTTTTAAATTATATTTTTTTATATCGTATTTGAGCGAGTCTATCGTACGCATATAGCGACATAGATTCTGTGTGAGAGTAGTAATATGTTAAGCAGGAAGTATGTTTTTAGTTCGTTATTGTATTATAATTAGTGTGGTCCGAATCGATAGGTGCAGGAAGCTTCGAAAGAAAGAGTTTTGGAAAGGAATATAGTATTGGGCTAATTCCATTCATGAGTCCCCACTACAAATCACAAATGAGATAAATATGAATCTTAAATTACTACCCTAGGACCGTTCAAATATATTACGTAAGCACCTAAGAGGGGGTTTGCTATTTGCTTATTTTTCCTGACAAGGGGGGAGTATGAGTGATGCTTACGTAAGAAGTTACAAACACTGTATTTTCGAAAATCTCTTGTTTCTTGCATAAATTATTTCGAAATTCAACCAAAGATAAATTTCACCAAAAAAAATGAACTAGGAAAATTTTTTTTTAAGTACTTTTCACAAGGAAAGTTTTAACGATAGGTTGTTTACATGGAGAACAATGGATTTTAGAAATCTAATAAGCAAAACTAAAGATTTTATACAAAAAAAAGAACAGAGGGAGGGTCGGACAGTTTTCCTTCGTAATTATGAGGGGGGCGTCTGCGTTTTGCTTATTTTTGCTGACAAGGGGGGAGGGGATTCAAAAATGATCAAAAACTTGCTTACGTAATATTTGAAGCCCCCCCTTCCCCGTTGAGTCACAACTGAAATTTTGCCAAAAAGAGAAAAACAAATTAAATTTAGTAGCTTATGGTATAAATGAACCATCGATGAGCAAAAGAAATCCAAAGGTAGATCTAATTTAATGGAATAATAATCATTCAGATGTGATTTTAAAATTCAAAATTTAACTCATTTGTAGTGTGAGTCACTCATAGAATTAGCCATTGGTATTTTTGGGAGATAACCCAGCCAAAAAATTCTGCAAAATTGCTTCAAAAAAAGTGAAGAGAATTGAAACACTTTGTCTACAGTTTCTTCAGGAAATCTGCAGTTTTTTTTTTTTTTCCCAAGACTGCTGAAATGTCTTTAGAATGGTTGCGAAATTTCTGAAGAAAAACTGCAGACTTACATGCTGAAAGGCTTCAAAGTCCCATTGCTACATGACAACTTCAGACTTCTTTAAGAAAACTGCACTTAAGGGCGAGCGCGCACGGGCGACTTTTGTCACGGTGACAAAGACAAAAACAACGTTGCTAAGGCTGTTGTTAGGGGCGGGACATAGAAGTATCCAATAGCAGCATTCGCACATGACATCACTGGAGGATAAAAACAACGTTGCTAAGGCCGTTGTTAGGTAAAGTCATGTGATTGAAAATGCTCTATTGTTTTCTTGTGATATTTTTGATACTAGTAATCCTGGTCGCCGTGACTTTAGTCACTCGTGCGCGCCCAGCCTAAGACGTTTTTTTTTTGAAGCAATTTTGCAGATTTTTTTTTTGCCTGGGAAGGGTGTGTGTTAGTCCTTTTCGATGGTGAAAAAAGGAAAATTTCTGAGTGTCAGTAGGAATATATTCCCCAGGCTACAACAGTGAGAGAATCCTTTTTCCACAAAATTTGTGACTCTAACTACAAAGGGAGGGGACATTACGATGTCATAAAATCGCATTTGTCACAGAAATGGACCTGCTGACATTAATATAAGAATCTTCAAGCTTGTTATTTCCCTGAAATTCCTTAAGAAAACTACCACAAGGACAAATAAGATAAAAAAAACACCTGTTAAACGCGAAATCCGAAGTCATTTCAGGTAATTCATTGCCCATGAGTGCCCATAACGACCCAATTACTCCACCGGAGAAAATACGACGCTTGATTTTACCGACATCCAGCCACCCTGTGGCGCAAGAACAATCACTTTCCTACACGAACGAAGAGCCCCGTTTAAAAGGTCCCAACCCTCCCTCCACACGCGAGCCGCTAAGAACTAAAACGGCATAAGTCCACCGTACCTACAGTAAACATTAAATGTGAAAACTTCTACTCAAAAGCGTTTCGTTCAAAATATAGATATGTTCATAAGAGCAAGAAATATCTGAAAAATGCCGTAAATAGCCTGGAAAAGTCAGGGAATTTTATTTCTGTAATTGAGTGGGGAACCCTGCTTTTAAGAACATTATTTTGTCCTCAAATTAGCAACACTTTTGTTGGGTTGTCGGGTAGAACACTTTAACCACCTTATTGTGTTGCGATAGTGTTCTGAATATGTTGAAAAAGTGTTGGAAATCTGTTCTATCCAGGAATGTGTTCTAAAAATATATAGCGTTGTAAAATATGTTTTGAATCTAAAAGTTTTCTTAAAATTAGTATCGCAACACTATAAGATCACACTATAAGACACATTTTCTGTCGCTAGCAACACATTTGCAACATTATCCTTTCCAGAGATATTTTTAACTCCTCTGAGAGAGTATTTCCCTCCTTGGAAATCGGAATTACTCTTGATAAAACTAGACCGGATTTCACTCTTCGAATTTTTCACAAAGGTTTAGCTTAAACCTTCGGCCACGGCATCCTAATTATCGTACTTTTTAATTGGGTTTTCATACAGCCATGCTATTTCCGTATTTCACTCCTCCTAAAAAAGTCAAGGAGTATTTTTACTCCTCCAAAAAAATCCTAGGAATAACACCGATCCTTTCCTCAAACAACACAATCGGAATACAATCGCAATAATAGCAATCAAAATGCTTTTCACCATGCCACTCATCATCTGTAGACTTTTTTTACTTATTCCCTTTTTCAAACTGGACGATTCAAATATTTTCATTTCGGACTTAGGCCACTGTCCCCTTGACCAGTTGACATATCTCCTGTCTGCCCACGTTCGTTGCGAGCGTCGTATAAATACTTCGTATCTAAATTACGGCGATGATATCCATATTCCCTTAATGAGTGCTGCTGCGGAGTTATGTCATTTCATGATGGGGAAACGCATTACTAGTTTTAGAGGAATGAAACTTGCGAAGATTTTTATTTACAGATGGGAACACAATTGAATCGTCAGCTTAAAAAATGGAATGAGTAAAAAAAAAAAAAATGGCAAATTCACTTTTTGTGCAAAAAAACCCCTCCAAGCTTAGCTCTACACATGAGTGGAGAGAGCGAAAAAATAACTGCCCCCTATAGGCAGGTAGAGCCTCTTCAATTTGGCGAATTCGGTATTCATTCATTGTATTTTTTTTTTATTCAACTTGAAATTTAAGTTAATTTGTCTTTCTTTTCTTATTTTTTGTGTCGAAAACTAAGCCAAAACAAAATTTGTTTTTTAATTTAAAAAGCGTTTTTACCTTTTTTTTTATCATCATCCAGTGAATTTTAAACTCCATACTGATAATCACTTACTCCATTGATACTGTGAATACTGATTGATACACTGATACCACAGGTTTTTCCTTCGCCCGATTGTAAAATATTTAAGCATTCTGAGGGTTTTCTGTCACAAGAAAAAAAAAATTAAAATAAAACACCTAGCCGACACACTAAAAACTGCCGAATTTATGGACCACCTTTTAATTCAAGTCGTTACAGGTTAAAAGGCAATAATCAGCGACAACAAGCAATGAAGAAGTTTATGGATGACCCCTATTAAAAAGAAGAAAAAAGCCGCTGATGATGGGGTCAAGGGGTGGGCGCGTGCGGAATGCTCTAAATGAGAGGTGTTTTTCTTAAAGGATAGTTCACACAAGGGAGGGTCTGTGCTTGCGTTGACAGCTTGTTTTCGCACTGTTCCCTTTTTTATATTTATACGAAGAGTTTGTGTGCGGTATTTAAAACGCGAGAAAAGAATATTTAATTTCTATCTGATTAAAAACTAATTTTAAAGTCATGCTGTTTAGTTTTCTGAATGTTTGCCATTCTATTATATATCTTACAAACTGAATACGCCTGACTTCATTTGTATTTTTATTACTTAATTAGAAGGGGTTTTTTTTGTCTTTGTCTTTCCATGTCTTTTTCGCCTCTTTATTCTGTTGTTGTTGTCTGTTGTTTTGATGTCATGAATTCTAACTTTTTAGTTTTATAAGGGGACGTCCCTAAATTACGTGAAGTGTTTTTTTTTTAATTTTGGATTATAATTTTGATTTCAACATGGATTTGTATAAAAATTTTTGCTATGGGTGTGTTGAGGGTCATGTCGACAAGATAAAACAAAAGTGTCTGGATACAGTGTTTTGTGTTTCCCTACCTTTTTCGGTCCATGCCCCACCAAAGCCTTTCCAAATTTTCCATGTCCCCCATGTCCTTTATTTTTTTTTCGAAAATCCTTCTTGAAAACTAAATAAAACTATGTGTCCCATGCCCCACCTGGGGGGCAATTTATTTAAAATTTTTCATATTGTCCCCCTAAAAATTCATATTGCCCCCCGGTGGGGCGTGCGCCCCACGTTGGGAAACACTGGTCTAGAACATATCAAGAAATTTATTTATATAAAAGTTATTGAAAAATTCTCACGTGAGATATTGAGGAGGAGGGGGGTCCAGCGAAATCTCACCAAGGGGGAGGGAGGGGTCCAGAATTTGAAAAAAAAACACCTCACGTAATTTATGGACGTCCCAATCATCCCTCAAAGTTTTGTTGCACGATTTCAGATCCATCACCCTGTATTGGGTATTGGATTGGTTACATTGTATATTTTCCGTTCTGTGTGCTTCATGTCAAGGATGATCTCTTTGAAATATCTTGACTTGGGTCACTCGTGCTCGCAGCTCATGAGAGAAAGAGAGAGAGATCGGAATCTTTTTTAACAAATGGTGTTCGTGGTTGTTGGGCTCTCCTCGACCATTACCCTTATCGCCCATCAACCCTCCTTTAATTTAATCAGCCACAACACCGATCGGATCGGACTGCTGTTGCTGCTCTTACGTTGGGTTAAAGCAGAGAAGTCGGCGGACCACTAAGTTTAGAATTTGAACCTTCACGGACCACCCCTTTATAGCTTAAAATCCTACACTCTGACAAAATTGCAACATAAAAGTTTATTTTCCCTAATTAAGCATGCAAATTTATATGATGCTCTGAATTATAATTCTATTTATAAGACAATTTTAATTATATCTCACAAGAGTTAAGAATTTTTTTTAAGAAATACGTAATTAAATCTTCGGGACCTACAAAATTGTAGCCGAGTTTTTTACAGAGCTCTTAATTTCATTTTAAATATTATGTATAAGGACACAAAAGTATTGTTAATAATTAAGTAGTGACTATAGAGCATTTTCAATCACATGACTTTACCTAACAACGGCCTTAGCAACGTTGTTTTTATCCTCCAGTGATGTAATTTGCGAATGCTTCTATTGGAAGCTTTATTTCCCACCCCTAACAACAGCCTTATAGCAACGTTGTTTTTGTCCTCCAAGTGACGTCATGTGCGAATGCTCTATTATCTCAATACTTAGCTGAGAGTCATCGTAACGGATATAATCCCATCTTTTCTCGTTAAATTCGCTCAAATTTGTATTTATTGGATTTTTTCGTGCTTCACTGGGCCCCTTCACGGACCACTTCAAAGACGGACCACCGGTTGGGAACCACTGGTTCAATGTTTCCCATTCACCCTTGTTGGAGAGCTAAACAATTGCTGCCAGCCATCAGGGGGTAGTTTTAGGGGTTCAAACCCCTCCCGAAATTTGGACATGAATTTTATGCTGTTTCTTCCTTAAAAAATATCTGACTCGCTCGCAAGGAGCGATGTGTCTCAAAAGGAGTTAAAACTCTACTTTTAAGGGTAAAAATCCCAAAACATTTTCGAAGTAGGACCCAAAATTCCCTCAAAATTTTGCTGTTTATTTTACTATACTGGGTTTCTTTGAAAATTCTGCCGCTTTTAATGCGCCATCAGGGTGTAATCCAAATAGGCCTCAAAATGAGCTGAAACTATTTTGAGGGGAAATTTTCCAAAATTTTCTGAGGGAGGACCTCCATAGAACCTCCAATTTTACTTGGAGTTCACAATTTTACGCAAAGAGCACCGCTCATATTGTAAGCTGCAGAATTTTCAAACAGTATAGTAAAATAAACGAGTCGTAAAGATTTATAATTTAGCTAAAATTATTTTCATGCCTGTGTAAATTCAACAAGGTTCGTAAGGTAATGCAATTTCTTACCTTATTCACTTCCAAAAACCAAGTAGTTGCCAATCATCCTTTCATTCGATTTAATAAATTACAAAATAAGCATGGAGTAATATTCCTCTTTCATTAAAAGTAAATAGTATAAGGTAGTAGCTAAGTCATTCCCTCAAATATATTATAGACAAATATACAGCGACCTCCCAAGATGCACTCCGGAGCAAATCTCATCATCATATTACCTCTTCTGGAATCATGCGTTACAATTTAATTCACACCTTCAATCGAAGGTAAAAAAAAGACTAACTATTATAGACGAAATGTACCTAGTTAAATCTGCCTAATATGAACGAGTAAATCAACCATTTATAATGCAATTTGAATCGTATACCCCTCATCAGCTGTTTGTCTGAAGGGTTGAAGGAATAGTTTTTTTTGTAAGGCTTTGCGGTTGTCTCTCTCATTATAGATATAAACCTCCCGGATGTGCTGTTATGACCACTTGTTTGAATGGCATTATTTGGGTCTATTGGAGGAATTCCCTCTCTGTGCTATTAAATGATGAAGTCATATCATAGGTCACATGCGATGCTGAGTGATGTTTTCACTCTACTTCACACTCTTTATTACATAAACCTTTTGTTATATTCGTTTTGATGATGCTATTGTTCCTTATTTGTAAACTCAACTTTCTCTCTAACAAAGGCTGCATCGGCGTCGTCGGCTCCTGAAAATTTTGGGGGAAGACCCAAGGATTCCTCCCCAGATGGATTTTACATAACCATGATACCCAAAAATAATCTTTTTAGTTAAAGCCCCCGTTCAATGATTTTTAAGTAGTTCTAAATCTAAATCAACTAATTAACTTTTGTCCCAAGTTTTTGTGAATTGTTTGTAACTTTTCACTAAAGAGGTCTAGAGAGAGGTTAAAGAAAAGATTTCACGGAGGTCCTCCACCCAGAAATTTTTTGAAATTTGACCTTTTAAAACAGGGTTAAACGCATTTTCAGTGTTATATGATTAGACACTTTCAAAATCAAATGTTCTATTTTTTCTATTTTCTAATTAATTTAAGGCTTAAAATGTTTTAAACAGTTATGCTTATAAGATTTTGTCATTAATTAACACAGTCCGGTGAAATTCCAGTTTCGAAGAAGGGTTTCAAATAAAATTACTTCCAGAAATTATAACTACAAAATGACAAAAGGTGACACAAAAGTACAAAGGTGACACAAAAGTTCGTTTCACGGAAACGACGGCTACATATAGTAAAGACAAATAGGAGATGCTGCTTGCTGAACCCCCATTTCGGAGAATGTTTGCAGCTCTAAGAAAGAAAGTTTAAAAGAAATATTCAACTATTCAACAACAACTGGAGATGGAACAAAAACTCCCTCAGTTAGAAAAATCATGTGTGCGCATGCACAGAAAAAAGTTTCCTGAAACTATCTTGGGATAATTGGGAGGTAAAGTTGACCTATTCAATTGAAAAGGGAAGAAGTTCGCGTGTTTGGGCAAGTTAAATGAAGACAAAAATTAAAATTGAAAAACCTAATACTATATTCTCGATTGTGCTGACATTGCTCAAGCAGTCTCTGTCTATAACTTAGACTCATCAATTCCTTATACAGTCTGTCGTTAACCAAATCATCTAAAAAAGACAGTGAGTCTGAAACACATCCTTGTCTTTTTCTTTCTTCGGACATTCGGAAAGGGTTCTTTTGTCACCTGTCGCTTCGCACATTGAGACGAATCTTTCATCCTCTGCATCCGATTAATATTATTATCGTTTTCTTTTTTGCATAATATAATTACCGGGTATATCCGCCGATAATATTAATATTGAATGTATTGTTACAAAGTGTAACGGATGCTATATAGTTGTGACATCTCCATATGGGGATAGATGTCATTTCATCACAATGTGAGAAAATTGCACCTTTCATTTGGTAATGTTTCTTAACGTCTTTGTTAACTTACTTTCTCGTCAAGTTTTGTCGACCAAGATAAATTTCGTTAGATGTAAATAGTAATTTAAATCTTACATTGTTTGTTACAATGTTTTCATTTACCCTATCCGGTTCGTTCCGATTCCGTTAAGTGTGCCGTTAAATATCACCAAGCTGGTTTAGATGCCAAATATTCAAATATCGTCATTTTTTTTTTTTTTTGGTAATCTTTGATATATAGCTGTATATTTCTTTTGGTTAGTTTGCAATTTTGGGCAGTATTTTTATTAATTTGTTACCTACAAAATAGCTTGAAAATATTTAACCTATATCTTCGGGGAAGGGTAATTATCCAAGCGACTTTCACATCTTGAATATTGTTTTTTAAGTTCTAGTAGCAGGTAGGTTGTTGTGGGGAAGTAAGTTTCTCCCGATTTTACAGTTTGTACTTTCTACCGATGCACCTGTTTTTCTAACTAACTATTACATATATTGGATTTACTTTAGTTAAACTGTTAAGATAATTCTAATCTGATAATTATAAATATATTTAAGCTTTCCTCTTTTCCCGCTGGACAAGATTTCATAGCATTTACCTCAGTGGCGGATCCAGGGGGGGCACTCTGGACAGTGCCCCCCTTGGACCCAAAAAAAATCTCCATGAGTACGAAAAAAATCCATAAGTTAATGAGTTAAAACCCTTCTTTTACAGGTCAAATTTCAAAAAAAAATTTCTGGGGGATGAACCCCAAACCCCCCCCCAGAGGTACCTAAAGGGGATCTTGAGTGATACTTTTTAGAAAATCCCCAACATTTTGTCATTTTTCTCAAAAGGTAAGGGTGATGGTCTGGAAAAGTGCCCCTCCCTGGGAGCCGTGCTGGATCCGCACCTGTGATTTACCTACATTTTTATATTTACTTGGGACTTTTATTCTTTGCATGAAAATTGTTTATGCACGTATAATAAAGACAATTATCGCTACAAATCGTAACGTATCATCTTGTTGACCGTATTGCTTAAATACATTTGACTGATGGCCGATCTTACTTCATCACCACCAAGGGCCAAAGGGTCGCGAGGAAGGTTTCGCAATAACAAGGTGCACCCTTCATTCCCCGGTGACCCGTTGTTCGAAAGTGGGCCACCCCGCGTCCCGACCAATTAGCGGGTAGGAGGGGACGGCGCTGACCACCGGCCAATCGCCTGCCGCCTGGGTGTCGCTCAGAGTGACCGCGTGTCTAAACGAGGTCGGTATGGTTTTTGTTCGAATTTTGAATGCCGATTGGACGGGGAACTTCACCCCTCGCGCGCGGCGTTGTTGCGAAACTCGTTCAAAGGTCGTCGGTCCCCTCCCACTTTTATCGGGTTTAGTTGCACGTATCCTTCTTGTTTTTTTCTCCCTATGCGTTGTTTTTTTTACCTTGTGCGTGTTGAGCAGACGAGCCGTCGTGTTAAGACACAGGTTGTCTATATCCCTATTGATTATCTATCTATGCCTATTGATTGTCTATTAGAATTAGGGAGATTTTTTTTTGTATCGGTGGGTGCCTCGTATGCAAAGTGGCTGTTTGACGAGAATCTACACACCTCCTGATTTTCGTCTTTTTTTTTTCGCAGGTGAAGACGTTTGCTTTCTGAAAAGTCATCGGTGAAGTGATCGTGACTTGTGTGTATAGTGGTGGACTGTGACTTTTTATTGACTTTTGTGTTGTGGTGCTCGTCTTGAAAGCAGAATGGACTTATGGATAACCAGTATGGAGTTGATACTCAAATGAGCAACTGAATGTAAGTACCATTTCATTTTAAAAGAAGGAAGGGTTTTATGCCTAAAGAGAAAGTATTTCTGTCTTGTAGTAGTAGTTTGAAATTTCATATGGACTATAATTTTGTGAGAAAAACCCTTCTTTTTTCAATACAAGATTTATGAATCTGAAATCGTTGAAATATAATTTCAAAAGAGGAAATATTTTCTGCAAAAAAAGGAGGTAGTATTAGCAAAAATAAATAAATATAAACTTCATTTTCGTTCAAAAGAATTAAATTTTTTAAACCTCTTCAAGAAACCTCAAAATTTGAGGCACAGCTTGAGTCTTGCAGCCGCCATGTTTATATCCACAGCTCCCACAGCAATATGCTTAAATGTTGTCATCATCTGAGCTTTATGGGTAAACATGGTGACTGGAGGACTCTTATCGAAGATGTGACAAAATTGGACATACCTCCTTTTTGCGAAAATATTTTCAATTATTTCTTTTAAACGCAGCCAAAGAAAAAAAAATATTAACTTTTGACGTGGTACAGTATTGTGGCGATTGCTATGGAAACGGGTTATTCCATTCAATTTTGGGGATGATGACAATTCATATAAACACTGAAAAAACGTTTTGTGCCAAATCTGTGACTATCATTTAGATTTGAATTTCTTTTCAAAGTTTTTCTCTTAGTGGTCATCGGACTACTATAGTAGTTTATTTTTAATATTGTTTCAATAGAAAATGCGAGTTTTTCTTAATTCTGGAGACAAGGGTTTACTCTCTTCTTGGCGATTCACGTCTTACGTACTTGCGAATTTCAGTTTATTTCGATCCTGATAAGCTTAGGGCCCCCAGTTCTATATACTACTTGTATCATTACTTTTCGTGAAATGTGGAAATTCTTACCTATACAAGTTGAATTGATAGTCTTATGAAAGATATTTATTTGTGGTTATAATAACTTTCCAATTTATGTATAAATCCAATAAGAAAACCTGAGAATTATATCTTTACTATCTGAAGATATTTATAGTAATAATCTGAATACTATTAATTAATTTTCCAATTTCAAGTAAGTTAATATAAAAATCTGATATCTGTAAACACTTCCATTAAAATATTCATTCAAATAAATAACACGTGCATTTTTATGATATCAATCGAAATGTAAACCAAAGAGCAAAACATCACAACATAACTCTATCCCGAGTAAAACTGATTGAAACCAAAAAGTGATAAAAATATCAACATACGTATCTTTTTATTTTACTTCGAGGCGTCTTCAAATAACATCTGATCACAAAAAGGTCTTATTAGTTTATTAAACCATTTCTCTTTAATTAGACGTTAGTCCTTTGATGTTCGAAACTCGAAATTAATTCGTCTTGATTGGATCGGAACGCTCTAATGAATGAGTGTCGGGGTGATTGCGGATTTCCATTTGAAAGTGTCGCGTCGAACACAAGAAAGGGTTGCACGTGCATGTCGGAATGCGGATTCATAAAAGTTTTCTTTAATCAATGTTCTGGGAAGACTGTAGTTATTTCTGAAATTGAAACGAGACATTATTTTTTGTTTTGTAAGTAGAGGAAAAGGTGGAAATACGGAAACCCCTCCACAACTGTATGATTTACAAGAAGTATCGCTAAATATTAGTTTTGTTTTAAAAAAAAATTTTACCCTTTAAATTATGTAGAAATTTAAATTTTCACTCTCAAGTTTTTCTCTCTTAGGGGACATCCATAAATTACGTGAGGTCAAAAAGGGGGGGGAGGGGTTTGGAAAAATCTCACCAAGGGGGGAGGGGGGGGGGGTCGATTAAAATCTCACGTCAACTTTTTAAGTTAGAAATTATACGATTTTCTTTGTTTTTTAAGTATGAGAAAGGAAAATCATTTTTAAAAAATTGTAGGTAAATCTCACTAAGGAGGGGGGTCCAGATTTTGGAAAAAACACCTCACGTAATTTATGGATGTCCCCTTAGCAACCAAAATAATTAATTGGTTATTAAGTAAATTTCTCTACTATATGAAAACCACACTTTCAGCATTAGGCAAAAAGAGAAAATTACCATCAAAAGCAACCAATTCAACCAGACTCCTGATTATATGATTTGCTGGAGTTTGTTGACTTTTAAGGGACTATTTACCTCTGAGGTACACAAAATTGTTTATGAAAACAAAATTTTCAAATTTAAAACTTTTTATGTCCAAAAAAAAAAGACGGTATTTGCATCTTTTCATCTATTTTGTAAAAAGTTCGTAAACGTACCCAAATTTCTTCCCAACAGACATCTTGAGACAAGAAACCACTTGTGAAGCGAAATTTGTGAAAGGCCCCCTAAAAGAACTTTTCGTTTAAAAAGCGTCTTTTCCGTAAAGCCATTTATTCAGTCAAAATACAGAGGATATTATATCGAAATAGAGAGAAAGGATTATGCTACAAAGAAACCCTCTATTATCCCTTGCATCACAAGCATCGCAGAAAACAAACCCACACAACACACGGAGCAGTGATAAATGCAGAGCAGCCCATTTCCAGGGGGGTTAATCAATTACGCGATGTTAATCCTTCCGCTTACGTGAGCGGACCCTCAGCGGTGCGTGGGTCCAGGTGACAAATGGAAGGGTTAATTGTCCAAAGGTTTTTTTTCTCTCCTCGGAGGTGTTCTGTGATGAATCTGTTTGGTGCGAAGTGGTTGTGGAGGGAGTTAGATACTTCTGTTTGCTTATCTTTTTAGATTTTGGTTGGGGTGGTGTATTTTACAATCAGTTGTCAAGCTACATTCGAGTTTTTTTAGAAAGTTTCGTCCGCACGCTAGCGGCTCAGAAGTGCGTTTGGGACCCACTTTCTTATGTGACAAATAATACTGTCTTTGGGTAGCCGATACTCCCTTTATTTTTGTCCAAAAGTTTTTATTGAATCATCAAAACAACCCTTGTACAATGTAATACATAACTGAGAAATACATAAATGAGAATAAATCATTTGGCAAAGTTAGAGCACAAACAGAAATGCTCCTGTTTACAGCTCTGGGTCTGTCAGACCATATTAATTCATTCAATGAGACAGTTTCGAATTATTCTTGAACATGTGTCGGACATACAAAACCTGCCATCCCCTACACGTTCCCAACTCTTTTGCCTTTCCCTCCTTTCTATTTGAATTTAATAAGTTTTCTTAACATCAGTTGTTGTTTTTTTGCATCAGAAGAGAGCGATTACACAATTCTAATAAAAAAAGAACGCTATGTAATCCTGAAAGCCTGGTGTGGGTCTCGCGTCGTTCCCAACACCCAAACATATCATTGAGAGCGGCGAAATAACTATAATAACTATTACACGATGCCGAATACAACCTGTTCTCCAGAGAGACGCTGTCAAAACCATTTCAGACGACACAAGGAGAATCGCAATTGAGCCGTTCAGAACAAAAACGGCGTAAGTCTTCCTCATTTCGATTTGAGTTCTATTTGGAGTTCCAATGTGGATAAGGTCAGTTTTTGAAATTTTGATTCGCTGGCCACCGTGAAAAAAAGCATGATGTAAGGCATGCCTTTTATCTCGCAAGCACTTTTTACAAATAGTGACGACTAACAACAGGCTTGGAACCCAATGAGCGTTGATCCACATTTACAATCCCAGACTATTTATACTTTCCTTTATAATTTCCCAATTCCTTGTAATTTTCAATTTTTTTCTTAAACTTAAATGGAAATACATTCCAAAACGTATCCTAGATTTGATGACAAAAGGGGGCTATAGACACAAAAATCGAGGTCCTATCAATAACAAAGTGGCATGTAATTTCAAGTAGTGGATCCCATATAGGAATAACATTGACGAGAAGAAGAAAGAAATATCAAAGATATTTGCCGCCAATGCTTGTGCTATGGAATCTTACCTCTGAAATGACGTTCCACTTTTTTAACGATAGGACCTCAATTTTTGTGTCTTTTGCCCCATTTTGTGATATGGCCTGGGGATCCTATGCTGGGACGCAGCTTCATGCATCCATCTAAAACTAAAATATTAAGCCCCCTCATATTTCAACAATGTAAAAGATTCCCTTCTAGGACAAATGAGTTATCGGGCAATCGTATCTGTCTGTCGGGCAGATACATGTCGGGCAATCGTATCTTTCCGGTATACTATAGTTTGATAGATTTCGCGTAGCCCACATCATAATTTGGTCCGAATCAGATCATATAAGCAATTGTGAAGTCCTGATATCCTTTTAATACTTTTGGACTTGCACCACTTTCATCCTGATCAGTTCAATTAATGACCCGCATTGCTACTCTATAAAGCAAATCCCGTTTTCTTTCTCTTGCTACATGCAAATAACAAGAACGACGTCCTTTTGTACACACGCTTCCGAATTTTTGTTGCGATATTTCGACGAACGTCCCTCCCTAGTTGTTTGTCCTCTCCTTGATGGATCTCTGCTTCAAAATGGTTTTGTATACACGTGCGTTTTGTTGAGTGGCATCTGATGGAAATTAATTTCAGAGGAGAATTCACTTTATAAGAATGGGAAATGACGGTTTTTAGATTGGCGGTTTTTTTTTTGGTTTGGTTAAGTGAAAAGTATTAAAGAATGGTTCAGCATCTTTTTTTTATCGTGTTGCCCAATAACTTATGGTACGCGTGTTATTGAATGATAGTGTAAATAAAAATGAAAAGAAATTATGGTTATGAATGTGCGATTGTTTTTGGTAAATATATCTTTACAACCAGTGTTATTCCTAGGATTTTTTTGGAGGAGTAAAAATACTCCTTGGCTTTTTTTTTATAGGGGGAGTGAAATTCAATGATGAGGAGTGAAATATGGAAATAGCATAAACTACATATACATAGACAAAATTTCTATTAAAAACGCTTACTTTTTAATGGACAAAATGAAATTGAAAAAAAAAAATGAGGATGCTATTTTGGGTTTTAATCAATTAAACTCCCTAAGCATCAGAACAATAAATGAATTATGAAAACACAATTAAACAGTAGGATAATTAGGATGCCGTGGCTGAAGGTTTAAGTTAAACATTTGTGAAAAATTCAAAGAGTGAAAATACACCTGTCTAGTGTTTTAAAGAGGAATTCCGTAGTAAGAGTAATTCTGATTAGGGGACGTTTATAAATTACATGAGGTCAAAAACCTTTATAACGTAAATTTCGTAAAACATGTGAAAAAAGCATAACATATCCATATTTTAACCCGAAAACAATATCCACGTTTGTGTTTAAAGTGGTCGACATTCTTAGAATTTCTTCCCTTATTCCTGCCGAAATCTTTGACTCGCTCGTTGTACGGAAATGGAAACTGATAATTACTATAAAAAGGATTTCCTCGGTTTCCGCTTTATGTATCGAAAAGAAATGTGTTTGTTATAAAAATAGATATTATGCATGCATTTTTTTTCAGTCTTAAGCTCACTTATTATGAGACAGCGCAGTTCAATTTTCATCAAATGTTTATAAAGTTTTATTTGATCTCAAAGTTAAGTTTCGTATAAAATAGCCAGTAAGTGTTTCTAACAGTTGTTGTAAGTAAGGGAGAGCGCGCACGGGCGACTTTTGTCACGGTGACAAAGACAAAAACAACGTTGCTAAGGCTGTTGTTAGGGGCGGGACATAGAAGTATCCAATAGCAGCATTCGCACATGACATCACTGGAGGATAAAAACAACGTTGCTAAGGCCGTTGTTAGGTAAAGTCATGTGATTGAAAATGCTCTATTGTTTTCTAATGATATTTTTGATACTAGTAATCCTGGTCGCCGTGACTTTAGTCACTCGTGCGCGCCCAGCCTAAGGCTGGGCGCGCACGAGTGACTAAAGTCACGGCAACCAGGATTACTAGTATCAAAAATATCACTAGAAAACAATGGATGTCTATGAAGAAATTCTTGGCAATCGGCTACTGTCACGTCGCCTAGTGCGCGCACTCTTCAATCACACTTCAAGTGTTTCAATAGCCTAAAGCAACAATTTTGTCTTTGTCACCGTGACAAAAGTCGCCCGTGCGCGCTCGCCCTAACAAACCAAAAATGGAGACCTCATCTGACTTTGCCTAATGTGTGCCCAAACAACAGCGGATTACTTCTTCAAACGAAATATTAGTATCCTCCTCTATAATAACAGTATAACATAAAACAACAAATAAATCCTTACACTTTAAAAATTAAAGGTTTTAATGTTTTAAGCTGTTATATTAAATTGGCTCGAATATGAAAATTTACCATACAAAAGAGCCTCATTAGTCGAGAACATCAACTTGAATTTAGAAAAATGATATTCCCAGTAAAAAATGTCAGTTCATAAGCTAATTTTTTTAAATGTAAAAAGCCTGAAATTATCAAGATAATTTCAAAAAAAGTCTGAAAAATCTCGTCCATGCATACTGGACTGCAACGTTACTTGACCCTGGAGAAACAAAACAAAGTAGTTCCCAATGCAGTGTCTGAATTTTGAGTGAAATTAGGAACTTCAATTTAAAAATATTAGTTTGTTAAACCCATGTATATGGCGTCTTTTTACGACGATTTGAGTACCGAAACTCTTCGTAGGGTCAGGAAATTCGATTTTCACAAAACTTGGTTTTTGGACTTTTATTCCCTTTTTCAAACTGACGATTCATTTACTTTTGTCCACTTTTCTGCGAATCCTTCCCACCTCTTCGAAGAACGCTCGAAACATCTTTCGTCTGGAGGAGAGGAGACTCCTTTCTCAAGCATCCCTCGTTATCCAATCACATCGGCTGTCATCGGAGGCACTTTTGGGTGGTTCCGGGTAAACGTTTTTCTAAAATTGAGGAAAAGCAAAAGGACTTTCACTGATAAGCGTCGACAGTTAGCTCAGAAATAGACCAAATTCCATATAAAAGATTTAAGGGTCCGCACAAATATTACGTAAGCATGTTTTTGGTCATTTCCCCCCCCCCCCTCCTCTCTTGTCAGCAAATATAAGCAAACCGCAGCCCCCCTCATAATTACGTAAGAAAACTGCCCGACCCCACCCTCTTTGTTCTTTTTTTGTACAAAATCTTTAGTAATGCTTAGTTTCTGAAATTCATTGTTCTCCATGAACTCTTAACGTAAAGCTGAAACTTTCCTTGTGAAAAATGTTTAATTTTTTCCCCCCTAGTTCAGTTTTTTTTCTATGGAACTTATCTTTAGTTGAATTTGCAAATTATTTATGCAAGAAACAAGATATTTCGAAAAGGCAGTGTTTGTAATATCTTACGTAAGCATCCTTCATACTCCCCCTCCCCCCTTGTTAGGAAGTTTTAGATATAAAAATAGAAAGTTTTCTTTCTAGATCATCGGTGTAAAACTAATTATATTAGAAAAACTAAGTAATAATTACCTTACAGAAAAGAACTGATTAAAATGTTTTTTATAAACATTTATTAATTAAAATCTAACAGGTTTTAAGAATCGCGTCTGAGCCTTACATAAAGATACTACAGTGAATACTATTTTTAAAGTTTTTTTTTCTCCAAAAATCAGGAAAAACTAACATTCTTTAGGATTTTAAAATTCACATAAAACCATTTTCTTTTCTAATTATCAAACTTTGAGGCTCAGAAACTTCATAATATTCATGAGATTATTTTTTATATGAAGAAAGTGTACTCTTATAATTTGTCCCATTATCAATACTCAAACTTTTTAAACATTATATTTTACTTAAAACATAATTTATGGAAATGAAAAAAACTTTTTAAAGAATCAATAACATTTCATTAATATCAAGTGTAGCTTTCTCTCTATATTAAAAAAAAGTAACAGTGACCGCGGCCGCCGCCGCTGCCGCCGCCGCCGCTGCTTTTGAAAATTTTATTTTTGAACACTTTGAACTCTCACTACGTAAAAACTATTCCACGGAAATTTGTGAAATTTTAAACATTTCTATTCAAGTGTATGAGGATCGTTTTCGTTCTAAAAGCTAATAGATGAGATAATTAGTTCTAGAGTTATTTAATGTCAAAGTCGAAAATTATTTTTTTCTGCTGCGAGTTCGCCCCCAGCAAAATCTATTAGCAGCAGAAATATGATTTTTTGCAGACACATACTCTTAGATGTGCAGTTTTGCCCCACGTCGCCCTTTTTTCGAATTTCGAATTAGTTTTGGAGTAATTAAGTTTTAAAGTTTCGAAAATTTTGAAGATTTTTCTGTTTTTTCGTTATAAAAGCAAAACTAATCACAGTAGAACTATGATATTTTAAAGACACATAGAAATAATTTTTATAAAAATATTGGCTTTTTGTTTTTTTCAAAAATTCTAATTAGTTTTAGAATTATTAAGATTCAAAGTTTCAATTTTTTCTTCTCTTTCTCGCCGTTCACTAGAGAAACAGACGAGTTTTATGCGTGTTTTATTGATGAGTCTGATTTCTTTTATTTTCAACAATGCTTTTTTCTACAAAGTGGTTGATGGTTATTAGTAGACTTGCTGAATATTTTTTTAACATTTCAATTAAATTATTCGGAGAAAAGGCTTCTGCTGGATTGTTGAGATGAACAAGCGAGCTCTGCTCGCTAAGATCGCGAAGCGATCTGAGAAGAACTGCGAAGCAGTTCAGAGGGTTGGTGAGCGATAGCTCACTATGTGTGATTTCTTTTATTTTCAATTTAAGTTAGGAAAGTAATATTTCAGCAATAGTTTTTCGGGATGATTTGGATTAAATTATTTATCAGCAAGAGTAATAAGTAGTTTCGGTTGTAAAGGAGCATTAATTAAGCCGACCAGCGGGGTGATTGGTAAGATGGAACAAGCGAGCTTTGCTCGCTGAGATCGCGAAGCGATCTAAAAAGAACTGCGAAGTAGTTCCGGGGGTTGGTGAGCGATAGCGAGCAGGGGGCAGGCCCCCTAGTATCTAAAAGAAAACTTTTCAAATTTTTGTAATTTGCATTTTTTATTAAAACATTAATATCACAGTCTGTGGGTCGGGATCTTCATTTAGTGGTACACTTTCGGTTGTAGCTCTACCTTGAAAATAACCTTCATGTCCAGGTTAATATATATCCAGGTAATTCCAAACGCTGTTAAGATTTAATTTTCTTATTCCTGTAGCCCATCTTTCAATCTGAAAAAAAATTCATACATAGAACAGTACTAATTCCTTAAAATAGGATACGTTAAGCAAACCTAACACCCAATAACTTATTAAAATTCAACTTACCCCTCATTGCATTTTTTATTAAAACATTAATATCACAGTCTGTGGGTCGGGATCTTCATTTAGTGGTACCCTTTCGGTTGTAGCTCTACCTTGAAAATAACCTTCATGTCCAGGTTAAGATATATCTAGGTAATTCCAAAAGCTCTTAAGATTTAATTTTTCATTCCTGTATCCATCTTTCAATCTGGAAAAAAAAAATTCATTTATAGAACAGTACTTTTTTTTCCAAAAATATGATATGTAGAGACAACCTTAGCACCAAATAATTTAAAATTCAACTTACCCCTCGAACAGCTGGAAAATAATTTATAATTAGTTTATATAAGTGTTTGTGTTAGTTGTTGTGCGTAGAATACACCATCTTGAAGTACACTTTATTTACTTATATAACGAACACTTCATAAACCTAAGCCTAATCGAGATCCACTCTCAATAGGCAATCATCCACAAGTCAGAGATTGTCTTATAATGAATAACTAACCAATTAAACGTTAATAGCCAGTCGACCTGTATACAAGTTCTTTTAATCACTAAATCAATAATCCATATTAAATCACTAAGATAATAAATATTTAAATCACTAATATAGAAGAAAAATATTTAAATCACTAAATTATTCAATAAATCACTAAAATCAAATAAGTTCAATAACATATGAACTATTTAAATCACTAAGTCGGCCTTATATACTGGACTAAATGAATCTAAGTGATATCTCGATTTATAAAATTAAAATTCAATTGTAGGTACTTAAATCTTGACTCAAAATGTTCTCGGCCAGCTGTGAATGTTATCTATAGTGTCAAACGATACATCATATGTGTGAATATAGAAATACAATGAATGTAACTAAACATACAAAGGAAACTGAAATAGTAATGATACTTATAAAATACTACTGTAGTTGTTTTCTCTAACTGATTTAATTTATTTTCTCTATTCTAAAGGGTTTTTTTTTGCTTTAATTATAGTGGCTATTCAAAGAAATTGTGGGTTAAGTATTCTCGGTCACTTGCAAATGACTGTTGATATTGGAAAGTATCAAAACGTATAATTAATTTAAAATAATGGAACATTTATCATGAATCTCTCTTCTAAGGAATAAATAATCTATCCTTTAACCAACTTTTCTTGCAAATATGAAATTAGTGGCGAAACATTTAAATATGAACTTTTTCGGTATTTTAACACCTGCGACGCCTTTCTTCATTGGGTATATTAAAAATGTTAACTTATCTTAAAATTGTTTTCTTTTCCCAGTATTGCTTCCAGGTGATTCACAAAGCTTCGTCTTATTCCTTTTCTTCATCAGTAAATCTAAAAAATAATATATATATGATTAACAATTTACACTTTTCGCTTTTAAAGCTAATTTTCACTAAAAATCTTCTTTTCTTACTGTAATTTAGTACTTACATTTCTATCCATCCCATTTAAAGATGTGCGAAACTGGGATATTTCTAAGTTTATAGTGGTGAATTTGAAGAGATTAAATTTTATAGCTGTTTCATTTTTGAAAGTCGAGCAAAGGAATGACCAAATTTATTGTTGCAGTTTGTACTAATGTATGGGACACATTGTTGTGTTGGTAAGTCATTGTTGAATTTTTAACAATGCTCTCAGGGTTTATTTGTTGCACATTTAATTATGGACTGAAGAAATATCTACCATTAGTTAAATATCTGCCCTTTCATCTTTATTTAATAATAATAATAATCTTTATTTATATGGAAAGAAACACATTATCTCAATTATTAGCTATTGGAACGAAACTGACACTCATACACATTTGTCTATAAATGGTCAAAATTTCTTAAATTTCCGTTGAATAGTTTTTGCGTAGAGAGAGATCCAAGTGTTCAAAAATAAAATTTTCAAAATCAGCGGCGGCGACAGCGGCAGCGGTCACAGTTACTTTTTTTAATATATAGAGAGACTAGCTAGAGATAAAAAATAAGTAAATAGAAACTAAAGGATTTCTTTGGGATTAAAATGTTTTCGACCTAAAGACCTAACGGGCACAAAACGGTTGTGTTCGTTAATGGTGGGGAATTTGGATTTAAAAAGTACTTATTTATTACCAAACTATCTGAACACTATTTGTTTGGTCGAAAATATCAACGGACTATCACAAACTTATCGATCAATATTTTTTTTTAAATGACGCTGCGGAAATATAGTAGTGATTCATGTTTGTTCATATTGCGGCACTCCCGTCCGTAGCACCCTGATCTCATATTATGTATGCAAGGGAGGTAAGGTGGTTGTAATATAAAAGCGGCTATTTGTAATTGTTTCGATACAAGATTGAGCATCGGTGGTGTCATCGGGACTGCCCATTATAAGGATATAGCAATTACTGCGGGAGTTCCGGATCCGAAAATTGCCACCGCGAACGGGAGCCAGGGGTGCGTTTCAACGTCGCGTGACTTTTCTTGTTGCTTTAAGACGAGTTTTGACTACCGGCTACTAAGTGGGAAAGTAAGTTTGTCTCTGTATTATAAAGAGCTCGAATTTTTCTCTTAAGTTGCTAAGCATTATTTTAGAACTATGTAGAAAGTTACCCCCTTAGAGACGTTTCCCCCTTCGAACTGTGATTTGCGATTGAGAAAAAAAATCCTGTCACTTTCTTGGGAAAAAATGGGCAGCTGATGGGTTACCCATTTTTTCAAAGTAATGTTACGGGAAAATAACAGGGAACGTTTCGGTAAAATAATGGTAAATATGGTATTTTTTTTTTAATTTTACCCCGTAACGTTCCTGTTATTTTCCAGGAACATTATTTGGAAAAAATTGGCAACCCATATCAGCTGCTCAGTTTTGCTGATTTGTAGCTGATTAGTTTTACAGTGAATCATGTTTACTGTTGTGGCGAAATTTGTGAAATATTCTACGTCAAAATAACTTTGGTGCAATATTTTCCAATGCATAAAAGTTCACAAATGGCGTTGGAACGGTACCTCTTAAGTTGTAAACCCTCCCCTAGAGAAACGAAAAAAAAAAAGGTATGGAATCGTTGGTTTTGTAGGAGCCGGACTAGTGAATCTTTAAGAAAACACATTATTTTATGGACACCCTGTACACCGAATTTTCCTCTAAACCACGGTATTTCAGGGGTCAAGTATTGGGAGACATTTCCCCCTGCTTCGAACTGTGTGATTTGCCTTGACACCTTGCGGGCAGGTTGTTCAAAGGTGTGGTCGGGAATGCCGCTAATTGCTCCTACTCCGACACCCAAAGCGCCAATCACGCCGCGAATTAATGGGCTTCCTTCCCCTCCCCCCCTGCTCTCTCGCGTAACACGGGGAGTAATGAGGCTGGCCTCGCGGGATTAATCATCATTGCTCCTTACATCGTTCTGTTTGGTTTTCAAAAGGGGTTACGCATTTGGCTCTTTTACATTTAGCTTTTCTGATTTAGCGTTGCTAAACACCGGAGATATGCTACAACAACATTTAGCTTTTTGTCACAAATTTGACACAAGTCTCAGTTCCTTATCAATGAAATCATGCCATAGGATCTTCCAAGAGTGGGAATTCCTCGTTTTCTGTGAAAATATGATATTCCTGAACTCCATGCATGATTTTAAATGCGTGGAATATCTTAGGTATGATATTTAGGCGATGTTAAGTGACATCTCAGTCATCATTTTGGACGAATTTTAGCTCTTGAATCCTTTATTGGCGGGTGGTAATCATACTATACGAAGTTCTCATATGCGTTTGTTTCGACTTTCCCTGGAAGTTACATGACAGGAACTAAGAGTTGTGTCATTATTCTCAAAAAAATCAAATTTTCCTTCATTTTTGTCTAAGTCTGTCTAATTTTTGTCTTAATTTTCTGGAAATTTTATACACTTCTAAAAAGTTAACGAGCTTCATTAATTTAAGAAAACAAGAATTTTTGGAACTGTTCCCCCCAAGCTGTCTTTTCAAAACTGCACTTTTTTTGAGTAGTAGAAGGAATTTAAAAGTAAAAGAATTCACATTGTGTACTGTACTTACTCAATGTTTGATACGATATAATAAAGTCTATTTTAACCATAAATTTAGATCATGAGGAAGAAAATAGGAAGATCTGTTCGGCTAATATTAATATTATTTCACATTATTCGTTGTTAATATTATTTCGCAATATTATTATTCAAATTATACTAGTTATAAAATGCAGGTACCTGCTATGTCAAATAACCTAAATAAATATAGTCACTGTGAATAATTTAGTTTCTCTTAAACAAATAAGTTTGTAATACTTCTTATTAACATGAAGAAAAAAACTCGTTAAATTTAAAACATCAAACTAAAAGTTTTATAAAAAAAGTATACCTTTGGTGAGAAAAACTTCATTGAACAGATAGTTAGTCTTTTCATTCCCCTGATAGAAGAGCTAATTTTGATGGATTTTGGCAGATAATCCAATTACATTGACACTTATAATTGGTGTTCTTGTATCTCCTCCTCACTTTACTGTTTGACTGATCATTGTGTTTTAAAACATGAAGCGTGTGGTGTATCTAGATTGAGACGGATGGGATTTTCATTATTGTGATCAGACACTCTCTTAATGTTTGGCTTTTATAATATGAAATATCAGTCTTAATATCAGTCAGCTTTTAGTATGAGAAGACTGATAGAAGACCTTGTTGATAAAGATAAGACTATCTGGGGGGGGGTTGACTTATTACAAATCCATTAACTGTTCCTTAACGGATGAGAATTATTTACTGGTTCATAATTCACAGAATTGTATCAATTTAAAAATAATTTTTTCTAACTTTTGTGAATTCTTCTTCTTTTTTTTTATTTTGGAATTCCTGCAATGTGTAATATCTCTCTTATGTATTATTGAAGTAGAACAAATGAGGAGAATTAATTTGAAAAAGTTATATGTTTTATCCTTTCTATCAGTTAAAAATTTAAAAAATTTCAATGCAGTTTGTATTTAAATTTAAAGATAAAAACATGTTTTCTTTGAGTTGGGGGCTGTTTTTTTTTCTAAAGGCGTACCTTTTTTAAAAAGTTTGGGAACCTCTGTACTTTGTTCTATATTTATGTACTAGCTGACTTACCCGGCCTTGCACGGGTTGAGTTAATTCATAAATACTTTAAAAAGTTTTTCAAGTTACGTCTTTTCTTTTTCTGGATTAGCAGTCACTTATCATCCCGTCGTCTTTTTCATCCCAGTTCCTAACTGTGAAAATACACCCTAACTCATCCCGTCCCGCATTTAAATCTGGCTGTTACCTTCGCTGTAAAGAACAAATTGAAATCATCAGGTTTATCAAGTTATATGTCTTTTCTTTTTCTGGATTAGCAGTCACTTATCATCCCGTCACCCCCGTCGTCTTTTTCATCCCGGTTCCTTACTCTGAAAATATACCCTAACTCACCCCGTCCCGCATTTAACTACGGCTGTAAAAGAACAATCACTTTTATAAATCTTTTATATACCTTTTTATAAATCACTTTAAAAAACTTAGGAAGTAAAAATCACAATTATTCTTCATCTGAATTACCCGGCCTTGCACGGGTTGACTTAATTTATAAATATTTTTTAAAGGTTAATCAAGTTATATGTCTTCGTTTTCTGGATTATCAGTCACTTAACATCCCGTCGTCCCCGCCATCTTTTTCATCCCGGTTCCTAACTGTGAAAATATACCCTAACTCATCCCGTCTCGCTTTTAACTTTGTCTGTGACGTGTTACCTTGCCTGTGAAACAACAATCCAATTGAAATCATCAGGTTTATCAAGTTATATGGCTTTTCTTTTCCTGGTTAGCAATCACTTACCATCCCGTTGTCCCCGTCGTCTTTTTCATCCCGGTTCCTTACTGTGAAAATATAATAATAATAATAATAATAATAATAATAATAATAATAATAATCTTTATTTAACACTATGGAAATTACAAATAAATATATAAAATAATATGAGTTACCAAGGGGAAACAGTCCCGTTCAGGTAACCAAAAAAAGTGCGAACATTGAGAGATAATGAATGGTTGTTTAAGATAAAAATAGATATATTTAGTTTTATTTAAATTTAGAGATAAGTCATTAATGGTAAACCATTTTCTGATTTCGATTAAGTCATTTTCAATCTGTGATTTAAGTTCTAGGAGATTATCACAAGAATATAGTAATGCCGAGTCATCTGCATAAGTTATCATTTTACCAAATAGTTTCAGTTTGCATAAATCATTTATAAAAATTAAAAACAATAAAGGGCCTAAAATAGATCCCTGAGGCACTCCACGATTAACAATAGTATAATCACTAAAACTATTTCCTATTTTTACACGTTGTTTTCTATTAGATAGATACGATATAAACCATTTTAAAATATTGCCTCTGAATCCAGCGTGTTCTAATTTTAAAATTAGCAAGGAGTGGTTTACACTATCGAAAGCCTTAGAGATATCTAGAAAAACTGCAGCTGTTTTCCTATTTTTATATACCTAATACCTATACCTATATTTTTATATACCTAATACCTATACCTATATACCCTAACTTATCCCGTCCCGCATTGTACTTTGGATGTTTAAGAACAATCCATTTGAAATCTAGAGTTTAAAATCTTAAACAAAATTTCTATGAAATATTTCCGATTCCTTTTCAAAAATAAAAACTTAAGAAGTAAAAATCAAAACCCTCTTTGAGCCCCTTGGGGATAATTTCCTACAGGATGTTACAAACAGTATTTTATGAAATTTCTATCGTTTTCCAAAAATGATATTAATTTAATCAAAAAATAATCCCGATGTGTGATTCAGTCAACAACTCCCGCTGCTAAAGCAAAATATTTAACATTACCTAATTTAATTTATATTCAAAAAGGATAAAAAATCAATTTTTTTTATTTGCATGTGATCCTACATCTCCAAAAATAATTTTTTTATCAAAATAATAATAACCTAATTACCTAATAGAGTGTTTTCAGGTGACGTCACAACCGGTTATTTTCTTTTAACTGTGTATCTACTGTAGGGCTTTTAACTGTTGCTAAGACCGTTGTTTATCTGTTGCTAAGGCGGTTTTTAGGTATGGGGTCACGTGATTGCAAATGCTCCAATAGAAGAATTCCACGGCTAGTCATTTTTGTAACTGTTAACCTCTGTAGGGCAAAAAACTGTAACAACCTTCTGTTGCTATGGCCGTAGTTAAGTCCGAGTCATGTGATTGAAAATGCTCTATACCTAATAATAAAAATTTAGGGAATGTATTATAAGTCTAGTAAACCATGTCCCATGAAACAATGAAATAATTTCAGCTATGTTTCTATAGAAACCATTTATTTTAGCTTTCCCATATTTATTTTTTGAAAAATTTAAAATTACAAATAAAGGAAAATGTTGTTTCAAAATTAATTATTTGAATTTATAGGTTTCCTAAAAATTGTTATAATTTTTAAACAGAAATTTACACTGTTTTTCGTCTTAATTTGTTATAAATTATGAAATTATATTTTAACAAAGGAGGCCAGACGAAACATAAAGGGAGAAATAAACCTACTGCAATTTATACATTTCAACAATGCACAATGTTATTTCAATGGGAAAAACGGAGTCGAAAAAGCGCCGAAAAACAGGGAAGGAGTCGTTGGATTTTTAAATCCTTTCGCGTCGCATAGCAGAGAGGAACGTCTCTGTCAAATTTCAAGCCTCTGGGTCCAGTAGTTTCGGAGATTTCGTGTTGAGTGTTCCTTACTTACCAGTGAATGAGTCAGTCAGTCAGTCAGTGGTATTTGGCTTTTATAGATATAGATACCTGCTAAAAACATTCTGACAATTTTCCTTCAAATCTTGTTTATTTTTTATAATATTAGAGGATGCATAAACTACATCATAATAGTTTAAAAACGATTTCACCAATTCTAAACAGCCTCTAAAAAAACTTACGAAAAACGCGAACACACACACTTAAGAAAAAAATGTCAATAGAAGGTAATAGAAAAGGTTTTCCATTCAGGAAAGGAACGATCCCGATGGGGTGATCGTGACTGATAATTACTTACTAATCACCTCGCTGCCAATCACCCAGAGCAACACCTCGGGACCCAAAGTTTGTTCTACCAAGGGTGGTCAACCTTTCAATAAGGGGAACGAATTTCTTTCGCGGGAGAAACGTTATTTATGAGGATTTTAATGGGGGGGGGGCTGTTCTTGATGTACAACCAAGAGCTAAAGTATATAAGAATCAAAATCTTCAGGGCAGTCAGTCAGCCCTAAGTGGTTGCATTGATTGAGTAAAAGTGGCTGATTTAAAATCTGGAATTTCAGCCATTGTGAAGAGTCAATTAGACATGGTGTGAAGATGTCTTATCTTTTGCATAGACGAATTAGATTAGTTGATTGACTTTAAAAAAAAAACCGGGCGTTTTAAATTCCAAAAAGGCGTTTCATTTCTGTAACTCTCACTGTAACATTCCCAGTTTTCTGTCTGCGTCCATAGCACTTTCATAAATTGGGTATTGATGGGTAACCCAAACCCCCCCCCAACCTGTCAGCTTATGGGGTAATAAGGGGGCTGGGAACGGGAAGTCTTGATTGTAAAATCGAGTAAAAAATATAATTATACAAATTTCACAATATAAATTACATAAAACATAGCCAGATAAAATAAATTTGATTAAAATACAAGGTAAAAACGTTTAAAGAAAGTGCTTCGTGAAAATAAAGCATTATGTGAAAGCTATTTTTATAGTTAAAATGTTTTTTATAGACCTTGATCTACTTACTTTCATTTCTTTAAAAGTAAAACACGGTGCAATTTTTTTCAACTTGGTTTTCAGCGAGAAAACAGTCGTTGTTGTCCTCTCTTGCTCATTGACAAGAGATTTTCGAAAATGCAGTGTTTGTAGCATCTTACGTAAGCCTAGAAATGTCGCTATTTTGAATTGTAAGTTAAAAAAGTTTGAATAAAACACAGAGCAATTTTTTTCTTTTCCTGTTTATAACGAAGACATAGATTCAGCGAGAAAAAATAGTTGTTGCCCCATCTTGCTCATTGCACCGTATTGAGCTCTTACCCTGCTTAAAGTTTATTCACTGCTGCATTCCGCTATACATACGTACGCATGGAGAAGCATGGAATGTAAGATGTTACAAACACAGCATTTTCGAAAATATCTTGTTTCTTGCAAAAATTATTTCAAAATTAAACCAAAAAAAAAATTTCACGCAAAAACTGAACTAGGAAAAAAAATTATCATATTTCACAAGGAAAGTTTTAACGATAGGTTCATGGAGAACAATGAATTTCAGAAATCTAAGCATTACTAAAGATTTCGTACAAAAAAAGAACAATGGGGGTGCTCGGGCTGTTTTCTTACGTAATTATGAGAGGGGGGTTTGCGGTTTGCTTATTTTTGCTGAGAAGGGGGGGGGGGTCAAAAATGACCAAAAACTTGCTTCCGTAATATTTGAACAGCCCCTTAGATTCAGCGAGAAGATAGTTGTGGGCCCATCTTGCTCATTGCACCGTATTGAGCTCTTACCCTGCTTAAAGTTTATTCACTGCTGCATTCCGCCATAGTATACATTAATATTGCCCTTTGAGAGAGAGGATATAAAGCGGTCATCTGTGTATAAATAAATTAGGCGCCTTCGATAATGTTCCAAGATGGATGGACCGCGTCACCCTTCAGCTAATTCTATTGGGTTTCGAGGTGTGGCCATTCGAGGAATTATTTTTATCTTTCTTTTTCTGCTCTCCGTTATTACTTTGAGTGTGTTTTTCGCCGCGTTAAGCTACGTGACAGAGACGGATCGCTTGTTGCCCATTGAACGAAACGCGGCACCGCAGTAATAATGTTAATATTAATGAATAACAATAATTAATTAGGGAGGTTTTTTTTTCTCTCGGTAGTTATTCGTAAGGTGGTGAGTTGGTTGTTCGCCAGACTGTTATCGGGGGGATGTTTTGTTATGCGTTTTCTTAATGAGAAGGTTCAGGGCCCGATTTAGAAAATTTGTTGTATGATCTAGTAGGCACACAGCGCAAGAAGGGTGTCACACCCATGTTATACATCAGGGGTCGGCTAGTATTTTTACTCGGGGTCCATGTGCTCATGGCCAACTAGACTCATAAGGCCATGGAAGCTCGAAATAGTAGGCAAGACGTCACATAGCACAGGGACAACATAGCATTCATAGCATTTTTGGACAACAACGCAACTCCAGTCTGTTGAAAAGTGACGTCTTGCCTACTGTTTCGCGTCACGATTTCGAGCATCTATGACCTTATGAGTCTAGTTGGCCATGATGTGTTTCTATCCTCAGAGAGGAAGCAGGAGAACAAGATAGCACTCTAGAATAGAGCGCTCTTCTGCATCCTTTTCAAAGAGGATGCACTAGAGCAGAGGTTCTCAAACTGTTGGTCGCGACCCACTGGTGGGTCGCCAGTCAGTTTTTGGTGTGTCGCGAAAAGTTTTTTGAATTCAAGAATTTCCTTAGTATGATATTGTATTTTAAAGTATCCTAGATTACGAAAAAAAAAAAGAGTTAAAACCCTGTTTTAAAGAGTCAAATTTCAAAAATTTTTCTGAGGGAGGACTCCCAGACCCCCTTTCTGACTCTAGAGCTCATCGTTGCTCCCACAATCAAACAATTGGATACGCATAGGTTCAAATATTTCTTTTTAAATACCTACAAAGCTAAAATAATCTCGAATGTAATTTATTATTGTAACAAAATAGTTGATGACCAAACCCCACGCGCACGAAGCTAAAGTCATATTAGGGGATATGGGAAAATCAACTGAAGATGAGGTGGGTCGCGTTAGGGTTTATTTATAAAAAGTGAGTCGTGATGTTGGAAAGTTTGAGAACCCCTGCACTAGAGCAAGAGACATGCTCCTTCTGCTGCAATTAAATTTAATAAACCCTTATTAACTTACGTAATTTTTGTACGATCCTCGATTAAATACAAAAAAGAGGGCCGACCTCCCTCTCTCTACACACAAATTGAAAAGGAGTCGGTTAATCGATTAGCAGTGATTCTTCCAATCACTTTGAAGGACCGACTTCCGACAGGCGCACTCTTTCACGCTCATCATCAATTAATTACCTCCCAACGTCGCCGGCGCATTAATCATGCCGAGTTGTCGCTCTCCTTCTTCTGCCCCCTTATTCCGATGATGCAAATGTTCTTTTTCATACCCTTACTCCATCCAATGATACTCTTTTATTTTTATTTTAGCTTCGTCATCACTTATTTTTGCGTAATGAATGGTGGTATGGAATTACAGTCATTTATTTATATCTAGCATTAATGGGGCATTAATGAAATATCATTTCGCTTTAATGTGTGACTGCATAGATACTAAGATATACGAGTGCATTGGTAGTAGATGACTATTAGCGAATCGCGTTAGCGATCTAAATCTTGTTATGAGGCGTGGAAAAAACATGTGTTCTAATATGTAGGGAGTGTATTGCATTTGGAGATTTTTCAAATTTTTTAATTTTTAACTGTAATTATATTTTTGAATCCGATTTAAATTTCAAAAAAACAGTATCGAAATACCTCTAACTTATTACCTTGTGATAGAGTATTTTCTAGAATTTTGTTTTTTCCCCTCAATGGTAATGGTTTTACTGGGGGAACGGGGGACGTTGCCCTGTCCGAACTATTTCAAGAATTAGTTCCCCCCCTATTGTTTGGGGTATTTTGAAGCCGATAGGTATAGTAACCCTAAGTCTCCAAGGTTTGACTTCTTGGAGGACTAGACATTTAGAATTCCTCCCCTACAAATATTGAAGTTCCTCTTAATATTTTTTTATTAATATGAAGAGTATTGTGCTTTATCTGTCACGAAAATATGTTTTACACCATCAAATATTTGATAGTAGTTATAAGAAGAATTTTTTTTATTTCAATTTAAATAACTCTTTCAAAAAGTTTGACTCTTTCAAAAAAGGGTCGCGCTATCTCTCTCATTTGTGGAAATTTGGGGGCGTTGGGTGGGTTAAGTGGGTTTTTTCTTCTCGACCAGCCTTTTTAGGGGATTTTTAACTTTGTAGAGCAGAGCTTAAACTGCGCTTCTCCAATAAAAAATTGGGACAAGAATTGAATAGTCTCAGTATGCAAAAGGGAATAAGTAAAAAAAACATTGACTTTTTATACTAAAAAATATTCAAGCTTCGTTCTACACATGAGTTAAAAGAGGGAAAAAATAACTATACTCCCTACAGGGAGATATAGCCCCTTGGATTTGCGAAATCGATATCCATTCATTGTATTTTTAAATTTAATTTGAAATATAAGTTAATTTGTCTTTCGTTTCTTATTCTCTATGTAAGCAAAAACAAATTTTATTTTTAAATTCAAAAGTGTTTTTAACTTCTTTATCCAGTGAATGCTGGACTCCATCGACATTCTCTTACTCCATTGATACTGCTTTAATGGCTTATTTTTACAACAATTTTAATTTTTGTTTGTCTTGTAGTATTTCTATTATTCCCCTGATGTGCTGATAATTTATTTGTCGGTGGTTTTCAAGATATTTTTTTAGCTAAAATTTCATCAGTTTAAAAAATGTAATAATTCCATCAACTTTTTTCAACTGTACAATATTTTTGAATTACTTCTCCTATATTTTTTCGATGATTGTTCTATATTCTAAATAGGGTCTCGAATTTCCATTAAAAGTTTGGTGGTCATACAATTCCATTACTTGTACAGATTTTTTTTTCCATTTTGTTTTCAACCTGGTTTTGGTCTTATTCCCGTTTTAGACTGACGTTTCAATAGAGTGTTTTCAGGTGACGTCACAACCGGTTATTTTCTTTTAACTGTGTACCTCCTGTAGGGCTTTTAACTGTTTCTAAGGCCGTTGTTTATATGCTCCAATAGAAAAATTCCACGGCTAGTCATTTTTGTAACTGTTAACCTCTGTAGGGCAAAAAACTGTAACATTTTCTGTTGCTAAGGCCGTTGTTAGGTCCGAGTCATGTGATTGAAAATGCTCTATTGAGAAGTTTCATGTAAGAACAAAATCTTAAACTTTCTCTTGAAAGGGAGAAAGTAACAAGAGTGCAAAATGAGGATTAGGGAGGATACAGATTATCAACCCCATTTCTTGGGAGGGTGCACGCCAGTGGCGGATCCAGGGGGGCACTCTGGACAGTGCCCCCCCCTTGGACCCAAAAAATCACTCATAAGTACGAAAAAAAGTCCCAAAAAGTACTCAAATTGAGTTAAAACTTCAAACCCTACTTTTACAGGTCAAATTTCAAATTTTTTTCTGGGGGAGGACCCCGAGCGGTACCAAAAGGGGATCTTGAGAGATGCTTTTTAGAAAATCCCCAACATTTTGACATTTTTCTCAAAAGGTAAAGGTGATGGTCTGAAAGGTGGAGCCTGAAAGATGGTCTTGGAGCCGTGCTGGATCCGCGCACGCACCACCGTGCCACCCCTAATGATCTGTCCCTTCATGTCCAAAATTCCCTCATGGTATCCACCATAGCAAATTCACCTATGCATCAAAAATAGCGATTAACGTGTTTGTGCAGAAAAACAAAATAACCTGTTGTAGCACAGATAGATCATCACAAAAAAATCAATTTACTTGGGGAAAAATTAATCAATAAACATCGATTTTCATCACCTTCGACACAAGAAAATTATCACCTATTCATCACAGTAAGGAAAAAAAGTCGCCAAATCAATTTCTCGGGGTACGCCAAATATTGATTGTGCCAATGGGACAATAAGCCCGCGTAAGATTATATTGGCGTAATAATGACGGGTTTCCCTTAAAAAGCTGTCGCCGCTAATCACAGTGTTCCGGCGGCATGCCGTAATTGAATTGTGCCCCGGAATTTATTGTCTTCGATCACCGTGTTTGTTGGGAAAATTGGATCTTGCGTCGTCAACCCCATCTCGTTTCGTTGGTAATGTGACCAAGTATTTCAATTCTAAAAAGCGGGTGAGGGATGGAAAAATTTTCTCTAAGATGCGCTGTTCTGTTCAATAAAACGGAAGATTTTAAATCTCCCGATAGGGAATAAATTTTGCATGAAATAAACTTTTTTTTTCTGCTGCGATCTCACGCACACACCTAATCAGGTAAAGGACATCTTTCATGTCATTAAACGATATTATTTTAAAACTTCGTATTCAGTTTTAGAATTTAAAGGTATTACCTATAATCTGTCAAATAGGGGGGTATCCCTTACTCAGTGAAATGTCCCGATTTTTTCAAACCTTCCGAAACTTTAAAAAACCCTTTGAATGCTGCTTCTCATCTATTTAGCGAAAAATCACCAAATAAGACTGTTTTGCCGATTGAAAACAACGCAGAGAACATCAAACCGGGGAAATTCGCCGAACAATGTTTTAACGGCATGGATCACTTCCTTCGTTTCACAACGTGGGACGCATTATGAATTTCTAGGGGGGCAATTTGAAAATTTTTAACCAAATTATTACCATGCATGGGCCACCAGGTTTTATTTACTTCTCAAGAAAGATTTTTGAAAAAAAAAAAGATATGGGGAGCATGGAAAATTTAGAAAGGCTTTGGTGGGACCGAAAAAGGTTGGGTGGGAAACACTGCTCAACTGGGCTCAACGGTTATTGATTATTCTCCTTTACGAAATCTTTGCACGTGCCCGATTCTCTCGTGACGTCAGATGGGAATTTTCCCTTTTTCTCGCATTGCTGTGAATATCGCTTCTGTTTCAGTCGCACATTCTTTGGTCGCACGTTGTTTGAAGGAAAGTATGGAGAAAGAAACGTTCTCTGTCTGCGAGTGGAGAATCGAGAACTTCAGCGGCTGGGATGCTGCGGTACACGGTTATGTTATTAGCAGTCCGAGACTCAATCTGGGTTTTCATAATTACCAATTGAAACTGGATCCGCGATGTGACCTCTTTGATGATCAGGACGAACAGATGGTGTTGATATTTACCCTTGCAAATGCCGTGCCATCTTCACGTGGCACCCTGTCGTTCATCGATTCGGACGGATCCATTCTTTGCACCGAACAAACCCATGTTAATGGAGGGGAGAACAGGATTTCCTCTGGGCTCAATTTTGAAGAGGTTGCGGCCAGAGTCAAAAACAAAGGGGACCATCTCACCATCCGGCTCTTTTTTCTGAGTGAAGAAAGCCACGCGGAAGCTGTGCGTACAATTTTACATTTCTTGGACAGATCCTTCGAAATAGATCCGGAATGCATTGAAAGCTTGGAACCCGATGATTCTAAAAACATTTCTATCATCCGTTACTCTAAGGAAAACGTCTGGGAGAATTTGATTCTGAAAGCTGTCCGTAAGGATGAAACTATAGAATTCGTATTGGAATTATTGATTGAACCTGAAACGGGAATTTCAGTTGAAAGTCATTTGAGTTTACAAAGCAGTGACTCAACTTTAGTGAGAAAGGAAGAGAACAAGTTCTTATTTCGCGAGTGCGAAGAGTGGAAATTCTCGACTTCATTGATGGGCGCATTGATTCAAAAGGATATCAGCATGCTCTTGAGTTTGAAAATTTTTAACGGCGATATAAGTCATGGCTTCTTAAACGCTCCCTCAGAAATTACCAAAGTTCCGAAAAACACTCTCCCCTACTCTGATGAAAAATCTTTCAAGAATTGTGATTCTGCCACCTCCAATAAAACTGGCGATTCTGTGACAGCGCTCACGAAAGACTTGATTTGTCTCTACCAGGACAAGGACTTCTCCGACTTCCAACTCGAGTGTGGGGATGTCTCGTTCCCGGTCCATAAGAACATCCTGAGCGCCCGGTCCCCCGTCTTTAAGACCATGTTCTCAGCTGACATGGTTGAAGCAGCGTCCGGCAAAGTGGGGATCGAAGACATGGACTCCAACACCCTGGGCCTTTTCTTGACCTACCTGTACACCGGGGCCGTGGAGGAACTGCGGGGGGAGACCGCCCTCAAGCTCTACTACGCGGCCGACAAGTACCAGGTCCCCTCCCTCAAGAGGGAATGCAGTGATTTCTTGTGTTCCAACGTCTCTATTTCGATCGTGTGCGACATTCTGTCCCTTGCCGAAAAGCACAAGGATGACGAGCTAACTGCTGTGTCTCATAATTTCGTCGTGGATAATTACAGCCAAGTTTTGATGTCGGAAGAGTGGATAAGGTTTATGGAAGATGAACCTAAGCTGGCTTTGAAAACCTTGACTCAGCTCGGTCAGAAAAAGCATGTGGGAAAAATAGGGGATCTTCTATCAAGTGTACCACCCCTAATCCCCTTCGAGTGAATATGGGAGTGTTGTGAGATATGAAAGTTATTTGTTTATTAACAATCAATTAATCTTAAGTTGTAATATTTCCCCGTTATTTTATTCAAACTTCTACAAACCAATATGGTTTATATAGGACCAAATTAAAATTATTAATCATGTAATTAAACTAATAAGTATGTGAAATAATTTTAGTGCCTATCCTATATGTATATGTTAATAAGAGTAACTGATCATCTTCATTAATGCAAAATTTTAAATATCCTCTAAGAAATTTTATTTAGAATTCAATTATTCTTTTAAACATTTTTTTTTCTTTATTTCATAGTAATTTTTATGGGTATAAAAATGTGCTTTAAAGTAATTTCAATTTTAACTAGTTTTCATTGTCTGCATTAATATAATATTTATAAGCTGTTTACATTTGATAGTCCTATAAAAATATTTTTGAAAGGTTTTAAGTATAAAAGTTGAAAGCTATGTACTCTTAATAACCAAGTAGTGCCTTATTCTTACTTTTTTAAAGGTATTATGTGTGAACATTCTTCGTGAAGGTGCAGTATAAAGGATGTAGTATAATGCAGTATAATTGTCAATTTGAAAAGCTTATTGATTTGAGTTTTACAAAGTAACATAATACTACTTCTTAAACTAAAATAATCATGAAAATAATATAAAATAGGTTTTTCATTCTGTTTATTTGTGTAGTAATAACCTTGTTTGTGGTGAAATTTGAACTAAATGTGCAATAAATATCGTTTTTCAAAAACTTTGTTATTTTTAAGTAGTTTAATCTATAGAGAGAGGGGGCAATTTAAGACCAAAAGATTTTTGATTGTGTAATACAGGGACCGCAGAGCTCCTGTTTTTCCTATTATTTTCACGTTAGCTCCTTTTTTCCTATTTTTACGGTCAATCTCCTTTTTTCAGCTTTTTGCTCCTTTTATTCCTTTTTTTTTAACCCTAATTGCAATGGACTTTCTTCGTTTTTACGGATTGATGTTGGGTCGGTACTATCGGTCCCAAGCAAAACCTTTTCACTAGCAACTGGGAATTCAAAGATTCAAACCGTTTTCGAATATTTGTCAGGGATTGTTTATTATTTCTCTTAACTTTTCGAGAACGGGAATGATGATCGTACCGCAAATGCGTGCACGCAATTTCCTTATGATACAAACGCAGTTGTGTTAGTAGACAGATGCGGTCTTTTTGGGCCTTTTTTTTCCGAAATTGTTTCAAACTCCGGAAAATTCGATGATGTCGGCCCCAAGCTTGCCGGATGAGGGGTCCGTTACTGTATTATGGATCTAATATTAGAAAAATAATAATTTTTCTCCTATTTTTTTAGGAAAATATTCCTTTTTTCTCCTATTTTTTTCTTTTGTTCTCCTATTTTTCCTACTTTTTTCCCAAAAAATCGGCTGCGGCCCCTGGTAATATTTCTTTTTTTTAAAAAAACAATTATACTAAAGCAAAAAGCCTTAATATAGATGTTTTATACATGGGTGCCCTGCCCATGTGTTTGAATTTTGGAGGGGGCCCAAGACATTTTTGCAAGTTAAGCAGCCAAGCCCGTTACTTTTTTAAGGGGGGTTGGTTCATAATTATTTCAAAGGGGCTCATCACGAGTATGAAAGAAATTTGCATAAAATACTGGAGTTTGGAGGTTCAACCACCTAGGTACTCCCTCAAGTATCCTCTGTGGATTTTTTTTATTTCTAAGGTACCCCCGTACGAATACATTTATACGTTATTCTAATTTGCATATATGCAATAAAAAGATTTGAGAAATGTATTCATAGTTTATGTAAGATTGTTATAATAAGATTAATTATTATTAAAGATATATCTGATTGATTATAGTGTTTTTCCGAATTTATGAAAATGTGAATTATAATATCGGTATGTACTTCAATAATAATGTAATTTGCATAATTCCAAATGGTTTAAGTTTTTTCACTTTCTGTTTCAAATCGTCTTTCTGATACGGATTGAATATTCACATTTGGTATGAGACTCGTAAAGGAACACCAGGAATCCGAAAATGATCAAGTCTCTGACATCGTGCTCTCTTGAGCGTGCTTTCTTTTTTTTCTGGTGTACACAGTCAGTGAAAGGCCGACTTGTTTTTTGAGAGAGTCCAAAAAGGGTTAAAAGGCATCATGTGGGCGGTTCTAATGGGGTGACATAAAGCAATGCGAGGAGATATTTTCGACTCGAGAAACTTCCCGACAAGATATACAGAATAGAGAAGACTAATATAAACAAAGGAGCAAACTTAAAAGCTGTTGTAATGATAATCATGCTATAGAGCATTTTCAATCACATGACTCGGACCTAACAACGGCCTTAGCAACAGAAGATGTTACAGTTTTTTGCCCTACAGAGGTTAACAGTTACAGAAAATGATTAGCCGTGGAATTCTTCTATTGGATCATTTGCAATCACGTGATCCCATTTCTAAAAACCGCCTTAGCAAAAGATAAACAACGGCCTTAGCAACAGTTAAAAGCCCTACAGTAGATACACAGTTAAAAGAAAGTAACCGGTTGTGACGTCACCTGAAAACACTCTATTGTTAGAGGCTGGACTAGTGAACTGTTAAAAAAATAATTTTAGAAAGGACTAGTGAATCATGCGCAACAATTAATACTAGTGAACTAACTGACTTAGATAATGTATTTTAGTTTCTTTTTCTGAATTTGGCAATGTTAAAAAATTGAAAAAAAATAGAATTCTGTTTTTAGAAAACAAAATGGTAAAATGCTTTGGAGAACGAAAAGTTTTTAGTAATTTTGAAGTGGTAAAAATGTTTGAATACTTAAATGATCACGTAATTATTTCTGCCTAGTTTTAGAGTCAGTCGCACACAGCACTATCATTTCACTACAATTTATACCCTGTTATTATTATTTACATCCTTCTTGGCTTTAAAACTGTAAAATTATTCAACAAGATTTCTTCATTAAAAGAAATATTCCATTATGGAAAAATTATATTTTAGAGAAATTATACTGCCAACGGAGTTCGCTACTTTTAATAGTTTTGGTAAACTATCAAAAAGGTTTTTTTAAAGACCAAACTGAAGAAAAACGTGTAAAACTTTTTATGAGTATCTCGGGTACTTAAGGTCTATCCAAATTTACGTCACATAGTTTTCAGTGGGGGGTAAACTCTTACTCAAGGCGGGTGAAACTTTTTATGGGTCTCCTTCTCCAAATTGTGTTGTCCACACATTTGAACCTTAAATTAAACCTCAATTTTGTATATTGTATTTTATATCTTCTTTATATTCGTTATTTGAGAATAAGAAGCTATTTTACCCTGTATTACTATTTTTTTCTAGTTCTTACCCAAACGTGAAGCTAATCTTAAATGTACTTTTTACGAAGCTATAAATTTCGAAGCGGTGCTAATGAAATACAGATTCTTAATCATTACTAATTTTTAAACGGCTACCAAATACTCTACTTAGAGAAACAACCTTAACCTTTCTTTTTAAAGAAAACCACCTCAAAGAATGACCTATAAAAGCCCATGTACTGCCACAATCAATCAGAATTACCGAAATAATTTTCACCAGCGTATATAATTAAGCGGTAGTATGTTATTCCTTACGAAACCTCGCGCTTTGAACTCATTATTACTTCTTTTAAACTTCATTACGAATACCTGTGCAGGTCGGATAAAAGTTTAATTAAAATTCATGTTTTATTTTAATTAAAACCACTATAGGTTGTTTGTGATGAATTCGTATTCGAAATTAGTTAGCAGCATTAACTCGGATTTTTCTAATGCGAGTTGCGGTATTTTTCCTTTTAATTATAACTAAATCGTAAGGTCAGGCATTTAAAAAAATACAACGTAACTAGGATAAGTCGAACATTCTAATTTGAAGTCGTGGATAAATCTAGGTCCCTTTTCGGCCGCATTTCAAAATAATTTGTACTTTTTATTCGTACAATTTTGATAGTAGTCCCTATATAGCTTTGTACAACTCTGGTTGAAGCGTTGTATGTCAAATAGTATGGTGTGTTAGTCCTAAAACGTTTACTATATGGTGGACAAAGCTTCCAAACTTTTAAAGTTCGTTTCTTAGGAAATAGGAAAAGTTGTCAGAAGGATGCCAACTCGAAAAAATGACCAACTAGAATTTTATGGCCACCATCTTTGATTAAAAGAATTCGATGTAGCATCTTATTATCCATATGAACTGTATGAAAGAGACGAAATGTATGGTGGTTTTTTTTTGGGGAGGGGGTCAAGAAATCATAATGTAGTACCATTTTCAAACCCTGAAAAAAAAAAATTTACTTTATAAAGTCCGCCTTTTACAATTTTACTGACTTAGCTCAATTCTATAATTTGTTGTTTCTAATGACTTGGAACATACAAGCTCTATCTACAAAGCGTAATGGATTATTCTATTAACTTAAAAGCTGGATAAAACACCATATTTTCACAATATTTTATTAATGCCGTGAATAAGAATTGTAGAAAGGGTTTAATTTTTTTTTCTAATTCAAAAGTTCAAGTATACTTCTTTAAGAATAATGACGAATTGATATTTTTTTTTCATCCAGATATGGTCTTATAAGTTGCAAAGCATTTTAAATAATTCTTCCCCTATTGCATCAACCTTAATACAATTATTTTCTTACACAAACATAATTTCTGCATAAATATTTGCTCGGTAAATCCGACACTACTTTTCACATGCAAAACCATAATATTATCATAACAAATGATAAATAGACCAACAAAAACTGTGGGAGCCGAAAATCCGGCGCCTGAATCATTTTAAATCTCCTCAGAAAAAGCTTTCCGTAATTAGGAAGCTTAACACCATGTAAAAGGTAGCACGACATAGGTGTGTGCGCGCGATCGAACAAAGAATGTAACGTAAATCGGCTGCCCACTCCCCATCAAAGAGAACGACTTTAAAATACGTTCATTTGGCTTACGACGAAGACTAAAAGCGTAATAGGTGGCGACTCAAAAACTCTCTTTTATTATTTGGAAAAATAATGAGAATCGAGAGATTTAAAACCGCCTGCTACCCACTCGAACGATTTTCGAACTCTTTTATGTTTTGAAAGTTCGAAAGCTTTTCTTTATTTTGGTCGAAAGCTGTTATCCCGTTTTTTTTTTCTTCCGACAACCCTTTAGTAGAGTGAAGTAATGGTTGTGACCTTACTTGGGACCAGGAATATTTCGCTAATCTATTTTGAAACTGCGTTGCAACTTTCTGAAACTTGAACATCATGAGTTCCCATAAAGGGCTGATTCTAAGGGGGTTAGGGGTATGTAACCACCCCCCAAAATTTTTACGTTAATTTTTTATGCTGTCTTTTTCCTTGAAAATTATTTTACAGGAGAGGTCCTCTTCGGTTGTTACTTAAATGATCTCAAAAGGAGTCAAAACACTACTTTTAAGGGTAAAAATTCCAAAATTTTTCTACGGGAAGACCCTCGAAATTTTAAAATGTATTATGTACTGTTTTTCCTTGAAAGTTTTGTTGGTTCTCTTTTGGTGCAACTAAAGAGTAGAGTCTCAAAAAGAGGTAAAACACTACTTTTAGAGAAGAAATAATGTTAACTAAACTCATCGGCGCAACAGCCCTAGTGGGCCAAGGCCTACGATGCCCATTTTCGTTATCTTGACAGTGGGGCCCTGGGGTGCAAGGCATATGTCCTGGTTAGGTGGTCAGTCTAACGCAAAGGCCCCAGTGTTTAGTTCCCAAGCACGCTTGGTCCTCAATTTTTCGACCCACTCAAGGGATGAAAGGTTGAGTGGACCGGAGTGGACCTTGCCCAGCCAGGGAATCGAACCCCGGACCTGTGGCACGGAAGAGCTATGCTCTACCACTGCGCCACCGGGCTTCAGAAATAATGTTAAGTCAATCTTAATTTTATGTGACAATAATTTTACAAGATTGTCAATTAATTATTATTACATACCTATAATAAAAATATTAATCAGTTTCAACTAAGCAAACATGTACTTAATTAATATTTTTTTAGACTTCTTAATATTACATTTGGGCAAAACATAATGTAGTTAATTGCATTCATTTATTATGATTTATCAAAAAAATTTTATAAATTTTAACAGAAACAATGGTTGAAAATAAATCCCCTTTAGAATAGAATATAGACTATTTTAAATTTTAATTCAAGTCAAACCATTGGAGTAGGTGTATAGGTATGTCTACAAGTATATGAATTTAACCATAGTGAAGAATGACCAGTTGACAGGTTCCCAATTGAAAATAATGTTTTAAATCAACATTGACGACTTCCAAATTAAATAAGAGGGCAATTTATGCACGTATTGATGTTCCATTCAATAATTATCTTTCAATTGACTTATTGATTGATGATCCTTTCTTCGGTGATTCTCCTACCGCCACGTCACTTTCTTTTTTTCAACGTCATCATCATCAGTGTTAACTGCTAATTGTGCTTCGTTAGCTTGATTGTTGATTAACCTAATTTGACTATGAGTGGAGAATTTAGTAGGAAAGGCTTTTAGCTTTAATGCGATAGTTTTTACTTGAGTTTTTTTTCTATAGTTGGAATTCGACATTATTTGACTTGGGATTACTTAAAATTTTTCCTGATCAATAGAGCATTTTCAATCACATGACTCGGACCTAACAACGCCCTTAGCAACAGAAATGTTACAGTTTTTTTGCCCTACAGAGGTTAACAGTTACAGAAAATGACTGGCCGTGGAATTCTTCTATTGGAGCATTTGCAATCACGTGAGCCCATACCTAAAAACCGGCTTAGCAACAGCAACAGTTAAAAGCCCTACAGAAGGTATACAGTTAAAAGAAAATAACCGGTTGTGACGTCACCTGAAAACACTCTATTAACCTAATTTGACTATGAGTGGAGAATTCAGTAGGAAAGGCTTTAGCTTTAATGCGATAGTTTTTTTTTCTATAGTTGGAATTCGACATTATTTGACTAGGGATTACTAAAAAATTTCCAGACCAGTATTTGTATTTAAGTGTATTACGGGGTTTCTACTCTAAACGTTGTATTGAAGTAAATTGTCAAACCGTTTGTTAGAGATGCATACTTTCAATTACAAAAATTTTTAAAATGTGTTTGAGAATCGTGTTTTTAATAACTTTTGGTCAAGTTAATTTTTATATAAGAATACTCATTATTATACTTCATTTGTAAAACGAATTTAATATTAGGGGAAGGTAGTGTACCTCGGATTTTTTCGTACTTTTTACCCTGTTAATTTTTTTAATGAAAATAAATTAACGAAACAACAGCTTTTCAATCACGATTTGCGTACCGAAACTCCTCCTAGGAACCCAACCGGCTTTGTGTTTACCCCTTTTCTCCTTCCGCGTTGTGACGTACTACTGGGCTCAGGAAACGTTGCTCTGTCGAGTATAGAGGGTCATATACGCAGTACAATTTGGTGGTCAATGGCTGTGACGTGTTACTTCAATCTGTCACTTTCGGAGGGGTATTAGAGGATTGAGATTCTTATTCTCCGCCCCTCGTGACATGACCAGTGGCGGATCCAGGGGGTAGGCACTCTGGACAGTACCCCCCTTGGACCCAAAAAATCACTCATAAATATGAAAAAAAGCCCCAAAAAGTACTCAAAATGAGTTAAACTTTTACGAGTCAAATTTCAAAAAATTTTCTGGGAGAGGACCCCATACCACCCAGCGATACCAAAAGGGGATCTTGAGTGATACTCTTTAAAAAATACCCAACATTTTGACATTTTTCTCAAAATGTAAAGGTGATGGTCTGGAAAAGTGCCCCCCCCCCCTTGGAGCCTTGCTGGGTCCGCGCCTGGGCATAACAAGGGCGGCGTTAGTTTGATGCGATCCCAGCGCCCCTATCACAAGGCATACCCAAAGATTTTTTTTCCGGTTTCCATTATCGCCTATGGATTCTCTGTTCTGTTACTCTGTGGTTTAGGTGTGGTTCGAAAAAGAGAAATATATAGTGACATCAGACCTCTGCATCGGTAATACCCATTCGTATAAACGCACAATAGATGCTCTTATGAGCATACAGAACAAACAGATTTAGAACTTCATTGTTTGTTTTCTATCACATAAATTCTCTTCACAACATGTAAACAAAGCAGTTACATAAACCTTTCAAAAAGATGGGACCGATATGTTGTTCGAAATTTTTTTATGGCTCACAGAAATGACAGAAATGCGATTTTAAACGGCCCCGTTGCAACAGTTTGTCGCTATCTCTGCTCTGCATCTGACATTCTTCGCGACCGTAATCGAATCATTTTGTTCTTTTGGTCATCGTGGGTCAAGATCAAGCGGTGGTTTAGTTTGTTTTGAAGGGCTGGGTCTTGGTGCCAAATAGAAAATAGTCTTGATTTGTCGAATCGATTGAATGGTAATGTACCCGTTTATTGATTGCTGTTGAAAAACGGGCTATTTTGAAACTTTTATGAGAGATTAGAATTTGAGATTGTTTTTTTTTTTCGGGTGTGTCTTTCACCACAACTGTTAGCTTTTGGCTTTTGTACTTAAGGTTTGACCTAAAACGTGGTTTTTCTTTTAGAGATTCCTTCATATGTTGGGTCAAGTGTAGAAAAAACCCACTATGTAGTAATTTAATTTGGACTAGATCCTCCAAATATTAGCAATATTTTTTTGGTTGAATAGTTACATTTTATCAATCAAATCTCGATAAAGAATAGTATGTTCCCAGCAGGGCCGCGTATCCAAGGTGGTTATAGAGTCACAAATATTCTTATTTATTTCATTAGTTTCATTTATCCATCAAATCTAAACTAATATGTAGTTCAAGGTAAAAACTGTTGACTCCAGTATTTTATGAACGAAAACAAAATTCAACATTTTTAAAACTTCGTTTAATCAACTGAAAGAAATGTTGACAAAAAAAAAAGAATGGCTTTGAACAGAAACCATTGAATGTTTCAAGTTTCTGTACATGTGTATACTTTATATCAAATATCTTAACTTAGGTGTTAATATCATAGCAGAGAACTCTCCGAGATTTCCTTTATTGTTAAGAAATTCATCAAAAAATATTTGTGTTGCAAACGTATGGGAAATTTTGGTAAAAGTAACTATCGATCATGTGTGGTAAAATCTAACAGAAACAAAAACATGTTTATTAAAGTGATATGGAGACTGGAAACTCCTATCTTCTCCCTCAGACCCCTACAAAATTCATAACTTTTTATATTTTTATCCTTAGTACAAATGTTGTAGTAAAAAACCCCTATTTTACGCTCAAAAACCTCCATTTTACACTCTCACAAAATCCTTATTAAATCAGATTTTTATCAGTTAGGAAAATCCATTTACACAATAATCAATCAAATTTTAATTTCCAAATGTCGGCAGGTATCGAACGATACCCACCATACCGTGCTATATGAAATTCCATAGTCACGGTTTTTCTTCACATTTCGCGAAGAGTACCTTTTTATTATTATTTTAATAAAAATAACTGCCCTCTTTACTTTGTGATGGGGAAAAACAATACGAAAACACGTCCATCAAAAGGAGATATATAGAGGTCATCAGACAGACAGCGGGCGCAACGAATTCATATAAACTTGCCAATCAACCTGTTGCGTTTTTCAATATCTCCTTCCAAATTGAAACGAAACTCAAAAGATAGAAAATGTATCGATCTTCGTCTGACCCTCCCATCATTCAGGGGAAGATCGAATTTCCGAACAATGTTCGCTTCCATCACCCCGAATGACACCCAGCAGGGAGAGTGGTTAATTAACTTAACTGTACCCGGAAGAATGACCTCTTGGGTGAATGGGTGCCGCCGCCGTTCTTCTGCTATATTTTTGGAGCCCTTAATTCTTCATAGTATGTGGTTACCAACGCATTGAATTATAGTAGTGTAATTGAATCGTCATTTTGAAAAGGGAACAAGTTAAAAACATTGCCAAATTGACTCTCTCTCTATGCGTGTTAAAAAAATATCCAAGCTTCGCTCTACACATGAGTGGAAAGAGGGGGAAAATAACTACAGGCAGATATTGGAGAAATCAATGTCCAATTGTCCATTCATTGCATTTTTTTTTATTTAATTTCAAACTTAAGTTAACCTGTCTTCCTCTTCTTTGTGTTGTAATTTAAGCCGGAACAAAATTTTTATTTAATTTAAAAGTGTTTATATTTGTCTTACGGCCTTATTCACTGCCACTTGACCAGTGGTTAACCAGCCGCTAAAGAAAGAAATTGAGCTTCTCGCTAACTTTGATTGGTGGAATATTCTTCCTTAACCACTGGTCAGGTAGCTGTGAATAAGGCCCTCAGTCTTTCTATTTTCGTAACTTCTGTGAACTATGGAAAAATATAACTTAATTGTTAATTTAAGTGGGTTGTCATCAACTTTTTTTTCCAACTTTTACCATCAACTTTTTTCAACTGTTCAGATTTTTGAAAGTTTTCGATGATTTTTCTGTAAGGGTCCCGAATTTCTAGTAAAAATTTGGCGGCTATACAACAAATATTCTATTACTTACACAGGTTTTTCGATCACCTCAAAACTTTGGACTTATTCCCTTTTTCACATACTGATTGATGATTCAATTATTTGGTCATCTGTAGCCTGTCAATGTTTCAATGTTTCAGTCAATGTTTGTTCCCCCTGTAGCCTGTAATAGACGAAACAACTGCAGTGATACGAAAAAAATCCGCCTTCTCAATTTCTCTCTACTTTATCTCTGCTCAAATAGAAAGCTGTGCTTCCTCCCGTTTTCATCTAGAAAGGTATCACGATATGCAACACGAGAGGTAGTGAGATACGATCTCGCACGAGGAGCCTTGACTCGACCTGTGCTTATCGACAGAGGAATCACTCTCGCTAATTAAATGATAATAACGGGGGTTGGGTACTCCACACAGGGGCCTCTAGAAATTACCTTGCCTCTCTTCTCGCTTTCTCTCCTTTAAAAGTTTCTCTCGTGTTTTTTTTTTTTATCCTTCACTACTGTTTTCTTCTCTTTCTGTATATTTATTTCCCATCTTGTTCTATTTTCCCGTCTATGAATATTTGCCTCATCTCTCTTTTCTTTTGTTCCTTATTTTTCTGTAGTTCATTTTCTATTTTGTTTTCTTTTTCTTGTGCATGTATATTTATCTCATATCGCTACTCCACAGGGGCCTCTAGAAATTAAGCCAAGATACTTTCGTACATGCACATTGTACATCTATCTTATTCTCTCTCTTTTTTTTTTCAATTTTCTCTCCCTTAACGTATGCTTTCCATTCAACATTTTTATTCTCTTTCTGAATATTCTTTTTCTATATTCCCGTCTTTGAATATTTGCCTCATGTTCTCTCTCTCTTTTCTTTTGTTCTCTATTTTTCTGCGGTTCATTCTCTACCTTGTTCTCTTTTTCTGTGTCTCTATATATTTATCTCATATTTTCACTTGTTCTCCATCTCTCTATTTCTCTCTTGTTCTCTTTTTTCTCTCCTTGTATGTTTATCTCACGTTTCCTATTTTCTCTACCCTTACAATTTCCATCGTTAGGGTACGCGCATAGTGCGGCAGATTTTCAGATTCCGAAATCAGATTCCCGATTTCAGATTTTCGGAAATCTGCTTTCAGAATTTGTCAGCGCTGGTGAGTGCGCATAGTGCATCAGATTTTGCCTGCTTCTTCGGAAAGCGTTTTGTTTACATTTTGCTGAAATAGCTTTATTTCTGCTCAAAGGGAGATCTGCTTACCCCAATGTTACATAAAAAAAACATAATGCAAATAAAAAGTTATTAAAAGAAAAACTATAGATGTCAATTTAAAAATCAGATTTAATGATCTAAAAATATATTTCAACGAAATTTAAATTTTAAAACTGGTAAATATAGTTTAAAATAATTTTATTTGAGTGTTTAATTTTTAAATAAAAAGTTTCATGGAATGGCATTGTTGTTAAAATAATCTCCATGGAAATGCGATAAACAATGACCACGTAATCTGAGAATTCTGCAGAATCTGAAAAACCAGAATTAAAATTTAATTCCGGCAAAAATCTGATTTTTACGATCGGAAAGTCGGAAATATGAAAGTCGGCCACTATGAGCACTCTCCACTAAATACGCTAGGTAATTCTGGTTTCCGATTTTCGCTGGTTTTCAGAATCTGAAAATCGGAGGCACTATGCGCGTACCCTTACTTCTCTGTAATTCTTTATTTTTAAATTTCCTTTCATTTTTACAATTATCTCCCCCCTCCCAATTTTCTCTTTTTTGAGAGTAAATAGAACGTGTAAAGATAAAGATAGGAGAAAGGAGAAAAATCAAGCTCCCCAAATACTCATAAACCCACCCAAAGCATATAATACCCCCTATAAATGCTCCTGCTCCTTACCTTCTCTTATTTTGTTCCTAGATTTAATTTTTAGTCAAATTCATTCCTAACTCGACCACCGAATCTCCCCTCTCGTATTAGGTATATGTAATTTTTTTATAGCATATCAGATTTCATCTTTTTAGTAGCCATATATAGTGCTGTCCTTTAAAAACAACCCACTCCAAATTGTACCCTAAAAACAACCCATTGAGATTTTTTAATTAAATAATTAAAATAATTTTACCATCTCATATACCCTGTCCTTCTATGCCTCTTACAGCCATATTCACAGCCATCAGCGTCAGTGTTAAATCCTCGGTCAAAGAAGAATTCCACCAATCAGAGTAAACGGAAAGTTACTTTTTCGTTCTTTAGCCGCTGGTTAACCTCGACGCTGATGGCTATGAATATGGCTATAAGAGTGTCAAGGGTGTAAAAACTGGTCAAAGAACGGTTTATTTACTTATTTTTTAAACAAGCTGAGATAATGTAGATTTTTGGCAAAAAATGTGCTTCAGATTTACAGATTTTTTAAAAATGTATGTTATAAAGACTTTAGAGCATTTTTCGCGCGTTTTTATGTTATCCCATTACTATGAGAATAAAATATGAAAGTTTTAGCTCAGTCCGCCAATTAGAGTCCTTTTAGGAAAAAGTGGGGTTTTTTCAAATTCTTATTTAATTGGCTGCCAATTTGTAATGGATAGTTGGAATTAAAAATGCTTAGCACTAAAATGTTAGGGAGGATGAGCCGCCAGTAAAGTTTTTTGTTCGATTTAATTATCCTTTTTATTAAGCTTTTAATGAAGAAAATATGAAACAGTGAGTTGTTTTTAAAGGACAGCACTATATACATCAAATGAATTTTAAATAAGAGAGTGAACTGAAAAAATGAAAAATTTCATGATGCGAGTGAGAGGGCGCGTTTAACCTTTGGATAGGAGGGAGCTCCACCCTTATCGAACGAAGGAGACAGCGTGGAGATTGATAGCGCCACAATTGACGCTTATCGGACACTTCTATGCCGCTATTGCACATCGGCTACTTGAGATTGTTCACTATTAAAATACACCGGGCAGTGATATAGTCTGTTATCAAATCAATTTCGAAGTAAATAAAAAAAATACTATGAAGGAACATCTATTTCGCCAAATTCAAAGGGCTGTGTATCTGCCTATAGGGGCAGAGGTCGATCCAGGTTTTATTTTTGGGGCCCATTTTTGTGAAAAAAAAAATATTTCTGTGAGAAAGAAATTGCTTTTGTGAAAAATTGAAGTCAAATTATATTTTAACTTTTCAAATTATTGCAAAAAAAACCCATATTTTTTATTTGAAACAAATAAGATTTTGTGAATGTTTTCTTGCAAATAATGATTAAAGATGATTTGAATTTTGAGAAAGGATTGTTTTTAAGAATTTGAATTTTGTAAAGGGGCTTTTTTTAGTAGGTGGAATTCTGTGAGGGGGCAGCAAAAGGGCCCCAATTTTCGGCTGGATTGACCCCTGAGGGGACATTTATTTCCCCCCCCCCCTTTCCCACCCATGTGTTTTGAGCTCAAAAAGTCAATTTGTCATTTTTTGGATTTATATCCCCTTTTTCAAACTGACTCATCATACCATGGAGCATCATACTCAAATTCCGACGCAAGCATGATGAACGTGGAATTCAGGTTCAACTCCATCAAGCGCAATTAAAGGAATTGAACCTGAAAACCGCTGAAAATCTAAATATATTACAAAACGGATGCTTGTATAGAGATTAATGAAGGAATAAGATCTGGGCGGTGCCCCCATCATAGAAGTCGGAGGAGCCCGTTTTCATTACTAAAGCGATGCGTTCGATGATAGCGCTCTTCTTCTTTGTATACAATAAAGGAATTGTTTAATGGTCTGCTGGAGCAGGCGCCGCTGACTCCAAGTCTCAGACAATTAAATGATCGTTCATTTTTTTCCACATGAAGTTTGACTTAGTGAAATGCTAATGAGATCGTGCGAGCGCTGCTTGTATAAAGTCTCTCCTCCGGCTACATTTTGAGGGGATGCTGGAGATCGGTCAACCTGTATTCACCTGTATAGAGTCAAGGTGTTTCCAAAGTCCGTTTTACTGCTTTCATTAGAAATGTCTCCTACAGGGCCCGACTTACAAGTCTGAGGGTCAAAGACTCATTTGGGGGCCCCCGACATGTCTTAAAATAAAACTTTAATTTATTTGACTTAAAATAACAAAATCAATCACCTTTAAACCAAGTGTAAACACTGCGTAAAAAATTGTTTGTTCAAAAGCTTTATAAGCTTAATACGTTTATTTCACACTTATTTCACATTTTTACCCAGGGCCCCTTTGAAATGGGGGCCTTGGGCACGCGCCCCGAATTCCCTCCCAGAAATCAGGCTCTGGTCTTCGAGTGAAAATAGCACTTTTTCAGCCCTCGATCAAAGAAAAAGTCCTCGAATTTGCAAGTTTTTCAGTGATGCAGTTTTTGCGGGGTTTATTTTAGCGAAATAAAGACAAAATTTAACTCTAAAATCGAACTTCGTACGAAAATAATAATACTTGTTTTTTCTCTCGTAAAAAAACTGAAATGACGCCTCTGCTGTCAACTTAAATGGTATTTCAAAATATGCGCAAATGTCTCTTAAGCTAAAAGGGTTCTTTTCATATTTTGTTTCATTCGGCCTTGTCTCAGTAAGAACACTTTCTTGTTGATTCCTATTAAATTTGACAATAATCATATTACAATCATTTGTGTGCTTTATCATCTCTTCCATTCTGATGCATTAACTTCTCTGATGACAATGACGATGTCTGTTTTGAGAATTTCAGTGTCATTCATTCTTTCTTGCGAGAAGTAAATAAGTAAGCGAAAGATTTATCACTCATTATGTCAGAATGAAATAAGACTAAGTCCACCTAAATCCGTTTTTAAGTTGTTTTAATAGAAAAAGTATTGCCTTCACAGGCAAGTTGTTTAAATTTTGACAACCAAATAAAAAAAAAGGGATCTAAAAATAAATTCATTGATGAATAGTCAGATTGAAAAAGGGAGTAAGTCCAAAAACCAAGTTTTGAGGATATCGAAAAAAAAAATAACTGTTGAACTAATGGAATTTTTACAGGAAATTCAGGACCCTATTTAGAATACAAAACAGTCATCGATAAAATATGAGTTGATAAAAGTTGATGGACTTATTTTCTTTTTTAAACATAGGAAATTTCTGCTGAAAAAATCTACAAAAACACTTTAATCGGCAATTAAATTATATTTCTGCTTATTTCGCAGCATACAAGGGAAAAATAGAAAGCCTAAGACAAATAAAATTGAAAATTATTATGAAACTGAGTCATTAAGGCAGGTATCAGTGGAGTAAGGGGACATCCATAAATTACGTGAGGTCAAAAGGGGGGAGGGGGGGGGGGTCCAGGAAAATCTCACCAAATCTCACCAGGGGGAGGGGGGAGTCAATTAAAATCTCACGTCAACTTTTAGTTTAGAAAATATACGTTTTTTCTTTAATATTTTTCAGCACAAATTCAGAAAAAAATGCTCAGATTAGTCAAAACAGCAAATCATTACCCTGTCAGTCGTGATAATTACAAGTTAGAACCATGTTTTCGATTTCTTCGTGTTTTGTATCAAAATTTTGCAATCTGGATGGTAATTTTTATGCCGATAAAACAAAACTAGTGATTGAGAAAATCTCACGTGGGGGGAGGGGGGGTCAAGCAAAATCTCACTAAATCTCACCAAGGGGGGAGGGGGGTCCAGATTTTGGAAAAAACACCTCACGTTAATTTATGGATGTTCCCTGAGTGAATATCAATAAAGTTAAGAAAAGGTAAAAGAGCACTTTTAAATTAAGAACTAATTTTGCTTCCGCTTAGTTTACAGCAGAAAGAATAAGAAAATTAAAACATTAACTTAAATTTCAAATTTGATAACAAAAATACTATGAATATACTTTGGAATCCTATTCTCCAAATTCAAGAGGCTATATTTGCCTATAGGGGGAAGTTATTCTTCCCCTCTTTCCACTCATGTGTAGAGTGAAGCTTCGAGAGTCAAATTGCTATTTTTTGGACTTATTCCTTTTTTCAAATTGATGATTCATTTGGTACTTAGACCACTCTTGTTCTGAGCACATCTCAACTCCACTTGACGCCCCATTCCCGGATGTGTTAACGTGACAAAAATAGTTTTCCCACAATGGAACTAAATCAAAGCTATTTCTCTTAAGGATTGAGTTGGATTCCCCCCCTTCCACTCGTTGGTTAGGTTTGTTGCTATAAGAGCAGTCATCTACTATAGTTGAAAGACATTTTATTGAAAGGACTGTCTTTAATAGAAGGGACTTTTCATAAATGATGTAAATTTGGGTAATATTATGACGTGTTTATGCATGCGTGTTTTTTCTCGTTAGTTTGGTTGTTGTATCTGTATGGGAATGAAACAATCAAATAAAAAGATAATTCTGTCTGTAACCTGGATGAGAGAAATCACCAAGTTTAACATATTAATCGTACTTAACCAGTCTTTTCCCTTATCTGGTAAAATTAAAAGAATGGATAAGTTATGAAATGAAAGGAAATTAAGTTGTGGATGTAGAGTTCCACTTGCAGAGATTACTTGATTTGGAAAAGAAATTTCCGATTCCCTTTGAAAATACGCTAAAAAAAATGTGATTTTGATAACTTTATAGGGCAGTGTGTTTCTCAATTAGTCGTTCGTGATAAAGTGGGGTGCTACGACACTTATTAAAAATCAGGGGCCCCTAAGAAATATTTACATATCCATGTGAGAAGCCATTTTTGGGTATGAATAAAAGTGAAAAAAAAAAAACAATCAAAGTCAAAAATGATGAAAAGCAAAAAGATACTGAGTGAGATGATAAGAAGCTCAAGATAAAAAAAGGTGCTCAAGAGTGTAAGGATGGTAAGAAGCAGAGTAATTCCATAAAAAAAAGGATGCTAAGGAGTAAAGGGATGATAAGAAGCCGATAAGCTCAATATAAAAAAGATGCACTGTGTAAAAAAATTCCCGTAAAAACAACGGTGTTTTCAATTTTAAATCCATGTTTTTTGTTTTACAAGGTAAAATGCCGTTATTTTTTCAGATTTACTTCGTAATTTTTTCAGTTTTACACAACCAACCTCAGCTGCCAGTTTAAAACCGTAAATTTTACGGGATTGCTGAAGAGTGTAAGGATTGTAAGAAGCAGATTATAGTTAAAGGGCAAAAAGATGCTGAAGAGTAAATAGGGATAGATTTGTTATGAACTGAGAAGTGAAAACCTCTTACTAGTTTAAGCATGTTTAAAAAAAATAGCCCATGATGTCCTTTTTCTTCGTGCGTGTCACCCATCTTTCTTCGTCTTCCCTGATAAAAGGTGATTGGATACTCTCGTGGTGTCGAGGAAGAGTTCGTAAATTATGGCCGAGAGAATTAACGAACGAAATTAAGGAGGGGGGAAAAGAGATATCCCTGTGGACGAAATTGAGATTGGGAATTCTGTGAAAGGCGATTTCCGAGAACGTCGCGGATCGGAAAAACCGCTGGGAGTGATAAATTGGGAATGAATCAAGTACGGTAATCTTTAAGGGGTCGTTCAGAAATTACGTAACGATGAAGAAGATTATTCCGTTGAAGACTACACCGACACTATCGGAAGTGGAAAAAATATGAAGTTCTGTTATTAAATGGTACATTTCGAGTTTATATAACACTTTTATCAGTGTTAGAAAGATACTTATTTTGGAAAGTATTTTTTAAAAAAAAAGCGCACATTTTTAAAACGTGAAATGAGTTTGTTTTGCCGTAAAATATGACGTCATTTGGTCGTTGTAATTGGATTGATAATAAGTTGTTTGCTATGTAACTGCAACCTTATCCGAAATTTAATTAAATGGAAATATTTTAAAATTAAGAATCTTTTTAGAAATTTTAATACATAGCTTACTCGAAATCCTCAAAAGAATACGAACAGTTTGATACCAAAAATGTGTTGCAAGGATCAGTAATAAATTAAAAAGTTTTTTCGCTGGAAACCGTTCACTCAAATCGTTTTTTTTTGGAATAATGGAGGGACTATATTTGTAAAAAAAAACCGGTGTTAAGTTTTGTGTCCAAAAAAGGTCGTCTTCAAAATCCGACGGTGAAAAAGTTATTGACGCATTTCGAAGACGACCCATACTACTACTTTGGTGAAACGAAGGCAGTCAGTAGGATAAAGTAAACTCAGCAAATAAATTTTATTGTAGAGAGACATGGCGTCCGCTGGAGGGAGAATCCGTAGCGAGTCTAGTGCTCTGTTCTCCGAGGGGTGAGCGAACCGAAACCTAAAGCGAGGGGGTCACAGCGAACCGAAACCTAAACTAGGGTCTCCATTGGCACTGCGAGCGCGGGGTGATAAGATATTTAGCGGGGGCTCAGGATGCTAACCGCCCGCTCTCTGGGTGTTTGTGAGGGCTCGGGAGGCTGCTGTTAATCGTATATATGTTACGGGCAAAGTGATTAATCGGGCATTATTCATTATTAATAATGCCCGAAGTGGAGGCGGCCAAAGTGATAAATTTCACTGATACATGTCATTGAATTTATCACATTGCCCGCCTCACATCGGGCATTATTAATTATGTCCGGATTTATCACATTGCCCGTAACATATATACTACACACTACACTATAAAAAGTTCCAGTAAAATTTACGGTTTTAAACTGGCAGCTGGGTCGTTTATGGAAATCCGTAAAAACAACGGCGTTTTACCATTTTAATCCACGCTTTTTGTTTTACAAGGTAAAACACTGTTGTCTTTACGGATTTACTTCGTAATTTCTACGGTTTTCCACAACACTGTCAAAAAATATTGCCACTCTCCTTGGAAAAACTGGGCAGCTGGGTTGCCCATTTTTTCCAAGTAATGTTCCTGGAAAATAACAGGAACATTGCCGTAAAATACTGGTATACTGGTATTTTTGAGTGGTTTTACCGTAACGTTCCTGTTATTTACTTAAGGAAAAAATGGGCAACCCAGCTGCCCAGTTTTTCCAAGGAGAGTGGCAAGATTTTTTTTTTTACAGTGAACCCACCCAGCTGCCAGTTTAAAACCGTAAACAGGATTCCCACTGGTCAGGGAATACCTGAAAAACCTGGAAAAGTCAGGGAATTTTAATTTCTACTAAAAAGCCAGGGGATAGTCATGAAAATTGCTCATTTTGGCTAAAAACCTGGACAATCACACAGAATACCTGGAAAATGAACAATTTTTAAGGTTTTGGTGGCAATTTTGTTGTTGTTGTTGTTGTTGTCGTATTCCACTTGGAATATCCAAGCTCCATCCGCAAAGCGGATAGGATTTAAGGCAAAGGGGGTGCGGCTCCTGAGAAAGTGAGGCCCATGAATGGCAGGAGTCCGACTTAAGCCTCGGATGATAGATGTCGCCACCATCTATCGTCACCTCCACAATTTTGCCATGTCTCTGAAGGGGAGGCGAATGGTCTCCAGACACCTGGACCCGTGGTAAACTGCGCCATGACGGACCACAGGACTTTCGGACCCACAGATTTAACGAGGGGTGGCAATTTTGGCTCTAGAAAATGGGAAAAATAGACCATTTATTGAAAATATATGTTCATAAGAGTAAGAAATATCTGAAAAATGCCGTAAATAGCCTGGAAAAGTCAGGGAACTTTATTTCTGAAATTGAGTGGGAACCCTGCATTTGGCGAAAACCTCGATTACCGAATATTACCCGGATTTTCTTTACATGGTACGACTTTTACGTTTATGGTCGACCCCCGAATCCCCACTAATTCGACGTAATCAAGCGGTGGAACGATTAGGCCGATTACCGGCGCAAATATTTGCAACCGAGAGAACGATTAACTGACGATTTCATTCGCTCTCATTCGACAACTCGGGCGACACCATCCCCGAGATTGATGACGGGAGGAGTTCGATTATCGGGTGTCGAACGCGTGTTTTCGAATGTTCCCCACCGACTAATTACCTCGCTCTGGGTGGCAGAGATAGTTAGGATTAACGCTTTTTCTTTCTTTCTCTTGTATAATATAAGGAAGAAAACATGGGTTGATGATCTGGGAATGATATATATACGTTGTACTATGTATATCGGGGTGTGATGCAAATTAATGTAATTCGAAGCTGTGTGTGTGGTATAAGCGAGTCAATCAAAGGAGTTTCTGCACAAAGTGAATCTGTAATTAATAGTTGGGTGCAAGAAAATAGCAAAATGTTATGCTTTCATTCATTGGCTCAGGTGCCAATGAATGAAAGCATAACATTCTTGAGTCATCCCCCTTAATTATCGGGACTAATAATTAAGAGGAATGACTCAAGAATTCGGGATTCCACCCCAGTAGGATTAACTACTCCAAAAATAATATTTTTTTCGATTTAACCCCATTCAATGATTTTAAGGTTCTGAATCAACTAATAAACTTTAGTCCCGATTTTTTGTGAATTGTCTGTTACTTTTCACTAAAAGGGGGGCGTCTGGGGGTCCCTCTATATTTTTTTTTTTTTTGAAATTTTTTAAAAATAGGGTCGAATTCATTTTCAGGGTTATAAGATTAAACAATTTTAAAAACAAATTTTCTATGCTTTAACCATTTAGGGGGCTCTCCTTTTTTGGCTAGAAACAAAATATTTTTTAGGGACAATGGCCCCCAACCTATTCAAAATTAAATCGTTCCTCGTTACCTGATAGTGTTTCACAAAGGCTTCACAGTAATACAACCTTTCCCATAGTATTGAAATAAACTTCAAATTATGGGGGCTATGGGAAAAATTCGTTAGTTCAAAAAGGAAATTTTCAGACTTTCTTGGGAATCAAGACTTTACGAACACACCCCTCTCATACTTCTTACTTCTTGCTACGAGCGTCCGGCTAATTGTAGCCGATAGCTCGATGTCCTTGATATGAAAGGCAGGCGAGGGTCCAAAATTTTTTATCTTTGAGAATTTCCTCACACACCCCTCTCATAAATTTAATAAAATGTATTCGTTCACACGACAAAAAATAAATGTATCTTCTCATTTTTTTTTGTATTATTCTGTCAAAATGCGTACTTAACACTTTGGTCGACATTTAGCTCCCTTCAGAGACAGTTATTATTAGAGAAGTCGCAGCTCGCAACAGGGTATTTAAGATATAAACCCCGGATTTTACGAGCGCTCTGCTAACGACATGTTTTACTGCCACCCTTTCGTCCCTAAAAAGAAAAAATCTTTTTATAACGCTATTGACCCGAGTCGGCCCTCCTTTCACGGAGTAGGAAAAAAAACCCTTTCCTCAGCCGTAAAATTGATTCTTTAAAACCCTCTTCACAAACGAGACACTTCATTACTTTTTCCGCGTCACGTTATTATTTACGTTCTTTTTTGTCCGACTCGTCACACGCTTAAGGACAGTTTCTTAACCCTTTCGCTTTCTTTTCCGGGTGTGATCTGCTTAGCTCAGTCTTTTTCAGGGTTTTAGATTTGATTTGAGAAGTCCAGTGGCGTATATAGGAATTTATTTCGGGGGGGGGGCAAAATTACTCCCTAGCCCCTTCCCCACATATTTGTCCAATGTAGCTTTTTAGGTGATAACTTATGTTATAAAAACTTAATATAGGAAAAGTTGTTAGTAATAAAAATACACTTACTTTACTTACTTTTTGGAACTTTACCCCTAAAAACAGGGTTTTATCTTGTTTTTGGAACACTTAGTCCGAATTTTGGACATATATTTTTTGGTAGGATTTGGATGCACTTATTATAATAAAGGTGTTAATAATAAATTCCAAGTACAAAAGGGGGGTTTGGGGGACCTCCCCCAGAATATTTTTGAAATTTGACCCTAAAATACAGTGCCCCCCTCCCTTGAACCCAAAATATCACTCATAAGTACGAAAACAAAGTCCCAAAAAGTACTCAAAATGAGTTAAAACCCTACTTTTACAGGTCAGAGATTTTAAAATTTTTTCTGGGGGAGGACCCCCAGCGGTACCAAAAGGGATCTTGAGTGATATTTTTTAGAAATTCCCCAACATTTTGACATTATTTTTCTCAAAATGCATTGTCAGCATTGGTACTAAGCATACTCAGTACTGGAAATAAAAACTGTTACAGTGGAGTGGACATGTGGGCGAACGCCTGGGGTTAGAAGAATTTCACTGTTTATCGTATTTTTGAAAATCGTTTTTCACTAAGAGGTCATCTTCATACAAAAACCCCCCCAGAAACCAAGTGTCATTCTCATAAAACATCATCTAAAATTTAGAAATTAGAAAGTGGAAAAAAAAGTTTAATTTTCTAGAACCAGAATTCAGATGGAACATTATTTTTTCCCATCATAATTATTTATTTGGGATATTTTTTATTAATTATGCTGAGGCAGAGACACATTAGCGTTTGGTAGCAAAGATTTTACTCTTATAGAAAACCTACACCGCTCAAAAAATGAACTCCATATGAATGTAGAATACCAAGAACTTATTTAATTTTCGTTGACGCTGTAGCCCCAGGATTCGACGTGTGTCACTCGATAACTTCTCATCTGTCTTCTTCCGGCATCGAACTTTACAAGTGACAACTCTAGGGGGGGACTGTCAGTTGAGCTGCTCTGAGAGAAAGTGGCATAACTACACCGCACTTAATTTGGTGCAGTTGTAACTATTCTGTCTTGTTCCTAACTGTAAGCCATTTTGATTTTGCTCCTATATACAGACAGACCAACATAATTGAAATTTCGATTTTGACAACTGTCCAACAAAGAATCTCAAAAATAAATAAATAGTTGTTGATCTGTGGAATTTTCCAATTCCATCAGACTTACACTACTGTCATTCCGAGCTCCTTAATCGAAGCAGTCAATCCAACACTTTCGGCGACACAGATGATCAAAAGATTATGGAAGTTTGTTTACCTTGTATCTATCTATCAGAGAAGCCGTCAGTATTAGGTGTCGGGTTTCAATGTCGTTTTTTTTTATATCAATGATGGAACTCCTTTGTGATTTGTCGGTGTGTGTATTTGGTGACATGCCCGAAAGGGTTTCAATTACCCCTCCTGTTTCTGGATGTGGTATTGGATACAGTACAGGTGTCTCGATCGTAAATATTGTATCAATTAGATTCGGGTTCACTATTCGAGTTGGATTGGTCTTGTTTACTTCTGAATGTGACGTGGAGTAAAATATTCGGGATTATCAATTAGTTATTAGGGAATATTCTTTAGTATAGGGTACTTTAGAATAATTCAAATTTGCAGCTGTGGTTTCAATGAAGACATTGTTGGGATCTTAGTTGAATTCAGTATTAGAATGAAAATGATATTTCTTATGTGTTGTATAGAATTTCATTTTTCTTTCTTCTATCATTCACTCCCCCATCCATCTTTCATTTTCTTCCTATCTTTAATTTGTCAGTTTCTTTCTTTCATTATTCTCTTTTACTTATATTGGTTATTCTCTTTCTTTTATTCAATAATTCTTTCCTTTCTGTTCTTTATTTTTCAATCTCCTTTTCCATTATTCTCTTTCTTCTTATCACATTTCCTTTCTCTGTTTCTATATATTAGTTTCTCCTCTTTTCTTTCAACCCACTATTTATCTTTCCTTCAGTTTAGCTTTTTATGATTAAAGTTTTGTTCTTTATCTTCTTTAGTTTTTTTTAAGAAAATTTAAAATTTCTTATTTCTCACCACCAGGGGCACTGTAAGTCATCTCAATAGATTCTCCAGGGTCACTTAACTAGAGGTAGACCTTACTTCCATGACCTTAGGAGACTTTGCCTCCAAATAAAAGCCGCGAAATGGAATTTCGAAACACCCTGTGTTTTAAAATATATTTTTAAAGTACAGGGTGTTTCGAAACCTATAGGAATTCCTATATGTTTTAGGTATAGCTATTCGGATTCCTATAGGAATCAGTGGCGGATCCAAGGGGGCAGTCTGGACAGTACCCCCCCCTTGGACCCAAATAATCACAAGTACGAAGAAAAGTTCCAAAAAGTACTCAAAATGAGTTAAAACCCTACTTTTATAGGTCAACTTGAGTGATACTTTTTAGAAAATCCCCAACATTTTGACATTTTTCTCAAAATGTAAAAGGTGATGGTCTGGAAAAGTGCCCCCCCCCCTTTTGGAGCCGTGCTGGATCCGCGCCTGATAGGAATAACATATTGATTACAAAACTTCCCATCTTCCTATCAACTAATTAATTCACCTTTAAAACAAGAGAGAGAGAGAGCTGTCCACTCCGATTTAAAAACCGAAATAAAAAAAACGGACCAACCAACCGGAAAGCGATGAAAATTACCGCAATCGATGCAGCAGCATCGGAATGATGAATGGAAAACGAGAGCCCTTATCTCATGCGTTCCAATTTTTTTTTAAATCCCGGGCACTCCCCTCCGCTAAGTACCCCCCGGCCTGATTGCAGGGGCGAGGTCCCGACGATAATCAAGATTAATTCGCGTGATCGTGGCATTCCCGCCAAGTTGAGCGCGCAAAACGCGATACCTCTCGCTCTGACAGGCGCTGGGGCTACTTATACCAACTTTTCTGATGTGATAGATGAACGGGGCTGTCATCAGAGAACATTCGGAATATAGCATATGCCAGTTGGTTTTTAACGCCTATCAATTAGGGAATGTGTGTGTAGCGTTTTGAATTTTTGTCTCTGAACTAATGGCTGATTTCTTTTGTCATGCAGGGTTTTGTTTCAATGGGCAATACCACTATTTTTTAAATATGAATATAAAATATCGTTACCCTATGAAGAAAACTGTTCTGAATTCGATTTTCTGCATGAAAACAAGCAAAAAAAAATTATTTTCTTAATTATTTGAGATTTAAAAGCGCGGAATTTAAACCGTACTCAAATCGTTCTCCCATTGGCTGATGCGATTGTGACGTACTTCCATCCTATACAAACAATTTGGCCGCTTGGGCTTGTCTTTGTTTACTGTTGGGTTGTCGATATTCTTTGTTTCTATCAAAAAGGCACAAAAATGCATTTAAAAAGTTTCCCAGCTGAAATATCCCTTAAAGACCGATGGAAATGCAAAAATGACCAAAAAATACATCTTATAACACCAAAATTACTTACCTTTCGTGCAGTTTTCTTGGTTTTTCATCTTTCAAAACTTCACTGCAAGCGCACCTCACAACCCCCCACTTTATTAACACTTTTTTGTCCTCAAATACACAACTATTTTATCGTGTTGGCAGGTAGAACACTTTATCACATTATTTTGTTGTGACAGTGTTCTGAATATGTTTGGGAAAAGTGTTTCTCCTAAAAGCTTCTCTCTAAATACACCCTTTCTAAGAAATTGTCAACTTGTTTGTCGAGTTTTTTTCTATTTAATATGTTTTCATTAGCATCAAGTTATAAGTGTATTTGTGTTACGGGCAAAGTGATTAATATGGTATTTTTAATAATTCCCGAAGTGAGGCGGGTAATGTGATAAATTCAATGACATATTTATCAATGAGTATTCATCCCTTTGCCCGAAATACGCGGGCATTATTAATAATAATGCCCTGATTTATCACAATGCCAGTTACAGCACATACGAGTGTTTTCAGGTGACGTCACGACCAGTTATTTTCTTTTAACTGTAACATGCTGTAGGTCAAAGGCCGCGTTGCTAGGTCCGAGTCATGTGATTGTAAATGCTCTATACATAACTTAAGTATATTTCAGTAATTTCTACAGATTTATTTCCTTCATAAAAAAATCCATATCTACTCGTACTATATCCATTCCTCTGTAATTGCTACTTTCATTTATCCTCGTAACATTCCCACTTTTTATTATAAAAGTGTAACATCCTATTACTGCCTTTTTTTTAGTATGAGGTCTCCGATAACAGTCCATCGGAAGAACAATCTTCTATGATAAAAAAAAGCATCGAGAGGGGTTGGGCAACGTGTGGGCAGAAGAGAAAATTGCGTCGAAAATGGGACGGTGTGACAATATGCAGAGATGAAATTGCTTCGACATTACTCTTTATCTCTCGGGAGCCCATTTTGTCGAGAAAATCCTTTTTTTTTTTTTTGTTGGTAATTGGTGCGTTCAAAAGGATTCGGTAAATCAACCCTCTGTATAGATGAGATAGAAAGAGGCCGGTATTCATTAATGAAGATGAGCTTTGGGAACGAAAATGGCGGCGTTTATCCGACTAAATGTGAGATCTTTTGAGTGTGGTCATTAATTTGGAGATCCAAATAAATCCATATGGAGTAGGGCAATTCCACGGGTTTTTGAAGGAAATCCATAAGTATTTTGTAATTTAATTCTCAAAAATAAATTTTTTAAAAATATTTTTTGCCCAGTTTATTACTTTCTGGTTAGCTTAATCCAATGGCATAATTAAATTTTCAAAAATATTTTTATTTACTTTTTAAACAATTTTAAACAATTGACTGACATTTGTGCTGTAAAAATTTCAGTCAGTTACCCGATTGCCCAGTAATGAACTGTAGTTCCTGTAATAAATACACTGCAAACTTTCCACACAAAAAATACACACATTTAGCAACACTTTTTTCTCCTCAGATTAACAATACTTTGGTTTATAACACTTTTAACGCCCAAATGTATTGTGATAGTGTTCTGAATTTGTTTGAAAAGTGTTAAAAGAACAGGGGCCGTCCAAATATTACTTAAGCACCTAAAGGGGGAGGGGGTTTGGTATTTGCTTAGTTTTCCTGACAAGGGGGAGTGTGAGTGATGCTTACGTAAGATGTATCAAACACTGCATTTTCGAAAATCTCTTGTTTCTTGCGTAAATAATTTTAAAATTCAACCTAAAATAAATTTCACAAAAAAAAATACTGAACTAGAAAAACAATTTCAAGCATTTTTTACAAGGAAAGTTTTAACGATAGGTTAAGTATTCATGGATAACAATGAATTTCATTTCAGAAATCTATCTATTAAAGAATTTGTTAAATCTACTAAAGAATTTGTGCAAAAAAACAAACAATTATGAGAGGGGGGTTTGCAAAAACATGCTTATGTAATATTTGAACGGCCCCACATGTGTTCTATTCAGAAAAGAAATGTGTTAAAAATGAAATTGTGAAATATGTTTAGAATCTGGAAGTGTTCTTAAATTTGGATCGAAGCACTTTAAGAACACACTTTCTGTCTCTGAAATTTTTAAGCAACACATTCGCAACACAATCAAAACGCTTTTTGATTAGAAGTATTCAATATTGTGTTTACTTAGCGTTGGAAAAGCATTTAATTGTATATAAGCTTCGTAAATTAATTTGATTTACCTAACACAGTAATCAGATTCTTAATTATCTTCCATTGGTTATAAACCAATCCATTTGCACCGACTAAACTAGATTGAATTCAAATGATTTGATTAAAATCCGAGAGAGTCAGGTTGAAAATTAAGAAATTTCGGTTGATTTCACATGGAATTACCCATATTGTAGGTTAAATTTTAAAGTTTCAAAAGTATGGCACCACGCTACTGAAATACGAAAAAGCGTCACTAAACGGGAATGGTTGTAAAAACCCTGAAAATCGTTTAATGTAATTTGTGAACAGCCTCTAATATCTAAATGCCAAAAGGCACATTTGCCACCCAATCATGTCATTTCCCTATAGCTGTCTCAATATTGGTCAGTTCGAAATACATAATCTCTAAATTACCTGATTCTGTTCCACATTCCGCTTTTCCAATCACCCAGGCACCCCGAGTGACCCACTTCATCGAATGGAACACCCATCAGCCTCGGATCAAAGGGCTGCGGGGCAAGAGGTTTCTTTTTTCTATCGCTATTATTATTTTTTTTATTTTTTCGAATGATGGACCGTAATTAGTTCTCGAACTGGGGTAAGGCTTAAACAACAACACCGAGAGAGGCTGATGTGCTTTATTTTCGCAAAAATATTTCTTCCGTGAGCGAGGTGTCAGATAAGAAATGATGGTTGTGTTGTTCGTTATTATGTAAGGGCATTACTGCTGTTATGTTAGAGAAAACACTCTTCTTTTAGAATGTATTCAAACTCTGTTTTACCGATTTGTAAATTGATGTTTCTACATTGTGTAAATGCGCGAAACACTTTTATAACGCTAAGTTAACGCAATAATAAACACTTCTCATCAAAAGCGTTTTGATTGTGTTGCGATAATGTTATGGTTGTGTTTAAAAGTGTTAAAACATTTCAGAGAGTTAGAAAATGAATTCTTGTAGAGTTTTCGATCGAAATTTAAGAACACTTTATTCAGATTCGAAACACATTTTACAGTACTATTTTTAGAACACATTTCTGGATAGAACACCTTTTAAACATATTCAGAATACTATCTCAACAAAATAAAGTGTTAAACCTTACAACACAACCAAAATGCTATTAACTTGAGTACAAAAAAAAAATGTTCATAAATGTCGTCTTTATAGAGTCACTATATTGCTGTGTTGCTATTTTTTTTATTGTGGAATTATTGTAAGAGTAAAGAAAAGAAACGTTTTCAAACTACTTTTACGGATTAAAAAATTGGATAATCTCTTCTTTCAATTAGTAACTTATAAATTTTAAAGCTTGAAAATTTAACTACATTTTAAAGTCTTAAAGTTTTATAAGTCTTCTCACATTTTTTATTTACTTTTTTGGAAAATGTATTAAAATTTTTAATGACCATCAAAATGTCTTTCATCAATCAGAAACGGTTAGTTATACAATAGTATTGCTATTAATTAGTCAGATAAAGATCAATTCCGTCAGATGATACATATAATTGTTTCAGACCAATGACCAAATTCGATTTAGATCCCTGCAGTGGCGTAACTAGAGTTGATTCATGGGGGGTGTTACTCCGACCAGTCAACCCCTCCAACATATTACTCCCTTTTAAAAAATGTCTCATAATATAGGTATAATATAATTTATTTTTTTTTTTTTTTTGCAAAACTTCCGAAGGGAAAACTTCATCTAAGAGGCTTTACTTTCAAGGGAAAAACACAGTATAACAGACGTAAAAGTTTTATAGGGGGGATATGGGTTCTCCCCCATAATTTTTTTTATAAATTCGTCTCAATGTAGTGTTTAAATTCATTTTGAGGCTCCTTGGGTTAGTTCCTAAAAGAACAGTTCTTCGAGAACCGCCTTAATTGTAAAGGGAAATTTTTTTAGTTTTTCATGTTTTAGAAACCGTCGATGTAATGGGGGGGGGGTTACAACCCCAATAACCCCCCCCCCCTCGTTGCGCCTATGGATCCCTGAGGTAACTAAAAATGTATTTAATAAGGCTCAAAGTGTGTTAAGTACAAGACCACCTTTAATTTGTTGCCCTGAAGTAACCAAAACTTTATTGAACGACGTTAAGGCTAGAGCACATTTGAACTTCTTTTTTACAGTAGTATGAAGTTCTCTACTTAAAATTCCGAATTTTACAACATTTTCGAACTGTTTTCGTGTCGCCTATTACACCACCGACTTGGAACTCTTCTTATATTCTTATGAAATATTTTTTTCGTTACGCGATCCAGACTCGCATCATCTCCGATTTCAAAACAACGCTCCCATCATAGATATAAAAACCTTCCATCATTAATCACACAGGTCTCAGCACAATGACTCGCTTGAGTCACCTCCTCGACCCTTCGTAATATTATTATACTCTCTCCTCCATAAATATAAATAAGTGTAATTGCGAAAGAGGACATTCGAATAATGCGCAGAGCCCAAATTACTCTTCATTCATTTCCATACGGCGAACAGACTTGAACAGGTGGTTTCGTTAGAGGGTGGCGTTTATTAATGCGGTTGCGGGGGTTTTGTATCACAATGTGATGTTATGATATGGAAATATGATTGAGACATCGAGGAGTCCGCAACTGTCCTTTTGTTTAAGAAACATTCCGTATGAATCGTTTTAAGCTATACTGGACAGCAAAGTTTCCTGAACCCAGTACGTCACTACGCGGAAGGAGAAAAGGGGAAAACAAAAAGCCTGTTGGGTTGCTAGGAGTAGTTTCGGTACGCAAATCGTGGTAAAAAGACGCTGTATATAGTACATGGGTTTAACAAAATAATCATATTTTTAAATGGACGTTCTTCATTTCACTCAAAATTCAGACCGCGCTGGGAACTACTTTGTTTTGTTCCTCTAGGGCAGGGTTTCCTAACCGGTGGTACGCGTGAGATAAGTTCCATTACTCCTAATATTGATATTTTAATCACAGGCAAACAACAACAAATTTCGCACTAAAGACTATAAAAATATATTTTGTATGATGATTAATTTTTTGCTGAGTTTGTACTAATTTTTCATTTGTATGTTTTTAGATCCATGGGAATAATAAATAAAACTGTAAATTAATACTATTTTCATCTTTTTATTTCTCCTTTATTATAAGCATGTTATAAATAAACAAATATCTAACCATTAAATATGAAGTTTTCTCAGGAATTTAATTCAAAAAGCCTTTGAACACTTTTAGAAGAGTAAATATTATAAGTTTATTAAAATATTTAGGTCTGGTGGTACGTCAAAATTTCTCAAAAAGTCAAGTGGTACGCAGGTGTAAAAAGGTTGGGAACCCCTGCTCTAGGGTCAACTAACGTTGTTGTCTAGTATAGCATGCGATATTGTTTTATTTATCAGTAAAAATATAAGTAACTAATTACTAGCATTAAGAATCAGAGACCGACTTACAAGTTTAGGGGGAAATGGACAAAATACTCATTTGGGGGGTCCCCGTTAAAATAAAACTTAAATTTATTTTACTTTAAAATAACAAAAACAATTATTTTTAATCCAAGTGTAAACACTGCGAAAAAATTATGCTTTCGAAAGCTTTATAAATTAATTTTTAACTTTTTCCACATTTCGTTTTTGTTTTTTAAGAGTCAGGGGCCCCTTTGAAATGGCTGCCCTGGGCAAGTGCCTGTATGCCCTCCCAGAAATCAGGCTCTGTTAAGAATTGTGAATGGATACACGAATCAGTGGCTAAGGATAGTATAGTACCTTATGGAAATGGGCGATAACTTCTGTATACCAGGTAAATTTGTGATCACAACTTTTTTTTTTTTATTTGGAGAAAGCATTCAGCTAAATGTGACAACTACAACTTGTAACAGGGAGGTGGTGTTGACGTAATTTGTAAAAGTTTCCGTAGTAAGTCGGTAGCAAAAAAGCACCCATGTCACAAGAAAACAGGGATGACATTTTAATAAACTTGTTTGAAAATTAAAACGTAAGAAAAATATTATAAGGAACAAATGTATATTATTAGTTTAATATTAACTTCATAGTATGTGTAAACTTTAAACATTTAAAGCTGCGTTGCCAAAAGTGTTGACATAAATTTTCTTTTCAGGCCATGTCCGATTCCTTGCAACCATGATGTCTTCCTTGTCTGTCTTGAGAAAGTTTTTCGACACCAGTTGCCTAGGACCAGCATTGGAATAATAGGGGTATGTTGTGAAATTATTTCTTCAAGTAAAAAAAACACAATTAATACAGGTCAATCAGAGTAACTTCAGTGGAGTTCATAACCTCTTCCTTATAGATAGATGGTTGACGAGTTAATATATTTTCAAACAAAAAAGACGAATGGGTGAAAATTTAATATTCTAATCGGTAATATGTTATGCTATTGAGTTGTCGTGGTTACATAAACAATAACACCAGCAGAAGTTTTTAAAAAGATAACAAGTTAGAAAAACCTCACCCACACTCTCAATCACCCAATCCTATTATTTTCTATCGTGTTTAAGAATCGTGACATTGTTAAAAATTAGTTTCTTTGACAAGAATCGTCAAGTAGCTGTATACAAAAATAAAGCTAACTCACGCCCGTTGTAGCTGTGGATTAGATTCTTTCATTGTTTTCAATCATGTCTCATCAGTGTGCTTGCAACGTGAGAAAATTAAGAAAACTCTCAACCAACACGGGTAAAGCGTGTCTGTTTGCAAACAATGCTGAATCCATCCCAAAAAGGGCGCGTGCCCTTTTGTGCGGGTTTATTGGAGACGAACGTTTCCATTAGAATCGGAATGGCCTCGCGTCTTTTAAAACGCTATTACATTTTCTAATGGTAGGATATGTGTGGAATCGTGATGGTTTGCTTATGATTTAGAAGCCGTCCTCTTTTAAAAGCGATTTTGCGAGGATTTATACGATCAGAGACATCTTCCGATTCATTGTTTTTCTAAAAAAACAGGAGGCGGATTTTAGATTCCTGTCTGCATTGTTATTTTCTCATTTTTTTTTTTAAAAAGCTCATTGGGGAAAGTCTATATGTTTCGCAAGGTGTTTTTTATTTTCTCTAAATTTTGTGATATGTTCTTGACATGCTTGTTTCGCCTTGTCGCCATGATGCTTGACAAATACATTTGAAAAGTTTTTATTCAAATCCATGATGGAATAAAATAACACCACATTTTCACCACTGATTGACTAAAGATTCGCTGTTTTGATTATTGGGATCTAAAAGATAAAAGAAAAACGTATGTTCTACTAACTAAAAAAGTTGTGTGTTTTTTAAAAAAAAAATGTTTTTTGGCATGCTGATTTTTATTGAGGCTTAATGAAAATCAGTGGGAATACCAAAAAATGTTAAATTTTAAACATAAACTGTAAAAATCCCTATTACTATTTTACCCCTCTATAACCAAATAAATTATTGTTTAAATAGTTCTTATTTAAACATTTCCTAACTCAATAAGTTCTGTGCCGCATAAGTTTGTGTTCTTTGAAAGGAGGCTTTGGCTATTTCGTACTGTACATCTAATTTAATGAATTTATATTTTTATTGAACTATTTAAAATTTATTATTGAGATTAAAAGAAACCTAGATGAACCATTTAGCATTAAAAATGGAGAAATGTAAAATGATACGAGGTAATTTTTAAATAGCCTCTAATTAACTTTTACTAGAACCCCCATTTTTTATCATGTAAAATATTTTCAAGAAATTTTGGGTTGCAATACCTCAATTTAATCTAGTTTGTAGTACTTCCTGTATACGAACGATTTATCTTAATAATAGTCCTCTTTTCAAGTATACGTGAAGGGCAGTGTTGGATCGCAGCCGTGGCGTTTGGCGGCCCCGATTGTGTTCGCGGGCCATTACCGCGAGATGGATCGTGAGGTGGTTATGGGAAGAAAAATGACATCGGGGGTTGAAAGCTCGTTCGAATCGCCAATTTTCGAATTCAATTGGAGACTCCCAAATGGATGCCACTTCCTCTCCTTGATAGCAGGAGCCACTGAGAGCAAGAATGGCGTAAGTCATATGTGTACAGAGTATAAGTAATGAAGGTTTTGTTGTATAACAACCAAATTTTTATTGGAAGTTCAGGACTCTTATTTAGAAAACAGAGCAATCGTCAAAAAAAATTTAAGTGTATTCAAAAGTATTTTATAGTTGAAAAAAGTTGATGGACTTGTTCCCTTTTTTTCAACCTTATGGAATTTCAACCCAAGAAAAATCTTAAAAAAACAACACTTAAATTGATATTTGAATTATATTTCTGTTTAGTTCACAACACAAAAGGGAGAAATAGAAAGACTAGGACAAATAAAAACTCAAAAAAATTATGAAACTAGGTCATTAAGGCAGTATCTATGGAGTAAGTAAATTTGTTTCAAAACACGCAATCGTCTACTTATTTTAAAAGATTGTGTTTTGATATTCTACACAAAAATGTGTAAATCCAGTATGTTTATCTTTTTTTTCAACCTACATTCCAGCATTTAAAGCAAAATATTGCTTATGATAATTTTTTCCCTACATATATAAAAATTTTAGCCAGTTCGGCACTAGAAAGTTTTCTGCAGCTCTTCGTTTATTTCCGTCAAAGAGACGGAAATAATCCAGGACTCACCGACGAGGAGGTGGCTGCAGTTCGAGTCCCGCCCCCCACCCCCCCAAAAAAAAAGATTTGCCCAAAGTTAAAACTTTTAAAACAAAAAAAGTTAGCCAAAAGTTTAAAAACCAAAAAAAAGTTGAGCAAAATTTAAAATTTGAAAAAATAAAATAAAATTTATAAAAGTTAAAGAAGTTAGATAAAAAAATTTCAATTTAAAGTTAATTTAAAGCGACATACTTTTCTGTTAAACCCCTGAACGAGCACCGCCCAGCTCCAAAAGGGATTTTGTCCCCAGGCGATGCTTGTCTCATCATCTCCGCCATCTTTCGTTGTGAGCGTGGGACTCTCTCAGCCCCAAAATCAAAACTCTCACAAAAGAACATCATCATAGGCTGTTGAAAGCAATGATTGAGAGGCATTACCAGGTCTTGTTGTATTCCTTCAACTGCACCAAACTTCTCTCTGCTCTTTTGGGGTTTCGCAGCAAACGAGAATGCTCGGAGTAGAGTCCTTGCATCTTGTGGTGGAAATCCCGCCTGAGCAGCTGCTCTCGTAGTCTCAGATCCTTGCGCTCGCTCTTCTTCTGGGACAGGAAGAGCCCCCTGGACACCACCAACAGGTCCTCTTCCTCGATTCCCTCAAATTTGTTGAGACTCGGAGTCTCGGAAACTAGGTATTTGATCGCTTTGAAGCGATCTTTTTCAGTGTTGCACCAGTGGCGCGTTACAGCGAGCCTGTGCAAAGGGGTGCCAGGTTCTCCACCTTTCCTTTTTGTAGGCGAAGGTGGGGATTTGGAAGATCCTGAGATGGTTCCAGTACCTTTTTCAACTTTTACTGGAACAGGAGGAGCAGGTCGATGAACATTGCGTACTGGAATAGGGGGTGCAGGTCTATGAACTCTGCGTTCCCTCTTCCTTCCGCAGCAACAGCAGCACAGATTTGACAGCAGGTTGGCCAGTCTAGACCTAGACCTAGGCCTTTCGGCCGCCGTTCCTTGGTCTTCAACTGGTTGCTGAACAGCACCAACACCAGCTGCTGAGTTCTCACGCCCACAACAGAAGATGGCAGAGATCATCCTACGGAGCTTTGAAGGCTCTCGTCCTACTGGTGCCCTAGCCCCTCTATAATCGGAGAGGTCGATAGCCTCTTCTTCAAACATATCGGATTATATTCCGAAATAAAAAAAAATCAGTTAAAAACCCAAAAATCGCAAGTTTTAAGCAAGTGAAAAAAATCGCCTTCACTAATAGCTTTAAAACTCAATATGAGACTCAATATGCTTTGTTGAGAATTCCAAGGAAAGGGAGCATTGTTGTAACATTTTGAACAAAGAGTGCATTGTTGGAAAAGGTTATTCCAATAATGAGAAAATTTGAGTTAAACAAACGCAATGTGCAACAATACTGCATTCACTTATTAACTTATACCACCATATCATTACTCTATATATGCTTTTTATAAATATTTAAAACGCAACAATGTCTGATATAAAAGTAATAGCAATTAATATAGACGATCTCTTATTTAATTTTATTTTTACATATTTAAAAAAAAATTAAATATTTTTGAAACACACATTCAAATAAAACTTAAGGGGGGAGGGGGTTTGCTATTTCCTTATTTTTCCTGACAAGGGGGAGTATGAGTGATGCTTACGTAAGATGTTACAAACACTGCATTTTCGAAAATCTCTTGTTTCTTGCATAAATAATTTCAAAATTCAACCAAAAATAATTTTTACAAGAAAAATGAACTAGGGAAAAATATATCAAGCATTTTTCACAAGGAAAGTTTTGACGATCGGTTAAGTGTTCATGGAGAACAATGGAATATCAGATATCTAAGCATTATAATAAAGATTTTGTACAAAAAAAAGAACAAGGGGGGGGGGTCGGGCAGTTTTCTTACGTAATTACGAGAGGGGGGTTGCGGTTTTCTTACTTTTGCTGACAAGGGGGAGGGGGGTTCAAAAATGACCAAAAACTTGCTTACGTAATATTTGAACAGTCCCCATGGGTTCCTGTATACAATTCTGAATCCTTACGATGTACCCTACCTCCTGTATAAGTTTATCTCATAATTATTAATACACTCTGCGTGTTTCCAATTTCTCCTCTTTTTGGACTTAGACCACTTTCATGCTGAACAAGCTCAACCGTTTGGGGATGTTAGAAGCACGCGCCTCTTCCGGTCGATTACATCTCTTGGGTCTTTTTTTTCTCACAAGCAGAGGGAGGTTAAGGGGGTGTTTCTCATAGAAATCCGTATGTTGCTAATGGTGATAATGTGGTTTTATACGGTTAAATTTCCACTAGCAGAAACGTAGATAAGGTAATAAGTAAGTTACGAGCAATTCTTTCTTTGTTTCCTCCTGAAAAATCATCTACAGAAAATCTGCTATTCTTCTTGTTTGAGAATTTACCAAATTAAATTTCGAATTCATGGAAATTCGTGTCTCAAATTTTGTAAAAATGACAAGAAATTAAAATTAAACTATAGGTAAGAAATTATAAAGTTCACCCAATACAAAAGGAAGAGAATGTTATATTTAGATTTTAATAATAAGTACTGCAATGAGAGAAATTTTGGAACTTCAACCACTGTTTCTCTTGCTCTTCTGCATCCTCTATATAAAGCCTATCCTCTTTCTGCATCCTCTAGATAAGGATGACACCAAATTTTTATGGTTGTCATCGATATAACTGTATAATTTTAAACATTATAGTTTGCAATTTTTGGCAATATTTCTATTACTTATCGTTTTAAACAGCTTGGCGATAGTTAACGGAATTGAACCGTGTTTTGATGTAGAAAAGTTCATCGCTCATTAACCCCATAATTGATATCTTTTTGCTCTTGCTTCTGATGGAACATCCTTTGGGGAGGGATTGCCATCATCCGAATAATCCCTTCGTGATGTCTTCATTAGTTGGCATGCCTCCCATGGAGCCCTGATCGTTAATGGGCAGGGATTGCTCTCCCCCTGCTGCGCAGGCGCCAATTTCCGTAATTGTTGCAGGCGGAATCGGTAATAGTAGCTTTGAATGGGGGTAATTGAATCCTCATTTCCATCAGCTTAAAGATTTCTAATTTTTTTGAAGGGTGGGGAGTCAAAAACCCTGGGGAAAATAAGTATCATTTGAGGACTTCATGCTTTATATCTTTGAATCTCTTAAAGAAAATATCTTTAATTTCACACCTACCCCACTAAAAATAATCTGAAGATTTTCTTAAGAAAAAGCCACTTTCTACAGAAATTCTCAAGTTTTTTAGCAGATTTACCACTACCTTTAAATTGTCTTCAGAATTTTTGAAGAAAATTTGCAGACATTTTAAAGACATGTTGTATCTTTAAACTGTCTTCAGAATTTTTGAAGACAATTCACAGACATTTTAAAGACCTGTTGTATCTTTATATAATCTGCAGAAATATTGAAGACAATTATAAAGACATTTTTTAGAATGATCAAAATCTTTCCTGCTTGAAATGAATTGCTTTCACAGAATCTTATTTTATAAACATGATATTTTCTGCAAAATATTTGAATCTTTAAATATTCTTTAGATAGAATATACCAAGCCTGGAATTTATTGAAATATATTCCAGGTTTGCGGATCACTTCTTGTTGAAGAATATTTGAAGATTTAAATATTTTGGAGAAAATCTTCAGAAAAAAAATCTGCAGAATATCTGCAGTTATTTGAACATTTTCATTTTCAAGACAATCTTAAGAAAACATAATCTTAAGATTTTCTTAAGAACATTATCTTAAGATTTTCTTCAGAATGAAGATGTTCAAATAACTGCTGATATTCTGCAGATTTTTTTAAAGAAAAAGTGAAGATTTTTTTCAGTAGGGTATCTTTAAATGTATCGTTGCCCATACAGTCACTCCAGAAAGTATTCTTACACTCAACAAATTTGCACTAGTATATACCTCCTATTACGGCTCAATTCCACGGGCAAAATCCAAACAAAAATTATCCTAACATAGTACTATGTTATTCTTCATTATAATCTACCAAATAAAAAGAGCAAAAAATGTATCAGAACAGTTAGAAAAAAAATTATTTAAAAAAATGAAGCGATTTGAAAGCCCAAACAAATATTCGGACAGCCATGAACTTAACATGGCATCATTGCATTGCTGAAAAGTATATTTTGTTCCTATTCCTAATTTAAAAGCACGTGCATGCAAATTTTTTCTTGAGGTTCATAATACCAATAGCTTTCAAATCACTTCATTTTTTAAATATTTTTTTTCTAACTGTTGTGATATTTATTTTGCTCTTTTTTTGGTAGATTATAATGAAGAATAACCTACTATGTTAGGATAATTTTTGTTGTGATTTTGCCCGTGTGTAATTTAGCCGTAATAGAGTGTTTTCAGGTGACGTCACAACCGGTTTTCTTTTAACTGTTGCTAAGGCGGTTTTTAGGTATGGGATCACGTGATTGCAAATGCTCCAATAGAAGAATTCCACGACTAGTCATTTTCTGTAATTGTTAACCTCTGTAGGGCAAAAAACTGTAACCCTTCTGTTGCTAAGGGCGTTGTTAGGTCCGAGTCATGTGATTGAAAATGCTCTGTAGGAGGTATACTAGTGCAAATTTGTTGGGTGTACGAATACTTCCTGGACAGACTAGAGTTCAGAATCTGCCAGTCAAAACACCAAAATTCAATGAAAGAAAGAGATAATAGAGAGAGAGAAAGAGAGATGTCAACCCATATTCTCCCAAATATCCGAATTAAAACGAGCATTAACGTCTGCGAGAAAGCCATTCAATAATAATCACGCGTCGCGTCGTAAAGCAAAACCCACTTCTATGAAAAAAAAAGCGAGTTGCCCAACGGCGCTTTTTTTTCTTAATACGTTATTTGCTTTCGATAAAAGGCGTGTGGTTGTGGCTTCAGGGTGTTTGACAGCCGCGTGGGCCGCGTCCGCTGAAAAGTGGACTTGGAAAATCGCGGAAGTGATTTTTGGAACTGTTATTTTTGTTGTTTGCTGGGGAATGGAGCGCATAAAATCTGTTGTTTAAGTACCATGTGATATAGACAAGAAATGAAACGACCAGGAATAAGGACTAAAAAATGGAAATGTGAAATGTCAACTATGTTTTTTCTGGTAGGAAAATCTTGAATTTTCGTCTTCGGATGAAGTTTACAAGAAAACGATATGCTGTGACTTTTAGAAAAATTCTCTGAGGGTCCGTTCATATAACGTGAGAACCTTTGCTATATGCTTATTTTTCCTGACAAGAGGGGAGGGGGAGTATGAGGGATGCAAACGTAAGATGTTACAGACACTGCATTTGCGAAAATCTCTTGCTTCTTGCACAAATAATTTCAAAATTCAATCAAAAATAAATTTCACAAAAAATTTCAAGCATTTTTCACAAGGTAGGTTAAGTGTTCATAGAGAACAATGAATTTCAGAAATCTAAGCATTACTAAAGATTTTGTACAAAAAAAGAACAAAAGGGGGGGTCAAGCAGTTTTCTTTCCTAATTATGAGAGAAAACTTGCTTACGTAATATTTGAAAGGCCCCTGAGATATTTAGATATTTTTGGTTCAATTATATCAACATAAACTCCTTATCATTGCCTTTTTTAAAAGAATGTAGTTAATGGATTGAGTTCAAATTGACTAAAGAATTTTTATTAAAATCTGATTTAATTGTGGAAGGGTCCTCCTTTCCCTTTGGATTTCCACCTAGGTTTTGCAATTGTAAAGACCGAGGTAAAATCTGATGTTAAAATATCCTGTGATTTAGTAGACAAGATTGAAATTGGTGAAAAAATCACAAATGATAATAATTTGACATTTTGTGCTCTGAACTATTCGTTTAATTCGTTAATAATTTGTTCGTTGATAACTATGTAGTCCTAATTGAAGTATTTAAAACGATTCCCTAGGATGTATTTTGCAACTTTTATGTTCTTAAAGAAAAATATGGGAGTGGAACACTAATAAATTAATGACTCATTTTTCATGATAGGTATTAAAACTGAACTTCAAAACAGAGCCTGATTTCTGGGAGGGCATTCGGGGCACTTGCCCAGGGCCCCCAAAATGCTTATAAGCTAAGAAATTGTGAAATATTAAGTGTAAAATAAACTTACTAAGCTTATAAAGCTTTTGAACAAACCATTTTTACGAATATTGTTTTAAGATAACTGATTTTGTTATTAAAACTCAAATGAATGTAAGTTTTATTTTAAGACATGTCGGGGGCCCCCAAATGGGTCTTTTGCCCTGGGCCTCCAAACTTGTACGTCGGGCCCTGCTTCAAACGGGAAATAAAGAAGCTTTTTAAGGAAATTTCACCTTCAATTTTTTTTAAGGATTTTGATAACATTAAGCAATATATTGATCACATAAAACGATACATTTTGCGTTAATTTAAATAGGAGTGATCGGGACCGGTCAATTTCGGTAACATTAGCATTGATCACAATAATAACATCACCTTTACCTTTATTGAGAAATATGTCAAAATGTTGGGCATTTTCTAAAAAGTACCACTCAAGATCCTCTTTTGGTATCGCTGGGGGGTATCTGGGTCCTCCCCCAAAAAATTTGTTTGAAATTTGACTTGTAAACAATAGGATTTTAACTCATTTTGAGTACTTTATGGGACTTTTTTTCGTACTTATGAGTGATATTTTGGGTCCAAGGGGAGCACTATCCAAAATGCCCCTGGATCCGCCACTGCCTGTAGTATTGTCATTTAAAATCACCCCAACCGCAGTACATAATTCATTTATCCGGACCCTGTGTTCGTTGTCCCTTCATTTCAATTTCCGACCAATTAGGATCCTTCTGGTCCGGTGACCTCTCTCTCTCTCTGTCTGAATGGGGCCGGTTGTAGTAAGAGTCGTAGTGCGTAGGTAGGTTTCCATTCATTCGTTTTGTTGCTGGCCGTAACCGCACTTGCCGCTCTGCGAATTTAATCCGCATATCCAGATGTGTAGGAATACTCGGACATGTGTGACATGATAGTGTCATCACTTGACCCACTTTCTGCAAAGATCGGCATGGATACGATTGATTTATCAGGTGAGCCCTAAAGATGCTTATCAGTTCGATTATTTTGAAACTATTCAAATAATAAGTTGTTATCAAGTTTTTGTTTGCACTTAAAAAATGTTTTTGGGGTATATTTTTAATACGGTTTTGTTTGCTTGAGTATTGTTTAGCTTAACATTGAATGCTTAGATTTGATATTATTTATCGGATATTACTGATAGAAATAATATAGAGTCAAGATAGAAATAATATGCCACATTTGCTGTTATTTTAAAAGTAGGTTTTTCGATTGTTATTTTGAACATGATTTTTTTCGACAAAATAATCAACTATTGAAATCCTTTTAAAATTTTGTATTTTCCGGTTGCATTTGACCTGCACATTTTAAGTAATTTTAATAAAGATTCTCTTTATTACAATTTATCGAAGGAATTGATATTGTTTTTATAAATCGGTCTTATAATCCTGTATGTTTGGGTTACGTAAATATTCCAGTGTTTGCTGGTACCAGTATACCAGTAAATGATAGTTGTAAAATAGTATTTAAGAAATAATTTAATTTTACTTTGTTGTTATGTCAGTTTCTAATTAGAACTGAATTTTTGGTACCTATTAAACAATTTTGAAGTTTAAATTAAATTATTTCTTTAATTTTTATTCTCCATTCATTACCAAGTGCTGTTATGGGGAAAAAAAACTATCAGAGAGAGTTATTCCAAAAATCATTGACTTCTTTTTAAGGGATTAATATTTTTTTTGACTGTTGAAGTACTTTATCGTAGTTATTGTGGGTTCCATGTTATCCTATTTTTATTATAATTTCCCCCCGAAATATGATGTTATTCCAGGAATCTAAAAATATAAGGGGAATAAAAAGAATTTTCTTTCTTTATTATACCGAGTGCAGTAAAGACCAAACCGTAAACCTACCTGACCGTAAAATAAAGTATAAAAACTTTAATTAAAAAGATACAAGTATGCAAAATTCACTGCATTTCAGGATTGTATTCTTATTTATTTTATCAAATTTATTTTGATTATTTTTGGTCAAATATATTCAATTAAACCATCCAAAATAATTCTACATTTTTTCTTATTTTTTTCCTTACCTTAAAATTTTCTTTGCTTATATTGTACGTGAAAGGAAACACAGACAGATTCTTTTTTGTGAATGGAACGTCTATAATCCTGCTCGTTATGAAATAATGGTAATTATTGGGGATACGACTGATGTCAATACATTTTTTTTTCATACGTAAATGGCATAATACCTTAGCATAAGTGAAATTTATAATTATGAAAAGTGGTAAACGTGTTTTATCTGTGTTTCTGAATATACAAGCCATTGATCAAGAAATCATTTGCATTAACCATTTGCATGTGAAGCCTGTTATTAGACTTGTTTTCCTTCTAGAATCAACACTTTCTTTCTTTCTTTTGTGGTCCAAATCGGCCCTTTGTATTGCTGCGAGCGAGTTTATATAATTAATATATATAGAGATCACTTTTCAAACACGTTCATTCTTAAGTTTATCAATTAAATTTGGAATTTGAAAAAGTTGCAAATGTGCAGGGTTTTTTGATTTTTTGATAACTAAAAAAGCACAAAACTACAAGAAAACACTAGAAAACTCGAAAATTTGCGAACTTTTTTTTTTGAGGCCTGAAAAAGTGCTATTTTCACAAGCTATTATCTCCTCGAATATTCACGATATTTTCATGAATTCTTTTTTCAGTTAGTTTTTCATAACATATGCAACAATACTCTCGTTGAGGTTTTTGTTCTATCTCCTTTCGTTTTCAATTATTTTTTTAACTTTCATATTTCACCACTAGGGGAGTCATCTCAATAGATTTTCCAGGGTCACTTACCTAGCGTTAGACCTTACATCCATGACCCTAGGAGACGTTGTTTCTAAATAAAATCCGTGAAAGGGACTTTTGAGACACCCCTGTATAGAAATGACTTTTCAAACAAGTTCATTCTTAAGTTTATCAATTAGGTTAGTTTCCTTTAAAGTTTTTTTTTCCCTATAAATTGTCACGTCAGCCAAATAAAGGGGATATTTAGTTAGGTAATTAAACTTTTGTTTCGGGAGGGGTTTCGACCAAACATTTTTTCTGAGGTACCTATACCTATACTTACCTTACGAGCGCATTTTATATTAATTTTGGTGAACTTAATTTCAAAATTTTATAAAAAAAAAATTGTGAATTCTAAGTAAAATTAGAGGGTCTGGGGTCCTTTCCAGAAAATTTTGGAAAATTTCCCCTCATAAAACTTAGGAAAAATTCGTTCTTTTTGTGAAAAATTTTTAAAAACTAAATTCTTTCAATCAACATAACCATTTCCCAATCAGTTCATATCTTTCAAACCCAATTCCGCACGAATATTTCACTCTTTTATCACACCTGTAAGGACAAACACCTGTTGAAGATTCCTCATAATCTCCTCCCCGGGAGCTGCTCTTGCATCAGCTTCCGTTCCATTCAAGACAATCGAATAAAGGGGCTGAGAGGTGTTCGTTTGCGGTGGGGCCCTCTCGCCCCCTCCTCACCGCATCTTAAGAACGTTCCATTCCTCGCTCTTTTATCGTTTGCTCCTCCGTTTCCTGTTGCGTAGGCGTATGTTTGTTGCTCTGTGTTATACGGCCACCTGTTAACTGCTGTGATGGCAAAAAGTCGTAATATCCGATTTAGTGGGGTTTTCTCATGTTTAGTCATTGATAGGTTGCGAAAAGTTTGATGAACTGCTTGCATGAGGTCTTGTATGGTTTAAAAAGGGAGCTAACAACAACCATTACCATATTATCTAAGACTAACAACTTTTGTATGAAAAAGATAATTCTCGATTCGAATGATTTCTCTATAATTTTTTTCTTTTTCAAAGTCAAGGTGAGAATTTCAAGTAATGCATGTTACGTATTATTTTTAAGGCTGTTTTTCGTTGTTAAATCCGTAATATTTAGACACACTGCAATACGCTACTGAGGATTTGAATAATAGAGCAACAATATATTATGTTCCGAAAGAAATTTTTGGGAATTAAGATACTTTATCTTGGTTACAACAGTTACAGCTCTAAATTTATTTTTGCACCTGGGAGAAAACCCAAAATTATACTTCCTCTTAGGCGTATTTAATAGGTTTAATGTACCTTTTTAATGCATTTTTAGATAGGATTCGAATCTTGATGAACTAAATATGAAAATTAATGTGATTAATTAAGTTATAAGTACCAAAAGGGAGATCTGGGTCCTCCTAGAAAATTTGTGGAAATTTGACCCTTAAAAACAAGGTTTTAACTCGTTTTGGTATTCCTGGTCCTAATTCTGGGGGAAGGGGCCTTATATACGCCCCTGCTACATGCTAATAAAAACATGGTGATAACTAAACTTAATAAAAATGATAAAACAATTTTGGGATTCTATTTTTAAAATTTAAATTCCTAACCAAAATTATTGTTTGTGTTTAAGAAACTTATTGACTTATAGAATTATATTGAAATTATATTGAAACTTATAGAAATGTGTTCCGCTGAAAACGTGCTAAATTAAACACCTGGTCAGACAAACCTGGACCATTAGGAATTCCTCTCAACACATTTTTTTTTCTTCGCGCTATTCAATCACAGCAGCCACCTCTTCACCCAGAGAAGAAAGTATCCATCAAGGTTCGATAAACGGAGAAAACCTTGCCCTTAATCGACATTTAGAACGGAAACTCACCTAAAAAAAAAACCGCCAACAAACAACAAAACGGAAAAAAAAAACGTTCCAACCTCACCTCTTTATTCTTTTGATATCGCCCGGAGGTGGTACTCTTTCACTTCGCCCCCGCAAAAAAAAATACTGAGATTCGTGTTCTTTTTTTCTTCTTTTATTCGCCCTTTTGGCTTTTCTATTATCTGGCATAGCTGTCGATTGAGCTGTTGAGGGTAATAGTGATGTAAGTTCGAAAATATGAAATTTGACGTAAGCGTGGGTTTTTTTGGGGTTTCATTTTTGATCAGTGCAGAGATGTGTCCAAGGAAGGGTTTTAGGGATTTATACCCCCTCCCCGAAATTTTGACATCAATATTTGAGTGTTTTTTTTTTCTTGAAAATTATGTGAATTACATCAAGGAGTGGTCCTCTTGAGTCCAAACTCTACTTTTAAGGGGGAAAATTCAAAAAGTTTTCTGGGGGAGGACCTTCAAACCTCCCTCGTAATTTTGAAATCTGTTATGCACTGTTTTTCCTTGAAAGTTCCGTGACTTACGGAGTGGTCCTCTTTGGGTGTAACCTAAAGGGTCTCAAAATGAGTTAAAACATTACTTTTAGGGGTAAATTTTGGAGCTTGGATATTGTGGAAGTGGCATAAGAAACAACAACAACAGGGGTAAATTTTCGAAATTTTTCTGTTGAAATTCTCAAAAGGGAAAACATGTGCTGAGCAGCAAAAAGGGGATGAAGGACAAAGGGATGCTGAAAAGCAGAAAGAGGTTTAAGGGATACTAGATATGAAATATAGAGGCTCAAGGGCAAAGGAATGCCGAAGAGCAAAAAGGGAATCAAGGACAGGGAGAAGAAAGATGCTAAAGGGCTACTGTATTCTTAAGAGTAGATAGATTCTCAAGAGCAAAAGAGATGCTGAAGAGCAAAATGATTGTAAGGAGCAAAGCCAAGGTTTAGAAACAGATACATTGTACAGGTGGTCCTTGGATGTTGATATACTTAAGACTAGCTGGTCCTCTAGTTTTTTCGATATGAAAACCACCGTTATTAGATAATTTTTCTAAGACGAAGCCTAAGCCTGATTAAAAACAATTTAGTGAAATTTAGCCTAAGACGAAAATTTAATAAAAATACAGTCAGTACCACAACAGTCTCAAAACTTCCTTCCCCATAGGGACCGTTACAAAAAAATATTCTGTTACTCTGTCTGAAATAAGTTAGGTGGACTTACGCCACTGTCCTTCAGAGTAGCGGGATGTGTCCAACAGTAGTTGAGAATGAGAAAATATATAATAGAAAGAACAATAAAAATATGACGAGAGAAGAGGTAGCGTAGGAGAGAAGTCGGCTTTGGCAAGGTCGCCTGTTTTTTGCGAAGGTGGAAGTTTTGTGATGATTTTACGGCGGTTGTTTTACTGGTTTCTTTTTTTTTTTCATTAATAGAGCCGAGAATTGCCTCTATAAAAACTTTTATGCTGTTTTAATCCATCTTTGATATCTTGATTGAGTTTTCTCTGTTTTCCTTTTTCTATTTCCCTATATTCAGTACCTTTTGATTGGTGTTTAAGGTGTTTTTTTTATTTATTCCATAAGCTAATCTTTTGAATCTTTAATTATAGGTAGTTTTTTTTATTTAAGGATGCCTTAAAATTTTAATATTGAGGTCAACTGAATATACACGCCATTTTATAGCATGGGAAAACTTTTATAGGAGTTGGTCATACAGAAGGCGGCATAGAAGGCGTCATATACAAGCTGACATCATAGGCGGATATAGAAGGGAAATACTGATGGGTCTGCTATGGACTTTGGGAAGGATATTTTCTTTAAAGAGACTATATAGAATTATCCTTATCCTAAAAAAAGTTGGGGTGGGGCGAATACCTGTACCAATCAATAGAGATAAGTCAAAGTGTCAACCTTGTTATTTGGGGAAGTATTTGACTTATTGGATTGATTTGATATATTGTAACAGTCCACAGTTGTAAAAACTGAAGCCACTAAGTGGTGAATCGTGTTGGTCCTAAAATTAGCCCAAGTGGAGCAGCTATGTGTCCAGTGGGCGCCGCGTGATGTCGTCACAAGAAGAAGAAGCGAAAGGGCTTTCCTCCTCCGACCGACCTTGTGTAGGCGACCTTACCTGATGCAACAGATGGGACGCCCACTCTCACTCCCTTCTAACTCTTTATTATTGTTTTTTTACGTTACAGTTATTATTATTTATATGTAAAGCAGAGTTGATACAATAGACCGATAGGGATTTAGTCATTCTGTCACATTGTCTTTCTTTATATCGGTCTTCTTAAGTAATTGTTACTCTGATGGTTCTAAAACACAGGGTTGATACTTTCTTAGGAAACTTAGTTCTTATGAGATGAATATTTTAGTTCTGATTAGTGTAGCTCACGATTTGTTGATACCGAAAGCGTCCCGTCGTCTTTCACAAAGATTCGTTCCTTTTCTTTTTTTTTTTCGAATTAGTTTTAGAGTTATTAAGTTTTAAATTTAAAATTTTTTATTGACGGTTTTGGGTTTATCCGATGAAAAAGAAAAAAATAGAATAGAAATATGATTTTTTGAAGCTGCATATTTATAATTTAAGGAGGGGAAATAAGGGTCTAATTTTGAAATTCTAATTAGTTTTTAACTTAAAAAGTTTCGGTTCTTTTTTCACTTTTTTCAGAAAGTTTATGTTTTTTACTTCAGAAAGTTGGATGTTTTTTTCTAAAAGTTGGTTGACATTTTCTCTGCTAAAGGTTATTAGTTTCAGGACTATTAGGTACTACAGTTTTTATGCCGTTGGTTGACGCATTAAAGGAAAGTTGATATTTATTAATACATAACTTCTGGTAAATTACAATAATTCCTAAAGTGAAAACATTAAGATGAAATCATTAATGAGAAAGAGAAATGGAATAATAAATGAGGTTTCCTGGGCTGGGAGCGAGCATAGGGCAGAACTCCCTATTAGAAAAAAAGGTTTTGCTGTTTTTCGAGAGGCCTCCTCCGAAATATGTTTCTTGTTCCGACCAAAAAATAATCACACAGCACTAACTCGAATAATAATCATAACTTTAGCTGCTTCGAAACCTCGTAAATCTCGCCATCCCGTGTTTTCCTCTTGCCCCACCCTACTCCCCTTTTATTCAAATGCTACAACTTGTTGCTCTAATCACCATATCGCTCAGGTGAACTCAAAACAACCAATATGCATATAGAACTCTCCAGGGGTCAGACAAGGGGTCGACTACACCGTATATAGAGTTAGGTATAGAGTGTGCTTTGAACGTGTGTTTCTGTATTGTGGAGACCGTGGCCATCAACTTTTGACATTTAGACTATCCTTGTGACAATTTCTCCGTTTGAGTTTTTTAGAACTGATTTCAGGAAACCACAGCCAACCACACATTCGGACTCTTTGTATTTGAAACTAGCTGAAATGCCCGGCCTTGCACGAGTGGAGTGTATCAATTTATTTTTTTTTAAAGTTTTCTCAAGAGTATGTCTAATTTTCTGTAACCGCTATTACTAATCATCCCGATGTTCCCAGTAGTTTTTCATATCCCGATATTCCCGGTATTTTTTCATTTCCCGGTGGTCCCGGCATTTTTTATATCCCGGTTCTCCCGGTATTTTTTATATCCCCGTTCTCTCGGTAATTTTTTATATCCCGGTGTTCCCGGTAATTTTTTTTTTATCTTGGTGTTCCTAACGCCTTTTTCATCCCGGTTCCAACTGTGTATATCCAACTAAATCCATCCTGTTTCGATGTATCTACATTTAAAAAGGCAGTTAAAACAAATGAAAGTATAGGTTGACGGTAGCCATGTTTCACCAGAGAAAAAATTTCTTCAAAAAAAGTGAAGGGACTTGAAACACTTCGTCTGCAGTTTCTTCAGAAAATCTGCAGGTTTTTTTTTTCAAGACTGCTGAAATGTCTTTCTTCACGAAATTTCGTCGCGAAATTTCTGTAGAAAAACTTCAGACTTACATGCTGAAAAGCTTCAAAGTCTTACTGCATTTTAAGACGTTTTTTTTTTAAGCTTTTGAATTTTGCAGATTTATGGAAATTTCATCGTATATCCACCAAATTTTTACTGGAAATTCCACACCCTTTTTAGAACACAGAACTATCGTCGAAAAAAAATAAGTATATTCAAAAATATTGCACAATTGAAGAAAAACTGATGGACTAATTCCCTTTTTTTAAACTTATAAAATTCAATTGAAAAAAAAAACATTTTATTCGACAATTAATATATATAATTAATTTTCTCCTTATAAGTTCACAGCATACAAGTTGAAAACAATGGAGCCAAACATTGACTGGTATAAAAAATTGTAAAAATTGGTATAAAAAAGGTAAAGGTCTGGTCTATGGTCTTCCTATAATAAAGTAAGTCCAAAAAAAAGGGGGTTTTTCCCCCAATTTCATCATGATTTCCCTCTCACCATGATGAGTAACCATACTAAACTGCCCTCTATACTTGGCATTACTCTACGGTCTACACCCACACCTGAAAGTGGGGCGCCATATCCTGGGGGCAGGACCATCCCCACTCACAGCTGGTGTGTGATGTCGAACACATTTTTGCTCTTTGTCTTTCGAATTAGCGTAATTAGTTTCGCATAATGCATCGGCATCAGGGGTCACGAGGGGGCAGCGATGAAAATTAAATCGAACTGTTTTGGAACACGTTTGAGGTGAGGTGGGATCGTAAATTCGTCTGTCCCTTTCGACTATGGAAGCGTTTAGTCTTCATCTGGAACGGGGTTATGGTGCTTTAAGAGAAATTCTTTGTTAGGTTTCTTGAATTTTATCTGTTATTATGGTGTTGAATTTCATTGAATTCTGCGTTTTGTTTCAATTAAATTGGGGATAATTCTTACTAATTTTAATTTTTTTTCGAGTGCCTCCTCTCCGGTTTTTGATGGTAATATTCTGAACTACATTAAAAATCAGAAAGTTCCTTTAAAAAGTGTCAATTAAATTTGTCATCAAATGGACCACTGTGACAAAGACAGAAAATAAGAAACAAGAATTCTCGTTTTTGTTTTATTCGTCCTCTACGAAAGTTTCGCCAACTCTGAAATTTCCGACCCCCACACAAATTAATCCCTAAAGCGAAGATGAAACAGGAAACCAGGGGGTACGAAATTTCAGAGTTGGCGAAACGTCCACAGCACCGTTTTATTTTGTCTTGTTTCACTATTCATGATGTTTTAAATTGATAATGAATAAATTTGATTTAAAAAAAAAAGATTTTTTTTGTTGCAAAAAGTGGGTTAATAGTTTAGAACTTTCCTAATTGATAGAATGTAGGAAAACGGAAAACGTGATTTTATCAGCAAAAATGTATCTTCTCATCTTAGACTTGTCTGTGTCGTCACTACTGATGCAGCCATGACTGTAAAAAACTCAATCTGTCCTGAAACAGTTGAGACTCAAATGGGCTGTTTCGAATGAAAATGGTGTAAATCAAGGGCCGTAACCAGACTTTTGTTAAGGAAGGAAAATTATTTCTAAGGTACCTCCATTTAAATATTTTTATACGTTAAGTTCTATACTAGACTGCAAGAAAGTATAGTTCTCAGCGCGATGTCTGAATTTTGAGTGAAATTAAGAATTTCAATTTAGAAATACGATTAGTTTGTTGAACCCATGTAATATATAGCGTCTTTTTATCACGATTTGCGTACCTACCGAAACTCCTCCTAGAAACCCAACAGGCTTTCTGTTTACTCAGTTTTTCCTTCGGCGTAATGACGTCATAGGGTCAAGAAACAATGCAGTTTTAGTATAGATAATTTCTACATAGTATGTATCACAATTTTTGTTCGCTTATTTGGAAAGTTTTGTAAACAATGGGAATCCTAAGTAAAATTTGGAGGTCTGTGGGTCCTCCTGCTGAAACATTTGGGAATCCCATAAAAGTTGTGTTTTGACTCATTTTGAGATCCTTTGGGTTTCACCCGAAAAGGACCACTCCTTTTGTAAGTCACACAATTTTCAATGAAAAAAGCAGAATAAAAATTTATGTCAAAACTTCGGAGGAGGGATTGGAGCTACCCCCACGTGGATACGGCCTTGGTTTAAGTCCCGTAGAGATAATCATGGAATTGAATTTCTAAAAAAAAAAGTTATCTTTTTTCATAACATAACAAAGTAAAAAAATCTTTGAAAAAAAACCATATGCATCACCAAACGGAATATATCCCGTTCAGATGACAGATATATTTCAATTTACATAACACAATAAATAAAATTTAACTTAACACAACGAACTTTCCTTGCAATAATTTGTTTGATAACTGACTGTTCAATAAAACTGGCCTGTAAGTGCTATTTCTGCACACAGGACCACCACAGTTTCCGTTTTAAAAAAAACCCTTCAAATATCCTGTAGACATACACCGCTGTCACTCTGAGCAGCTCCAGTGACGATTGTGACTTACGGCCCTTCCCCTCTCATTAGAACAGCAACTGGTGTCATCAATTACGATTTGTCCGCCGCAGAATGTTCCTGTGTCCATCACAGAAAAAAATGTCACGACTCTGGGAAAGTGCAATACTATTTCGCAGAAAAGAAATTGGGGAATTTTTAAGGTTACGTCGCTAAATTTTCTGAAGTTTTATACACCCCTGCTTCATGTTTGTCTCAAATTGTTACATTTCTCAGATTCCCTTTAAAATTTAACCAAAATTTGAATTTTAAAATTTTCTACACATTTTTGTGAGACTGTAATGATTTGGGAGATTAATGAAACAGTTGCTATAGCAACATTACTTTTAATTAACAACTGCTGTTAACTCTGTTCTATTTCCTATTTTGAATTTATTACTGGACTTGAGATTGGTGCAGTTGATGGTTCTGATAAAAAAATCATATTAAGGGGCCTTTCAAATATAACGTAAGCACTTAAGGGGGGATGGGGTTTGATATTATTGCTTATTTTTCCTGACAAAGGGGGAGGCGGAATATGAGTGATGCTTACGTAAGATGTTACAGACTCTTCATTTTCGAAAATCTCTTGTTTGTTCTTGCATAAATAGTAATTTCAAAATTCAACCAAAGAAATAAATTTCATTAAACTTTTCATAAGGAAAGTTTTAACGATAGGTTGTGTTCATGGATATCAATTAATTTTAAAAATCTAATCTAATTAGTAAATAATAAGTAAATAATCTAATCTAATAAGTAATAATCTATTTAGTAAAAAAAAAGTCGGGCTGTTTTCTTACGTAATTATGAGAGAGGGGTTAAGGTTTGCTTATTTTTGCTTACAAGAGGGAAGGGGGTCAAAAATGACCAAAAACATGATTACGTAATATTTGAACATCCGCATTATGTAATAGTAATACACGACTTAAAAAATGACCCATTTCACTTGACAAAGGCAATATATGAAACTCCATTAGTGCTTCATTTGAATAATGACCGTTAAATGATCTTCGCAGAACAAGTGCTGATACGAAGAAAAATTTCACCGTTTCATTGCACTTTACTGTTAGTTCCTTGCGATCCTAAGGGTAACAACAAGGTAGTATTGCATTGAAATTTACCTTGAAAGGTATCAGTTAGTTGACAGTATCTGAATTCACTTTTAGAACTATCTCTTAGAACACTGGTTAACTCTCTTTAAACATTATATATAATCTCTGTAATTATATATAAATTATAATATATCTCTGCAGAATGATTGCAAATTTTAGTTATCATTCGCATCAAGTTTTAATAGTTATTAAAACTTTCTACTACTCAGAACTCTCCAGTTGAAAATTTGGAAATTTTAATGAGAATTCTTTCTCAACTAATAAGACGCTGGATCCGGCCCTGATGTTTTCTTTAAACTTTTATTACTTTGACACGCGATACGAAAACAGTTCGTCCTACTTTCTTGTTTTGAGAAATATGGCACATCGAGCAATATTTTGTGGTTTCGGGACAACAGGGGACCATTATATCGACGAAAAGACAGTCAGTCCTTGACACGGTTTTGGAACGGAATCATACCCGGAATACCGTTGTTAAATCTTTAACAACCTATGGAATGTTATGTGTAATGAAAATTAACTAGGTGTACGTGAGAATGATTTTCAGCATCCGTATGCCCACTATTAAAATGAGTTTTTCAACGGAATGACTTAAGGGGACGCGGTACCATTTAAGCCAAAATCTTTAAAATCATTATTATTTAATACTTCTTTCTATTATTATATGTATTTTCTTTATGTAAAACAGATTCCAAACTCAAAACACCTTAAAATTAAAATTTTATAAGTTTTTTTTAAAAATAAACTTAAATTTTAAGAGGTGTTTTCAAAATGCTACTCCTCCTAGAATAATGAACATACATTCTTGAAATTTGGTTTCCAAATACATCAAACTATGTGTAACAAAAGATAGCATCAATTAAGATTTATAGTGGTTTGAATTCTGAAAATATTGTTTTTTCTGAATCACTAGCTAAAAAAGCCCTAAAATGCTAAAATTCTAAATTCAGTATTTTTTTAAAAACAATCTACAATTTTTATCGAAAAACAAAATGCTATCTTTTGTTAAACACACTTCCAACAATACTCAAAAAAAATTCAAGCAATTTGGTCCAATAGATAAAAAGCCTTAGCATTTTAAACAATGAAAAAGTTGTTCTGAGTAAAAGGACTTTGAAGTTTGCATTAGCCATAGAGACCTTAATACTTTCACGTATGAAATCAACTGCAATTTGGATATTTTTCAATGAAAAGTTTTAAAAATTCGTAGGATGATAGAAGAATGCATATATAGATTAATTTCACTTAAATTTTTTTTCGTAATTTTGTCAAAACATGGTACTGCGTCCCCTTAATTTCATTCTATTAAGTCAGCGGTTCTCAAACTGTGGGGCGCGCCCTCCTAAGGGGGTTCTCCTTTCTATCTCTAAAAAAACCCTCTGTTTTGGGAGATAACAAGAACTAAAATTGATTATGAATGTTATTACTAGACAGCGACATGTGATTTCGAAAAAAAAATAAATAAAGATTAGACACTAAACATCTTATTACCAGGAAACAATATAGAAATCTTTTAATTTCTCAATTAAATATTTCAAAGCCGAACTTTTTCCAAATCGAAATCCAATCAAATATAATAAGTTATTGTCGAGATCTTTCTGCAAAATACTAAAACGAAAAAGCAGGCATTTTTTTAATCCTAATTACATAACCCTCATCATGATGAAAACACTAAAACTTGAAAACACGTTTAGACTCACATCAGACAAAAAAAATCTTTGCTTTTCTCTTATAAAATAGATAATTGTACAGAAATGGGAAAACTGATTGGTTTAAAACTTTTTAAAACTAGATTTTAGCTATCTGAAATCGATTAGTTTTTGCATTAGTTAAGAGTGCGTTGAAAATACTACTAATAATAAAAATATGTTATTGAGGGAAATTTTAATTATGGAGCGGAGTAGATTGCTATTAGTTGATTTAATTATTATTTCAGCACACGTACACTGACTTGTTTTTATTATCAATCAATGGATGTCTTACTTAATATGAACTAATATTTCTTTTTGAATACGAGATCTTTGCTTATTTATAATCTTGTGTTAATTAGAAATCTAATAAGATAATGAATGCAGATATATCTTGGTTGGTTAGTTTGGTAATAGCTCTTCGAAATTTAGACTCTTGCGTTTTATAAAAATCAAAGTTATAATTTGAACTTAAAACACTACATTAAGGTTTTTGGGTACATTTGACTTGGTTTTTGCTATGCTATAATAATACAAGAGCCACTTCTTCCACAGTAACGCGGAAGTAAAGTAAGATGTTATAGTATACGAAAAATTAGGTTAAATGTTTGTTTCAAAGTGTAACATCTCAAATGGGGGGTTAGGGTTCAACCCCCTCTGAAATTTTTGCATAAATTAGTATACTGTTTCTTTCATTGAAAGTTCTGTAACTTACAAGGAGCAAGCAATCGTCTTCTGGTATAAACCTAAGCTTTTCAAAATGGAATAAAAATTCTTCTTTGAGGGAATAGAATAGGGTTCTTTTTAACCAATGGGGGCTGGCACTGGATTTATCATCCTTGACCCCTGAACTGGTTTACTGAATTGCACTGGATCGCCCTATTCTACTCAGAATTGCCCAGCGGGCACCTGTGAGCCACGGAGGTTAAGTACTACTACCCACGCCACACATACACTCGCTCGCACAACCCCTTTTAACAGTGGGCCACATTCATTCATAACACAAAAACGTACAGCTTCGCAGTCGAATGCTCTGACCATCACTAGGACACTACGTCAGCGGGAATAGTAGAAAAGTAATTCTACTTTTGTTTATTAATTGACAACGAATAAAAAAAAGCCTTTCCGACCGAATCAAAGAAACGTCCATTTATCATGTCGCTGAGTGCGGACACCCGACACCGAGGGCGCTGTCATCCACCACGGATTGATGGGGTTGAGGAGCGCTAATGAGCGGGACGGTCCGGGAATCTTAAGTGGGTCCTCTCTCCTCTTCCTTGTTTGCAAAGAGGGAGGACACTTCTGCTGCCGCGATTAGTACCGCTCGCGATGACGCAAGCGATTTTGTGTGATGACCGCACTTTGTCTTTTCCTCGGAGTAGGTTAGAGACACGCTTATTCCAAAACGCGCAAATATTCAAGATTCGTCCAGTTTTTTGTCCTGTATGGCCAAATTTCGTTACTTCTAGTTGCAGTCTCTCATCTTCATCCCTCTCATTCTCTCGCTTTTTTTCATCCTCCTCAATACCTTTATCCCCCTCTTTCTCATCCCCTCATCTTCATCCAAAACTCGTCTTTATTTCTCTCATCTCCATGATCTTTTCATCCTTTTTATACCTCTCTTATCTTTATCCATTATATTTTCTTTATTTTCCTAATTCAAACCTCGAGTTTTTTTCTGTTATTGTCTAGTGGTTTTGCCATTTCTCTAAGTAACAACGTGAAAGGTGATTTTATTTTTCTTAGATAAGTTCTTCTAATATAAGTTATGAGTATGACGAATGGCGACTAAAAGGCTAAGTTTTTCCATTTATAGGTGTAACGTATGTTGTACGTACACATTTGAAAACAATTTTCTTATTTTTGGCTCAAAAAAGTAAATTTTTTCGTTATAGGTTACTGATTTTCTGCTAGAACTATTTTCCCGAAAAAAAATTACAAAATGTTAATTATTAATTAGGAAATAATGTCCAAATTAGCATGATTTTCAAACAGTGCTAATTCAAATTTTTTTAGAAACTCAATTCTGGCTGTAAATAGTTCCTTTAACTGTACTTAATATGTTACCAACGTTGGAAAAGTCTCGGCGTAAAGGTAAAGTTAAAATAAAAGGTAAAGTTTTTCCGTCACTTTAATGTGTCATTATTGCAAAAATCTCTACAAATTAGTTCTAGCCCTGGTTTGTACCTTTCAGGGGTGCTACTTTTCCAAATTTCCAAAGCCATAAAGAGGGTCAGCGGGCCGCGTATGTTGTTAAGGTCTACCTCATATACAAACGATTTTTGTTGAGTTAAAACAAGCCCGTTCTTTGGCTCCTCATGTATTAGGCCAGCAGCTCAAAGTAGTCTTAATTAGCAGCAGTACATGAATACGAATTAAACCACCATTCCGGCTGATTGATACCGTTCGAACGTGAGACCTCATTTGGAATGCACCGCAAGGTGGTTGATGATAGATCAGGCTCTGAAACAAAAGAAATGGGCTTTTCAAAAAGAAGGAACTGAGGTAATTTTTTTTTTAAAAAGAAAGTTTAAACAAAAACCGAGTTAATTGGGTGTTAGGCTTCTGTCTAATTAAAATGGATGGATTTGAACTTTGAATCAACTTTTTACTACACTTTTTTGTTAGTTAATGGCTCTGTTGTGAATCGTTTAGTTGTTAATTAAATATTTTAGTGTCTGTGTATCTTTATGCACTGTGTATGATTGAAGATTGCAAATGATGATCAAGTATCGTATAAGTGGTTTTTGTCCCCTGCTTGGCCCTTAGATGGGCCGCAGTATGTCAAATATTTTTTTTTGTGTCTATGATGAAATACATATACAAATTCCGAGACAATTATATCAAATGTTTCCATGGGCATTGATGACGGCCCTGGCGATCTTTTTTTCAATTCCCTCGTCATACAGCTCCACAGCAAATGGCAATATCCCCATCTTCCTCAAATCAGCACTAATGGCTGGGCAGGCAAAAATGTGAGTCGGGGTTAGCTGTGTGTCTGGGCAGTTGTCACAAAATTTCTGTATGTTCTAATGCCTTGCTCTCTGTCCATTTTCATGCCCTTGTAATGGCCAGTTCTGAATCTTACGTTAAGTGGTTTTTAAAATGTAGCCAATATTAAATAGCCTTTTAAATTTTAAAAAGCGTAATTTTTAGCTCATATAAAAAATTGGAATGCCTTATTAAAGGTAATCTTATGCAACTTTTTTGAAGAAAACTTATTTTTTCATGACTTTTTTCTTAAAGTTCTTGAAAAAAAATGAAGGTCCTTTTCAGTTTTGATGCTTGACCCTCTATCTAAGGCCAAAAATTTATTGTTGATAGTGGAATCAGTTTGAAGGACTGTGTTTAAAAATTAAATTAGAAGACAAATAATTGTATTTTCTGCCACAATTTAAAATTTTCTTCTGTATTAGTGCAAAACAAATATAGTTACCGGTTTTCCCACGGGTCAGAAAAACTTGATAAAATTTAGAGAATTTTATTTGGGCCAAAAAGTCAGTCAAAAATTATCATTTTTCAATATCTGCTTCTAACTTTTGATGGGAGAAAAATACACAATTTTACCTTGGATTGTTAGGGTTTTTTTTTTACTGTAAAATCTTCCCTAATGAATTTGGAAAAGGTCAGGGAATTCTATTTCCAAAATTGAGTGTATAATAGTCCTTCCCGTAAAAATAAAGTTCGTTTTACAAAAAGTATCACACGCGTATAAAATTTAACAAGCGAGTTACTCAAAATACTGAAGGGGTTTTTCTAGTAACCCTACACAAGGAAGGCATTTCATTTTTCCATAACTTACGGAACTGTTTTAATAACCTCAACCGTGCTCCAGTTCTTCGTCTCTCTAAAAACAAACTCGTCATAATTTATGCATGTATAAACCTTTAATAGCTCTCTTTCGATTCTGGCAACGCTCAGTATGCGGGCGGCTCGTTTCCATAATATACTGACGCAATTTCAACATAAATACGAGAGAACAAAATCTGTATATGAACTCAGGATGAAAGTGGTATAAGTCCAAAAACATAAAATTTGAGAAAATTGGATTTGTTCTATGTTCCTTATAGTAGTAGGCCTAAGTCAAAAGGCAGGGTTCCCACGGGTCAGGGAATACCTGGAAAAGTCAGGGAATTTCAATTTCACTTAAAAAGTCAGGGAATAATCAGTGAAAGTTGTTCATTTTGTCCAAAACCTGGAAAATCATACAAAATACCTGGAAAATGAACAATTTTTAATGTTTGCGTGTCAATTTTTGCTCTAGAAAGAGTGAAAAAAATAGACCATATGTTGAAAATATGTGTTCAAAAAAGCAAGAAATATCCGAAAAATGCCATGCATTGCTCATTTTTTTACCGAAAAATCTTAAAAATTGACCTGGAAAGCTAAAGGAATTTTATTTCTGAAATTTTGAGTGGGAACCCTGAAAAGGTCAATAAGTGGCCTGTAGGAGCTGCCTAAAAATTGTCTTCTTTCTCCACAGGATTAAAACTAGAGAAAACCTTTGATTACTTAAAACTACGTTCAATGGACTTACACCAGTTTCATTCTAACCAGCTCATATATAATACGAGAGAACGAAATCTGCATATATTGTGGAGGCGGCGAGCTCTTAACGAACGGAGTCCACAATATTCGGCGGATGATGTGTGTTTCGCAAGAGAAGAATTTTGAGAAAGAAAAATTTCTCAAGATATGGTTTCGTAACGCGATGTGTTTCTTCCCGAAATCCAGTGTTTCATAAGTCGCTTGTGTGGAATGCTCTCTTAAATTTATATATTACATTTGATGTGTGTGTTATTAAGAGGGCTTAGTTACGAATTACGTGTTTTACATTAATTTATTAAGATTACGTTCGAAGATAATTGCTCTTAATTGTAACTTGCAGAATTTTCGACGGATAAAATAGTGTAAAAATTTCTGGGGGGGGGGGTGAACCTCTACCCCCTCTTGGGTACAGACGCGGGGATCCAGCAGGGTTCCAAGGGGTGGGCACTTTTTGGGATTACCTCTACCTATTTGGGCGCAAGTGGACGAAATTTTATTTTTTCTATAAAATCTCTCCAGATCCCCCCATGAAATTTCTCCTCCAGAAAACTGTAGGAGTTTTGACCCTAAATAACTTCAATCGGCACAAGCAATTAATGAACGAAAAAGTTTGAACAATCTGGGTAGAGTGACCCCCTCTGGCGTTAAAAAAAGGGAAAAGGAAAGAGAAAAAAGGCTAAAAAGTAGAAAAAGTACGTATTTTAGATGACTGAAAAATTTTTGGTCTTTCAGAATCTCCATTTTACTCCTTTCCTCTCCTTCTTTTTCGGGCCAAGGAAGGGGGCACTTTCCGAAGTCCCCCCCCCCTTGAACTCGACCTTGCTTGTATATGGTTTTCCATTAAGCAGAGAGAGCTATCTCCGAGAATCTGCATGCCGATGAAGCCATTGAGATCAATAGAGTTCCTTTCAGATAACGACCGCAATTTTTTTTTTCCAATTCACATAATAACAGCGTTTTCCCGCCACAACCGTAAATAATAAAGCTCAAAGGGATAAAATAGATTTCTCCTCTCCCATGATAATAAAAGTGGATCACCCATGGCCCGTGGCGACATCTGGTACGGTGCGCTCGGAAGAAAGAAACTCCATTCATTGGTTAATTCCAGGCTTTCATCCGCGTTGCCAACATCGATCAACAAATTATACCTGATGGATGACCGCTCGCTCATAATTATAATGGTGTAGGAATTCTCCTCTCCTAAGTGTGATTCGTATTATTTATCGATATGCGAGAATAGATGTCTGGTTGTGTTTATCGAAACATATATAGAAAGAGATTAATTTCGGGTGCTGTGTGGAATTTTTGGGGGATATCCACAAATTATTTGAATTTTCTGTTTAAAAAAATACAATGGTTCTTGTTTTTTTTTATCTTTTCACTTCCAAATACAGTTGCGGTTTGAAAAACGATTTGGATGTGGGTCCTATTAGGTAGAGGCCTTTTTGATATTTTAAGCGTGTTTCTGATGACTTTTGACCCCTCTTGTTAGAATATAAACAAGCAAATCTTTAATTCCCCTCTTGTAAGCATTAATAGTTTAATCCCATCAGGCTTTTTTGGACAAAAATTTCAGTAATGATCTTTGATCTCATTTTTAAAATTTTAGAACTTAAGGAAAAATTAACTTTAATGCACTAACAGAAAAAAAAATTATTAAAAAAACTAAAAGAGATAGAGCGAAAAAAATTTGAAAGTTTTTCAGTGTTATTATGTAGTTTTGAGTTGTTTTTGTTAAGTAAATACAAATTTTAATTAAAAAATCAAAGAAACAACAGAAAAAGTGCTATTTTTCTGCTATGGGAAAATAGCACTTTTTCTGGTCTCAAAAAAGAAAAAGTTCGAAATTTGGAAGTATCTTTAAATTTTTAATTAAATTATCTCCTCAAATATTTAAGATATTTTCATTGAGTCCAAGCGTTTTCCCTGTTTCACAACACCAAAAAATTCTAATGGGAAAAAAATTACTATCTTGTACCAAGTGCAATGATGCAATATGGAAATGACCCCTATCAAACAAACTCTTGCATTCAAAATAGATCAATTATCATCATTTTCAGGATATCGTTTATAATTGGATCCTATTCGTTACATCGGAATTGTGACATCGAAGCCATTTCTATGGAACGGTCAATAAATAAATTTCTCCTCAAAGGATGGAACGCTCGGACCTAGAGGTGTTCTCTTATTCGAATAAGGTTGATAGAGTGCTTTTTGTCGAATAAAATAATGAGCGTGTGTTCTTGGTGTGTTCCGATGTGTAATCGAACTGTTTTGAGATACGAATGCGAGAAAAGTGGTTCGGTCTGGTGATGGGGAAACAAATTTATATTTACTAGCATATTTATGTGTGATAGAGTGTTTAGATGTCTTGTTTCCTCTTATAGTAGAGGAGACATGAGCAAGGATGGTGTGGAGTTACTAATTGTGAAACGTTTTCTTAATTGTTCTGATTTTTTTCTTTGTTTCGAATTTTGGTGCTTTTGCTGGTTCTAGTTGTTTTTAAACTTGAACGTTGTTTTCAAAAAGGACTTTTGAAGGAAAAAGGGAGGAAAAAGGTGAAGTGTGTCTTTTAATAATTCATCTTTCTATCGGTGATATTTAATTTTGTCATTTGCTTGTCAAGTACAGCTAGGATTTAGCCCAAAAAGTCATGATATTATCTTTGGTTAAGTGTGTCCTTTTATAAACTGACAGTACAATTTCGAGGAAAAATATCGTAAAATTTTCAAAATATCATAAAATCAAATCTGTTAATCAATGTTAACCGGAAAATTGTTTTCTTGTCATGTCTGTTGACTGTCTGCTTAATTATTTTTCAATTTTCTCTAAAAAAAACTTCTAAAAAAGCTGTGCTACTAGGGCTAGGGAACTCAAATTTTCAATGTTTGTTTCATGGAAAACGCAAGTGCTATGCAGGGAAAAGAGATGTACAGAGCAAATGTAGTGCAGGAAAAAAATCACTCGAGTTACACTTTTTGAAACTTTTTAGTATGGAATTGCTTATTATCACAGGGTTCCCACTGGTCAGGGAATACCTAAAAAAACCTGGAAAGGTCAGGGAATTTTAATTTCACCTAAAAAGTCAGGGGATAGTTAGGAAAAATGTCTCATTTTGACCAAAAACCTGGAAAATCATACAGAATACCTGGAAAAGGAACAATTTTGAATGTTTGGGTGTCAATTTTGGCTATAGAAAGTGGAAAAAAAGAGACCATTTATTGAAATTATATGTTCATAAGAGCAAGAAAAATCTGAAAAATGCCGTACATAGCCTGGAAAAGTCAGGGAATTTTATTTCTGAAATTGAGTGGGCTGTTCAATCCATTGATGCGGTGTGGGTGTGTGTTGACACCGTCCAGTCTGCCCCGAAAATATTTGTTTCTTATTCCAGGAAGGCACGCGCCTCTCGGTTTTGTCTCAGTCACAGTGTTTATTGCTTGTTATAATAAACGAAGACTAAATATCTTCTTTTGCAACAACAAAGAGAATTTCCGCGAACCGAGGGGTGATTTCCGACTGTCGGAAATGGGCTCTCTCTGCGGAATGTTTTGCTTTGCGGTTGTTGAGCGGCAGCAACAGAATTTATTTCGAACGTTTTAAAGAAGCGGCTAAAAATGTTTCGCAAACGGAATGCCTGACGTGTTCCGACTGAAACAAACTTTTGCGTAATGATGGAGAAAAACAATTATACTCGGCAGCAACGTTTCCTGACCCTATGACGTCACTTCGTGGAAGCAGAAACAGCGTGAACAGAAAGCCTGTTGGGTTGGTAGCAGGAGTTTCTGTACGCAAATCATGATTGAAAAGACGCTATATCGGACGCTGTGTTCTGACTGAAACTGAAACAAACTTTTGTATAATGGGAAAAAAACAATAAGAAGGTAATCCCGAAAGTGACTATGGGGCCCGTTGAAATATTACGCAAGCACCTAAGAGGGTTTGCTCTTTGCTTATTTATTTTTTCTGACAAGGGGGAGGGGGGTATGAGTTATGCTTACGTAAGATGTTAAAAACACTGCATTTTCGAAAATTCTCTTGTTACTTGCATAAATAATTTCAAAGTTCAACCAAAAATAAATATCACAAAAAAAACCTGAACTAGGAAACAGATTTTAAGCATTTTTCTAAAGTAAAGTTTGAACATTAGGTTAAGTGTTCAGAGAACGACGAATTTCAGAAATGTAAGCATTATTAAAGATTTTGTACAAAAAAAAAATAACAAAGGAGGGGGGGGGGAGTTTTCTTACTTAATTGTGAGAGGGGGGGTTGCGGGTTGCTTATTTTTGCTGACAAGGGGGAGGTTGGTCAAAAATGAGCAAAAACATGATCACGTAATATTTGAACGGCCCCTGTGATGTAACACCACAATTTCACCGAGGAAAGGCAACCTTACTAATTGACTTCCATTTAATGTTGCATAATGAACATCCCAAGCATTAGTGGGAAGAATTCCTTCTCCCGCGTTTCCCTGAAAGTGACGCTAATCCTTTGGACGGAAGTTTAGGGATTTATTGGTCGCAAACTGTTTCCTCTCTGAAAACAGGGTCACTCTCTCTCTCTGGACGAAAGTTTAACTTGATTTTATTACTTGACTTCTTGAAGCCATTAGCTTTGCTGTGTAAATTACGCAGTTAAAATTTAACCCTTTAATGCAGTGGTTTCTTAACTAAGAATGTTTTTTTTAAAAAATTCAACAACTTCACTTTAAGAAGTTTTACAGGATAGCCAAAAAACGTTGTACATTAGGGGCTGTTGAAATATTACGTGAACACCAAAGTTGGGAGAGGGGTTGATCTTTGCTTATTTTCCCTGAAAAGGGGGGAGCGGGTATGAGTGACCATTCCAACTCAGCATTTTCGAAAATATCTTGTTTTTAAAAATAATTTCGAAATTCAACCAAAATAAATTTTACACAAAATATTGAACTAGGAAAAAAAAATCAAGCACTTTGGCTCCAAAAGGAAAATTTTAATGATAGGTTAAGTGTTCATGGAGCACAATGGGGAATTTCTGGAATCTATGAAAATTTTGGGGGCCACTCCCTCCTTAACTCTGTCCATGCTAGTGTTGCATCAAGATCTTTATCTTGAAAGATTCTATATCTTTCCGATATTAGATAATAGAAACAAATATGTTGAATACATTTCTTCAAATTTCTCCAAAACATTGATATAATCCATAGACATAATAGTATATTTCACCTCTTTTTTTTTACATTAGGGGACATCCATAAATTACGTGAGGTGAAAAAGGGGGGGGAGGAGGGTTTTGGAAAAACCTCACCAAATCTTACCAAGGGGGGAGGGGGGGTCGATTAAAATCTCACGTCAACTTTTTAAGCTAGAAATTATACGATTTTCTTTGTTTTTTAAGTATGAGAAAGGAAAATCATTTTTAAAAAGTTGTTGGTAAATCTCACGTGGGGGAGGGGGGGTCCAACAAAATCTCACTAAAACTCACCAAGGGGGAAGGGGGGGGGGTCCAGATTTTGGAAAAAAAACACCTCACGTAATTTATGGATGTCCCCTTATGGGGGTTGGAGGTATGAGTAATGTTTACGTAAGATGTTACAAACACTGCATTTTCGAAAATACCTTGCTTTTAAAAAATAATTTCAAAATTCAACCAAAGTAAATTTTATATTAAAAATTTAACTACCATCAAGTGACCGTCACGCTAAATTCTCGCACCAAAAAAAAAAAAACCAGCTAAAACCACGCACCTCAAAGTCTTCATGGATAGTTAACCCGAACACCTTATAAATGTGCTGTCTCATTAGCATTATAATGGGGCTACTAGAGACGCAGTGTACGAACTAATTCGTGCTCTTCTTGTGTATGCTGTGTACGAATTTCACTGATGGGGCTGAATTATGACTTCTCATGTAGATTTATCGAGTGCGATTTGGGATCGATTTATTGCTTTAATGCTGATAAATCGATCGGGAAAGCTTGCAGGACGATGCAAATTGGTAATTTGCTTAAGCCTTTTTTGTTTTGATGTCAATTAGGGAGAATTAATATAGAGCGGTTTTTTTTTTTACTTTGAACTTAGACTTCTTTTGATAGGAGAATGTATATGCAGAGGATTCCGTTTAGTATGATAATCTTTGTCCAAGAGTAGAATGATAACAATATCCCATTGATAATATAATAAGCGATTTGATAGTAGAAAGTTTCAAACAGTGTAACTAGAGTGTTGGCTTTAAAATCACAACTATGTAGTCCTAATTGAAGTATTTTAAACGATTACCTAGCATGTATTTTGAAACTTTTACATTCTTAGGCTGGGCGCGCACGAGTGACTAAAGTCACGGCGACCAGGATTACTAGTATCAAAAATATCACTAGAAAACAATAGAGCATTTTCAATCACATGACTTTACCTAACAACGGCCTTAGCAACGTTGTTTTTATCCTCCAGTGATGTCATGTGCGAATGCTTCTATTGGATGCTTCTATTTCCCGCCCCTAACATTAGCAACGTTGTTTTTGTCTTTGTCACCGTGACAAAAGTCGCCCGTGCTCGCTCGCCCTTAAAGAAAAATATGAGAGTGGAACATACAACACTAATAAATTAATGACTCATTTTGTAAGATTATATGTATTAAAATTTTGTCCTTAAAACGAGAAAAAAGGAGGTTTTGGGAGATTTCACCAGTTTTTGGCAACATAGCGAAATATTGATAAATATAAAACGATACATTTTGCGTTAAGTTTAATAGGAGTGATCTGAACCGGTCAATTTTTATAACTTTAACCGTGATCACAATAAGTCAATAAGTAATACATGCTTTACAATAGTTGTTAACACAAATGGTTAAAAAGGGAATGTTGTGACATGAAGTTTAACTAACCACAGCCACTCATTTCACAAAAAGCTTTCACCGCACCAATATTCACCCCATAACTCTTTTCAATTAACCCAAATCGTTTGAAATGGAATGACTGGGTGTCATCCCCTCAGTCGAGTACCGTTCATCTTGTCAAATAAGCGTCTGAGGAGATGTCACCCTTTCAGAGAGATGTCAAAGTGCTATGGCCTTAATCTTGGGGTTGACACTCATCGTAATCACTTTCTGCAAATGGTCTCTGAGGGGCGATTCGCAAATTGAATTGCCTGTTTTAAAAGGGGAATAAGTCAAAAAAAAGGACAAATTGACTTTTTGTACTCGAAAATATCTACAAGCTTTGATCTGCACATGAGTGGAAAGAGGGGGGAAATAACTATACCCCCTATATAGGCAGATATAGACCCTTGAGTTTGCAGAATCGATGTCCATTCATTGTATTTTTTATTTTAATTTGTTAAAGTTAATTTTTATCTTTCTTTTCTTATTTTTTTGTGCTGTAAACTAAGCTAAAACATTTTTTTTTCTTAATTTGAAAGTGTTTTTTACCTTTTTTTATCCATTGAATGTTAAACTCCATTGATATTCACTTACTCCAATAATACTGTCTTAATGACTCGGTTTTATAATAATTTTGAATTTCATTTGTCTTGGTCTTGCTATTTATCACTTTAGTACTGTGAATTAAGCAGAAATATAATTTAAATGTCGATTAAAGTTGTTTTTAAAAATATTTCTTCAGGTGAAATTTCATAAGTTTGAAAAAGGGAATAAGTCCATCAACTTTTTCAACTGTAAAATATTTTTGAATGTACTTATATTTGTTTCGATGATTCAACAATGATGATGAGTAAACAATTCATTGTCTTGAAACAAGCAGGGGGCAGTATCCCCCTAGGGCCTAGTCAAACGTAATTTCTGAATGATCCCTCATCACTTTCTTTAGGAAATCTCAAAAGGGAACTTTATTTTCGTGTTTCTTTATTTTTGTCGGAACTCGTTTTGAATTATGAACTTTTGTTGTTGGATCTGGTTTATGTCCGAATGCAAATCATCAGACAGTCTCTCTGTGCTGGTCTGATTATGTCAAAATGTTGTTCTTAAGAAAAGGTGGCACACATTCCTTTAGGCTCTCTTTTTTTGTGACTTTTTAATTAGTAAAGTAGTAATTAATTTAACATGTAGAATAAAGACAAAAATACTACAAATCTATGTATAAAAGTAACCTGTCAAAATGAGATAAAAATCTCTGTATATATAGATTTAATAGGCGATTGCAAATTATGAGGTATTTTTAAATGGAATTCAATATAAATAACACATCAAAATTGACATTATATTCACCTTCCAGCTTCGGTGAATTTTAATGTAGTGTTTATTTTTAAGGGATAGTCGTTTATACTAGACAGCAACTTAAGTTGAGTCTATGACGTCACTAACAAAGAAAGTAGTTCCCATCACGGTGTCTGAAATTTGAGTGAAATGAAGAACGGCAATTTAAAATAAATTATGATTAGTTTGTTAAACCCATGTATAATATAGTGCTTTTCAATCACGATTTGCGTACCGAAACTCCTCCTAGCAACCCAACAGGCTTTGTGTTTACTCATTTTCTCCCTCCGCGTAGTGACGTACTGGGTTCAGTAAACGTTGCTGTCGAGTTAGAGACATTTTTGTCAACATAGGATTTTGATATGAGATAATGCTCTGGATGTGGTTGTGATATCGCCTTCTGGAATTTATTCATAATCATAATAAGTAACAGCGTGAAAAATTTACGAGTTCGTAAATCAGAATTTTAAAAAATGATAGCCCTAATAATTAATAATCATCATGAGTTGTTTGTATTGTTGAAAATAGTATTAAAAAAGTTAAAAAAAAGGACTGGTACTAACTGCAAAGCTACACAAAGTACACGAAGAATTTTCAGTTTTCTTGCAGTATGCGATCTACCAGTTGAGCTAGCTCGATTTAAGGTGAATGGCGACACCGGCAGCTGATGTTTTTTGAATCAAATATTCCTAATTCTGAAGGCTTAAAACACGTGGATTGCATAAACATCAGTCCAACTTCATTGATGGCTTAATAGGTGTATTGAGACCCCCCCCCTAACCTGTTAACGTGACTTTTTAATCGATGACCTATAAAAGTTTTGCAGAAGCTCTAATAGTGAATTCGAGTAGCTCGAAAGCATGTTACCAAATCATGTGATCCCTCCGTAACTAGTTTAAGTGATTTTTGTGCTCTATTCTTTAAGTAAAGCTTTTTATTATGAATAAATAGAAAAAAATAAACACCTACTTATAACCTAGTATTAAAATATGAAAACTATTACGTTGAATTATATAAAAAAAGAGAGGAAGCATAAGAGAGAACATGTCAAAATGTCTTTTTCTGTTGCTGTTATAGTTGTCCATCAAGGCTTTTATCATGCTAAAATCCATCATCCTATTCCTTCCGCCCATCATATCAACTGGCAAAGCTATAGAATAAATTGCACTTAAATTCACGTCTTTATAGTATTCAAACTGCAACAAACGTGACTTATTACTTGATATATATGCCATATTCACCTGTGGGCGTTTTACAGTAGCCCATCAGACAGTGCGATTTTCCCCATTTGAAAAGACGTGTTAACAAATCAACAGAGATCACACCGTGACTTGTATGTAACTGATCTCCGTGTTGAATTCGGTAGCTGCTTTTTATAATATCTCTTATTTAACCCGCCCGAGAAATATGGAGGATTCGGGGCGCTATAGGTCTGGAAGGGATAGCGAAAGGTCGGGACCCGTAAGTCAAAGCGTGACTGGCGGGACCATCTTCTCTGAAGGGTTTTGGATCACGAGTTGTGTGACGTGATGTTGAAGGATGATGCTTTTTGTTGATGAGCGAAAGTACTAGTTTCCAAAAGGCATTTGTTGAAGTAATTGGAATTTCTGTGCAAGGATGATGTATTAAAATTGGTAAGCCGTTGCAACCAAGCTCTGTGTACCCCAAAAAAAGTACTCAAAATTAATTAAACCCCTACTTTTACAAGCCAAATTTTCAAATTTTTTCTAGGGGAGGAACCCCATACCCCCCAGCGATATCTAAACGGGACCTTGAGTGATACTTTTTAGAAAATCCTTAAAATTTTTAGAAAACTTTTTTTTCGAATTTATGAGTGATCGGGTCCAAGAGGGGCACTGTCCAGAGTGTCCCCCCTGGAGGGGGGGGGGGGAAATTAAAGGGGTTTCGAAGGGGTTGGTTTAGGGGTTCAAATCCCTCCCGAAATTTGGACACCAATTTTTATAGTGATTTTTTCTCTTTAAAATTCTGCAATTTCTTACTACTAATTCCACTAACTACTTAAAACATATTCTTTGGGTGTATCCCAAAAGGTCTCAAAATGAATTATAATTAAAAAACTACTTTTGAGGGTCAAATTTCAAAGACTATAACCCCCAAACCACCCTCCAAAATTTTGACGTCTGTTATACAGTGATTTTCCCTTGAAAATTCTGCGCTTACAAGAAACGGTTCAGGGGGTGTTCCCCAAAGAGGTTTCAGATTTCAAAGATATCAAAATTTTATATGGTGGAGGACCCTCAGCCTCCCCCCCCCCAAAAAAAACTACGTCAATTTATAGTTTTTTTCCTTGAAAATTTTGTGCTTGACAATTCTGGATACGGCCCTACCCTAGCAATTTCACACGACTTTCTCGACAATATTTTTCCCACAAACATTTTTCTACTGAATTAGTGAACTACCGTGCTCCACGCTGTAAAAGAAATTCCCACAAGAATATTTTCGGGCTCTTTCAGGGTTTTAAAGAGCAGGTAGGAGGAGGTTATGCATATAACAACTGTTTGTTGTTTACTATTATTAAAATCCCGTTAGAGGGGGGCAACCTCTGGAAGGTGATAGCAAGACGGATATGCGAACTGTGACACCTCGAGCGACACAAACGACCCCTCTGTGATGCACCGAAATGCCTCGTTTTGCGAAAAAATGGGCCGAGCAGAAAGATCTCTTTGAGGCATAAAAAAACGCTTAAATGAAAGATCACCCTTGAAAAATGAGTCAGCTCTTATGAGGTGTCACACCTAAATGTGTCTATTTGGGTACTGAAATACCCACCTTTAGAGGTGACTCTCTGTTATACAAGAAGCGGCCTTATTCTTTCTTCTACACCGTGGTATAGATGGGAATTTTCATTTTTTTGGAAACCGTATGTACTACTACAAAAATTCTTGAGTATATGTTAGGGGAAAACGATTTGTCAGCGTATAGTTTTGTACCGGTTGTCAAAATTGATTGTGTTTGTGATTCCTTTTACATACGTGAAATGTTTCTTGTTTTACATCCCAGGTAGCACAGCTATATCATTTTATATCAACTGATGACTTAAGTCAATAAAGTGCTACCTGGGATACGAGTCTGCAGATGTTTTAAGAACGTTTGTAATTTTTTTTTAGATTTTCTTTTTGTGTGTTTTTATCTCATTTTTATTTTGTTTGATAATCTAAATTCATAAATTTTAACTAAAGGGCAGAATTAGGAAAAGACAGAGAGGATTTTTTAATAGAGAGTTAAGTTTTAATTCTTAGGATGAAGATGAAAGACCCCTGCTAAGATTGTTGCGCAGTGTCTAAATTTTGAGTAAAATGAAGAAAGTTCATTTAGAAATACGATTAGTTTGTTAAACCCACGTATATGTAGCGTCTTTCTATCACGATTTGCGTACCGAAACTCCTCCTATAGCAACCCAACAGGATTTCAGTTTACGCAGTTTCTGCTTCCGCGTAGTGACGTCATAGGGTCAGGAAACGTTGCCGTCGAGTATAGTGTACCAAAACGAGTTACAAGATACCAATGATATCCTTTAAAATGGGGGAAGAGACCAGTGGTCAAGGGTCTAAAAAGAAATATCCATTCTAATGAAATCTATACAAGTATTATTCAAAACGGACCAGAGATGTATTTCATCATACTTTCAGAAACTTAAAAAAACTCATTAAATGGTACTTCTCATCAAATTGGCGAAAAATCGCCAAACGAGACTATTTTTTGGCGCGTTTTGGTACTTCACCCCAAGTGGGATGAGCATTATTGGAGGTGTTTGAACTCTGACATTGAACCACAAACGCATCAACGCGATAATCACGGCTGATGTCTTATCGCATTGATGAGAGAGGGTTTGCTAGCTCACACTTTCGATTTAAGGAGGAAAAAAAATAAAATGGAGAGAGAAATAACCTTCACCTTCTTCAACTATGCTAATGAGCAATGTAGAATGCAAAATTTAATGCTGACCTTATGTTTCCCTCTCTGTTCTGCCTTAATTATATAAGTTTTTCAAGGGCAATAAGGAAATACTTAATTTTATTAATTTATTTTGAGAATAATTATTAATTCTTAGTATTTCAATATTGTTATGTTATAATTCAGAATTTTTGCAGCATATGCGCAGATCTACCGTTCTGTTGGTACTTTTTTTTTGTTCAAAATGTGTAAATTAAAATGTCCTTCCTCATATTGTAATTTAAAAATAGCAATTAGTTTCCTGGGTATTAAATACAGTGTTATTTTAAAATCATAGAGCAAACAAACTTCTAGGATTAAGTGCGTTGAGGTTTCCAAACTTCCAGAGTTCTGTTGATATGTTAACATGTTAAGCAACATGTTCTTTACAAGGGTGCCATGTTATGATTACAAATTTTAGCCCTCTCCACATTTATAGAGGTTAATTTTTTAAAATTTCTCAAGGGAGTATCCCTTGTCTTCCTCATATTGTTTTCCCCATATCATAGCTACCAACATTGGAGAGTGAAAATTCGGGAGACTTTTGCGTGATAGGTTTTAGTAGGACTCTTCCGGTTAAACGGGAATTTTTTACAGCGATTCTCCCACTTTCTTGTTCAAAATCCCTTTTTAAAGAAATTTTCTTATTTTTTTTTTCCTTTTTAAAGGGGAAGGGAAGAAATTTGGGAGTATCCTGAATTAATCGGGAGAGTTTGCATGTGTGCCATATCCAATTTATATATATTTTTTTTCACTTCTATATTACTATTTTATTCTTTCTTTCTTTTATTACGTTCTATCATATCGTGACATAAACTTGGCATGTCCTTTCATTCGACAATTTGCACTGGAAAATGTATTTATCAGTCAGAATAGATTTTATATCAGAAGGAGTATTTAAATTGGGGATACAAAAGTTCATTAGCTTTGTGCGATCGCAGTTTGGAATTTAAATAATTTCGTGATAATAAAAAATAAGCCCCATTTTGTTGTTTACTGTATGGAATTTATTTTTTGTCCTTAACGAGAGTGTGATTTATTTGCTGAAATTTCCTTTTTTTCATCTCTCAAAGTCTATTGTGTTATATCATACATCAGTAATACTTCTTATTTACCCAGCGTTGTCGTAATTGATTCTTTTATCCCTCATTTTATTCTTAAGTCGAAACCTACATATTTCGGGGGGAACGACAACCCCCATCTCTCGCAATTACGGTAATTCCGACAAGCACCACAAACCCCCATCATCGTTTATTCATTCAAAAAAAAAAATTCCCTACTTCGATGATGGATGCTGGCATCGCCGCCATCTTCAATTTCTGAAAACGCACGCGCTTTCTGCGCGCGGTCGCAGTTAGACCGAATTAACGGCGGCATTTCTTATAGCAAAGGCGTCGGGAATGGTTTGGAGTCATTAAACCGGCAGCGTTTTTATTCACAAGGAGATATAATTAGTAGTAGGAGAACGGTGAGGTAGCAATGGAGGCACTATACGAGCAGGTGGTGCTTTGAACAACGTTTGCTCCAGTTGTTGTACAGAGCGTGCCAGTGTAAATCACACTGTTTTGAAGATTTAAAGTTGTTTAGTTTTTAGTTGTTAGCAAAAACTAATGAGCGAAGAGATGGTAAAGGAATGAAGAAAGGTAAATAGGTGCTCAAAAGAAGAAAAGAGCTTATGACGGAAGAGATGCTTAAGAGCAATATAAATTCCACGTATAAAGGGATGATCTAAAGAAAAAGGTTGCTGAAGAGTAAATAAATGCTCAGGATTGAAGGGATGCTAAAGATCAGAGAGAGAGAGAGACTCGAAAGCAAAATATGCTAAAGAGTAAAGAAAATCTCAAAATTAAAAGAAATTCTCAGAGTTAAAGGGATGCTCAAGAGCAAAGAGACAGCCTCGAAAGCAAAATTATGCTAAAGAGTAAAGAATAAATCGGGATTAAAGGGATGAGAGAGCGGCTCAAAATCAAAAAATGACTGATAAGTAAATTGATGCTCAAGAGCAAGGTGAGAAGCTTGAAAGCAAAAATATGCTAAAGAGTAAAGAGCAATAAATCAGGAATAAAGTAATGGAATAAATCAGGGGGATGGAACAATAAAGAGATGCTAAAGAGCAGTGTGTGAAAGAGGTCTAGAAACAAAAAGCTATACTAAAGAGTAAAGAAATACTCAGGAGTAAAGTGATGCTCAAGGACAGAGATAAAGGGTTGAAAGCAAAAAGAGTAAGTGAAAGAGAGGGACAAAAAGAAAAAGGGAGAGAGGATGGCAGAGTGAGAGAAAGCAAGAGGGACATAGAGAAAGGTCAAATAGAGAAAAGAGAGAAAGCTAATATAAAGTGAGAGAGACAAAAAGAGAGTTACAAAGATATAGAAAAGGGGAGAATTATATCAGTGTGAGAGAAAGAAAGAAAAACAAATAGAAGGAGGGAGAGACAAAGATAGAGTAAAAGAAAAATCCACGCGTCAATGCAACTTTCAATGCTTATGCCACTCTCTGTTTCGCCACCTAGGGTCACCCCACCGCAGCTCTCTCTATAACCACCACCTCTACGGAGCTGTTTTTGAAATCGGGAGCATCAGGAAGAGAGGAAGCGACTGTCAAGCCGCTTTTTTCTCCAGTTTTTTTCTCTCTCTCTCTTTCTGTTGTTGTTGTTGTCCCTCTTTCTTATGCACGTGAGGTAATTCATCGAGACGGGAGGTGTCTAGAAGGGAGAATTCACATTGTGGCAGGTTTTAGAGAAAAAAGTACTCTCCTCTTTGGCAATGCGAGAAGCTGTAACTTGGAACATTTTGCTGGAAAACAAATGAGACTTGATGAGGCTCAAAACAAGTGGATCCCGTTACCCAAAGGCTTCCTTATTCCCATTGAAAATTGGAGAAAAAATGTTGCTTAGTCTTCTCCAAGAGAAATGCTAGGTCTCTCTCAAGTTTCTGCATACAATATAAGGCTCCGCACTAAAATAAATACATTTTTAAGAACACTTTAACATCTTTTTTATTTATTTATTAAACTGTAATAAAAAAAGAACACAATTACAAGAGTTCACATAGACACCTGGGATCTTTTGGTCCATGTAAGTAACCGTAAATATGTATAACAAAATAATGTTGTTATTCTTATGTTGTTATTTCTTATGCCACTTGGGATATCCAAGCTCCATCCGCAAAGCGTACAGGATTTAAGGCAAAGGGCTCCTGAAAAAATGAGGCCAATGAATGGCAGGATTTCGACTTAAGCCTCGAATTATAGATAGATCACCGTCTATCGCCACCTCCACAATTTTTCCATGCCTCTGAAGGGGAGGGAAATAGTTTCCAGACGACCTGGACCATGGTAAACTGAGCCATGATCAACCACAGGACCCACAGATTTAACGAGCACGTACTCCGCATATACGCGGTGGTCTTGGGAATCGACCATTTTCTGTGTGATAATTTTGAGTAACACTTTTACAACTCTATCTCTTTCTCACATAGCACAATCCAAACGCTTTTGGTTAAAAGTGTTCATTATAATGTTTACGTAACGTTGCAAAAGTATTTCATGCGTTTGCAGTGTATCTAAAGGCTCTCATTCAGACTTTTCACTTTTAACCTTCATTTTGGAGGGATCATCCAAAGTGAAAAGTGTAAATTCACTCTTTAGTCTTTCAATTTCCTATGCAAACCAGCCATTCACATGAGTGAATCACTCAGGATGAACAGTGAAAGTGAAACAGAGTGAATCGGCGTTTCACTCTTCACTCCTTCACTTTCGTAAACAAACCAGCGATTCACAGGAGTGAATCACCCAGAATGCACTGTGAAAGTGAAACACTGTGAAATAACCTTAATATTTGAGCTAAGTTTGAACCGTTGCTGCTTCACTCGAATGTTTCCAATATTTGTGGAAACGTTGACCTCTTTATTTTCAACGGGGTTGTTGCCAACATCAGCAGAATAATTCCCCACAACAATCATCATCAGGCTGGAACACCGTCACTCCAGCATCAAACCACGGAGAAAAAAAAAACTCAATGACGTAACACGTCGTAACGAGTCCTTTTGGAAAAGTGGATACTACCGCTGCTGCAGAAAAAAAAAGTGTCACACGTCGCTACCACTGAAGGTGTTGACTGTGACTGAAGAGGTTCGAAAACAAAAAGACGCAAAAAACCGCCGGGACAGAAAAAAATAGTCTCCCGAGACGGGGGCGACGCGAATAATGTGCACAAGGGTTAACAACCTCTCTCTAGGAGGGAAGGTCAGCACTTAGAGGAGAAGGTTATTAAGGACAAACGCAAATTGTCAATTGCGCGGAAAAGTCGAGGGGGGTCTGATGGCTTCTTATCGTTGGAGTTCGTTTTTCAGTTCATCCGTCAACGTTGTCAGGACACCGGGTTGTGTCGCGAAGAGACTGAAGCGGTTACTTTTGTGACGATGATGATGATGTCCCGTTACCGCCGCGGAATATGTAGCGTTTGTGTGCCAGATCGTGATGGAGGTTTCGAGTCGGTGAAAGTTAGATGGTGGATGGGGGGTGGAACACGACTGATTCGACATAGGTTCTTGCACTGTCAGCAAGGTGTCCGGTTCTTGTTGTTGCAAAACTGCTTCGGAGAACTTACCAAAGTGATGCAAACGAAAATAGTATGTAATATGTGTTAAATGCATAGGGCCTTATGAATGATGGTAACCGCAGAATGAGGTAACCATCTTAACCACGTTACATCTTCTAGAACATTGTTTCCCAACCTTTTCCGCTCCATGCCCCACCAAAGCCTTTTTGAATTTTTCATGCCCCCCTATGTCCTTATTTTTTCGAAAATCCTTCTTGAAAAGTAAATAAAGCTCGATGGTCCATGGCCCACCTGGGGGGCAATTTGGTTGAAATTTTTCAAATTGCCCCCCTAGAAATTCATATCGAGCCCCACGTTGGGAAACACTGTTCTAGAACATCATAAAGTTTTGGCGTGGTAACGACATTGTGAGGTACACCCCATTCGCTTTCATGGGACATTGCAAACAACAAAACCCAATATTCGAAACTCCTGACCAAAAGTCTATCCCCTTCCACATCCGGAGGCGCCTTATTATTTATTAGGGGCGGGTGGCCGGCTGAGATAGTGGGCGCTTCTGGAAGCATAGCTTCCGCCGCCCGTAAATACAGGGGCCGTAAACGCCACTTGGAGTGTCGTCCTACCTAAGCCCTGTCGCGCGCTTCCGCTGTTTGTGCAAGCGGCGAGTCGTAAAGATGCGACGACAACTCCTCAGAGCTGTTTCCCTCGCTAATGTTGGTGATTTGATTTTTGGGAAAACACACCCAAATGGTGTTTCTCCGATGATACTATTAGGCTTTTCTTACTTTCTTCCTCATTTTTGACTCTCTCCCCTTTCCGTATCTTTTCTTCATCATTCATTCACTTCACATCATCTTTCTGTATCTCCCACTGTCCATTCCAGGCGCGGATTCAAGGGGTGGGGGGCTTTCTGGAAATTGACCCTGGGCCGAAAAAAAAAGGGCAAGAAAGGAAAAAAGAGAGAAAAGGTGTAAAAAAAAGAGAACTAAAAAAAGTAGATTCTAAAAGAACAAAACATTTTCCAGTCATTTAATATTTTTTTTTTTTTCATTTTACCCTTTTTTCTCTTCTTTTCCCCTTCTTGGCCCCTTTTCAGAATAAAAATTTCAGGAAATAAATTTCATGGGGGATCTGGTGGGATCATGTAGGTAAAGTAAAGTTGCGTCTATTTGCGTCCTAAGGCTGGGCGCGCACGAGTGACTAAAGTCACGGCAACCAGGATTACTAGTATCAAAAATATCATTAGAAAACAATGGAGCATTTTCAATCACATGACTTTACCTAACAACGGCCTTAGCAACGTTGTTTTTATCCTCCAGTGATGTCATGTGCGAATGCTTCTATGTCCCGCCCCTAACAACAGCCTTAGCAACGTTGTTTTTGTCTTTGTCACCGTGACAGAAGTCGCCCGTGCGCGCTCGCCCTAAGGTAGAGGTGATCCTCAAAAAGTGCCCTCCCATAGGAGCCCTACCTATAGGATCCATGCCTGGTCCCTTCTCTTCCTTATCATCCTTCTTTACTCCATTAGTTTATCCACTATTCTGGGGAATTACTCTTCTACAGTTGAAGCCCAATATTATAATAACGAGATAGATTATTATTCTGTGGTTGAACACTTTGCAACTATTCATAACACTTTTACATGTCCAACCCCTAAATACGTAATCTGGTTTAATTTTGACTTGTATTTTTTGATGATGCAACGAACGAGACGTTAGGTAGTTCCACTGGAATAAAGGAGTTTAAGAAAGTTGACAAATTCTGGGAATCCGGTAGTTTTGAGTTAAACGGACCAACCTTGCTGGGCTTCACGCCTGTAGTTGGTTGCAAATATTTTTGTATTTGTGTTATTTTGTTGTTGAACACTTTTGTAACTTTTCATAACACTAAGGCTGGGCGCGCACGGGCAACTTTTGTCACGGTGACAAAGACAAAAACAACGTTGCTAAGGCTGTTGTTAGGGGCGGGACATATAAGCATCTAATAGAAGCATTCGCACATGACATCACTGGAGGATAAAAACAACGTTGCTAAGGCCGTTGTTAGGTAAAGTCATGTGATTGAAAATGCTCTATTGTTTTCTAATGATATTTTTGATACTAGTAATCCTGGTCGCCGTGACTTTAGTCACTCGTGCGCGCCCAGCCTTACTTTCATGTCCAACCGCTAAAAACGTATCCTAAAAATTATCTCAACCTGGTTGGATTTTGACCTGCATTACTTGATGATGCAACGAATGAGACGAACTCGTCATGAGTCGGCATGTGACAAAATAGCCTCTAACTCGATCCCACCCACATCGATCTCCAATACAAGCAAAACACGCGTCGGCGGCTGGAGGAAACAGCGCTATCGGTTTTAGAAAGAAAAGAAGAAATCGCAGCTTTTTCCCTTCTTCTCTTTAGTACTGCATAAATCTAAGTTTAACCTGCGCTCAAAAAAGGGAACGTCACATTAATGAGTGCTCCCTTATGGCGCTCGTGACAGAGGAGCGACAAGGTCCCCACCCCGACTACAACGTCAATTACCTTCTCTGCTGTCACCCCCTCCCTGTGGGCCCCTAATAGAGCTCCTCGCGCCTCCTTCTATCAAAACACAATGGGGCTTCTTATTTTAACCGAACGCGCAGACTTAATTTTTCTTCCAAATTTCTCTGTGTTCTATCTTCAGTTTGAAAAAGGGAAAATGTTTATAAAATAATATACTTTTTGTGCTGAAAAAAATCTCCAAGCTTCGCTCTTCATATGAGTGGCCCTATAGGCAGATATGGCACCCTGAATTTGGATAAATTTAGTGTATAAAATTAAGAAAATTAAGTGATTTCTTTATTTAATTTAAAATTTAAGTTAGTTTATCTGTCTTCTTAAAAAGTTTTAAACTTCTTCAAGTGTTTTAGCTTTTTTTTATTCAGTGAATGTTTATTTTTTTTTTATTTATTTATTTACATTACAGTACAGGTTTAATACAGAAATTAGGAAATAATTATATTTGTCACCAAGAAGAAAAACAACTAGTTTAGGTGACAGCAATAAATTGAGTATAATATAATTAATTTGGAACAAAAATTAAATTATTAAAAAACATTATATTACACAAAGCATATAATAATAAAACAATAACATAAAACATACATAATAACAGGCACTGCTAGGCGTTATATAATTACTATTGCTTCACTATAATGAAAAAAATACATCCAAATTATCTATTTCATTTAAAAAATTATGTAATAATCGTTTAAAAGTGGTTACATATGGAATACTTTGAAGATTGTAAGGTAGTCTGTTATATAGTTTGGGGGCAAGATAAAAGAAATGCTTACGAAAAATTTCTTTGTGTACGCGAGGGACTTGAAATATTTCAGATGGTCTTCTAACAGAGATATTGTTTTTAGTTATACAAATATTTTTATTTCGATGTAAAAATAAAATTATACGAAAAAAAGCAATGTGACGAACAGGCAAAAGACTAAGACTATTTTGATCCTGGAGATAAGAAGAACTAAAATTTATTATTCTAAAGCATTTATTTTGAAAACATCATGTTTAACATCATTGATATTCATTTATATAGAAAATGAAAAATCTGCCTTAATGACTTAGTTTTCCTTATTCTTTGGAATTTTATTTGTCCTAGTCTTTCTATATTCCATTTCTGTGCTGTGTACTAAGCAGGAATATAATTTAATTGCCAATTTAAGTGGTTTTCAAGGTTTTTTTCAGCTGAAATTTCATAAGTATCAGAAAGGGAATAAGTCCATCCCCTTTTTTCAACAGTTCAAATATTTTTGAATGTATACTTATTTTTTATGATGATAAAAAAAAACTGAGCATAAGCTTTTGTGAAGTATGGGGCTTGATTTAAGTATTAAATTTTCGGTTTGAAAAAAACTTAACTTTTATATCTCACAATACAGTTGACTCAGTTTAATGTGATTACCTTTGTCCAAGAGTAGAATGATAACAATAAGCGATTTGATATTAGAAAGTTTCAAACAGTGTAACTTCGAGTATTTGAAATAAAATCACAACTATAAGGGTAGGTAGTCTTAATTGAAGTATTTAAAACGATTCCCAAGTTTGTGTTTTGCAAATGATACATTCTTAAAGAAAAATATGAGAGTGGAACATATATAGTGTGTGCTGTCCTTTAAAAACAACCCACTCCAAATTGTACCCTAAAAACAACCCATTGAGATTTTTTAATTAAATAATTAAAATAATTTTACCATTTCATATACCCTGTCTTTCTATGCCTTTTAGAGTGTCAGGGATGTAAAAACTGGTCAAAGAACGGTTTATTTACTTATTTTTTAAACAAGCTGAGATAATGTAGATTTTTGGCAAAAAATGTGCTTCAGATTTACAGATTTTGTAAAAATGTATGTTGTAAAGACTAGAGCATTTTTCGCGCGTTTTTATGTTATCCTATTCTATGAGAATAAAATATTAAAGTTTTAGCTCAGTCCGCCAATTAGAGTCCTTCTAGGAAAAAGTGGGTTTTTTTCAAATTCTTACATAATTGGCTGCCAATTTGTAATGGATAGTTGGAATTAAGCACTAAAATGTTAGGGAGAAGGAGCCGCTAGTACAGTTTTTTGTTCGATTTAATTATCCTTTTTATTAAGCTTTTAATGAAGAAAATATGAAACAGTGGGTTGTTTTTAAAGGACAGCACTATATTACTAATAAATTAATGACTCATTTTGTATGTTTATGTAGTACAAAATTTGCTTTCAAACGGGAAAAATGAAGGTTTTAAGGGTATTTCACCAAATTTTGATAACATTAAGCGAACTGTTGATCACATAAAACGGCGCATTTTACATTAAATTAAATCGTAGTTATTGTGTTATGTACTGATGAGACAAAAATTTTTTCATCAGTCGTCATCTTGGCACGACCGATCCATTGGACTTTCCATTCAGCAGCAGAGAAAGAAGAAGAAGAAAAAAAGTGGGTCAGAAGTAACGAGCGAAAATTATTCCGAGTGTTCCGCGAAGTTATCTTCTCCCAAAACAAAGTTTCCGACGCTGAATGACGATAAAGGCAGAGCTGCTTTTTTTTTTCTTTTTTTTGAAGAGAGAAATAAATACCTACGACAGTGCCGAGCATGCTAAACGAGGAAGAAGAAGATTGGGAACTTTTTAAGCGAAAATAGAGGAGGAGCGCTTTCGGGGGACTAATTAACCGAAAAGAAAATAATCCGACGACCCGGAAGAGAAGCGATACACCGAGGTTTCATGGGGGGGAGGGAAGAAGTTGGAAAACTAAAGTTTGTTTCTCCCTGACTTGGATAACATAGATAGACTCACACGTGCAGCAGAAAGTTTAAAGAATTCTGCAGAAAATCTTACTAAACAATTTATACTTTTGATGAATAAAAGGACTTTGGCACAGTCCTCCAAACTACCCACAGCTCAAATGGTGACTTATATTTGAGCATGTTGCTGTGTGGGAGCTGTGGGTAAACATGGCGGCTGGAGGACACTTATCGAAGCTGTGCCAGACTTTTTCTAACAGCCGTTGTTTAAGAAATATATTCATTGCAGTGATTGGCATTATGTTTTAAGTCAAAATTTAAAGACAAGGGGATACTTAATTTAGCTGCAGAAAATGTTAGAAGACAATTTTGTGCGCAGAAAGTTTTTGTTTCATCCAAGTCTGGTTTCTCCTCCTTTCTGAAGTTGTCAGTAGTGGTGTACCGTCTATGGCTCCCCAAAAGCGACAGACTCTGGATTAAAATACAATTTTAAGTTCATTCCACAATAATTAAAAATTAGTTAAAATCTAATTTAAAAAAAAACAAGTTAAGTTTCAAAACCTCTGCAGCAGTCGTCTCTTTTACGTATGGTAATTTAAACGAAATGTCTATATACTTTTATTAAACTTTTGAAAGTTGCCTCTTCATTTGTGAATCAGTACAAAAACAGTTCAACATTTTGCTCTTACAAATTTTAGAACCATTCAAAACTTGTCGGGGGGGAAGAGAAAAAGAGGGCCTGCTAGAAGTAATTTTTTTTATTTTAAGCAACTGCTGATCTTTGAAGTTTCTGTCGGAAGCAGCAGTTTTTGGGCGGAAATCTCTAGAATGAGAGAGGGAATACAAACAAACAATGGTGTCGTAAAGATACGGTTTTTGCTCCGAGATTCGGTGGTAGCTCGTCCATCACCCGCAAGTCTAGCACAACGAGGCAGATAGGGATCAAACCTCCTCTAGGGTGGGAGAACCGCGCATTGTTGGCTTCCCTGCTCTACCTCTCTATTTCGCTCCCTGTTGCTGCTGATAGCTTTATTTTGAAGGATTCCTCCGCTACAAACAACGGGGATAATTGGAGAATTACCGTATTTTTTTAAAAATAGAAATAGTCATTTTTACAGGTAAAACAAACGGTTCTAATTTCAAAGATCAGCATTAAAAGTTTCAGAAAAGTTATGTAATTAGATATTTGAAAATAAAAAAACAGCTGAATTTGAGTTGACCCGAAACGCTCATGACGTAATTTGATGCAAACAAACATAGCATAAACTATTAACAGCCCATTAAAGTGTATCCTTAGGTAAGTGACCATGGGAAATTCATTGAGATGACTTACAGTGCCCATAGCGGCAAAATAAGACTAAGAAAAAAACTAGAGGAGATAAACAAAAACTTCAGTGTCTAACCAACTTTCCCGAATGATAACTTTTAATTTCTCTTTATAGAGCATTTTCAATCACATGACTCGGACCTAACAACGGTCTTAGCAACAGAAAAAGTTACAGTTTTTTGCCCTACAGAGGTTAACAGTTACAGAAAATGACTAGCCGTGGAATTCTTCTATTGGAGCATTTGCAATTACGTGATCCCATACCTAAAAACCGCCTTAGCAACAGATAAACAACGGCCTTAGCAACAGTTAAAAGCCCTACAGTAGATACACAGTTAAAAGAAAATAACCGGTTGTGACGTCACCTGAAAACACTCTATAAACCAAATTTTTGTAATGACATTGTTTAAATTATTTTTTTAGATATTCATTTGTTTTTCAGATACTTTTAAGTTGGCAACAATTTATATTAATGTTCTAGAAGAGAATTGGTTTTTTTTTGTTGTTGTTGATAACTTGAGATTAAAATGAAGTGAGAGATAACTTAGAAATTAATTTAGAAGTTTGTAAAGTGTAAATAAAGAGAGAGAGAGTACTTTGTACCATTTTGTACTTACCATGCAACGACAGTGTTAGACATGCATTTTTTTCGTATGAATTTTTTAGTTTATTTAGTACTTTATTTCCAACATATTCACTTCTAGTATAGTCCTTTACGTAAATTTATTTTAAGTAAATTTGCATTCGAACAGTTAGTGATTTCGTCACATACTTAATTAGAATACACATCACGTTTTGGATGCCAGAAAATTGTCAGCTGATTATGTAACGTGAAACGTAAATTCCATTTTTTTTTCATATGGCTAACTTGATTGATAGCCAACTTTCGTGTCGCAATAACTGATTAGTTCCATTGTATATTCAAATTGAGATAATAGGGTGCTTTAAAGCATTTTTGTCAAAAAATTAAGGAAGTGTCTAGAACTATAATTAAACGCTAAAAATCATCGATAAACATTGATTTGAAAATATTATTTGAACTTAATCATCTCCCTTTCTCCTGCATAATTTGCAAGATCGAAAGAGGTTTGGTACTTCACACATGTTGCTCGTTAAGAATGGTTAGAATTTCTTTTTAACTTTCTTTGAGGTGTATAATCTTTTACTTTTCAAGTTTACAAAAATGTCTGAAGATTTAATTTCTCTTTTAGGTGACTTTATGGATAGCAGCCGCCATGAGAGACGAAACCAACGAATAGTATATCTGCGCCTGGTGAGTACGTAACGATTTTTGCTTCCAAATCAATTTTACATTATTGTATATATATAGTGTTTTCAGGTGAAGTCACGACCAGTTACTGTAGGGCAATGCGTCTGTTGCTAAGGCGGTTGCAAATGCCCCAATAGAAGAATTCCACGACCAGTTATTTTCTGTAACTGTTATCCTTTTGTAGGGCAAAGCGTCTGTTGCTAAGGCCGTTGTTAGGTCCAGATACATCTATTTAAATCTTTCCATTCAACGAAAATCTTTTGCATTTGACTGACATGCATAAATATAGGAATTTTCTTTTCGTATGGAATAGTCATGGAGATGCTTATTATTTAAGAAGGACGAAGGCTTACATGGCCGTACATAAAAAACATAAAAATTTAAAATTCATAATTACCTACTGATGATGACTTCCGAAGTTGAAGTCGAAACGTCTATATTTTTACCACAATCAAGACCACGACCTTTTGGCCCGGAAGTTGACTGTGGTTTATTATTTTATTCGATTATTTTATCATAGGAATAGTGGTATTATTAATTCCTTATATAGCGACACTGATCACATGAGTTTTTCGTTATAGGGACCACCATTTCAGTCAGAATTTGTAAAATTCTGCTTTTATAGAGGTTAGAACAGATAAAAAGGGGTATATGAAACCCTAATTACCCTAAATCTGAATGTGTTTCTGAATGTTCGCATTGGTTGCCTTCTCCATGGTTGCCTTACATTTTGCACCTGACGAAAATGTCTCATTCATTCCAGGTGCTATATCCATTTATTTCCATCCTATTTCATATTTCTTTTTGTTCTGATTATTATTCTTTCCTAAATTTGTTAATAACGTCCCTTCTTTATAACGACCTATGATGTTGTTTGGTCCCCTGAGGAATTGCTATATCCAGGTTTTACTGTATTATGTTACCATTTTTTCACATCGGCTGTTTTATAATAATTTTCTGGGTAATATTTTGAACAATTTGATATTAAATTGAATTTTTTTAAACGAAGTATAATACCAATAAGTAATCATGCATACTTTTGACCTAATTTTGAACAAATGAATGTTTAAAATATTGCCTATGAAAAGTAAACTAGCATAAAAAGTATCAATAATAAGGTTTAGCATCCGGGTATATTGTAATTTACTATTAATACTATTAAAAAATTAGAATGATCTTTTTGAGATTGTTGTCATCAGCTGGCCTGTCTTTCGTTTGGGTAAAAATAAATTGCTTCATCGCTATATGAATACTTTTAAGCTCAACGTACGCTATTCTGTCATGTTTACTACACCTGAATCTCTCAAACATTATTGCGCATTATATACGTTGTTGTAAAACCCACCACTGCATCCAAAATGAGATTAAAGACATAGACGCTGCTCTTTAATAACTTGAGTTTTTTTTTCAACGGAGATTTATAACTGGCGTAATTGAACACGATTTTTGAAATGCGAATTACTTGTTGCTCATTCATCATTCTCATAACTGTAATTACTTATTCATCTCTAAGTCGCCGTACGTATATGTATACGCGAGCCTTATTAATCTTCATTTACATATCAAACCGATAAACAGCCATTGTGTGTCGTGACGTTTTATATATTCGGGCGGGCGGCGGTGCTAATATAGCGAGCGTATAGGAGTGCTATGTGTAGAGTGAACTTTGATGCGTTTCTACGTGGCACGGTAGGCGGGTAGAAAAATCTTTCCCCTGGAACAATATGTTTAAAAGAACGAGCAATTTCTTACATATTCTAGACATCAACGTTTCCTGACCCTATGATGTCACAACGCTGAGGCAGATACTGCGTAAACGGAAAGCCTGTTGGGTTGCTAGGAGAAATTTCGGTACGCAAATCGTGATAAAAAGACGCTATACGGATTTAACAAAAAAAAATCATAGTTTTAAATTGATGTTCTTCATTTCACTCAAAATTAAGACACCACGCTAGGAACTACTTTGTTAGTGACGTCATCATAGGGTTAACTAACGTTGCGGTCAAGTTAAATATGCGTAAAAGATGTTGAACAATTTAAGTGAAAACATTCCTCATTCAGTTTGTGTTTTTGCGATGATAGAAAACACCGTTGTTTATTAATACCTTTCATCGAAATACGGAAGTTTTCCAATTTTGACCATAGAAAACGACTAAAACTTCTTTATACCCCCTCTAAAACACCTGTATGTCACTCCCAATTTTGTTCTAGCTGTGGGAATGGTTTTTACGTAAAAGGTTTCCACAGAAAATTATAATGTAAACCTTACTTTTCTGATCCTTTTAAGCCAGTACTCACTAAAGAATACTGTTTTCATTTTCTTTTTCTAGAAACATATGAACCATACTGGTATGTATACCAGTATGATGGGTCTTCGAATGCTTGGTAGCATATTATTGTCATCTTCATTTTTCTTTGCTTTTCTTTTTTTTTCCTTTTTCGTTTTAATTAGTCTAATACGTTTGCATATTATCAAAATTTAAAAATTTTATTCTTTGGTGATCACGGTAGATGATGAAACGTTTGGAAATGGGATATGCCGTCTGAAATGGCTAACAATAAGTGTGGAAATCTCATCTAAAGCAATTTTGACATTTGTTAACATTACTAAATATTTACTACTACATTATTTTCTACTTATCTGTTTGATTAGTTAGTCTTAAATGGCGACCACCGTCACTACATACGATATTCAAAGAACCCCCTATCTGCATCATGACCCTACGCCGCGCTGTGTTTTAAATTGAGTACTTAACGGGTTGTTTGGACAGCGAATGGGGCTGTCCATAAGCTGTCTCGGCCAGGACCTCGTTTGCATGACAGCTACTTTAATCGAACGCTGCTCGTCACTCTCACCCCCCCCCCTTGTTCATTTTTTCGCGAGCAGTCGCCTCTGGAGGAGTGACGACGCCACAATTTTGCGTTCTATTTCGAATGTTCGAAGCTCTCCTTTCATCCTCCCAATGAATGCTGGCAGAGGATCGTCAAGTGGTTTAGGTTTAGAAATTGGAGTAGTAGAGAAGTCAATGCCAATCTGATAAATATCTATTCTGTAGTAAATACTGTGTTGAAATGTTCTGGGAGCGGAGTTTTTCTCAAAGGATCAGTGTTCGTAGGATAATGTGAAACTTGCATGAACCCCTTTTGCCGTGTTCATAAAGATCTATCACACCTGATGGACTACTGCTACCTGTTATCTATGTCAAGAACACAATATTGAAAGCGGTAAATTTTTAAGCAAATTCTTTTGAGTTTCTTGTTGCTCTGATAGACTGGATAACAACTATCTCTATTGTCTGTATTAAGGATAACATTAAAAAAGAATATACATAGTAAAAGTCTTTAAAACTGATATGTTCGTAAGAAGATTTCGGTGAGATAAAAAGTTTTTTGAAACATCGCACGATTTCAAATCTGTCAAAGAGGAGAAAGTAGATGCCGCTAGAATATTTACAAAACAAGTTAGTTTCAACTTGTTTTCAGCTACATTTAGACCATTATTTAGATGAGTTATTTATCCATTAGTTAGACTGTTTATTCAACTGCATCTAAGTAATTCTAAAGTAATTTTTAAAAGCTCTCCACTGACTACTGAAATAAGAACTAATCGCTCTATATAAGAGACTGAATAGTTATGTGAGAAACTTCCAAAGAAAGAGGCTATTACAACAGACGGTGAAGGAATATATTTTCTAAGACATAAAATTCCTTTGTTCTCAAACGGGGCTTACATACGTGACAATTATTACTGTCCGAGAAGTTAGAAGTCTTTGCCCAGATAGCTTGCAATCTTACTGTTAACCATCTCTTTTTACTATCATTGAGTTTCCGAAAACAAGGTTTCCACGATACTATTAGAGTTTGCTAGAAAAGGTTGGAAAAAATTACAGAAAAACCTCCTCAAACCATTCACCTCAGTTTCTAACCTTGTTTTAAGGTTTTTTCTGTGAGATTACTGCTAACTTTATAGGAGCGTCAACTAGCGCAGGTTGTTTTGTCCTTGTCACAAGGTTACAAGGTGCCAACGACAACCTTACAAAACCCCTTAGCTTAAAACTAGGTTTATAAAACCTTGCATTTCATCTGGGTTAAAACTCTCTCTGCCCATTCGAGTATGGTTTGTGAGATCCTGAAAATTGAAGAAGTCGAAGAAGAAGAGAATCCCAAGTGGGTCCCTATCCGCCAGAAGATCACCCTGTTCACCCTGAACTTCCTGTTCGCCCTCCACGGCCTCCCCGTGCCCCGGCAGTCCCTGCCCTGGCGACTGACCTTAGGGGGAATTCGTCTCTTCGGGCTGTCATTCGTCAACTTCTACGTCGCCTACCGCACCTACAAGCTGGTATTATTATAATCCACTAGCTGTTACGACCCGGCAAAGCCGGGTCTTACAGCTAGGCTAGCCTTTTATGCGAGCTTCGCTCGTTACTACTTCAAGTTCCTATTAATTATACATTAAATAAGAAGTTTAACTTTAATAATTTATTATTGTTGAATTAGAAACCAACTTCCCTAAAAGTAACTTTTTAACCTTTATTAAGTAAACCAACTTTCTTGAAAGATATTTATTTAAAAGCTATTATATTATTTTAAAATTTTAATTACTTTTATTTATTTATTTTTCTGATTATTGCGAGATGGCATCGAGTCAGTGAGTGACGTGGGCTTTTATATTTTTCTGATGATTATGATTATTATTGCGAGATGGCATCATAGTGTGCGAGCGTTCCAGAATCAGTCAGTGAGTCAGTGAGTGACGTGGGCTTTTATATGAGAGATATTTATCTCACTCCTGTTTTTGTTTCCATTTATGTACTTTTTACAATAGAATTTTTCAACCCATGGAAGATCTTTTAGCTCCTTTGGGATTTTATAAAGCCGCGTTTACACTAAAGTCTTCCACAAAGTTTTCCTCAAGTTGAGGAAATTTGTTGTTTTTTTCTACAAAATATAGCAACTTTTTCTGTCTTACCACTTGTGGAGAGACAAATAGTGTCGGTAAAAATCAAAGAAAGTTGACAACTAAAAGTAGAAGATTTGTTGCTGCGTGCTTTGCGCTCTAGCAACTTGTAAACTAGTAACTAGCAACTTGTAAACTAGTGGAGAACTGTTCTCCCTCCATCCTTGAATGAAGCGGTTGGGTTTCCACAATCCTTTAAGTTATCGCTAGTTTCATAGATAAGAATCTTTGAGGAAGACGCTCCAAATGTTAAAACGATCAGCTGACGTCTATTCCACCGCCCTACAGCCAGCTGTCGAATTTTTTTCTTCTAGATATTGGGTCTACTGTAATGTATTCAAGTTTTAGCCGGGAGTAAATGACTGAAAATTTTAATTTTTTTTGTGGGGGGGAGTGTTTGGGGGGCTCCCACCGCTCAACCCACCCACGGACAAGCAGCTGACGCTCACCAGGCTTTATGATACAACTCCCTGAAATTTTCCACCAAATATCGCTTAAGAGGAAATGACTGACAAAATATGTTGCTGGCTCCCGGTCTTCTACTAAATGGATAAGATTCTGCATTTCAATTTTTGAAAAAATATGTAACTTTTTTCTTACAGACCAAAATACACTGGTTTATAGGAGCAACTTTTAGTTTTCTACAAAAAATCTTCCACTTCTTTCTCTAATTTGACAAGAGCAACTTTTAGTTGACAACCTTTAGTTTTCTACAACAATGTTTTGTCAACTTTTAGCTGTCAACTTTGGTGTAAACGCGGCTTAACAATTCAATGTTTCTTTTTTTTTTAATTTTTATATCCCCCCCCTTTCATTTATTTCCCTATATTTAAATTGTTCACGTTATTGCATACACTATACCTTGTACTGTTTGGAATAAACTTTGACTCGATTCTGATTTTCGGTGTCCAACCGCGAGTTCACCTACGACACTTTCCCTCTGATCAACGCCGCCGTGAGCGCCTGCATCGCCGATTCCATCCTCATCCACTGCCGACAGTTCGAAGGGTTCAGCGAACAACTCTTCAGGGTGCTGTCTACCCCAGACGTGGGGACCCCGGACGCGATCCGCCTGGTCACCTTCTACTCCCTCTTCCTGGCTTATGTGATGGCCTGCTCCGGGCTGTTCCCTTTCACCGCCAACCACTGGTTCGACGCGGCGTCCAAGGGGGGCGACCACCCCCCGGATTTCTTGCACACGGCCTCGGTGAAGCCCTTCGCGCATGTGCTCATCTTTGCGACGTGTGGGGGGTGCGTGGTGTCCCACCTGATGCTCTTTTGCCTGGTGTGCTGCCTGCTGAGAGAGGTTCTGTAGTTTATATAATTTTATAATTAAAGACCATGGAATGGACATGGGAAGATGTCCATTTCGGCACTTCTTTAGTACAGGTTGCCCGGCCGCCATGTTTGACCAGCGAGCGCCCGGGGTTCGAATCAAAGCTTTGGCATGGATGTTTGTATGGGTATGGAGATGGCTGAAAGTGACCGCTAATGGACTCTAACCGTCTGACGTCACACGGAACCAACACGTGACCTACTGAGCTTGCAATTGGTTACCACAGATACTACACTAGTAGATCTGCTAGTGTAGTATCTGTGGTAACCAATTGCAAGCTCAGTTGTAGGTCACGTGTTGGTTCCGTGAAGTCTCGAACCAGATAGGCGGTTAGAGTCCATTGTGTCATCAATGGACTCTAACCGCCTATCTGGTTCGAGACTTCACGGAACCAACACGTGACCTACAACTGAGCTTGCAATGGACTCTAACCGCCTATCTGGTTCGAGACTTCACGGAACCAACACGTGACCTACAACTGAGCTTGCAATTGGTTACCACAGATACTACACTCGTAGATCTACTAGTGTAGTATCTGTGGTAACCAATTGCAAGCTCAGTAGGTCACGTGTTGGTTCCGTGTGACGTCAGACGGTTAGAGTCCATTGGTTACCACAGATACTACACTAGTAGATCTACTAGTGTAGTATCTGTGGTAACCAATTGCAAGCTCAGTAGGTCACGTGTTGGTTCCGTATGACGTCAGACGGTTAGAGTCCATTGTTGAAATAGACCAACTTTCTTTGAAGAACAATGGACTCAACCCATCTGACGTCACACGGAACCAACACATGACCTACTGAGCTTGCAATTGGTTACCACAGATACTACACTAGTAGCGTTTGTAGTGAGATATGATGATAGTGAGATATGATTTGATATTGAGAGTTTGTTTACCACCGACACGTGACTTTTTATAGTCTCGAACCAGATAGGCGGTTAGAGTCCATTGTTGAAATAGACCAACTTTCTTTGAAGAACAATTGTTACATTGGTAAGAACTCAACCAACTTCCCTTTTGGTAACTTTTAATTTCTTTTTATACACCAACTTTTTGGAAGGATATTGTTTTAATTAATTTTTTAGATATTTTTTTTTTCAGATTATAAGTTGGCAACAGTTAATTATTAATGTTCCAGAAAGGAATTGTTTTTTGTTGAAAACTTGACTTGATATTCATGAATTCAGATGTTAGTTCAAGTTTAAATATTTACTTTTTTTTACCTAGGCCAGATTAAAGCGCAGAAGTGTACCCCCTTTTTACTAGGGGTCACTTTCAATCATCTCCATACACACACACAAACATCCATGCGTAAGCGTTGGTTCCGGGCACCCGCTGGTCAAACATGGCGGCCGGACAATCTATACTAAAGATGTGCCGAAATGGACTAATACCATTCTTTCCCTGTGGTCTTCAATTATAATCTTTATAAAGAAACGCAATTGCAGAACCAATGCTCTAAAGTCCCACAAATATTGAAGGTAGTTTATTAAAAGGTTCTTCGCCGCATCTGCGCCGATCTGCGCCTGCCTTCCGAAGTGAGCCTGGATTCGCTGCGGCGGTCGCAGGCGAGGTTCATCGCCGCAGCCAACCTGGTGCAGAGAGCGGATTCGCTCTTTTCCCTGTTCGGGTTCGTGGGCCTGGGAAGCGTATTCGCCAGGGCTTGCTCCTGCATCCACTTCTACCTCAATATGAAGTCGCCTTTCAGGGACTCGTGGTCCTTTCTCACACTGCAGGTAGGGATATGGATTTATTACTGTTTGTCTATCGCAAGTTGAGCTCTCGTTTACATTTCTGTTGCCGAGGCAACAGGACTACTCATTTTCAACGGAGAAAATTGTTGCATTGAATCACTATTATAGTCCTCTTTGTTTATTCTAACAGTTCACTAATCCCAGCCTCTAACATATATACATCAATTCCGAGAAGAAGATAGTCCTCTAGGTCCAATAGGTTTTAATCCCCGCAAAATTACATTACGGTTTATCCCCCTGTTTAAAATGAACCCGTCTTGTTTCTATAGCAACTGCCACAATCAGACAACTCAGTAGGAGCTCAACTTGTGGTAGACAGACAGTATTTCCTTTCGATCCTGGAATCCCATTTGACTCCCTTTATTCAATTGAAAATCGGCTTTTACTCTTTAAGCCATATTCACAAGCATCAGCGTCGGTGTTGAGTCCTTTGTCAAAGAAGGATTCCACCAATCAGAGTCAGCGAAAAGCTATATTCAGTACCATCTTCCCCTAACTTCAAATTCCAGGATCGACCTACCCACCATCCCCCTTCTAACTCTTCTCTCACCCCCCATTAGGTGACGTTCGACATGATCGCGCTGACTGCGGTGTCGTGCTTCGCGGCGGGGGTCCCAGAAGAATCTCGCCGCCTGCCCGCCGCGGCGTTCGTCGCGAGCGCGCTGCGACCCCCGCGGCACACGCGCTTCCACGCGGCCTGCCTCGCTTTCGCAAAAGTGGTCGTCTCGGCGGACGTGCACCTGAGCGCCTGGCGCCTCTTCCCCTTCACCCGCAAGGTGGTCCCCACCGTCGCCGGACTCACGCTCAGCTACGTGGCGGTCATCGTGCAGATGCACCACGCCGCCTCCCCTCGCCTCGTCAACTTCGAACGACCCCCGCTGCCGATGATGGAGCTGGCGTTCAGGAACCTCACCAACGGGACGTGGGGTGGCTAAAGGGTTAACCGGCTAAAGGACTGTTAGCAATGAGGAATTTGCGGGGTTTTTTTATATTTTTTATCGATTCTCCGTGCAAAAATAGACCTGTTTGTGAAATTTCATGTTGATTTGACATTTTTTTCAATTAGAAAAAAATTATTTATAATAGTCTTTTTAGAATGGCGCGAAAACGCGTTGTGCTCTTCGTTTGGAAAGGTACTTATTATATCGCTATTTTCCCTATACTCTTTGGGTCATGGAGAAGGGTAATAAAGTTAATTACAAGTACTTCTAGCTAAAAACACAACTTTACAGGTAATTACAGCACCAATTTGAAAATCAAAACAAACTCAACTTTATAACCTGTGACGTAATATCGGGTTTCATGGAAAATTTCGACCATATTATCGAATTCGACGCTCGAAAATCCATTAGAAAGTTCACAATTTATATAAAAACCTCGCACACCCAAATTCCTCATTGTCTATGTGTTGCTTTGCTACTAGGAATATCACAATCAATAGTTGTAGTGTCAGTAGTATACCCTGTGTTTAATAGAGTTACAGAAATTATGTTCCACTATACTTAACCACCAAGAACTATTTTTAAACACCTGCGTATTCAATGGTTTAGGGTATTTTCGTCCCCGGACATTTGGTCCCCGGACATTTCGTCCCCGAAAAAATTATCGATTACTTCCTTCAGTGTTACCAGTAACATCGACATCCTATGAATATGTTTATGCGCATGCTCCGGATCTTAGCGATCTCGGACACGATTCTAGGTATCACTACTGTCTCTAATCAGCACAAATGTTAAGAGTGACCGCAATTGTAAAAACTGCGTAGTAGTGACAATGCCTCGTCACGAGGAATCTGGATTTGTAATTTTATTTTTTCTAATTGATTTAAAAAGGGTTTTATACTACACTCCTGCACGTGCAAGACTTTTTTCTGGGCTGATTTTCAGTGCTGATTACAGATATTTATCTAAACTGTGGTTTGAAAGATTTTAAAATTTAAAATTTTTTTAAATTAACTTAAAAAGGGTTTAATACTACCCTCCTGCACTTGCAAGACTTTTTTCTGGGCTGCTTTTCAGTGCTGTTTACAGATATTTCATCTAAACTGTGGTTTGAAAGATTTTAAAATTTTAAATTTTTTAAAATTGATTTAAAAAGGGTTTAATACTACCCTCCTGCACTTGCAAGACTTTTTTCTGGGCTGCTTTTAAGTGCTGATTACAGATATTTTATCAGAACTGTGGTTTGAAAGATTTTAAAATTTTAAATTTTTTAAAATTGATTTAAAAAGGGTTTAATACTACCCTCCTGCACTTGCAAGACTTTTATCTGGGCTGCTTTTCAGTGCTGTTTACAGATATTTCATCTAAACTGTGGTTTGAAAGATTTTAAAATTTTAAATTTTTTAAAATTGATTTAAAAAGGGTTTAATACTACCCTCCTGCACTTGCAAGACTTTTTTCTGGGCTGCTTTTAAGTGCTGATTACAGATATTTTATCAGAACTGTGGTTTGAAAGATTTTAAATTTTTTAAAATTGATTTAAAAAGGGTTTTTTACCACCCTCCTGCACTTGCAAGACTTTTTTCTGGGCTGCTTTTCAGTGCTGTTTACAGATATTTCATCTAAACTGTGGTTTGAAAGATTTTAAAATTTTAAATTTTTTAAAATTGATTTAAAAAGGGTTTAATACTACCCTCCTGCACTTGCAAGACTTTTTTCTGGGCTGCTTTTAAGTGCTGTTTACAGATATTTTATCAGAACTGTGGTTTGAAAGATTTTAAAATTTTAAATTTTTTAAAATTAATTTAAAAAGGGTTTTTTACTACCCTCCTGCACTTGCAAGACTTTTTTCTGGGCTGCTTTTCAGTGCTGTTTACAGATATTTCATCTAAACTGTGGTTTGAAAGATTTTAAAATTTTAAATTTTTTAAAATTGATTTAAAAAGGGTTTAATACTACCCTCCTGCACTTGCAAGACTTTTTTCTGGGCTGCTTTTAAGTGCTGATTACAGATATTTTATCAGAACTGTGGTTTGAAAGATTTTAAAATTTTAAATTTTTTTAAATTGATTTAAAAAGGGTTTTTACTACCCTCCTGCACTTGCAAGACTTTTTTCTGGGCTGCTTTTCAGTGCTGTTTACAGATATTTCATCTAAACTGTGGTTTGAAAGATTTTAAAATTTTAAATTTTTTAAAATTGATTAAAAAAGGGTTTAATACTACCCTCCTGCACTTGCAAGACTTTTTTCTGGGCTGCTTTTAAGTGCTGATTACAGATATTTTATCAGAACTGTGGTTTGAAAGATTTTAAAATTTTAAATTTTTTAAAATTGATTTAAAAAGGGTTTTTTACTACCCTCCTGCACTTGCAAGACTTTTTTCTGGGCTGCTTTTAAGTGCTGATTACAGATATTTTATCAGAACTGTGGTTTGAAAGATTTTAAAATTTAAAATTTTTTTAAATTGATTTAAAAAGGGTTTTTACTACCCTCCTGCACTTGCAAGACTTTTTTCTGGGCTGCTTTTCAGTGCTGTTTACAGATATTTCATCTAAACTGTGGTTTGAAAGATTTTAAAATTTTAAATTTTTTAAAATTGATTAAAAAAGGGTTTAATACTACCCTCCTGCACTTGCAAGACTTTTTTCTGGGCTGCTTTTAAGTGCTGATTACAGATATTTTATCAGAACTGTGGTTTGAAAGATTTTAAAATTTTAAATTTTTTTAAATTGATTTAAAAAGGGTTTTTACTACCCTCCTGCACTTGCAAGACTTTTTTCTGGGCTGCTTTTCAGTGCTGTTTACAGATATTTCATCTAAACTGTGGTTTGAAAGATTTTAAAATTTTAAATTTTTTAAAATTGATTAAAAAAGGGTTTAATACTACCCTCCTGCACTTGCAAGACTTTTTTCTGGGCTGCTTTTAAGTGCTGATTACAGATATTTTATCAGAACTGTGGTTTGAAAGATTTTAAAATTTTAAATTTTTTAAAATTGATTTAAAAAGGGTTTTTTACTACCCTCCTGCACTTGCAAGACTTTTTTCTGGGCTGCTTTTAAGTGCTGATTACAGATATTTTATCAGAACTGTGGTTTGAAAGATTTTAAAATTTAAAATTTTTTTAAATTGATTTAAAAAGGGTTTAATACTACCCTCCTGCACTTGCAAGAGTTTTTTCTGGGCTGCTTTTCATTGCTGTTTACAGATATTTCATCTAAACTGTGGTTTGAAAGATTTTAAAATTTTTATTTTTTTTAAATTGATTTAAAAAGGGTTTAATACTACCCTCCTGCACTTGCAAGAGTTTTTTCTGGGCTGCTTTTCATTGCTGTTTACAGATATTTCATCTAAACTGTGGTTTGAAAGATTTTAAAATTTTAAATTTTTTTTAAATTGATTTAAAAAGGGTTTAATACTACCCTCCTGCACGTGTAAAACTTTTATCTGGGCTGCTTTTAAGTGCTGATTAAGATATTTCATCAAAATTGTGGTTTGAAAGATTTTAAAATTTTAAATTTTTTTAAATTGATTTAAAAAGGGTTTAATACTACCCTCCTGCACTTGCAAGAGTTTTTTCTGGGCTGCTTTTCATTGCTGTTTACAGATATTTCATCTAAACTGTGGTTTGAAAGATTTTAAAATTTTAAATTTTTTAAAATTGATTAAAAAAGGGTTTAATACTACCCTCCTGCACTTGCAAGACTTTTTTCTGGGCTGCTTTTAAGTGCTGATTACAGATATTTTATCAGAACTGTGGTTTGAAAGATTTTAAAATTTTAAATTTTTTAAAATTGATTTAAAAAGGGTTTTTTACTACCCTCCTGCACTTGCAAGACTTTTTTCTGGGCTGCTTTTAAGTGCTGATTACAGATATTTTATCAGAACTGTGGTTTGAAAGATTTTAAAATTTAAAATTTTTTTAAATTGATTTAAAAAGGGTTTAATACTACCCTCCTGCACTTGCAAGAGTTTTTTCTGGGCTGCTTTTCATTGCTGTTTACAGATATTTCATCTAAACTGTGGTTTGAAAGATTTTAAAATTTTAATTTTTTTTAAATTGATTTAAAAAGGGTTTAATACTACCCTCCTGCACTTGCAAGAGTTTTTTCTGGGCTGCTTTTCATTGCTGTTTACAGATATTTCATCTAAACTGTGGTTTGAAAGATTTTAAAATTTTAAATTTTTTTTAAATTGATTTAAAAAGGGTTTAATACTACCCTCCTGCACGTGTAAAACTTTTATCTGGGCTGCTTTTAAGTGCTGATTAAGATATTTTATCAAAATTGTGGTTTGAAAGATTTTAAAATTTTAAATTTTTTTAAATTGATTTAAAAAGGGTTGAATACTACCCTCCTGCACGTGTAAAACTTTTTTCTGAGCTGTTTTTCAGTGCTGATAACAGATATTTCATCAATACAGTGGTTTGAAAGATTTTAAATTTTTTTAAATCAATTTAAAAAAATTTTATTTTAAAATCTTTCAAACCACAGTTTTGATGAAATATCTGTAATCAGCACTTAAAAGCAGCCCAGAAAAAAGTCTTGCAAGTGCAGGAGGGTAGTATTAAACCCTTTTTAAATCAATTTTAAAAAATTTAAAATTTTAAAATCTTTCAAACCACAATTTTGATGAAATATCTGTTATCAGCACTAAAAAGCAGCCCAGAAAAAACTCTTGCAAGTGCAGGAGGGTAGTATTAAACCCTTTTTAAATCAATTTAAAAAAATTTAAAATTTTAAAATCTTTCAAACCACAATTTTGATGAAATATCTGTAATCAGCACTGAAAAGCAGCCCAGAAAAAAACTCTTGCAAGTGCAGGAGGGTAGTATTAAACCCTTTTAAAATCAATTTAAAAAAAATTAAAATTTTAAAATCGTTCAAACCACAATTTTGATGAAATATCTGTAATCAGCACTAAAAAGCAGCCCAGAAAAAACTCTTGCAAGTGCAGGAGGGTAGTATTAAACCCTTTTTAAATCAATTTAAAAAGAAATTAAAATTTTAAAATCTTTCAAACCACAATTTTGATGAAATATCTGTTATCAGCACTAAAAAGCAGCCCAGAAAAAACTCTTGCAAGTGCAGGAGGGTAGTATTAAACCCTTTTTAAATCAATTTAAAAAAATTTAAAATTTTAAAATCTTTCAAACCACAATTTTGATGAAATATCTGTAATCAGCACTGAAAAGCAGCCCAGAAAAAAACTCTTGCAAGTGCAGGAGGGTAGTATTAAACCCTTTTAAAATCAATTTAAAAAAAATTAAAATTTTAAAATCGTTCAAACCACAATTTTGATGAAATATCTGTAATCAGCACTAAAAAGCAGCCCAGAAAAAACTCTTGCAAGTGCAGGAGGGTAGTATTAAACCCTTTTTAAATCAATTTAAAAAAATTTAAAATTTTAAAATCTTTCAAACCACAATTTTGATGAAATATCTGTAATCAGCACTGAAAAGCAGCCCAGAAAAAAACTCTTGCAAGTGCAGGAGGGTAGTATTAAACCCTTTTAAAATCAATTTAAAAAAAATTAAAATTTTAAAATCGTTCAAACCACAATTTTGATGAAATATCTGTAATCAGCACTAAAAAGCAGCCCAGAAAAAACTCTTGCAAGTGCAGGAGGGTAGTATTAAACCCTTTTTAAATCAATTTAAAAAAAAATTAAAATTTTAAAATCTTTCAAACCACAATTTTGATGAAATATCTGTAATCAGCACTAAAAAGCAGCCCAGAAAAAACTCTTGCAAGTGCAGGAGGGTAGTATTAAACCCTTTTTAAATCAATTTAAAAAAATTTAAAATTTTAAAATCTTTCAAACCACAATTTTGATGAAATATCTTAATCAGCACTAAAAAGCAGCCCAGAAAAAACTCTTGCAAGTGCAGGAAGGTAGTATTAAACCCTTTTTAAATCAATTTAAAAAAATTTAAAATTTTAAAATCTTTCTAACCACAATTTTGATGAAATATCTGTAATCAGCACTGAAAATCAGCCCAGAAAAAAGTCTTGCACGTGCAGGAGTGTAGTATAAAACCCTTTTTAAATCAATTAGAAAAAATAAAATTACAAATCTAGATTCCTCTTGACGAGGTATTGTCACTACTACGCAGTTTTTACAATTGCGGTCACTCTTAACATTTGTGCTGATTAGAGACAGTAGTGATACCTAGAATCGTGTCCGAGATCGCTAAGATCCGGAGCATGCGCATAAACATATTCATAGGATGTCGATGTTACTGGTAACACTGGAGGAAGTAATCGATAATTTTTTCGGGGACGAAATGTCCGGGGACCAAATGTCCGGGGACGAAAACGACGTATCCCAATACAGGGTGATTCAGAATTTATCATCAATATATGGTGGGGAGGTAGGGAATAGGAAAAGAAGGAGATTTCACATAGGCAGGGCCCGATTTAGAAAATTTAGAACACTAGGCCCAACATGCAGGAAGGGGCCCCCACGTTGCCATATTTGGTGCTATATGAATGTATGCGTGAAAATTATTGTTTGATTAGTGTGAAAATTCAATATTGTCAGAACGTCAGGTGCAGACATGGTCTCAGTTATTTTTTACGTTTTTGACAATGCTAAAAGGTTAGGATTTTTATTTTCGCTTTAAAAAAAGTAATGAAAAAACATTCTTAGGAAGTATGAAAAAAGCCAAAAGTTATTTCTACAATAAATTTTGGTTAACTATCTAAAATTAGGGGCCCCTAGGCCTAGAGGGCCTGGTGGTAAATCAGGCCCTGCACGTAGGAAAGCATGGGCGCATATGCTATGTAGTAGAAGTAGGGTAAAATGACCCCAGTTTAATAATGGAAAGAACACATAAGAATGAAGAGGTAAGGGAAAAATAAACATTTATTATCTTACGTGTAACATTTCTTTGCATCGTTTGTTATTACATGTAAGATAATAAAGGGTTTTTTTTCCTTACATCAACATATTGATGATGAATTCTGAATCATCCTGTATATACATTGTGGGGCCCCTAGGCTTAGAGGGGGTAAATCAGGCCCTGCACGTAGGAAAGCATGGGCGATGTAGTAGAAGTAGGGTAAAATGACCCCAGTTTAATAATGGAAAGAACACATAAGAATGAAGAGGTAAGGGAAAAATAAACATTTATTATCTTACGTGTAACATTTCTTTGCATCGTTTGTTATTACATGTAAGATAATAAAGGGTCCTTACATCAACATATTGATGATGAATTCTGAATCATCCTGTATATACATTGTGGGGCCCCTAGGCTTAGAGGGGGTAAATCAGGCCCTGCACGTAGGAAAGCATGGGCGCATATGCTATGTAGTAGAAGTAGGGTAAAATGACCCCAGTTTAATAATGGAAAGAACACATAAGAATGAAGAGGTAAGGGAAAAATAAACATTTATTATCTTACGTGTAACATTTCTTTGCATCGTTTGTTATTACATGTAAGATAATAAAGGGTCCTTACATCAACATATTGATGATGAATTCTGAATCATCCTGTATATACATTGTGGGGCCCCTAGGCTTAGAGGGGGTAAATCAGGCCCTGCACGTAGGAAAGCATGGGCGCATATGCTATGTAGTAGAAGTAGGGTAAAATGACCCCAGTTTAATAATGGAAAGAACACATAAGAATGAAGAGGTAAGGGAAAAATAAACATTTATTATCTTACGTGTAACATTTCTTTGCATCGTTTGTTATTACATGTAAGATAATAAAGGGTTTTTTTTCCTTACATCAACATATTGATGATGAATTCTGAATCATCCTGTATATACATTGTGGGGCCCCTAGGCTTAGAGGGGGTAAATCAGGCCCTGCACGTAGGAAAGCATGGGCGCATATGCTATGTAGTAGAAGTAGGGTAAAATGACCCCAGTTTAATAATGGAAAGAACACATAAGAATGAAGAGGTAAGGGAAAAATAAACATTTATTATCTTACGTGTAACATTTCTTTGCATCGTTTGTTATTACATGTAAGATAATAAAGGGTTTTTTTTCCTTACATCAACATATTGATGATGAATTCTGAATCATCCTGTATATACATTGTGGGGCCCCTAGGCTTAGAGGGGGTAAATCAGGCCCTGCACGTAGGAAAGCATGGGCGCATATGCTATGTAGTAGAAGTAGGGTAAAATGACCCCAGTTTAATAATGGAAAGAACACATAAGAATGAAGAGGTAAGGGGAAAATAAACATTTATTTTATCTAAGGCCGGGCGCGCACTAGCGACTAAAGTCACGGCGACCAGGATTACTAGTATCAAAAATATCATTAGAAAACAATAGAGCATTTTCAATCACATCACTTTACCTAACAACGGCCTTAGCAACGTTGTTTTTATCCTCCAGTGATGTCATGTGCGAATGCTGCTATTTCCCGCCCCTAACAACAGCCTTAGCAACGTTGTTTTTGTCTTTGTCACCGTGACAAAAGTCGCCAGTGCGCGCTCGCCCTTACGTGTAACATTTCTTTGCATCGGTTTTTATTACAGGCAAGATAATAAATGTTTTTTTTTTCCTTACATCAACATATTGATGATGAATTCTGAATCACCCTGTATATGTATAGTATATTTTGGGCAATGAAGTAAATCCAGTCTTCCCTATACTTACGAGAATCATTGATTTACATGGGTATGAAACGGTGGGTAAAGTAGAAACTTAAACCATAGGAAACAATTCTTAACATAATGGTTTGCTTTAAAATATATTTACTTCTTAAATTATTATTTTTTAATTAATAACCATAATAGTTTCTCATACCAAACACTGGGTATTTTACTACAGTTTGACTCTGTGCTTCATTTTGATGTTAATTTCGCATACTTTTTCTTGCACCTTACTTATTGTAATAAAATATGCAGTACAATACACTTCACTGAAATATGTTGTAGATTCATTTACACAACTTTACGCTTATTTTACCAATAATAACAACCACAAATTAAATAAAAACCACAAATTTCCCCTTCGCAGTAAAACTCTTGAAACCTAAATGATCTTTAAAATCGGTCTTGTTTTGTTTCCAATGTGATTTACGAGTACTCCTACCCTCCTATTTATATTACACTATCCTCAAATACTCTCCTAAATACTTCCTAAACGCATACAGCCCAGGAACACCAACGACGCTGAAAAGGTGTAGGTCAAAAACGTTCTAACCCACAGTTCAAACAGCACGCGTGGGGCCAAAACACTTCCATCAGCGAAATCTTTGACCCTTCGTTCGTGGCTTTTGGCACCCTTCCTGGTTGTTGGGCAACTTCGATCTCTAATCGATGGGTCCCTGGGGGTATCCATTCTTCCATCTATTATTGATTAACTGCGTTCGAATCGAGAATTTATTGTTATTGCCTAAATAACGGGTTTGCTCGTCTTGTGTTTTGTTCCATCAGTGGATTTATTTCTTGTGTGTAGCTTTTTTTTGTGTTGGTGAATCCGTCTTGTTTTGGTGTTTGTAAGAGAGATTCTTTGTTAATTTAACATAACGTAACATAGTTTTATGCATAACATACATGATATATTTATTACAGAAATTAAGGGTAAAACAGTGTATGTCACACACCAAGGGGAAAATTACCCATTCAGGTGACATAGAGAATACATAGAATACGAACAAAAAACAATTTAAACTATACAAACACTAAATAAATTAAATCATTACTTCAAAATTTATATTCAGAAATGATAAAAAACAACAATTATAATTATAAATAATACAAATTGGAAAACTTCAGGTTTTTATTATTGTCATAATGTTCTATGTCATCAACGTTTAATAGAAAATAAAAAAGGTTACAATGACAAAATGTAACATAAGTTGTGGAGGCAATTTGAATTTTGTGACACCCAGTTAAAAATCAATGCTTTACCACTGCTATTAAACTGCTAAATAAGAATTTTTTTTACCCATTTATCGTTTTGATTTATTTAACATATTAGAATTGGTTAAAATTTATTATTTGCTCTTATTTCACTGTCCCTCTAAGTACCAAGCAATTCAATTGGCACTGCACTGACTCAGAAACATATATTTTTCCCCACTCCAATTCACTCCATTTACTCTATTTGAAGTATTGAATAAAAAAAAATTATACACCTTTCTTTCTTATTTATGGGAATCCGCATTTTGAAAAATAACGCGTTTCGCAAAGAATCGTGTGACACGATTTAATTAATTTCTTTTTTCTTTTTCGTTATTATGAATGGGGCATCATCGTTCAATTTGTGCTGTTTATCAAACGCATTTGTAAACAAAGCAATTTTGTGTTTGCACACATTTTATCATTTTTCTTGTGTTAGCGCGCTGTGCAATTATGATTTATCAATCTTGAAGAGAGTTTTTCTGCTAGGCATTCCCTTTCCATTGGAGTCAAATATTTGATCGAATCGACTTGATCCTTATGGAACTAAGAGAGGTGTGTGTATGTGTTTGCAGAAAGGAAAGAAGAGAAAAAAAGAGAGAAAAGGCGTAAAAATAAGAAAGTAGATTCTGAAAGACCGAAAGACCAAAAATTTCTCAGTCATTTAGGCCCATTTTTCTTTGAGTCCATCAGGGGATCACTTTCCCCAGATTGCTCAAACTTTTTCGTTCATTAAGTGCTAGTGCTGATCAAAAATGAGTTATTTAGGGTCAAAATCCGTACAATTTTCTGCGGGAGAAATTTCACGGGGGAATGTGGAGAGATCTTAGTAAAAAGAAGTAAAATTTTGTCTATTTGAGTCCAACTAAGGTAGAGGTGATCCTCAGAAGGTGCCTCCCCTTGGAGTCCTGCTGGTCACTCAGTGGTTCCCAAACTTTTTCGAGTCATGGCACCCTTTCCTAAAAACGTGTTTTTAGCCACCCCACAGTTATAAGAATTTTTTACGAAATTTTAAAGAACTCAAGTTTGTAGCGAACTATGGTTATATCCCCCCACGTAAAGATGGCGCTGTACCGCCACAGAACGGGAAGCCCCTCCCGTAATTCTTCAGTCATGGACGATATTCCGAACAGAAGGTCGACCCCTTTTTTTCCCATCCTTTTATTTTGTGTAATTTTGTAATTTTAATGTTTGTGTTTGTTTTTTGCTGTAACTGTGTGATATATACTTTAATACAGTATATCAAAATTATCCCCGAGTTGTTTTCCTTTGTCCAAAGGTTGTTATTTACTTTTGAGCTAGCCCAGGCAACACAAGTTGAATTTTTGAAAGAAGTTTTCAAATTTTTAACTTCTGAAAAGTAAAAATTCAAAGTGAAAAATAGGAAGACCATGACAAACGAATATTAAAACTTGTTATTAAACTGAGTCATTAAGGCAATATGAATGGAGTAAGTGAATATCAATGTAGTAAAACTGTGTGTGTGGATTTAAAAAAAAGCTAAAAACACTTTTAAATTAAAAAAAATTACTTTGGCTTAGTTTACAAAGTTACAAAGTTTGGCTTAGTTACAAAGAAAGACAGACGAACTTTTATTTCAAATTAAATAAACAAAAAATGCAATGAATGGACATAGATTTCGCCAAATTCAAGAGGCTATATCTGCCTCTATAGGGAGTAGTTATTTTTTCCCTATTTTTTTCCACTCATGTGTGGATAGCGATGCTTTGAGACTGTTTTGAGCACAAGTTGTAAATTTTTCCCCTTTTTTGTACCTATTCCCTTTTTTAAACTGGCAATTCAATTCAAAACCCTTTTAAAACGCCGGTTTTGGAGCATCTCCCTCTACCGTTGTCGGCAAAACCGCTGATGCAGACGGCTAATTGGCGTCCCAGAAATAGATCCCATTTCTCAGTGTCGATGCGATAATTAGGGGAGGGTCGACGACCCGAGCACCCCCTGCAAATCGTCCGGAAATCTCGTTAAGAGGGCTAAACGACTTATTTCGACTCTTCCCTGGGTGACAAAACCAGGGAGTAAACAGCCGCTGATTTACCATTAGTCCAGTGCGTCGTCGGCTCTTGAAAATTGGGGGTGGGGACAGGCATATTTTTAACTCCTCCGAAAGAGTATTTCACTCCTTGAAAATCGGAATTACTCTTTGAAAAACTAGACAGGAGTATTTTCACACTTTGAATTTTTCACAAAGGTTTAGCTTAAACCTTCAGCCACGGCATCCTAATTATCATACTTTTTAATTGTGTTTTCATACAGCCATAGTACTGTTTTTTTTTATTTATTGTTCTGATGCTTAGGGAGTTTGATTGATTGAAACCCAAAATAACATCCTCATTTTTTTTTTCAATTTCATTTTGTCCATTAAAAAGTAAAAGTTTTTAATAAAAATTGTGTCTTTGTATAAGCAGTTTATGCTATTTCCGTATTTCACTCCTCATAATTGAATTTCACTCCTCCTAAAAAAAGTCAAGTATTTTTACTCCTTCAAAAAAAAATCCTAGGAATGGTGGGGAGGACCCAAACCACGTACGACTTACTACTACCCCAAAACTATTTTTTTTTTTTGTTTAAACCCCTATTCACTGATTTTAAGGTGGTTTTGAATCAACTAATTAACTTTTTTTTAAGGTTTATTAAATTTTTTGTTACATTTCACTAAAAAAAAAGGGAAGGGGGGTACTCGCCCAAAAAATGTTTGAAATTTGACCTTTTAAAACAGGGTCAAACTCATTTTCAGTGTTATATGATTAGACAATTTTAAAATTAAATTTTCTATGCTTTAACCACAGTGTTGTAGCTGCCTCTTATGTTAGGTGCCATTGGTAAATTGGCACCATTCTTTATTTAGTAGGGGGAAAATAAGGTTTTTAGGGGAACAAATTTGAACAAATGGTTTGTCTACGGTTTTCAGCTCTACTAGATGTACTTCATGGGAAAACGAAAGTTTACCAAAATCGGATCGTGGGAAGTGGGTTTTTTTCAAGATGGCCGCCATAAACATGGAAAATCAAGAAATCCTATAACTTTTGTGTTTAAAACGTAAATAAACGTTCTTCAATGTCTGATTTGAGTAGAATAAGTATGGTACTGGGTAAACTGAATGATATAAAAATAGTTTGCAAAATCTGGCAACCGGGAATGGTTTTTTTCCAAGATGGCGGGCGGAACTTTCATATAAAAGGATGTGATGATTCTGAATTTTTATGAAATATATTTTCACAGATTTTTATAAAATATATGATTTAATTTATTCTTATTTTAATAATTTTTCATTCTAAGTAATGTAATAATGCTCAGGATACAATTAAGAGGCAGATTTTATAAGATGCAGGCAAATGCGGGGGTCATTATTGTGACCATTTTTGATTTTGATGAAATTTATATTGTGGGTTCTTCTAATGATTATAGAATACCCGTATTTTTTCTTTTTCCCCAAAAAAATTTTTTTTCGGCCTAAAAAAATTCCGAAAGTTGGTCGCGACCCAGTATTTTTTTTCGAATCGACATCTTCTTGTACTCCTCTTTCTCTGTGCATTGAGGGTCAATCAAAGTAATTCTGGTGATAACAACATGTCCTTAGGTAGATAAAACAAATTCTTTTGTGAATTTCATATTTTACCTTCAGTGCAACCTGGAAGGGTTCGCCAAACTTTGTAGCGGAAAGTGAAAAAACGCCAAATTTGAGCCCTTATGCACCCCATCATTGAGGGTCAACCACAGTTTGGGGGGTTAACTTGTGTAGTACTACTCAGTATTAAATTATTTAGCCTATTTATTGCATCCTTGACCCTCAGAGCTGCCGGAAAATAGCTACTTTTATAAGCTAAAATGCTCTGAAATACAGGGTCACCAAATTTACCTTTTTTTCGTTTTGTTAGTTACAAAAGTCAGTTTTAAGTACTCGCAGGGCCAAAAACCAAAGATCTGTCAATTGTCTCTTAAAGTACAGGTCTCATACTACCAAATGCCATTTTCAAGTTCCTCATTGACCCTTAATGCTCTGAAATACAGGGTCACCAAAATTACCTTTTTTTGCTTTGTTAGCTACAAAAGTAGCTATTTTCCGGCAGCCCTGAGGGTCAACGATGCAATAAATTGGCTAAATAAGTTAATACTGAGTAGTTTTACACACGTTAACCCCCCAAACTGTGGTTGACCCTCAATGATGGGGTGCATAAGGGCTCAAATTTGGCGTTTTTTCACTTTCCGCTACAAAGTTTGGCGAACCCTTCCAGGTTGCACTGAAGGTAAAATATGAAATTCACAAAAGAATTTGTTTTATCTACCTAAGGACATGTTGTTATCACCAGAATTACTTTGATTGACTCTCAATGCACAGAGAAAGAGGAGTACAAGAAGATGTCGATTCGAAAAAAATACTGGGTCGCGACCAACTTTCGGAATTTTTTTAGGCCGAAAAAAAATTTTTTTGGGGAAAAAGAAAAAATACGGGTATTCTATAATCATTAGAAGAACCCACAATATAAATTTCATCAAAATCAAAAATGGTCACAATAATGACCCCCGCATTTGCCTGCATCTTATAAAATCTGCCTCTTAATTGTATCCTGAGCATTATTACATTACTTAGAATGAAAAATTATTAAAATAAGAATAAATTAAATCATATATTTTATAAAAATCTGTGAAAATATATTTCATAAAAATTCAGAATCATCACATCCTTTTATATGAAAGTTCCGCCCGCCATCTTGGAAAAAAACCATTCCCGGTTGCCAGATTTTGCAAACTATTTTTATATCATTCATTTTACCCAGTACCATACTTATTCTACTCAAATCAGACATTGAAGAACGTTTATTTACGTTTTAAACACAAAAGTTATAGGATTTCTTGATTTTCCATGTTTATGGCGGCCATCTTGAAAAAAACCCACTTCCCACGATCCGATTTTGGTAAACTTTCGTTTTCTCATTAAGTACATTTAGTAGAGCCGAAAACCGTTGACAAATCATTTGTTCAAATTTGTTCCCTAAATGGCCCTTTTTTTAGCTATTTTCCCCCTACTAATTATTGAAGGTTAACCTTTGGAGAAACACATTCAGCAAAATCAGAAAAGCTAAAAATAAAGTTTTTAAAACAATGTTCCTAATTATTAGGGGGGGGACGCGTCCCATGTGTATATAGCGTCTTTTTATCAGGATTTGCGTACCGAAACTCCTCTTAGCAACCCAACAGGCTTTCTGTTTATTCAGTTTTTCCTTTCGCGTCCAAAGCGTCAAGAAACACTGCAGTCTGGTATAGATGGTTCATCCCGTTATTTTCTCCCCGTTAGAAAAAAATCGCCGAAATATTTAAGTGTATTTTTGACGTGCCTCCTAGATGAGAAATAGTTCCCGAGATGAATTGGAGGACGTCAGGATGGAATGTCTCGCTATAATAAGGTAAAGGTGGAATTGGCTGATGTTTTTCTTCCTCTTTTCATTTTGGTTGATATTTTACTCTGATGGAACAGGAGCTGTTTACTCTTATTTATGAGGAAAGATGGGATTTGTGTTTAGTCTGCTGTTCTGTGGGGGGGGGGATCTCGTATTTTTGTAGAAGAAGAGTTTAATTAATAATTATAAAATCCGAAGTTTTTATTGTTATAGGAGGATGTGTTAAGAAAAACATTATTAAAATGACTTTTTCTGTTTGAGGAGTATTTCAAGGGTTGCAGGAATTCTTGTAAGGAATTTCTTTGCTTAAAGCTCTAGAGAGGATTTGTTAGTCATCAATTTTGTTTTAAACTTGAAAGGAACTCATACTATTGCATTTTTAAATTGAAAAAATTGATAATGAAAGGATTGCAACTAAAAATTTTAAACCACCATTCTCAAATTCAGTGTTAACAATTTTGAGATACTTTTTTACTCTTAAAATCATGAACATTAGTAAAAAGTCTTGTGTTTTTTATTCTCTTTACTATTATTTGGTCACCTAAATGGACCAAGAGGTCCCAGGCGACAGTGTCCTATTGTTCTTGTGTTATTTTTGTTTCTAAATGAATAAATAAATTTTTAAAAAAGAGTTCTACTAAAAACACTTCTGTAGTCTCAATACATATTTTTCCATCACACCCTTCTTCTTTATCAGCACTACTTCTATCAGCCAAGGCTTTCTCAATTATATTCACCAATATCGATAATATGCAATCAGCGATGCATACAATATCGATTGATATCAGAGCAATATCGGCCAATAATCGGGACGATATCATTTAATCCATGATAAACCATCGATTAATACTGGAGCAATATCTATTAACAGCGTCAGGTTTTATTCTCATTCAGTTATATTTATTACTTAAGATACTCAACTTCCAAATGATAAACACATGAATAAAAAAAAGAGGAGTGCCCTCCTAATGGAGAATACACCAAATGAGGCACATCAGAACGCCCTCTTCATTACCTCTCCGATTATCCGCAACCGCGCATTAACCGGCCCCTGCGTGACTCCCGATTAAGCGGAAAATCACGAAGAGGCGAATAATTAAGGCTTTTTATGGGTGCCCGTGATCACTGAATCATTATTATTATTATACCCAGGAGGCCTCTGTTGCTTATTTCTGGAGGAGGTAAGTTTATGCGATGTTTTTGGCATCGGCTCGGTATTATAACCGTTGCGTTGGAGAGATTTTGAAGTACTAATTACTGAAGAGATAATAATTTGTGAGGTTAAAAAACGACTGATTAAGATTTCAGTTAATGTTAAACAGTCTGAAATAAAAGTCTTAAACAGTGTGGAAATTTACTCTACGACAGTTGCTTCCCAAACTGTGCGTGCCGGGAACTCTATTGCAAATATTCTCATTTTCCTCTAGTTTAGAAAAACATCCCCATTTCTAAAACCTTTTTAAAACTTGTTTTCCAAAATTTTCGAAAACCTCATTAGAATCTTATCTCTTATTCGAATTGTTCTCTACGAAAAATTAAAAAAAAAGAAGCTTGTTAAGGAAATTTTTAGGCCTAGGTTATCAATATGGGTTCAGCTCATTTAATTATCATTAAATATGCGAAATTTATTCAAAGATGTTTATGACGACCGGTTGATAAAAATTTATGAATAAAGTTTTTGAGAAATGTAGAAGAGATATTTATGAAAGTGTGGATTTCATTTGCTTTTAACCTAATGGTATCACCAAGTTAACTATGAAAAATTGCAGTTCAAAATTTTTAAAAACTTAACGGGTTTTTCTAAAGTATTTCCTTTTCTTAAAAGGGGTTCTATGTAAGAATTTTTAATCAGTAGGGGCGCAGCGAGTCGAAGAAGTTAGGGAACCACTGATTTATATCTGTGCAGATTACAATATTGTTACGAATATCATAGCTGTTTTACTCCATGCTAATTAGGAACACTCAACAACTCAAATTAACAATTCCAAACAATTTCAACAGTCGCAGAAGTTCCAGATTGTTTTCTTAACGCATACAGAAGCTTTTTAATTGCGATGGGAGTGAGGGAGGGGGACTTCTTCCATCCAATCTGGCAAGCTGTCTCTCTGCCTCTGTTTTCCTACCCATCCGTCCTCCCCCGAACGGCACATGACATGCCGAGGAGCAATAAATCAACATTCAGCAGCGATGGAGCGGTGGTCTAGATTTTTCTCTCGTTTTATATTTGTATCAACAGTATTCTTAGTGTGGGGATGATGAGGAGAGGCGTAGAGTCCTTACGAGGTGTAGAGAGCGCATCGGTGCGGTAGCCCTGCGTGGTAACACGGTTAGTGGCAAGAAGGAACCAGTCGACTCCGCTTAATGTGATCACGGTTAATGTTATCGAAATAAACTGGTACCAATCACTCCTATTTAAATGAATGCAAAATATATCGTTTTATGTTATCAATAAATCGCTTAATGTTATCAAAATCCCTCTAAAAATTCCTTTTTTTAAAAGCCAGTTTTAATCCATAATCATACAAAATGATGATACAAAATACTTTAGTTTAGAGTTAGAAAATGTGTTCTTGTAGTGTTTCGATCACAGTTTAAGAACAATTTTATGTTCTAAACACATTTTACAACACTTTTTTTAAAACATTTCTTGGATGGAACACATTTCTAACACTTATCAAACATAATCAGAACGCTATCACAACCGGGTGCGGATCCAGCACGGCTCCAAGGGGGGCACTTTTCAGACCATCACTTTAATCTTTTGAGAAAAATGTCAAAATTTTGGAAATTATCTAAAAATTATTACTCAAGATCCCCTTTTGGTACCGCTGGCGGTATGAGGGTCCTCTCCCAGATAAAAATTTTGAAAATTTGACCTGTTAAAGTAGGGTTTTAATTTAATTCATTTTGATTAAAAAAAAAGTAGGGTTTTAATTAATTCATTTTGAGTACTTTTTGGGACTTTTTTTCATACTTTTGAGTGATTTTAGGGGTCCAAGGGGGGCACTTTCCAGAGTGCCAACCCCTTGATTCGCTACTGACACAACACAATCAGTGTTTTACCTGACAACAGAACATAAAGTGTTGTGACTTTGAGAATAAAAACTGTTGTTAAAATTACTTATTTTTGTGCGGAGCATTTGAAGTGTAAAAAAAAGTTCCAAACACCATCTATCTACAAAATAACTCTACGGGAGCGAGGTGTTGTAGCTTTTTTATCTCTTCAGACGATTGTTGATTATTTTTCTTCGGGGAGGAGTCTCTTCTCAGAAACCCCGATGTGGAACTGCAACAATTCTCGTTTGCGAGTTTGATGGGATGATCCCTACCTGGAAGCTGGGAACCACCGTGCCAAAACGATTTCGTTTTTTTTCCCCTGAGGTTTTTTTTTTCGCGTTCCATAATGTAGGTCAGGCGGAAATCGCTTGTTTGGAATGTTTTTCCGGATTTTACTAGGGCTTAAATTGTTACTTAAGTTGTAATTGTGGTTTGCTATCCTTACCTCTTGAAGGCACCCTATAAAATGAACAAAATTAAGGGGGTCCGGGACACTTCAGAAAAAATATGTATTTACAAGTTTAAATTTTTTTGTGAGGATTAACCATTAAATTCAGTGTAAAAGTCACTGCTCAAAACTTTTCAAAAAGGTTTAAAAAATTTTTAAATTCTCTATAACCATTAAAAGAACATGAGTTTATGAGTCATACGTTTGTTAACGTTTTCCATCCCTACTGAAAAAAATCTTCACTTTTTCTTTAAGAAAAATTTGCAGAATATCTGCAGTTATTTGAACATCTTCATTCTGAAGAAAATCTTAAGATAATGTTCTTAAGAAAATCTTAAGATTATGTTTGCTTAAGATTTTCTTGAAAATGAAGATGTTCAAATAACTGCAGATATTCTGCAGATTTTTTTCTGAAGATTTTCTCCAAAATATTTAAATCTTCAAATATTCTTCAACAAGAAGTGATCCGCAATCCTGGAATACATTTCAATAAATTCCAGACTTGGTATATTCTTTCTAAAGAATATTTAAAGATTCAAATATTTTGCAGAAAATATCATGTTTATAAAATAAGATTCTGTGAAAGCAATATATGTTGAAGAAAATTTGAAGATTTTGATCATTCTGAAAAATGTCTTTATAATTGTCTTCAATATTTCTGCAGATTATATAAAGATACAGGTCTTTAAAATGTCTGTGAATTGTCTTCAAAAATTCTGAAGACAGTTTAAAGATACAATATGTCTTTAAAATGTCTGCAAATTTTCTTCAAAAATTCTGAAGACAATTTAAAGGTAGTGGTAAAACTGCTAAAAAACTTAAGAATTTCTGTAGAAAGTGGCTTTTTCTTAAGAAAATCTTCAGATTATTTTTAGTGGGGATGTGACACATTATAGAAAGTTTATGTAAATTTACCACTTTGTTACTTTTTACTAAAATGTTTAATAAATAAAGAGATGTTTTTAAAAAATTTCCTCACTAAAATATGTTTGCAAGTTCTAACAATATTCTGTTAAAAAACAGAATTGACTGAAAAGTAGTTTCAGTTTTAGGCATTTTTTTTTGTTGTTTTGCACGAAAATAAAGCAATAAAATTCATGATATTTGAAGTTACACAACTCAGAAACTATCAAAACTATACATAAATGAATTTACGGTTACAATTTAAATATTTTTTTTTAATTATTAAACATGTTCTTGTATGAATTTTCGAATTATCATAGTTCAAAAATGGAAAATTTCAGGTCTTAATTAGCTGTCATTCATTAACACAACAACTATTCACCTGCTGACAAACAGAATTAAAGTTCCTATAACATAAATATTTAAAAAAGGGTTGTCAGAACTCCTGTCGAATACACATTTAGTAGCTAGCCATCTCTGAAAGCGCTTTGCTCTTTGCTTTCCCGCCATAAGACAACCCTCGCAGTGAAGATGGTTTTACAGGCAACGGTCTTCCTCTCTCTGATCGACAAAAACTGAAAACAAGAGCAAAAATATAGTATAACGAACGGTGTTTTTTGTCGAGTACTTTTCTCAGTTTGATTTTAAACATGTTTTAATTGTATAAAGAAGTTGTTACCATGTTTCTTAACACGTTTAGCTTAAATACTTTTTAAAAGTAATATTTGTGATTAATCACAGCAAATATAAAATTGTATATTTTTAAATTTGTTTTGCATTTATTTCAAAATAGGCCATTTGTCAAAAATGTCAACCAAATAACTTTTTTGATGGATAAAACCTGGAACTTTGATAAGTCATTAATATTTATTAATATTTTTTAGGGGGTTTTCAGTACTTTTAAGGGTATATCTAGGATTTTTTCTATCATTGTTTTCTGCAACCTTTTCATGAAAACCTTATGTAATACAGTGTTGCGAAAAGGTGTTTTGGCAAACCTTCCTTTGGAAAACCCAATGACAATGAAAAGAGAAAGTTAAATGCCATCTGGGTTAAGTTGTGAGTGTAAAACCCTTTCACCCCTTCCATACGACCCTGCCTTGGGGGCAATTATTCCCTACTAGAGGATTCTGTTAGGCAAATAATCCTTTATTCCACAATTTCCCCCCAAAAAAGACAGATGGGGGGATGCAAGTTCCCGTTACCACAAATAGAAAAGAGGACCGAGTTACGCCATGATGTAACCACTGCAGCCGAGAGGGGGGATCACGTAACCTCGCGCGTAATTTACAAGGCACTCGCCTGTTCTGAGTCGTTGCGCTTTGAACCACCATCTCTATCTACAATTACCGCTGAATCCTCCCGATTTTCTCTCTCAAAAAGAAAGTTCTTCTCTCTATTTTTATGTACTGCTCCCTCCCTCTTCCGTGATTAATAATAATGTGTCAAAACATTCCTCGCGACTATTGAGGAGGGCTCCCTTCGGATTTATTGGATCCGAGGGATCAGCTCAGTAGAGGTGATGGTTGGGTGTGTAGAGGGAACGTTGTTGCGTTTCGACGTGGTGCGAGTAGTGGCAAAAAAAAAAGTATCTGTAACACGGGAAGTGGGTTTAGGAATATATTTTCTCTGTCCCTCTCTCACACATTCTCACACTTATCTCTTCTTTCATTTCTCTCTCTATCTCTCTCTCCCTTCTTTCTCTTTATTCCCTCACTTCTCTTCTACTCTTCCTACTCCCCCACTTCTCTCTTCTCACTCTTTTCTCTCTTCCCTTTCTTCTCTCTCTACTCTCACCTCTTTCCCTCTCTCTCTCTCACTCTCACTTCTCGCTTTTCTCTCTCTCTTCTTTCCTCTCTTTCTCCCAACTCTCTCTTCTCTCTTTCTTTCTCTCTATCATTAACTCTCTCCCAAACTTCTTATCAACTGTAATTGGGTTGGGTGTGTTTCCTGCAAAAATAATTTCTCAGGTGAGATCTAAAAATCGGAGCTACTTTAATATTAACAGGACGCAAATCTCTCCTATCGGACTATATCGGCAAAGTTTTTATTATTTTCACACAAAAATATCACAAAAATTAAAAGAAACATTGCTTAGTTGAGATATTTTAACGTCGTTTTATTTCGATAGTTGATTATTTTTGGAGATTTAGCATAAAATTTAACGCTTGCTTATCCCTAAGTACCTAAAAATCTTCCGTTTCTTAGTGATTTATTGAATTTCTGGAGAAAAAAAATTTTAATATCCCCTCATCAGTGAAATATGTCCCGTAGTTTGTAAAACTTGATCACATTTGATAGGCAACTGTGAAAATGCCAACTTGTAGCCATGCTTCTTACGATGGGTGAACGTTCAATGATCCCTCTGTGTCCTAATGGCTCTACGGGCGCTGTCTTCGGGAGCGGGTCGCACGTCGTTCGTCAGGGGACGTTTGGAGTCAAAACAAAAACCCAGCACAAGATTTTTGAGGGGAGGGATTTTTTTTTTTTTTTTTTGCGCCGAAATAAGAAGGAGAAGAATGTAAATGACGAGGAAACGTGTTTGGGGGCTGGGGAATTCTCATTACTAGGTTATTACTTTGTCTCAGTAAAGGATGAGGGTCGGATTTGAGACTGAAAGTTCTGAAACTCAATAAAAAAAATTACTATTTTCTAAAAAAATATCAATATAATATTCATGAGTTGGTGTGTCAACCATATTGACTAATTATTTTTTTTTTCATCATTTCCCAGTTAAAGTTTTTAGATTTCCGTTTTATAAAAATGTATAATTTTTTATACAGTTTTCCTGGAAAAATAAAGTATTTCATAACAAATTCATATAATCAACAGAATAGAACATAAAGTTAAAACTATATGTTACGAATTTAATAAAATTTTTAATAACTTTTATTTTAACACTTTGATACCAGGATCACCACAAGGATCACCACAACCTTTGGACGCAAATAGACAAAAGTTTACTTTTTTCTGTAAAGATCTATCCAGATCCCCCCTTGAAATTGTAGGGATTCCGACCCTAAATAACTCATTTTTGATCAGCACAAGCATTTAATGAACTAAAAAGTTTGAACAATCTGGGGAAAGTGACCCCTTAAAAATGGGGCCAAAATAGGAAAAGGGTAAAAAGAAGAAAAAGTACATCTCTTAAAGGACTGAAAAATTTTTGGTCTTTCTGAATTCTACTTTATTCATTCACCTTTTTACGATTTTCCCTTCTTCATCTTTTTGCTCGCTTTTTGACTTTTCTAAAAGTATCTTTTGTTAGTTTTAATTTCGATAACCGGTTTTGTTTTAATTTTAGTTTTATTCTAAGTAAGAAAGCTTGCAATCACAGGTTCTAGGTCAAGTTGAAGGCCGAGGAGGATATTCCCGATAAGCCACCAGTTGCATCACCCTTCACACGCGGCAGAAAAAAAAAATTCGAAACGGAAGCGATTTCTCCCTCCCTTTCGTTTTCATCAACCACTGACTGATAGATAAAGTGTCGACGCAGCTCGGGATGTTGTTATGTCAAAATCTGTCAGCGCGTGGACTTATTTAAAACACGTTTTAGATGTTTTTAAAAGTTTCGTTTGATAAACTCCAAGAGGTTCATGTAACATTCATCGATTGCTGTTTGTTAAAGCGATATGATCGAAGACGCGATAGGAGAAGTTCTGTTACTAAGGCTAAAAGAATCAAAATTTGAAGCTACTAATTAAGTCTTCTAATGTTTCAAATTTTAAAAACTGTAATGGTTTATATTCTTATGATACAATTTTTTTGACTAGCCTTCAAGCTAGGTTTTCTTTTTAAAAACTTGGTATTTTGCGTTTTGTTTTTTTTTGTAAAAATGTGAGAAACAAATGTTTTTTCGAAGAGAAATGAAGCTATTTTAGAAAAAAGACCACAAAAAGGTGTCAAAAGAGTATCGGTTGTAGAATATCGAATTTGGTTTGAAAAATAGTTTAATTCCAAGTTTTATTTTGAAAAAATGAACAAGTAATAAAATTTACGAAGAAACAAACTTCCACAATAAAGTTTATTACCTATTCTAAAAGATTGTCCAAAACTCCTACGTTTGGCCTCTTGACCGCTCCTTACTCTTTATAATGATGGTTTCTACTGAATGATGCCCAATCACAAGCTAACAGCCATTATACTTTTATCATCGGGACTTTTTCGTAAAAGACATGCCTAAAAGTTCCCCCTCAAATCCAACCGTAGCTACAAACTATGTTTTATGTTTTTCCTTTTTTAAGGAATGAGGAGTTTCAACCATTAATTCCTACCCCCGTCAGCTGAAAACTATCTTTTAAGCTAAACATAGCTCATCTAAACTAAAGTGCTCCCAGACGTCTTCACTCGTTTCAAACGATCCATTCCGACTTTGTGAAATTTTAACCGCGATCGTTAAAAAAAAAACGAAGGATCTTCCGCTCCGATCTCAGAAAGGGAAAGCCGTAGATGCGTTATTTCTAGAGAGGACATCGGTATGACGACCATACGTGTCAATATGATGAGTGGCAAGGAAAAGTCCTCTATACATGGTATTTCATGTCCCATAGACGGAGTAGAGCGTGAGAAACAGAGAGGTTCAAGAGCAAAGAGATACTTAGAAGAGAATAGACTCAAATAATAGCAAGAAGAAGCAAAGAGGTTCAAGAGAAAAGAGATGATGAGGAGAAAAATGTAAAGTGGAAGAGAGGCTCAAGATCGGAAGCAGAAATGGTCAAAAGTAAAGAGTTGCTGAAGAGCAAATAGATATTTAGATGTAAAGAGGCTTAAGAGCAAAAGGTTGGTGAGGAGCAAAGCGGGTCAAGAGCAAAATGAGACTGGATAGCAGTGGGATAACAGGGAAAGACTCCCTTAATAGTAGGGGAGCCCAGAGTGTTTTTGGATAGTAACTCGAGCGCGTCAGATAATCATAAGGGGGATACCTTGCATGCTTTTGAGTAACTCCACCAAATATAAGCTCTCTATGTAGGGGGGTTTGTCTAGAACAGCCGGTCAGATTTGTAAAAAAAAATTAGTTAAATGGACATACTCGAGCGCGTCAGATAATGATAAGGTAGGTTAGTTACCAGCTAAAAAGTGTACATTTTCTAAAATCTGCCGGTTAGAGCGGTGGGTAAAGGAGCGGGAGGGTTACAAAGTTGCTAAGTAAAGCCAAGACCGGTAAGACGCTATCGCTCTTTTTGAGAAAAATGTACGAAACAAAATGTTTATAGACTAGTAGCCAGGAAACTATTTGTAAAGTGTCTTGGTAGCCAATCTGACGCGCTCGAGTATGTCCATGTAACTAGTTTTCTTTCAAATTTTGACGGGCTGTTCTAAACAAACCCACCAACATAGAGAGCTTATATTTGGTGGAGTTACTCAAAAGGTATCTCCCCTATGATTATCTGACGCACTCGAGTAAATCCACATTTAGCATCATGGGCTCCCCTACTATAAAGAGCAAAATAATGCTGAGAACCAGAGAGGATCAAGATCAAAGAGATGCTCAAAAGTAAGGAGATGAGCGAAATGATGATAAGAAGCAGATTTGCTGAGGTTATACCCTATTGAAGAGAGAGGCTCAAGAGCAGAAATTTACTAGGGAACAAAGGATAGCTAAGAAGCATAGGCTCAAGTGCATGCTGTGAAGCAGAAATGCTTAAGAGAAAATTGATTTTATGAAGCAGAAAGGTGGCTAAGATCTTGCGGAGCAATAGGAATTCCCTAAGCCAGTAAAAGAACTAACCAAAAAATTGCTTACTTCTTAGGAACACCGCTGATATCGCTACTGTAAACCCTCAATTTCTCAATAGACTTACTTCATTTTCGCTCATAGGTTCGAAGGGCTGTCAATGCGCAATGCCTCTACGGGAAAGGGATGATAGCGCGTGTCGTGCATCAAACGTCCAAAATGAATGTAACTGATGCGTCCTTTGGCAACGGTTCGCTTATTCCGTTCGCTAATCCAACGAGACTTGACGCGAGAGAGAGGTCAGCCAAGAAGTCGGGAATAAACAGCCCTGTGTCACTCACTCTCGGTTTCTAAGGCACTCTCTGATTTAGTTAAAAGTTAAAACGCATAGCTACACTGTTTGAATCTTTAAACATCGAGTAATATTAAGTAGGGGTGATTAACGTTTTAGATTTTCATATGCTTTCTCAAATGATACTGAGATAGTTTGAAATTTTTCCTATTGGATGTTGAGTTGTAGGACATCGTGTCGCAAAGCGCATTTTGTCTTGCTTTCAGAAGGCGCTTTTTATTTCCACAAAAGTAACAACTAAACTCGAACTAATCTCGCTACTTCTGAAAAATTACAAGTTAAATAAAAGCCTAATAATCAAAAGTAGCAGCCAGGAATCGAACCGGAGACCATTGGGTTACCAGACGCACACTCTACCACTAGGCCATCGGTGCTGATGCCAAGATTGATCAATAATATAATTTTAATGTTATAAAACACGTAATAGTACGGTCAATACAAACTCCTAACACTGCGCATGCTTCAACTGTCGGGGAAATAACCACTTCGTTTTCAGAACTATTTATTAAACGAAAGGTCGTTACTTTAAACGATACTATTTGATTGTAAATTTACTTATTTTGTTTCTAAATTACGGATCTCAAGTAGAGAAAATCCGCTGTAAAAGTGAATCAAAAGGAATCATGAAGCATCAGAATGTTTTGGAGAACAAATATATGCGGAAAAGCCAAGAAATATGTTGAAGAGTAAAGAAAGAAACTCCAGAGCAAATATTAGCTGAGGAGTAAAGAGATGCTGCTAAGAGGCAGAGAGACTCGAGAGAAAAAATATGTTGAGGAGTATAGGGATGCTAAGGTGCAGGGAGAGGCTTAAGAGCAAATGATGGTAAAGAGAAAAGTGTAAAAAGAGCTGCTGAAGAGCAAATGTATGCTAGGGAGCAAAAGAATGGTAAGGTGTAGAGAGACGCTCAAGAGCATAGAGATCATGAAGATTATTGGAGAGCTTAATAATATAGAGAGGCTCAAGAGCAAAGTGATGATAAAGAGCAAAATAATACTATAGGGCTAAAAGAGCAAAGGTATGGTAAGGAGCAAAAGGATGGAATACTAAAGAGCTAAAAGAGCTGCTGAAGATCAAAGATAGTGTAAGAAATAAAGAGATGCAGGGTTTCTGTGAGTGACGGAACTTAAGGCTAACAATAAGTCGTTCGCTAGTTGGAAACCACTGGTATAAAAATTGGTTCAGAAAAAGTGTTTTATGTTCTCTAATTCAAATCGAGCATTATTCTCTGCGAAAAAGCAGTTTTTACGCATTTTTAGGATTGCATTAAGAGCATCTCCTTGGCGACCTGTCACCGCCAGAATATGACGCTGTGTCAAGAATTAACCGCCGACAAGACAGAAAAAAACCCCACTTGTTTTTCCTTTTCATCCTCTTCTTCAATGAGAGAAGAATTTCTCGTGAATGATTCCAAAAGACTTTTTTGTTCCGATGACGCTTGTTTATCGCACGGGTCCGGTAATCCGGCGTCAACAAGTCAGAATCCACGGAGGTGGTGGCAATTTCGGGGTTCCTCGGTACCCTTTAGAATTTCGCGTAGGTTTCGCAGGTGTGGAGTATGTAAAAAATCATCTCCACACGTGTCGGCTTAAAAAAGCGGCTGGGAAGCTATTCTGATGCCCTCCTTTGTAAACATTAAATAAAAATCGTTTTTCGCCGACTTCCGATGTGCGGTTTAGAGGTGTTTAAAGCGGACGGCAGGAGTGCCAAAGCGGCACAAAATTAACCCGTGAATCATTGAGAAAGAAAAGTGTTTCTTTTCTTTTTATCGCGCTAAAGACGTTGCGAATTTTCTCGGCTTTTCATCAACGACGCGTATTAATACATTGTCGAGAAGACTGTCTTACTCCCTCTTTCTAATAATTTGTTTTATTTCAGTTATAGTATTATGAAGTGGTGGGGTTGATTAATTTCGTGGTTTTGAAAAATAAATGAGATGTTATGTGCTGTATAAAATAATGCAGCGTAAAGAAAAAATAAAGACGTAAAATGTTATGTGGCCATGTGCCATTTAAATCACCCTAACCAAGTGAAAGGCCTTTATTTCGTTTAACCAATGTTGGTTGGGGGTTTAGTTAGATAATAAAGTACTGAGGTTGACAAAATTTAATTAAATTGCTTTTTATTTAGTGGCCGTTTCAAATGGGAATTTAATTCTGGCGATCTTGCATTTTCTACTATCTCTATAAAAATAACTGAACAGCTTCCAAAATTAAACAATTTATTTAAATCAAGTCCTCTAATCAATTTTTTCAAAGTGCTTATTCCATGAAATCTCCACACTAAATCCCACGAAATATAAATGTTTTTGCAAATGTTAAATTTGTTAAAAAGTTAAAATATTCAAAAATATCGAGATTGATAAAGACATAACTACATATATTTTAAAACCTTCCTAAAGATATAGAGCTTTGGCTGAAGGTGACACTGTGAATAAACAAATAACATTTCTGTGTATTGCTCAAGAGATACACTATCAAAATAATTTGCATATGTCTGTGCGATGTTACTATGAGCCCTGAACATAAACAACTGTCTTGTGCTTTTCTTTTCTTCGGATCATAAATTCATTTCAGAAATTAGTATTTATGAAGTTATAATATTTTTCCCCCTTTCATTTTTTTTTCTTATTTTATTTTTTCATCCTTTCTTCTGGGGGGTCCTCCCCCAGAAAATTTTTGGAAATTTGACCCTTAAAGACAGCATTTCAACTCGTTTTTATGTACTTAGTCCGACTTTCTTAAGGGAGGCCAGGCCCCTTTAACCCCCCTCATTACTCCTTTGGCCGATGGTACCGGGGATTTCCCCCCCCCCCCTAAAACTTTTTAGAGTTTAACAACCAAAAAAGGTTTTTTTTCAGACACTTTTAGATACACTATAGACAGACGTCCTCTGTTGAGTGGCTAATCATAAATATAACACCTAAATGGGGTCTAAAAAGTTTTAGTTCAGGCCCAATAAGGGGGTCCGGAGCCGCCTCCCCCCTCTACTACGCCCCTGAATTGGAACTTCTATCTTATCCGACCGCCCCCCTTTAATTCGTCCCTGGCCAGTGGTCCAATAAGTTTTATTAGGATACTACAGAGGTAAGATTTGTTGAACTGTGTAAAGTTACCAGCAATATCAGTCCCCATACCCAAGCGATATCAGTCCTAATTCTCCAGCTGAATCACTCCTAATTGATACTCTAATCCCAGCCAAACAATCCATCATCTTTTTGCGAAGTTGATTCAGCCCTCCATCTTTCGGGGTTATTTCGGCCGCGGGGAGCGGCCTTCCCTTCTGATGTTTATGCAAGCGCTCTCCCTAAAATTGGAACCATTACTAATTAAGAGAGAGATCACGTGCCCCTACCTGTGCCAAGGGTTTGTTTATTCTGCCTGATGCCCTACATTCGAATGCAGGTGAGAGCAAGCACTCTCCGTACCTGCGCTGAAGGGATATTGGAAAGAGCAAGCTGCTCCTTTCTCTACCCGGCTCTCTTCTGGATTAATTCTCTTCTGCAGAATTTTGACCCTAAAAACCGATTTTAGGTCGTCTACAAGGCCGTACAACCAGACTTTTGTTTTTCGGGAAGGGTTTTTTTGACTCCCAATTTTTTTCGTAAGGTCTCTCCACCCGAGTATTCTACAGATCAAATGGGCCCCCTGGTGCAAAAATATCTAAGTTTTATTGACGATGCTCATATGACACCCCAGGGAAGGAAGGGGGTCTGGGGGTCTTCCCCCAGAATTTTTTTTCAAATTAGACCTTAAACCTCTAGACTCATTTTTGAACTTTTGAGACAGGATTTAAGGTCCCATCCTCCGCGAGATATCCCAAAGATGAGCGGTCATCGCTGCCCTAGAAGGGTTGAACTTTTTCCCTCCTCCTTGTCACAAATTGAATACCTCCGAGCGCGAGGTCATTTGTGGATGGCCCCTAATAGGTTCCATATGTTGCTTTTTAATACATTTTTAGATGGTATTAGCATCTTTAAGGATATAAAAAGTAGTAAATAAACTGTTACAAACACAAAAGGCGGGTCAGGGGTCCTCCCCCAAGAAAATTTTGGAAATTTGGGGGCATTTGACCAGTTGCCCCCTCCCCTAGATCCGCGCTTGACCCTGGGACAATTTTTCTACTTGTAGAATATTATGGGCTAATTCCATGAGTGAGCAAATGAGCAAAATTTGAATCTTAAAATCCCCCAGCTGAAAGATTATTTTCGATTAAATTAGATCTACCTTTGGTTTTCCTTTTGCTGATTGCTAGTTTATACACATTACAAGCTACAAAATTTTACTTATTTTATGATAGATTTTCTGTACTTAGTACAAAAACCCTAACACTTGCTAAGAAGCTAACACTTGAGTAACACTGTTTGAAACTTTCTATATAATATCAAATCTCTTATTATTATCAATCGGACATTGTTATCATTCTACTCTTGGACGAAAGTGATCACATTAAGTGGAGTAGACTGTATATGTAATTTAGATCGTAGTGTCTAAATGATTGGGTGCCTTAATAATGCAATTGTCTCTTGACCAATAGAAAACGAGAGCATCATATAATAACTTGTTCAAAACTTCATTATTTTAAAAAATTTTAGACCCTTAAGGTTTTGAAAGTTAACAACAAGGTTTTCTCCCCATTATAACGTATTTTCTTAAAAGTTGTAAAAATTATCTCTAGGTCAAAACGACACGGAAATAAAAAAAATCAATTCACCTAAAAGGTCGCAGCAAGTTCATTACGTCATCGCGGGGGGACACAAATCTCGGTTCCTAAACACCCCCAAATCACCCTGCGAGACACTCCAAGCTGACAACTCTCTTTGTTTTACAACCTTCCCGAGGGGAAATTATAAGGATCTGCCAAGAAGTAGTCTTTCTGTAAACACAATACATTAGTCCGAGGAATGCCCATTACAGCACCCACTCAATGGGAAGGTTAACAGCTACTGCTGCTACCGACCATCCCTCTCTCGGCGCGTATAGGCGATATCTGGGGATAATTGGGCCGTAAATCCCCCTAGAATGGGACACGAGGGCTGGAAATTTAGAGTGTCACCTCTTGGCTCTATCTAGAAGGACTCGTGTCTTGGCGTCATATATATAATTGAATCGTCAGTTTGAAAAAGGACATTAGTCCAAAAACCAAGTTTTGAGAAAATTGGGGGGGGGGGGGGGAAACCTGTATAATTAATGGAATTTTCGTTCAGGCAATTCGGGACCCTTATTTGGTACACAGAACAATCCTCGAAAAAATAGAAGTACTAGTACATTTAAAAATATTTTACAGTTGAAAAAAATTGATGGACTTATTCTTTTTTCAACCTAGGGGAAAAATCTTAAAAACCAATTCCCTTTTTCAAACTGGCGATTCAGTAATGGTGCCATCACTGTAATGTTTTGCCTTTTAAGGTATTTTCAAGTAAAAAAAAAAAACACAATTTTAAAATTCTTCGGTTTGAATATATTTTTTAGGGCTGTTCTAAAAATGTAATTCTTTTGATTGATTTTCTTTATTTTCCTTCAAGCTTACACAACATTATTAGACCATACGGAGAAATTTTGTTCTTAAAACAATTAATAATGTTGTATACAACTTGTGTTTCTCATTATTCAAGATTGCTTAGGAAACTTCAGAAACAAATCTGGTAAAAATAAAATTTATAGAATTATTTAGTTTAAAGAATTTTCCTGCATTAATCTCGCATATTTAACGAAATATATTTTTATTTATACAGAATAAGAACTTAAAACGTAGGTTACTTTAATTTATTAATATCAAATGTTGATAATTCCAAAAGTGAAAATTATCGTTCGATGACATCATTTAAAATTGAGTCCTGACTTAACCACTTCATAAATTGCTTGATAACATAAGACTTTAAATCTTATAATTACGGGAATGTATTCTTAGGGGCCATCTATAAATGATGTTAAGCTTAGAGGGGACTGAGGGGGTTCATCAATCTGTGCCAAGGTGGAGAGGGGGGTTTCAAGAATTGTGACATCACACATTGAAAATCAAAAATAAAATTAAATATCATTTTTTTTCTGCAAAAAGTAGTTTAAACAACATTATATTCTTATCAGCAAAATAAGAGTTCCCTTTGAACTTATCAGGTAGGGTGCACTTAAACTTCAATAAAAACATCGGGTTCCAAATTCTAACCAACCTTATTCTAAACTTATTATTGGTAGCAGATCGTGAGATGTGACAAAGGGAGGGATGGGGTATGGTGAAGTGTGACACTTTGTAACATAGGGGAGGGAGGGGGTCAAAAATGTTGAAAAAAAAAGTGTGACATCATTTATGGATGGACTCTTAAAGTGAAAAAATCATGACGCCATGAGTTGTGACGTCAAAAAAAAATGCGGTGACGTTATGATTTCGTCACGTAAAAATCGAGTTGTGAGGCACCTTCTATAAAAAGGGACACGTGCGCTCTGGGGTGCCTCTGCGTCGCCGTTGCCAGAATGCAGAAGACAAACTCCTGTGCGGCCAAAGACAATACCATTCTTCCCTTTCGTTCGTGACGAAGGGGTATTCAGAAGAAAAAAAGAGCGGACAAGTGATAAATTTTCGGATGGGGCCTAAAAATAGAGAGGTGACTGAGAGGATCTGGCAACGGAGCAGAAAGGTACTGCATATGTTAACTGCTGCGAAAGTATAAAATAAGGCATTCTGTAGAACGGGGGTTTCCAACTTACAAGAGTACTCAAAGGGTGCAATCGAAGAAAGCACAAGTCTAAAGTCTACTATCTTCTGGCTCCTTTTGCATCAACGATATATTTTTCAAGGGGAGTCTTTTAACATGGATCTTTTCTGGCGTGGGAGGGACGAAGGTTATTTACATGGTGTGATGGTACTATTATGTTTTACGAAATTCCATAAGATGTGAAGATTTTTGGCCCTACCTCTTTTAATACTGTATTTTATGTAAAAGTGGCGGTCTTTCAAAAGAAATTTTTGTAAGTTTTCCTAAAAACTTACCTCAATTTTGGATCTAAGCCACTTAAGCCTTTGCTACGCCCAGGGGGAATTTTAGGGTATTCATTCTACATCTCTCCGAAACTTCAAACTTTTAATTTTTCAACACAGAAAACGACCAAAACTATTCAATAAGCCGAAAGGTAAAGGGGGTTTGGGGGTCCACCTCCCCTGAAAAATATTTGAATTTCCTAAAAAGTGTTTCTGAAGGTACTATTAGGGGTTTTCAAGGAGGTTTCGAGGGTCGCACCAAAAGACCCCGTGGGTCGCCATTTGGGAATCCCTATTCTATAGAATGCCTAAACATAAGTATGAAAAAATTCATCTAGTGAAGGTGGGTTGGCAAATGTTACCATTTTTTTTTGCCACGGTGAATGTGGATAAAAAAAATTTCTCTCTTTCCATTCTCTTTTTCTGCGCTTTCCTCTTCTAATTCATATTGCTCTCTTTTTTTCTTTCTTTTCTTATACCTTTTCTCTCTTCATTCGTTCCTTGCCTTTCTATCGGGATCTCTCTTTCTCCAGTGTTCTCTGTTTTTCTATCTTTCCCTTGTACATTCCTCTCATGTTCAATCTTTAAAGAATAAGAAATAAGATAGATAGGATAAGAATAAGATATAGGTATCTTTCTCTCCTGTTCACTATTTTCTCTCTTTGCTCTATTGAAAACGAGCGATCGGAGCGAAAAAAATCATAAATAAAGGGGCGTTCGCAAACCGCAGTCTCTTCCCCAGAAAAATAGCAGAAGGGTTATTTCGAGAAAGCGTTAAGTCTTTTGCACCCTATTTTTGTCATAGGCGTTTCTTTCAAAAGTTAAATATTGACTTTTAAAAGAGGGAAACTGCAAATTGCTTTTCCACATGTAGAGATTTCAGTATAGGGATTGTTTCCTGGAAAACCGGAATCCCACTGAGTATTTCGACCGGGAGAAATCCCGAATTTTTGAGTTAATCGCAGAAAATCTCGAACATTTTTAAAACACTTATGGTAGCACCATGACCACATGAACTTAAAATTTAAAAAACTGTTGCTTTTTACTGTAAAAATTCAAATATTATATTTAATCAAAGTTTTGTCTAAGTTTATAATAGACAATACATAATCACATATGAAATGAACATATATGAATATTTGAACGGCCCACAAAGCTTTTTTGTCGTCCAATAAGTAGTTTTCAAATTCTGCGTCAGTAAAAACTTAGTAATTTTAGCATTTTTCCTGTCTCATCATGTACACAGATATTTCTTAATGCCATATTACGGCAATTATAGTCTGTATTTGGACTTTCCCAATAACTAAAAGTGGTTGCAAATATGTAATTTATTCCTCCAATGTTAGTTTTTTTTTTAATTCTTACCGTTCAAAAATGTTTTCATTTATCTAATTATTCTTCACGAATAAGATATAATACAAAACATCGTTTGACACGAAGCGTGACACTTTCCCGACATCGAAAAGTAATCCTAAAAAATTTAATGTCGCAAAACTTTTAAGAAAATGTTATCGATGAATAAATTATTGCAACCCATCAATTAGAACAACTTCCTTTAACAACCTAAAAAAAAAGAAGTAAGACGGGTTAAACTGTTTTCTGAAGAGTGAAGAGTAATTTTGAGAAATATGCGACATCGATTTAGAAGGTTCTGAAAACTAATTAAGTCAAATTAAGATATTAGAGTGACATAATTGTGAAAACTTTTGACTTCTAAACGCAGAAATGAACATTTCAATGTGACAACCGTTGACAGGAGAGGTTGAAGTCAAAAAGATGGAAAAGGTGTAAGGCAATTATGGATTGATTCCAATTAAAATTTTTATTTCTTTACTGTCTATCAGGCTTTGAATACAAATTGATTTTTTGGAGGGATTATTAAGTCATAATAAACGATCTTGTCAAAACCATTTTTCTATCAGTTTTAACTTTAAATTGCTTAAGGCTTAAGTTAAGCCTGTGATGATAATTTTTATAAAAATTCACAAAAAATTAAAATTAAAAAAAGTGAAATATGAACTAAATATAAGGTACACCGAAAAATACCAAAAAATGTCTAGTTTTCATTTAGTTTATTACTATATAAGAATTATCTTATCATTGTATATGTATTATTAACTTTCCACATCTGTATCGGATGAAACAAAAATTGAATTATTACACACCATATATTGTCTGGTGACTTACAAGTTTATAGTAGGGTCATTCCATTTCAAGTGGTCCAGCACTGGTTGCTCGACTATTTTTAAAAAATCTGAAATTTTTTGTACATCAACCCTAACCTAAAAGAAGATCAAAACAACCATTATTTTTAATTTAACCTATTTTGCTTGTCCGCAGCAGCCATGCAAATTTCGACGTTTTAGCGGTTTTTGCTAATTTAAGCGTTTACGGGATTGGAAATATCTCCCCTTTAAAATCTCCAAATCAAATGGGGTTTGAAGCAAAATTGTTTAGAATAAAACGGTCTAAAAGAATAGAGCAAGTATGTTTTTCTAAAATAAACTCTTAGGGGTGAAATTTTAGTTTAAAGTTGAAATTGTTTTAAAAATATCTGCCCACTTTAAGAAGATTTTTTTATAAGAAGGAAACCTGTCAAGGCACCAATATTTTTTTTATTAATAGTCCAAATACATTTTAGGTCATATGCAAAGTTTTGGATCTGAGCCCCAATTTGTCTTTATTTAAAAAAATCTCAAAGTCGAAGATTTTTCAAAATTTGCAATTTTGAGGGTTAAATATCTCTGGTGGGGGACCAGTTAAAAATTTTAAAATGGTTCATTCTAGAGTACTATGTATTAGTGTTAAGCTCAAAAAGTTCATAGGAGGAGATTTGACTACGAGCCGAGGTATGATTTTTACAAGGTGCCCCCAAATGTCGCAAAATTTGGAAGTTAAGGATTTCTACAAAATTTGTCTGTTTTCAAGAGAACTGTTTTATAGGAAGGAAACCATTCAACACAACACATATTTTTATACAAATAGTCCAAATGTAATTCAAGTTACACGCAAAATTTGAAACCTGAAACTTGGTTTTTCTTTGCTTAAAAAAATCCCAAAATCAACGATTTGTCAAGAATTTCACTTTTTTAGAGTGATATCTCTCTGAAGGAGCAGGAGATAAAAATTTGAAACTTTGTCATCTACAAAAAAAAAGTTTAATATGATCCTTGCCTCTTAGAGTATATTATGGTAGTGTTATGCCCTAAAAGTTTCAAGATGGAGGATTATTTGGCTACAAACATAGAAATGGCAAGGATCATATTAAACCTTTTTTTTTGTTGAAGTTATTTTTTTTACTTTACAATTATTTTGTAAATTTTATTAATGTTTATTCATTACTTTTTAATTTTAATTATACAAAATACAGCAATATAGAAAAGCTTAGCAATAAACTTTATGAATTAAAATATTTATCTATTTTTTACCAAAACATATGTTAAAGTTGGGCTTGATATAAGTAATTATATTAACTACTTAAACTTAGCATTCAGCCATTGACAATCTTTACAACCTGAGAGACGGAGAGGGAAGAAGAAAACCGCGATGAGAATTGTTTTATTGCATACTGCAAACCTGCACCAAGATCGGAAAAACATTTTGATTCACCAAGGTGTTTTGTTGTTGTACCCATGTTTTTTTATTAGTCGCAAGTTCATGTAAAAAAATGGATTGTGATGTGGGTCAACTTATCAGAGAAAATTGTCACAAGTCTGTTTAGGAAACATCCATAAATTACATGAGGTCAAAAAGGGGGGGGAGGGGTTTGGAAAAATCTCACCAAGGGGGGAGGGGGGTTGATTAAAATCTCACGTCAACTTTTTAAGTTAGAAATTATTCGATTTTCTTTGTTTTTTAAGTATGAGAAAGGAAAATAATTTTTAAAAAGTTGTAGGTAGGGGGAGGGGGGATCCAGATTTTAGAAAAAACACCTCACGTAATTTATGGATGTCCTCTTATGGCCCAGTAACTCTTGAGGTTAATCGGTTAAGTGAACTAAGTGAAGATCATCAAAATTTGATTGTTCTAAGGATCAATAAATCTGTCAAAAATACATGCAAATATCATGAGAAAAAGTATTTGTTAAAATATCGTAATCTCTTTGGCAATACTTGTTCGGATCCACTAAAAATTCATAAAAAAAGTTATTACCAAAGGACTTAATGAAATTAAAATAGAGCATTTAAAAAAGAGAAAAGATACCCGGATAAAGATATCCTCCATCTTGAAACTTTTAGGGCATAACACATAACACTACCATAATATTCTCTAAGATGACAAAGTTTCAAATTTTTATCTCCTGCTCCTTCAGAGAGATATCACTCTAAAAAAGTGAAATTCTTGACAAATCGTTGATTTTGGGATTTTTTTAAGCAAAGAAAAACCAAGTTTCAGGTTTCAAATTTTGCGTGTAACTTGAATTACATTTGGACTATTTGTATAAAAATATGTGTTGTGTTGAATGGTTTCCTTCCTATAAAAAAGTTCTCTTGAAAACAGACAAATTTTGTAGAAATCCTTAACTTCCAAATTTTGCGACATTTGGTGGCACCTTGTAAAAATCACACCTCGGCTTGTAGTCAAATCTCCTCCTATGAACTTTTTGAGCTTAACACTAATATATAGTTCTCTAGAATGAACCATTTTAAAATTTTTAGCTGGTCCCCCACCAGAGATATTTAACCCTCAAAATTGCAAATTTTGACAAATCTTCGACTTTGAGATTTTTTTAAATAAAGACAAATTGGGGCTCAGATCCAAAACTTTGCATATGACCTAAAATGTATTTGGACTATTAATAAAAAAAATATTGGTGCCTTGACAGGTTTCCTTCTTATAAAAAAATCTTCTTAAAGTGGGCAGATATTTTTAAAAAAATTTCAACTTTAAACTAAAATTTCACCCCTAAGAGTTTATTTTAGAAAAACATACTTGCTCTAGTCTTTTAGACCGTTTTATTCTAAACAATTTTGCTCCAAACCCCATTTGATTTGGAGATTTTAAAGGGGAGATATTTCCAATCCCGTAAACGCTTAAATTAGCAAAACCCGCTAAAGCGTCGAAATTTGCATGGCTGCTGCGGACAAGCAAAATAGGTTAAATTAAAATTAATGGTTGTTTTGATCTTCTTTTAGGTTAGGGTTGATGTACAAAAAATTTCAGATTTTTTAAAAATGGTCGAGCAACCAATTTTACTTTTTTTGGACCACTTGAAATGGAATGACCCAGTATCCAAAAAATCCAATAGTTATCCAAAAAAAAAGTAATTTTGGCACAGCTTTGATAATCCAGCCGCCATATTTATCCACAGCTCCCATATAGCAATACGCTCAAGTATTGTCATCGTAACATGGCGGCTGGAGGACTCTTATCGAAGCTGTGCCGTAATTTTTAATTGGATTTAATCAATAAAAAATATTTTACTGGAATCACAGAGATAGTTTCTAATGGGAAAAGTTTTTTTATAAATTTAAAAGATCTTATTTTCATCACACGGATTTACGATAAGAGCCAAAAAATATCTTTTTTCAGTTGTTCGTTTATTTTTTAAGTTTTACTATTCAATCATAATATGCTCCGTTAAACTCTATCTCATATCACATAGATTTAATCTTAGTGAGAGAGGGATAGATAGCTAAGCAAATTTTCATCTCCGTTTTGGCTTGGGCTCTTTAATCGTATATCATACCCCCTTATCTCCTGGATCAAAGTATACAATGAGACAGCTGAATTCATTATTTTATTAATTGTGAATGTATTGAAAAGAAAGAAAAACTTGCACAAGAGTGCAACATTTTAATACAGTTGAAGCTCTTATAAAAACCAGCTGTCTCATCTTTTGAAAGGGTTCGCTTTGGCGAAAGTCTCAAGTGGTCCCCAAATTGTCACTGTTTTGTTACCAATGAATATTTGATATTTGTTTTTAACAACTGATCGGCTCTAAAATGGTGCCTATAACTTGACTACCTAAAAATACTGAATGGTTAACTTGCATACTTAACTGGTTAACTTTTTCAAAAGGTGAGACATCAGCTGGTATTTATAAGAGCTTCTACTGTACTTATTATGCAAGTATGGATGGCCAGATTTTAATTTAAAATTAAACCTCAACATTACGTTTAAAAATCAACCAAACACAAAAGAGTTTTTCCAGAGGTGACACATGACATTCGTAAAGTAGTCCACTTGAAGTCTTCATTTTTTTTTCGTGTACTTTTCTTTCAATCTTATTTAGACTTTTCACTTTTGATATTTATTTTGTGAGGAATCAACCTAAGTAAGTCTCAAAGTAAGTAAGTCTGTAAAGTCTCATTCCCGCTGTTTCACTTCCACTGTTCAGTGTTCATACAGAGTGATTCACTCTTGTGAATCGCTAGTTTGCTTAAGGCCCATTCACCATGTTTCACTTTTGATCTTCATTTTGGAGGAATCATCCAAAGTGGAAAAGTTTGAACTGGCGTTTCACTCTGTACTCCTTCATATTTTTATGGAAACTAGCGATTCACAGGAGTGAATCACTCAGGATGAACAGTGGATGTGAAACTGTGGGAAGGCGCTTATAGATAAAACGCCAATAATTCACACTTTTCACCTTGAGTGATTTCTCCAAAATGCACGCAAAAAGTGATGTCTGAATGAGCCTTTAAGTTACTTGTCGTTTCATTCTTTGCTCCTTCACTTTCCTATGCAAACTAGCGATTCACGCAAGAATGAATTACTCTGTATGAACTATAGTCTGTGTAAATAAAATAGGCGGTTTGACGTCATTCTTTACCATGGCAACGCAGAAGAGTACATTGAGAAAAAAGTCAAGGTCAACTGCCGATTCTATTTACACAGACTATAGGAAAGTGAAACAGTGGGAATGAGTGGGATTCACTCCTGTGAATCACTAGTTTCCATACAAGAAAAGTGAAGGAGTAAAGAGTGAAACGCCAATTCACACTTTTCACTTTGGATGATTTATCCAAAATGAACACAAAAAGTTAAACGATGTTAACTAAAACTATGTGTGTAACAAAAGTTAAAGTGGGACTAATTAACAAGTCTGAATGAGCCTTGCTAATTAGCGATTCACAGGAGTGAATCACTCGATATGAACACAGGGAAGGTGAAACAGTGGGAACGAGCCTTCTTTCAGGGGTACCGCAATGATAATATTTTCATATTTTCTCAGAGAGGCATCAGCATCCCTAAGTTGCCGATAACAGGCCTCTTCACCCGATAATCCCTGATGAGAGGGGGTGACGGAAAAAAAATTCCCCACGCATGATGAAAAAAAAATCCCTTTCCAAAATAGATTGTTTACAGCAGGTAGCCCAACGTAAATAATATGTTTGTTCCGAGCGCGGATTACCGTATTTTTAGTTATTATTATTTATTTTTACCCACTTGAGATGAGCATCCAGGAAGTCATTTGGGCCGAGGGGGAGAGAGGAGAATCTTTTTTTTCTCTCTCTTCTCTCTCTTTTTTTGTGTTTTGGGATGAGCCTCCTTTTCTCCCTGCTGCCACCTCAGGTGCTTTTTTTTCTTTTGACCAGGACTCGTCGTCTTCGCTAACTCATTTTGACGCGCTTTTTATTCCATTTCTCTTTTTTGCTCTCTTTTTTTCTGTTTGCTTTTCTTCAACTTCTCTTCTTCAGGGGCTGTTCACAAATTACGTTTAACACTTTTAATTTTACTCCCTCCTCATTCCTATGAAGAGTACAGTGATCCTTTCCCTCAATGATGTGTCGTCAACCTAAATTTTGACCGTTCATAATTTTACTTTTGCCGCTCACTTGAAAAGGAGTAATTGTTGTTACAAGGACCATCTATATTCGACAGCAACTATTCCTGGCCCTATGACGTCACTAAGCGGAAGCAGAAACTGCGTATATAGAAAGCCTGTTGGGTTGCTAGGAAGAGTTTCGGTGCTCAAATCGTGGTAAAAAGACGCTATATTTACATGGGTTTAACAAACTAATCAAATTTTTTTAAATTGACGTTCTTCATTTCACTTAAAATTCAAACACAGCGATGGAAACCACTTTTATTGTTAGTGACGTTATAGGAGTCAGGAAAGGTTACTGTCCTGACTATAAATAAAACTGAATATAAATATAATGAATATAAATAACACCTAGCAGAGAAAAAAATGGGGGGAAAAGCCTCGAACCGTAGTAAGAACTGTGATAAAACACTTTCAAAGAGTGTGGTCCAACTCATCCTCTCCTTTTGTCATTTATTGTGACACATCGTGACACACAAGAAGAAGCATCCCCCTAAAGTGTGACATAATTAGTGAATCGGCTTCTCTTTTTGCCTACTTCATAATATTTCTTCATAATCACTTAAATGTGACTACAAGACCCCTAGAGGGGAGTAAGAAATTTAACTATAACTTTTGAATACATATTGCGTTTGATAATTTTTTGATCTTTCTTTAATTTTATGGTTTTCCGCCTTTTTCTGTTCTGGAAAACGCTGTACTAATTAACTAATTTCTTCTTTGAAATTAAGAGATTAAAAAAACGACTTGTCATAAAAGTTTCTTACGTTTTCAGCTCCCTTCATTGTAAAAAAAAATCCTGGAACGTTCCAATGAAAAACTGGGTACCTGGGTAGCCCATTTTTTCCAAGGAAAGTGGCAAGATTTTTTTTACAGTGTTCACAATGTTCGAATTTCCAGACGCCCCCTCACCCCAGTGGAACAAAAGGCGTCGGTGATGAGAACGGATTTAAAAAACCGGCCGGCACGCGTTAAAGGATTTGGAGCACGGCTCCGGGGGGTGAAGACACCATTTTTTTCTTGTCACAAAAAATGTCTCACCTGTGGGTTCAAAACCCTCTCGTGCGCCAGATCCGTCTCTGTCTTTTTTCGAATCATCACAAAAAAGAGACAATCGCCCTCCTTGTGCTGATGAGAGGGATCGGGTTCTGACCGTTCTATTATAATGTTTCGTGACGAAATGGACACAGGGACGTGTTGCGCCCGGAATAAACGTCGGAACAAACAAAGATTGTTGTTGGGGTGACGATTGCTTTATTTTAGGGCTGGGAAATTATTTATTTTTACGGCATGTGAAATATTTTGAGGATCTGTGCTTAAAAATCAGCACATGAAACTTAAAACTGTGCACATGAAACTTAAAAAAAGTAATATGCCAGGGTGTTTGAAAAGTCGGTTTCACGCAGTGGTGACACCAGGGGAGCACTCTAGACAGTGCCCCCCCCTTGGGCCCAAAAAATCACTTAAGTACGAAAAAAAGTGCCAAAAAGTACTCAAAATGAGTTAAAACCCTACTTATACTGGTCAAATTTCACCCCCATACCCCCCAGCAGTACCAAAAGAGCATCTTGAGTGATACTTTTTTTTTAAAAATTCCCCAACATTTTGACCCCCCAATTTTCTCATTCTTTCAAAAATTCAATATTTAGTTCGATATTTATTTGTGTAATTAATTCCCCATGTGAGTTCTCAAATTCAATCAATTTGTGTTTTTTTTCCTAGTTTCTTCCTTTATTTTTAAGAAGCAAGCTAGCCTCTTATTTACGTAACAATGCTTACGTTTAAACAATTTCGTTTGAAAACTGTGGACATAATTTTAAACATATTTTCTTGTAATAAGAACTAAGATAATAAGTTTTTTTATTACCATTTGAAGAAGTAATATTGATAACATAATATTTTAGCTTAAATTTATATCTTGTTTTATTTTCTTTACCAAAGATTTAGTTTCTGTTAAATCAAAGCTAGCATCAGTGGTGAAAATGTCTCTGTTTGTAAAATATAGTGAACCTACTTCCTTAAAAGTATTCATTGCATTTTTTTTTTTCAAATTCAGATAACCAACTTCTTAAAAAGGAAACATTAAAATATTTTAAATAGGTCAACTTTTTTGGAGGATTACATTTTTAATTAAAGTTATTAGATATTTATTCGTTTTTCAAATTATTTTAAGTTGGCAGTGGTTCAAAAATTAAATGTTTAGAATAGAATAATTTATTATTGATAAATAATTAATTGATACGATCAGGATTGATTCAATTAATACAACAGGTCAGTCTTTTTATTTGTACTTTGTTTTTGTTTGAGGAATTAAGACTTACTTAAAGTAGAATTTTTAATCTTGCAAGTAGTACGTAGTATTGTAAATAAGTAGTAAATATTATTTACTGGCGTCTGCTGATTTGCTGTTAAGTTTATTCTCCTTTAACACTGTAAAAATGGTGGAAAAAAAGTTTCCTGTCAGGATGTCCCCTACAGGTTTTCTTCCTTACGTAAGTAATTTGAAGTATTTTTTTAAATCGACATTTTTAGAGGTGGTTAAAAACTTATATGTTTTAACAGTACTTTCCTTTGAACCAGAGTAATAGTATAGAGTGTTTTCAGGTGACGTCACAACCGGTTATTTTCTTTTAACTGTGTACCTTCTGTAGGGCTTTTAACTGTTTCTAAGGCTGTTGTTTATCTGTTGCTAAGACGGTTTTTAAGTATGGGGTCACGTGATTGCAAATGCTCCAATAGAAGAATTCCACGGCCAGTCATTTTCTGTAACTGTTAACCTCTGTAGGGCAAAAAACTGTAACATTTTCTGTTGCTAAGGCCGTTGTTAGGTCCAAGTCATGTGATTGAAAATGCTCTATTAGTTGCTAAACTTGATATACCAACAAAGAACATTGTACAGTGGTAGTTGGAGAATGCAACATAAACAATTTATATTTCTATCATTACTTATTTCAAAGTCACTAATAGTTTTTAGGTTCTCATGAATCACGTATTGTACTCTTTTTCCATTGTTTTTACATTTCAAACTTATTTATCGCCTTTAAAATATTCAAGACCTCGTAAGTATCAGGAAAACCATTGACATTTTACGGATGCCGTGCTTACGGAATTCTTTGAGTTACAAACTCGGAGCAAAACTGCAGCATGAGTCAGTTGAGTCCCAGAAGAAAAATCCGAGACTAAACACCAGCTTGGGAAAGATCCTTACTTTACTATTACAAATAGGAGAGAGCGGCTTGACTGATGCTCTCTTTACTATACACTAGTAGGGAGCATTAATTCTTGAGTGTACTGAGGATATTTTTAGCCTTCCGGTTCAGACGGTGTAATCGGCATGCGAGCCTATTATTACGAGGGTGTCTTGGAATGATGTCTCACTTTTTAAGTCACGTGGGGCTGAGATGGAAAGACACGGGGGTTTTTTTGTGGTTGTGCTTTAAACAATTTTTTTCTAAAACTAGAGTGAAAATATTTTGAAGTTTGAAAGCAGTTCGTGAATTATCAAAATTTAAGGCGAGTTGAGAAATATTGTCAATATAAAATTCCCTCTGGACATGGTTCTATAGAAAATTTGATTGTGGTGTATAAACGATTTAATAAGAATGTACTGAAAAAACTTTCATGATTCTATTATGGATGAAGATACGTAATTTTGATTCAATTTAATTTTTTCTAATGACTTACGTAATGAAATTAGAGCTGAAAAAAATAATCTCAAGAACCACTTAAATTGAGAATTATGTTATAGTTCTGCTTGGTTCACGTCACAAAAGTGTGAAATAGAAATATTAAAACAAATGAAATTTGAAAATATTATGTGAAACTGAGTCATTAAAGCAGTTTAATGAATATCAATGGAGTTATATCCTACATTCACTGGATAAAAAAGGTTATAAAATCCCTTTTTTAAGTTAAAAGCAAATTTTGTTTTGGCTTAGTTGACATCACAAAAAAAAAGACAAATTAACTTAAATTTCAAATTTAAATAAAAATTACAATAAAAGATTTCGCCAAATTCAAGGGGCTATTATCTGGCTTATAGGGGGAGTTATCCCCCCTCCCTGCCACATAGTAGAGCGAAGCTTGGAGATTGATTTGAGCACAAAAAGTATATTGGCCATTTTATGAACTTATTCTGTCTTTCAAACTGACGATTCAAATCTCCTCTGTCTTGAACACTGTACAAGAATTTTCCAGGGTTCGTACGCCCTCCTGAAAGTCCTGAAAAACTCCTGAAATTTGCTTTATTTTTCTAAAAGCCCTTAAAACCCCTGAAAATTATTTTTTTTCTCCTAAATTTTCCCTTTAACTCCTGAAAAACAACTCTCCAAGAGCAAAACGAGGTTTTCTTGTGAATTTGGTGGAAGTAATAGTTTTTAATTTGATAAAATTCCTTTGGAATGATTCATTCTAAACTCATTCTGCTCATAACATGCAGAGTAGTATAAGGTTAATACTTATTCCCGTTACCTCCTGATTTTTTTGTAATTTACTCCTAAAAAGCTCCTTAAAGACTCCTGAATTATCCACTATGTTAGATAAGAGTATGAATCCTGATTTCCCCTGATCAGACCACCCCTTTAGACTTCTCTTTTTAATTACCTTCAAAACAGAGAGAAGGGGTGTTCTAGAAGAAGAGAGGAGGAAGATGTCACCCTCCTCCCGCTACCGTGAACCCCGCGAGATGTTTTCGCTCTGATTGTCGAAGAAGAAGCTTCTATTTCTGGACCCCCTCTCTCTCTCTCTCTCTCTCTTCAAAAGAGTTGAGCCTCGTGATAGATTGAGTTCGTGACGGTGGGGGTCCAAAAGGTTGACTTAAGGTGCGAACTCCGGTAGCGTTAGCGGTTTTTGCTCAAAAATCTATTATCAGAAAATCGAATATTTCCCTTTGGTCGATTTGCCTATGCGTTAAAACTTATTGGGGCATTCAAGGATCGTGGGTTGATTTAAGATGCTATAACTAGTGTTCGGCAACTAGTGGTCAAAAAGTAGTTAACTACCAACTACTAACTAGTCTGGGAAATTGTAGTTGTAACTAGTAGTTAACTATTTTTTCCTGGGACTAGTTGCAACTAGTAGTTAACTATTTCCCTAAGTAGTTAACTACTAGTTAACTAGTCTATTTAATTTCATAACCTACTTTTTTTGGCAAAAGTCTAATACATCTTTCTTATCTACGTCACAAAAACGTTTATACTTCGTGCAAAAATGGTCTTAATTTCTGGTTATGGTATTTGAGTACTCTACCTTTGATAACAATTTTAAATATCTTTTTAAATTTTAAATTAATTTTTTTTTGAAGTAGTTGAAAATTTGAAAGTAGTTTTAACTAGTAGTTGATTAAAAAAGTAGTTAAACTAGTAGTTGAACTACTTCAAACTAAAAGTAGTTAAACTACTAGTTAACTACTAGTTGATCGGTAGTTAACTACTAGTTGCAACTAGTTCTAGTTAACTAGTGCCGAACACTAGCTATAACTCTGATATACTACTAGACTGCACTTTTAGTTGACCCTATGACGTCACTCACAAACAAAGTAGTTCCCAGCGCGGTGTCTGAATTTTGAGTGAAATGAAGAACGTCAATTTATGAATATTATTACTTTGTTAAACCCATGTATATATTATATGTAGAGTCTCTTTTTATCACGATTTGAGTACCAAAACTCCTTCTAGCAACCCAAAAGGCTTTACGTTTTCTCCTTTCGCGTAGTGGGTTTAGGAAACGTTGCTGTCGAGCATAGAAACAACAACAATATTTTCCTTGGGTCGATTTGTTATGCGTTAAAACTATTGGGGCATTCAGGGATCGTGAAAAAAGGTTTTTATTTAGGATACTAACCCTAATAGTACGGTTAACCACAACGGTACCTTATCTTTTCAGGGTTTTCCAAAACAAGGTTTGCCTAAAAACCTAGGTCTCTGGATAAACTTCGGAGTGAACTGTTTAGCTAAAACTTCCAAGGTAATTTTCCTTGTTTTCTATAATTTAATTTGTATTAGTGTATGTCTATTTCTGTTTTCCCTTTAGCCTTATGCATTCATATTGCATATCCGTACCTAAGTGAGGTTTTGAAGTTTCAGTAAAAATATTTTACTGCAGAATGAAAAATTTTACCGCTAATATTTTTTCCAATTTTCTAAAAACACTACCGTTACCTAACATTTGAGACCCGTGCCCTTCTTTAAACGGTGGATTCAAACGTATGCATGTTATTAAACGAATATATTGTTTAAGTTTTTTGGGGGGGATAAAATACAGAAAACTTATCTATTAAAAGAAATCTTCGCAGTATTCCCCCCAAAATTGCAAACTCTATTCGGTGAAAACCAATTCTTCTAGCATATAAGCAAAATATTTTCGAAAATATATATTACTCCCCCACAAAGCTGTGTAAAAAACAAGTCTTCCGCACTCAGAGTAATCCAAAAACGTCTTCTGCAGGCGTAAGATAATTATTTTTTCTCTCCAAGAGCCCTCTTTTGATCTTTATCATTTTGTGGTGAGAATTCCTCTACTTTACCGAGGAACTCAACGCGTTCCGTATATTAGATCTAACAAACTCCCGTGTTGGGAAGATGATTCTACGCTTCTTGAATGACACAGAATATAAAAAACCTCAGTATTACATTCAGGAGTTTCTTTATTTTTAGTCTGCAGAAAGATACCTTCGTTAAGGTCTTCAGAAAAGAAATTATTGTTTCATTATTAAGGTTTGATATTAAAAATCGCATATAATACCTGCTGACTTACCCGCCTTTGCACGAATTGAGTTAATTTATAAAAAAGTTTTATCAAGTTGAATGTTGTCTTTTCTTTTCTTGATTAGCAGCCACTTATCATCCCGTCGTCTTTTTCATCCCGGTTTTTTACTGTAAAAATATACCCTAACTCATCCCGTCTAGCATTTAACTTTGGCTGTTACCAATTTATTCATTCTAAGTGAAAAAACAATCCATTTGAAATCATCACAGTCATTTGAAATTCATTGTTTAAAACAGAACTTAGCAAGTAAAAATATTACCTACAACATTCTAAAAATATCTGCAATATTTTTGTGAATATACTTGTGTATTTTTCGATAATTATTCTGTATTTTAAATATAGTCCAGAATTTCCTGTAAAAAGTTGGTAATTATACAATGAAAATTCCTTTACTTCCGCAGTTTTCTCAAACTTGGTGTTTGAACTTAATCCCCTTTTTTTCAAACTGAGGGTTGAATTCAGCAAATGAAAAGCTGAATCTAAAAGTGTGAAACCGACTTTAAAATCCCCCCCCATGTTTTGACTGTTTGAAAGGGAAAAAACATTTATTCCAAGTATCCATGATGTTATTCTCCCATTGAACCCCAAACTCTAAATTTACAGCAGCCGACCACATTCATCTTATTATGTCCCTCCCAAATGAAAATTTATCGTCTGAAGAAACCCCACTGCTTCCAACTCCCAGTTCGTTCTTTTTCCATCCGTTCTGTTTGTTCTCTCGGGGTCCCTCCGAAAAATTCCTTTCGAACAAAAAGACGACTCACCCGTGTATCAATCAGGATCACCTGTCTCATTCATTTTTGACGAACCAATTAATGGGAGATTTCAATTTTTTTTCTCCTTAACCCTTCCCCTATATGATCCATCTTGTTGCCTTTTTGGTGTTGCCAGATCGCCGCCGCTGTATTTTCCGTAGAGTGATTATATGAAGGCAGTGCTTTGAGAGCATCCCATAGTGCACCTATGAGTGAGTGGCAAAAAGAAGACAGTAGCATGAGAAACTGGGTAGATTTTGGAGTAATACTATCTTTCTCTCCTCTCCTTTTCTCTATATTTTCTCTTTTTACTTTTCTCTCTCTTCTTCTACCTGTCTCCTCTCAACTTCTCTCTATACTCCCCATTTTTCTCTTTTTCTCTCTCTTCCACTCTCTACTCTGTCTTTCTCTCTCCACCTGTGTCTCTGTACTATCTCTTCTCATCTCTTTCTCAACTCTCTCTTCATATCTCTACTTTCTCACATCTCCTTTATATCCCCTCTCTCCATTTTCTCTCTCTCTCAACTCTTTTTCTCTATCTACTCTCTCATCTTCTCTCTCTTTTCTTTCCATCTCTCTCTTCTCCAGGAGCGGATTTAAGGGGGGGGGGAATCCGGAAAGCGCCCCCTCCTTGGGCTGAAAAAGAAAGAGAAAGAAGAGAAAAAAAAGAAAGAAAAGGCATAAAAAGAAGAAAGTAGATTCTGAAAGACCAAAAATGTGTCTCTCATTTCGTCCTTTTTTCTTAATCCTATAGAGATTCACTTTCTCCAGATTGTTCAAATTTTTTGTTCATTAAGTGCTAGTGCTGATCAAAAATGAGTTATTTAGGGTCAAAATCCCTACAATTTTCTGAGGAAGAAATTTTATGGGGGGATCTGGAGAGATATTTATAGAAAAAAAAGTGAAATTTTTTCTATTTGCATCCAAAGGTAGAGGGTGATCCTCAAAAAGTGCCCTTCCCTTGGAGCCCTACTGCTGCTCCTGCTCTTTTCTTCTCATCTTCTCTTACTCTCCACTTTTTCTGTCCATCTCTCTCATCGTGAAAATGGTCGTTTTTACTTCTTTTGACCCCAGCCGTTCGCTCAAAATGTCCTCTGTAATTTTCCTCCCAAAACCTATTCAAAGCTCTCTCTGTGCATAACCTCCTCACGTGTTGTTTCGGGGGCATCGCTAAGTGTGACCTCAACAGGTCCAGCAGGCGACCCGGTAGGTAACTACACAGCATTAGCCTTTTAATCGTTTTTTCTTCGTCCTTCCATATGCGGAATTAACGAGCTATTAGAGCGCTCGAGCTAATTGGAAACGACCCCCCTGGGGGTGCCTCATTGATGAGTTTTTCGGTGCCCCCTCCCTCCTGAATCAACAGGTTTCTTTTTGCCGCGTAACACCGGTGGCGGTTGGGAATGATAGTGGCATAAGTGCAAAGTTACAAATTCAGGAGTCTGTCTAGGATTTTTTTTTAAGAGGTACCTGTTTTGTGAAAATTTAGAAATTGTGTGAAATTTTTTCTGTAAATTTGTGAAAATGTAAGTTCAAAATCAACATAAACACATGAACATTATTTTAAAACATTAAAAACAAATTATATTTGGTCTAGGATGGCTAAAAATTTTAACTATTGAGAGAGTTTAGACTAAATATATCAAAACAAGTTGAAACCCTATTTTTAGGATTAAAGTTTTCAAAACATTTCTGGGGGAGGACCCCCTATTGTACTTGGAACGTTATTATTCCCAACTTTTTTATAGTAATTTCATCAAAATCTAAATCTTACGTAAAAATGTATATCCAAAATTCGGACTAGGTGTACCAAAACTAGTTAAAAACTCCTGTTTTGGTTAGAAAACCTGCTCGTTAGAGTAAAATTTCAAAAAAAATTATGGGGGGATTCCTTTGGTGCTTGGAACTTTATTATTCACAACTTTTCTAATAATAAGTTCTCTAAGATGCAATTTCTACCTAAAATGTATTAAAAAGCTACATTTAACCTATCAAATATTCATGGGAGGGCCTGAGGAATAATTTTGGGTCCCTCCCGAAATAAATTTCCGTATACACCACTTGTTGAGCAAATGAACTGTTCTACATGCAAAAATAATGATTTTCAAATGCTTTCAATCAGGAATGAAGCAGTTTCCCATGATTCATCATTTTTATTTATGGAAAAGTTCAGGGCTAAAGAAAGTTGAACCCTCCCCCCCCCCATCATTTTCCAAAATTTGCAATGTCGGTCCCGGTTTTGCAACTTAAAGAGTAGCAAAACAAAACTCTAAAAATGTATTTCCCCCAAGTGATTTACATCAGAGCTTGTAAAGCAGATGTCGTTAGGGTTAGGTGGCGACAGTCTCCTAATTTACTATCGTCGTAAAAGTTGTAAAAAAATCAAACTTAATGTCTTAGGTTTTCCTCCTCTATACCGAAATAGTAGTGCGAATATTCAAAAGTAGCTCCCCGATTGTTTACCGAAGCGATTTTGAAACAACTCTTTTGAGGTAGGAAAACGGTCAGCCTTGAGCAACTTGGAAAGTTATTGCCACTGTGTTGAAATGTCATAACATTAGTTCTTTAAGCCCCCTGTTACTTTGTTTAAAGGTGAAGGTTTAAAAAAAGGGCTTTGATGAATTAGTAAGTTGCAAATAGTAGTGAATAGCACTATTTAAGTATTACATGACTCGTGTGAAAAATGTGTTACGTTATGTACGAAAATGTATTTCAAATTTTTGTATTTTGATAAGAATTTTATTCGTAATTATATAGAAAGAAAAGACAGAGACCCTATATAGAGGGTCTCTAAAAAAAACAGCTTCTATATCCTCCAATAATTTGCTAATTTAATCGTAATTTTTCAAATTTTGATTGTTTTCTAAATTTTTAATTATTGAAGTAATTTATCGTAATTTTCAAAATTGAATTTTCAGTGGAAAAGAGAAAAAAAGCTATGTAAATTATATAATTTTACTTTTAACTGTACCAAAGTTCAGTAACTAAGAAAACTCTTTGTACTAACATAAACTGGAATGAAAATATATGGACAATTTTGGGAAATTAATTTTGATCAAAATATGGAGACATTTTTGGGGGAAATTTGTTCTGGGGAAATATTGGGCTTTAGTACAGTTTCTGCACCCCTACCCCTTCCTGCGGTCTAATTTTCTAAATCGGGTCCTGTGTAAGGTGGCATAGCTTGAAAAATACTGATTGAAGAAAGATGGTGTAAGTCAGCAGTAACATTGTGGATATTAGGGCAATGATTTAGAGGCACATTTCCTAATTAAAATCTTCAGATGATGTACAAAGTTTGAATGAAAACCTAGGGGGGGGGGCCCATCACCTGGCCGGGCGTCTTCAGCAGGGAGTTGGCCGAGCGCCTTCTGGCACCCTGCCCCGAACAACGGGTTTTGAAGGTCAGTTTTTCTCTTCTTTTTCCCTTCTCCTCTCCCGAGGTTTTATTTTAGCCTCTCTCCTGATGTGCGCCACTTGCGGACACGCTACCTTCCTTCGGGACAGTCTCTCTCGTTCTGTGATGTACTCGAGAAGCGAATAGATCGATTATTATTGTAGGTCATTGATCTTAAAAATGGTCAACCATAAAATCGGTCATTAATCTTTAAAATGGTCAATCATAGAATAGATTATTTGCCATCGATTATAGAATTGATCACTTGTCATTGATAATAATGCCAAGCAATGCATTAATAATAATGCAATGTCATTGATAATTTTTTTTGTCAAGTTTGTTTTGTATTATTGGTTTTTTTTCCTCGCATGTTGCCACCACCACCACATCACAGCAGACTGCTAAAGTGGTGGTTTATCCATAATGTATTCTTTCTTTATTTAATATTTTTGTAAATTTCACTCTGTACATTATGGAAAATAAATTATTATTATTATTATTATAATACTGATCATTTTTCATTGATCATAGAATTAATTAATGACCTGGTTATGTGCTTTTACTCATGTAATTGATTTAAAATCATTGATCAATTAATTTATTACAGATCATTCATGCTAGAAATATTTACAGGTCATTGATCTTAGAATTGATTATATATCATTGACCATAGAATTGATTATAGGTCAAGTTTCTCAAAACTTGGTTTTTGGACTTATTCCCTTTTTCCAAGTTTCGATTCAATCGAAATACATACTGTACTAAATATAAAACTATAATAAAACATAATAGATTTTGTAAAATTTTTAAATGTGGTTAATGGACTATGTCTATTGTATTTTATCCAGTCGGTGGTGGTCTGCGAAAAGTGTAATTTTGGCCTAGGTGGCCCGCGGACCTCTCAATGTTGAAAACCACTGCTCAAGAGTTATCACTTCCTATTTTATGTTTTAAAAAAAACAGTGAACGCTAAATAATGTACGAGTGTTGCATAAGGAGTCATGGAACCGAGCGTAGTGTTATTTTCTTTCACGCACTTTTAGTTTGCTCTCCCTTTTTTGAAAAATTAAACAAAAAACACCCTCTGGGTATTTTCCTTGGCCATGTCCTCTTTCTAAACTTTTCCCCCATGAGAAATGATTTAGTTCATTTGACTTTTATTTTACAAAAATAAATATAAAACGGGGGAAGCGAAAATAAAGCGGCGTGAAATTTTTCCATGTAGTGTGTCATTTACTTCGTGATTTACCATCAGAAGAACTGTTAGGGTACTTCTTCAGTGATGTTTTTTTTTTTTTGTTCACTGATGTGGGAAAAAAAAGTTGGAAGATCCTGAACTGCACTCCCTGGTAAATAAAAAAGTGAGGAAAACACTTCAAATTTTGAAGTACATACAGGCAGGCGCGGATCCAAGGGGGGCACTCTGGACTGTACCCCCCCCTTGGACCCAATAAAAAGTACTCAAAATTAATCAAAACCATACTTTTACTGGTCAAATTTCTAAAGTTTTCCTGGGGGAGGACCCCCATCCCCACAGCGATACCAAAAGGGGATCTTGAATGATACTTTTTAGAAAATCCCTATCCTTTTGACATTTTTCTTAAAAGATAAAGGTGATGGTCTGGAAAAGTGACCCCCTTGGATCCGTGCTGGATCCCAGATGGCATGCAACTTTACTTCTCTAACATTGTCATTGGGTTTCCCAAAACATTTCCGCAATACTATATTAGGGTTTGTATGACAAGGTTGCAGAAAAAAAATGATAGAAAAGCATTTTAGACAAACACCTCAGTTTCTAACTTTGTTTTAAGGATATTCCACGAGGTTACCGATAACCATTATAAGCGTCATCTATACTCGAGAGCAAACGTTTCCTGAACTCAGTACGTACACGGAAGGAGAAAATGGGTAAACACAAAGCCTGTTAGGTTACTAGAAGGAGTTTCGGTACACAAATTGTGATAAAAAGACGCTATATATATATAGGGTTTAACAAACTAATCGTATTTTTAAATTGACGTTCTTCATTTCACTCAAAATTCAGACAGCGCGATGGGAACTACTTTGTTTGTTAGTGACGTCGTAGGGTCAGGAAACGTTGCTGTCTAGTATAGCGCAGGTTGTTTTTACCTTTGTCACAAAGTTTTACCGTTTTGTCGCATCGCTCGAATCACTGCTTGCCACCAAAAGTTCGTTCATGAAGGAAGGAAGGAACCTTCCGAAGAGTCATCTCCACCCTTTCAGACAGGGACATCCCTGCTGCACTTATCTCTTTCGGTGCTGCTATCTGTCTCTCGTGTAGGGACTCAAGGGTTTCGCAAACCGATGTACTCATAACGATACTGAGCGATATCGGGTTTTCTCCCCATGTTCTTGATAGAGGGTCCTGTGGGGTTTGGTGCTCACAGAGGCGATAAAGGCATGGGGTTGTAATATGCCTCTAGGGGGGACCGTTTAGCTGTACACTTTTTTATTTACAATTTAACTCCGATATGTAGTGCTTATCTTGTATAGTGTTTGTAGATTAGCCCTTTGCTGTTGCGTCAAAAAATCTCGCGTATTTTACTGTCTCTCAGATCTCGTTCACTAATAAGCGTTTAGAGTTGATTTAATATTATAGATTAATGAAAGGTTCTCAAAATGATTATTATTTATGCATCTGAAATTTAGATTATGTTCAGTTCTTAATGAGATATGCATTTTATATTGTATTATTATGTATCAAGACTGTCACACCAATGTCTTAGGACTACTCTATGTCCTCTAGTCTTATCAATTATCAATATTAACCTTTAATTAATATTTTTAACTATTTAAGGTTACTTTTTGAATTCCCTACGCCCTACACCAAAATTCAAATACTTTGAAGGAATTTATGGGGCCCCGTGGGAAATGCAAATACTTGTATCAGAACCGAAAATTGTTTGAGGTGAGAACATTGGATCATCTTCATTCCCCACTGCATGTATCCCTTGATCTCGCTCATCCCAAACTTTTCCCTTTACCAGAGATCCCTACTGAGGCCGAAACTCAACCATCCTCATCCTTAGATGATGCGCGCATCCAAGAGCAAAAATGAGTTTAAACTCTACTTTTACAAGTCAAATTTCAAAAAAATTTCTGGGGACATTTTTTCAAACTTATACTCCCAACGGTACCAGATCTTGAGTGATACTTTTTAGCAAATCCCCAACATTTTGTCTCAAAATTTAAAGGTGAGGGTCTGGAAAAGAAACCCCCCTTGGATCCGCGAGGCCGAAACTCCGCCATCCTCAGATGATGCGGCGGATCTTATCTGTGGATGCTGACATCCTCTGTGGTCCCGCTGACCCCACACCGCTAATTGCCAGAGAGAGAGAGGGAGGGAGAGGTGTTCTATTCCTGGAGCATCCCTCTGCTCCCGCTCTTCCCTCTCTCTCTCTCGCCTCATTCCGCCGCGCGAGCTCTTCCTGCGCGTGCCACGCTCTCTCATTCTCACTCTCCACCGCTGTACCTGTTGAACAGCTGTACCTGTCTGTTTGTGTCTGTGTAGGGGAAACTGTTCGTCCAGTCTGTGTAGGACTGTGTCCAACTAACTGTGTGTGTTCAACTATAGTCCGCTGTGTTATTCTGTGTTTAGACGTCTGTTGGTATCAGTCAATCCACGCATTAGAGTCGAAATATAAAAGGGAATTTCCGTACTGTTTGTCCAGTCAGTCTACGTATAGCCATCCTCTATAGAAGACTCAACCTGTAAAGGACTGTGTTTGGCCGTCTATCCACCAATCAATAGAGACGAAACATAGGAAATTACTGTACTGTTTCTTCTAATCTCTTAATCCTGTAGATTTAACGTGTAAAGGACTGTAGATATACGATAATCCACGTAGAAGAGTGGTGAATAGACGTAATAGGGACTGTTATTGCAATAATTTTCTCAACTTCTTGCCGTCTGTAGATCTATGACAATCCACTTAGAAGAGTGGTGAATAGACGTATTAGGGACTGTTAATTGTATTATTTTCTCAACTCCTTGCCGTCTGTACATAGTATAGTACAATCCACGTAGGAGAATAGGCGTAGATCAACTGTATTGTTTGTCAACTTCAGAACATAGTGTTCTTGTGGAGTAATATATTGGTAATAGACTCTACCTACAGAGGACTGTTTGTGTGTTCTTTTTGGTAACTGATGAAGAGGGTAGCAGAACTGTATAAAATAGAATATGTGCTCTGAAATTTCGTGTTGAAGCTCTTCACGGTAGATGTACTGTCCAATATAGCTGTTTGTTACTGTTAGAGCAACGTGAAATATCGTCCATAATCCTGCTCACTATGAAAATGAACACGGACTGAATGTACATAATCAAGATTATATTTTATAGCTTCGATTTATTTCCCTGTACGATTGCTCAAGTTATGTGTTCAATTTAATCATCGTTGTGGTTCTTTCTGTCAATCAAAAAAAAGTCATTGAAATTTCTCGATCACGTGCTTCTAGGAAACGGACGAAGCCGCAAAATCGAAGATTGTTTGTTCTTCTTCATCAGTAAGCATCCCGGAAGTGGCATCTCTCCTCCCCTCCATTCGAACGAAATACCAGACGAGAGGATGATTTTTCGGGCCCCTACTACTAGCATAAGGGTTATGGAGAGTGATGCGATCTTCAGTGTTGTGTGTTGGTCAATCGTGAACTAGCTTTATCGATGATGTCGTAGAGAGACCTTTAGGAAATAATCGATATACATTCCTCGTTGTTGCGTATTCGGACCAAAGCGACATTTTTCATTTGTTGTTGCTGTTGTTGAGTTGAGTTGTCGTTGATGCTGGTGGTGGACCGCGAGGCGTCGGCCATGTTGGACTGTGAGGACGGAGCGAAACAAGCCGATTGTAAACACTGCCAAGGTAAGGGCTATTTCGGTGTTTCTTATTCCTTGAGTAGTTTACTGCTACCTGCATTGTTTCTTTGTATAGGAAATGTATGTCGCTTTAAAGGGGACCTGGTAAAACCTTTAACCTGGGACCTTTAAAGGGGGACAGTTAAAAGGAGAAAATATTTGGGTTATTGTACTTATCAATCAAAATGTTACGGGCAAAGTGATAAAACCGGGCGTTATTAATAATACCCGCGTATTTCGGGCAAAGTGATAAATACTCATTGATTAGTATTCCATTGAATTCATCACATTGCCCGCCCCAACTTCGAGCATTATTATTATTGTTAATAATGCCTGGGTTATCACTTTGCCCCTAACAAACACATTGCAATTGCGTGCAACACTAAGTAAACACAATAATGAACACTTCAAAACAAGAGTGTTGCGATTGTGTTGTGTAAAAGTGTTGATTGAGACAGAAAACGTGTTCTTATAGTGCTTCTGTGCAAATTTAAGAACACTTTTAAATTTTTAATATATTTTTATAACATGTATTCCTAGATGAAGCACATTTCCAACACTTTTCCAACATATTTAGAACACAATAGGTGATAAAGTGTTTTACCTAACAACGCAACCTAAGTGTTGTTAATTCGGGGACAAAAACGTGTTCTAAAATGTGTTTATTTATTGCAATGGGAAAAAACTCTTTAAAATGTGTATAAGGTCAAGGAACACCTGGTAACCAGAGTATTCTGAATTTCAAGTGGTCTATGGTGGTAGTTCCTTTTACAACTCTTTGGCCTCTCATTTAAAATATAGTATTTTCCGTATAACTTTTTCTCTGAAACTAAGAAAGATTCGTTTACAAAATTTCTTGCGTTGATAGATAGATAAATAACACATTTTTTACGGGACCATTACTTCTTGTTTAAAATGTTAAAAAAAATTTCCTATTGAGTAAAATAAACTTGATATTTTTTGTGCTCTGTTATTATATAAGTTGTTGTTGTTGCTTATCTCCTAACATGATCTGACAAAGTCAGACTTTGTCTAAGAATCCGTACTTGACACACCTTTTTTTTTTCAATCTGTTACTTACTATCGTTTACTATGTCAACTATGTCAACCTTTTTACACACCTAACACTTTAAAAAATGCAATTTTAATATTTCTTCCATTTTGAATGAAAATACGTTGCCTACACTAGTCAATTTTGAGTAAAGCTATAGGTAATTTTAAGAATCAATACTTTAAAAGGATGCTATTATTTATATGATGTGGACTTATTAAATGTATCAGAATGATTATTATTAATTTGAATTTTTAGAAAGATTACATGAAGTTTCACATTTTCAAGAAATTAATAATTTTTCATACAAAATTTTAGTTGATAGATTAGTTAAATATTTCTTTATTTTATAAAGTTAACTAACAAAATATTTAATAAACGTATAATTTAAAACATACTTTCGCTTTCCTTAATTAGCTGTTCGAAAATTTTTAAATTTAGCTATACAACTAAAAACTGATAAACTAAAAGTATTCTGAAGTCTAAAATTGAAATCACTGATCTTCCTTTTGTATTTTAAATATATTTTTGTTATCGAAAAAAGCTAAAATTCATCTCAAAACTCTATCGAATCTTTGTGCTTGTCCAGCTTATCTGATAAGTATCTCCCTCACATGCGTTCAAGAAGAAATCTATTATCAGTATATAAACACAAATAATCGTAACTATCTTTGTTAAAGTCATATCTATCTCTAAAAAAAAGAGCATTTTCGAAAATCAGAGAAATCTTGGTGTCTCCATTTTTTGACGTTGACTCGGAATATCCACTAGGTAACAGATAAATATCTTCTTGAGAAGACACCATGTGCGGCTGTAGAGGTATATTTTCTGTTATTTTTTTTTTGTTGGTTTTTTAAAATTACATACGTGTAAGGGTTTTTTAGTTACAATTATAAGAAATGGGTTTCATTTATGTTTTCTTATTCGGTTTAACTGATGAATTTTAATTTGGTTCTGAAATTATTCAAAATTAGAATTTAGGTTTATCACATGGATATACCCAGACAAAAAAAAAATCTGCAAAATTGATTCAAAAAATGAAGGGAATTGAAACACTTTGTCTGCACTTTCTTTAGAAAATGCAAGTTTTTTTAAGGCCGTTAAAATGTCTAAAGAAAGAATGGTTGCAAAATTGCTGTAGAAAAACTGCAGACTTACATGCTGGAAGACTTCAAAGTACTACTATTGTTAAAAAATAACTGCAGATTTCTTTAAAAAAAAACTGCACTTTTTTTTAAGCAATTTTACAGAATTTTTTTGGCTGGGTATAAATGATATGTTTTTATAGATTTTGCCTGGTAACTTATTATAATTATTATTGTTATCTTTGAAAAGGCTAGTTCCATGCGTGAATCCCATCACAGCAAATGAGCAAAATTTGAATTTTAAATTCAAAGGATTATTATTCGATTAAATTAGACCTACCTACCTTTCCTTTTGTTGATGTTTGATTTATTTTATGATAAATTTTCTGTACTAACATGGCAAAATCTGATTTGTGACTCACACTTTCCATGTAGTGTAAGTATAATAGAAGGACTATAGCGTTATATGTTGTTATTTCTCCTTAGTGATAAAATTCAGTATGAAATAGTTCTATAGAATTGTTAAAATCATTACAATTACATTCAAGCAGTTATATAAGAATGGGAAATAACTTTATATTTTTTTTTTATCATTAGTATGTTTTTGCCTTTAATTCCCCTTAGTTTCTTTCTAATTTGCAGTTTTATGCGACTTTGATGAATATTTGCCTTAATCTATTAAATTATTTTTTTTCTTTCGGTTCGTTATAAATATATGGTCGCAAGGAAAACAATATAACAATTTAGTTTATACCAGTTCTCCTTGATAACAGTTAGCTAAATTTCTATTTCTTTATAAAAATTCAATTTGATGTGAATCCCTGTGCGAGCTAGGAAGAGCACCCTTTCGAATGGTTGTTGTGCGGGGTCTTCGACCCTGGGGCCGAGAGGATTATGCTTTTAATGTGGAGCGGTGGCGCTATTTTTGGGCACTCAATACGTCATTGTCTCCTCTGCGGCGGACTCTCCCTCCCTCTACCTTGGTGCGTTCGAAAGGGGCGCTCCTTCCTTCTTTCCCTCCCATCAATATACCTGTTGGTATTCTTCCATTCATCTGATTTATGAATTCATTTGTTAATTAATTGGATTATTTAATACGTTATAGGGGGCATAATTTTTGACTGTTTCTAGTTTAGTGTTTTGGTAATAAAAGTGATCATGTTTTGACAATTTTCCTCCCTTTCGAAAAACCATGACTTTTGTCTTTGCAATATTAACCGTAAGTTTGAACTCTAAGCATAATTGCTCTAAAATTCGGAGGAGTTTTCTATTTAAATTAGCAGATGAATAAGCTAAAATATAACAGCGTCATCCGCATACAACAAGTATATTAATTTGTGGTCTATCGTATAAACTGACAACTGAGATTCCAGATTCATTTAATCTGTTAATGAGAAAAAAGAATAGGACTTGGTACTTCTCCTTGAAGAACACCTGAATTTATTCCAAATGACTCAGTCAGCCCTGAGGATGAGCAGACCATGCTACATTACTATCGAATAGTTTTTATGTGCAGGGCCGCCGAAAGCCAAGTCGGGCCCCGGCAAAATTTTCTGTACCTCCTGTAAAAAAAGTACCTCCCCCCATGCATTCATAGGCTAATGTAATTTTTAGAATATTTCTAGGCAAGATCTGAATTTCGCTCAACGTAAAAGCATCGTTTTCTTGATAATACGATGAGTAACAAGTAATAAAGGGGGCCTTCCCCCAGAAAATTTTTGAAAATATGCCCTAGAAAACTGGGAATTTACTCATTTTTGGACCTATATGTGAACAAATTAATTTCCAAAATATTCAAAATGATATCCGTCTTAGTACTCAATATGAAAAACTTTGGGTACCCGGCCCCGGGGTATTGTACCCCCTCGCCCCCCCCCTCTCTCGTCAGGCCTGTTTATGTGGTAAGAGTTCAAATTTAAAACGGGACTGTCCCGTCAAAATCGGGACGGCTGGTCACATTATCTCTAAAGTGCGAGTCCTCCGATGGACTTATTTTAATATTTCGCCATCTTCTCTCTGTTCTAACATTCACTTCCGATCTCTCACCCTTTCGATGAAGTACACCGGATGCGATGATCGAGAGAGAAAGCAAAAACAAAGCACCCGGAACACAGAGGGAGGAAGAGGAGAGTGTGCCAAGGCCGGGGTAGCCGTCCGCCTGCTCTCTCTCCATCCCCTTCCTTCATCCCTAACAGCTGCCCGTCACAAGAGGGGGGCGTCCACAAAATACACGAAACTACACTTTTAACAAACTGATCAGATTTCTAAAATAAATTATCGGTACAATTCTGTTAAAGTCCCCGCTTAATATTGCCAATATCCAAATATCAAAATTTTTCTGACTTTTATTAATAAACTGAATAGTTATTGATCTAATTAAACATTTTAATCCAGGAGTTTGAAATTATTTACGAGTATTTCTACTTTTTGTGGTCTAAGTCAACCGGGTGATATTTAGCGGGGACTCTAACGGAATTGAACCAAATTACCTAATGGTAGTGTTCGTCACTAGTTAACTAGAACTAGTTGCAACTAGTAGTTAACTACCGATCAATTAGTAGTTAACTAGTAGTTTAACTACTTTTGGTTTAAACTAGTTTAACTAGTAGTTGAACTACTTTTTTTAATAACTACTAGTTGAAACTACTTTCAAATTTTCAACTACTTTAAAAAAAATTTTTGTTTAAAATTTCAAAAATATTTATAATTTTTATCAAAATATACAAAAATTACACTGCTATTTATAACTACAATGTCATGGTAGAGTACTCAAATACCATAACCAGAAATAAAGCACCGTTTTGAGCGAAGCTTAAAGTTTTTTGTGATATAGATAAGAGAGATATGTATTAGAATTTGGGCAAAAAATAGGTTATGAAATTAAATAGACTAGTTAACTAGTAGTTAACTACTTTGGGAAATAGTTAACTACTAGTTGCAACTAGTCCCAGGAAAAAATAGTTAACTACTAGTTGAAACTAGATTTTCCCAAACTAGTTAGTAGTTGGTAGTTAACTACTTTTTGACCACTAGTTGCCGAACACTACCTAATGGGGGAAGTCGAGTATGCACTCCTAACGATAAAGGGCCATTCATTAATTACGTAAGGGTCCCGAGGGGGAGGGGGGTTGGAAAAATCTCTACATACCCTTACTTGGGGGGTCAAACCCATTCTTACGTAAGATTTTCCAAATTAATGTAAACAAATTCCAATTATTCTATTCAAATTACTATTGAATAACCCCAGAAAATCCTAAAAATGCTGACGATCTCGGTATATATATATAGTAACTGATCCTTTTCTAACATTTTATTATTTTGAAAAACGAAATGGAATCTTACGTAAGAATAGGGGGGAGGGGTTTGAAAAATCTTACGTACCCTTACAAGGGGTAGGGGGGGTCAAAAATTGCCAAAATCATCCTTACGTAATTAATGAATGACCCCATGTTTTTAAGAGGGTATGTGAAGTTGAATAATCCTGAACGAAAATTGACACTTATTAACCCTTCAATATCGGACTCGGAAACAAACAAAATCGTTCGATTCCGGCATTGATTAATTGCTTAAAACCAATTGAAGAGTTGAATTTTAGGTTAATTTATCCCTTCCCCCAATTGTGATTTCTCGGTTCTAAAATAAGCTTACAATGTGGGATATCCTTAATCGCATTAATTTTTTAAATCATTCATTTGATTTACTGGGGCTGGGGAGTAGTAAACTATGTTAAATAGTTGCTGGACTTGTCCATTAATAACTGAATTGGGTCATTTATCTTATTTGAGATACCTTGTAAAACTTTGTGGCAACTTGTTGTGTCAATGTTTATAAATATTTGTGCCTACTGGTTGGTGAGTTTACCTATTTTCTCGTAAAATCATATAAAAGTCATAATTTTCTTGTAAATATACATAAATTTTAAGAATTTATTATTTATTTGAAAATACAATTTATGTTTCAGTTTGGTTGCACGGTCTGGTTTAGACACAGTGCTAAAATAAAGTGTGAAATTTCTCTAGTTGCGAATTCTCAACTAGAAAAGTAAATTGCAGAATGTTCTAATTTTATTTTGATATAGCCTTTTGAGGAACTAAAATTAAACATGTGTAAAAAGAGCAATTGCGTTCGGTAACTTAGTTTGCGTTCAACCAATAATCTGATTTTTCTAGTTTCGTGTTTTACACCAAAAATGTATGTTTGTTTTTGATAATAAATACGTTTTCAAATCAAAGGTACAGCTTCAGCCGCCATGTTTACCCACAGCTCAAATTATGACTGATACCATAGAGATCTAATTATTATTATTAGATCCTAAAATAATAGTAATTTGTATATTATTGTTGGAGATCTAACAGTACTTTTAGATCTCTATGCTGACAACACCTAATCATGTTGCTGTGATTATACACATGGCGGAGAACTCTTTCTAAAGCTGTTCTAAATCAATGTAATTTTTACAGCATAAACAGTTTTGGAGTGTTCCCCTTTGGGGGTCAGTACCTTCCTAGATGTTATTAACCAAAACTCCAACTGTGATTTTTTCACCTCAACATATTCCTGTTTTAATACAAATATTCGCAATTCCCATAGGGTGAGGGGTGCGAGCAGGCGCGGATCCAGCACGGCTCCAAGGGGGGGGCACTTTTCCAGACCATCGCCTTTACCTTTTGAGAAAAATGTCAAAATGTTGGGGATTTTCTAAAAAGTATCACTCAAGATCCTCTTTTGATACCACTGGAGGGTATGTGGGGTCCTCCCCTAGAAAAAATGTTGAAATTTGACCTGTAAAAGTAGGGTTTTAACTCCTTTTGAGTACTTTTTAGGACCTTTTTTTTTTTCGTTCTTAAGAGGGATTTTTCGGGTCCAAGGGGGGGCACTGTCCGCCACTGGGTGCGAGACAAAAGTGCACTTTGGAAATGCCCCCCCCCTCTCAGATGAAGAGCGAGAGCAAAGGGCTGAACCAACCCCATCTGGCCCTCTCCGATACCTTCTTCTTTTCTTAGCTCTCTCTTATTCGCTCTTTTTTTCACATTGTTGTGGTTGAAATAGGAAAACCATGCTTTTAACTCCTGTAATGGTGTTTAAAAAGACCCGTTTTACTGAAGATTTATTATTGTTTTCCATCATTAGACTATTGTAAAGAGGTTTTTTTTCCTCTTTATAATGAACATATAATTATGCAAGTTTAACCGTTTGAGTACTGGTTAATTCATGTTTTCTGTAGATTATTGTAAAGAGTAATATCCTATTTATAATGAACATACAATGCAAGTTTAACCGTTTAAGTACTGGTCGCTTCACGTTTTCTATGGAATTTAATGGCAATGTTGAGCGATCTCCGATTTTTCGCGTCAAATTTAGGGTAACTGACTATTGAATCTCGAGATTTAAAAAAAAAAATTATTTAGTTTTTAATTTTTTTACCTCAGTTCATCTTTAAGTTTCTCACAAATACGGACTACCTCTTTTACGTCTGCCCAGTTCTAGCTTGAATAAGTTGAGGAATAAAAATAAATATTATTGCAATGAATTTTCTAGACATGTGTGATCAGATAATTTACTTAATATCATTTCCTCTTCCTTAATCTATCCCATAAAATTGATAGGTATTAAAAAATCGTTACTGGGAGCTTAGGAGCGTTTTCACAACCTTTAAGTTTAAATCCTTCACGGTTTTAATTTAAATTATTCATACTTATTCAAATTAGGGTTATATAAAATGCATTTGAATATTTTAAGTTATTTATTAAAACCCTTATACAGGGTGATTCAGATAAGTGTTTCATAACTTCTAGGGGAGGTAGGGTACATCAAGACGAACAAGAATCAATATTGGTTAGGGGGTCGCAAGTGGGGTCTAAGGGGTAAAAATCACGGCTGAAAATTAGCAAAATATCTTGCATTTACATTTAACCAATTCAAATTTTTCATGTAAAAACAAGATGCAAGTGTTTATTCTAATCAAAAACAGACCAATAATTGAATGAGGCATGCGTTGTAGTTAGATTAAAGTTACAATTGTCTCTTGGTCAGACTTTAGTTCTTTGCGCCATATAACTCCAAACAACCAACAAAACTCTAGTATTAAGATGTTTTTGTCGTGACACTTTCTACTGCAGTCTATCAACTTACAACGCATGCCTGTTTCATTTATTGGTCTGGTTTTGATTAGAAAAAACGGTACTTACGTATTATCCCGTCGACCGTTCAGCGGCCGTCTAATTCAGCGGCACAGTAATAGTAAAGTCAATGGGATTTGATAAGTTTTCGGATTAAGCGTCACGGTCGACGGGATAATACGTAAGTACCGAAAAAACACTTGCACCTCGTTTTTACATGACAAATTTGAATTGGTTGAATGTAAAAAATGCCGGAATCGAACTATTGTATCTCTTTCTGCCCAGATATGAAAGGTTTTTTTGCTAATTTTCAGCCGTGATTTTTACCCCTTAGACCCCACTTGCGACCCCCTAACCAATATTGATTCTTGTTCGTCTTGATGTACCCTACCTCCCCTAGAAGTTATGAAACACTTATCTGAATCACCCTGTATACATTTTACTCCACCTGCCCCTATGTCCACGTACTTTGAAAAAATAGTCATCCAATAAATACTTTTTTTCGACGTTCTTCATTCATCTTAAAAGGAGATTTAATGATTTTATGTAATCATTAAATCAGAAATTTTCATACACTTTGGAAAAGTCTTAGAATAAACAATACCGTACAAAATTTTCTAATTGATCGTAAAAACCTTCACTTTGATTACACTAAAAGCGTTTATAATTTGTCAAGTTCATATCTTTCAACGTTTTAAATACTTTATCAAATGAATCACGTTTATTCAAATGAGAGGTTAAATAAGCCTCTTTTAGATCAATCCAAAAATATTATTCAGACACGTTCTTGATCGTGACTGTTATTTCTCCACACTTTTCTCTCATCATACTTAGAAAAAGAAGTCATCATTGAATAAACTACTTCCCGTTACATTCCTTATGAATTTTGAAAAGGGGCCAATTACATACTAGTTTAAGCTTCCATCACAGCTTCTTCAAGTGAAGCGCAGTCAATATTTCCCAATATTTAACTTTCCTCCGTGACCCTGAAATTCCGAATCGTCCCAACCCTGACCCTCGGAAGTGTCCGAGACAATTGGAGGACGTCAAAAAACAGCGGTATCCGTCTTTGAAGTTGTACACTCGGGACAATTTTAGCGTGTGCGTTTGAGATTTTCTAGTGAAGTGAACATCCATATCCGGGTGAATTTCGGCATATGAGATGAAAAAAATTCAATCGTCAGTTTGAAATAAGTAATAAGCTCCCCCAAGAAATGGCAATTTGACCTTTTGTGCTCAAAAATCTAAAAAATAACTGCCCCCTGTAGGCAAAATATCCCCTTGTGAATATGGCGAAATCGATGCCCATTCATTGTATTTCTTTATTTAGTTTGAAATTTAAGTTAATTTGTTTTCTTTCCTTATTTTTTGTGCTGTAGACTAAGCCGAGACAAAATTTGTTTCCAATTTAAAAGTATTTTTACCTTTTGTTTCAGTGAATGTTTAACTCCATTGATATTTATGCCTTAATGACTCAGTTTCCATAATACTTTTTAATTTTATTTCTCTTTCTATTACTCACTTTTGTGCTGTGAACTAATCAGAAATATAATTTAATTCTCAATTTAAGTGGATTTTACGAACTGCATTCTAAATAAGGTTCTGAATTTCCAATGAAAATTTGGTGGACTTTTTCAAAACTTAGTTTTTGTGGACAACTTATTTCTTTTTTCAAACTGACAATTAAATTTGAAATTCATTCACATATTATTAATGAAAATCATTCAAACCGTTATTTTTTTTTGGAATTAATCACTAATCGATCTACTGATTATTTTTTGGTAACAAAATTTAATTGTTGACAAAAATATTTTTTTTTGCAAATTTTGTCTTCCGGCAAACTCCTATAGGTTTGGAGGGGGGTCGCAAACCAACAGTTAGAAAACAATGATACATCCACTTTTATATAGTAGGTACTAAGTACTAAGTCAATGACCAACTATTTTGTAACTTTAACAATAAATATCGAGCGGCGACAGTGAATTTTCCTCTTCCCATCAAGGTGGTCCCATCACCCTTGACCTTCTCTCTCTCTCGAGTGGCTCTACTAACTAATCTGTCCATAATCCAGCTGAATCATACACCCTCGTTGTTGTGGGTGGCACGATGAGCATTTTAAAATTAGCCGCCGTTCTTTAACCAGCGCCAATTCTTGCACAATACCTCCTCCTAGATGAGAAAAGGAAGGGTTCTTCCTTTATTATAGCCTCCTGTGTGTTGTCAAACATGTTATGGCGACAGTTTTCTTGTTCTTGAAGAAGGCGGTTTTAAATACACGCAACGGAAAAGCTGTTTAACCTTCCTATATACTTTGTTGGGGAAAAAAAAGTCATATTCCCCCTCGTGGGTCTAAAAGACCCCAAGCTCGAAACATGTGACTCCCAAGTGACTTAAAAATTAAATAACAACTCCAAAATTTTTACCCATTGTAAAACGTTATGTATTTAAGGAATACTAGCATTGGAAACCACCAAACCTAAAATCCACGGAAGATATCCAACGACAAAATGCGTTTGGGGGTCTAAAAGACCCCAGAAGCGGTAGAAAGGTTAAAAGTTTTTACGATTTTTCCACGTTATTTGGCGTGCAGATATAACGAAAAAGTAATAACAAAAATTGGAATTTACACTCATTGCAAAATTATTTGGAACTTGGCAATTTTTTGCAGTTCCAATAATTAGGAGCTGTGAGTAAAGTACAATGTTAACTATGTTTTGAGAAAATCGAAAAAACAAAACTGTTTATGTTAAGTAGTTTTTACTGCATAAGCACTAAATGTTCACTGGAAATTCAGGACCTTATATAGAATGCAGAACAATCATCGAAAAAATATAAGTATACCTACTATTTTAAAAAATATTACACAGTTGAAAAAAGTTGATAAAGGATGAAAAATCTTAAAAACCACTCAATTTTACAATTTAAAGTCCACCCTAAACCCTCATTATAACCGATGTCACTAAGGTTGAACTAAACCACATCAGCACCTTGGTTTTTTTTGTGAAAAAAAAAATCAACTTTTTCGTCTTCTCCAAGGCCCATGAAAAAAAAACTCCCTCAAAATCTTCTCCACAGCTTATATTTACATTACCCAAAAGCGTGACGGCAGTTCCAAAACGTGTTATACACGCCTCGAAACCCATATCCACTCAGAAAACTCTGGAGGTTCGTTTTTTTGTCGGTAAAATATTCCGTCAAAAAAGTTGGCTTTTATTTTTGCAAGACTGTCTAAGATTTCTCTTTTTTTTTCTCTTCTCTTTCTGCTGTATCTGTCTCGCCCATCTCCCTTTGCTTGTTGTTAATTATCCCGCGCGTCTCCCCTTCTCCTCGTGGTGCAAATTTAGCTCCCGCTGATGTCTCATTGTAATGCGACTGTCAATTATGATGGATGACCCTACTGTGATACAAGTCGCTCTATAAATATATGTACGGCCCGTGGAGGAATCCTCAGATAGAGAGATTAACGGTTCTGATGTACACAATGCGATGATACAGTATAACGGCTTAATATAGACCCCCGCAGTGTTTAAACTGGGTTATCGCGACTGTTTTTCTTTTCTGGAAGTTTTAAAACAAATGAGGAGATACAGTAGTTTTTTGAGACGATGGGTAGGACTTCTGGTTTTCCAAACTTTCTAAATAGAATGGTTTTCATTGGTGGATAGTGTAAAAATACGTGGGGATAGCTGCATTCGGTTTTCCTTATTTTTTCCCTTATAAACCTGTCTATTTAGGGTTTGAGAAAACATTCCTGTTTTAATCCAAAGCTTAAAATAAAAAATTATAAATAAAAGCAAAGTGTGATAAAATAAGGAATATTTCAAAAACAAACATAAATACATACGTTTAATTGAACCCAAAATAAATAACAACGCTTCCCCTTCTTTCTCCATCCTTTCTCTATTTTTCTCATCTCCTCATTTTTTCCTTTCTCTATACTTCTTTCTTGTTCATTCTTTCTCTCTCTCATTAACTTTAATCTCATATTAACGTTTTTCTTGTTTTTTTTTACTTTTTCTTCTCTTTCTTCTCCTTATCTTTCCCTTTCTCTCTTGCTTCGTTTCTTCTATTATCCCCTTTCTCTAAAATCTTCTTGACCACGATCAAATCCCCCTTCTTTTACGTCTATTCTATTTTAAACCATCCTCTTGGTGAAATTTAATTTCTCTCTTTTACTCTATACTACTTCACTCTTCATTTTCCCTCTCTTCTCTTTTCTCTTCTTTCTCTCTCTTCTCCTTACTTTCTTTCTGAATATTTCTTTGTTACTCATTTACTTCACCCCTTATTGATGAAATTTAATTTGTATCTTACCTATTCCTTTTATTTACCTCTGCCTCTCCCTTATATATGATACTCTCACAAATTCTTCACATTTTTTCGTTTTCTTCCTCTATTTTTCAACCTTATAAAATTAGGAGGAAGAAAAAGAAAGGAAAAAACCAGGACATTTTCCTCTCTCTCCTTGTTTTCTTTTACTTGATACTCTTGGCGAATTTGTTTTGATATTGATACTCTTTTGTCTTCTTTTTCTATCTCTCTCTTCTCTAACCCTCTTGACCGTCACACACGAGTGAACATCCCCTCCACAAATCGTTCATCCTTCGACTAAATTTAATCACACCTGTGTGCACCCCTTGCCAAGGAGAGAAAAAAAAACAACTGCGGATAAGAAAGATGACCTCTCTTATCAGCCATCCGCATCACCTACCGCAAACAATCCAGTGATACACTTGGCAAGATCTACCTTCTCACCTGAGGAACTTCCTGTGTTGTTCTGCTACTCTGGCAACAGCAGAGATCGACTCGGCGGCGACGACTCACCTTGCGATGGGAAGGGGTTGTCTCCAGCACGTGGCGAAATCATCCAGCAGACGTTTCGCCCCCCCCCCCATTTTTTGACTGCTTATGGGCCGTCCTAGACCTTTATTACGGCAAGAGAAACCTCAGTTTATGCCCCCGGTATCTTTGTGTGGTCAATTACCGAACAATAGAAAACCCTTCCTTGGACGGGAGTACCCCCAAACCGAACGAAGAGATCGGGGAGATAAGACTGAGGTTTCTCCGGCCGTAATGAAAGTTTAGGAGGGCCCTATGGGTGAGGGTAGAGTTTACGACCATCAGTTTTATGGTCCCGATCTCTTTGTGTGGTCAATTGAATGGGTGGCTGGAAAAACAAAATCGGTTTTTGATGTAAAAACGATCTGTGTCACTTACTTGATCGAATCTAACCTTGAAGGAACCTAGGTAGTTTTCAAACCGCTAGATAGCCTATAATACGCTAGAAAGGTAGGAATCATGCTTGGGTTTGGTTGAAAAACGTTTCATGTTGGAAAATATTGAAAAATTCATGTTGAACTTCCTCTACATGCAACGTTTTTCCAGCCAGGTATTCAATTGTGTTCTTTTTTTTCCAAACTTGCTTTTAAACTTACTTAACTATGATTAAAATAAAAATTCTTATTTGAAGAGACTTGATGGCATTCATTTTAAAGGGGGGCTCGTAACCTCCTTTCTCGAGTAACTAAAACAAAGTGACATACGGACCTTTCTGAAGCGATTTCCCCTTGTCAACACAGCTGACGAGCGGTGTTGACTCTACGCCCCCCCTGGGCCATAAAACGGAGCTAAAACACAACTCCTTGGATAAACTCATCATTCAAAGCGCGTAAAAAGTGTGTTTTCTGGAAATTTACGGCCCTTACTTTCGACATTGCGTCCCCTACGCTCTGTCGTAAAGGTGTCTAGCTTCTTCGGATTGCGCAATTTTTTTTTGCGAAATATTCCTTCCGTTTATCGTTTTGCACGGGTGTGATTCCTCCCTTCGGAATGTTCTTCTGCCCACGCTTCGATTAGTGCTTCTGGAGAGACTCCTCGCTTCTCCGGACCTCCAGTTATCATCCGGATTTCCTGATTATACGAATCAGATTTGCAGACATCTATAATTTATTTGACGAATTTTGGAGACGTCACATTGAAACAGAAGGCATTGGACTAATTCTTTATGGAGAATTTCGGGTGGGGCACAAATATACTCTAAAAAGTTTAGTCATTATCAGGCCCAAAGCTAGAATTTTGCACCGATTGACAGGACGCAAAATGACCCCTAAGCCCCCCCATGCATATATAGAGTGTTTTCAGGTGACGTCACGACCAGTTTGCTGTAGGTCAAAGCGTCTGTTGCTACGGCGGTTATTAGGTGTGGGATCACGTGATTTCAAATGCTCCAATAGAAGAATTCCACGACCAGTTTATTTTCTCTAACTGTTAACCTTCTGTAGGTCATTCAAAGTACTCAAAAATGAGTTAAACCCTTACTTTTACAGGTTAAATTTCAAAATTTTTTCTGGGGGAGGACCTTAATACCCCCCCCGGCTGTTCCAAAAGGGGATCTTCGGTGATACTTTTTAGAAAATCCCAAACATTTTGACATTTTTCCCAAAAGGTAAAGGTGATGGTCTGGAAAGTGCCCCCCCTTGCAAACCTTGCTGGATCCGCGCCTGGCCTAATGTAGCTTTTTTATACATCTTAAGGTAGAATTTGCCTGAACTAAAACTAAAAAAAAAGTTCAGAGTTCAAAGTACATAAGGTGGCCTGTTATTTTTTTGTGTGGAAATTTGACCCTAGAAAACAGGTTCTTAACTTCTTTTGGTACATTTAGTCCAAATTTTGCCCCTGCATTTCTACAAATCTGGAAAAAAATCTTCAAAAATCTTCAACCGGATAAATCCTAGGATTCGTGTAAACGAGATTTTAGAGTTCTTTTTTTTTTGTCAGACCGAACCGTCTGCAATAGTGAAATATGGTGAAGAGGTCACCCCCTAAAACACAACATTCTAATGCACAGCGGAATCAAAGCTCCCCACTTCTGTCTGGAGGGAATAAATTGGTGTTTTTGGGACTTGTTCTTATTATTTTTGGTGGGATATACGGAAATACCTTGCTGCCCCTGTTTTACTTGGATGAAGCATGCCAATAAACTTTTCAAGGCGAACATATTGTTAAAATTAGGCTTCGCTTGAGGAAATATCCGACTTGAGAAAATATTATCTTGGATGTTTTGAATTCTTGGGGTATGATTCATTGTTTTTTTATAACTTTTAAGTTAATGAATTTTAGTCTCTTTTAGGACTAAGTTTTGGACTCTTTTCCTTTTTATAGTATATTATTTTTTCAGTTTTTATTTCTTTTTTATCAGCCTAATTTTCTTAGTGCTTCAAGTGTCCACTTGATTTTTTACCTGTGCATTTTTTACGTGAGTAGATTAAATTTTTATTTAAGGTGGTACAAGGGTTTAAGAGGTTTCTTAGAACTGCAATATATATGGCTGTGTTATTTTATTTTAAATGGAAGTAAACATTTTGTTACTGATGTCCATTTACATATACTTCCTACTATATTAAAAAAATGAAGGATATACAGGGTGTCCAGTCGAAAGGCTCCAGAACGCCTGGAGCTATTTCCATAAACGTGGTGCCTACCCCTTGTAAAACGCCTATGCGCTTTCCGATGAAACCGCTTTTAACGCCCCCTAGAGGCAAGTTTAGGAGTTAGCGTGCCGATCTCAAAAACTATTAATGTCTATGAATAAGTTGTAGAGCATTGTCTATTTTATACGAAATGACACCCTGTACACAAAAATTACAAGAATAAATCCCGAAAAAAAAATGCGTTTTTTCCCCTTAACCCCATAAAACACAACAATGGCTTTTTCAACAATGCGTTAAGTGAGGTTATGTGTGTACGAAAATGCGGATAAAAACGCACTTTTTTCGGGATTTAGTGAAATTATTCTTTGATTGAATTCAATGAGAGAGAGAGAGATCACAAGTTAAAGTGAATATGTGGTGAATGTGCTGGTGGGAGTCATGGATAAAAAGTGGGTCATTCTGCCAGGGAAGTCGTCGGAAAACGAAAAAAAATACGTAATTACGTGAATTCCACCAACTACACAAGGCAATCTCCAGAAGGAATTTATAAGCGGTAACGGGACCGTTACCGTCGCTTTTGATAAATGGGGCAATTCCAAAATAAAGCGTGGGGGAATCATTTCCACCTAGGAATACCCCAAAGAACCTTCGAAAGAACGGGGGCTCCTCGCACCCATCACGAGCAAGGTGAGAAACGCGAAAAGGCGTTGGAACAATTACAAGAAAAATCCAATTCGGATTCTTGGCGCGCGTTCTCCCTCCTCCCCAGTGGGCGGTGTAGACAAGGAGAAGCGTTGGCCCACACTTTTGCGAATGGTTTAGAAGACTTTTTTTTTTCCCTCAGTGGGGTTGACAAGGAGGAATGACTAATGGTCAGACCTTTTTTCATCCCCTGTGTCTGTTGAACTAGATGGTGCAATGTTAAAGTGAACGGGGGTGAAAAAATTTTTCAAGGCTGAGATGGGAAGACTATGCACCAGTGGCGGATCCACGAGGGTTGGGGCGATTGGGGAATCGCTCCCTAACAGATGACAAACTCACTGGACACGCTCCTGGTTGTCTCTTAACCAAGTGACTTCGCTCTCCTCCTGGGGTCCATGTTTATCTTCGCTTTTGTTGGACATGGAGTTGCGCTGTTGTCCAAAAAAGCTATGAAGAGTGACGTCTTACCTACTATTCCGCGTCACGATTTCGAGCTTCTATGATGGCCTTATGAGACTAGATGGCCATGGAAAAACTCCTTGCTCCCCAGGGCCGTCGGTCACTAAAACGAATATAGGCAAAGTAGGCATCTGCCATCATGGTTTTAAATTTAAGCCAATGAGTTTAGTTTTAAGAAACTAAAGGGAATTTAACATGATTATTTGTAATACGAATCAAGAAATATTGAGCTAAGCAAAAGCTTATGTTATAAACTCGCTGTGTTTTTCCATCAATAAACCCAAGGGTTTTATCAAAGGGGGTTAAGGGAAGGGTTAAACCATCAATAAACCCATTAAGGGGGGGCACTCCGGAAAGTGCCCCCTCCTTGGGCCGAAAAAGAAAGGGAAAGAAGGGGAAAAAAAGAGAAAATGTCAAAAGGAGAAAAAAAAAGATAGTAATAGATTCCAATAAAGACCAAACAATTTTCAATCATTTAAAAAAAAGTATTTTTTTTTTATCATTTTTCTCTTCCTTTTCCCTTCTTGGTCCTTTTTTATCCAAGGGGCCACTTTCTCCAGATTGCTCAAACTGTTTCGTTCAACAAGCGCTTGTGCTGATGGAAAATGAGTTACTTAGTTCGCTTTTACTGTTTATCAAACATGGGAGGTGCAAAAATAAATTTCATGGGGAGGGATCTGGAGAGATTTATGTAGAAAAAAGAGTAAAACTTTGTCCATTTGCGTGCTAAGGTAGAGGCGATCCTCAAAAAGTGCCCTCTCCCTTTGGAGCCCTGTTGCTGGATTCGCGCCTGACCCAACCTCAGGAAAACCTGTCGCTATATTCTTTGACATTGTTGAGGAGGCGTTCAAAAGGATGATTTTTAAGAATGTTTTACAGCTATCCTACTGTAATTCCGCAGCTAATTTTTCACAGTATGTGTTTTGAGTTATCTACTATAACCCCTGTAAAATTTTCGTCCATTTCTGTGAGTTTAGCCTGATGGGAACGTTTCCTTGTAAGCAAAACCTTATGTTATAAACTCTGTGTTTTCCATCAATATATACCTATCCCAACCTCATAAAAACCTATTCTTTGACAGTGTTCAGCTATGATAGGAGGTGGTGTAATCGATGTATAACACTCGAAAGAGAGAGAATGCGGGGTGAGTGTCACCGCGCAAGGACAGGGGTAGGACACGGCTGAAGGCCAAGGTTCCACCAGCCACATTCGTCTCTTCCTCCACACGTGTGGGGCTTTCTTCTTGGACGCGGCCCAGCCCTCTCTGGACCCGACCCAAAGCCGTCACGACTCAACAGCGATGCCCGGGGTGCACCCTCCCTCCCCCCTCCATTTTTTCGACTCGACAATAAATGAAGACAGAACGGGTGTTAAAATTAACGCGGCGTGACATTCACCTTTCTGCGCAACCGTGGTGAACCTGGACAGACAAAAAAGATCTCATTTCTAAGTAGTAGTTATTTATAACCACTAGTGTTCGGCAACTAGTGGGCAAAAAATAGTTAACTACCACCTACTAACTAGTCTGGGAAATTGCAGTTGTAACTAGTAGTTAACTATTTTTTCCTGGGACTAGTTGCAACTAGTGGTTAACTATTTCCCAAAGTAGTTAACTACTAGTTAATTAGTCTATTTAATTTCATAACCTACTTTTTGGCAAAATTCTAATACATCTTTCTAATCTATGTCACAAAAAACGTTTATACTTCACGCAAAATTTTTCTTTATTTCTGGTTATGGTATTTGAGTACTCTACCTTTGAAAAAAAATTTAAATATCTTTTTAAATTTTAAATAATTTTTTTTGATAATAATTTTTACTTTAAACTAAAAGTAGTTAAAATACTAGTTAACTACTAGTTGATCAGTAGTTAACTACTAGTTACAACCAGTTCTAGTTAACTAGTGCCGAACACTAATAACCATGTATCGTCTTCTTAATATCAAATACTACTATCTTCGTTCGGCAAACTTCAGGAATCCCGATCCTTGGCGATCAGATCGTTGGAGATGCTCATTTGGTCGGTTTCGATCTTTCCAGCTCGATGATGTCAGCGCGTAAGAAACCAATCAAAAAAGATTCTCTTGCTTCCGAATTTTACCGAAGACCCGAAGACAGTGTTATTTGTTTCTAAGATGACGAAAGATGTTTCGCTTGATGTGCATGGGCGGATTTATGAGGGGCATAAGGGGGGCATTGCCCCCCTCTTATTAATTTTCACATCTCCATTTTGTGAAAATTACGTCTTTATAGTGGTAAAATTTGGTTTTTATACGTTAACTAACAAACTGATGAATAACAAACCTTACGAAATACTTTATATGGAATAAAATTACGAAAAACCGTCCCAGAGCAGGATACCAACGTTACGAAAGCTAACGAAATGGTATTTGTCACATTCTGCATGAGACTGTTCCAAATCAGAAGTAAAAGACCTCATTAAAATAAAAAAAATAGACAGAAGTCTAATAAAGTGACGCGAAATTTCCCTTAAAAAAAAACATTAGGTGCCGCCGCGCTTGTTAAATCAAGGAGCATGCCTGACATGTCGATTGTTGTAACCGTTGTAACAAAGTACCTAAATCTTCTTTTCCACCTCTGTAAAAAAAGGAACCCGATTTCCAAACCCCACTTCCTGGCAATCGGGAAGAGTCACTCCTGCCAGAGTGGGGATAAAAAACCCGGATAAATGTTCAATCCCCTGATAAACAAACTCCTCTGGCGCCGACGAATTTGTTTATTAATTCGCCTGATGTGCCAAGCATTGTGCTGCTTCCATCATCTGTCTACTTCGCTATGCTGGCTCTCTTACCGCAACACGTGTGGTAACTGCTAAGAGTGAGAGTAGCTTAAGTCCCAAATTGATAAAAAAAAATTGAGATGAGCGGGAATTTAGATATTTCATTAGATTCTTCACAAAGTTGTATTCTTATCTAAGTTAAATGTTTAAGAATATTATGAATGTAAGAAGTAGCTCCAAAGTGTGGATTGACAAAATCCCTTCAAAATTCAAAGGTCCTACACTGTTTTTTTAGTTCAACTTTTTGTAGTATAGCACAGGCGAGGATCCAGCACGGCAACGGGTTCTATAGGGGGGGGGGGGACTTTTCCAGACCATCACCTTTACCTTTTGAGAAACATGTCAAAATGTTGGGGATTTTCTAAAAAGTATCACCCAAGATCCCCTTTTGGTACAGCTGGGGGGTATGGCGGGTCCTCCCCCAGAAAAGTTTTTTTGAAATTTGACCTGTAAAAGTAGGGTTTAGTAGGGTTGACTGACTCATCTTGAGTACTTTTTTGGACTTTTTTTTCGTACTTAATGAGTGATTTTTTGGGTCCAAGGGGGGCGCTGTCCAGAGTGTCTCCCCTGCATCCGCCACTGATCTAAAAAAAATCACTCTACCCAAAATTATTTTAGGGGCTTATAGTGTCCATACAGTAGCCTTAAAATTGCCGATTAAACGTATCTCTCCGTACAGGAATACCGAAAGAAACAGGAAGTAGAATCAAGTGGCCCTCATTCACAATTAGTCATAATAAAATTATTTCACCAAGTGCTACTTTTTATATAACATTTTGCACTAATAATATCCACTTCAAATTAATAATAATAATAACCTTTATTATTTTCATAACGAAAATTACAACAAAACTGACAAAGTAATATATTTATCACCAAGGGGACTTTTGTCCCGTTCAGGTGACAGATATATTTAATAAGACTACTATAATTACATATCAATTTAAGTTTCTATCCACACTTGATAGCGTAAATTAAAAATACAACAAAAATACTTCGATATGTGTAACCCGAGATCTGAACAAGATGTTTTCTCTAATTTTCTTCATAATTTGTTTTTTTACGATTCGATGTTAGATTCATTTTATCTTATCATCAACTGATTCGGACCTTCGGTTGTTGTGTATATAAAAGAGGTCAAGAGCGGGGAAGAAATTAAGTTTTGATGTTGGACACTGTAATAGTTAGGTCATGCTGCCTTTTGATCTGCAGAATATCGAGATTGACCGCTTATGCTTTTGTCGCTATGGTAAAAATAACGCTTTTAATATTTTTTTGAGAGTTTTTAAAGATTCTCGTTCGCATAATATAGCTGTTATACCTTATTTTTATTAATGATGCGGTGTTAAACCCTTGGTGTTATCCGAATGAAATTTATAACGTGTTTAGATGTGTTGTAAAATCTCGTTTATGGAAAATTAAAATACGAAAACATAGAAAATTACAGTTTGTCATTTCAAATTGTTTTTACCGATGTTTAGTTTGCTGTTTTTATTTAAATTTCAAGAGCCATGTAATTTTATTTGTGCATTAATTCTACTTTCGAAGTTTGTATTTAGTTATTCTTATAAATTTATGCTGATAATGGAGGATATGATACATTATGTGACCTTTTTAATAATGAAATTTCATTTTTATTTCCAAAAAACTTTTATCCCAAATAGTCTCCATAAGGGGACATCCATAAATTACGTGAGGTGTTTTTTTCGAAATCTGGACCCCCCTCTCTCACCTTGGTGAGATTTAGTGAGATTTTGCTGGACTCCCCCTCCCCCCACGTGAGATTTACCTACAACTTTTTAAAGAATTAGTTTCCTTTCTCATACTTAAAAAAAGAGAAAATCGCATAATTTCTAACTTAAAAAGTTGACGTGAGATTTTAATCGACCCCCCCCCCTCTCCCCCCTTGATGAGATCTGGTGAGATTTTTCCAAACCCCTCCCCCCTTTTTTTTGACCTCACGTAATTTATGGATGTCCCCTAAGAAAACTGTCAAAGGAAGATAATACACGACTAGTAAATAGACTGTGTGTTTACTACTTAACATTATGCTTTTGTTCATCGATCTTAGCATATATGGTTATGTCCTAAAAATCCAGAATTTTCAACTACTTATAATGACGCTTCAATAGTTATTCAGTTACTCTCCTAACAGCCGTATTGACCAACACGAGTTACTCTCGTATTAGGAGAGATATCTCGCATTCGCGAGTTAACGGTATCGACCAGTCCAAAATACCTTAACTCTAGAGTGAAAAACAGCACTGAACTTGACTCCCCAATTTTCCCGAGTTAGTCTCGAGTTAACAAAAACAAAATGGCCGTCTGGGATATGTTAGCACATGTATAGCAGAAAGGATTAAGGTTAATGTGCAAAAGTGTTGTAGAAACTTACAAAATGCTATTTAATGCTAGAATTTCAGACATTCTTTGCCTAAAATTTGTTAAATTTAATTCTGATAACTGAAATCGTTTGTAAACATTGAGTGCCGTGTAATTTTTTGTTCCTCATCATTTTGTCTGTTTAATTGCCATTGTTTAACCAAAAAATATTTATTAGAAAATACTAATAAAGCAAATACCTCTAACAACTTTCAATTTCAATTAGAAAATACTAGATGTATTCACGAGTTACTAGGTAAATATTAATTTTAAAAAATTTATTTGTGTGCTTTTTTTGTAGAAAGTTGGTAAACAATAGTTTTTTCTGAATATTTTTAAAGAGAACATTCTGATTAAATTATTAATAAGTTAGAATCAATAATTTTTTAAGATAGTTTTTTTTTCATTGAAATTACCTGTGAGGTATTTGCGGCCGTCTATTGCCTTGTCCATCGTGACGGTCCAATCAGAAACCGGCCTACTACTTTCCTACATTTAGCTCGAGAGTATCTTAATTCGATGCTGGTCAATAAGCTCAAAACTTATTACTAGAGTTAGCTTAACTCTAGAGACAACCTACTCTAGAGTTAGCTATAAACTAACTCGAGATGGTCAATACGGGTGTAAGTACCTCTCAATTATCTTTATTATGAGCTTAGAATTACTATTTGCTTTTCGTATTTAGAATTATCATAAGACTTGCCATAAGAAAACTACAGAAAGGTACTCTACCACTCCTTCTTTTTCCTAGTTAAAAAGGGTTAGATGATATTAACTGTTGCGAAGTAAGCAAATTATTATACTGGCCACTTTATTCCAGACTTATCTGTTATTCATCAAGTTACTATTAGCGCGTATTGTTGTTGTGTCCTAAATATCTGAAATTTCAACACCGATTCAATAGTTATTTAGTTACACTCTCGTGCGTTCGAAAAAATTAACATAAAACTCTTATTCGTATTCATAATAATTGAAATCGCTTTTCCCATGCATTCTCAATGACATAAGTTCGTTCTTGTTGTTGGTGTTTAGTGTGATTGACAACCCTAACCTCTACCATCTACTTCATTGAAAAAAAAAACAATCTGCTTTAAGGGCTAGTGTTGCAATTGAAGACAATGAGGGATCATAAAGCAGCGGCATCTTGTTCCCAAAATGTCATCCCGCAACCTCTTGTGGAGGGGTCAAGCCTTTGTTCTTCTTTGGCCGGCACTCCTCTCCCACTAGTGGGATTAATACGATGATTCGGGACCCGATGACCTGAAGAAAGTCAGTGGTTCACCCCTGTATAGGTGCGGGCGATGATGTCTATGAGATGTTACCCGGAGCTAAAATATGAACTATATCCCATGTAGCATTTTTGGGTTTTTTTAAGGTTTTTTCATCCTTGCATTGCAACCCAAAAAAAGGTTTTTTGGGGTTTTTATTTACAACCCAAAAACCCCAAAAAAAACCTTACAACAACCTCAAAAAAAGGTACGCCAGTCAACATTTCCAACCTTTTTTGTAACCTTGCTGAAGAACCTTATGTAAAGGTTAGAGGTACAGGTTTTTACAAGATTAAGAAAAAAAACCTTGTTTCAATATTCTTGAGCCAGGTTGTTGAAAGATTTCATAGCAACCTTAGAAAAATGTTTTTTCATGTAGACTGCGGCAACCAATGCCAAAAAACCTTCGTTCACTATTGCGGTCATTGGTTTTTGTAAGGTTTCCAAAATATCTTCATTCTATATTGATGTTTAGGTTTAATATCGCATTTTTTATTTTTTTCGGAGTTTCTTTGTTGAATTATATGATGTCGCAAAATTTTTCCCGAAATATTGCACAGTATATAATACATATTTTCAGGGAAAATTTTGTATCATAATTCAATAAAGAAACACCGAAAAAATAAAAAATGCGATACTAAGCTTATAACTCTGGAAATAAAAATAATTTATCACAACTTTTTAGCTAGGTCAACACACCACTTTTAACAAAAAGTAACTCGAATTTTATGCTGTATGATTACAGAATACTTCAAAGTAATTATTAAGTAAATACAGTAAAATGAAGTAATAAAATAAATTTAAAATTAAGTTTTTAAAATTCATAAAAACAAAATATACATAAATATTTTAATTTCTACAAAAATTTTGTTTAATTTAGGCTCTTAAAGCACTAATGAAAAAACTCACCTTTAAATAGAAGTATAATTCAAGATGGACACATTTTTATTTAAAAAACTTATTTCAACACATTAAATGTAAGAAAAATCAAGTTTATTGAACAACTGATACAAACAGGACAAATTTTACAAACAGCTTTCTAGCATCACAGGGATCAAGGTTAAAGTGTTCATATAAAAAAATATACATTAAATATAAACTGTGAAGGTAATAACTAAACTTAAAAATGTAATATAATTAAAATTTGTTTAAAAAAATGATTCAAATAATACTATTTCAGGGGACATCAAATGCAACTGACAGCTCCTGCAAAAAAAATTTAGCAATTTTATTTTTAACTATTAAAAAAAGTACTTTCGCATTAACCCATTTAAAAAATTAATTCTAAATAATATTCAATACAATGCAGAAAATTATAGACCAATGGTTAGCAACTGGTGGACTGAAGTCCAAACAATTTATGTAAATTCCTTGGTTGCCAAAATTTTCATTTTGAAATATAATTTGTAGAGCCAGGTGGGGAAAATGGGAAAAACAAGGTTTGATGTTTATGTACTATTGACAAATCAATATTTATATTTTAACCAAGGTAAAATGCACATTTTTTAAATAAGACATTTTACAAGCTTTTTAAATGTGTTAAAAACTTCTGGAAAACATTAACTGCAAAATATTAGTAAGTATCATAAATTATAAAAAATTAAAACAAACATGAGTTTCATTACACTCTTTGATCCATTTGCATAGATTAAAAAATATAATTTTAAAATTTCTTATAAGTGGGAATAAGCCCTCAATGAAAAAAATAGTACAGATTGTAACCATTTCCCCAAACTGTGAACCGACTATAATTACATATAATATATACATTTGAGAGATAGCATATCAGCAGTGATCAAAATTAACACTGGTCCGAGACGACTGAAAATAGGCTCTGGCCACTACTCAGAAAATCACTAGTCCAGCAGACCAGTGGGGGAAAATATCTCACTCTCCAGTTCTAGTCTCTTTTTTTTGCTGCATAACTAATTAGAAATTTTATATCAATTAGAGAAATACTAACATTTCATCAAGAAAAGTGTACTTAATAAATAGATATTTTTAGTTTTTTAGAATTAATATTTGGTATTCACTTTAACTGCAGTAACTACTTTAAATAAATTGGAAGTTTGGAACCTTTTCTTTTTAATTTGCCAGACAAGTCATTTTGGTTGAGGACCAGTAAGATTTGCAAAGTAATAGTTTGCAGAACCAGTGAGTTATTTTTCCATTTTCTAACGCTGCATTTTAGTTTTTAATATCATACAAGAAATAAAGCTATGTAAAATGGTTTAACTGTTCACTGGGTCACATATGACAGCATAGTTGCCAAACCTCATGGCTGCAAAGAACCTTGATTTTCGTTTTCTATCTTTTCTCCTAACTATAATCCGATTAAAGTATGCTAAAATTTCTAACCCCAATTTCCTTTACATAATACTGATGGCAATTTTAAGGGGGAAATCTAATTATAGGAGTAAATATGAAATTTACAAACACCGATAAGACACCCTTGAGAGCCGCGTTCACTAAGAGTTGACCCAGTGGTAGAAGACTTTTGCTTTTTGGCCAAAGACTCTAGTTCAGGCTCAAAGGGTTTGAATTTCTACGTTTGTTTTTGTCTTTTAAATTCTTTACTGGGCTGGGTCATAATCATAGCAATGCGACTAAAATAATATCTTAACTCACCTGTCAGCTTTTCTTGTCCACTAAGTCTACATTTTAGTGCTGTTACTTTTCTGACAGTGCATCCCTGGATCCTGCTGTCACATCATACTCTAGCTGAAGAAGCTACTCGCTGCTGCTAGTTAGTGGGGGAATTCGTGGGCTAGTCAGCCTGGTTCTATCGTAGAAGTCTGCTGGCACAATACCGGCAGCTGCTGCTCTTGCTGCCAAGGGAAAAAGATGTTTTATTGCATGATGCAAGTTCCACCAATGAATAAAAAATTTTAATTTCAACATGTAGCAATAAAAAAAAAGTGGGGCACTGTGTTTTCTAATCTCCTTTTTACACAATACTAATTGCAATTTAAAAAACTAGTTTTAAGGGGGAAATCTGGTTATCAGAGTAAAGATGAAAATCTCAGTAACTAGGTACTTGCGTATATCCCGTCAACAGCCGTTAAGTTAATCGGGGAAATCTAATTATAGGAGTAAATATGAAATTTACAAACACCGATAAGACACCCTTGAGAGCCGCGCTCACTAAGAGTTGACCCAGTGGTAGAAGACTTTTGCTTTTTGGCCAAAGACTCTAGTTCAGGCTCAAATGGTTTGAATTTCTACGTTTGTTTTTGTCTTTTAAATTCTTTACTGGGCTGGGTCATAATCATAGCAATGCGACTAAAATAATATCTTAACTCACCCGTCAGCTTTTCTTGTCCACTAAGTCTACATTTTAGTGCTGTTACTTTTCTGACAGTGCATCCCTGGATCCTGCTGTCACATCATACTCTAGCTGAAGAAGCTACTCGCTGCTGCTAGTTAGTGGGGGAATTCGTGGGCTAGTCAGCCTGGTTCTATCGTAGAAGTCTGCTGGCGCAATACCGGCAGCTGCTGCTCTTGCTGCCAAGGGAAAAAGATGTTTTAATGCATGATGCAAGTTCCACCAATGAATAAAAAATTTTAATTTGAACATGTAGCAATAAAAAAAAAGTGGGGCACTGCGTTTTCTTATCTCCTTTTTAGTTTTACTTTTGCTTTGATAAATAAGTATTAGCATAGAAGAACATAATAAAAATATTTTTCAGGGATTTAATAGTTAATATATCCCTCAAAATTTAGATACAACCTCTAAAATTTTCTCTGAATGTCACACCCGTCACAATGGAATGGCCCTTTCGGCACTGTCAACGGGATAATACATAAGAACCCTCCAATAAAATCTGAGTACTTGGCAGCTATGCGACAGTATCAATTGAGTAATCCAAAAAGCAGAAACTTACGATGGAATTGGGTGGAAACAGACTCCGGGGTGGCAGGAGAGGTCCGGGCATTGATGTCATAGGGCACTGGCTGGAGCGACTGGCGGTGACCTGTAGGTGTAATCGCTGCGGGGGAGGCTGCTACCTGAGAAAAAAAGTTGCTTTAAAGCACAATGCTACTTGGTCTTCAGATATTAAGTTCTGCAATTAATGAAAAGTTATAATCTCAACGTAGCAAAGCCCAATCACAAATTTTCCGTGAATTTTTTAAGGTCATGCATTTTAAGGTAAAACATGTCACTTTCTCCCCAACATTTCTGACCCCCTCCCTCCCCTGTCACTTTGAGATAACGACTTTTAAAACAAAAAGAGTCCTTTAAATAACAACTTAGAAAGATAGTTCATTAAATTTAGTTTTAATTTGACATACTTACTCATAACCAGCAAATGGCAGGTGATAGAACATTTCTTCTAAGCCTTCAAATTAATCATATTGCAGAATCTAAAAAAAATATAATAAAAATATGTAATAAATGTTTTGAATATCATTAATTGGAACAGATTTGATAAAGGTCCTCCACAGCGACGGCCAACTTGGCAAATGCTCTAAAGCAGTGACCAATGGTCACTGACCATTCAACCTAAATCAAATCTGTTCCCATAGAGGGGTGAATAATTAATAATAAAACATAAGATGAAATGTAAGTCGTTGAAGATTAATTATCTCTAACAGATTCAAAAAGGGAATCCACAGCAATTAGGAAGGAGCAAATTCTTTAAAAACAATGAATTCCTTTTGATTTAAATAGTTTCTTGTATTTACTTAATTATAACATCCTAGTTGTGGGGTATTAACAAACAGTATGCAATAGACGATATTAGTGTGACGTCACTTCCTTGTTTAGAAACGTTGATTCCATCCATGATTGGTTACGTGACTGGAAGTAATTCCATACGGAACCAATCACGGATGGAATTAACGTTTCCAAACAAGCAAGTGACGTCATGACTAATGCCGTCTATTTACAAAAATAAATAAATACTTCTTTCATGATATTGTGTCTTACTGCTATTTTTTTAAAAGTGGTTTAAATCAAATATGAATATCAATAACATGGATATTTTGAAAATTAACCCAATACTAAATACTTAAATATAACAATTAAAAATTTTTGGAAATTTGCCCCTCAAAAGTGTTTTAGCTCATTTCTGAGACCCTTTAGATTACACCCATAGAGCACCACTCATTGTAAGCGGCCGAATTTTCAAGGTAAAAAGAAGGTATATTGTAATAAATGGCGAAATGTTAAGGGGGTTTTTAGGTTCCTACTCCAGAAAATATTTTGAATTTTTCCCCTAAAAGTGGCATTTTAACTCATTTTGAGACATATTAGGTTACATTAAAGAGGACCAATCCTTATAAATCACACAAGTTTGAAGGAAAAACCGTATACTTAATAGATTTCAAAATTTAGAGGGGGTTTGGGGGTCCTCCCCCAGAAAAATTTTGGAAATTTTACCCTTAAAAGTAGGGTTTTGACTCATTTTGAGACCCTTTGGGTTATACCCGAAGAGGATATCGCTCCTTGTGAGACATAATTTTCAAGAAAAATAGCAGTATAAAAATTGCTGTCAAAATTTCGGGGGGGGGGGGTTGAACCCCTAACCCCCCCCCTTAGATACGGCCCTGTTGTGGGGTGTAAACAAACAGTATGCAATAGACAATATTAGTGTGACGTCACTTGCTTGTTTAGAAACGTTGATTCCATCCGTGATTGGTTACGTGACTGGAAGTAATTCCATACGGAACCAATCACGGATGGAATCAACGTTTATAAACAAGCAAGTGATGTCATGACTAATGTCGTGTATTTACAAAAATAAATAAACACTTCTTTCATGATACTGTGTCTTACTGTTATTCTTTTAAAAGTGGTTTAAATCAAATATGAATATCAATAACATGGATATTTTGAAAATTAACCCAATACTAACTTGAATAAACATCAACAAACAAACCCTGGTTAACCACCCAAATCATGACGCTTGCTAACATTCATTTGAAATTACAAGAAATAACAGGTAGAATAAACAAACTTACCTCATTATTAGAAGAAAATAGAGATGAAAAAAGTTATTTAACAACTTCGGAATCATAATAAAATTACGACCCAACGATAAACCCATTACATCGTATACAGGCCAGGAAGCTAATGCTTAGTCCGCAGTAATTGCTCTTTGATAACTCAAAGTTTAAGGAAGTATAAAAAAATTCAAATTACTTAAACCTTCAAATTGAAATTAAAAACATTCAATCATAAAATTTTCGGCAATTACGATCTCTCTTCAAACTAACATTTTATTTTCTACCCAATAAGCAAGCGGCGTAGAGGTACATGACAATGGCAATGAGAAAATCACATCGTATAAGCTCGCAAATATGCAATCAATGGGTTTGACAACTGATCTTTAGCACTGCTTGCTTCGCTTGGCGATTGAACCCACTTCTGGGTAGGACCCCAAGAACAACTAATGTGTTAAGTAAATAGGATATGGCACATAATTTTTGTTTTTAGGTTGTCAGATAAACAAATGGTGCTTTAAAGCAGTGTTCCCCAACCTTTTTACCACCAAGGACCGGTCAACGTTTGATAATTTTACAGCGGCCCGCTGGGGGTGGCATTGATTTTGGTCTCATTTTCAATGTAATGGGATTTTTGGAAGTTTAAAATACGCGAATTTTCAATTCTTTACAAAAAGATGAATCCGACAAAGCGCATTGATATTATTACACTTTTTCTTTATTTTTCTTTCCGTTTCGCAGAAAAATGTACTGTTTTATGGATTTTCTTTTCATTAACTTATAGTTCTAACAAAAAACTCAGACAACTGTCACCATTACTTCCGGGTTGAACAAGTTCGCCACAAAAAAAGAATATAAAAATTTATGGATTTCTAATGAAGCGTTTTTATTCAGTTTTCTAGGAAAAATAAGATAGTTCTCATGGTGTGCATGATTTATGTCACTACCTTCGGGCCCCTTTTTAAAACAAATAAAATTTAATGAAACACATGTTTTTAATTTGGAGTATAAACCCTAAGAATTTAAATTCATTTTCAATGAAATGGTCGACCCGCGGCCCTGTACCATTTGATCCACGGACCGGCATCGTTCCGCAGACCAGGGGTTGGAGACCACTGCTTTAAAGCACAGATACTACTTGGTGTTCAGCTGTTTTTAGTTCCCCCAATGAATGAAAAGTTCTAATCTTAACGTAGCAAAACCCAATCACAAATGTTTTTAAGGAACTGTTCATAAAAGATTCACCTACATCTAAGGTGACATGAGATAACTTTTAGAAGTTTTGATTTGATTTACTTACTTATGGCCAATGACCAGCAAAATGGTAGATGGAGGTGGAACATAACTTCCTTCAAATTTCAGGAGCATAATATTCATCCTATTGCAGAATCTAAAACAAAACATTATAAAAATATGTAATGAATATGTATCATAAATAGGAACAGATTTGGTATAGGTCCTTCACAGTGACTGCCAACTTGGCGAATGCTCTATAGCAGTGACCATCAGGCGCGGATCCAGCACGCCTCCAAGGAAGAGGCCACTTTTTCAGACTATCACCTTTACCTTTCGAGAAAAATGTCAAAATGTTGGGGATTTTCTAAAAGGTATCACTCAAGATCCCCTTTTGGTACTGCTGGGGGCTATAAGGGTCCTCCCCCAGAAAAAATTTTGAAACTTGACCTGCAAAAGTTGGGTTTTAACTCATTTTGAGACTTTTTTCGTACTTATGAGTATGTTTGGGTCCAAGGAGGGGCACTTTCCAGAATGCCACCCCCCTGGATCCACCACTGGTGACCATTCAACCTACATCAAATCTGTTCCCATAAAGGGTGAATAATTAATATGGTTCTTATCCGTTAAACGAGCGCAAGCAAAAAAATCCCGAAAAAATTTAGAATGAATTAAGAAATTCTCTGTTCCAACTGTCGCCTACTGCATTTGTTTCGTTTTCACTTGACTGTATTGTCATTCGCTTTGCTTGGCAAGCATTTAGTTCACAATTGGCGAGCATTTAGTTCACAATTGGCGACATTTGTGCCCAGCTAACGGATAAGTACCATTAATAATAGAACACGAGATTAAATGTAAGTCGTTGAAGATAAATTATCTCTAAAAGATTCAAAAAGGGAATTTACGGCAATTAGGGAGATTGTCTAAAGAGCTGTAGAGCAGTCGCAAAGTTTGACGACTGTTTAAATTGGCAATAGCTGTATGCCATGGAGGACTTGTTTTGAATACGTTGCAACTATTCTAGATTCCAACCTTTCTTGTCAGTGATGTCATGAATCCCATTTGAAGGCCAAATTTATAACATTATCATACAAAATGAGTCATTAATGTATTAGTTTTATATGTTCTATTCTCATTCTATCATCATTTTAAATACCTACTTTGAATTTGGACTACATAGTGTGATTTTAAAGCAAACACTCAAGTTACGCTGTTTGAAACTATTTAGTATCAAATCGGTTATTATCAATCTATTTTAGGATAGATAGATTTTCAAAACAATATGCTAACAATGAATGGCAAATGAAATGCCTCACCATTTGTCGATCTAGATTACTACTTCAGTCAAAGGGATGTTATAACTTTATCAAAACATTGAATTATGAAAAGATTACAATAAGCTCATTAGCGCACTAATGACCAAGGCCTACAAAGCTCGCATATTTTTGTGATCAAGGGGTGTTTAAGGTAATGTCCCAGTTAAGTGGTAAACACATGACCACAGTTTTCATTCCAGATCCTACTTGGTTTTCAGTCTATGAACCATCTAAGGAGGTGAGAATTTAAACCTAGGTCATGTGGCTTGGTAGAAAAAAAATTCTGCATTGTGGGAGATATATTCACATTAAGTTTACACAAAAGATTTTTAAAGATATCAAGAGTTACCTAATGTGTAGTAAATATATGATATTTACATACACTGTATACAAAAACTAATCAGATTTTGAAAATTTTGAGAAGGAAATTTAAACATAATAGGTCATTAACACAACTACAGAAAGCATAACATGCACCTAATATTAATGTCTCAACTCAAATTTTAAAATAATGTCATTAAAAGCTACGATTAGTATTGGAAACATAGGTCAGGATCTTACAATTTATTTCACATCCCAACTCATTCAAATTCACGTTTTGAACTTACCACCACTCATAGAACTCGGTTGCTTATGAGAGGTAGAAAGAAAAGAAACTTTCAGGAAAAACAACAAAGAGAAATCTCGTCCAAAATACTTTTGCTGAAAACGAATTTAACAACATTAAGGATGTAAACAAATCCACACAATGATTGGATTGGATTTGTTTACATACATTTTCCGGATTGAGTGCTTGATCAAATTCATGCAATGAACAGGTGATTATAAATTATCCCAATCGAGGTTAAAAGTAAATAAGATAAAAAGTTTTAAAATACTACTCACTTGAACTTGGGTTGGCGGCGTCCATCTTGAAAGGCGAGAATTCTGTCGCGTCATGCCGAGTGAACATGACGCATGCGCAGAAAGGCATTCTTTTGTTTTCCAATGGTTTCTATGGTTTCCGCAACCCAACCATTTGTTGGGTTTTTGTAATGTCCCAATAACAATAAAAGGAAAAGGTTCGCCGTAAGGTTCCATGCTACTTGGGATCCTCTGCTTACGATAAACCAATTATATAAACATTGAGTTTCATGTATAGGTTTTAAAATTATTAGGCTTAAAAAGTATTGTTTAATAAGGGTTGAAACAAAAGTATGAATGATTAAACACTAGGTGTATTGACGAGTTACTATAGATGCAATATTAAATTTAAAAGATTCATCGGTGTACGTTTCCCCCCCCCTAGAATGTTGATTAAGAATAGTTATTAGTAGACTTGCTGGATATTTGAAGAAAAGCATTTTTATTAAATTATTGATAAGTTAGAACCAATAAATATTCTAACTTTTAAGATATTTTTATTCGTGCAGATGAGTATTTTTGGAAAGTTCGTATACGTGTTTGCTGCTAATTCTTTTTACGAATGTCTTATAAAGTGAATAAATTCATTGAGCAGGGTTTTGTGAGTCCTCCCCCAGAAAATTTTTGAACTTTGCCCTTTTAAAATAGTGTTTTATCTCATTTTAAACCTGTTTTGGGAACACTCATAGCTAACGCTTCGGATTCTCGAAACGAAAATTACGTTTACGGTAGTTAAGGGGTTAAATATATAAGACCTTCGTGGACCCCCTAGAAAGGCTCTTGGGACCCCCGGGGGTCCGCGGACTTCTCTGAGTTGGGAACCACTGTTTTAATCGATGCGATAGTTGCGTGGCCTTGAGAGGAGAAGGCGCTCTCCCGATGATTCTCTCCATCCTTCTTGGGCACGCGCCAGGGATCCTCCGCCGTCGTCTTGACAGACGTCGGCCTGCTGCTGCACATTCCCTCCCCGTGACACATAATTGGGGACTTTTTTCCCTTCCCGTGCCAGCATCCATCCCACTGTGGGACCGAAACGCGCCAAGATAAGTCTCGTTTGGCGATTTTTCGCTGATTTGATGTAGTAAGAGTAATATAAGGTGTGACGCTGTGCCTCATTCAAGAATTTTCATTTGAAGAATTAAAAAATTTTATTGGCTTAAAAATACCAAAACTTTTCTCTTCTTACAATTCTTACAAACAAACGTACTCTTCTTACGATCACTTCTATCTAATTTAATGTATACAATGCGCAGTTTAATGTCATCAAATTTTCGCTTAATGTTATCAAAATTTGGTTAAATCCCCTTAAAGTTATAACATCCTTTTTTCCCGTTTGAAGGCCAATTTTAATACATAAACATACAAAATGGGCCATTTATTTATTAGTAATATTTGTTCCACTCTCATATTTTTCTCTAAGAATATGTAATTTACAAAACCTAGGGAATCGTTTTAAATACTTCAATTAGGGCTACAAAGTTGTGATTTTAATGCAAAACTTGAGTTGAACTGTTTAAAACTTTCTGTAGTATCAAATCGCTTATTGTTATCATCAATGGACTCTAACCGTCTGACGTCACCCGGAACCAACACGTGACCTACTGAGCTTGCAATTGGTTACCACAGATACTACACTAGTAGATCTACTAGTGTAGTATCTGTGGTAACCAATTGCAAGCTCAGTTGTAGGTCACGTGTTGGTTCCGTGAAGTCTCGAACCAGATAGGCGGTTAGAGTCCATTGGATATTGTTAAAATTCTACCACGGCTTACTAGATACTTATAAGTATGTAGTAAGCCGTGATTCTACTCATGGACAAAAGTGATCACATTGCGGAGTCGACTGTATCAGTTTGGCGCTTTTTGTATGTCACCTATAGTGGGATATGCGTTTTTCTGCTGCCATAGCTTCGATGTTTTTTTCCATGCACGGGAGAAGAGGAAAAAAATCTCCTCGTCCGTCTCTTCTTGACGCTTTTGCTACATAATGAGAGTGAGTGTTTTTTTGGGAGGGAGACACGGTAGGATATTTTTTTCTCCCGAAGATGAGATTATCTCGTGTCTGCTTCGAAGAGTGTGACGTAATGTTGGCTTTTTCTTCAGACATTATGGGAAAAATAACCCTCGTCTCCAAAAATTAAGGATAATTTTTATTTTTCGCTTATTACAAAAAATCTTAGTTCCTTTATTAATGAAATTTCTGCTATAGGATCTTCTAAGAGTGGAAATATGTGGTCCGGAATTAAATAACTTATAACAATATAGGAAAAAACGTTTATATGAGAGTCATTTTGCAAAAAAAAATCCCTTTATACAATATTCCAGGCGATTTTGTGTTGATGCACGTTTTGTTTTTGCTAATTTGTATCCATTTAAATGTGTGTATCCTTTAAGATGAAACCTCATTGAGCTCTGTGGCAGCAGTCCGACGTAAATTTGACTGCCGACTTCCGCAGTCGCGAGTAGTGTGTTTCTGCCTTTTTTTATTAGTCTTTTATTTGATTTATTAACTACTTATCTCATTGTGATGATACAGTATGAAACTCACTCTATTTCAACTTACTAAAAATAGTATTTCGTGTTTGTCTATTGTGAATTTGTAACAGTTTTGTTTGAAAAATCGGCACTTTCTAACAAAGGGGAAGAAATAATGCATATTTTAAAACATCAGTAAAAATCCTTGTCATATTATATTATAGTGTCTTAAAATGAAATACGCCCTCCTTTACCGTTTAAGTAGTTTACCGCAATTAATTCCTAACCTCACCCCTCCCAGAAGGTACATTTTTTTAGGTTTTATTTTAAAAGGGAAAATTTGGAGCTTTCCTCATAAAAAATTTCCTTATTAATAATCTAAATAGGGTTTTTGAATTTGGATGATGAAATAAAATGCCCTTTGTAAATGGAACGCCTTGTATGAATGTTATTTAAAAGTTTAAATCTTACTTCAAAAAGTCAAAAGCCTGTTTCTTACGCACGTGACTGTCTTGTTTTGATAAACTGATATCAAGCATCCTCATTCAGATAGCTTGTATACTTAAAGAAGATTTAATAGTCTAATCCGATTACAATAGACCTAAAAAACAGATTTATTCTGAATTTGCTCTTTAACTTTTTAAGGCAACAATAGAATGCAAATGTATGTGTACTCTCTACCCTTTGCTGGTTTTTTATATTGTTTCATGTCACATCTTGTTTTACATCTTGTCACACATGTCAGTATGCTATTTGCGCATAAAGACTACTTGATTTTCTTATGTAAACTATTTGTTTAATTTCTTATTGATGGGCTTTATTTAAACCATGAGAATGCTATTATTACAACCTACGTGTACTCTCATTTCAGAGAATTAAACATACTGTATTAATAAAATAATAGCTAAAGAAATATTTTTATGTATCTCTTGGATATTATTTTGTGAAGTGATGGGTTCAATATAATAATGAACTTTTGGTATTTAATAAGGGTTTTTACAATCATTTTATGATTAATTGACTAAAAATTTTGATTTTGATTCTCTTTTACAAAGTTTCGAATCCCTAATAAGCAATTTAAGAACATGATTGGAATTCAAGCTAGTGGGTAAAAGTGTGCAAGGTAAAATTATGTTTCACTACACTATCTTCCATGAGAAATATAAGATTAATATTAATTTAGATTTTCTTTTAAATAATAAACTATTGATCATGGGCGTAGCCAAGAGGGGGATTTTTACTGTAATTCCGCAGCTAATTTTTTCACAGTAAGTGTTTTGATTGAGTCATCTACTAAGCCCTGTAAATTTTTGTCCACATTTCTGTAAGTTTAGCCTGATAGGAACGTTTCCTTGTCAGCTGATAGTTTGGAGAAAATGTTGTAGATAGAGCTTTATTATTTAACTAGCTGAAATGCCCGGCCTCGCACGGGTGGAGTGTATCAATTTATTTTTTTTAAGTTTTCTCAAGTAGATGTCTAAATTTCTGTAACCGTATTTACCAATCATCCCGATGTTCCCAGTAGTTTTTCATATCCCGATGTTCCCGGTATTTTTTCATTTCCCGGTGGTCCCGGTATTTTGTATACCCCGGTTCTTCCGGTATTTTTATATATCCCGGTTCTTCCGGTATTTTTATATATCCCGGTTCTTCCGGTAATTTTTAATTATCCCGATGTTCCCAGTAATTTTTCATATCTCGGTGTTCCCGGTAACTTTTTTTTATCTTGGTGTTTCTAACGCCTTTTTCATCCCTGTTCCAACTGTGTGTATCCAACAAAAAGGCAACAAATGAAAGTATAGGTTGACGGTAGCCAGGTTTGACCAGGGAAAGAAATGAAACTTTGAATGTTAATAATTCTAAAACTAATTCGAATTTTTTAAAAAACGAAACGACAATCTTTTTGTAAGAAATAATTGTACATGTGTGCAAAATATTGTACTTTTACCATGATTAGTTTTTCTTTTATAACGAAAAAAGTGTGGATTATTTCATTGGCTGCCGCGACGCGAGTTCGATCATGAAATAATTTTTTTTGATTCAGTGACGGTATTTAATTTAATTGGCTTCGGGCCAAAAGTTTAAAAATGGAGAAAAATAAGCGTTTTTGGCCATAAAATCGTTAATTACTCGTAAATATTCGATTTTCAAACTTGGAAAAGTTCATGGTGATCGTCCCCGCCTCGAGATACGTACGTATACCGAGTTTTGTGTACGCCTGCGGCGTAGTTTAGGAGGAGATGTGTCACATACATACACAGCCACATAGCCCTTTAGTTATATAGATAGAAGATAGATAGATAGATAGATAGATGAAGTTCTTTTTTAGCTACATTTTACACACACAAATATGCACCTGACAACGAATAAAACCCGCTGCTTTCACAAACACCTGTTCAGCAGCACTAAATACACTTTAGCAAAGTCTTCCCCATCAGTGTTTGTGGACGCTAAACAAGCCAGAAAAAACGGCCGTTAGCCTCGTTTTACGAGTATTTGCGCTCATCGGAAGAAGGGGCTCAAAAGAGAAAAGCCGCCATTTGTCCTTTTCTTCAGCAGCTGCTTCGCTTCTCTCTTCGACAATTCCCAGAAGCACTTGTTTCTTTTTTTTTAGCGTTTTGTTTCGGCGGAAAGATTCTACTTTGCGCGATTTACGTTGATTTAAAAGATGTCTGCATCAAACGAGTCGTAATAGATGCTATGAACAACAATGTAAAGCCATATCAAACTGCTTAAAAGATGATAGAATCGAAAAAAAAAAAAATCAATTAAATACATGGCAGTGGTCTGTCCAGGTCAATTTTACTACCGTTTTTAGGTCCTACCTTCACAAATTCACCATTTGATAAGCTAGGTACTTTCACAAATTCAGATTTAGGAAAAAGGTACCTTCACAAAATACATTTTTGAAAGAAAGTTCTCTAGTAAGCTATATTCTTCTCAATAGTTAAATTTTTAGCCATTCTAAACTAAATTTCATTTTGTTTTTAATGTTTAAAAAAATTATACTTGTTTTTATGTTGATTTTGCACTTAAATTTTCACAAATTTACAGAAAAATTTTCACAAATTTTTTAAATTTCACACATTAGCCCTAAATTTTCACGAAATAGGTGCTTCTTCAAAAAAAACTAGACATACCCCTGCATGTGCCAATTTGTTACTTTGACTTAAATCACTTTGAAAATGTCTGGGATGCTTTAATGAGTTATTTTTTGTCAGTATCGTTTTATTCGAAATTTACTCATATTCGCAGATGTAAATTTTCGTTGTAAAATATTGCCCCCTTAAAAAAAAAAGTTTCAATTTGATTATGCTCTAATTTGTGACAAAAACTTACTTTGAATTGGAAAAAAGTGACATTTTAGTAAGTTTCAGAGAATAATTCAATAAATTTCCAGTCTATAGAGTAGATACTCTTTGGAAGTACAGTCAAACTATTCTGTGAATAGTTTGAATATTCTTTTGAACCATTCTAGAATAGTACAACTATTCTAGGTAACTAGATAAGGTATTTAATAATATTACAAAAATTTTTATTTACGATTTAATGAGCATGTAGACTTGAAGGTGTAACTTTTATTAGCCTTAACCTTGATAAGAGGTACTGAACCTGTGTGCCCCTGAAACATCTATATAAAGACCCAGCAACATTAAAGTGAAGGCGATAAATTTCTCTACTTGATACTTTCTTTTAAAAACAAGGACTAAATTCTCCGGCTGACTAGCTGAAAAGGGGGTAGAATCATCAGGGATGCTAATAAATAAATGTTCTCCCTGACTACATAAATAGCTTTAGGCTGAAAAGTAAGAACCGGAGACAGTTTAACTTGAGTCCATGTTGGTTGGCAACTATTTAAAATGTCTGAAAACAAGTTTCATCAGGAGTGTTAATCACCTGACTTTTAAGTTAAGCGGTGAACCTGAAAGTGATTTTAACAAGGAGATGCTGTGTATTTGAGGTCTCGTTAGAGTCAGTTTATTCTTTTAAGCTCCGCTATTTCAAGGAAGGGAGAATAACAATCGAGGGATTAAGGTGGAAAATATTTGAGTTTTTCTTTAGGAAATAAGAACAAGTGAGTCGTCTAGTTTCAAAACCCGATAAGGGGCCATTCATTAATTACGTAAGGATGATTTTGGCAATTTTTGACCCCCCCTATCCCCATGTAAGGGTATGTAAGATTCCATTTCGTTTTTCAAAATAATAAAATGTTAGAAAAGGATCAGTTACACTAAAACTCTCAGTTTGACGTAAATCTAAGATTTTTATTTTTCAACAGTTTTTCTGGGGGTATTCAATAGTAATTTGATTAGAATAATCGGATTTTGTTTACATTAACGTGGAAAATCTTACGTTAGAATGTGTTTGACCCCCTCCACCCCCCCCCAAGTAAGGGTATGTAGAGATTTTTCCACCCCCCCCCCCTCCCCCTCGGGACCCTTACGTAATTAATGAATGGCCCCAAAAGTATTTGAGTTTTTCTTTAGGAAATAAGAATAAGTTTCAAAGTGGCTATTTCCACGAAAGTTGAAGCATGCGCATAAGTAACAGGAGTTTGTTTTGACCGTACATATTACGTCTTTTATAACATTAAAATTATGTTATTAATCAATCCTGGCATCAGCACCGATGGCTTTGTGGTATAGTGTACGGCTAGTAACCTATAATGGTCCCCGGTTCGATTCCAGGTTGCTACTTTTGATTGTTATGCTTTTATTTAACTTGTAATTTTTCAGAAGTTGAGTTGTTACCTTCGTGGAAATAACCAGCGCTAGGAAAACGGAAAGTTTCCAGGAAAGTTTTGCTTCCTACTGCATTATCCTCACTTATGGACTTATTCACTCCATTTGATATTCATTTAACTCGCCCAGTTTCATAACACTTTTGATTTTTTTCTTAGTTTTTGTATTTCCCACTTTTGTCTGTGAAGTAAGGATAATAAGAATAAGTATAATTAATTGATTAACTTATGTATTTTTTTCAATGATTGTTCTGTATTCTCAGTAGGGTCCTGAATTTCATGTAAAAATTTTGCGATTATAGTACAACGAAAATTCCATTACTTATGTAGGGTTTTTTTTTATCGATTTTCTCAAAACTTGGTTTTTGGGCTTATCCCTTTTTTTCAAACTGACAATTCAATTATAACATTAATGAATGTAGTATAATACAGTTCGTAAAAAATACTTTTAAAAAAGTTGCTTATTCTTGGCTCTTCCAACTCTTTGGCTAACCCTAAATCTCTTCCGTTTGTTTTTATGGGGTGATAAGTAACGCGTGTATTTGTAGAGATGTGTCAAGAGAAGAACGACAGTTTTTTGGAGGTGTCAAGAAAACAATTGTCGAAGCTCTGACTTGTTGCCAGAATCGGAACCGTAAATACTTGTTGACTGAAGGATTTTTATTGTGCTTTTTCTTCTAGATTTCTATTGTAGATACTGAGTTGCTTATGGACCGGGGGACACATAAACTACCTGTACATTATTAGATGCCACTGAGTCATTTTAATGGCCACATTTTAAAAATCTAGTATAGTCCAGCGGTTCTCAACCTGTCAGGCTCAGACCCCTCCCAAAATTTGGACAAAGTAGACAAACACGAATAAAACCCCCGTTCTTAAGGGTCAAATTTCCAAAAATTTTCTGGGGGACCCCCTTTCGCACTTAAAACTGTATCGCCCACACTTTTTCTGTGTTAACTTTAGAAAGATGCAAATCCTGCCTTAAGATTTCTAAAAAGCTACGTTTTTAGGGCTTTGGAATAATTCATCGTTTCCAGAATAAAAATCTAGGTAAAAGGGTCTTGCGATTAATCTCTAATAATGTATTGCTATTCTTTATTGGAAGCTTTTACAGTCCCTCCATGAAGTATTCGTACACCCAACAAATTTGCACTAGTATACCTCCTATTACGGCTAAATTACACGTGCAAAATCCAAGTAAAAATTATTTTATTATTAGAATTATCAAGTATGAATTAGGATTAGGAACAAAATATGCTTTTCAGAAATGCAATGATCCCATGTTAAGTCCATGGCTGTACGAATATTTGTTTGGGCTTTCAAATCGCGTCATTTTTTTTAATATTTTTTTCTAACTGTTCCGATATTTTTTTGCACTTTTTTTGGTTGATTATAATGAAGAATAAGATACTATGTTAGGATAATTTTTGTTTGGATTTTGCAAATGGAATTTAGCCTTAATTGTTGTTACGAGTGCAAATTTGTTGGGTGTACTAATACTTTCTGGAGTGACTGTAGTTGAAGCTTTTTGCGCGATTTTAAAGTCTAATGGCCGCCTTTGAAGACGCACTTCGCAGTCTGATTTGAATGCCATGCAAATATAAATGGGCTGCAGCAGCAGAGTCTATTCCTGGCTGCTGCAGCACAATTCCTTGAGAGGATGCCAGGGGGACGACCGATGGACCAGCGACAATGCCTGTCACGCAAAATAGAAACGTCCCCTTCCGTACACAACACCATGTTAAATGAAAGGGACGGATTTAAAGGGGTCTTGGGGGCATTGCCCCCCCCCCACGTGCGAGTCCACGAATACAGTCTGATATGTTATTTGATGAAAAGGTCGCGAAAAATCATCGCCGCGAGAAAAACTTTTGATGTCGTACAGTGTTAAGAGAATTAATTTTTCCACTCAATTTTGTGGCTGATATGGTAATTCACCAATGATTCGCTGATGGCTGTGAATATGATTGTTAGTGCCGATATACCTTTCTGATGTTGTATAGTGAGTAGCTCTGACGTAATGTTGGACTACTAAGTTTAAAAATTATTTCATAAATATTTCTAGTGTATGTGTTACGGGCAAAGTGATTAATATCGGGCGTTATTAATAATGCCCGCGAAGTGGAAGGCGGGCAAAGTGATAAATTTCATTGATAAATTCCATTGAATTTATCACATTGCCCTTAACATATGTACTGATAGTTAACTTTTCAAGTTCGGAACTTCTATTTCTCCTCTATGGTCCTTTGCATAATATGCAAAGGACCATAGAGGAGAAACTGTAGCATATTATGCCACAGTTGAAATTTCTTCTGCCGTTGAGTGTGACCACCACTTGTTTGTGCTGTAGGTGGCGAGAGTAGTGAGCAGCAGCGCTACTGGGACATCCCTCTGGACGCGGACCTGCTGGAGACGATCGTCAAGATCTACCCCGACTGGTTCAAAGACGACGACCCCCCCGAAGACAAGAACAAGGAATGTGAGTATTTCAATGCTTCCATTCCATACCCCCGTTAAATTTTATATGACAAATATTCAAACATTGCCAAATTTGTTTTGTTTTTTGGCGGTTATTTCTAGTGACTAAAACAAAGCAGCTTGTGCTTGGGACATTAGAAACACTGAGGTCTTAGTAGTGTATTAAGGGTTCTCTCTTTACGCGATGAAACTAGTTTCTTTAGTAGTCAGTAGACATTTCTCGAATTCTTTTTAAAAGGTGCCTCTAACTCTAAAACTCAATAATAGAAAAAAAAATAGATGGTCACAAATTTTCTCCTTACCAGCTGTTTATTTTGAAGGATTAGTTTTGACCCCTTTTTACATATTTCTCTAATTATTCCCTCTTATCTTGATATAAACGTTCATCAACTGCTTTAGCATCCTCAACCTCCTTTTTAGAAGACCCAACCCCAAGGTAATACTTTGGGGATCCTGTTTTTGAAAACATTACTTTGTAGTATAGAGTGTTTTCAGGTGACGTCACAACCGGTTATTTTCTTTTAACTGTGTACCTTCTGTAGGGCTTTTAACTGTTGCTAAGGCCGTTGTTTATCTGTTGCTAAGGTGGTTTTTAGGTATGGGATCACGTGATTGCAAATGCTCCAATAGAAGAATTCCACGGCTAGTCATTTTCTGTAACTGTTAACCTCTGTAGGGCAAAAACTGTAACATCTTCTGTTGCTAAGGCCGTTGTTAGGTCCGAGTCATGTGATTGAAAATGCTCTATTTGTAGATTTTTTTTATGTTTCAAAGTAAAATTTTTACGGTTTTTTTCCCAATTTCCTCATTATATTATATTTCTTTTGTAGCTCTAAAAGTCAAACTGATGCTTCGGCGACCACCCCTAAACAAACGAACAGACCAAGGAATCTTACCGCGTAAGTCAGTCTTAAGAAATTTCACAAAATATTTTAAGTAAAAAGAGTGACAAAACATTTTTTATGACATACGGCTATATTCACTGCCACTTGACCAGGTTAACCAGCAGCTGAAGAAAGAAAAGGAGCTTTTTGCTGCCCCTGATTGGTGGTATTCTTCTTTAACCGATGGTTAACCGCTGGTCAGGTAGCAGTAAATAAGGGAATTAATGGGTTGAGTGATTTTGATGTATAGAATTTATTGCATTCATTTTTACATCCAAAGTAATGGGTACTAGCGTTCTTTCAAAATTAAATTATCGAACTTAATGATTGACGTACTAATTCTTAATGTTTTGCAGCCTTAAAGTCACCTCCGGCATTCCATGAACAGACACAAAAGTTAGAGAGGTCAAATGTAAGTATCTCAATGTCAATTTTATCAAAGACATGGTAAAAACTTGGGAAATTCTAACTTTATTGAACGTGCGTTTTAGGGGTTCCATTCAAATCAATTCTCTGCACAATGTGTCTTTTCGTTCTAAATCGATGTTGCTCTGCAACTTTGTAATTGAATAATTTAGAAAATGTCTAAAACTTTTTAAAATAAAAATTATAACTCCTAACATTGCGGCTAGGGGACGTTGAATGTTGTTGCATCGGATCGGATAGGCCACTTTACTATACCTAGACTATTTATATACTTAGACTATCTATATATCTTTATACCTAGACTATTTTATAACTATCTGTAGGGGTTCAAAAATTAAAGGGGGCCACTTACCTTGGGACACCCTTAGGGGCAAAACACACCGGCCGCCTCCGGTGGCGAAAGCAATAAAAAAGCCATAAAGATGGTTATCTAAGACAGGGTATCCAAAAGAAGTGAGATAACCATCCTTATGGCTTTTTATTGCTTTCGCCACCGGTGGCGGCCGGTGTGTTTTGCCCCTTATAATCGTATAACGTATGTTTCTCAATGGTCTCCCACCTCAAAGTTTTGAGACTCGAAATTACCAGAGGTAATCTTCCGACTCCCTCTTCTATTCCGGGGTGCTAATTGCTCGTAAAAGCCATCCGGTTATTTTGAATCTCAGATAACCATCTGGGAAGTGAGAGATACAATGGCATCATGGCATAACACACCGGCCCGATGCCATCAGTCTGATGTGAGTCTCAAGGCTCCTTTGTGCTCCTGCGTCCTCAGACACCTGTGTGCGTTTTTATGGATGGATCATCAAGGCCTTGCACCTCCAGACTGCTTTTTCAGCAAGCTCTTTTCGGAGATTATTCTAATTGATAATGATAGAAAGAGAGGGTTTGTCCACGTCTGTGGTTCCAAAATTACCGACTTAGAAATAAATTTCTGTTATTATGGTTATTAGGTATGTTGTATGAAATATGTATTCCTATGATATTTCTTATGTAAGTCAAAAGTTTCCATAAGGTTTACGACCACATACCTAAAAAGTATATTTCCAATCAACGTTTCTGTTTCGTTTCATTGAAATGCATTGTTTTCTTGAAAATTTTGTGATTTATAAGGAAAATGTCTTCTTTGGTTGTAACCTAAAGAGTGCGAAAACGAGTTAAAACCCTACTAAAAAATTAAATGATTTGAAAGGTATTGGTATTATGAACCTCAAGAAAAAAAATTGCATGCACGTGCTTTTAAATTAGGCTTATAGGAACAAAATATGCTTTTCAGAAATGCAATGATCCCATGTTAAGTCTATGACTGTACGAATATTTGTTTGGGCTTTCAAATCACTTCATTTTTTAAAATAATTTTTTTCTAACTGTTCTGATATTTTTTTTGGTAGATTATAATGAAGAATATCATACTATGTAGGGCAATTTTTGTTTGGGTTTTGCAGGTGCAATTTAGCCGTAATAGGAGGTATGCTAGTACAAATTTGTTGGGTGTACGAATACTTTCTGGAGTGACGGTATATAAAAGTGAAGTAAACCTCAGTAATAATGTTGAGTCAAACCCCCCCCCCCCATCCCAGAAACAAAAGTCTAGCCCTGACCCTCACACTAAACTTCGAAAGACATCCTGTTTATTCGATGACTCATCTAGTTGAGAAACTGTCGCGCAACCTTTCATACCACAAATTATCTACCTGTACATTCGTCAGCTGGCGCGTAAATAAAGTATCACTTCTGGACAAGCCCTGGAAGACGACCAGAATTTTTAAAAAGAAAAGGTCCCCGTTCGGCCATTAGGCTTAGCGCCAGCCCCATCCATTCGATTGTCTCTTCTGAATGACTTCACCCTCTCTCTGAATGACGGTTCTTGTGGTGTGTGGATTACGTCTGCTGCGGGGTTTTTTGGAGTATTTCGAGGGGCTTGATTCATCATTTCCGACGTCACTCCTCTAATTTTATAAGACCGTGCCATTTGTGACATCACCTCTAAGTACTAGAACTTTTCGTGAATTACCTTAATAAAGCATTCTTGAGATTGGTTCACTGGCGGTTACCCGTGTCACCATGCTTACAACCGTGTGCTGTAATCTTTGATGAACTCTTAAATGGGAACTTTTCCTTAGATTAGTATGATGCGAAGCATTTTCAGCGTAGGGCTACTAAAATGATCAGGGGTATTTCCAGTTTAAATTATGATGAGCGTTTAAAGAAGTTAAATATGTTCACTCTAGAGCAGTGGTTCCCAAAGTGGGTTCCGTGGAACCCTGGGGTTCCACGAAAACATTTAGGGGTTCCGCGTGACAAATTTTATTTCCTTAAAGAAAATAAGAATTGTGTTTTTTTATATTAATAAGTTCATCAAAATGCAAATTCTACCAAAAATATGTATTAAATTCTTAAAATGTATGTCCGAAATTCGGATTAGGTGTACCAAAACAAGTTAAAAACCCTCTTTTTACAGTCAAATTTCCAAAAAGTTTCTAGGGGAGGACCCCCAGACCCCCCTGATGGTTCTGGGAACTCGGTTAATTACATTTTTTTAACATTAATTGGCTTGTTTCAGTTAACATCAGATATTAAGTTTTGAATAGTCGTTGATTAAAAAATATTCAGGGTTCCGCGATTATTGGCAACAAATGGGGAGGGTTCCACGAGCAAAATAGTTTGGGAACCACTGCTCTAGAGAAAAGAAGGAGGATTTGATTCAACTTCTTAAAATGATAAAGCAAGGGGACACAGAGGGTTTGGACTTCAGTACAGGACGAGAGGTCACAGATTCAAATTGAATAAGGCACATTCTAACAGGGAAAGCAGAAAGCATTTTTTTTTGGTTGTGGATAGATGGAAGGGTTTGCCAGAAACGATAGTTAGTTCCACTGAAGTAAAGGAGTTTAAGGGAGACAAATTCTTGAAATCCGGTAGTTTGGGTTAAATGGACCAACCTTCCTGGGCTTCACGCCTGTCAATATTATATTTGTATTACTCTGATTACCTCCTAAAGTTGTAATGGACTAACGCATATGCACACTCGACGTCATTCATTGAGTAAAAATTTATTTTGAAATTGACTTATATTAACACATCAAAAGTCCTCATTGGACCGTACTAAAAACCCTTCTTTAAAATTAGAAGCATTTGAGGCGTTTGCAGCACAACTCGTTAACTCCAACCTACGATTGATCTTGTACACAATCAACTTGCAATAGGTTTCATGACAATTTTCATTAGAATTTCCTTTCAGAGCTTTAAGATGCATTAACTTGAAATCTGTTCGTTTTTCAGATGGGCGACATTTTGAAACACAAGTTCCAAAAGAAACCGGATAGACAAGAGCTCATACAGCATCACATTTTAGATGGTATGTCTTCATTGTTTTAACTCATGTACACAGTTTTAACTCTTTAACTTTACTTAAATCTCTATATTAAATTTACCCTATTAAATCCTTATAATAATAATAATAATAATCTTTTTTAACGGAAAATTTAAGTAATTGAAATGAATACACAGAAAAATATACGTAGGATACGCCAAGGGAAAATAAATTGAAAAATATAATTGAAATTGTTACATCAATTTTATTCTAACCACTTGATATAATATGATTGCTAACTCTGGTACATGAAAGATAAACTTCTCCATTTGAAAGGTATTAGCACAATTCACATACATATACTACAGCGTTCTGTGAACCACGGTGTAGCCAAGAAACGTTCTATACTCGACAAGTTAAGTTTAGAGCTCTCGTATGAAATCTCCCTCCCGTTTCCATCTCGTTTCTTCTCGTTTTTGAGTTATGGCCCCATGTTTGATTGTGGCCATCGTATAATCGAAACGTTTTTGCAGACCTGGAATCCGGTGTCGAGAAGCAGAAGCTGAGCAAGAAGGCGCGGCTCTCGGACGCCCTGAGTCCGGCTGACCACTTGACCAAAGGTGTGGCCGAGGAGCTTCTGGCTCAAGCAGTGCGCGGTAATCCTTCCTTCCTTTCTTTCCTCTTGAATTGTTGACATAGGGTAACGTTGCTGTTTAGTATAGTATATCCCGTCTGTTTGACCTGTCGTTTCTGTTGTTTTTCCAGACAAGCTGAAGGGGGGCGCGTGTCCCTCTCCTCGGCTGCGGACCACTTTCGAAGAGGACAGCGGGAGCGACGGGGCCTTCTCTCCCTCCCCGCCCTACGACTTCAGCGAACATTCCCAGAGCAGGTAACCACCTACCATAGACTCTCTTAAAGATGATCACACTTCGTAAGATTTCAGCCCTCATCTATAACAGGGTTTCCAACTGGTGGCCCTCAAAACCCCCAAAAGGAGCTTCAGAACACTTTTTAGCATACTAAAATTTAAGAACATTTTCGAACCCCATTTTTAAATCTTAGGTTATGGAGTAATTTTGGTCGTTTTACATAGGGGGAAAATTAAAAGTTTGAGATTTCGGGGGAGTTAGCGTCCCTGAAATTCCTTCTGGGCGTAGCAAGGGGTTATTATTTAGGTCAACCTTTATCAGTAATATATTATGAAAGACTAATTTTAAAGATATATTTACAAACATTTTCTGAAGGAAGAGTTGGAGATAACTATCATAGAAATGTATTTATGTTTTTAAAGGACATCAATTTTATGAAGCAAATATAATTTTAATCATCTTTATTGTGTTTAAAGATACATATATATATATATATATATATATATATATATATATATATATATATATAAGATTTTATTACCAACGCATAGACTGCGTTAGACGGTGGCTTTTTAGCCTAAACTTTTAAGCATCTAGTCTTGTTGGCGCTGTATGCCACAATGGGGGTTTTGTGCCATTAAAGACTTACCATACTATACCATACCATACCTGAAGGAAGAGCCCACGTTTAGGTAGTATTCAGTGTTAAAAGATGTAGGGCCAAAAATCAATATATCCTCTGAAATTTTTGAAAATATACTGGTATTTTTACTTTATGTATCTAATCTTCGTCCCTCCGATAAGTTCCATATTAAAGACTCTCCCCCTAACAAAATATATCATGGGTAAAAGTAGCCTGATAACTTTGCTTTAGCTCGTATCTTACCAAGTGGAATAATACCGTGAGAATAATACTTTATTTTTGCGTTGTTTAGCGTTCCGTCGCTGGAGGCGCTGTCGCCCGTGTCTCCGGCCAGCTCGGTGTCGTCCCCCGCCTGCCACCCCTCCTCCCTGGACCACGTGACGGCCGAGTACCTCGTTCTGCACCACCCCCCTTGCAGCAACAAGAGCCGCAAAAAGGCCAAGCCCAAGCCGCAGCAGCCCAAGACCAAGCAGATGAAATTCCACGAGTACAAGGTAACGGACCCTTTATCCGCAAAATTCAGAATCTTCCTGGTTTTCGGAATTTTTTCCATGGGTTTTGGGTCAAGCAGTTCAACGTGATCAGATATCATGCAGATTGATTGTGACTATATATCAGATTCATTGTGATCAGATATCATGCATGAGTAACGGACCCTTTATCCGGGAAGTTCAATACCAACATCGTCGTGGTTTCCGGAATTTTTCCGGATTTTGGGTTATTTTCTGTATAAACGGCGATAATAACGCAGCGGTGGAGGTAGTCTTCTGGGGGAAAAAACTATGCTTCGACAGATTAGGCACACGGCTGAGGCACTCAGCCTTACATAATTACATAATATATTTATTTTCGTAATCAAACGTAAACTATAATTGATCGTTTTTCTCCGAGGTCACCTTCATATGTAGCTCAATGCAAATTGTTCCTTTTTCTATGGCGATTTAATTTTTAGTCCAAATTCGAAAAAAAACCCTAAACATCCAGTAGGTATATATTATATTCTTAGGACACATTATATTCTGACCCCCATATAAATTCAAAAATTTAGCATGGAAAGTTGAAAAAAAGTGTGTTCCGCAAGAATTTTATTTCCCTCAAATCAGCAATTTTTCACCTCCTATGCTAAATTTTTACATTTTTACAGCTCACAACTTTTTCTTAATATAATGTCCTAGGGAGAAAGCACTTGTTTTTATGGGGACATGGAACAACAATTTGGGTTCCCAAAGAAATTCCAGAACAAACAATTCATAAAAGGACGGAAAAACCTGCTAAAGAGACGACACAGAAAGCATTTATTGAAAATTGTAAAATGTCAAAAGTGTTAAACTTAAAAATAACACTATCTACGTTATTGAATGAACTACCTTTTCTATTAAAATTCACACCGAGTGATTTCGCTCTATTTATACCCCAAAAAACCAACATCAAAGACTCGTGACTAATTCCAATGCAGAGGAAAACATGTTTGATTTGGCAGTCCCTTATTCTGGAACAGATCGCTCTTCTTCCGCACTGTCCCCCTCGACAGAATCCGGAATTCCGTGAAGGCAGCGATTGTTCGAATAAGAATCGGGAGCGCAAAGGGTTGACATCGCAAGGAAAACAGGATCTTTCGGGATCTCTCTCTCTCTGATTCACATCTTGGAAAGCCTCCACCGGGTTTTTTTCTTTTAATTAGGTTGCATTATTTGCATGTTGCTAGGTAGATAGATGGTTGCTGCGATAAGGGTTTATAGCAATCTGATGATATCTTAGGGTATTTTGTTCAGGTATCCAGAAGCTTACTCGCATTCCTGAGCGTCCCATTACTCTTGCGCCTCTTTCATCTTAACATTCTTTTCGCCTTCATTTTCTCTTTGTTTCTTAGGATCTCTTTGCTCTTGAGCATCCCTCTTATTTCCCTAGTTCTTCGATCTCTGCTCTTCTGCATCACTTTGCTCTTCGGCGTCTTTCTACATAACAACATCGCTTTCTCTTGAGCATCTTTTGTTTCTTAGCATCACTTTTGCTGCTAAGAAAACATTTAACTAAAACTAAGAAAACATTTTAGAATTCTTTTGCATTTATTTTCTCTTGAAAACTCTCTTCTCCATTAGGCAATTCTCGCATTTTTTGAAAACAGAAAAAAAAATCACTTTTCTAGTAAACAAAATGGTTCTAAATTCAAAAATCGACATGAAAAGTTTCAAAAAAATTTAGTTAATTCAATATTTTAAAATAAAATCGACAATCGCTTTGCACTTGTTTAGGATTGAATGAATTCAGAAATGTTTCGGCCCTACTTTAAAGTAAAAGTCAACAATTACTTTGTATCCTAAACCGTTGTTTAAAACCAATGTTTCGAATTGAATGACGTCAGATCCTGTTTTCGCGCCTTATTTAAAAGTTAGACTTTGAAATTAAATTAAAAAATAAATAAGCATTGCAATTGAAAATTTTTTGCGCGGTTATTCCTCTCTTGGATATCTGTATCGAATAAAAAAATGCGGGAAGTGCCCATTCAGGAAAATTTAAACTTAAATTTCCGAGTTTTTAGTAATGTCCCTTCATCTTTTTATTTTCCGTAAACCAAGCTTGTAACCTCTCAGTAGGGGGAAAATTTTGGTAAAAACCCTACCGTAAGAAAAAAAAAAGGAAATGTATAAAATTCTTCATTTTGTGAACTATCCCTTCTTTATTATCAATCATAAGCGTTCTCGAGAATCTCTAAGTGCATCCGGCTGCTAGGATGAACCCTAACATTTTCATTGGCTCCGATCGAAGGAGGACCGTGCGTCCAAAGAAAATAGCCCCGTAGAGGCGATCGTCGTCAGAGGATGCTAAAAATAGGGATGCGGGGAGCAAAGGGCGATCCTTTACGACGTCAATTGGAAGAAGGGGTAGTGAGTCACGCATGTTTGGGTATACTGCAGGTACACGCGCACTCTGAAAAAAGGCGAAATATCAGTAAAATGTCACCATGGAATAAAGTTTTGCCATTCATTCCGTAATTGAATTGTCAGTTTGAAAAAGGGTCCAAAAAACAAGTTTTGAGAAAATTGAGAGAAACTGTATAAGTTACTGGAAATTCAGGACCCAGAAAAATCATCGAAAATAATATAAGTTGGGGAAGGTAGTGTACCTCGGACCTATTTTTAGTTTTTACCCTGTAACTTTTTATTTATTAAAATTAAATTAATGAAACAATTTCCCTCGATACTTTAGTCTTTTATACACAACATATATTTTTTCGGAATTTTAAAAAGTATTCTAATACGTAATTAATGAAAGAAAAAAAACTGAAAATAGGTCCAAGGTACAACACCGGTATTGTACCTGGGACCTATGCCCAAAAAAAACATTAGTTGCACTTCTAAACTTAATAAAATGTTTGTGGGAAAGCTCAAGGAACAAGTGCTCATTGAACCACCCAGAAATGTATAAGCTTATGGATTTACTAGTAGGAGCACTTTTCAGCATAAAAGTTTTAAAACATTGTTTTTTGTCACAAAATTATAGATTTCCCTTAAAATTAGTGTTAGTCATGAAATTAAATCTTACCCTGCTTTTTAAATCAAAATACCAATGCAATAAAAGTCAAAATAGTGATTTATTTAATAACTTTGTACAGATTTACAGTTATTCATTTAGAACTGGCGCCTGAGACGAAATGTATTAGGAGCAGTTACTATTATAATTATCAAAGCATTTTCTTCTGCAATGACAAGGCAGCCGAAACAGAAGTAGTTAAAATAATGTAAGAGGTTGTGTGATGACCGTTATGAAGCATCATTTAGCGTTTTTGATCCTGTTTCAGGCGCCAATTCGAAATGAACAGACTATAGTTGGAGCACTTTTCAGCATAAAGTTTTAAAACACTGTTTTCTTGTCACAAAGTTATAGATAGTGTTTTTCATGTTACGACTGTGCATAAACATGAATGAACCAACTGACTTCTCTTGTTGTTTCTTTCGTATAGGGTCCACCGAGCGCTCAGAAGCCCTCGTCGTCCTCGAGCGGCGCGTCTTCTTCCTCAGCCGGGGGCGAGCAGTACGCGGAGACGGTTCCTCTGAACGCGCAGCAGCACCAGCTGCTCATCCAGCTGCAGATGGAATGCGAGCAGCAGCAGACGCAGCAGCACGGCGCCAGGCAGCAGGCCGCCATGCAGGTAACAATATGCGCAGCTCAACTAAAAAAAATTAGTCTCTTTTTTTTTAATTTGAGGGTATAGTCCTGTCTGTTTACCCACGTTTTACTATACTCGATAGCAGCGTTTCTTGAACCCAGTACGTCACTACGCGGAAGCAGAAACTGCGTAAACAGAAAGTCTGTTGGGTTGCTAAGAGAAGTACGCAAATCGTGATGAAAAGACGCATGGATTCTACAAAACTAATCGTAATTTTAAATTGACGTTCTTCATTTCACTCAAAACGTTGCTGTCGAGTATGTCGACGCTTTGCGGATGGAGCTTGGATATTCCAAGTGGCATAAGAAACAACAACTCGCTGTATTAAATGAAGCTGTCTGAATAAAGTCTATAGGTCTAGTCAGTGTTTCCCAACCTTTTTCAGTCCGTGCCCCACCAGAGCCTTTCGAAATTTTCCATGCCCCCCCATGTCCATTCTTTTTCGAAAACCTTCTTGGAAAGTCGCCCCACCGGGAGGCAATATGAATTTCTAGGGGGGCATTTTGAAAATTTTCAACCAAATTGCCCCCTAGGTGGGTCATGGACCACTAGGTTTTATTTACTTTTCAAGAAGGATTTTCGAAAAAAATTAAGGACATGGGGGCATGGAAAATTTAGAAAGGCTTTGGTGGGGCACGGACCAAAAAAGGTTGGGAAACATTGAACTCTAGATGCATTTACGCTTTATTTCATGTGTGAAGCCTATTTTCTATATCTTTACGGCTTTGATCTGTTTTTCCAGAGACCCACCGCGGACCAACCAGTTCAGACCCTCCTCCAAAAATCGGCCGCCATCGTCCAACCACCTGCGGCGGCAGTAGTTCAGCCGTCCCAGCAGCAGCTGTTTGAAGCGCCAAGCTCCCCCCAGAAGCTGCTGCTTTCCAATTTTGAAGACTTGAAAGGTGAGAGGATGATCTTCATGATTTAGTTTATGGATTCATCTGGGTTAGGGTGATGGCCTAGTGCGGAAAAGTTGTCTAAGGTGGCAGAGGGCACCCGTGATATTGTGAGAATTTTCGGATGACGTTTTTTTGTGCCACAATGGCCCTCAAGGTTTTCAATGCAGGGGTCGATGCAGGTTTCATTTTATGGTGCCCATTTTTGTGAAAAACTGTAGTCAAATTAATTTTTCAAATTATCGTAAAAAAACATATTTTTGATTTGAAACAAACAAGATTTTGTGAATGTTTTCTTGCAAATAATCATTAAAGCTAATTTGAATTTTGTGAAAGGGTCGTTTTTATGAATTTGAATTTCGTTAAGCGGCCGTTTTTAGGAGGTGGAATTTTGTGAAGGGGTAGCGAAAGGGCCCCAATTTTCGGCTGGTTCGACCCCCCTCCCCTGGCAATGCTATCCTAACCCTCCTTCTTAGCATACGGCCTTGTTAACTATTTTAGTGTTAACTATGTAAATCTTCCAGTGACGGACCTGAAAGCGGAGTTGAAGAAGAAGGGCCTGCCTGTGTCTGGGTCGAAGCCGCAGCTGATCCAGCGTCTTCGGTCGCACGTGCCTCCCCATCAGAACAACAACAGCAACCAGGGGCTTCAGGGGGTAGAGGGTGGAGGGGATGGGGAGGAGGAGGCCATCCAGAGCATCGTGAGCAGCCTGGAAGAGGACCCCATCGCCAACGACCACATCGTCCAGCTGCAGCAGATATGGATAGAGACGCTCACCAGGGAGGTGGAGAGGTGAGTAATTCAGTCCTATAGCCCACTAGAACAGAGACCATAGCCATAGGCCAGTCATGGGCCCTTTGGACGAGTCAATCCGGCCCTCGGCATGGTTTTGAAAAACCCCTACAATTACTCATAGATCAAAATGTTTTTTATATGACCACCACTACTGCGAATCAGCTCATCCCATCTGCCAGATTTTATGAAAAACTTTTAGAATCGCAGTTTCATCTGTCACATGCGCCTTCCTACTCTTCTAAAGGACAATCAATATTGTAGCTTTTTCCCCCAAATTTTTTACCTTTGTAGAATATAATATAGGTTGTGTGTAATGTATAAATCAACTTTAAAAATTATCACTCATAAAAATGTGTTTTGCTAAATTTTTTGCTTCCGGCCCGCCTAAATATTTTTTTTTATTTTATCTGGCCCTCCCATTAAAAAGCTTGCCCATGTCTGAGGAGATAGAACAAAGACCCCAGTCAGAATTTTATTGCAATTGTTATGGAAAACTCACTGGAAAAAACTTCACGAAAATATCGTGAATATTCGCGGAGGTATTAGCAAGAGAAAATAACACTTTTTAAGGCCTCAAAAATAAAGAAAAAGTTCACAAATTTACAAGTTTTTCGGTGGTGTTGTGTAGTTTTGTACTTTTTTCAGTTAAATAAGGACAAAATATAATCAAAAGCACTTGCACGTTTTCGAACTTTTTTTTATCTCAATTATTTAGATTTAATAAAAAAGTTCCTTCTACCCATGCAGGTCCCGGGAGCAACTGCGAGAGTGCCAGCTCCCTCCCACCCCTAAACTTCCCTCGCCCCCACCTCCACCCCTGTCGAAGACTACTGCCCCTGGAGGTGGAGAGAACAAGAAGCAGATCATCCAACAGTTGCTCCAGCAGAAGATTCAGCAACAGGAGCTGCAAAAGAGGCAGCAAAGTAAGCCACACTGTTTTTTCCCTAGTTTCGACTGAAGGTTTAGTGTAGTTTACGGCCTGTAGATGGCAGCAGCACCCGAATTGAGCGGTGCCGTTTCTCTCCTTTTGGAAGTCGGGAGGAGCGATACTTTATCGGGTATCGGGTATATTTAGGAGGATTTATAAATCTGAGTGAGAGTGTTACACTAAAATAAAATTATGAAATTTTATCATGATCTAACAACCATGAAAAGTGGGAAAAGAAAGGGTCTGTAAATGTAAAATTCTATTTAATACTAATTTTATTCTTGTAATTTACAATTTTAAACTCTAACAAATCGTGATAAAAAGACGCTACATATACATGGGTTTAACAAAATAATCCTATTTCTAAATTGACGTTCCTTATTTCACTCAAAATTCTGACACCGCGATGGGAACTACTTTGTTTGTAGTGACGTCAAAGGGTCAACTAACGTTGCTGTCTAGATAGGGTATTCCTATATAGCCTCTTTTTATCACGATTTGCGTACTCCCTCCTAGCAACCCAACAGGCTTTCTGTTTACGCAGTTTCTGCTTCCGCCTAATGACTTCATAGGGTCAGGAAACGTTGCTGTCTAGTATAGCATTATATTGCTCTAGTTTTGAATCACCCAACACGTTCAACTCTAAATTATTTTGTTTGAAAATCAAGATGACTATAACACTTTTCAATAATTCGTTCCACAGGCGCGTCCACCCCGTCCAACTCCACCTCCGCCCTGACCGCCCTCCTCGAGAGCGGGCCCCTCAACCCTCCTCCGCTGGACATGGACCTGGACCTCCCCTCCGACAAGGTGGCGGAAGAGGTGGTGGACTTCGGGGGGCTGGAGACCCCTGAAGACTTCTCTGGGGTGCTGCCCATCTACATCTGCACCCCCGAAGCCCTGAAGAGCAGTGACCTGCCACCCCCACCGAACGCCATCTCCAGCAGGTGGGTGTGACCTCTTATCCGGAAACCCCCAAGTCCGGAATGTTCCCAAATCCGGCTTATTTAGACTTTTTAATGTTCTACCTTTTACCTGGAAACCCTAAGTCCGGAATGTTCCCGAATCCGGCAACTTTAGTTTTTTTAGTGTGTTCTACCTTTTATCCGGAAACCCCCAAGTCTTGGAATGTTCCCAAATCCGGCATCTTTAGTTTTTTAGTGTTCTCTTCCGCAAAATATGCGGTATACCCGCTCATCCGTTAGACTTAAGGGCGCACAAAATTAACGAGAGAATTACTTAAAGGGGATATTAGACGAAAGCTTTTAAACTTATGATGAAACACTTTCAGAGTGGCTTACAGAACCTGGAAATCAGGGATTCGAGGGAAAAGTCTGGGAATTTTATTAATCTGGAAAAATCAGGGAAATGTCAGGAAAATTCTTAAAAATATGTCAAAATCAGGGAAATTTCCTGCATTTTGTACTACCATTATTCTTTCTCCGATACCATATGAATATTTTTTATCTAATCTAATCTCAATCGGTAACATATTCTATGATGCATGCTGCGTTTAAACTCGAGCATCACTCAAGGTTAAAATTAAATTGTATTAATTTAAATATACTTGTTAATGTGTTAAATAACAAGTAGTGATTTAAATGTATCTTCCACGCACACAAAGTTTCTAATTACAGATAAAGCCAGATAATTAATAAAATTAGCTTCCGTAAATCAGGGAAAGGTTGTAAGCTTAGTCAGGGAAATCAGGGATAGTTTTTTTTCTGAGTTTCTGTAGTCACCCTGACTTTCATCACCCTTTAATTGTTATATAACCCTTGGATTGTTTTAATAAATGAGATCCTACCCCATGGTATAGAACAAACCGGTGACATAACTATTATAACGTCATTTCCGGGTTACATAAAACTTTCTTTCTTGTAAAAAAATGGTTTTCAAATCATTCTGTGAACTAGCAGCCTTACTAATTACAGTATCCTAATGACTGTAAAGTTATTACACGTGTAACTGTATATTACTTCTGAAATCTGAATAGTTTAGAAACCAACAATTTATTACGTATCGTTAACATAAGAAGGGCCTAAATAAATCTATTCTGTTCCGTATTAGGTCCAGCTCGCTGCCCAGCTTCGCCGTCATCCGGCCTTCTAAACCCTCCCCCACTCGGAGCAACACCGACCCCCAGTTCCAGATCGCCCGCCAGCCCCCCAACTACAGCGAGGCCACGAGACACCTCAAGGTCAAGCAGGTGAGAACCAACTTCTCAATGGAAGGAGGCTTTATCACTGCTCAATTGAAATATATTTTATATTGAATAGTATTTTTAAGGAACTTCTAACTTATGCAATTTCTTAATAAAAATAACATTGAATATGTGTTTGAATGTGTTGCAGCACCACCTGTTGAGCGACGGCAACCCTCGGCAGAGCAAGAAGCACAAGCCCTCCTCCGTCAAGAGTCAAGCGGTGGACGACGTCTTAGACATCCTCATCAGCAGCGGAGGTGAGTACAAAACTTCTATATAACAAATTTAATGCTTTGATTCTATTTAGAATAACCTCATTTTCAAATATGACTACAATCTCTAAATGCATTTAAGTGATTCATCACTCACCACATCTCTCTCCACAGAACTGTCCCCCAGCGCCGCCCAGGAACCCTTGACCCCCATCACCCCCAAAGCATCCTCTTCAGGTGGCGCCCTCTTCCCTTCCTCCGAAGCCTTCTTCACCCCTTCTTCGGCCCCCAAGGAGGTGCCCATCACCGACCACCTGCATCTATCTTCGTCCCTGCAGTCCGTGCTCGACCTGACCCCGCCCCCTTCCACGGGGTTCTCCTCGTCGTCCGCAGGGGCCATGGAGTTCGACTTCCCTCTAGACCTGGACTTGGATGGACTGGACTCATTGCATCAGCCGGGGGTGGTCGGCAGCAAGAAGCCGTCGTCGGAGGAACAGCAGTTGCTGCAGATGGTCGATGTGGCGGAGCGACACCACGACAGGGGTCAGTATAGATTTGATTTTATAATATTTCTTTTAAGCCAGATTTAGGCGGTTCTATTCCGTTTTCTTCTGTCCCGTTGTAAAAAGTGTCTAATATACTGTGGACACTAAATATTCATAAATCGACACATTTTCATTGTTGGCATTGATATGGCCAATTGATCGCCCTACAGCTTGGCGTGATTTGGGGAATGCTCTTAGGCTCTGTTAACGCTGTTCTACCGCTTTCAAAAGATTTACCAAAAAAGTGACTTAGTGCCTTTCGCTTGTAAGCCGACAATATTTTAGTTGGTTAGTTTGGGATTTTTGGTGTTACTTCTCATAATATGCGTTCAAAAAAAATTTTAACCAATAGAGCATTTTCAATCACATGACTCGGAAATTAGCAACGTTGTTGCCTATCCTCCACGCCTATCCACGTCGTCAAGTGTGACGTCATGTGCGAATGCTTCTATTGGAGCATTTGCGATCACAAGATTCCGCCCCTAACAACCTCTGTAGCAACGGGTGAACAACAGCCTTAGCAACGTCGTTGCCTGTCCTCCACGTCGTCAAGTGTGACGTCAAGTGCGAATGCTCTATGAACGGGTACTGGATTTATCATCCTTGACCACTGAATTGCCCTAAGAAGTATCTATGTTTTGTATGTATGAAGAAGTTTTGTAGACCTGTGTAATGCCCGAAGAAGAGGCGGGCAAAGTGATAAATTTCATTGATAAATTCCACTGAATTTATCACATTTGGTGAAGCGAGTACATATTTTTGACAGAACCCGAAATGTGGCGATATGGGAAAGGGGAGCTCCCCACGAAAGAGAAAAAATATTATTGAATAATGTATTAATTTTTAACATTACTATTTGGTACTCACATTCAATGCAATAGTTAATTTATAATAATATTTAAACCGGTGCTTTTTAATTTGTCGGACCAGTGATTTTTGTTGCGGACCAGTAAGATTGGCAAAGCACTGGTCCGCTGGACCAGTGTTTTTTTTTCCCCGATTTCTAACGCTGCCCATTGTCGTTTCAGGCATAGACGAAAGCGGCCTCATGGAATGGCTGGGGGATTACGAGGAGTCGTCGGTCGCCACGGCAACGGCCTTCCAGCCTTCCTCCGTCACCCCCTACGGAGGGGACTCCTTCCTGCTCAACGGGAGCGACGCCCTCGACTTCTTCTCTGCAGACGATCTGGACTTCAAGCCCCCTTCCAGCGACTTAGCCTTCATGTCCCCGTGGCCTGAACACGCCACATAATACCACGCTACTCATCACTAGAAAAGATTAACTTTCACAAAAGCCGACGATAGTGCTTTACACAGAAGCACTTGTTATCTTGATCCTATCGCTTCTCGGCCTTTTGGCTAAGATCAAAGTGTATATGGATCGTATAATGTGGTAATGAAGTAACGAACTGTAGTGTGATAAGAAGCTGTTCGGTGTGGTAATGAAGTCATTGTCGAATTGTGCGTGCGAAGTTCTGGTATGTGAAGTAATCGTTACGATGTGGTGTGAAGTTAACGAAGTTGGTATGAAGTAACGAACTGTAGTGTGGTAAGAAGTTGTTCGTTGTGGTAATGAAGTCATTGTCGAATTGTGGTGTGTGAAGTAACTGTTACGATGTGGTGTGAGGTAATAGTTAACGAAGTTGTTGTTCTTTGTGCGAAGTAACGAACTCTACGAAATACTAGGAGTGCTATACGAACTAGTAACAATACGATGTTGTTTCTCGAATCCCCGGTTCCTTGGTCCTGTTGTTAGAACTTGTGTAAGATGTCCTACCAGAAACTCGTACATACTTTGGTTTTGGCGTCCAAATGTAGCTATAGCCAGAGTGTGAATTTTGTGCGTTTTTTTTTTGTTTTGCCTCAAAAGAAACTTTGTTTTAGACGCAATCTGATGAGTTTTGACGATTGCTCCTGTACCGTCCGGTGAATCACCAATGCTAGGTGTAGTATAAATAACTTTATTCGATGCCCCCTCGTATTAGACATTTTGAACTCTACTTAAAAGCGTTCTGCACGGGATTCGGACTGGTCGATGATGAATCCTGCAGAACCAATACGTGTGCCTTACTCTATCCTCTATATAGGGGTGACTTCAAGTGTTCTTTCTGCTTCTCGTGGTGTCTTTCGCCCCCTTTTGTGCATTTCTGAGACGATCGCGGCGATCAGACGAACGAACCGCTTTTAGAACGACACTGGTGTAAGTCCACCTTGCTTTGGATTGAGTGATGGGGTTCCTGTAATGCCACTTACGTTTTTACCCAATAACTGAACTTTTGACTTGGACAACTAAAAAATACTTTCAGCAGACATTGTGGGCATAAAGTTGGGGGTTAGAAGGATACTTTAAACCCCAGTTTTCAATGATTTAACGTATTCCAGAAAAAGAAACTAAGGGGGGATACTTGAGGGAGTACCTAGGTCTATTTGACCTTCGAATTCCAGTAAGTATAACCACCCTCTAGGCTGTAAGCTGAGGTGTTAAGAAAGTCTGACTATAAGCCACAATCAGCTTAGTGGTTTAGTCTGATGCTTAGTCTCATGTTTCCCCAAGCAAACTTGGTACTCAGAATTCTAAGATGGAGAGTAAATAGCCTGGTACCTGGTACCTCTACCAATAAGTTAATAAGGTCCATTGTACCAATTGGTACTCAATTTATCGACCCCGGAGTAACGAAGACGTATTCTCGAAATTTATAATTATTGGTAATATTGAATTCATTACTGGCATTTAAAGTATCCCCAAACTAAACTAAACTCATTGGCGCAGCAGCCCTAATAGTGGGCCAAGGCCTATGATGACCATCTTCGTAAGTATCCCCAAATGTTCGCCTAAATTGTCTACTGCAACGTTTTTTCCCCCGAACAACGTAAAAGGGAACCTAACCTCCTGATTTCGTGGACTTGCGTCACTTTCGTTCTAAACGATGGTTCTCAAAAGACTGGACCAGATGAGATTCCCTCCTAAATATTCTTGCCGCCCAAGAGAGAGTGCCGTTGATGTATTAAATTAATGTGGTTTGCATTACATATTTAGGAGCTTGTGGACCAATAGAGCTTTTTCTCTCTTTTTTTATCAAGTGTTGTTGTTCAAGCTTTTTTTTCTTCTCTTTCGAATAATGGATTGTATATGGTCCACCCCTTCCACGGATCAAACCATCACCTTTATAGTGCCTTCTGTATTCAATTGGTGTGTACGTACTTCAGCGGTTACCCTTTCCTTATTTCAAGCATATCTTAGAAAATCGTTATCATCATGCCAAGAACCACCTAGGTGCCATTTTAGCCAATTTCCACCTTTACCGTTTGAGAAAAATGTCTAAATGTTGGGGATTTTCTAAAAAGTATCACTCAAGATCCTCTTTTGGTACCGCTGGGGGGGGTATGTGGGTCCTCCCCCAGAAAGAATTTTGAAATTTGACCTGTAAAATAGGGGTTTTAACTCATTTTGAGTACTTTTCGCGACTTTTTTTTCGTACTTATGAGGGATTTTTTTGGATCCGCCACTGCCACCTATAGCCTTTTTCTTTTAAAGTCCCCTCATAAAATTCAATCCCCAAGGTTGTACCAGACGTACCAACTTTTTTCTACATAAACAAACTTTTAAGGTATCAGAAGACCAATATCATGTGCCAACGTACTACACAATCAAGTTTGTTCATGGTACAGTCCACCAAAAAGTTTGTGTACAGGGTGTTTCTGATAAAAGGTTTTAGAACTTCTAGGGGAGGTAGGGTACATCAAGAGGAACAAGAATTGGTATAGGTTAGGGGGTCGCAATGGGGGTTCAAAGGGGTGAAAATCAAGGAGGAAGATCAGCAAACAAAACTCGCATATCTGTGCAGAAAGAGATACAATGGTTCGATTCCTGCACGAATCTTTTGCTGTGAAAAGATAACTACTTGTGAAATTTAGAGTTGAAGTTACAATTGTCCCTAGGTCATACTCAAGTATTATGATGTTTCCGTCTTGACATTTTTCTATTATAATTACAAAAACCATTTAATTGGTTTTATGTAATAAATGACGGAATCGAACTATTGTATCTCTTTCTTCCCAAATATGCGAGGGTTTATGGCTAATTTTCCCCTGTGATTTTCACCCCTCGAACCCCACTTGCGCCCCCCTAACCTATACCAATCCTTGTTCGTCTTGATGTACCCTACCTCCCCTTAGAAATTCTAAAACACCCTGTATGTACCAAAATTTGATATAAATAAATATAAAAAAAGTTGATGTAAAAATTTCGTATGCTTGGCAACCCTGATCTGGCAGAATCCCTAAAATAGATTAGTTGCTAGGACTTCAACTCTGGTGAAGCGTAAGATTTTTTTTAGGATGTCATATCTCTATATTTTATTTGTGGTTTTGTCATGTTGGTAACGATATCCAGGCTACCTTTAGCTATAATTTTGGGAAAAAAAACCTGAAGTGTTATAAAGTTTAATGGGTTTTCTTCTTTAAAGCTTTACATTAGGAAAATAATTATCGTAAGTTCCTGTGGTTTGTAATTTTCGTGCCATAACACTTCTTCCAACCAAACCCTGGCTTGGTAAACCGCTGTTGTACTTCCATCTCTTGATGTTATGTTCACGTATCTTGGAAAACGTTATCAAATTTTTTGTCCTTCTTGGTGCTCCAATCTCATCAACTATTGCATAATACCTATATTTTATTTTGACTCTTTTTTAAAAGCATCTAAAAAATATAACTAAAACATTATCAATACTTTAATATTTTTCGGTGGGAATTTTGAACTTGGAAATCCCCAAACTCAAATGTAACATGCTCAAGGATCGTTGCCATAGATACGTGAATGTATATCAGTTCTCAAAGTATTTAGACAATCACTGTTACCTCAATCATTCAGTGGATCTAGTGCCATGAAAATATTTTTTTTGCATTCATGAAAGAAATGTATGTTTGAAACTCGTTGGTTTTTGGTTTTTGATAGGAGTGATACTCAAACCTGTTGCATATCAGACGCTCTTGTTCGTTCCTTTTACCTAACTAAAGGGACCACATTTATAAATTGCGTCACACAATTTTCAGTGGGGTTATAAACTCATCCTGCACAGACCTTAAGACTATAATAGGCAATCATCTCAACTCGAAAAGCACGTGATCAATGTTGTTTTCAATCGAGTGTGCGTTGGGTTTTTACCAAAAAATCCCTTAAGGATTTTGCATGGATCAGCTTTAGGAAGAGTCCTCCAGTCACCACACAGTTCCCATAGCAACATGCTTTAGTGTTGTTGTCATCATTTGTGCTGTTGGTATAAACATGGCGGGTGGAGGACTCTTTCTAAAGTTGTTCCGGATTCTGCACCAAAACAGTGATTTTCGAGCATTTATAACGTTAGGATTTTCCTCAGACGAAATTTCAAATAATTAGATCTTAACATTGAATCCGATTCGGCACCCGTAAATCTTCCACACTCCATAGAATTTATTTTTTAATCTTCAACGATCGAAAAGATTTTAAGATCGATTTTGATCATGAGATATTTTCTAGAAGCCATGAAATCGGGTTTTTTTTTACTGATAATAACAAGTTTGGGTCTTGGTGCAAAAGTATTAACTAAACACTCGACTGAAAACAGCAACACAGCCCACGTGAAATTTGAAATTGAAATTTTCTAAACCATGACATTTGAAACGAAAGTTTAAACTCATCTTTTGCCACATTTTGTCACACATCCCTTACGCGTGACGCAATTTGTGAACGGTCCCCTAAGTTGTTGAAAAACTACATATCCGGTGTTTTGTATAATGCTGAGAGATTCGTCAAGTCTGATGCTCTTTGACGGACACCCTTTCATTTTAAACATTATTCAAGTTTGAAGTGAAAATTTCCATCAAATACATAGATAGTAGTTTAATTTTAAGGCTATATACTTTAAAAAATTTTACTTACTGATAATTTTTCATCCGGTATTTTATAAAAATATACGGACTTCTTAATTTTAATCATTATGCTTAATACTACTTACATTCAAAGATGAGTATTTTTCCTCTTTACTAGATTTGTCCTTAACAATTTAGTTTTTTTGAGTGCCAAATATAAAAAGTTTAAGAATCGTAGACATATTCTATGACAAAGTATGTTTTTTTAAATTTTGAAACATATTGTCCCTTTAATCAAAGTGTTTTTTTTAAACTTTTACACTTAATATATTGTCGTAAATTTACAGATTTTGAATCTATAAATCACTTTCATGTAAATTTGCAGATTTTGAATCTAGAAAATCATTTTCATGTAAATTTAAAATTGAGTATTTTACACGAATGAAAAATATGGCTTCTTTGTTAAAATTAATGTGTATATGATTTAGATGGGGTAAAACTCATATTCCCCTGTAGTTTTCAAAGCTTTTTATGCAAATTTTAAAATTTATTTATCTTAGTGTGAAAAAAGGTTGAAAGTTCTATGAGAAAATTTTTATAAAAGTTATTTATATAATTTATTTTGATAATCATTTATCAACTGCTGACAAGGAAACGTTTGCAGGCTAAACACACTGAAATGAAAGAAAATTTTACAGGCATAAGAAGATGACTCAAAAGACTTAATGTGAAAAAAATTAGCTGCGGAATTTCATTAGGATAGGATTAAATTAATATTGAAAATAGGGTTCTGAGTTGCCGTACCCATTCAGTTAGCACCACTTGGCAACTTGGCGTGCATTTGATGAACCTTTTTTTGATTGGCGGATCTAAACTGCTTCTGAGAAAACGCGCCAATCTAAAAATTTGGCGGTTTCTCTGCATTTCTCGCATAGTAAGGTCACATTTGGCGTTAATAATGATGATTTTTAAAAGAATTTTTTTACAGCTTTTTTACCAGAACTCCGCAACTAATTTTTTCACAGTACTAAACCCCTGTAAAAATTTTCGTTCATTTCAGCGAGTTTAGCTTGAGAACGTTTCTTTGTGAGAAAAGAGAAAAAATTTAGATTGTATAAAAAAGATGCTGCATATTATTATTATTTTGTAAAAACTGTACAGTAATTTATGAAGAGACGGAATCTATATAGAGAAAAAAGCTATATTATATCTGTTTATATTTTATTGATATACATTATACTTATCGTAGTGTCACCGGTGAATAGGCGCACTTGGTACTGACCAAAGACACTATTATCATCCTCCATTTTGAAGAATTTTATACACTATGAAAAGTAGATCGGTAGTGGAGTTTTTGTTCCAATTTTCGGTACTTACGTATCATCCCGTCGACCGACCGTCAAATTCAGCGGCACAGCTATAGATGGGCTTTATTGATAACGTTTTAGGATTCAGCGGCACGGTCGACGGGATAATACGTAAGTACCTATTTTTTGCATTTGTTGAAAAGAGCAATCTACTGAGAAGAAACCTGGATTTCTTATCGGGGTACTTTTCCGTTATCCCCCCTGTCAAAGAAAATGCTGAAATAATTTAGACGCCTGAAATACGTTGTCATCGATGTAACAGTATGTGAAAAAGTCGTTGCCAAAGTTTTTAAGAGGGTGTCGTAGAGTACCCTGAGACAATTTCGAAGTAATAATAATGATTCTAAATTGTCTTTGGGCAGTCTGCACCCCCTTGGAACTTGCCAACGACTTTTCGAAGGATGACGATATTTGGCGATTTGTCGGGACGGACAACGGATGAGTACCCTGATGTTTTCCCCATGTCCGTTGGTAATATAACTTTGTACATATTGGCTTATATTGTTTTTGTTAGACAGCGTTTTGAATAAAGTGGTCTTTAAAGAGTGAATATGTTTCTTTTCTCCAAGTAAGAATAATTTGATTTTTTTGGTGAAAGGATTTTAGTTCTCCTGTCATGTAATTTTCAGGGTCACCAGGTAAGTTGTAACAAACGCATAGGAGAGCTACAATAAAAAAATATGGCTACCACCTGCAAGATCCGCCCAAAATGATTGAGGAGCTGTCTAAAAAAAATCATACTTAAAGATATTCCAAGCACTTAAAATGTACAGAGCTGTACGAGCATTGCCATTGGCAGAGACTCTCTTCCCATTGGGTGACGTCACGGATGAGCCAACCTTCTCTCTCTACAAACCTTGACTTAAAATCATGCAGTAAAAGGTTTATTTGGGAGTCATCTTCTGAGTTGTATTTATGCTAGTATTTCCCCCCCCCCAATTCTTGAATTTGTATAGTATTAACTTTAAATTAAAGATCTAAGCCAGTGGTTGTAGGAACCGATAGCATGGTTGGTTAAAGCACTGGCATCCAGTTTAGAAGGTTGCGGGTTCGAACCTCGGAAATATTTTTTTTTAAATGATTAAGTATCAACTTTAAATTAATAAGAGATCTTGACCAGTTGCAGGAACCGATGGCATGGTTGGTTAATGCACTGGCATTCAGTTCAGTAGGTTCCCGGTTCGGTCCTCGGGAATATTTTAATCTTTTTAAATTGTAAATATCAACTTTAAATTAATTAGGGAACTAGAGTAGTTGCAGGAACGAGTGGCTTGGTGTGTAAGGGCACCCAGTTGGAGCGTAATGCTTCGAGCCATAAGGACCGTGGTTCGAACCCCGTCATCTACCGAGTTGTATTTATCTTGGTATTTTTTATCATTCTTAGAAATTGTACATAAACTTTAAATTAAAGACGTAAGCCAGTGGTTGCAGGAACCGATGGCATGGTTGGTTAATGCACTGGATCCAGTCCCCAAGGTTGCGGGTTCGATCCCCTGAAATATTTTTCTTTCTAAATGATTAAGTATCAACTTTAAATTAATAAAAAGAACTGACTGGTTGCAGGAACGGATGGCTTGGTGCGTTAGTGCAAGCGTAGCATGCGGCAGTTCCTGGGTTCTATCCCCAATTATTATTTTATTAAATAATAACTGGGGTCCACACGCATGCGCATCGGACTGTGTGGTAATAAAATTATGTGCAGTACACGCGGCGCAGCAGCTTAATTTCTATGCGTCACACGATGCTGCCGCCATCTATACTATTAAAAATAAAATAAAATTTATAACAATATGGTGGAGTATCAAATTCAAATTAATTAGAAGATTATCACAGCTGCAGGAACGGATGGCATGGTGGTTAGCACACCAGACTGCCATCCCAAAGGCCCTCAGATCGAACCCTGGTCGAGTCTGAGCCTTCTCAGCGGGTATAGCACTCGGAAATAAATACAGATCGGTATTTATAAATTTTCCTGCGCATTCACGGGGGGTCTTATCGTTTTTTTTTTCAATTCTTAACTGTAACCGTAACGGTGAAAATTCTTTGAAAATAGCACTATTTTTCTCAAGAATCTTAAATTGACACGGTTACAGTTAAGAACTTTCAATGAAAAACCTAAAATAACACTTTTTTTCTCAAGAATCTTAAATTGACGCGGTTACAGTTAAGAACTTTCATTTTAGATTCTTTAAAAATAGCCCTATTTTTGAATCTGAACTGATACGGTTACAGTTAAGAACCTAACATTCTAATTAGAATCTAAGCTGACACGGTTACAGTTAAGAACTTAACAGTTGAATTAGAATCCAAGTCTCGAGCCTTTCTGCCTTTGACGGGAAACTGAATGAAATTAAGAAACTTTTGATAAGAATAAAATGACAAATAAATTGAAAATATAAATTCTTAACTATAGTAGGTAGAGTAGTAATAGTATTCTAATAAATGGAATGGAATATTATTAGTTTACCATCCCAAACCCCGACCAACCGCCCCTGGCCTCTCATTTTCCTTATCAATTTTAACTTAATTCTTAAAACGGTGACTGAAACGCACAGGTAAATTTAGATGAAATGGAAAGATTCACGAGTTTAGACATTTGAACCAATTCTTTATTATATTTTATAGAGCATTTTCAATCACGTGTCTCCGATCACGTGATCAAGCTGGCTTGGAGGATAGACAACTTTTCTTTAACATTAGGCTCCCATAGAGAATACGCTCTGCATTTAGTTTTTATAAGAAAAGTTCATTTAAAAAGATTCTTTAGGCTCGGTTAAAGATCGGAACGAAAGAATAATAGTTATTGAAGGTAAGTGCATATGTTTTTGTGTTTTAGTGGTAAGCTAAATTTAGAAAAAGACTTATTACGAGGTGACATGTTTTTGTTTACATTTGTTAGAACAATATGCGAGTCCGATACATCTGTAAAATACTTATAATATGCTACTGAAACTAAATATTGAATAATTAATAAATAATTAAGAATTTTAAAATATGTTAGTAGCATTGCGAATGGTACTTGCAATTAGAACACTGGCAGAAATGGTTTCAGCAATTAGAACACTGCTAAATATAAAATGTAGTATTATTGAATGACTTATAATATGCAGAGATGCTATTTTAGAGTAAATAAAGGTTACTTTAAAGTAAACTTTGGAGAAAAACATAAAACATCCTTATTTTTCAAAATTCACATCAAAAGTAAACAAATAAACGATGTGCATCCTATAGTTTTCCATCATACTGTCTGTCATCCAAGCCTCTGACGTCACAGCCTGTGACGTCATGTGCGAATGCTCTATTCAAAAACCGGATTTTCCTGGAAAAGTTGCACACTCCAGCTTTAGTCTTCCGAAGGGGGTTGAGCATACCTTCAATCTCTAGTATACAGCTGATACGGCTTCTTAGTTCAGTCTGAAACAGAAGAAAGTTAGTGTAACATTAAATAGCACTAAATATACAAGGAAGACTCTACCTCGCTTTTGCGGAGGTGCAAAGGACTGACCACCGAGCAGCACCCAAAAGGAAGGGGGTAGATAAAAAAACAGCCTCGCTTTTACGGAGGTGTGGGGAGCAGCTGATGTATCACTTCTTAATTTGAATATTGAATAGAAATTGAAAGTAAAAAAAGGGGGGTGATTTTCTCTGCTAATTACATGGGGGTGAACTGCCCAGTGAATGAACAGTCGACCACATAATCTCAAAGAATAAGGAATTTAATTGTTCTATAGAGCAGTGGTTCACAAACGGTGGTCCGTGGAAAGCAAAGGTTTTTGGGCCCAGTTTTCCTAACAGTTCAACAGTTGGGCCCAGTTTTCTTTGTAGTAGATCATGCCTGCACAGCTTTAACTATACTCGACAGCAACGTTAACCCAGTATACGTCACTACGCGGAAGGAGAAAATGGGTAAACACAAAGCCTGTTGGGTTGCTAGGAGGAGTTTAAGTACGCAAGTCGTGATTAAAGACACTATATATACATGGGTTTAACAAAATAATCACATTTTTCCTATTAATAATAGAAATTTGAATGAATTGAACAAGAAAAGATTGAATTATACTTTCGGCCGTGTAATTTGTGGAGATAACACAGTCACCACTAAATTAATAACAATTCTTTCTTCTACTTAAAATATTTAAATTGAATTGAGTATGGGAAAAAAGTTAGACGCTATTTTGTAGGTTCCGAAAATTAACTTATCTCACTACAAAAATTACCAATTCTCGTGAGATGTAATTAAGTATTTCTGAAAATATATAGTTAGATTTCAGAGCTTTTTATAAAATTCCAAGCGTAGTTAGGGATAATAAACTTTCATCTTGAAATTTTGTGAAGCTATTGATTTTAAGCTACAAAGGGTGGTCCGTATGGATTCCAATTTAAGACTTAAAGGTCCGCGGACTTCTTTGAGTTGGGAACCACTGCTCTAGAGGCTCCCAATAAAATTCAGTAGTTGCAGGGAGATTTCATGAATGTGAAACAACCATTCATTCAAGTGTAATCTTTGAATCGTAACTGTGAACGGGGTGCGTTGATCAAAGAGTCTTGTGTTAATACTTGGTGTTTCGAAAGTTCGCTTCACAGCTTTAGTTTTAAACAACAACGCCTCGTATATAATGATGGGAATAAGGTTCTCCTATTAACAACGTGAGCACGGTGAATAGATTGGGATGGTTTACAGCGCTCTAGGTGGCCAAATTAACAATTTAATTAAAAAATCATAGTACAAAAACTTCACTTACAAAAAATGTTTACTGAAAGTAGTCACCAGTTTTAGTATTTTGGAAATGTTTATATGAGTTGTTTATTCAACCATGCACATATAAGCCAAATAATCTTTTCCAAATTACTGAAATTAGTAACTACTTTCAGTGTTCATTCACAGGGAACACTGTTTTCATATTTAGGACAAACTTTTTTCATTCAGTGGGTATATCTCAATGTTTTCATTAAAAGCAAAATAACTTCAAACTATACTAGACAGCAACTTAAGTTGACCCTACGACGTCACTAACAATGTAGTTCCCATCGTGGTGTTTGAATTTTGATTGAAATAAAGAACGTCAATTTAAAAATATGATTATTTTGTTAAACCCATGTATATATATAGTGCTTTTCAATCACGATTTGCGTACCGAAACTCCCAACAGCCTTTGTGTTTACCAATTTCTCCTTCCGCATTTGTGACGTACTGGGTTCATGAAACGTTGCTGTCGAGTATACCAATTTCTGCAATCTGAAAGTATTCTCTCCATATTGCGGAGAAAAAGTCTGTACGGAAACATACCTTTTCAGTAAGAATTGACCAGGGAAAAGCCCTGAAAAGGATATTCAAAGTGGGCAAATCGCAAATCCAAATATTCATTCACTGGGAAACCACCATACCCACAGAGAAATATCCTAACAGAGGGTCCACGAGGCTATTTTCAAATGCGTTACTGATGTGAGGGTGCCACACTAGATTCTGGAACGTATGCCGGCCGCTTAAATCTCTCGCCAAATTAGAACTCAGCGCATGCGCAAAAAGGTGTTTTCGATCTCCCATAGGCAGCCGGAGAACGATTCAGACTGGATCCAGACGCTAGTGAGTTTAATGCGATCCCAGCGCCACAATTCTCCCAACCTGTAACAAGATGCCATGATTTTCGATTTCCATTATAGCCTATGGCCGTGGACTCTCTGTTCTAGTACTCTGTGACCATACCTCTCTTTATATGCTCTCTCAGAATGTGTAATAACTGAAATTTTCCGTAGCATAAAAAAGTTAAAAAGCCCCTTCGCCGGCAAACATTGTCCTTCAGCAGAAGTTCCAATGAAAATTTTGTTTGCATGAAAGACCTGCATGTTAAATTACGCACCAACCTTTTGAGACATCCTTTATAATAGAGCATTCGCACTTGACGTCACTCTTGACGACATGGAGGACAGGCAACAACGTTGTTAAGGCTGTTGTTCACCCGTTGCTACAGAGGTTGTTAGGGGCGGGGTCTTGTGATCGCAAATGCTCCAATAGAAGCATTCGCACATGACGTGACGACGTGGATAGGCGTGGAGGACAGGCAACAACGTTGCTAAGGTCCGAGTCATGTGATTGAAAATGCTCTATATACACCACTGTGATAGAACAGGGTTTTCCAACTTACAAGTGCTTTGGGGGCGAAAGCACAAGAGAGCCGTTAAGGGCTCCTTTGGTATCCGTGATGTATTTTTTAAGGGGGAGGGGGAACTTTTCTGGCGAGGGAGGGTCATTTAATTAGTGTACCAACATAAATTTCAGAAGCCAGAGAGAATCCTACCTCTTTCAATACTGAGTTTTACGTAAAAGAAGTTTTTCGAAAATTTCCCTAGAAACAGTGTATCGCACCTCATTTTTGGATACTGGAACCACTTAAGGATAGGGTTGACCCATAATCCCTTGCTACGCCCAGGGGGAATTTCAGGGTATACCTCCCCCCTTCTCTTTTTTAACCACAGAAACTACTGCATAACATGAGAAAGAGGAAAATTTTAGCATGCTGAAAAGTATCCTGAAGCCATTTTTGGGTTCTACTATTGTGGAAGAGCTACTGAAGCTACTTTGGGGGTTCTCACACACAAAAGGGAATTAGAATTTCGTATAAGATCCTTTTCTTAGTGTGGTAGTCTTTTAATTAGTGGTCAGTAAGAGCTGCCTCAAAAATGTCCTCTCCATAGGAACGACACAGGCGCTGGTTAGAGAAAACTTTCAAGCATGGCTTTCAAGAGATCTTTTCAAATTCCTAGTCACCACTAAAAGTATTGGGAAAAATTTCTTAATAGTTTTACCACTCTAACCGGGTCAACTAGGGTCGGAGCATGGCCACGACTCATAAGGACATAGAAGCTCGAAATCGTGACGCGAAATAGTAGGCAAAACGTCACTGTTCATAGCTCTTTTGGACAACAGCGCAACTCCAGTCTGAAATCTTGTATACCTTGCGCTGTTGAAAAGTGACGTCTTGACTACTATTTCGCGTCACGATTTCGAGCTTCTATGACCTTATGAGTGACCTTATAGTTGGCCATGCTCGGAGACCGCTTAAAACTAAAGTTCAGGTTTTTCTTACCAGGAATAACGATCATCCTGTGTTAAGAAGGTATTAACTTTTAATAAATATTTACTAAGCCGCGAGAGATTCAGATAGTCTAGTCTATAAGTTCCCGAACATTTTTAGGACCACCGCCCCCTTACAGATATTTTCCCTTAACTTGCTTATAGTATTTCATATAACTTAATACCAATGATGTAATAAAATTAAAAATACTTTAATTTTAACCAAAAAATGAAATTTTGTAAGCTAGTATAGGGCCAATACTCAAAAGTTTTTTTATGCATCTTAAAATTTACTTTGAAACAATTAGAATGATAATTCGACTCTACCTTTTTATAAAGTTTGATTCAAAAATAATTCTTTACCTAATTCCTGAACACACAGAAACCCGTTGCGTGATACCCAGGGCGTGTATTTCCTTTGCTACGTTCAAAGGAAATTTGGTATCCCCACCTGAAAATTTCCTGTTTTCAACTTAAAAATTACTTTAATTATTGATTTATAAATCTACAGGTAAAAGGGGTCCTCCCCCGGTAAATTTTTGAACTTTAGCATGTTAAGAAGTGATTTTAAGACACTTTTCCCGGTTTTTAAATGTTTTTATGCATCAAATGACATTAAGCAATAGTTTTAAAGTAGTCAACGCCCCCTTTTCGTACCCCAATTTTTTGTATAAACTCACCCCAGAATACTTCAACAACCCCTGGGGGGCGGTACAACCCACTTTAAGAAACCCTGAAAAGGACGAGTTTCCATAAATTCCAAGTTCACCACTAAATATATTAGGAAAAAATTAAGAGAACCAGTTTCAAAGATTAAACGTTCTACCGTTACGATATTTGACTCTTGAAAACAGGGTTTCAACTATAGTTTTTTAGAACTCTGGAATAAATTGCAGTTTCAACATGATTTTTTAAAAAAATTCTTAAAATTGCTCCCTCCCTGATGTGGGGAGCTAGAAAACTTATTTTATCTTATTTTTTATTTCAAATCTAATTTTGCATTATAAGATAAGCATATTAAAGTGACACACGTATATATCCTTTGCGTTCGACACCTTGGAAGGATAATTTTTTTCTTATTGCTATTTTTCTTATTTTTACTAAATGGTAGTTTGATAAATTTGAAAAGCCAACAATCCTTTTGTAAAAATTATGAAGAAAAGTTACTATATTAAGGCAAATTAAAAATCTTGTCTCGACCCACAGCTGCTAAATTTCATTAGGAAAGGAGTAAATTAACTTTGAAAATTGGGTTCTGAGATGCCAAACACATTCAGTTAACACCACTTGGCGACTTGGCGAATTTTCTATCAGATGGAATCAGGACGGCCGATACAGTGCACACACTGGTGGATCTGTCTAGCATTTGGCGTTCTCTCTGCGTTTCTCGCCTAGTAGGGTTACATTTGGCGTTAAAATTGATAATTTTTAATAATTTTTTACAGCTTTTCTACTGTAATTTAGCAGCTAATTTTTTTACAGAAGGTGTTTTGAGTCATACACTAACCTCTGTAAAATTTTCGTCCAATTCTGTGAGTTCACCCCCAGAGAACGTTTCCTTGTAAGTTTCTATCTATACTCTTGACACCAACGTTTCCTGACCCTATGACGTCACTACGCGGAAGCAGAAACTGCGTAAACAGAAAGCCTGTTGGGTTGCTAGGAGTTTCAGTAACGTCCCGTCAATTCGGCCCCAGTTCGATTTCAATGCGCATGCGTGCGGACTTTATTTTTGCTATTTTTTTGTGGAAATTTTAATAAAATATTAACTGGGGATAGAACCCACGAACTGCCGCATGCTACGCAGGCATCCCACCACTGCTCCAGCGGAGACTCAGTAACTTTAAAGCTTATTATGACATGCACATTATTAACCACACGCATGCTCAATAAAATCGAATCGCGGCAGAATTAACGGCTAGTTTCAGAACGCAAATCGTGATAAAAAAAGACGCTATAATATCGTGGAAGATGCACATCTAGCATCAGAAGCGGCTATAGCAGTCCTGAGGAAGTGAGGCCCATGAATGTCAGGAGTCCGACTTAAGCCTCGGAAGATGTTAGATGCCGCCACCATCTATCGCCACCTCCACAATTTTGCCATGTCTCTGAAGGAGAGGGAAATAATCTCCAGGCGACCCATGGTAAACTGCGCCATGACCGACCACACAGGACTTTCGGACCCACAGATTTAACGAGCACGTACTCCGCATTACTCGGTGGGTCTTAGCGATGTCGGGGATCGAACCCAGGACCCTCTGATCCCGAAGCCGATGCTTTAACCACTAGGCTTCCCAAGGCCTGTATATTCCAATCCTTCTTCTCGCCAAACCGTTTTCACGACTTCGTTTGGCGGTTTTAATCTAGCTGTGTTTTTTTATAAACCAGAAATTTTTCCGAAATTGAGGTTTTGAAATTTGCTTACATGATCTTCATTTCGCATCTGAAGCATTAGAAAGCTTTATTTTTTGGAAAGCTTAAATTTGCAATTTAATCGTTCGATCAATTTATTTACCATCTTTACAGCATTGTTCAGATATTTACAAGGGGTCAGAAAAAAAGTTTCCGATCTTTCATGATCTGTCAACATTTATACAATCTCGATCTCGAACTCGAACTGTTTGACACCGAAAAAAAAAATATGAATCCAAAATTGTTATCTATTGTCAAACCCGATGTTGTCTTGTCAATCTCAGGCAACTCTCAAACCCTCCAAGTTGATAAAGTTAGAGCTCTCCCCTGATCCTCACTACAAAAAAAACAGTAAAACTACCTCAAAAATCCAGTACCTGATCTCCAAAATTGGGCAAAGACAGATAAAATTAATCAAAATGGAAAGGAAAATATTAAATAATGATGTGTATTTAATTCATCTATCATTTTGGACGATAAATAGTATAAGAAATTCCCTCAGCAAGCGGTGGTAGTCACCCACCCATGTATTGCCAGTACCTGAAAGTGATTAACTTCGGTGTTGGTTTAGCCACGATTTAAGCAGCAACCAAATGAAACCATTTTTGGCTATTTATTTCACTGCCAACTGAAATAATCGCCAACGATATTACACTGTTAATTACAATAATGTCTGAACGAATAAATGTGCAGACTCTGATAGTCTGAATTAAACCAATACAATTTGTAATCAAGAAAGAGGTATCCGGACAAATTATAGTGCAAAAGCAGTCACAATAATGTAAAGTATTTAAAGTTAAAACAATTGGGACTCATCAGTGGCAGCCCGATGAAAAATTTTAATTCCAAGTCAAATTAAATTTACAAAAACATTGGTGTTTCGTCCTTGCAACTTGGCTGTCGCTGAGAAATAGCCGAAAGCCAAGTTGCAACTGCCAGACACCAAAATAGAATAGAAACATGAAACTTACCAAATCCATATTCTGTGCCGTGATATCCAAACTGTCCCAAGTTCGCGTCTGGTCATCAAACCATCAACAATCGTCTGCTGAAGACTCCACTTGAGAGGAGATGACTCTAGTTTTCGTGAGTACTCCAGCTAAAGTAAAATTTAATTTTTAAGCGCTAAATGGCTAATAAGTTGCCAAATTTGGTTGAACATGAACATGCATTAAAAAAGAAGACTGATCGAAATAAATCTAATTTTAATAAATTCGTAATAAATAAATTTAGCTACGAAAAGATCACTTCCTGAAAAATATACAGTTAAAATTACTGTTTGCAAGTATGAGTTTTATTATTTTGATGTAAAAAATTACGGAATCGAACAATTTTGTCTCTTCCTGCACAAATATGCAAGTTTTTTTGCTGATGCATTTTTGGGGTTTCACCCCTTAGAACTCATTTGCGACCCCCTTTCTATACCAATTCTTGTATACTCTACCTACCCTACCCAGTTTGTACCACGAATTTTGGACCACCCTGTATTCAAATGTGCTTCAAAATTGATTTCTTGCATGCCTTTTTAACTTGCTTTCACTGGCATTTACTAGTATTCATTTATGTACAGGGAGGGGACAGGGCGGCTTAGTTGGATTACGTGCTGCCCACTTCGATGGCAGTCTGCGCACTGTACCTGTCGTCGCGGTTCGATTCCGGCCTTTCCCCTGGGTGCATTTTCTCTCTCTTTGTGCCAGTAAAATTTCTGTCTGTCGTACTTGACGAAGGTTTTAAAGCGGATCCTTGAGATCAAGCACACAGACCGGAAAATATAAGTAACCAATCCAGTATACAGGGTGTTTCCGAGACGACATAGAAATATGGGGGTGGGAAATGCACCCCTAACGACCTAGGGGACTTTAAAAGTGGGCATGGGTATAATTCCCAGTGGAAATTATCACGTAACCTTTTAAGATTGGATTAACACCAGAAATATCGTTCGTTTCCGGCATTTATATTACACAAAAACCAACATAAGAGCTGAAATTTTGGTAAATATTTTATAGGACCAATCAATTTCAATCGTAATTTCTCAGTTAGACTTACTACAAGCGTTTAACATTGAGAATTACCGATTGGTCTGGTTAAACGTTACCTAAAATTTCAGCTCTTAAATTGGTTTTGTGTAATAAAGGCCGGAATCGAACTATTTTTGCTGGTTTTAATCCTATCTTAAAAGGTCATTATACGTGATCATTTCCACTGAGAATTATCATACAACCTCCTTAACCTTATTAAATTTTTTTTCAGGCTCCAATTTTGGTGATTCAATGGAAACGAAGGTGGCTTACTATACGCGGGGTTTGAATTTTTGGTAAATTCTTCGAATAAAAAAGCGTACTCTCGGCTTCTAGGGTATTCTTTTTAAACAATGAATGGGCGGGTAATTGATTTATCATCCTGCCCTAAGAAGTTCCTACTCTGCATCATTTACCCATCAGCGGGCACCTCCGCGCCACACACACATTCGCTCGCATAACCCCTTTATACAAGAAGCACGCCGGCTCTCTCCACAAATTATTTTTAAATTTATACGTTCTTCATTTCATTCAAAATTCAGACTCTGCGCAGAGAACTATACTTTGTTTGCTAATGACTTCATAGGGTCAACAACTAACGTTGCGGTCCAGCAACGATTTAATAGAAATAGATTTAAGATTATAGAAGAGTTATATTATAGAAATAGAATAGATAGTATATAGAAATTTATTTCGGGAGGGGCCCAAAATTATTCCTCAGCCCCTCCTACGCATATTTAATAAGACAAACATAGCTTTTTCATATATTTTCAGGTAGAGTTTGCGTCTTAAAAACTTAATACTATGAGAGTTGTGAGAAATAAAGTTGCATGTGCCAAAGGGGGGGGTCTGGGGGTCCTCCCACAGAATTTTTTTTCTTTTTGAAATTTGACTCAAAAAACAGGTTTTTTTAACTAGTTTTGCTACACCCAGTCCGAATTTTAGATATTCATTTTTAAGTAGAATTCGCATTTTGATGAACTTAAATTTTAAAAGGTAGTACAAAAGGGGATCTGGTGGTCCTCCCTCCAAAAAATTTGAAAATTTTTCTTAAAAAACGGGGGGGGCACTTTTCCAGACCATCACCTTTACCTTTTGAGAAAAAATGTCGAAATGTTGGGGATTTTCTAAATATAGTATCACTACAGATCCCCTTTTGGTACCGCTGGGGGGTATGGGGGTCCTCCACCAGAAAAAATTTTGAAATTTGACCTGTAAAAGTAGGGTTTTAACTCATTTTGAGTACTTTTTTGGGGGTCCAAGGGTGGCACTGTCCAGAGTGCAAAGAGATTGGGAGTACAATGAAGTTTCCCACTCGTTTATGCAGTTTCAATTTTCCACTTACCTCTGATGTTTAGCTGTAAAATGTAAAAAAAAAAAAAAAAAAAAAAAAAAAAAAAAAAAAAATACACGTACCCCCGAGTGGGAACCACTGTCTTCAGGGGTTCATCCAGGTTTTTCTACCAGGGTCCTGTTTTAGGAATTTCGTAAAAAATCAAATGGAATTTTGTGAAATGAAGGGCCTTCAATCCAACCACAGCATTCATAACTTGGGTCCAAAACTGGCAAATTCCATTCCAAAATGATAAAAACACTCCTGAAAACAATTTTCAAACCATTTTTGATCTTTGGACTCTTCTGAAGAGTCCATTTTTGGGAATTGGAATTTTGTGAAGGGTCCTAAAACGGACCTATTTTTCTTCTAGATGAACCCATGGCCTTTTAGAAAATTTTTCTTTAGAAAATTGCACAATATACACATCATATTCAAAACAATTAGTTTTACAAAAAGTTATTCTGTAAAACTTTTCAGAGATTGAAACTTGCACATTTACAAACACTTTGAACATTAAAATCAGGACAATAACAAATTATGTAAAAGAACCTTGCGAATGATTGAAAATGGGAGCACAATAAATGACAGTGGGTGAAATGGCCGATGGTTCAAGAAAGAAACCCTGACGAGGAATTATCAGCATCATAATCGTATGAAGCTTCTTCCACAGCTGCTTCTTAGAATGAGGCCTTTTCTCATTATTGGTTCTGGTCGAGGGGTCAAACCGAAAAGGGCCCCTGATTGGTGCCTTTAAAAAAAAGGTCATCAAAAGGGAGCCCCATCCAGTCAGGGTCACAGACAAGTACCATTGTCAAGAATACATCTACATGATTATGAGTTTAATCCCATTGGACAGGTTAGTGTTGCTTGAGAAAAACTAAAGGTTTCATCGCATTTTTAATTTACTATGGTTAAAAAGTACAAATTTTGTTTATTTTACTGTTGACTTTTTGCCCTTTATTTACCTTGCCCAATAAGTTTTTTAATACATTTCTCTTCAAATATGATATTGTGACCTACGAAATAAGGCCTATAAAGTACGCCCCCTTATAAAGGTTGACACAATTTCAGAAGATTTTTAAAACCAACTCAATCAAACTTTTAAGATTGTTAACCATTCTTTAGACCAGCGTCTTACAAGTTTAGATTGTAGCAATCTAAACTCATCCTCTGTCTAATTTTAACTGTATTTCCTGTAATTTGACTATTCGTGAAACACATTCTTATGTTTATCAACAAATAATTACACTTAGAAATGGGGAAACTTAAGATAAGTATCCTTTTAAAGAAAGAGAATATGCAAAGTTTATAAAAAATACAAGCTTTAAAAAAAATGGAGAAACTTTTCACTTAGCAAGTATAAATAATCAAGGATGAGATCGGCAGAAAACCAATAAAAGTCTGAAAACTGTGAACGTCGTTTGATCAACAGTATTTAGCTTTAAATCTATATTAAGAATAAATCTTAAAGACTAATAAAAGGTTTTTAACATAGCAGAACATTTAAAAGTGAAACAAAAAAAAAGTTAAGTATTAGAGATGAGAAGTTTTATTTTAAAGTTTTCTCAAGGTGTGTATCAACTGAGAGGGACTGAATCAGGGGCAGTCATCAGACTTTCATTTTGCTTTCAATGGTTTAAAAAGTGTGGAAGCCCATTGGAGTAGCCAATCAAGATTGTTAAGGAAAATCATAGATAATTTTCTTATGTAGAGGCACATGCAAAATATATACAAGAACTAGTTCTCTACTTCTTATAGAAACAAATCCTAAAATGAAATGGAGTCCTCTAGCTGCCATTTTTACCCACACAGCTCAAATGATAACCATGCTGCAGTGGTTAAAATTGGCAACTGTGGAGGACTCTTTATAAAGCTGTACCAAATAAATTAATACTTGTTACTGCTTTGGAGTCATTCTTATTTATTTTATGCTCCCTGATAAAAATTTTAATTTGGATTGAAGGAAAATTTAGTTTTCTTTATACAATGTTTTAGACGTAAAACTGATTAACATAGTTAATTAAAAGAACTAGTTCAATTTTACTTTACTAGTAAATTTAGTTTATGGTTTAAATTTTGTGACTGCATTGTTAGTGAATTAATGGCAACTGAGTTTATTGTGAATAGATATTGTTATTAAAAAAAAAATAAAGAGTGAAAGATAAAACTGAGTTTATAATTTACTCTTATTTCAAGAAGAATTCAAAGGTCTATGAGTTTTGCTAATCAGGTTGGTAACCAGAAATGTCGAATTTACCACATTAATTACATATTTGGTAGAATTTTACCAGAAAATATCAAAACATGGATGGCAAAAATAAAAACAAAACTGTTTGAATTTTGTGAATTTGTTGTGGGATTGAATATTATGAAATTAATGAAGAGTTGAAAACATCATAATTTACATAGATAAAAGATGGTACAACATAAAATTAAAAATCAGTACACCAAAATACAATAGTTTTTTCTTATAAGATAATGATTGGAAATTTAGTTTCATGTATAAAGTTTTTAAGTATATTTTTCTACTTTATTTTTTCTCGAAAATCTAAAAATATGCTATTAAATCTAGATTTATTGAAAAATTGTGTAACATGAATATTAAGAAATAAGTAGTGCTTGTAAGGTACATATAAATTTTGAGTGATCAAGAGTTAACTCTAAAAGAAATAATTTAACCAAACATCAACTACAAAAATTATCCCATGACAACAAAAAATACTTATACGAAAGGTTTTCCAAGGAATTCAATATACTACCTTTTGAATACATTTATTAATATGCCGATATGGTGATTAAGACAAATTGAAGCCATTGGGGCAAGAACCAGGTATTCCACTTTCAAACCAAGTTTATTCACAGTTTCACAAGTGAGAAAAATTGGTCTACCAACAGGAAAAATTGAGGTTTTAATTATCCGATTGATAACATTAACTGAGATCACATTAAGGGGAGTTGACTGTATAATGTTTGAGTTAAAATTGTTCCATAGGATAAGATGGAAAACTTTTCAGAATTCTGAGGAGCATTTGAAAAGATCTTACTGCACCCCAGAGGGCCACAGTGCAGGAACCAGTGGCAAAGATGGAGATTTGGTCTGGCCTACAGGTAGTAGGTACATTTATTAATATAACTCTGTCTGAGATTCACCCAAATTAGCGATACACTTCCAATCATTGCTGCCTTAAAATGTAGATCTCTGCCTGTTGCCAGATATGGGTTCTTAAACTGCAAGTCTAAAACATCTGGCCCTCATTTCAACTTTTTTAGAGACTGAGGTAGAGACCCTATATATAGAGAGACTGGACAACGGCTCACCGGTATAATCGGTATTTCCGCCATTTTAGTTACAACTTTCCTACTTTAACATAACGATATGTTGAAAATCGTGGAAAATGCTGTTAAAAGTTTTGAAAAATACCAAAAGAAAAGGTTAAATGTAAACAAATAAGTTATTAAAAATTTATTTGTTTCTTTCTTTCATAAATATTGCCAAATAAATTCAAAAAACTAAATATTTTATTGTTAAAACTGGTTGGCGGCTTTATTGGCATCCACCATTGGCTACCAAGACTAGTTAACCATCTATTTGGATACGAAATTAAAAATAAAGTAATACAAATAGATAGGAGAAGTGAGACTAGTTTCCTGGCTACTAGTCCATAAAATTTTTTTTCATACATTTCTCCTCGAAAAGAGCGATATCGTGCCAAATGTTACCTGTGGCAACCAAACAATCACTTAGATTTTTTAAAATGCATTTTCTAAGATAAAAATAATTACTAACAAAATAAAGAACATCAATTCGTGTTCGGAATGAATTGCTGAAATTTTTGATATAGTTTTCGCTTTGATTTTTGTGCAATAAAAAGAGTTTTAGGCAGATGAATTAGCATTACAGTCTATGGAGATCCATGCAGTTTGTAACTAAAATGGCGGTGAATCATTCATTGTCCAGTCTCTCTATATAAAGGGCCTCTAGACTGAGGGAGAACAACAGTGTGGTAATAGATCTTTGAGATTGAGGGTAATCAGTAGCTACCTTTTAAAAAGATTTAAGGAAGTCTATACATCGTTCACTTGAAATTTTTTAAACGCAACAACAAACTTAAAAAACTTTCTTATGCACAGAGAGAGATCATGGAACAAATACAAGAGTTGCTGTTTTGGATCAAGTATGCATCCCATTCTATGCAAAGTTTTTATACAGCAACCCTAAACACAACAAAATTATAATCAAAAGAAAATTTGAATTGAAAGTGGAGATACCTGGTTCAATTTTTTGTGAATAATCAATAAGTAACAGTTACACAGTGGCTAAAATTCTGTTTTTTTTTTTAAATCAAAATATCAGATGACATACCTTTGCTTGATTAGCTGCTCAGTGCTTTCACTCATACTAGGGAGCTCTGTAAATGCAAAACAAAACCTGAAAAGATAAAAAACAACTTAATAATCTGTACAATATATAAATTTGTATTTCACACATAAAATACAATGAATCATTCATACACAACAATAGTAGCTTCATTTTTTTTTCAAGGTACATTTTTAGACAGATATTATTCATGAGGAAAACAACACATAAAAAATAGGCATTAAATAAACAATGTTAACAACACTCCAGGAAAAAATTGTTGAGTGCATTTCTTAAAATAATGTTTAGTGAATAACTTGGGATATAAATGTAAAATGAAATATATTTTAGCATTAATATAACAAGATTAAGCTCTTTCTCTTATTACAATTGCAAAATGATGGGAAAACATTGCTCATCAAATGCAGTTTTCAAATTGTTCTGTGTTTATTTCATTGAAAATATAAAAAAAGGCTATTAGATTGAAATGCACACACACAAGAGTTGTTAAACAATTTCATTACTTAATGCTAATAAACTGCTATCTCTGTTATATCAGAGAGTAATGAATTATCATGGGTAAGTGTTTGAAGTAGAATATCAAGTAGAGGTGGAACTAGTTTTAATAGAACAAAGCGGGTTCTAGCTTTCTCCAATGATGTTGTATTGATGTGAAGAAGTTAAGATGCACTTGTGGACCTCTTTAAAGAAATGACCAGAGGCCAGTCTGTTCGATTTAGAAATAAATATTGAAGACCAAATACATGAGAATGGATTGTAGGGGAACTGATAAGAGCACAGAACTAGAGATAAATGAAGAGACAAATTTTGAAAGAGAATTCAAGTACTTGGGTACTCACTGAAAACAATAGTATTGTGCCAGAGATTAAGCAAAGGTTAAATGCTGGAATGCTTTTTTGCACTCAAGAAACTATTAACATCTAAAATAGTAGTAACAAGAAAAAACAAAGCTAGAGGTTTGTAAAACTATAATCAGACCAACATTTGCCTATGGAGTAGAGACCTGGGCTTTAAACTCATGAACAAGAAAAGATGCTGATCACCTGGGAGAGAAAAATTCATATTTTTGGACCTTTGGAGGAAAAGATTTAACTGTGAAATTGAAAGACTATTTAAAGAGAGAAATATCATTAATTATGTTGGCTGGGACACCTTGAGAGAATGGAAGATGATAGGGGCACTAGAAAGATTTTCAAAGGCCAGTACCAGAAACAAAGGAAAAGAGGAAGGCCAGTTAAAAGATGGTTGGATTGAAAAAGACCTTAAAATTCTAAAAGCCCATAATTGAAAACAAAAAGCAAGAAACAGAAGGCTTTGGGGGAAAATTGTTAGGGAGGCCATAGTCCAGCACAGGCTGTTCCAAGGAGTTAGTTGGTTAGTTTGAAGTAGAAATAAAACTCAAATGTCAATCATGTTTTAACTTATTCCCCAATTTCCAAAGTGATTTTTAATTGTCACTTTGTAATCTACACACTAAAATTTGACCTTTTAAAACAGGTAAATAATCTGCAAGCACAATGTTTTAAAATTTTAATTCATTTGCACAAAAAAAGTCGAGACTCATCAATGTAGGTGAAAATTTGGAAATTTTCCCGGTCAGATTTTGGTTCAAACTTTTTGGAAAAATAATGTACATATCCAAATTTACCTTGGATAGTTCACAAAATTCCTTTACAATACAATGAGTTAAAGAAACTTATTGTAGCATGTCTGAGTACTGGTGTACTATTAATATCTGTAAGTTATTGGCAGCACAATTGTTACATGTCCTCGAGACATTTGTTGGGTTTAAAAAGTATTATTGTGATTATTAGATAATAATCACAATAAATGTAGTTAGCCATATAAAGGTTTAAATTAATGAGTAGTCACAACACACTTCACTTATAAAACTAAGAAATATTTCATTTATGCATGATTGTTACATAAAAACTAGTTAATTAAACTTATTGATTCAAACAGTTTCACAGCAGTACACCAAACCTTGGCAAGAGAATTTAGTAAAAGTAAAATCAGGATTTAATATTTTTACTCATTTAATATGAGAATGAAGTTTGATAAGCAGAGGTTTGACTACAAACTCTCTAAAAACAGTTCTCTGTTAAAATTTAGATTGAAACGAATATGTAGTGCCGATGCATAAAAATGAAGTACTCATAGATAAGGCAAATTTGTTTTCTGAATTATCTTGAGTCTTTTTTTTAAAGAGTTTTTCTGATATGAAAGTTTTCTTGTCTTATTCCATAGAAACAAGTTTATTTCACATCCACGGCTTTTTAGTTTTGAATTTGTTGTAAAATACAAGATTCATTTACAAAAAAAAAGTTGTTTTATCATAGTACAAATTTGATTGAAATTTATGGATACTATTTGAGTTTTGTTTTACACTTTTACAATCCAAATGAAATTGAAGGGTTTGGTGGATGAAGGGGCTATGTTACATTTTTTTGTAAATACAATCTAATTCAGTGGTTCCCAACTGGTGGTCCGCGGACCAAAGGTGGTCTGTGAGAGTCCTGGAAGTGGTCCGTGAAGGGGTACGATGAAGCACAAAAAAAAAACAATAAATAAAAATTTGAGCGAATTGAACAAGAAAAGATGAAATTATATCCTTGACGATGACTCTCGACTGAGTAATTTGTGGGGATAATAGTCACCATTTAATTATTAACAATACTTTTGTGTCCTATACATATTTAAAGGGAAATTAAGAGCTCTGAAAAAAACCTCAGCTACATTTTTGTAGGTCCCAAAGATTTAATTATATGATAACAAAAATTCTTAACTCTTGTGAGATATAATTAAAATTTTCTTAAAATATAATTATAATTCAGAGTAATTATTAGGGAAAATAAACTTAGGGGTGGTCTGTGAAGGTTCCAATTTTAAACTTGTGGACTTCTCGGAGTTGGGAACCACTGATCTAATTCAATGGATGAAAGAGTTATGTGCAGATGTGTTATGTATAGCAAAATCTGAATATTTCAAAACAGCTAGAAACAAAGATATGAAGAAGATGAAGGGGCTATGTAACATTAAACATTATGTAACAATAAAACTTTGAACCTAAATTACTCCAAATTAGGGTTTTGTTACATAACTCCTTCAACCCCCAAGCCCTTCAATTCTACAAAATTAATAAGATGAAGAAAAAATAAAAACAGTAAACATTTTACACACTAAAACTTAGTTGTGAATTTTGGTGAAGTTTATAATCATGATAAGAAACACTTTTAGAAAGTTTCTGTTTCATTGTCCGTTGGATTTGTATCTTTCGATTCAACACAGACACTGATGAACTGAGAAATTCCAAAGAAGTACAAAACCTCTATAAATGGTGTTCCCTCTAATCATCAAGTAGTTACAAATAAAAACTTAACAAAGGATTAAAAAAAAAGGCAAAACTATGCTCAGATAGACAGGAGCTTCTGGCTATTGCTTTCCTTTGAAAGGTTTCACAACTTGGTTTATGGTAGAAATGTAATTGTTGAGAGTGATCATAGGCCTCTGACATCAACTGTCAATAAGCAAAATGTCATCTACAGATTATAACTCAAGTTAATTAAATATCAATTTCCAATTAGGTTTGTACCTGATGAATTTATATATGTGGCTGATACTATGTCTAATATTTGGGATAGGGTAAAAGATTGATCCTGAAATGTTATGTATTGCAGATACTCTTTCTAAGCATTTGCCAATGAGTGAAGCTAACAGGGTTCGATTCAAAAATGCTTTACAAAATGATGTGGAACTTTGTTACTGTTTAAAGAGGGTTGCCCCATAAATTAAACAAAGAGCCTGACATTATTTCAAATTACAACCTGCAGGTTAAGGAGGGACTACTATTCCTTGATAATGAAAGAGTTGTTCTTAAAGTTTTAAGAAAAGAAATGCCTAGTTTAATAACCTCATATTGGGAAAGAGAAATCAAAAAGAAGAGAAATTATGCATTGAGAAATCGAGGAAACAGTTTCTGGGTGTCATATATGCAAGAAATTAAAGAGTAATGCAAAAGAGCCATTGAAACCACATGAATTCACAATGGACCATTTGAAAAGATTGGAATTGATATTATGGAGTTTAGTTATTTGGTTTTAATTGACTATTTTTCTAAATGGATAGACATTAAAATAGACATTTTCAATCAATTTCAAGATGAGTACTTTAAAAAAAATTAAGTGGATACATGTGTTGTAACACTTTGAATAAAAAGTAGAAATAACTCACTCACCAAACTTTTGAATATCTCCATTTTCACCAGTGTATAATGTTAGGCATTCTTTCCAAACAGAAGCACACCTAAACAAAAGCAACAAAAAATACATAGTTAATAGGTAATCTGAACTTCATGGTTGTGTAGTATTATTAGAATAAAAAAGAAAAACTTTCATTTAACATATAGCAATTGAGACAAAAAATAACAAAACAACAAAAGAATTAAAAAAAAAACCCTAAATAACAAAAAAAGACATAGTTAATAGGTAAGTCTGAACTTCTAGGTTGTGTAGTATTATTATTAAAATGTATAAAAAAAACTTTCATATAAGAAACTTATAAAGCTGAAAATATATACCTAACAGTGAAAATATTAGAAAACCTACAAAGAATTAATATGAAATCAAATTACTTTTTGATTAAAATTAGTAAATTTTATTTAATGTCAGCTAAATTATTTTAATGCACTTAACTATACTTAAACCTTATTTTATTTCAGATATAAGAAGAAGGTTATAAAATGGTTTACACGGATTTTACATAAGCATACAATTCTATTTTTGAGTAGCAGAAAACTTTTCTCTACCAATGTTGTGTTAGGTTATTGATTGAAGATTACATTATCCTTAATATTACAGGACATACAAATGTAAAATAGGTGCATATTAAGAAATGTGCATAACAAAAATATCAAGTTTTTAACACATATACATATGAAAAGTACCAAAAATATTTTTTTTTTCGTAAAACCACAATTATCAGTCTGAAACAAGTAATTTACTAAGTTCAAAACAAGCAAGATATCTAAAGAACCATTGTATCATAGAAACTTTTTGGATTTGAGCATGTCAGAAAAGTATTTTTAAGAGAGTGCTTCCAAGAAAATTACTCCTTTCTTAATTTCAACAAAAAAATCGCAAATAATTTATTATTGGGCTGTGTTATGACCAATAGTGTATTGTTTTATATATTTTTCTACCATGGTATACATATTGGAATAGTGAAAACACTGGGTAAAACCTCTTATGCTCATATGAGTAGAAAAGTTGAGAAAACTTGAAATCTTCGTTACGTATTTCTAATAGATTTGTTTAAAATATTGAAGTTTCATGATAGAAAACTGAAAATGCCCTCAGGGGCGGATTAAAGGGGGGGGCGGAGGGGGCGACCGCCCCCCCCGAGAAAAATCCCCTAAAAGTACTTTCAGAGCACTTTTTGGCATGCTAAAATTCAAAAATTTCCCGGGGGAGGGCCCCCGGACCCCCCTCTTCTTTCTTTGCCTATTTTAGGTCTTTTTAGACCCTATTTTAGGTCTTATAATTATGATAAGCCTAAACAGAGGACTTCTATACCCCTCAAAAGTGTCTGAAAAACACTTGGGGGCTTGATAAACTTTAAAAAATTTAGGGGGAATCCCCACAGTACCATGCCATGGGCCAGAGGCGTAAATAAAGGGGGTTAAAGGGGCCCGGCCTTCCCTTCGAAAGTCACACTAAGTGGATAAAAACGAGTTAAAATGCTGTTTTGAAGGGTCAAATTTCCGAAAAATTTTCCGAGGGAGGCTCCCCAGACCCCCTTTTTACTTGGATTTCTATACTGCCCACAAATTTTTTACGTCCAAATTCTTTAAAATTAAAGTACCCATTTCTCCACTATTTTATGCTTGACAGTAGTTAGAACAGCTTAACAGTACTAGTTTTAAAGATATTATTTTTAAAAAAAATTATATCCCAGGGAGGACCTACTGTCTAACCGCCCCCTCCCACAAAATTGCATTAATCCGCCACTGAATGCCCTTCTAAATCAATCAATTTATTTTTAAAAATATTTTTAACCAATTATTACTTCCTGATTAGTTAGTCAGAAAAACTGATAAATTATTTGGATCGGAAACCTTAAATTGACTGCAGTACTCTGTTTCCAAAAAAGTTCAATGTAGGTACTCTTATTCTTTTATTTAGGAATTCTCAGTTTTACCAAGTAGTTAAGCACATGTTGACTCTTAAGCAACAAAATACAAACTAACAAAATTTGAGCACACACCAGTGGCGAATCCAGAAGGGGGGCTGTGGGGCTGCAGTCCCCCCCCCCAGAACCAAGGCATCCAAGTTTTGGTAATAGCATATAGTTAAAAATTAAAAATTAAGTTTTATTTAAGAGTGATTTTCTGAGAGAGTGATGGTTGACATTTTTGATTTGGCTGAAATTTATACACCAAATGTTTTAAAAATACTTGCAGTGACCCCTGTGTAACAACAGCTTCTGCAGAGTGGAGTAACAGTTCATTAAAAAAGGTTGAAAACCTGAAAACCTATCTTAGAAATTCAATAGGGGAAAACAAGCTCACAGACGAAGCCCTTGTGAACATTTATTAGTGTTGATATAAATAGTAATGAAGTGCTGGATAAATTTCTCAAGTCTATTACAAATTTTATTTTAATGATTTGAAATTTGAATAATGCATCATGAATATAACAATTTAAAATTTAGAAATTTTAATTATTTTCAGTTAAAAAATGTGTTCCTTATTCATTGATAGGTCTTTAAGATCAGTTTTTTTTCAGCATATTTTAGTACCTACCATAAAAGTCTTGCATAATAAGTTACATTTGAAACTCAGTCCCCCCATACAAAAATCCTGGATTCACCACTGGCACACAGTTTAAGTAAATTAAAAAATTATTCATTAACATACCCTTCACTTAGCCTACAAATATCTCCATGTTGTAGAAAGAGTCCTGGTTCACAGATAATTTTATGTCAGCTGCTTTACACGTCCTGACTTCGTGTCCATCTTTTGTCATGTTTGAACGACCTGTAAAAGGGAAAAATGTGATAAAACAAAGAAAATAAGATCATATATTAGGGGTTTAAAATAAAACATGTCATTGGTTAACAAAAAAATATCCTATTTTAAAAAATTCTTTAAGAAAGAACTTATAAAGAACATTGAGGTTTAATACTACAGTAGAACCTCTTTCAGGGGTATACTACTGACTTCAACTCAAAATCCCGGATAACTGTTAGAGAAACAAAGCATTCATACTAAATTTTGGAATGCTTACAGTTTTTCTTGTACTGAAATACTAGTTAATTATTTACAGACACAACAGTATATTTCAAACAGAGATTTACAGAACTGTAATGGATGTTTAAACTTTGTACTTATCCGTTAACCGGGCGTAAAAGTCACCAATTGTGAACCAAAGCTAATTGTCACCAAGCTAAGCGAATGACAAAACAGTCAACGGAAAACGAAACGAATGCGCAAGAGGCAGATGTTCTTTTGCAGTAGACGACTGTTGGAACAGAGAATTCCTAAATGTATTCTACATTATTTGACGATTTTTCGCTTGTGCCCGGCTAACGGATAAGTGCCGTTTTAACTTTTAACAACACAGCTGTATGTTAACGCAACTCAATCATAGCTACAGGGGCCCTAAAAAACTTTCTTAAACTTAACCCTAAAATTAACCTCTTAAATTAATAAAACTTAGAACCTGATTCTTCATACAAGTTCTTAATGCTGCAGCTGCAGCCTTGTTGTATATTATAATTGGACCTTCCTTAGAATAGATTAGAGTTATTTGCTCTTTTCGGACCTAACCTAAAAATCCAGACTCCAATCCGGCGCGTAAATATAAACAAATAGAGCAGACAGCAGAATAGATTGAGTTGAGTTGTTCCACTGTTGACGGAGAAACTAGAGGAAAAGCTGGGAAAAGCCTCTCTGATAAAAAAAAAAAAACCTTTTTTCGCAGTCCAGCAGAACAACTACAACTAAAACTCACCTTTTCTATCCAAATGTAAACAAAACAATGTGTTTTGTTATTTTCCCACGATTCTTTGGACATCATCATACATTTTGCAATAATAACTAGGATTCATCCCCAATTTTATTTTACATATTTCAGCTTTAAATACATATTTTTGCTACATATTCATCCGTTTTTGGGTTTTTCATTAATTATCACTGTTTTTTCCTATTTTTAATTGTATTATGAAGTAATGTATCTAAAATTTTAGTTGAAATTTAGTGAATCCAATGCTAAGTTGAGCTATCAAACATTGCATAATTAAGGATTGACTATTGGAAAAATCTCAGTTTTGTGTTTCCCATTTTGGTCAAGAGGAACGTTTTACCTTTAAGGGTTAAAGAAACTTAAATTCCGAAAATATCACTCAAATAACTTCCTATTTTGACTTTAAAATACTAGAGCTTAAAATTATTTTTTTTTAGAATTCACTGAAAAAAATTAAAATACGTAATATCTTCCTATTTTTTTTTAATACATATTTCACACTTTTTATTATTACATATTTACCTAAAATAAATACATGTTTTCAGTGTTTAATTACATGTTAACCACAGCCCAAGAAAAACAAATGTTTGTTGATATATATTATTTCTTTGCACAGATTGCAATTTGGATTTGATGAATGATTGATTTTATAAACTGATTTGCTTTTTTTATTAATAAAAGCAAAGCACTTTAAAATCAATCATTCGCCAAATCCAAATTGCAATCTGTGCAAAGAAATAATAGATACCAACAAACATTTGTTATTTCAGTGCAAAAAGTATGATGCCCAAAAAATCAAACTAATGAATTCTCTGAAAAGCAATGAATCAAATCTACAAGAAATAAAGCATATGAATAGACCAATGTTAAAATGAAAACTAAGGCTTTAACCTTATTCTTGAATTCCTTCAAAACACCTGCTTAATATCTTCTAATGATCACCATTAAAAATCAGTACAGCTTTAAAAAAGGTCCGCTAGCTCAATTTATGACAGACTAAAATTGAGATCTGATTGTTAATATTATTATTAGATCCTAAAATAATAGTAATTAGTAGAATATTGTTAGATAACTAATAGTACGATTAGATCTCTATACTGACAACACTGAATCATGTTGTTGTGGGAGCTGTGGTTAAACATGGTGGCTAGCGGACTCTTTCTAAAGCTGTTCCAAAAATTCCTATGGAAGACAAAGCGACTCCCCTTAGTCAGCATGTCTCTCAGGGCCGTATCCAAGGGGGGGGTTATGGGTTCAACCCCCCCCACCCGAAATTTTGACATCAATTTTTATGCTGCTATTTTTCTTGAAAATTATGTCTCACAAGGAGCGATCCTCTTTGGGTATAACCCAAAGGGTCTCAAAATGGGTCAAAACCCTACTTTTACGGGTAAAATTTCCAAAATTTTTCTGGGGGAGGACCCCCAAACCCCCTCGAAATTTTAACATCTATTAAGTACGGTTTTTCCTTCAAACTTAGGTGTGATTTACAAGGAGTGGTCCTCTTTGATGTAACCTAGTGTCTCAAAATGAGTTAAAATGCCACTTTTAGGGAAAAAATTCAATAAATTTTCTGGAGTAGGAAACCAAAAACCCCCTCAACATTTTGCCATTTATTACAATATACCTTCGTTTTACCTTGAAAATTCGACCCCTTACAATGAGGGGGGGCTCTTTGGGTGTAATCTAAAAGGTCTCAGAATGAGCTAAAACACTCTTATGAGGGTCAAATTTCCAAAATTTTTTTGGGGAGGACCCCCAGACCCCCCCCCTTTACTTGGAATTCATATTGTTTATACAATTTTGAAATTTATTGCATCAAAATTTCAATCCAGTGTTGTCATCTAAAACTTAACGTATAAAAGTACCCATAAGGATCAAATATTTGAGTCAACCCCCCGAAACAAAAGTCTGGTTACGGCCCTGATGTCTCTGTTACGCTTAACTACCCCATGATCCCACAAGAGGATCCTTGTAGAGAGCAAGCAGGGGCCAACTATAGACCCCTAAACCAAACTAGAACCCTTGTATCAAGCACACAAACAAGAAAAGTATCTATCCACCTGCATCCTAGTTCGTTTCTTTAAGTTAATATCACTGTTAACATTAAGATAATTTCCATTACTTTGATCAGTTTGCAGTCAATCAAAGGCTGGGAAAAAATTAAATGGTAAATTTCTTCACCAGGGGTCTGTGCAAGGAAAGTTTACTACCTTTTGTAGGTACTTTCACAAATACACCATTTGATAAATATAGGAACTTTCACAGATTCAGTTCAGGGAAAAAATATACCTTCATAGAAAGCATTTAAAAGAAAAGTTCTCTGGTAAGCTGTACTATCTTAAATTTATGTCATGTTTTTTTCAAATTATTTCCAAATTTTCACAAAATAGGTAGTTTAAAAAAAATCTTAGACTAGACCTAGACTTTAAAGGCAGAACTTATTCTGTATTACACACAGTAATAATAAAAAGATACTTCACAGAATATACATATTTTTATTTACAAAAAAACAATCAATATATTTCAACAAAATAAATTTTCATCAACATGTTATATATATATATATGTGGGGTTGGAGTACGAGTACGGAAGAACAGCACGTGCTAACAGAGCAGCCACTGCCTCTTGGAAGAAGAGGAGGGATCGCGTCACGGAGAAGAAGGCATAAGAAGCTGTGAGGAGGCTTCGTGAAGGAATTCAGCGTGAGAGAGCGTGTTTCGGAGTGTGGTCGTCGTGGTGAGTTTTCGTGTTGCAATCGTCGGCTGAGTGCCACGGTGGATCATCGGTTGAGTACCGGAGAGGATCATCGGCTGTGTGCCGGTTGGAGCGAAGGCTGTGTGCCTGGGATCATCAACCGAGAGATAAATCAAGGCTGAGCGCCTGAGATCGAGGCAACGTGTTGGTGGAATGGTTGTGGTGGATGCGGCGAATCGGAGTGGAGAGCGTTACTTTTTAGATCACCTTTATTTACATTTTTACTGAAGATTCCATCAAGTACTAACCCATTTGTTGTTTTAAATAAACAGTTGTGTTTTTAAGTGGTTGTTCTCTTTTAAGTCGCCCATCCGCTACCACATCTGGGGGCTCGAGAGTGAGAGGAACCTGTGGCCAACTGGATACCGGATCGCCGACCCATTGGACGAGGATTGTGCGTATGTGAAGAGGGTACCGTAAAGGCGAGTGAGTTGAAAGGGAGCAAGCTGTCCGTGTGGTGCGAAATAACTGTAAGTACATTTTAACATGGCATACCTATCGCGGCATAGGAAGAGGGACTTGGTAACTCTAGTTGAAGAGTTAGGGCTAAACATGCCTGAACCATGTAACATTGCGAGTTTAGCTAGATCTATTTTGGAGTGCGCGAATTATGATGAGAACGTGAGTAAAGATATGCTTAAAAATATCGTTGAGGAAAGGGAAGAAGAGCTAAACTTACAAAAGTTGAAATTAGAAGCTACAGCGAAACAAGTTAACCCAGTACAAGAACCAGTGAAAGATCTTTCTAAATTAATCGCGAGGTTTGACACTGGACAAGATATCTCGCTGTATCTATCCCTATTTGAAAAGCAAATTCAGAGACTTAACGTAGAGAAAGAAGACTGGGTCACGTATCTGGTGGGTCTTTTGCCGCTGGACATAGTTAGTTTCGTAGGAAGAGAACCAGGTGAAAAAGCAAACAATTATGAGCACATCAAAAACATGTTACTGAGAAGATTTAGGTTAACGCCCGAGCAGTTCAGATACAACTTCCTTAATACCCAAAAAGATGGAAATTCATCGTGGAGGGATTATGCGTTCAAATTGAAAATATACCAGGATGAGTGGGTAGAAGGTGTTGGGATCACTAGTTTTAAACAGCTAAAAGAACTTATGTTGGTTGATCATATCCGAAGAGAATTACCCTACGAGGTGCAACACCAGTTAGCAGACGCGTTACCCAAGATTACGAAGGTGGAGGACTTAGTGAACAAACTTGATGAGTTCGACTTGAGGCACCGTTTTTTAGAAGAAGAGAGAAGAGGGGGAAGCACGACGCGTGAATGGCAGGGACACCAAAAGATGCAAGTAAACTTGGTACGAAGGACTGAAGCGATCGTGTCAAAGCAAAGGAAAATTGGGAAGTGCTACAAATGTTTAGGCCAAGGTCACGTGGCGAAGGACTGCGAGCACAAAAATAAGGGCGTGCGATGTAAAAGGTGCAAGGTATTTGGGCACAAGGAAAGAGAGTGTCAACAGGGAGAAAATGCTACAGTGGGAATCCTACACGCAAAACAGGCTGCGATTAAAAATGATAAGAAGGATAGTAGAGTAAAAAAGGTATCACAGGGGGAGTACTTTAAGCAAGTTTTGTGTGAGCTGGTGAAGGATTTGAGAGAGGACGCTAGAACAAGTGTCTTGAAAATTCAGGGGAAGAAATGGAGATGGTCGAATAGGAAAAGGAAACCTCCAAAAGTATACGGAGTCGGTGAACAGGCTATGAGTTCGGGACGATATTTTAACTAAATGCCAGGAATGAGATACTGTTTTTTTCTTTTTACTGTCCAGAACTGTGTTTAGAACTGTGTTTTTGTGTGTTTTAGTTGACAGCCGAGGACGGCAGCAAGATCAGGATGGCCGAACTGTGGGGTTGGAGTACGAGTACGGAAGAACAGCACGTGCTAACAGAGCAGCCACTGCCTCTTGGAAGAAGAGGAGGGATCGCGTCACGGAGAAGAAGGCATAAGAAGCTGTGAGGAGGCTTCGTGAAGGAATTCAGCGTGAGAGAGCGTGTTTCGGAGTGTGGTCGTCGTGGTGAGTTTTCGTGTTGCAATCGTCGGCTGAGTGCCACGGTGGATCATCGGTTGAGTACCGGAGAGGATCATCGGCTGTGTGCCGGTTGGAGCGAAGGCTGTGTGCCTGGGATCATCAACCGAGAGATAAATCAAGGCTGAGCGCCTGAGATCGAGGCAACGTGTTGGTGGAATGGTTGTGGTGGATGCGGCGAATCGGAGTGGAGAGCGTTACTTTTTAGATCACCTTTATTTACATTTTTACTGAAGATTCCATCAAGTACTAACCCATTTGTTGTTTTAAATAAACAGTTGTGTTTTTAAGTGGTTGTTCTCTTTTAAGTCGCCCATCCGCTACCACATATATATATATATTTTCATAAAAATTTTCAACAGTCATCACTACTTGACAGGAATAACTTAGAGGGAGTCAATTCCTCTCTTCCAATTCAACAACCATGGTTATATAGGTCCACAACTTCGTCTTACTTTCAAAACTTAAACTATTCATCTAGTAAAAAACATCATTGCGACTTTTAGCTATAAAAGTTGCTCAGATGTGGGAATGTGTAGCATGGAATAATTTCCAATCCTGACTAGATTAGGCTTTAAAAGGAGGCCCAGATAAGGCACAATAAGTAGAGATCAGAGATAAGTAGAGGCACAATAAGTAGAGATCATGGTTATAAAGAGAAACCATTATAAAACCAGAAACCATTAAAACCCAGGTTATAAAAGAGAGCAGAAAGAGAACCACAGAGAAACATACAAAGACTTTAAATGGAACTGGGGAGAAAATCTCAGATTTTCAGATGAGTAACTACATACATTATTTCTTTTTATTTTTTCTACATACATTTTTTATTTCTTTTTTTTATTTTAGTGGCGTACTGGGTTCGGGAAACGTTGCTGTCGAGTATAGACTGCAACGTTTCCTGACCCTATGACGTCACCACACGGAAGCAGAAATTGCGTAAACACGAAGCCTGTTGGGTTGCTACGAGGAGTTTTGGTACGCAAAACGCGATAAAAAAGACGCCATATACACAACATGGGTTAAACAAACCAATCATATTTCCCAGACCCCAATACAGTCAATATGAGGACATAGGTAAGTAGAGATGACGTCATCGGCGGCAGAGATCGTAGAGCGAAGTCACCGTCACGTGGGGGGCTTGGGGGCGTCGGCTGTAGAAGCTGACCGTGCGGCTGGCGTTCACCAGAAGGAATCCGTTGTCCGAGAAGTGTCCCCCCTCCCCCCCTTCCAGCCACACGAAGGGGGCGGGGCTGACCCCCGAAACCGTCACGTCGAAGGTGTGGGGGGAGGTGGGCGTGGCGTACGGACTCCCCTGCACGCTCACCTGCAACGAAAGATCCGTACATCTAAGACCAATATGGATTCCATCACACTCCATAACGTCCCCTTAATATCAAACACTACTATCTCCGTTCGGCTAACTTCGGGAATCCCGATCAGATCGTTGCGGAAGCTCATTTGATTGGTTTTAATTTTTCCAGCTCGATGATGCGAACCAATCAAATGAGCGCAACGATCCGATAATATAAGCACTCTGAAGACCTCTTGTGCCTCCAACCTATATAAGCCTGATATCTTCTGGAAATTTTAAACCTGTAATTTCATATGTATTGTGGTGTTTTTATCTTGTCAAATTTTGGTTACTTACATCTATAAGCCCCGTGTGATACTAAGTGGTACACTGGGAGATCCGAGAGTGGTCCGAGACCACTGAAAAACGGCTCGGACCATTACGGTTAGAAAATCACTGGTCCGGTGGACCAGTGAGTGAAAAAACATCCCACTCTCCAGTTCTAGCCACATTTTTTTTTTGCTGCGAAACTAATTAGAAGATTTATGTCCATTAGTGCAATATTAACATTTAATCAAGAAAAGTACTTAATAAATAAGATATTTTCAAACTTATTTGTTTATTTAGTTTAGTTTTTACAATTAATTATTGGTGTTCACTTTAAATGCAGTAGTTTCTTTAAAAAAAATTGAAACCTGATGTCCTTTTTAATTTGGCGGACCAGTGGTTTTGGTTGAACTTGTTATAATAAATGCAGACAAAACCAAGTTTTGATTGCAACAAATAAAACTCCTGATTTATCTCCTCTGAAGATAGATAATGACCTACTCTTTTGAAACTGTAATCCAGTTCAAGTATTTAGGAACCTTGACATCAAGTATCAACAACCTAAAAATCGAAATAAATAACAGAATTTTCATGGCTAACAGAAGCTTTTACGGAAACCAATTCAAATCTAAGTTCATAAGTGTGAGGACGAAGTTAAGCATTTATAAAACTTTAATCAGACCTATTCCTATAGTTATGTATGGAAATGAATGTTGGACCCTCAATAAAACAGAGGAGGAAAAACTGCTAATCTTAGAAAGGAAAATATTTGGACCTATTCAAGAAAACAACGTGAAGAGGATTTTTTACAATCATGAAATTTACAAAAAATATGACAAATTTGGTGGGACCGACATTGTGAGAACTATTAAGGCGTCACGTATTAGGTTAGGTGGCTGGGCCATCTCTTCAGATATCCCAATGCAGCCCCTGCCAAAAAGTGACTTTCTCCAGAATTGAGGGGATTAGACGAAAGGGAAGACCACCTACAAGATAGATAAATGATGTTGAAAGGGACCTCAAGCTATTGGGAGTTAATCGATGGCGGACCGTCGCACCAGACAGGGCCAGATGGAGGAGAATTTGCGAGTCAGCCTTGGCCTGCAAAAGGCTGTTGTGCTTTTGAAGAAGTCATTTTGGTTGAGGGAGGACCAGTAAGATTGAAAAAAGGACCAGTGAATTATTTTTTCAATTTCTAACGCCGCCCATTTAAGGGCTAGTATGAAGTTTGTGTGAGGCTTACCGTGATGTTGGGGTCCTTGAGCCCCCGTGCCTTCTTGGGCTCCCCTAGGAACAGGAAGTTGTTGGAAGAGAGCTCTCCACGGAAGGCGGTGGCGAAAACGAAGCAGTGGTCGCGACTGGGGCAGCCGCTTGATGACAGAAGCTGCGACACGGGTACCCGGGACACCGTCTTGGACGACCTAGGAGGCTGACAGAGGATATTCTTTTTATTAATCAGATTTTAAAGGAGGATATTTTTTTTTGTATACAGTAGAACCTTGTTAGAACCTCATGGAGAAAACAATATATGGTCGTTTTAACGAAAAGCCGAAATAACGCCCTGACTTTTCCAGGTCAATTTCGGATATTTCTTGCTATTTTGAACATATATTTTAAATAAATAACCTTTTTTTTTTAATTTTCTAGTCAAAATTGTGACGCACACATTAAAAATTTTCCAGGTATTTTGTATGATCTTCCAGGTTTTTAGAAAAAATAAACAATTTTCCCTGACTATTCCCTGACATTTTGGATGAAACTAAAATTCCCTGACTTTTTCAGGTATTCCCTGACCCGTGGGAACCCTGATATTGTTGTTTCTAATGAACACTGACATCATTACATAACTCAGCATTGTCACACTGTAAAAAGTGCTCTCTTACCATGGTCACAGTGATTGCGGTGACGTTCTTGGGTGGGAAGGAGTCCCACCCGTAGACGTAGAGGGAGACTCGAATGTCCGTCAGAGTCGTCTGCAGGTCGGACACGACGTCCACAGCCACTTGTTCATCCTCTTCGTAAGGGGAGACGAGCAGGGGGGCGAAGAAATTCTTGGCGTAGTAATGGAGCACCTTCCAACGGCCGCCATATTCTTTACAAGAGAAAAATACCAAGTAATGTAACGCAAAACGAGTCAGAATCTTTGAAATACACTAACAACCTTATTCGTAATCTAAAAAAATGGAAATACTTTAAAATTGAGAATTTAAAAAAAAAATCCAACAGCTTTATGCACATTCTCGAAAGAATCCCGGGCATTTTGATACCAGAAATGTGTCATTCGGATCAGTAACTAAAAATTTTTTCTCTGGAAACCGTCCACCAAAAACTTTTTTTTTAGAATAGAGAGATTCATAATATTTTAATTTTCTTTAGACTTAATTTTTTTTTTAAATTGGTTTAAAAAAATTGAGTCATTTTTAGATAATTTTTTAAATATCTAACTGAGTCATTTTTTCTACTCTAAAAGTGGGTTTGAATTTCGGTGTATCCAATCCAAGGGAGAAGTTGTAAATCACAGGCCTCAGCAGAAAACGAACGACAGCTCCCCCAGATATTATTGTGGTGCTGTCATCTAGTGACGTTTATTTTAACCAATAAGTAACCCGTAAACGTGAAGGAAAAAGCCAAATTTATTTATCACGATGGCCTTGGAATTTTTATACTGTTTTTTTTTCCCTTGAAAATTCTGCAACTTTCAAGAAGCTATAATCTTCGGGTGTAACCCAAAGGGTCTCAAAATTAGTTGAAATGATACTCTTGAAAGCAGGGCCGTAACCAGACTTTTGTTTTGGGAGGGGTTTTGACTTCACACTAATTCTGAGGTACCTCCTTACGTAATACCCCGTTCACACATGAAAAGTTAAACTAGATTATGTGCTAATCTAGCTTAAGTCGAGCATGTGTGAACGAACTGTCTTAGATTTAACCTAGTTTAGCGAAAAGAAACTGGATTAACTTTAAGCTAGTTTCCCGAATTTTTTGGAAATTTACCCCTAAAAGTAGTGTTTTAAACTCATTTTGAGACACTTTACACCAAATTAATGCAACTCAAAACGAGCCAAAACAGGGTGGCCACAGAAAACTTATTTCGAAATTCCCTGAGTGATAATTCCAGGCTTTTCCTGATAATCTGGTATGATTTTCCCCGATATTTTATAAATGGAGTATATTCTAACACAGGCATGGCCAACCCGCGGGCCGCATGCGGCCCGCTTGATATAATTTTGCGGCCCGCGAGAATTTTCGTAAGTTTAAAAAAAACTTTACTCTTCGAGCGATAATTTTCTTTTAAGAACAATGTTTAGTTGCAAAAAATGCCCTAATATTGCCCACCCCAAATGTATTTCCAAAATTCGGATTAGGTGTACTAAAACTAGTTAAAATCTTGTTTTTTTGAGTCAAATTTCCAAAAATTTTCTGGGGGAGGTCCACCAGACCCCCCTTTCGTACTTGTACCTTTATTACTCACAACTTTTCTAACATCTATTATAGTTGTTTAGGACGCAAATTCTACTTAAAAATTTATTAAAAAGTTACATTGGACCTATTAAAAATGCGTGAGGGAGGCTAAGGAGTAATTTTGGGCCCCTCCCAAAATAGATTTTTACATAAAAGCCACTGATCTCATCAATACATATTTAATGCCTTAATTTACACCATACTTGTATTCATAAATGTAGTAATTTATACGAAGAAATAAAGTATCAATTAATTTTGTTTTTATTTTTCACTAAAAATTTTTGTGACTTCGTCTTCAGACTTGAGATATTATTAAAATTACAGTAGTGCGTAGTATCCACCTAACTTAGTTTCGAGTAATTCAGAATGTTTTTTTTAACAGCACCTGTTTAATTTCTAAACTCCCTAACCTAAATACCCATTTTATACTTTTCAACTTATGTAACTGTCATTCTGAGCAGCTCATACCTTAAAATTTTATATGCGGCCCGCGGGAGTATTGTGGTTTTCCAAAGTGGCCCTCAAGATCATTTGGGTTGGCCATCCCTGTTCTAACAAATGATATCACTTTAGTTTGTTTTCCTGCATACAAACATACAGCAAGGAAAAGCAAGTTCTACAGGCGTAAAAGTGTCATGCAGGAAAAACACTATGTTGGTTGGCTTTCCCGCAGAGTAATTCATAGCAAGGAAAAAACAGTTTTACATGTAAAAAAGTTAATGGAGGGAAAAAACATTGTCGGACTAGCATTTTTTTTAAACCAGAAACTAAATATTACAGGGGGGGGGGAATATTTTAGTCCCCCTTAAATCGGGAAAGCGTGAGAAAGGAGGAATATAAATGAATCGTCAGTTAGAAGAAGGGAATAAGTCCAAAAACGAAGTTTTGAGACAATCGAAAAAAAAACTGTATAAGTAATGGAATTTTTATCCTATAGCCACCAAATTTTTACAGGAAATTTATGACGCTAGAATACAGAACAATCATCGAAAAAATTATAAGTGTATTTAAAAATGTTTTACAGTTTAAAAAATGATGATGGACTTATTCCCTTTTTCAACGGTATGAAATATCAGCTGAAAAAAAATCTTAAAAACCATTTAAATTGACAATTAAATTATATTTCTGCTTAGTTCACAGCACAAAAGTGAAAGATAGAAATACTGAGATGGATAAATTTAAAAATTATTATGAAACTGAGTCATTAAGGCGCTATCAATGGAGTAAGTGAATATCAATGGAGTCAAATATTCATTGGTTAAAAAAAAAACGCTTTTAAATTCAAATCAAATTTCATTTTGGCTAAGTTTACAGGCCAAAGAATAAGAAAAGAATGACAAATTAAGTTAAATTTCAAATTTAATCAAAAAATACAATGAATGGACATCGATTTCGCAAATTCAAGAGGGTCTATATCTGCCGATAGGGGGTAGTTATTTTCCCCCTCTTTGCACTCATGTGTAGAGCGGAAGCCTGGAGATTGTTTTGCGCACAAAAAGTCAATTTGCCATTTTTTGGACTTATTTTCTTCTTCAAACTGGCGATTCAAATGAGATTATTCAAAACCTGTAACTTTTCGCTTAGAAATAAATACACAAGGAACAGAAGAAATACATAAAGAGACTGTTCCTCACCAATGGAGGCCCACGAAGGCGCTTGCCAGATGTCGTTGAGCTGCCAATAGAGGGCGCCCATGGTCTTTCCCTCGCCGTCCACTATGTGGCTCTGGCTGCGTCTGTACTTTTCCGTCTCCACCTTAATGGACATGGCCTGTACCAGCTGCGAAAAAAATATTCCACCCATTTTCTTATGCCTGTTTCTTTTGTTCAACTCTGGTGTGTTATTTCAATTTTTAAAAAAGTTTCAACAAAAATAATCATCAAATTTTAGGAAAGGGGGGATTTTTCTTTAGAAATAAATTCTGTTAACATTTCTACAATAAAAAAGAAACTATGTTTACCTGAGACAAGTGCAAAGTATCCTTGAACCCCTGGAGACCACATTTTGGGGATGGCAAGATGAAGTGCTCAGAAATCATCCTGTTAATTTCCAAGTTTCCTGAAAAACACATTCAAATATATGGTATAAGCATGGTTTTGGGGATTTTTGATCCGCATATGTTATAGTAGGGGAGCCCATGATGCTAAATGTGGATTTACTCGAACGCGTCAGATAATCATAGGGGAGATACCTTGCATGCTTTTGAGTAACTCCACCAAATATAAGCTCTCCATGTTGGTGGGTTTGTTTAGAACAGCCCGTCAAAATTTGACAGAAAACTAGTTACATGGACAATGGACATACTCGAGCGCGTCAGTTTGGCTACCAAGACAGTTTACAACTAGTTGAGCCTAGTTTCCTGGCTACTAGTCTGTAAACATTTTGTTTCGTACATTTTTCTCAAAAAGAGCGATAGCGTCTTACCGCGGTCTTGGCTTTACTTTGCAACTTTGTAACCCTCCCGCTCCCTTACCCACCGCTCAAATCGGCAGATTTTAGAAAATGTACACTTTTTAGCTGGTAACTAATCTACCTTATCGTTATCTGATGCGCTCGAGTATGTCCATTTAACTAATTTTTTTTTACAAATCTGACGGGCTGTTCTAGACAAACCCCCCTACATAGAGAGCTTATATTTGGTGGAGTTACTCAAAAGCATGCAAGGTATCCTCTTTATGATTATCTGACGCGCTCGAGTTACTACCCAAAAACACTCTGGGCTCCCCTACTATGTAGGGTAGAGCGACCAAAGAAGAAGAAGTTAGTTATTTCAGGGGTTTATCCAGGTTTTTCTGCCAGGGTCCTGTTTAAGGAATTTGGTGAAAATGAAGGGCCCATAGTACAACCACAGCATTAATAACTTTTGGAATGGGCCCAAAACTGGCAAATTCTATTCCAAAATGATAGAAACACATTCTGAAAAGAATTATTTTCAAACCACTTTTGATGTTTGGACTTTTGTAAAGGGGGTTTTGGGAATCGGAATTTTGTGAAGGGTCCTCCTTAAACGGACCCAATTTCTTTCTAGATGAACCCATGTATTTGTGAACATCCTTTACCCAAAAAGAAGGGTAAGTTAAGAGTTTGTTACAAAGGAGAATGGAAATTCACTTTTAAAGACTTAAAAACTAGAAAAAGTAATTAATTCATAATTAGTAACCTAAAACTAATTTCGAAGACTCCACTCACCGAACATGTGGTGCTGGCGGTGCTTCATGAAAGGCGAGAATGGCAGCACCCAATCCTGGGGGGTGGAGACGCTCCGCAGGGTCTCGAAAGAAGGGTAGGACTGGAAGCCGTACTCGGACACGAAGCGCGCCCTGGGGTAGGTAGAGGGGTCCCACTCCCGACCCGTAGACGTGTAGAAGTGAACTGCAAGAGAATAATATTGCCGCTTACATAAAAACAACAGTTAAGGGGCCATCCAGAGATATTTTTAACTCCTCTGAGAGAGTATTTCACTCCTTGAAAATCAGTAATACTCTTTCAAAAACTAGCCAGGAGTATTTTCACTCTTTGAATTTTTCTTAAGATTTACTTAATTTATTAAGATTTACTTAAGATTTTCTTAAGATTAATTTTTAGCTTAAAAAATGCAACATGGCCCACCGAATTCTTTTTGCAGTGATTCCAATCATTTAGACTTCGCGAATACCTATGAAATTTGATTTTATATAAATGGTTTGTGGCCATAATGGCGTAGGTGGTAAAAAATTTGGAAATATTATATCTACTTTTGGTCGTTTTAGGAGAGGAATAGATTATATATATTTTTTTTCATTTATTGTTCTGAGATTGGGAGATTGATTGCGGTTTTCGTGTCTCTGTATATGTAGTTCATGTTATTTCTGTATTTCACTCCTCCTAAAAAAGTCAAGGAGTATTTTTACTCCTCCAAAAAAATCCTAGAAATAACACTGGGGCCATCCATAAATGATGTCACACTTTTTTTTTTCAACATTTTTGACCCCCTCCCTCCCCTGTCACAAAGTGTGTCACACTTCACCATACCCCCCCCCCTTTGTCACATGTCACGGATTGCTACCAATAATAAGTTTAGAATGAGGTTGGTAAGAATTTAGGACCCGATGTTTTTATTGAAGTTTAAGTGCACCCCACCTTAGGTAGAGGGGTCCCACTCCCGACCCGTGTACGTGTAAAAGTGCAATGCAAGACTAGTTAAGGTAGACTTTAACCACGGCTTACTAGGTACTATACAGGCTAGCCGAGTACGGAAATCATTAAAAATCCAGATAGCAATACTGGACAAACTGGCAAAGCATATACCACAGCGTTGAAGGCGGTGGGTGATATAGGTAGGACTTGTGGCGATCTAAGCGGGAAAAGTTGTCCAATGGTTTTCATTTTTCAAAACTCGGCTAGCCTGTGTATAGTATCTAGTAAGCCGTGCTTCTACCATACGTCCGGGGAAATGTCCTGGGTCTTAAAAATGTCCGGGGTGTCATAAATTTAAGATTTGTGTGACATTTTCATTAAAAAATTCTGACCAAGATGTTTTAAATTGCGTTGTTTTACTTTTATGACTAATTTCATCATAAAATTACCATAAAAGTCAAACAAACAGTTTTTGAAAAAAGTTATGTCAAATAAAAAGTACCATACAAACAAAAAATAAACTTTAATATTTCTGCTCGATGTTTTTAGTTTGAATGGTTTTTTACTTAGTTTCTAATCTTTGATGAATAGATATGGTACTTATTAAGTAATTTCAAAAATATGTCCTGGGTTTGACCCAAGAAAATATGGTTACGGGTAATTCCATGCGGGTACAAATGAGCTAAATTTGAATCTTAAAAATCACAACTGAAGGGGATTATTATTATTACATTAAATTAGAGATCTACCTTTGCTTTTCCTTTTGTTGATGGTTAGTTTACATAGCTCCCACTCTTTTGTGAGGAAAAAATAAAGTACTTTTAAAGGCTCATTTTAAATTTTTCATGGACTAAAATAAAAAGGTGGAAAAGCAATTTACAAAACTTGTTCTCTTTAGTACCCCTAATTCAGGAAGCAGCTTTCCACAAAAATCTTTCTTATAGTGAAGACTACTTCATATTTCCATTCTATAGGTACATTTAACAATTTCAAACTATTACTATATTTCACTTGTTTTAGAACAGAAAAATTAAAGTAACTTTTTAAGTTATACCTGTGTTCTACAATTTTAAAAGTCCCATCTGTGTTTAAGAAGCGAACAAAATATGAAGTATTTGAATCAAAAATAAACTTTTTCATGCTTGAACTGAAAAGAATTCCAAATTCAAATATTTCAAATAAAATTCAAGGACTTTGCACTAAATTCAAGTACTTTCCAAGGCCCTTAAAAACAAAAATGAAATAAATTCCGAGTACTTTTCAAAGCTTGTGAGAACCATGGTTTATACATACATGCAATACATTTCATTTATTTCATGACAGATTTTCTGTTTTAGGCAAAATCTCACGGACCAAACCTACTCCATAATCTAAGAGATAAATAGGGAGTTTTTTTTTTGCAGGGGTGCAGAAAATGTTTCAGGGCTCAATATTTCCACAGAACACAATTAATTTTTCCGAAATTTCCCCCTAAAAAGTGTCTATATTTTCGTAAAAACTTCCCCAAAAATGTCTTCATATTTTCATTCCGATTTATGTTACTACTAAAGTAGAAATAGTTTATATTATACAATATAATTTTCGTAAATAATGAACTTTTGTCTTGTTCAATAATTACTAAATAATCCATAAGTTTAATTTTCATGACTTTTCATACCTTCTTTTATTCTTTCTTCATAAAAACACGAATTTTTTAGTGAAAATCACCAATCTTGTCCCGGAAGCGTTGTTTTTCCTGCATATCAATCATAATCCAAGGAAAAGCCAACTGTCAGGTATTCAGTCACCAGCCAAAAAAATATTTGTTGCTAATAACAACTTTGATTAGTAGATTTTTTTTCTTTATTAACTTAGGCAAAAATTTCCCCACAACTGCCTGAATTTTCCCCAAACCTCGTTCGGGCGTTGGGACATATTCTGCACCCATGGTTTTTTTAATTTTAATATGCTAAAAAGTGTTCTGAAGCTCTTTCAGGGAGCTTCGACAGTAGCCTGTTCTAATGAAAGAATGGCACTCACCGTCCCCAAAGTGCGTGTCCTGGGGGTCCTCAGCCACCCACCGCTGCTTTTGCGTGTCGGGGCCGTTGGAGGGGCTGGAGGGGAGGAAGGGACGCGAGGGGTCCTCGGCCTCCACGATCGGCTTGATGGTCTCGATGTACAGCTTCACGTAGTCAGCCTTGTACTGCTCCAGGTTCTTCCCCACAGCTGGCCTAAGAAGCAACATTTCATTTTTTTTTTCTTCTCTTTTTAGTTCCTAAGTCATATATTCAGAATGTACCCCCATGGAGTCATACAAAATCTATACCTTTGGTTCTGTCCAGGCTTGTTACGTTTAAAACAAAGCAAAAAAAAAACCAACCATTGTTTAAAACACATGTATTTTTTAGTAGTTCTATCTTCTATGAACAGATGGCATCAGTAGCAAACTTAGTATTTACTTCCAACTGTTTTATTTAATTTTTTTTAGAAAATTATTTAATAAAAAATACCAATACACTTATTATAAAGTTATATTTTTTATAATTTTTGAACTGACTTCTTCCTTATGTTTGATTTTAATATTTTAAATGGACAATGCTGCTAACAGCTAATATCGTCAAAATGCGCAATGAGCTGAAAAGGGCTGAAAGGAATTCGAATATAAATAACTTATGGATGTTCAGCTCTCATATCTTAAATATTTTAGAAGAAAGTATCAAAATCTCTAAGGTGAAGTTGTTGACATAGTGACATATTTCCGAAACAATCATTTTCCTTCAGCCAAGCTTTAAAGAAATAGGTGCTTAAAAGCTCGAGATGCCATCCGATATCAAGGGGAGCTTTGTTGATCCAATTAAATTGATTAATCAATTGATTTCAATTTTAAAAACCTAAATTAATTTTTTTTAAACCATGGGGGTTTTTTTTAGGATTTTTGTGTTGACGGTTTAAAAAACAAATAAAATCAGATCCCCTCTCTTCAAGAGAAAGTACTTTTTTTAAAAAAAATTCAAACTTACCACCAGCGCCCTGAGATTGCTTGTTCGTTTTCGTTGTTGCCAGCCCACAGGAGCAAACTCGGGTGGTGCTGCAAACGCCGCACCTGCAAATTGAAATATTGAAGAAATTTCAATACATTTTACTATAGTGTTTTCAGGTGACGTCACAACCGGTTATTTTCTTTTAACTGTTAATCTACTGTAGGGCTTTTAACTGTTGCTAAGGCAGTTGTTTATCCATTGCTAAGGCGGTTTTTAGGTATGGGATCACGTGATTGCAAATCCTCCAATAGAAGAATTCCACGGCTAGTCTGTTAACCTCTGTAGGGCAAAAAACTGTAACATCTTCTGTTGCTAAGGCCGTTGTTAGGTCCGAGTCATGTGATTGAAAATGCTCTATTACAGGTTAGGATAAATAATTTTTTTAAGTGCCTTTTTATGCCAAATTTCTTTTTAGGTTCCTAAATGAAAGTGGCCTGTCCTCCCTGGTTTGATTTTTTCCTAATTAATTTAGAACCAACTTTATTGAATAACTAAACATTTCTTTTAGATTCTGGGGATTTCCGAATTTTCAAGTGTTTTAAAATGCTTTAAAGTCCGTGTTGGGGGAGAATTCCAAAGAATTTTCTGCAGAGTACCCTTACATTAATTTTTATGTAAAGAAGGGATAAGGTAAAGAAGGGAGAATCAGTCAAGGATCTAGGGGTATTAATACATAGGGACTTTAAAATGGGTTATCAATGTACAGCTGCGGGTAAAAAGGCAAATAGGCTATTGGGGTATATAAAAAGGACTGTAACTTCAAGGGATAGGAATATAATATTGCCTTTATACAAGGGATTAGTAAGACCTCATCTTGAATATGCAGTACAATTCTAGGCTCCATACATGAGGAAAGATATAGAGGTAATAGAAAAGGTACAGCACAGAGCTACAAAAATAAAGGGGATAACACACCTGGATTATAATGAACGTTTGAGCAGGCTCAACATGTATTCACTGGAAAAAAGAAGAGAGAGGGGGGATTTGATTCAGCTAATCAAGTTGGTAAAGCAAGGGGATACGGAGGGATTAAGTTTCAGCAAGGAACAAGGGGCCATGGGTATGAACTAAATAAGACACAGGTCAATCGGGATTTAAGGAAGTACTACTACTTCAATAGGGTAATTGACATATGGAATGCGTTGCCAGAAAATATAGTATATTCAAAGGGAGTGTTTGAGTTTAAGAGGCAATTGGATAGGCTGTGGGAATTGGGGAATTCATAATCATAGGACCAGCCTTGTTGGGCTTTGAGCCTGTAGCTGGTCGTCAGTCTTTGTATTTGTATTAATTTTTACATAAATTGCTCAAACTTCCTGAAAAACAATGTTTTTTGCGTAAAATTCCCATAAGCAGTCTATGATTTAGATTTTCCCTTTTTAATATATTTTTTGGTAGAGATTGTGAGGGAAAAGTGGAAGAGTGGCACGCCTAAGTTTTGTTCCCAAATAGTGGCACTCTTTCCAAAAAAGTTGGCCACCCCTGCTCTACCTTGATAACAAAAAGTGTTGTTCTTACTCACCTCAATTGTGACTAATGTGTAACTTTGTTTTGTACCTATTGTTTGTTTGATCAAGGTAATTAGAGGTTGTGAGTTCTAGGTTGTAGAGTTAAAAGTCAGTTTAGTTTTAATAGTTTAGTATCTGTAGTTAGTGAAGTGAATTGAGCCTGTGATGTCATCGCCTCTGATTGGTTAAAGCTTGTATGACATCACGTAGTCTTTTAGATAAAAGCCCAGTGTGTGGCTGGTTTTCCCCCTTCAGTTAGTTTTCTTTTAAGAGGTATTGTGGCGTCTATTTTCCTGCTAGCCAGGATGACACGTTTATTTAAAATGATGTTTACATTCTTGGGAGCTGCAGATTATCAGAAGTTTTTGTCCTAGTTTGGTCACATGTCAGTTTGTTTATGGTGTTCCTTTTGGAAATCAAATTTGTTCATAGCTGTTATTTAATATTTACAGTCCTTAATAAAGTTGATCTTTATTTTAAAACTCTGCTATTTTATTAGTCGACCTTTTTCATGACTCTATTTAGAGTTCAAGAGGTAATAAAAGCAGCGTTCGAAATTGGGGCGGTTTGCTGGTCCGGGACAACTAAAAAACGGCTCGGACCAGTGGAATCAGAAAATCACTGGTCCGCCGGACCAGTGTCTGTGGTGAAAAAATATCCCACCCTCCAGTTCTAGCAGCGTTTTTTTTTTCGCTAAAAGAGTTGGAGGATTGCATTTGGTGAAGCAAGTACATACTTTTGACAGAACCCGAAATGTGGCGATATGGGATAGGAGTGTCGCCGGCAAAAAAGAAAAATATTATTGAATATGTACTAATTTTTAACATTACTATTTGGTACTCACATTCAGTCCAAAAGTTACTTTAAAATAATATTTAAACCGGTCCTTTTTAATTTGTCGGACCAGTGATTTTTGTTTCGGACCAGTAAGATTGGCAAAGCACTGGTCCGCAGGACTAGTGGGTATTTTTCCCAATTTCTAACGCTGAATAAAAGTATGCTAAAAAAGAAAAGGATGCAAAACTCGGGTTAAAACAAAAAACAGGACCTACCTGCTGCGTGACCTCCATTGCCACTGACCTCAGAAAAGGTTGGTCCGTGGGGTAGAGGGCGCACGCGAACATCAGATCGTGCCACAGCAGCAGTCCCAGTCGGTCCGCCTCCTCGTAGAAGGCGTTCCCTTCGTAGGCCCCGCCCCCCCACACCCTCAGCACGTTCATGTTGGCCTCCCGCGCAGACTCCAGCAGGTGGGTGTAGAGGGCGGGGGTGGCACGTTCGAGGAAGCTGTCCGCCGGGATCCAGTTGGAGCCTTTGGCGAAGAACGGTTGACCGTTCACGCGGAAGTAGAAGCTCAGACCTAAAAGGGAGAGACGATTTTCTTGCGTGAGACGTTGTGACAATTTTATTTAAAATTACTAAGTTTTAAATATAAATCTTAAAACAGCAAGAAAAGGGCCCAGTGGAAAAAAGCAGTAGGGGAAAGGAGGGTAAGAGTACGCACAAAAATGATTTTGGTCTATAAAGTCCTGAATTTAAAAGCTAGAGCCTCTTTTCGAAAATCCATGAAAAATCACACTTTTAATTTTCCAGGATTTTACAAGAGCTAGTTTACAGCTTCTGAGGGATTGTAAGTAAAAAATTTAAAAAAAGCTTAATTTAAGCATTTATTCATCAATTGTAGCACATAACTCTCATGTGGTAAAGAGTAAGATGAATTATACAATTCTTGCTACAAAAATTCCACCTATCTTGTCTGTGCGTACTCTTAGACGCCAATGAATTAATTCTCTAAAAGTCCTTGAATCAACCATAAAATTCCCTGCAGTTAAAATCTAACAATGTCAAGTTGTTCAGAAGGAAGTATACCTCACATTAGTATTCACTTTGAAAGCAATCATTAGTTCTTTATTTACAAAAAAAATTAAGATTCATTCGCAGAAAAATTAAATGCTAACTCAAAGAAACCATATTTTACCTGATAAATAAAAAACAGAATGTATGAAAATAATAATGACAGTCATTTAAGATAGCTTATGATGCATGTATCCATACTTGCTCCCCTTTATATTGTTGACAACAGGGAAAAAAACCGCTGCGTACTCTTACCCTCCTTTCCCCTACTGAATTTATTTACAGAAAAGCGTATAAAAACATAAGGTTATCACACAAAGTATCTCGCTTATCAATCATAGCAACAAAAAGGTCAGGAGGGAGAGGACACACTAACTACCTTATAACACAAACTTGTATCAATAGGTAACATCATGCACTCCTCTTCTTTACTTGGAAGAGAAGCGCGGCACAGAATGGAATAGAACCATTAACCCTATCAATAAATCTTTAAGTACTCTTTGAAAATTTCCCCTCTTGAACTTATCAAATCAACTTGAAACTATGATATCTTGATGTAAACATTACCAATATACATCAATACTTTTTTTAGCCATGAATTATGCGTTCTTCCTAGTTTTTTAAACAATAGAAAATCACTGTTTGTGGTCTTCTTTTCCAGCCACCATTTTGAAAAAAAATAATGCCACCAGAACTACCAAAACCATATATTATATTCATAAATATACATAAATCAAAATATCATGTTAGAAATCACCTATTAGTACCAGTTTTTTAAAGAAAAAAAAATTTCAAACACGAAACTAGGTAAAAAGGATCAGAACTTTCCAGATGACCTTATATTATACCTTTCCCCATTTGACTAAAAAATTACAAATTTCACCCAAAAAAATTCAAAACTCTGAACTAGAATAAATTCACACAATAATAATACAATTATTAAAAACACATTAGGATCAAACACAATAATAATAGAAAAAGTTACTTTTTCTGCACACCTGGTCAAGTCTATCTAGTCTCAAGGGGGGAAAAGATTGCGCCTATCATGATGTCAAATGCAAATAAACAGTAAATTCTTAACCTCACCTGGGGAGTCTTCAACAGGCTCTTGGACGAGTTCAACTGTTCTAAAACCGATGGTGACAGATTTGGACGTCTTTTCCTTGTTGTTGGCAAACGTCACCACCAGCGAGTACAAGGGCTGATCACCCATTCCATTGGGCCACCACAGCTTCAGGTCCATCCCCTGATGAAAACGATCTCTCAGTTAGAATCATCTCAACTCAAGACCTTTAAACTGAGCGTTTAGCACAAAAATTGCATTTTGAGTATTGTTATTCTTTAAATTAATATACTACAGGGGTCTGTCTAGGTTTTTTAAGAGGAGCCTATTTTGTGAAAATTTAGGGCTAATTTGTAAAAAATTTTCTGTAAATTTGTGAACATTTGAGTGCAAAATCAACATAAAAACATGTACATAACTCTTGAACATTGAAAACAACATAAAATTTAGTCTAGAAAGGCTAAAAATTTAACTATTGAGATAATATAGCTTACTAAAGAACTTTCCTTCAAAAATGTATTTTGTGAAAGTACCTATTTATCAAATGATGAATTTGTGAAGGTACCTAAAAACCATACTAAAATTGCCAACTACGATTTAGCATTAAATGAAAAGATATGTGGCAAGTGCGAGCCACGGGTAGATACCGATCCGAAGGTCATACGACTCAAAAGTATACTCCGGAGTTATAATCGCTTCAGTCGGTATTTATAACCCATTTGAATTATCTGACTCTTATAGTGGTGAGTAAGCTCGCCACAAATAAATACAGCTGACTGTGCTTAATGTGATCACAGTTGTACAAGATCAGAATGAGATAACAATATCCGGTTGATAAAAATAAGCGACACAAGTTTTTGCATTGAAATCACTACTGTGTAGTCCACATTGAAGTATTTAAAGTGATTTTCAAGTATGTATTTTATCAACTTAAAACATTTTTAAAGATAAATATAAATGTATCAAATAACACTACTAAATTAATGACTCATGTATGGTTATGCATTGAAATTGGCCTTCAAATGGGAAAAAGGTGTTCAACCAAATTTTGATAACATTAAACGACACACTTTGCATTAAATAGGAGTGATCGGACCAGTCAATTTCAATAATATATTATATCAGATTGATAACAGTAACCATGATCACATTAAGAGGAGTTGACTGTACGATGTCAAAACACAATGGAAAATTCGAGCTTACTAATAGTTACGCAAAGCTCATTTAAGTTTTGCAAGAAACATTCTTGAAAATTGCCCCTATTGTCTGGTGCTATGAGTTTTCTTTTCATAATTAGTATAATGTGTGGTGGTATAAAAAGATAAAACACTAAGGTTTGCAAAACAGTTTGATTTTTGAAACACATTGCTTGTTGAATGAAAAATTTGAGCTTGTAAAAAACCATGAAACACAGAGCAAATTTTAGTTGACTGTTTCACATTCTTTCAAATTCAATTTGAAAGGTGTACTCATATTGATGATAATTTCTTTTTGTAATCCCACATATGAGCACTTAATGAGAAAGATCTGGAAATATATACACTGGCGGATCCAGGGGGGGGGCTAGGGGGCTTGAGCCCCCCCCAAAATGAAAAATTTTACACTATATAATATGGAATTTCATGCACCAAAATGAGTTAAAACCATGTTATTTTAAGGTCAAATTTTCAAAAATTTTCTGGGGGAGGACCCCCAGACCCCCTTGGTACTTGTAACTCTATTATTACAACTCTACTTTATATAAAGCTTTTCAAAAAGCAAAAATTCTACCATAAAATCTATGTCCGAAATTCGGATGAGGCGTACCAAAACGAGTTGAAAAAGTTGTTTTTTTTTTACTTAAATTTTGAAAAGTTTCTAGGGGAGGACCCCCAGACACCCTTAGTACTTGTAACTCTATTATTACAACTCTATTTTTCATTAAATTTGTTAAAACGCAAAAATTCTACCATAAAATCTATATTCGAAATTCGTATGAGGTGTACCAAAACAAGTAGAAAAAGTGGGTTTTTTTACTTAAATTTTCTAGGGGAGTACCCCTAGAGCCCCTTAGTACTTGTAACTCTATTATTACAACTTTGTTTTATATTAAGTTTGTAAAAACACAAAAATTCTACCATGAAATCTATATCCGAAATCGGATGAGGCGTACCAAAACAAAACGAAAAGTGGGGTTTTTTTACTTAAATTTCCAAAAAATTTCTGGGGGAGAACCCCCAGACCCCCCCTTTTAGTGGTTGGAGCTGGATAATTCACTACCTTTTCCATATTAAGATAATCAAGAAGATACAATTGGGTTCTTATGGAGAAACCCAATTGAAAATTCTTAGCCCCCCCCAAAACCAAATCCTGGATCCGCCACTGAATATATAGCTAGACTGAAAAGTATCCAACTATTTCCTTAAAAAAAGTCATTTGATTTGTGCGATGATCATATTTTGAGTCTTGCAATTCTTTAGTGCAATGAACAATGTTAAAAATTTAAAGTGTAGACTGTGAGTGTTAGAACAACATACAGATTCAATTTTAAAATTTAAGAAGAAAAAAAAAGAATGTACAGAAGTGATTATGAAGTATGTCAATCTAAGGTAAACTAAAAATTCCGTTAGAGTTCCTACTAAATATCGCCCGTTCTTTTGGATAGATTATATCCAAATATCAACAAAATTTCTCTGACTTTTATTAATAAACTGAATAGTTATTGATCTAATTAAACATTTTAATTCAGGAGTTTGAAATTATTTATGAATATTTCTACTTTTTATACTACTATAGAGCCGGGCAATATTTAGCGGGAACTCAAACGGAGTTGTACCAAACTTTTTTGAAAAGTTATTATTTCGAAAAAGTTCAATGGATGTATAGTAAACTAGTTAAATATTTCATTGAAGGCTGTTGACTTTTATTTACATACCTGCGGAATTTCCAGAGAGAAAACTTTCTTGGAAGAAAGATTTTTGTCAGGTTCGATGACAGTTTTTGAGATGGCAAGCTCAGTGCCATTCAAATAAATTCCAAAGACACCTTTGATCACATCAGAAGAAGCTGTTTCCATGAAGACAGTCACTGCTATACTCTTTACAGAGCCATCTAAAATGAACCAACAATAAATAAACTAAATATGAAGGTTTTCAGCAAAACCAAAAATGGGGCCTTTTAAATGTATTGATATGGCCTTATTAAAGGTATTTTTATTTCCAATTACTTTTTTTCAATTCAATACCATTTTATTTATAGACATACAAATATTTACAAATGAGCTATTTATACTTAGGAGATTAAAAATCCCATTAAAGTGGAAAAAAAATGTTTAAATTATAAGGATAAGGAATAAAATCAAAATTTCAGAAAATACAAGATATATAAAATAACTGATTGGCAAAGGTGTCAGTTGTACATAAATAAATAAACACCCAAAATTACTAAAAACAGAAATTACTTTGAAAGACCAAAGACATGTACAAAAAAAAAATTGTTCAAGAAGACAACACAAGGAAATATTAAGAAGCAGGTACATTTTCAGAGGTAAATAAAAATTGCTTTAACAGTTTTTTGGAAATAGTAACCCTTGGTGCTGTTTGAATAGCTAAGGGTAAACTATTAAATTTTTTAGGTGCTAGGTAAAAAAAACACATCAATATAAATTCAAAGTAACAGTATCAAAATAAAAAGAAACATCAGCAATCCCACTTGTAACTAACTTATTTTAATATGTGCAGTTTCTCAAATCTAAGATACTTTATTGTTTTTTTTAATCCCTAAATTGTGTATAGAATTGCATTGTAATATGCATTTACTGTTTTCTGTGTTTTGGTATCTAATAAAATCAATACAATTCAAAATTTGATTGAAACATTCAAAATTCAATCTTACCAGTTATATTGGAAACAACTACAATATCAGTAAGTATCACTGTATCAAATCCAATAATTTCAATGGGCTTCCTGAAAAAGAAGTAAAAACCTTTGATTATGTTGTGGATAAAAAGCAACACAAATGAATTAATTCACCAAATTTGTTTATCGCTTTAGAGGTACTATAAACATTTTTCTACCTAATTTTGTTGACTTTTGAAACCAAGTTAAGTGACACTTCTAGAATTTGGATACCCTGGATTAGCACACAACAAAGAAGGGGATAGGAAGGTCAGTGTTCATTTTTTTGAGAATGTTTTCTGACATGAGTATATATTCAAAAGAAAAAACTCCAGTGTAACAAGCCTCATTGGAAAAGGCCATGAGCTGAGCTATTACAGAACATGTAGTTAGCTGATAGTTATACCCAGGGATATTTTTAACTCCTCTGAGGGAGTATTTCACTCCTTGAAAATCCGAAATACTCTTTAAAAAAATAGCCAGGAGTATTTTCACTCTTTGAATTTTTCACAAAGGTTTAGCTTAAAAAATGCACTGCATGGCCCAAAGAAATCAACAAATAATATTTTTCTACTCAAAACACCAACTGATCTCAACGGAGACATTTTCGCCCGACATCTGGCCAAAGCAAATTGCCAAAAGCCAAGGCATCCTAATTATCATACTTTTTAATTGTGTTTTCATACAGACATAGTAATTTTTTTCATTTATTGTTCTGATGCTTAGGGTGTTTGATTGTGGTTTTTGTGTCTCTTTATATGTAGTTCATGCTATTTCCGTATTTCACTCCTCATAATTCAATTTCATTACTCCTAAAAAAAGTCAAGGAGTATTTTTACTCCTCCAAAAAAATCCTAGGAATAACACTGGTTATACCCTTGTTTCCTCAAGCAAACCTTGTCCTCATTTTATCGACCCCAGAGATATGAAAGGCTGAGCCTGCCTTGCCCAACCCAGGAACAGAACTAGGGCATGTGGGGGTTTTATACTGATGATTTAACAATGCACAATGTGGAACTTATTTAGCACAATGAAATTTTTATTTTAAACATTTTATATAACTTAATAATTTAATTTATTTTAGTTTTACTATTAATTAGGATAAAAATGTAAGCCATTATTTATTGGCTAATAAATACCTGAATAGTTGGTTAGAAAAATTAAGTATATAACATGATATTTAATTATATATTTAAACTAAAGACATACTTAATGTTCAACTTTTTTTAAAATTATTATATCAGAAAATGCAAACCGTTTTTGGAAATATGGGTAAAGCAATCTGCATAAGGAGAAGCAAACTTACACTACCCATAATGGGCATGGAACGGGAACTAAAAAAGCCAAATGTCAGAAGAATATTCAGGTGTCAGGGACTAATACAGGTTAATTTTGGTACTGACCTTCACAAAAAATTTACCAACAAAAATTGCACCTTCACAAAAATTATCATTAAATTATAAGAATTGCTTATATTTATTTGAGTATTTAAGTTGCTATAAAACTGAAGAAAAAAGTAATTTAAAGCTACTTTCATTAATTTTATATAGTTTTCATTAAAAATATTAATTATAAAAAATTTCACAAAAATTAAAAAGCTGTTACAATTTTTCATAAAAAATTAAAATGCCATGAAAATTTTTCACAAAAATGGGGGTTTAGCTTAAAATCCTGGATTGATCCCTAAATGTTATTTTATGGGAATGTTTTAAGCAACACAAGAAAAAGAGCTTCTAAGGAGAACTCCTCCCAAGCCACACTGGCCGCCACCAGTGGCGAAAGCAATAAAAAAGCCATAAAGATGGTTATCTAAGACAGGGTGTCTAATAGAACTGAGATAACCATCTTTATGGCTTTTTTATTGCTTTCGCCACTGGTGGCGGCCAGTGTGGCTTGTCTCTAAGGAGTGAGCAAATACTTCACTGCGACAAATTCAGAGAATAGGACTTGCCAGATGCCTTGCGTTGGGAAGGAAGGCCCCCAGTCCCAGCTGAAGGAGCTCTGGACTTTGCGAACAAAGTTGGGGTGGCACTCCCCATTCTGTACCGGAGGGGGGCAGGTGGGCGGAATAATGTACCGCAGGGCCTGAACCTCGTGCTTGAGCTTTGCGTATTCCACCGCGGACTGGAAAGCCACGCTGATGCTGTTGTTCGCCTGGAGTCAACAATGAATGTGTTAGGAAATAGACCAACTTTCTTTAAAGAACAATTATTGTTACATAGAGCATTTTCATTTTCAATCACATGACTTTACCTAACAACGCTCTTAGCAACGTTGTTTTGATCCTCCAGTGATGTCATGTGCGAATGCTTCTATTGGATGCTTCTATGTCCCACCCCTAACAACAGCCTTAGCCTTAGCAACGTTGTTTTTGTCCTCCAAGTGACGTCATGTGCGAATGCTCTATTGCAAGAACTATTTAACCAACTTCCCTAAAGATAACTTTTATAATTTCTTTTTGTAAACCAACTTTTTAGAAAGGACATTGTTTTACTTATTTTTTTTTAGATATTTTTTTTTCAGATTATTTTAAGTTGGCAAAAGTTAATTATTTGTTTTTGTTGATAATTTGACATTCATGAAGTCAGCTTGTTAATATTTTAGAGATAAGTTAGAAATGAGTTTCGAGTTTTTTAAAGTGTAAATAGATTGTAAATAAATGTAATTTTTATTTACTTGCGTCTATGATTCAGTAGAGTAGTGACAAAAGGTTTTAGCTGCTACAGAATGCACTGTGGGTTTTTCCAGGGCAAATCAATACACTTAATGGTATCACATCTCTAGATTTTATTTTGGTACATGTTCTATGCTCTATTATTTATATGGACTCGAAAAATCACCAACTTTTATGGAAAAAATGCGAATAAAGATGGGTTAAGTGGTTAAAAACAGGCCAATATGAGTTCTTTAAATGGACAATTACTCCCAAATTTTTTAAAAATCTTAATGTGTTCAGTATGGCTTAAAACCTCCAGAGAACATTTTAATATACCTTTCAAAGCGCTAAAATTTAAGTTATTTTCAATTAAAAACAGCTTTCTTTTCGATCTGAGCTGAAACAAATTGTGACGTCACGCGTGCCTTGTTTACAATCATTCTGCTTTGAAAGGCATTGCACTCTAGTTTTTACCACGTTTTTATTAGGTCGCTTTGTTGTCTGTCTGTCTGTCTACCTGTCTGTCTGTCTGTTCGGGTGGAATTTAGAAATTGATTTTGAACTAACTTCCCGATGAGGTGGAGACTTGAAATTTTGAACACAGTTCAGAACTGGATGACAATGCGATATTATCTCGTTGTTTCGGTTAAATTTGCTTCCCCTGAACCCCCAGGGGGGCTTATTTAGAAATATATTTTCCCGATGAGGTAGAGACTTGAAATTTGGAACACAGTTCAGAACTGGATGACAATGCGATATTATCTCGTTGTTTCAGTTAAATTTGCTTCCCCTGAACCCCCAGGGGGGACTCATTTAGAAATCGATTTTGAACTAACTTCCCGATGAGGTGGAGACTTGAAATTTTGTACACAGAACTAAAAAGCAGAAAATAATTTATTAAATAAAAAAAAAAACTTTTTAAAAACCACGTTTTTAAATGCACTAAAAAGTATAAAATAATTTGCTTCTAACTCCTTGTAAAACGAAAAACGTGGGGCTCATGCAATAATATTTACAGCTACTACTCTATTGGCCCCTCTAATAAAAAATAAGAAGCATAAAGAGTACCGAGAGAAGCTGTTGAATTAAATACCTAATGCATGAGCCCCACGTTTTTCATTTTACAAGTTTTTGTTTTGTTTTTACAGCCTAGTGTTTCCCACGTTTCTGGGAGGCACTTTTACAGTCAGCTTTTCTGTAATGAAATATCTTATAATTAACTAAAAAACAATTTCTAGGAAAAGACAAGCATATTTTCGGATTCAGGAAAGAATTTTCAATAAGTTAAAATTGAAGTTTATGATATTTAAGAAATGGTGTAAAACTCCATTGTTCTAGCAACTCTCCTAACAGATGAAATTGGCATTAATTGAAAGTATTTTTACTGTTCTAGAGTGCGACATTTTGTAGCGCATTGAAAACAACCTGTTTACAAAACAAAATTATAAGTTTATAACCTTAAGGAAAACATCACTTTGAAAATTGATTTCAGAAGCCCTGCTGCCATACCTTCAATACTCCCTTGACATCAAACATGTACCTGACAAACATGTTGTCGGATGACCCGACGAATTTCCCGTTGACCCTCACATTGCTAATGGTGTCCAGGCCATGGGCCACCAAGACCACTCTCTCCTTTTGCAGAAGGTGACAGTCGTCTGAAACATACATGAGAATGTCAGTTTAAAAAAGGGAAGAAGTCCAAAAACCAAGTTTGAAAATTAGAAACTTATTACTTTACGAATACTTTTTACGATATCTTTAGGCTTACCATACGTCCGGGGTTTTTAGAGCTGTCCGGGAAATGTCCTGGGTCGCAAAAATGTCCAGGGTTTCATATATTTAAGATTTGCAAGACATTTTTATAAAGACATTCTGACTAAAATGCTTGAAATTGCATTATTTTACTTATTAAGAACTTTATTTCATCACAAAATTTACATAAAAATACGTCAAACAAACAATTTTTGAAAAAAATTCTGTCAAATAAAAGTACAAGTTAGAAATGAAATAAACTTTAATTTTTCTGTTCAATGTTTTTAGTTTGAATGCTTTATACTTAGTTTTTAATCTTTGATGAATAGATATGGTACTTACTATGTAATTTCAAAAATATGTCCTGGGTTGGAACCAAGAAAACATGGTAAGTCTAGATATCTTATTACTAACTACATTAAAGTGAATGCTTGTAGTGAAACCAGTTAAATATTTCATGTTTTGAAACTAAATGCTATATATGTATGTAAAGGGTAATGTGATAAATACTCATTGATAAATGTCATTGAATTTATCACTTTGCCCATAATACAACCACCAAATTTTCAGGATTCCCACTCAATTTCATAAATCAAATTCCTTGACTTTTCCAGGTCAATTTTGAAGATTTTTTGGTAAAAAAAACTAGCAATTCATGGCATGTTTCGTATATTTCTTCCTCTTTTGAACATATATTTTTAATATTAAATGGTCTATTTTTTTCACTTTCTAGAGCCAAAATTGACGCACAAACATTAGAGATAAAATGTTCTATATTATTTATGTTGAGGAATGTTAAAATCCTGATTCATTGCAAACAAACTAGTACTAAATTTATCAGATATAACCTCATTTAGTTGCAGTGGACTTTCCTGAATCACCCAAATTAAAGGTGAAACCTCATCTACCAACACAGACTCTTTATCAAAGCATTTCCCCACATGTGCTTGGATAAGAATTATCTTATCTGATTATGTGCATTAGGCAAGTCTCAATACCCTATTGACAAAAATATTATAACATTGTTGCTGACAGGTAGTGTTCAACACTAGTTAACTAGAACTAGTTGCAACTAGTAGTTAACTACCTATCAATAAATAGTTTACTTTTGGCTTAAACTTGTTCAACTATTAGTTGAACTACTTTTTTTAATTGATTGATCAATAATATAATTTTAATGTTACAAAATACGTAATAGTACAGTCAATACAAACTCCTGCACATGCTTCAACTATCGTGGAAACAACCACCTCGTTAGGAAAATCATACTTTTGTATTCGGAAATATACATAATCTTATAAAAAAAAACTATAAACAATGAGTTTACTTTAGAAATTCTGGGAGTAGAAACTATAACAGTAGGACCTTTTTTTTACCTCAGCACACTCACCCGTAAATTTTCGGACAAAAGTCCAGTTTTCCAAACCGATCCACCGATAGGCAACATCGTTGCTCCCAAAGTAGGGGTCCTCTATCAATCTATTCGCCAGAAGATCTGTGTGAATGCTTCCAGGGACTTTGGCTTTCATAACAATGCCTGCAAGGAATGATAACGAGTGAGAGTTAGAGTATCTATAAAGGTTTTATCAAGTTCCGTTTTACGCCTGAAAAAAAAATGTTCCAAAAAACTTTCATACTGATAGTTGGGTACATCCCAGACATTCAATTTGTATCATTACTAGGAAAAACCGAAAAAAAAAAATTCAACCAGTACAGTTGACTCCACTCAATGTGATCACTTTTGTCCAAGAGTAGAATGATAACAATAAGCAAAGCGATTTACACACATTTATTAACATTTTATTGCGAAGCACATTTAATCTGTATTTGATTCTTGGCTATTCTGGAGTCGTAAAAAAGATAAAAAGAAACTCTTTTTCATCATTTAAGAAACAAGATTTGAAATCTTACCCTATGGGTTGGTGAAAAAGAAGAAAACACTGCTCACTTGTAGACATGATAACAAGATGGAAAAATATATTTAGCCATAAACACATAGTAGTAGAACAAGATAAGCCATAATTCCATACTTATGCCAAGTTGGTGAATTTGATGCAGATTAGGAATTGCCAAAGTACTTGAAGGGTTATCAAATTAAAAGCCATCAAGCAAACATTGTACATTGTATAGTATTAATTAAATTATTCTATTGATTGTCAAATTCAATGCAACTTATCAATTGATATATAAATTGTGAAGCAGGTGTTTTACCTAAAGTTTCAGAAAGTTCAACTATAATAAAACAGTTCCAACTATCTTAACAGTGTTTAGTAAGAAATTTAAAAACGAAATATAAATAAATGAATGTTTAAGGCTACAAAAAATTTAAACTACTTAACATGAATAAAATACCAAATCTGGCTAACACCCTATTATTTTTTGACAGATTTACGTTTAAAATTCCAAAATTCACAACTTACTCGAATTTGAGTTCAATGCAACCCATGTTCCAGAAAGAGGCAATACGGAAGCGGAACGTAAGACAGCGAAATCTTTTGCTTGAGCAAAGCTAAAAGCTGTTAATAGGTTCAAAAGGATTGAAACGAAACGTATGTTCGTTCTAAACATTTTCAAGCAACATAGAAATCAGATAACACCAAATAGGAAAGTCGAATCTTAACACAACTCAAAACAAAACGAAACGTTATCAGTGGCAGATTGTTTATTTACTATATCTGTAGAACTTATTTCTACACAGCTTGCGTCATTTTTACCTCAGTTGCTCATAATTTAATCACAGAGTATTTAATTTAACTGTGGAAATAAAGCCTGTATTTTACAAACAATTTTAAATTCTTAAAATCTCTCCGTGATAACCAATTTAAGTTTTATTTCATGCCACAAAAAAAAAATTATTGCGTTTAAAAGTCTTGTGTAATAGTGCATTTTCAATCACATGACTCTGCCTAACAACGGCCTTAGCAACGTTGTTTTATTCCTCCAGTGACATCATTTGTGAATGCTGCTATTGGATACTTCTATGTCCCGCCCCTAACAACAGCCTTAATCGATCATTAAAACAGTGATTTCTCCCTTAAAAACAGGTTGAAATTAATTGAAAACGGGTTCAATTGAAAAAGAAGGGTTCATTTACATTTTGCAAGGCATTTTTTGTAAAAATTTCCCCCATAACAGCATGTTTTACTTTATCATTGTACTGAATACTAGTTGTACATTTTGTCCATAGATAGCAGCACCACGGAACATTTCGCTCAATTCAGCGGTGCCTAAAAATTATCCTGCTGCCATCTAGCAAACAGCTTGAAAAACGTTTATTGAGACGATAGCAGTATGAAAAGTTTAAAGATAAATAATGTTTTAAAGAGAAAGCTGAGGAAATTTTTTAAGAGCCGAGAAAATTACTAAGAACAGGCTGATTCATCAGAATGTATTTAACTAGCAAGAAATTACATTAAGAACACATAATTAACAAAATATTTTTTTTTAATTTAAAATTTTAATAAATTTAAATATTACAATATAGGCTTGTAATATATGTTTACAGGTTGATTTTTAATCCTATCCCATAAAAATTTTAATTAGTCAATAAAAATTGAAATAGACTTAAAAATTTTAAAAAAAAATCTTAATTAAGCCAAACTGTTCTCAACACCTGGAACAAATTGCAATAAACTCTGACTATGGAATATTTAATTTTTGAATTTTTAAAAAAGAAACATGGCATTCTGGAACAAAAATATTTAATTTTTTTTTAGAGATTTTTTTTTCCTTCACAATAAATAATGGAAGTCTAAAAAAGTTAACTTCCTTAACTTGTTAAAATTTTCAAATTTTAGTAGGTTAATCGTATTTAGTTAATTTCTAAATGTGAAAACCGTTGAATTTATCTCTTTTTGGTGTTTTAGTTAGTTTTTTAAGGGGGGGTTAATTTTTTCAGATTAACTAAATTATTAGTCAGAATTAGCTCATTCATTTAACACCACTTTGCGATTCGGCATTCAATTTATAAACCTTTTTTTTTATTGCCCGATTTAAACAACACTTCATTTAAGCATTTGGAACTTTCTCTGCATTTCTTGCCTCGTATGGTTACATTTGGCGTTTTAAAATTGATGATTTTTAAGAATTTTTTACTCCTTTCCTAGAGAAATTCGGCAGCTAAATTTTTCACAGTAAGTGTTTTTAGTCATTTTCTTTTGCCTGTAATATTTTCGTCCATTTCTGTGAGTTTAACCTGAGAACGTTTCCTTGTTAGAATTTCAGAAAGCTATTTGAAATCTGAAACATGAGCAATTTGAAAATGTCTGTATGAGTTTTTATGGTATAAATGAATTACCACTTTTTTCAAAAAATATCTATATTCCTTTTTATTGACATTTCTTTACAAAGATAATATTTACACACAAGTACCAGAGAAAAAGATAAGTTCTGTTCTTTTCTTGTGTAAAAATAATGAACCTTCATTTTGAAAGCTGTGTTACTGGGGAAACATGTAAAGGAAGAACAAAATCCACGTGAATCACATAAATGGCTGGCAATATTTCATTGGGTCCATCAACCAGCATTACAAAAGTCTTCTAATTATTAGGGGACATTCATAAATTACGTGAGGTCAAAAAGGGGGGAGGGGTTTGGAAAAATCTCACCAAGGGGGGAGGGGGGGGTCGATTAAAATCCCACGTCAACTTTTTAAGTTAGAAATTATACGATTTTCTGTGTTTTTTAAGTATGAGAAAGGAAAATCATTTTTAAAAAGTTGTAGGTAAATCTCACGTGGGGGGAGGGGGCCAGATTTTGGAAAAACACCTCACGTAATATATGGATGTCCCCTTACCGAGCGGGAGAAGGATAGAAAAAATCATCATATCAAATTCGAAAATTCAACAGGTTATTTCTCAGATAGCTAGGCTCAGGAACCAATTTAAGGGGTTAGGCAGTTGTAATGTGTCAATGGCCGTTGGGAGTTCATAGTTCTCTGCCAACCGGTCTCTGATGAGGCAGCGAGTCCGGTGGCTCAAAGATAGAGGAGCCAAAACTGAGGGACGCATCCCACACTCCTCGTAAAAGACGCACAGTTCTTTTACGTCCCGGGGGGAGTGGCGAAGCGCCTTCTGTAGGTGCTTTCGGACGATTCTAGAGGGGAGAGCCGGAAGGGGCAGAGTTCGGGCTACTTTGTGGAACACCTGCAGGAATCCAGGGATATCGGTTAGATTGCCGCACAGTTCGTAGCTTCTGACGAGGAACCACAGTAGGGGACGGTTGGGGACGTACTTCCTATTGCTGTATTTCGTGAATGCATACGTCAGGGGAGTGTTACTGCAAAAAAAATAAAGAGGTCAATTAGTACTGAGAGTTTACTACGCTTTACTTACGTACTTTTAGAGTTTAAAACGCAAAACTTTGATAAATTCTGCCAAAGAATAGAGAAATGCACTGAGATGGTCTGTATAATCACTATACAAAATGTATAGATTCTTATGTATATGGAAATACACAAAATTAAAAAAAAAACAATAAATAAAAAAACACAAATATAAACATTTCCAAATTGCTTTGAAAATTAGCAAAAATTATAAGTTCAGAATCACCAATAAGCTATTTTAAAATTGCGTTCCATTGCTAAATTTGAAGGTCAGAGATGTTCCAATAGTTTAATTTATCATTGTACTCAATACTAGTTGTACATTTGCACATAGATGGCAGCACGACCGAATGTTTCGCTCCATTCAGTGGTGCGTTAAGAACATGGTGCTGCCATCTAGCAAATAGATTGAAAAACTTTTGTTGAGAGGATTTTTCAAAGAGAAAACTGGGGAAATTTTTTAGGAGCAGAGAAGTTTACTAAGAACAGGCTGTGATTCAAAATTTGAGAACTTTAAGTACAACTTTAAGCACTGAGAGGGACGTTTTATAATTAATACCTGCTGGTAGTATGCAAAAAAGACACGTAGTCCTTAATTCTTTCTGTTTCCACTTATAATATCCACTTATTCTTAATGTTCATTTTTCATTTTATTAAACTACATAATTCAGCACTGAAAGATAGCCTATAAGCAACCCTCCCGCTATGAGTTCGGCGGTAGGGCTACGGTGTAAGGGTTGGCGACTTTTCAATCCACTTTTTGGTCAATTTTAGCTATACCTATTTTCAGAGATATTTTTAACTCCTCAGAGGGAGTATTTCACTCCTTGAAAATCGGAAATACTCCTTCAAAAATTAGGGAGGAGTATTTTCACTCCTTGAGTTTTACCAAAGGTTTAGCTTAAAAAATGCACTGTGCCCCACCAAAATCAACAAATCCGAACAAGAGAACTTCCGAAGAAAGAAAGAAGGGTTCGTGACGTCATCCTTATCCCTTAATGTAAAATAAATTGTTTCATTTATAATGTTTAATATTTTCTATTAATACTTAACGTATGCTATAATTGTTAAAACCGAAATTTCATTTTATTCATAAAAAAGTAAGCGTTTTTAATAGAAAATTTGTCTAATGTATATGTAGTTTATGCTATTTCCGTATTTCACTCCTCATAATTGAATTTCACTCCTCCTAAAAAAGTCAAGGAGTATTTTTACTCCTCCAAAAAAATCCTAGAAATAACACTGCCTATTTTACCCGTAGACTTGAGATGGTCATGCCGCACGGACACCGACACCCTCCCGCTATGAGTTCGGCGGTAGGCTACGGTGCAAGGGTCGGCGACTTATTTCGACGCTCCTTACCCTCACCCTCTCTCTCCCTAATTCTTCCCTGGAACCATGGGGGGGGGGCACTTTCGACCGATTTTTAGTATTGTTTTCATTGAGGTCATTCCCAAGAAGTGAAAAACGGTGAGTTGCAAAGTTTTACCAAGGGACTATGAAGGGAATACAGAGATAGGTGTACTCAAACACTATTACAATGAATAGGTCCTTTCGCTGGGTTTCGGGGTTGACAATAGGGAAAGGGGGACACCTGTGGATCTCTGGGACACGTCTGTTTACATTCCCAGTCGTAAAGGGGCATTGAAAAGCTGAAGGAATTTCTTGCAGCAACTCATCGGCCAACAATTTTTATAACAACGTGTGTGGTGTGTAGGACTTCAATAACCACGCGTTTATTAAAATGGATAATAAACAGTAAAACTAGTTAGCTCATCAACGAAAGAAAAGTTCCATTATTAAGTGTAACTTTTGAAAGAAATAAACATGTAAAATAATAATTACTTTTAGCATAGACAAATACTCTTACATTACCACATAAATATTAACAAAAAATAGTTGAAACGAGTATATGAATACTTACGAATAAAAGTTAGGGGTAGGTAGCCCTAAATGAAGGGTAAAGCCGTAGTCCAATAAGAGCGAGAGCAGGTCGCAGCGTCCGTCTTGAATGTACCCCATCACCACGATTTCCGTGAACAGTTCGTCTCGGCCGTGGCGGGCACCCCAGAAATCGAAGCGCGTTGCATTGGCGACCCGTAGCATAAACTCCAAATGTCGGGCGTCCGGGACCATCTCGAACAAACTGAGTCTGGAGACGGGCGAGAAGCAAAAGTACTGCCAGAACGTCTTCATCAGCTGTTCGGACTTGGTCTCGTGAATGCCCTTAAGAATGTGAGGATAAACGACCTCAAAGACCCCATCGAAACACGGGGAAATTTGACGTTCCGTGAGATTTTCCACAAATTGCTGGAAGCCGCAGAGTGAAGCTAAATTCAGGAGACGTGCCGCCGATTCACCCGACGTCAGGGAGGTCTCGTCGAGGATCCATAGAACAAAATCGCGAAAAAAACGCACACTGGTCAAGTCTCTCTCGCTGTGAGCCGTCGCGGCGTAGTGACAAAACGACAGGTGGTCGGAATTGTCGTAGCGGCGACCGCCGACTGTGATATCATCTGGATGGAACCGCTTGGGGGGGTGATCGCGGAAATGCAGTGTGAGCACGCTGCCGAATTCGACGTCTCTACGTGGAAAGACGCGTTCGTAGTGCTTCGCAAACAGCACTCTGTCAGGGACTGCCAAGTCCAAGTAGTAAAAGGGGGTTCTGGTGGTGATCCAGAACTCTTCCTTGACGAGGCAGCTTTGCCTATGTGCTAGTAGGTTTCTGGAAGAAATTTGAAAGCCAACCATGTTGGTTACTGATTCAGGATTCCACATGGTAAAATCCAACGCCGGAAAAGCAACGTGGTTCTCACGGAGGCACACACACAACACAGTTCGACCACTGCACTGAACTGACCCCCGAGATAAAAACAACCCCTCTGAAAAGGCGTGTCTTCAGGGTAGGGTTCCCAGATTGGCGACCGAATCGGAGCATTCAAGGCGGAGGGAAAAGAAAGGGAAAAAAGAAAGAAAAGGCGTAAAAAGGGGAAAGTAGATTCTGAAAGACCAGAAGTCTTCCGGTCATTTAAAATATTACTTTTTCTTCTTTTTACCCTTTTCTCTCTCCCTTTTCCCTTCCTGGCGCCTTTTTTTTAAGCCCATCACATCAGGGGGTCACTTTTCCCAGATTGTTCAAACGTTTTCATTCGTTAATCGTTTGTGCTGATCAAAAATTAGTTACTTATCCAACTAAGGTAGTGGGGATCCTCAAAAAGTGTCATCCCCTTGGAGCCGCCACTGGAGTCGGAGAATGTACGTTTCGAGGTTTTCGAAATCAAATTGAGTCTCCATTATAAAATAAACTTATTCTTGAAGAGCTTCTTAACTTGTGTGAATTGAGTTATTTTATAACATGTCGGGGGCCCCCAAATGGGTCTTTTGCCCTGGGCCCCTAAACTTGTAAGTCGGGCCCTGTCTTTATCTCGAATAATCCCCGTTACTATTATCCGTTACTGGCCGTTACTGTACTGGTAACAGTTCTTGATTTATAAGAATTTGAAGTCTAAAAATTTTGATTTTTTCATGGCAATTCCAACTGTAATGGTGAGTTGGCGAAGAAAACTCGAGAAAATTTCGCCGAACATTCACTGCTTGGCAACGGAAAGTCATGTTCATTCGCGCACCACCTTGCCTATTGACCCCTCAGTAGGGGGCGGGCAGATGAATGAGAAAGATAAGAACTCGCGGCGATTCCGAGAAGTACTCCACGACCCCTTTTTAAAACGGGGAGATATCTATTGGGTACGGTCAGCCAGAAAACCTATGGTATCGCTATCGCTTCAAAAAATGTGCCCTATCTCCCCATTCATGACCCCTCCAACAATAGTGAAGGAGTCCGAAGTCACCCCCCAGTCAATTAGCAGACACCCGATAGTGACTTCTCGCTCCTCCCCGAGGGCTGTCTTTTGTTGGAGGGACCATTGAAGGGGTTGATTGCGGTTTTCCTATTGTCCGATAAAAAGATACTGCAGATTTTTTGAACAGATACCATACTGATTTTCTTGCTGACCGCAGCCTTAAGTATTCAAAATTTTATCTTTCAACCTATTCTAAATTTTGGAAAGAGGCCTACCTACCTCGAAAGTCGTATAAGGGAATGTTTTTTTTATCCTCGTATTTTCCTACCTTTTTATAAGCTTAAATGGTATTATAACATTGGTTCGAGAAACAATCCTAAGTTAAAGTTTTCCGGAAAGAAACAAAATTATTTTATTCAGATTGTTCAGAAATTTTTTATATTAAAGAATTATATAAAATGCTCTAACCACGGAAAGACTTTAAAAAACCCAGATTATTTAAGATTAAAAACTTTACTCCAATCACTTTTTACATCATTCTGAAATTGATTGGGAAAGTTTAAAAGAATTTTTTTAAAATTTATTTTTGAGTTTAAAACGCTAAACTTTGATAAATGTTGCCAAAGAACAGAGAAATGCATTGAGATGGTCTGTAAAACTCACTATAAAATGTAGTTTCTTATGTATATGGAAATACACAAAATTAAAAAAAACAATAAATAAAATAACACTAATAAATAAAAATAAACCCTTTCAAATTGCTTTGAAAATTAGTAAATATTATAAGTTTAGAATCACCAATACATTATTTTAAAATTGCGTTCCATTGCTAAATTTGAAGGTCGGAGATGTTCCAATAGTTTAATTTATTATTGTACTCAATACTAGTTGTAAATTTTGCACATAGATGGCAGCACGACCGAACCTTTCGCTTCATTTAGCGGTGTCTTTAAAACATGGTGCTGACATCTAGCAAATAGATTGAAAAACCTTTGTTGAGAGCATTTTTCAAAGAGAAAACTGAGGAAATTTTTTAAGAGCAGAGAAGTTTACTAAGAACAGGCTGATTCAAAATTTGAGGAGATCTTCAAAACCAAATTTAAGTACAAAAACTTGACAATGTCAGTTTTAATGAAGGAGGTAAAACATGAGCATTGGCACTAATATTTTATTATAACCCCCCACTATATAATTATTTTAATCACCCCATAGTTCTGTAGTAGGGTGACACCCTGTTTAATATTTTCTTTCATTTAATAATTAAAAAACAATTTGTAGAGATGAAAACTCCAATACTTCTTTGGTTAGAATTTAACCCCTGGAAGTACGATATGTTTATTAGCAACTGTTCAACGCTCAACGCTTTCCTTTGGGATGTTCAGAACCATTCTATTGTTTCTTGATTTATGTTTCAAACTAATAATGTATTAAAAATATACACAGGACTGAAAATAAATGAATCGTCAGTTAGAAGAAGGGAATAAGTCAAAAACGAAGTTTTGAGAAAATCGGAAAAAACTGTATAAGTAATGGAATTTTTATCCTATAGCCACCAAATTTTTACAGGAAATTCATGACGCTATTAAGAATACAGAACAATCGTGGAAAAAAATTATAAGTGTGTTTAAAAATGTTTTACAGTTAAAAAAAAAAGATAATGGACTCATTTCTTTCTTCAACCTTATGAAATTTCAGCTGAACAAAAATCTTAAAAAACACTTAAATTGACGTATAAATTACATTTCTGCTTAGTTCACATAGCACAAAAGTGAGAAATAGAAAGACTAAGACAAATAAAATTCAAAATTATTATGAAACTGAGTCATGAAGGCAGAATAAATGGAGTAAGTGAATATGTGAATGATGGAGTCAAACATTCCCTGTGTAAAAAAACGTTAAAAACACTCTTAAATTAAAAGCAAATTTTATTTCGGCTTAGTTTACAGCACAACAAAGAATAAGAAAAGAAAGACAAATTAACTTTATTTCCAAATTAAACTAGAAAATACAATGAATGGACATTGATTTCGCAAATTCAATTGGCTATATCTCCCTATATGATGCGGGGATCATTGCATAGGGTGCTGAGGAATAATTTTGGGCCCCTCCACGAAATAAATTTCTATAAACGCCTCTGCCATGGGCAGTGTTATACCTAGGATTTTTTTGGAGGAGTAAAAATACTCCTTGACTTTTTTAGGAGGAGTGAAATTCAATTGTGAGGAGTGAAATACGGAAATAGCATTAACTATTAACTACACATACAGACACAAATTTTCTATTAAAAACGCTTACTTTTTTATAGATAACTAGGGGGCCTGCCCCCTGCTCGCTATCGCTCACCAACCCCCGTAACTGCTTCGCAGTTCTTTTCAGATCGCTTCGCGATCTTAGCGAGCAGAGCTCGCTTGTTCATCTCAACAATCCAGCCTAATCCTCTTCTCGACTTAATTAAGCCTCTTGTAATACCGAAAATACCTCTCTCTTGTTTATAAATAATTTAATTCGTATCATTCCCCTAAATTAACAACAAAAATGTTGCTGAAATATATTCCTTTTTTAGCTTATCAATAGTTTAATCAAAATGTTAAAAAAATATCCAGCAAGTCTACTAATAATCATAAACAATTTTGTAGAAAAAACATTGTTGAAAATAAAAGAAACTTGGCTGTTTCTCTAGTGAACGGCCACAGAAAGAGAAGAAAAAATTAAAACTTTGAATCTTAATAACTCCAAAACTAATTAGAATTTTTTGAAAAACAAAACGCCAATATTTTTATAAAAAATAATTGTATGTGTGTTTAAAATATCATAGTTCTACTGTGATTAGTTTTTCTTTTATAACGAAAAAACCGAAAATCCGTCAAAAATTTCGAAACTTTAAAACTTTTTTACTCCAAAACTAATTCGAAATTCGAAAAAAGGGTGACGAGGTGCAAAACTTCACATCTAAGAGAATGCGGCTGCAAAAAATCATATTTCTGCTGCGAATAGATTTTGCTGGGGGCGAACTCGCAGCAGAAAAAAATAATTTTCGACTTTGACATAAAATAATTCCAGAACTAATTATCTCATTAATTAGTTATTGGAACGAAAAGGACCCTCATACATTTGTCTACAAATGGTCAAAATTTCAATAATTTCCGTTTCATAGTTTTTGCATAGTGACAGTTCAAAATTGTCAAAGTGAAGATTTTCTAATTCAAAGTGAAGGCAGCGGCGGCGGCAGCGGCGGCGGCGGCGACTGTTACTTTTTTTTAATATAGAGAGAAATGAAATTGAAAAAAAAATGAGGATGCTTTTTTGGGTTGTAACAATTATAGCATATGATAAGTATTAATAGAAAATCGCGAGCTTCCTTTGAGAGGGTTCCAACTCGAAAGACGGCCCGATCCAGTTTACCGCAGGCTTTGGCGAGCTTCCTGCTTTCGCTTGCTCTTCACCGCCAGATGCGGCACCTCAACCTGTTTGGTTACTTGGCGGTGCAATCTTGGCGGATTCATGAGCGATAAGTAGCGAATTTAGGAATCAATTTTACAGTCACACTCCGCTCCTATTTTGTGAGCTAGTTTGAGGCTATATTGAGGAATGTTCAATGCTCTTGTTTGTTAACGAAAGTAGCGCTTTAGAACCTTTTCCCGTCGAATTTTTCATGGTATTTTTTAATCAGGGTTTTTTTTAATGTTGTTTCTTTACATTTTACAAGGTCAGTAAAGAAAAAATTGGTTCCGTGAAAAGAATATATTACACAAAATATTTTTGCTTAAAAATTTATGTATCTTCACAATATTTTTTTTACTTTAAAAACAAATCCTTATTGTGGTTTTCTTTCAATTCTACTGTTAGTCATTATAAATTTTTCAAAATCGTTCTGCAAAATGGTTCTATAGAATTATATTTACTAAACCTAAACACAGATAATATATTAAATATACTCCTTTACGCATCCTAATAAAAAAAAATTCCGACCAATTATCTCTTTTAGGGAATTTGTGATGAGAAATTTTAAACACTTCTTTTACTGTCCCAAGGTGCCCCACTAGTATAGCCCTCCTTGGAGCACTTTCAATAATAGCACAAAAATTATAAATTTTATATGGAAAAACACAAAATTACACTAATTAATTCAAAACTATGTTTAGTGATCTTAAATTAGACATCAAGCATATTTTACATTATTTTTTTTTTACCAATTTCCTCATTTTTGTCATGTTTTTATTAGTATCTTACAAAAAAAGAACGACCTTCAATAAATATTATACTGAGATATAATTATCATATTTAAGATATATTGTAAAATAATGCAATCTGGAGCATAAATAAGGGTGTTATTTTTAAAAATCCTCAAAATAAATCTTAATGTCTCATAATTTATATATTTTTCATATTATACATGTAAAACAATCCCGTAAAATTTACGGTTTTAAACTGGCAGCTGGGTTGGTTGTGCAAAACCGTAAAAATTACAAAGTGAATCCGTAAAAATGACGGCGTTTTACCATTTTACAAGGTAAAACATCGTTGTTCTTACGGATTTACTTCGTAAAATTTTTACTGTTTTCCACAACCCAGCTGCCAATTTAAAACCGTAAATTTTAAGGGGTTTTTTACAATGTAAAAGTAATGAAAATTATATGTAGAAAATTTTAATCCTCTCCCATAAGTAACATTAAATTTTCAACTATTTTAACTGAGCAAGTAAGTCTGTAAGTCTATAATTATTATGCGTTGCGTCTCTTAATTTTCAGGTATTTTTAGTTTCATTAGAAAATTTTAAAATATCAAATCCCGACCAAGGCAAATATTGCGACAACATGTTCTTGAAACTAGAGAGCCTACTTGAAACCACAGGCCCCTCTCCCCCTCTACAAATAAGCGGACAAAAGAGGCCACAAATCACTCACGACAGATGCTACCTCCCACTGATAACGTTTTTGGACAGTGGACTCTTCCCACCTCCTGCCTTTCCCGCATGGCGACGGTCGCTTCTTGTGGAAGGCTAAACAAAATCGGGAATATATTTTTTTAATGGTAACAACTCATGCAAAAAACACAATTCTCAAACATCAATTTTGCGAATGAACACCCCTTGGCGCACCCCCCTTAGCACGGTTATATGCCCCACTCCCCCCTAATACATGCAAAATAAATAGAAAACGAAAACATTATAATTTTTACGTATAAAGAATTTTGTTCAGATCTTTAACATAAAAATGGTGTATATTCTGATGAATATTGACTACTGAACAAAAACTGCAGTTTTATTTCTGCAGACCAAGTGTTTCAATTCCCTTCTAATCTAATATTCGATACCCACTAAAATGTTCGTCATTTTTTTTCTTTTCATGGATTTTGAATTCACTTGAATATTTATAGTAGTTGAAAGTATTGTTAATTTAGTGCTGACCGTTAAATATCACGTCTTTCATTACAATTTATACTCTCAGCTCAGCCACTGGCGTCGTTTACGGGGGGGGACGCGTCCTCCCAATATTTAAGACCTTTAACAGCGTCCCCCCCATACTTAAAAACTTAAAAACAATTTTTTTAACTTCAGAAGACCACAAAATTTTCTTACAAAAATTTCAAAAACCCCAACTCTTTCAGCCTTTTATTTAATGCATTTCTTAATGTAATTATTCTTTGAAATGGTATTATGAAAGCAATGTAAATTTTACGTTTATGTTCATTAATTATGTGTTCCTGGCACTGGTGTCGATCCCAGGGGGGGACGCGTCCCCCTAATTAGGAACATTCTTTAAAAACTTATTTTTAACTTATGAGGGAGACTGAAAATTTGCTTCTCCCAACTTTAATAATAAAGGATGGTGCCAGTTTACAATGGCACCTAGCATAAGAGGGGGATGGACCCGGACCCCCCCATGATTTAACACGATTTCATTTAGAATAGGTTGAGGCCAGTTGGCCAGTGCTGAGAATGGGAGGACATCACCCCAACAAAATATTTTGTTTCTAGGAACAAAAAAAAAAAAGGGGTCGAGCCCCTTCATGAGTTCCAGCTACAGCACTTGTTAAAGCATAGAAAAATTGATTTTGAAATTGTCTAATCATTTAACACTGAAAATGAGTTTAACCTTGTTTTTAAAGTTCAAATTTCAAAAATTTTCCGGGGAAGAACTATTATTTGTTTGTTTTATAACAAAACAAGTATTTGATATAATTAATTATAGGATATAGGTGTATTACAATTTGATTAATCAAATGATTCCATTTTCACCCTAGTTTTTCAGAAGTTTTAACTACAAATTTCTTGCAATATTTCGTTTTGTAAAACACCTTAACTTTAATTTAAAAAATAATTGTCAATGAAGGGTACATAAATTAAGGGAAGAACTAAGGTCTAAAAGGTTACTTTCGGGGCGTGGATTAAAATGTTTGAAGGGTACCTTTAGTTGTCTTTATACCACAAGAGCCTGATTTCTGGGAGGGCATTCAGGGCACACCCCCTTTCAAAGGGGTCCCCAAAATGCTTAAAAAGCTAAGAAAATGTGAAATAAGTGTAAAATAAGCTTATAAAGCTTTTGAGCAAACAATTTTTACACAGTGTTTACAGATGATTCATTTGGTTATTTAAGTCAAATAAAAAAAATTTAAGTTTTATTTTAAAACATGTCGGGGGCCCCCAAATGGGTCTTTTGCCCTGGGTCCCCAAACTTTTAAGTCGGGCCCTGACCATTCGAACAGAGTTTCCCACCACTTTATTTTAATAAGAGGTCCCATTTTTCACTCCTTCAGATTTCTTAATGAAAAGGTAAGAAAAATTAATAATTTGCATTGTATGTGTGTGAATATACAGTTGACTCCGCTTAATGTAATCACATTTGTCCAAGATCAGAACGATAACAATATCCGATTTATAATAATAACCTGTTCTATATAGAAAAGTGGCAAACAGTGTAACTCGTGTGTTTGCATTACCATCACGTTTGTGTAAGTCTTAATTGGAAGCTTTAAAACGATATTCAAGTATGAATTTTGCAACTTAAACAATCTTAAAGAAATCCGAATTCGGATGACGCCTTTTCAAGCAATCCACAAGTTTTCAGCAGGGTGCCCATGCCTCCCACGTTCAGTCGCTTTCCCGCTATCGCATTCTTCGACCCTTTTCCTAGAAAAGAGACGATTGCCCCTTTAACCGAATGGGGAGGAACACCTGCTCACGTGTTTTCTTTTCCTCCTTTGTCCATTCAAGATTCATTTCCTGTGTGTGGAATCTTCTCGGGGCACAACATGCTGACCATAAACTAATCAAAGTTGATGCATGGATAACTCCTTGCTTTGGCAAAACTAACCCCAAAATAAATAACTGAAAAAAGCAATAAATTTCAAGAAACTTTGTATAATATAATTAAAATACCAACGTTTATGTATGGGTATGTTCAGAAAATGGTGTGTGGGATTTGCATACATTATTGATGCAGTTCGTCTAATCCGTCTAAGATTTTTAATTGTTCTTTTGCAATGTATGACATAATTTTGAAATTATAAATAAAGGATTAGATATTTTTACACATAAAATATTGGAAAATGGAAGAATCCTTGTGTGATTATCTACATACTCTTTTTAAAAATGTTATGAAAATAAAAAATTATATAACCAATAAAATTTTTTTAATGTTCACGTAAGTGCGAATATAATGAAAACTATAAATACTAAATATTTCATCTGACCGCCACGAGAAAGACTCCTTTGGAAAGAGGGTACTACAAAGCTAAATGATAAATACACAGTTATAATATTTAGCACGATACGTTTTTTCAGCGTTTGTGTTGATTGTTACCATCACCCCCAGAATTCACTGGAATAATTAATTTCCATAACGAAACCGCCTCAATATTGTAGGACGTCAAAAGACTCGTCTAGTCAGACTACCAGTTTTTATTTAAAACATAAAGTAAACATTGTTTGCATCTTTAGACTATACCGCGCGGGCAAATCAGCTAGTATATTTATAAGATATTGAAACATCTTATTCAATAATATAATCATATTCATAAGTTTACAGCTTTCCTAAAATTTCGGTACCTTTTTTAGAAGCAATTATCAAAACTTTCCAAATTGAATTCATTCTCAACAGGGCAAATTTGAACACCCTTTGGGCACTTTTAAAGGCCTGCATAAATAATGCAAAATTAATTTTTAGAAGCTACCAAATTTATTTTACATTAAAGTTTACATTTACAACAATCAATTGAACTGAATATTTGGAACATTTGTATGTTTCTTTCTTAAATTTCAGAGTTTTTTACCCTTAGAAAAATTTCAAAGAATTTAACTAAGAGATGTGTTGGGTTGTTCTAATCTCCCCCATGTACAAATGTACCCCCTTTACCCTATCTATAATATCAAAATAAAATTGCATTCTGAAAGACATTCTGAAAAAATTATTTTTTTAGCTTAAAAAAGTTGTATGTTATAAAGTAACTGTGATAAGATTGTTTTAGGTTATACAATCCCTGCCTACGTTTTTTCTGTAACATTTACTTTAATATATGCTGTCCAAATAGCATATATGTTACTGGCAATGTGATAAAACGGGCATTATTAATAATGCCCGGGCAATGTGATAAATTCAATGGAATTTATCAATGAAATTTATCACTTTGCCCGCCTCCACTTCGGGCATTATTAATAATGCCCGATTAATCACTTTGCCCGTAACATATACAGTAATTAAATTTCAAGAGAGTTACAGTATTATTGCAAAATAGAGATAATTTATTAATGAAGAATAATTCTATATTCGAAGGGACCATTTATAAATTATGATAGACGTGGGACACCGTAGGCTCGAAGGGGTTAAACTTCAAGGGAATTTTTCTAGAATAAATCTTGAAAAAATTATAAAGTACGAACAGAAGTTGTCAGGTGTTTTTATCCTACTTCATTATTCAGGTTCCTCCCCCCCGCCCAAATTATAACATTCAGCTCTTGCAATCTTACAATTCAGACACACTCAACGCGTAATGGATCAACAAGGTGTGAAGGAATGAGAGGGCTCAGCTTTTTCTTATCAGCAGCACGCCTGAAACTGTTGCAACCCCAGTGCGACGCCAAGCCAAAGGCCAAGCTCTGACCAGTTCTCCCAAGCAACCCTGTTTTCGCCAAGTCCTCGATTTCCGCGGACGGATCAAGTAATGTCGCCAAACACACTCCGAACCAAAGCGGTGGGGACTGCTGAGTTGGAACCCTCTCAAAGCAAGCTCGCGAAATATTAAACATTATACACGGTGAATTTTTTAAGCTAAACCATTGTGAAAAATTCAAAGAGTGAAAATACTCCTGGCTAGTTTTTTAAAGAGTATTTCCGATTTTCAAGGAGTGAAATACTCTCTCAAAGGAGTTAAAAATATCTCTGGCCATGGGTATACCAAAATGGTTGTTTCTCCTTTCTTCACACGCTTTGATTTCTTTTTACTACGTTTTCACACAAGTTAAGAAGCTCTTCAAGAATAAGTTTATTTTATAATGGAGACTCAATTTGATTTCGAAAACCTCGAAACGTCCGATTCAGGTGCGGCTCCAAGAGGGGAGGGCACTTTTTGAGGATCCCCTCTACCTTAGTTGGATAAATAACTAATTGTTGATCAGCACAAACGCTTAACGAACGAAAACGTTTGAACAATCTGGGAAAAGTGACCCCCCGGGCTTAAAAAAAAAGGCGCCAGGAAGGGAAAAGGGAGAGAGAAACGGGTAAAAAGAAGAAAAAGTAATATTTTAAATGACCGGAAGACTTTTGGTCTTTCAGAATCTACTTTCCCCTTTTTACGCCTTTTCTTTCTTTTTTCCCTTTCTTTTCCAGCTCGTGGAGGACGACCGTCTCGCCGGTGTAAGCAGCATGCCAAATGCGCATGAACTTTATTGCCATGTGCATGACAAAGTCTGTCTGTCCTCGCTTGGCACGTGTGGCAAACCTAAAATCTGTACCCACAGCAGAAAAAGCAGTGGCGAGTGCAGGATATCTAGTAGAAGTGAGATAACCATCTGTATGGCTTTTTTAGTGCACTCGCCACTGTTTTTCCTGCTGTGGGTACTGATTTTAGGTTTGCCACACGTGCCAAGCGAGGACAGACAGACTTTACGCAGGAGGGGAGTGCCAATATTTGGCCACTTATCACTTTTAACGGGTTTTGTTTCTTTACACTACTGTTTGTTTACATCTCGTTGCGCTTAGCTTAGGAAACATTAACGAACGTTTTATTATCAAGAAAAAAAAATCTGAAGTATTTTAAACAACAGTAATTTGTTAAGTTTGTCCAGTTTACTTTTTTTCATCAACACTTTTTAATTAATAGATTAACAAGCCTGAATATTAATCAAAACCATAATTGTTGTCGTTTTTTTTATTGGATCACATATTTTCCGCCTTGTGTACGACTTGTTATAAAGTCTTTAAATTGTCACCTAATTGTCTTAAAAAGATCACTATTTACTCTTTCATAGTCTACTAAACATAAATTTTAGATTTCAGGAATAGTACCTGTTCTACTGTTAACTTAATGAATAAACTAAGTAGAGTACATAAAATACACATTTCTTGAGAATCATATTTTTGGTTATGAAATGGTATCTTTATGAATTAATTGTATAATTTGCTTTAAGTTTAATCTACCAGAGGGGAACGTGCCCCTTCCCTTATTTAAATTACTTAAAGAATAGCAATTTTTTCTTAAAATAATTTTATTGTTTTAACTTATTGTGTTAACACAAAACAAATAAATACACAAAATAATACATGAATCACGACAGTAACTCAACCACGTGTTGTGTTCGATCAAATGGTGACGTTTATCTGGTCGCCAAATCTGTGCCTGAAAAGCATCACTATAATAGGGTTGCAAAAGAAGAGAAACAGCCACGCATGCGCATTTGGCTATGCTGCTTACACCGGAGAGACGGTCGTCAAGGACGAGGCATTTTCCGGAGTCCCTCCCACTTGAAGGCTCCAATTCGGCCGCCAATCTGGGAACCCTACCCTGAACACACCCCTTTTCAGAGGGGTTGTTTTTATCTCAGGGTCAGTTGGTTCAGTGCAGTGGTCGAACTGTGTTGTGTGTGTGCCTCCGTGAGAACCACGTTGCTTTTCCGGCGTTGGATTTTACCATGTGGAATCCTGAATCAGTAACCAACATGGTTGGCTTTCAAATTTCTTCCAGAAACCTACTAGCACATAGGCAAAGCTGCCTCGTCAAGGAAGAGTTCTGGATCACCACCAGAACCCCCTTTTACTACTTGGACTTGGCAGTCCCTGACAGAGTGCTGTTTGCGAAGCACTACGAACGCGTCTTTCCACGTAGAGACGTCGAATTCGGCAGCGTGCTCACACTGCATTTCCGCGATCACCCCCCCAAGCGGTTCCATCCAGATGATATCACAGTCGGCGGTCGCCGCTACGACAATTCCGACCACCTGTCGTTTTGTCACTACGCCGCGACGGCTCACAGCGAGAGAGACTTGACCAGTGTGCGTTTTTTTCGCGATTTTGTTCTATGGATCCTCGACGAGACCTCCCTGACGTCGGGTGAATCGGCGGCACGTCTCCTGAATTTAGCTTCACTCTGCGGCTTCCAGCAATTTGTGGAAAATCTCACGGAACGTCAAATTTCCCCGTGTTTCGATGGGGTCTTTGAGGTCGTTTATCCTCACATTCTTAAGGGCATTCACGAGACCAAGTCCGAACAGCTGATGAAGACGTTCTGGCAGTACTTTTGCTTCTCGCCCGTCTCCAGACTCAGTTTGTTCGAGATGGTCCCGGACGCCCGACATTTGGAGTTTATGCTACGGGTCGCCAATGCAACGCGCTTCGATTTCTGGGGTGCCCGCCACGGCCGAGACGAACTGTTCACGGAAATCGTGGTGATGGGGTACATTCAAGACGGACGCTGCGACCTGCTCTCGCTCTTATTGGACTACGGCTTTACCCTTCATTTAGGGCTACCTACCCCTAACTTTTATTCGTAAGTATTCATATACTCGTTTCAACTATTTTTTGTTAATATTTATGTGGTAATGTAAGAGTATTTGTCTATGCTAAAAGTAATTATTATTTTACATGTTTATTTCTTTCAAAAGTTACACTTAATAATGGAACTTTTCTTTCGTTGATGAGCTAACTAGTTTTACTGTTTATTATCCATTTTAATAAACGCGTGGTTATTGAAGTCCTACACACCACACACGTTGTTATAAAAATTGTTGGCCGATGAGTTGCTGCAAGAAATTCCTTCAGCTTTTCAATGCCCCTTTACGACTGGGAATGTAAACAGACGTGTCCCAGAGATCCACAGGTGTCCCCCTTTCCCTATTGTCAACCCCGAAACCCAGCGAAAGGACCTATTCATTGTAATAGTGTTTGAGTACACCTATCTCTGTATTCCCTTCATAGTCCCTTGGTAAAACTTTGCAACTCACCGTTTTTCACTTCTTGGGAATGACCTCAATGAAAACAATACTAAAAATCGGTCGAAAGTGCCCCCCCCCCCATGGTTCCAGGGAAGAATTAGGGAGAGAGAGGGTGAGGGTAAGGAGCGTCGAAATAAGTCGCCAACCCTAGCCTACCGCCGAACTCATCATAGCGGGAGGGTTGCTTATAGGCTATCTTTCAGTGCTGAGGCTGAGTTATGTAGTTTAATAAAATGAACATTAAGAATAAGTGGTTATTATTAGTGGAAACAGAAAGAATTAAGGACCGCGTGTCTTTTTTGCATACCAGCAGGAATTAATTAAAAAACGTCCCTTTCAGTACTTAAAGTTGGTTTTGAAGATCTCCTCAAATTTTGAATCAGCTTGTTCTTAGTAAACTTCTCTGCTCCTAAAAAATTTTCTCTTTAAAAAATCCTCTCAACAAAAGTTTTTCAATCTACTTGCTAGATGTCAGCACCATGTTCTTAACGCACCACTAAATGGAGCGAAACGTTCGGTCGTGCTGCTATCTATGTGCAAATGTATAACTAGTATTGAGAACAATGATAAATTAAACTATTGGAACATCTCTGGCCTTCAAATTTAGCAATGGAACGCAATTTTAAAATAGTTTATTGATGATTCTGAACTTATAATATTTAATAATTTTCAAAGCAATTTGAAAGAGTTTATTTTTATTTATTTTAGTGTTATTTTATTTATTTTTAATTTTGTGTATTTTCATATACATAAGAAACTATACATTTTATATAGTGATTATACAGACCATCTCAGTGCATTTCTCTGTTCTTTAGCAGCATTTATCAAAGTTTAGCGTTTTAAACTCTAAAAGTACGTAAGTAAAGCGTAGTAAACTCTCAGTACTAATTGACCTCTCTATTTTTTTTGCAGTAACACTCCCCTGACGTATGCATTCACGAAATACAGCATTAGGAAATACGTCCCCAACCGTCCCCTACTGTGGTTCCTCGTCAGAAGCTACGAACTGTGCGGCAATCTAACCGATATCCCTGGATTCCTGCAGGTGTTCCACAAAGTAGCCCGAACTCTGCCCCTTCCGGCTCTCCCCTCTAGAATCGTGCGAAAGCACCTACAGAAGGCGCTTCGCCACTCCCCCCGGGACGTAAAAGAACTCTGCGTCTTTTACGAGGAGTATGGGATGCGTCCCTCAGTTTTGGCTCCTCTATCTTTGAGCCACCGGACTCGCTGTCTCATCAGAGACCGGTTGGCAGAGAACTATGAACTCCCAACGGCCATTGACACATTACATCTGCCTAACCCCTTAAATTGGTTCCTGAGCCTAGCTATCTGAGAAATAACCTGTTGAATTTTCGAATTTGATATGATAATTTTATCTATTCTATCCTTCTTCCCGTTCGGTAATTAATAAATGACTTTTGTAATGCTGGTTGATGGACCCAATGAAATATTGCCCGCCATTTATGTTTACTTTATTCATATAGTCTTTTGCAATACTAAATGATAATCACTCTTTATATTCCACGTGGATTTTTTTCTTCCTTTACATGTTTCCCCAGTACAGAACTTTCAAAATAAAGAATCATTATTTTTACACAAAAGTGGTTTTACACAAAGTCTGTTTATAAATAGTAATTAAAATAGTAATTTTATGTTTCACTTGAAAGGGCTAGGGCAATATTGAGCAATATTTGTATTTTTTTCTCTTTGTTAATAAATTATTATTGTTAATAAAATAAAGAACTGAACTTATCTTTTTCTCTACTACATTGTGTGTAAATATTATATCTTTGTAAAGAAATGTCAAGAAAAAGGAATATAGAGTGTTTTCAGGTGACGTCACAACCGGTTATTTTCTTTTAACTGTGTATCTTCTCAGTGGCGGATCCAGAAAAATTTGACGGGGGGGGGGGCACCTGTCACATTTCTAAGGAAAAATTTGGCGCAAGTTTAGAGAGGCAAATTTGCCAAAAAGTAATGTATTCGGATAAAATAGTTTTCTATTATAACTTAGATTAGAATGTTAACGTTTAACATAAATCTGCTAAAGTAACACAAAGATACATGATCCCTGTGTATTTCGGGAAAAGTGATAATTACACATATAGCTAAATATATATACCATTGAATTTATCACATTGCTCGTCTCAATTTGGACATAATTAATAGCACCCGCCAGTGGCGGATCCAGGATTTGGTTTTTTTTTGGGGGGGCTAAGAATTTTCATAATCCAATTACATCTTCTTGATTATCTTAATATGGTAAAGGTAGTGAATTATCCTGCTCCAACCACTAAAAGGTCTGGGGGTCCACCCCCATATTTTTTTTGGAAATTTAAGTAAAAAAAACCCCACTTTTCAACTCGTTTTGGTACGCCTCATCCGAAATTCGGACATAGATTTTGTGGTAGAATTTTTGCGTTTTGACAAACTTAATATAAATTAGACTTGTAATAATAGTTACAAGTACCAAGGGGGTCTGGGGTTCCTCCCCCAGAAAATTTTTATAAATTTGACCCTAAAATAACAAGGTTTTAACTCATTTTGGTGCATAAAATTCCATATTATATAGTGCAGAACTTTTCATTTTAGGGGGGGGGCTCCAGCCCGAAAGCCCCGTAACGTAACAAATATACTCAAACAAACAAGTGCTATAATAATTTTAGCACGAAATTTTTGAACAAATATTTTAATAAACACGGTTTTCGATAGTTACCCCAGAAACTGTTTTGGCGCAATCATTGCACTCCCCCTAATTAAAATATATTACAATAAAATAAGAGTTTTACTCACCGAAATTCCTATTAATGATTATGAAGAGTGATCTTTTACAAATTTTGCACTTTCTGCACAACGTAAGGCTACAAATAACAAAACTAGACCAAAATAGACGATGCTTGGTATACAGGTCGTCAGGTCGGACGCCGGAATGTCGCAGGTCGCTGTACTGTACTGGTTGGCTACTGAGAGAACGGTCAAACAAAATCCCGGCACCCGCACCCCTTTAAAAAAGCAATTGCCCATTCCGACAACCCCCTTGTTTTTCTTGGAAAAGTTAACATGTGGTCTTTCATCCTGGGAGCAGTATTGCAAATTGCAACCAGATGAATCATCGGACCGGTCCCTCATTCACAAGGGGACTCTATCAGTTGTTTCAGACCACTTGGAAGACAGATTTTATGCTTTTCTGAGTTGCAGTATTTTCAATTATTATTGCGTACAGTATGAAACACAAGAAATATACACAAACATTAACTAGGAGGGGAAAACCCCAATTTCAAACGAAAAAAAAATAACGTAAACAAATATTTATTTAAATTTATGTCTTGTCAAAAAAAAAAGCAAACGCTCTCCCATCGCCCATAGTGTATATAGTACATCCCTAATAAAATTATAGTGATGAATAGAATCAAATTTAGGCAACACCCTTACTAGTAAAAAAGTGTTGAGTTTTTTGTTCAAATTTCAAAATGTTTAAAATTTTATAATAAAAATCCCAATAATTCCAACAAAAGAAATTGTGCCAGGGGCACGATTTGTTTACCTTGATTTTATGATACAAGGATAAGGTTCATATTAGTGAAAAAAAAGTGCTGCAAAAGAGTGTTTTGTTCATTTTTATTCGAATTCCAATAAGTATATTTTGATAAGAAATATACCGTAATTTTCTCGTATGAAAATTTTTTTTGACAGGGGGGGGCACGGTTAACATATCTAAGCGTTATGATACAAGAATTAAAAAAGCGCTATAAAAGAAAGTTCATTTTTACGTTCGAATTCCAATAAGAGAGTTATAATTTCATAAGAAAAATCCCTACTTTCCGTATCAAAGATTTTATGACGGGGGGGGCACGGTTTAGTTATCTTATGCTTAATGATACAAGGTCAAATGCGCTTTAATAGAAAAAGTTGTTGAAAAGTTGTTTTTTTTTTCAGAAAAATCTTTTTTTTTTCATAAAAAACGTATTTTTGAAAAATTAAAAAATGACGGGGGGGGGGACACGTGCCCCTGTGCCCCCCCCCGCTGGATCCGCCACTGTATCTTCTGTAGGGCTTTTAACAGTTGCTAATGCGGTTTTTAGGTATGGGATCACGTGATTGCAAATGCTCCAATAGAAGAATTCCACGGCTGGTCATTTTCTGTAACTGTTAACCTCTGCAGTATTAGGTTAAACTCACAGAAATGGACGAAAATATCGCAAGCAAAAGAATATGACTTCAAACACTTACTGTGAAAAATTTAGCTACGGAATTTCTCTAGGAGAGGAATAAAAAAATTCTTAAAAATCATCAGCACGCCAAATGCAACCCTACGAGGCGAGAAATGCAGAGAAAGTGCCAAATGCTTAAATGAAATGGCTGCGTTTTCTCCGAAGCCGTTTAAATCGGCCATTCAAAAAAGGTTTATAAATTGAACGCCGAATCGCAAAGTGGTGTTAAATGAACGAGCTAATTCTGACTAAAAGTTTTACTTTATCACTGTACTCAATAATAGTTGTACATTATGCACATAGATGGCAGCACCATCGAACCTTTCGCTCCATTCAGCGGTACCATAAAAATACAGTGCGGACATCTACCAAATAATTTGAAAAGCGTCTGTTGAGAGGATAAGTTCCTATTGAAAGTTTCAGAGAAAATTGATGAAATTTTTTCAGAGCAACTTATGGTACCATATACAACACTTATCTAACCTAACTATACCCAATTTATACACCACATAAGGACATAAGAAATAAACACGTAATAATAAATGAGATCACAATTTTTTATTTCAGATTTTTATGAAGATTTGCTCCTTATATTATTTTCATTAACAATTATTCTACATATTGATAAAATTAGCACCAGAATTTAAAAGTTAATAAATAATTTACAGGTTTTTCAACAACTTGAAATGATATACCAAGTGCTATATAAAACAAGGATAAAACATTTGATTGTCATTGCCTCAATAATGCTATTAAAAAAGAATAAACTCAATAAATAAACTTGAAAACATGCGTTTTTCCCCACCTTAACTGAAAATAAAAAAAATTTCCAAGAGAAAAAAAATAGGCGAGTTATTTGGAAGTTTAAAAGCAGCAAACGAGTTTTTTTTTCACTTTAAGAATTAATATAAGATGGATAAACACACGTGAATTTTAAAAACGATTTCAGAAACGTAATAATCGTTTTCAAGGCAGGAAAATGCATTTAAAAATTTTAAATGTATGAAATTTGAACACCAGTAAATTAACTGACAGTTGTTTGCTCAACCATGAAGAATAATAATCGCATAAAGCCTATAGAGTATTTTCAGGTGACGTCACAACCGGTTATTTTCTTTTAACTGTGTACCTTCTGTAGGGCTTTTAACTGTTGCTAAGGCCGTTGTTTATCTGTTGCTAAGGCGGTTTTTAGGTTTGGGATCATGTGATTGCAAATCCTCCAGTAGAAGAATTCCACGGCTGGTCATTTTCTGTAACTGTTAACCTCTGTAGCACTATATCTGTAGGGCAAAAAACTGTAACATCTTCTGTTGCTAGGTCCGAACCATGTGATTGAAAATGCTCTATGCAGTAAAGTTCCGTAATCCTTGTAGTACAACAATAATAGGAAAATTTTCATATTCTAAAGAGAAAATAATAAAGAAACCTTACCTTCCGCTGGATAAACATAGAACAATTTCATTGGGCAGATCTTTCATGAACAACTTCATTGTGAATAGAATAGCCGAAATAATTGATGAAAGCTATATTTAAATTAGTGAAAACTTACTTTCGTCCCTGTTGATTTCTAATCTTTTAAAAAAGTAAATAAAATTCCTAAAATGCCATTCAGCTAAACTGCATTATTTCTTAACTTATTTTAAAGGAAAAGGAAGGCTTCAATGCGTTGATATTAATTTTATCGTTTTGCAGGGTAGCTGTATTTGGCTTTTTACTGCTGTTTAAAAAATTTCACTCCGATTGAGTGCAATGTTAAAAACGGTTCGCCAAGTAGCGCCAATATTATGGCAACCCTCGATGTCCATTCGCAACCTAGTAGACAAAAATTCAAGTGATTTAAAAATAAAATAAAAGGCATGGAAAGCATTGAAATTTTTTAAAAAGAGCCGTGTAAAATTATTGAAGGGATTCATGGCGTAAATTAAATTTTTCGAATAAAACAGAAACAATTTCTCTCGTATCTAAAGAATGGCAGTGGATAAGAACGAAAACATAACTCATAATAAATTTTATTTTAAATCTTAAAACAGAGCAACTTTGATAATAACAAATGCTTCGAATTTGTAATAATGGATTAATTCTCTTGTTCGCTAGAACTTCTTGTCAAAGCAATATTATTTTTTATTTCAATTTAAAATGAGTTTTTAATAATTTGAACTTTTTGGAGGCGTTTTCAGTATTTATAACTATCCAAATTGCACACTGTAGTAAAAATCTACAGAACTAATAAATACTTTAAGGAAAAGAATAATAACCATGTTTTTAAAAATTATTAATGCAAATAATAATTAAAATTATAAAATTCCGAGGGTTAATTTCTGAAAGACATTTATTTAGAACAAGCGTATCTTAAAGAGTATCTGTTTAATGCATTTTAGATTAAAGCAGCTCTAAGTCTGAAGTCTTTACAAACTTTAATAACTGTGTGTGTGTGTGCATTTAGTTTCTGAAATAAAAGTTTTATCAGATCTTCACTAGTATTTTAGTACCATGATTTAAAAATATGTCTAAGATTTAGGATGTGTTTTACAATAGAAACTATTTTACATTCAATTAGAAGAACAAATGTTTGCAAGAATATTAAAATTTGAGAATTCTAGATTACTTAAATTTACAAACTAAACAATTTTACGTGTGAAATCGGATCAAAAGGAGACAAACTGGAACATAATCTATACATTTATTTTTCATATGTATAAAAAAGTAACAAAAAAACTTGTACATGACACGACCGTTTTACTTTCAGAGTATCCATCAACACATGTGAAAATGCGACACTTTATCTATAATAATATATCTGACAATTTAATAAATAATACACATCAGATGAGGTGCGATGAAAAGTCGTAAGTATATGCAGTCCAACGAACAATGATACCATGATATTCAGTGGAACACTAAACAGCTGCTGTCTTTCATCGTGAATGAAAAATTCTAGCTTCGCTTTTATTTGTACCCTAGACTGAGTATGTTAGGCTTAGCAAATTCAAAATATTGTTTTAAAGTATTTGATAGTTTCAGAAACAAACATGTCCACCAATTTAATAAATTTCTATACTCATAGCAAGATAAGGCAAACTTTGAGAAACTAGTGGTTTAAACGCCAAAAAACCCCTCATTCTTAGTATTTCAGTATGTACACTAGTGAAACCCAGTCTACTTTCAGAGATTTTGATGCGTTTCTACTGTCCCCCAATTAGGCAAATATTAATATATGTTGTCATGCAACTAACATTACACCAGAGAATGCTATATCAGCTACTTAGTCAACAAAAAGATTGTCCACGGTGAAGAGAAATTTTGCCCAAACCTGAATCCTAAATAAAAGATTTTTAATATTCTGGCAGGTAACGTGATTTAAAACGTGACACTACAAAGACAAATCTGCACAGGTTTTAAAATCCAAGTCACCCTACAAGGCGATTACAATTAGTTTCAAAAACTGTAAAAAAAAAAAAAAAGAACCACTGGTCATAATGCCCCGATATTTTATCCAAGTTCATAAAGCTAGTCATCTAGTCATTCTGACCAGCAATTCTTTCATTACAGCCCAATACAACAATCCGATTGCAATCACTTTTTCTCACCCCCAAAGAAACGCATCAAATTCCCTATTCCAACAGATGAGGGTTCTAACTAGGGATGTCAAAGTAACTGGTTTAATTTTCCTTCCGGTTAAACCTCTCGACTAAAAACGAACCAGACGCCTACTCTCCTTTCCCCCAATTTCAAATCAGGTATCAGTTTGTTATTTCAAGTAAAATAAATTAGAATTTTAAGTTGGCATTTTTTTTTTGCCGGTTATTGAGTTTTTAAAAAATGAACCGGTTAAACACAAGAGGACAAAACAACCAGTTCACACCGAAAACCGGTTCCTTTTCGACATCCCCAGTCCTAACACAACAGTAGCCGTCGTGTAAAATTTTGGTCCATTTCTGCGAGTTTAGCCTAGCCTGATGGGTACGTTTCCTTAGTAAAGAGGACAAAATAACCAGTTCACACTAAAAACCGGTTCTTTTTCGACATCCCCAGTTCCTACGACGACGCAGCAGCAGCGGTCGAGTGTTCACACCATCGCTACTCAAATCACAGCTCGTCGTGCTCGGCGTCCCGCTGTTCTTCGTCCTCTTCCTCATCCGGCTTCTTCTCGTCCTCTTCTTCGTCCACCTCGGGTTCCTCGTCCACTTGAGCGTCCTCAGGGACCCCCAGGGTCTTGCGGAGCATGGTCTCAACGCGGGAGGCGAAGCTGGACGTGTCTTGGAGCATGAAGCCGGAGCGGAGGACCGCCGTCTCGTGCATCACGGCGGCCATGTCCTTGGCCGTCTCGTCCGCCTTGTCGTGCGTCACGCGCCGCAGCAGCTCCTAAAAGAGACAGAGAGGGGACGGTCAGAACCGGAGAGACACTTTCACAGAGAGCAATGGCACAATTCTTAACACGGGAATTCCCATAGACACTAATCATAGTTGGATAATATAGACGCACCTGCGCACGCCGAGAGTTTTTGCTGAGAATTTTTCCTCTAAAATAACTTTTTTTTGTAAGAGCTGAAAATTTTCTGTTCAAAATTTTTTCTTAAAACTACAATTCCTTGCATTTGTGCTTAACAAATTGTAGCAAGTAATCTCAAAGTGATAGAGATGATCTCATTAGTTTGGATGCGGGTCTCCCGCAGCAACTTTCCACAGAAATAATAAATTAAAGGGTTGAGAACATTATGTGTTTATATTAGCTCGCGAAATTCAATATCCAACAGTTTTTATTCCCTTTATTGATTCATTTTCTTCCCCCCTCATCAATGTTAATTGTACTTGGTGGTAATTCTAATTTGTCTTTAAAGAGAGAACTGAAATAAAAGCAACATGCCTCTAATTAATGCTAACAAATACTACCTATTTTTGTGTCAATTGACTTGCAGAGAATTTTTGACTTTATTTTTATGTGCGCAGCTAGTTTTTTGTTTTATCCAACTATGACACTAATAGAGATGGGAATGGCTACAGACAGAACAATTAGCTAATGGATTTCGAACAAGCACGAAACATGTACAGCATATTAATTATACTGTCTGTCTACCACAATTGAGCTCTCGCCTATACTAGACAGCAACTTAAGTTGACCCTAATTTTGAATGAAATGAAGAATGTCCATTTAAAAATATGATTATTTTGTTAAACCCATGTGTATATAGTGCTTTTCAATCACGATTTGCTAACCAAAACTCCTCCTAGCAGCCCAACAGGCTTTTTATATACCGATTTCTCCTTCCGCATTTGTGACGTACTAGGTTCAAGAAACGTTGCTGTTGAGTATAGTTGTGGCAGTTGCTATAGATACATTGACTGGTTCATTTCAAAAAGGGATAAATCTTATGATTTGGCAGGGATTAAAGCCAACTGAGGATTATTGGCAGAATTTTTGGCAATCACAAGCAGTCTGCATCTCGGAATTGATACATATGTTAGAGGCTGGGACTAGTGAAGTGTTAAAATAATATACAAAGAGGACTGGTAATTCAATGCAACAATTTTCCCCTTTGAAAATGAGGAGTCCTGTTGCCCTGGCAACAGAAATTTAAACAAGAGCTCAACTTGCGATAGACAGACAGTATTACGTATACAGCAATTTTCAAGGTAAAAAAGCACTAAAAAATTAATGTCAAATTTTCAGAACTGGTTTGAAGCCCCACCCCCCCGCAGAATCTGACTGAATTCATTAAGATTAATTCACAATTACTTTATATTATTTATTCAGAACATGCAACTTGAGAGAACTGAACTGAAAAAGGACTAATTCACTATTTTAAATTCTCTTAATAACATTAGGTAATTACATTCCCAATTTAAGTCTAATTCTTCACCTAAATTTTATTCTCATTCTTTAACTATTCTAATTAATATTAGAATTAATTATAAGGCGGGCTTTGTGCACATTTGTGCAGCACAAATGTCAGTCAGTTTCCCCTAGAATTGCCCTTCATTCATTCTTTACCCCCTTGCCCTGGGATATATCAAAACAGAAACGATGCCATTCGGGAGCTAGTTACCTTCATGAGCGGGTGGCGTGGGTTGATCTCCAGAGTCTTCTTCTGGCTCATGTAGTAGTCTCTCGTCGAATCCTGGATCTTGGTGTGTGCGTTGGACCGGGCCAGCCGCTCCATGTTGCCCGTCCAGCCGAACTGGGACGCCACCAGGGCGCAGGGGGACGCGTGCAGCCGCTGGGACACCACCGCCTTGGTGATCTTCTCCTTCAGCACCTCCTCCTCCAGCCACTTGGTGAGCGGCTGGAACTCCTTGTCGAGGGTCTCTTGGATCTCCTTCGCCTTCTCCCCTTCGTCCAGCTTCAGGCCGTCCTTGGCCACGTTCTGGAACTTCTTGCCTTCGAACTCGGGGAGGGCGGACACGGCGTACTCGTCGACGGGCTCGGTGAGGTACAGAACCTCGTAACTGCAAAAAACGAGGATTAATATTAAATGATTTTAGATACAGTGGAGGCAAACATCAAGAGTGGATGTGTGTGGACCATGGAAGTAGGAAGATAGGGAAGTGCCGTAATAAGTTTTTCCCGTGCCCATGACCACAACGTTTGGGGGAGCCACTTGCGCGGCATATTTGCTTCCTTTCTAAAGCCGCTTCGTCTTCCTCAGCAGAAAAAGTGATCCATAGTTCCCACTCTTTTGTAAGGAAAAAAATCAAGTACTTTTCAAGGACTCTTTAAGGCACATTTTAAATTTTTCAAGGACTAATATAGAAAGGTGGAAAAGCCATTTAAAAGCAACAAAACTTCTCTTTAGTACCCCGACTTCAGAAAACAACTTTTCTCAAAAACCTTTCTTATAGTGAAGACTACATTATATTACCATTCATATATTTAATAATTTCAAACATATTACAATATTTCACGTGTTCTACAATTTAAAAAATCCCATCCATGTTTAAGCTAACAGGGTATGAACTATTTGAATAAAAAATGAACTTTGTTATGTTCAAACTGAAAATTAAAATATTTCAAATAAAATTCAAGGACTTTTAAGGATATTGCACTAAATTCAAGTACTTTAAAGGGCCCTTGAAAATAAAAATGAAATTCAAGTACTTTTCAAGGCCCGTGGGAACCCTGGATACATAAAATAATCAACTCGCTTGAAAAATAATTTTTAATGGCAATTGGTCTCATTTCTGAAATAGGTTTACGTAAAATTAACTTAATTACTTAAATTAAACTATGCATATTAAAATTAAATTACTTTATTAAACATTTCAAAAATTGTTTTAAAAACCCAAAATTTCTAACTAAGTCAAAGTGGCTTTAGTAAGTAAGCGTATGTCCTTGGGGCCCTTAAAGGGCCCTTGAAAATAAAAATGAAATTCAAGTACTTTTCAAGGATTTTCAAGGCCCGTGGGAACCCTGGATACATAAAATAATCAACTCGCTTGAAAAATAATTTTTAATGGCAATTGGTCTCATTTCTGAAATAGGTTTACGTAAAATTAACTTAATTACTTAAATTAAACTATGCATATTAAAATTAAATTACTTTATTAAACATTTCAAAAATTGTTTTAAAAACCCAAAATTTCTAACTAAGTCAAAGTGGCTTTAGTAAGTAAGCGTATGTCTGTACCCATCGTCTCCTCTCCTCTCCGATCAACTCAATCAAGAAACTTATGCACACGTGGCTCCCTCTAACGAAAGAATTCGTTCACATAGTACTCTACATACATTACACCTACATAGTACATAGTTCACATAGTACTCAATAATAAGCTCTACCGTTGCGATCTTTGGCACGCTGGAAATACATTAGCGAGATAGACCACGGCAGTTCCCTATCTTCCTACTTCCATGGTGTGGACCAAGACTAACTATTTATCCCTAAACTTAACAACTCAATAACCAGATGTTATTATAGTAACAAATAAATATTTTGGCTATTAACAATATCACTCTCCAAATTAGGTGAAAACTACACAAGTAGGGGTTAAGAGGGGGAAAACTACGCATCTACAGCAAAAAAAACCCTAGTTTCCTTAATGAAATGCCTGAAATGTTGGCTTTTCATTGATTTACTGGAAAACAAACTTACAAATTTAAGGAAAGAGTTTTACAATACATAGATCAAATTAGAGAATTTAAATCAAATTTTAAGACCAGAGACATTTTTGAGCTGAGATTCATATAAGAAACATTAAAAGAAAAATTTAAGTTTTTGGATTAGTATTTAGTAATTATTGAACTTAAAGTTCAGTAAATTGAAAAATTATATTTTTATAAATGAAAACTCTACTTAAGTAGTAAAATAAACTAGAATAAAAATAATGGGACATTTTTGGGGAAATTTTGGACAAAACTAATTGAGGCATTCGGGCCAAGGCATCTCCACTTTCAAACCAAGTTTATTCCAAACCAATTCCAATTATTCTAATCAAATTACTGTTGAATAACCCCATACTTGGATGATATAGAAGCACACACGCACAGCTAGTTTTAGAATTTTGCAGAAAATCTTTTCAAAGAATTTAAATTTTCGGTAAAGAAATTGATTTTTTCTTACTGTTGTTGCTTATGAAGCATTATTACAGTATTTGGGTAAACAATGGGACTGTCATTATGCTTTTAAGTCAAAATTCAAACAACTAGGGGCAATTAGTTTGCAGAAAATATTTGAATTTTTGTGCACAGAGTTTTTTGTTTTATCCAACTATGTAGGTTCTTAAACTGCAAATCTACCAAAAAAACTTGGGCCTCAATTCAACTTTCATGGAGACTTAACCGAGTGAAAATAACAGTGTTTTAAGATTGAGGGTAATATCAATAAGTAACTACATTTTGAAAAAAAAAACAAGGAGGTCCACTTGAAATTGAGCTTGAATTGAAAAAACTGAGCAGTTTCTATCACATACCCCTTCCGGAGCAGCCGTTCCACAAAGGGCGACCTCTCCACCTCCTCCAGCGAAGAACCGGCAATGTAGTAGATGTGCTCCTGCTTCTCCTTCATCCTCCCCACGTACTCCGAGAGCGAGGTGAAGCTCTTGGGGTCGTTGGAAGAGATGAATCGCACCAGCTTGGCGAGTCGGGTCCGGTTGCTCGGGTCCTCGATGATGCCCAGCTTCACGTTGGTGCTGTACTCCTTCCAGAACTTTTCGTATTCCGCCTGCAAAGTTTTTCGAATTTATTGCCAAGAACAATAAAACACAAATATGGTACACTAACACGAATAAATACAAATGGGGCCATTCATTAATTACGCAAGGATGATTTTGGTAATTTTTGACCTACCCTACCCTCATGAAAGGGTACGTAAGATTTTTAAACCCTATTCCCGATATACCTTCATTTTTTTAAAAAAATTAAAGTTTCGATAATATACCGAGATTGTCAGCATTTTTAAGTTTTTCTGGGGTTATTCAATAGTAATTTGATTAGAATAATTTGAATTTGTTTACATTAACTTGGAAAATCTTATGTAAGAATGGGTTTGTTTTGGCTAGGTTTTGTTTACTAAATATGTATATATTTTTTAAAATTATAAAATACTAACAGAAAAACACTCATTTTTGCATTGTAACATTCATTTACCCTATGTTGTAAAAAAAGTTATAATACATTCTTTGTTATTATTGCCCAAAGTTACAGCATTAAAGATACGTTTTTTAGTTAATTAAAATATTTGTTTGCAATTAAAGTTTCTCTTTACTCTTAAATTAATAAAACTAAACACTTAAATTCCTTCCAGCTACAAAACTCTACTTACTGTATTAAGTAATAAACCAAATAAACAGGGTTCCCTGCTCAATTTACGGGATTTTCAGATATTTCTTGCTCTTATATGAACATATATTTTCAATAAATGGTCTATTTTTTTTTCCACTTTCTAGAGCTAAAAATGACACCCCAACATTAAAAATTGTTTATTTTCTAGGTATTCTGTATGATTTTCCAGGTTTTCGGCCAAAATGAGCAATTTTCCCCGACTTTTTAGGTGAAATTAAAATTACCCGACTTTTGCAGGTTTTTCAGGTATTCCCTGACCAGTGAGAACCCTGATTAAAGCCTGAAAAAACCCACCCGGGTTGGGTTTCCTTAAGAAAACTGGGTTGTTTCCTTCAAACCCCGAAATCAATATACCTTGGGTATCTTCTTGATCATGTCCAGGGTCTTGCGCACCAGCTTCTTCTTGATGACCTTGAGCAGCTTGTGCTGCTGGAGGGTCTCTCGGGAGACGTTGAGGGGCAGGTCATCAGAGTCCACCACCCCCTTCACGAAGCCAAGGTAGTTGGGCATCATGTCCTGGAAGTCGTCAGTGATGAACACGCGGCGCACATACAGCTTGATGTGGTCAACCTTAGAGCCGTACCTGTCAAGAGATATTTATGTAGCTAATGGACAATTTGGATACATTACATTCAGGATGAATATGACATATCGTCTCTTGGATGTGGGCACTATATTCCAAACTAAAATAGGATTCAATTCAGTTAACTATGTCTAGAATTTTATTTGAAAGGTCATTATTTTGTAAAAGTTTTGAAAGTTTGATGTTCTCCTCTCAGTATGACTATACATTTGTATCAATGACAAACTCAAAATTTTAATGCCTATATTGAAATTTTTGGTAATCAAAACAGTAGTGAGCATCTTAAACTAAATTTAGTACTTGCATATTATCCTGTCAACCATTCAACAGCCATTAAATTCAGCAGCAGTCAACAGACTATAATAACATTTTTGAATTCAGTGGCACAGTTGACAGCATAATACGCAAGAACATTAAATTTTAATTATCCAGACCCCATTTGAGAAAATTTCAATGTAATCACTTTAAATGCTGAAAATCTAATTTATCTGGTTTTGAGAAAAAATTTAATCATTTGAAATTATGGCACAGCTTCAATAAGAGTCCTACAGCTGCCATGTTTACCCACAGCTCAAACGATGATCAACACTTGAGCATGTTGCTATAGGAGCTGAAAGTAAACATGGCAGTTGGAGGACTCTTATCGAAGCTGTGCCGATATTGGTGCTATATTACAACCAGAGGCACAGCTTTGATAAGTCCTCCAGCCGCCATGTTTACCCATAAGCTCAAATGATGAAAACACTTAAGCCATATTGCTGTGGATAAACATGGCGGCTGGAGGACTCATTTTCCAAGCTGTGCAGAAGAAAATATCAATTCTTGCCAGGTACCTGTTGAAAGACTCCGAGGGCTGCAGGGACGGGATGAACAACACCGATTTGAAGGTGACCTCTCCTTCCGCAACAAAGTGGATCTTGGCCAGGGGGTTGGAAGAGTCCTTGGTGATGGACTTGTAGAACTCGTCGTATTCTTCATCCTTGATCTCGGCGGGCTTTCTGGTCCAGATGGGCTTGGCGACATTGATGAGCTCCCAGTCAGAGGTCGTCTTCTCCACCTTCTTCGTTTTGGGCTTGTCCTCCTTTTCTTCCTCCACTTTGGCATCCTCTTCCTCATCCACGGTCTGGTCTTCGGCCTTTTCCTCCTCTTCGATGGGCTCTTCAATGGTTTCCGTCTTGGTGGACCACAGGTAGATGGGGAAGTTGATGAACTGGCTGTACTTCTTGATGAGGTTTCGGAGAGTGTCTTCCTGCAAGAAATCCTTGGCTTCCTCCTTGAGGTACAGGCTGACCGTGGTTCCCCGCTTCAGCGTGTCCCCTCGGGGGTCCTCAACGATATTGAAAGAGTTGGCATCCGACTCCCAGATGTGCTGAACATCCTCGTTGTGCTTGCTGGTCACCACAACTCTGTCGGCAACAAGGAACGAGGAGTAGAATCCCACGCCGAACTGCCCAATCATGTCGGTCAACTCCGCGGTACTGCTGCTGTCGGTCACCTTCTGGAGGAAATCCGAGGTGCCGGACTTGGCGATGGTGCCCAGGTTGGCGATCAGCTCAGCCTTCGTCATACCGATGCCGGTGTCCGTGATGTGGAGGGCGTTGTTTTCTTTGTCGCTCTTGATTCGAATAGACAGGTCCTCGGTGGCCGAGAGAGCGGCTTTATCCGTGAGGGACAGCACCCGAATCTTGTCCAGAGCGTCGGAAGCGTTGGAAATAAGCTCTCTGAGGAAGATCTCTTTGTTGCGGTAGAGGGAGTTGATGATGAGCTTCATCATTCGGTTTACCTCGGCTTGGAAGTGGAACTTTTCGGCTTTCTCGCGCAGTTCTTTCACCTGTGCAACGTTCAGTCCGTCGATTTTAATCGCCTCTTCCTCCCGGCGGACAACATCGTCGTCTGTTCGAGAGCCCTCTCGGCTGCTCCCCATGTCCAGTTCAATTTCAGGCTCGTCCGCATCTTCAGCTCGACAGAATCCCGACAAAAGAATTACTCCGAGAATGGCGAGGCAAATCCACCTCATTTTGGAAAATTTCCGGCAGCACAATCACAAATATTCGTAGCAGACAAACACCGGTATTTTGACCCGCACGCAAGCCTTTCGTATTCGTTTTAAATCAGAAAACTGACGTGTGATAGCTGACGAACGTGGGACACTCTCATTGGTCTGCTTGCTGTGTATTGTAAGTTGAGTTGTGTTTTCAGTTTCGGTTTTCGATTAATAAATAAAAAATTTTGGAATGTTTTTACCAGAGGTTTTTACGTGATTTATAATTTATAGCATATAAAATATTATTTTACATTTGAAAACTATAACGATTCTGACGTAATAGGTTTCTAGTATAAAAATAATTTTAGAATAATATTTTTGCACAAAAGCAAAAAAGGTTCAAGGAAATCACAGGGGGAAATGTTCTCAACTCGTCAGCGGGAACCAAAATCAATACAAACAAAACAAAAATTTTCGTGTACTTTGTACTTATTTAAAAAAGTATTGACAACATTTAAGGGACAAAATTTAGAGTCTTAAAATCGAAAATATGGCTAAAAGTTTAAGCACTAATGATCCCAGTTCCTATTCCAATCCTGAGGAATGTAGTGTCGTTGATATGGACATTAATTTAGAAGTTGATTTTAAAAAACATGTTCTATCGGGCTATGTGGATTTTACTATAGAACGAACCAAAACCAATGCTGATTTGGTTAGTTCTTTTTATATCTTTTCCAAGGAAATATTTTTAGAAAAAAATCTGAATCTACTTGTATATTCTTCTTGACACAAGCTCTAAGCATAATAGTTATTCCAATACTCTATATAACGTTCTATTTTTCAGGTGCTGGACACCAAGGATTTGACTATATTAGCTGTTAAGAACAGAAATACTCTCAACAAAATGACTTACAATCTTGGAGAGCCTTCAGAAGATTTTGGATCTAAGTTGGAAATCAAGTTACCCAAAAGAATGGCTAAAAAGTAAGGTGATGATTTAAAATTCTGTTAAACCACTGTTTGTTAGCATTCCTTCAAGTGTTAAGTATTGCCAGCAATGTTATACTTCTAAAAGTTTTTTCTTGAAAACAAATTAAAAAAATCTTTGCATTGCCCAAGTTGGCACACCAAGAAAGCTGTGGCACACAATTTTAAATAGACACCAAAAGTGGATAGTTTGACTCAAATGTCCTTTTATTTAGTTTTAAATTAGGTTGTTTTTTTATGTCAGACCTTTATTTACTCTTTTCTATCTCATTAAGTTGAAAAATTACCTAGTCTAGTAAGTCTTTTTATTATTGTTTTATTTGTGTTTTGCCATGTTCTCCACCTCAAACTGAACCCTGCTTCTTGGTGTACTATATATTTTTAGTTGCAAGCACTTATAAATTAGTGGTTTAAAAACCAAAACTAAAGTAGCCGTCAAGATTTTTAATATAACATTTTAAGAGAGATAGTGCATGTTTCTTGTTAAATAATATTTTAAATTTATAACAAAGATTCTGTTAATCAGGATTGCCTTTTCCTCCATCTAGTCCAGATAAACAAGGTTGTACTATCTATCCACGGCTTACTAGATACTTATACAGGCTAGCCGAGTTTTAAACAATGAAAACCATTTGACAACTTTTCCCGCTTGGAGCGCTACAAGACCTACCTATATCACCCACCGCCTTCAACACTGTAGATATGCTTTGCCAGTTTGTCCAGTATTGCCATCTGGATTTGCAATAATTTCCGTACTCGGCTAGCCTGTATAAGTATCTAGTAAGCCGTGGTCTATCTAACACAAGTTGAGCTCTCGCTTAGTTGTCTGGTTGTGGCAGTTGCTCTAGAAACAAGACCGGTTCATTTTAAATAGGGATGAACCGTATTATGATTTGGCGAGGATTAAAGCAGATGGAGGATCATTGGCAGAATTTTTGGCAATCACATGCACAGTCTTCTTCTCAGAATTGATGCATATGTTAGAGGCTGGGATTAGTGAACTGTTAAAATAATAAACAAAGAGGACTAGTGATTCAATGCAACAATTTCCCCCGTTGAAAATGAGGAGAGTCCTGATGCTTTAGCAACAGAAATGTAAACGAGAGCTCAACTTGTAATAGACAGGCAGTACTCAACATTTTTTAATCAAGTAATCTTTCCCACTTGCAGGTTTGTTGTGAGGGTTGAGTATGAAACTTCCCCGGAATCAACGGCCCTTCAGTGGTTGGAGCCAGCTCAGACAGCTGGGAAGAAGCACCCCTACATGTTCAGTATGTGTCAGGTAAGCTGTCACCTGCATCGCTGTTCCAAGACACTCAAGAGCAGTGTTTCTTTTCAGTTCAGTAGAAAAATCAATATTCTTGCAGTATGTGATAAAAATTTCAGTATGCAGTAAAATTGAGTCATTCTTGGTTATTTTTAGAGAAAAGCATCTGAATAAGTCATTTTTCTACTCAAAAAATGGGGTTTTAGTGCCCATCTTGTTGTGTGTGTGACCTGGTATTCTTACTGAAAACCTTTTTGCATCCATTAAATTTTATTCAAAATGAAAATAAGACTCGCTGGTCTATGAAAGAAAAGGTTGCAAAACACATGCATATCCCTACATGGTTGAGTTGGCTGAGCTCAAAAAATAAAAATTGACTAACTATAAAAATTTCAGTATGTGTCAGATAGGCTGTCACCTGCATTACTGTTCCAAGACACTCAAGAGCTGTGTTTCTCTTCAGTACAGTAGAAAAATCAATCTGTTAGTAATCAATTAGTATTCTTGCATTATGCAGTAAAATTGAGTCATTTTTGGTTATTTTAGAGAAAAGTATCTGAATAAGTCATTTTTCTACTCAAAAATAGGGTTTGAATTTTGCTGTATCAAATAGCCCCGCTTTCCCCTACTTTTCTGGATAGAAACAAGTTTTAAACATATTCAAAATACTATCACAATTTCCAACACAAAAGTATTAAGTGTTCTATCTATAAATTTTATTCATTGCAAATCGTTTGTAAAAGAAAACCTAATCAAACTTTGATCACTTTTTCTTTATTTGAACCTTGCAATGATACAGGGTATTTTGACCAGCTATTTTTCATCTATAACTTTTCTCTTAATGCACTCTTTCTAAGTAATGCAGTCTTGCAGTATGCGATCTACCAGTTTAGTTAGCTTATGAAGATTAGTTAGCTCATTAGGATTCAAAAAACATCAGTTGCAGTGTCGTCATCTATCCTAAATCCAGCTGACTAAAGTGATAGATCACATACTGCAAGAATACCAAAAAATCTGCTCAGTTCTGTTATCTGTCCTGTTAAATATCTTCAAAATATTTTGGCCTTCAAACATTTCTTAGCATAGAAAGATTGTTAATGCATTAACCATTGTCAAAACGTATATTTTCTTTCCATAGTCCATCCATGCTCGATCTATGCTCCCGTGTCAAGATACGCCCAGTGTGAAGACTCCCTACACTGCAACGGTAAGCGGAAGTTTCCATTATTTATTTAGAAATGAAACACTAATCATGAAATTGCACTTGTGAAGTATAAGAATAGCACATGGCAAAATTGTGGAGGGGGTCATAGATTATGGCTTTAGTCAAACTCCTGCCATTTATGGACCTCATTTTCTCCTTTGCCTTAAATCCTGCATGCTTTGCGGATGGAGCTTGGATATCCTAAGTGGCATTAGAAACAACAACAAAAGAATAGTTGAAAAAGAACTTGAGAAAAAACATTTGGGAAAGAACAACTAAACTTCAAATTGGAGAATTTGAACTATACAAGATCTTGACGACAAACCTTCTAGAATGGTTGAAAGAGTTAATAATTAAGTTAAAAATTATAATAAGTTTATAATTTTTGACCCCTTTAATGGAGGCAATGAACATTCAACTTCAGAATGCTCTCAAAAGTACTGATTTGTTTATAGATCTCCTTCCATCTTTTTGTTATGTTTTTCTTTTGAATGTTTGTGATACACCCAATTCCATAATTGGCTCTTGAAATTTTCCCATTCAGCATAATTAATGAGAAGTAGGCTTAACCAAATTTCATAACTTTTTTAGTCAAGGGATTTGTCTTATTTCAAGGGATGTAAAGAAAGACCCATGCCCATATTCATAAAACATTGAAGCCTTATTCTGTATAGAACACAAATCTAATGTTTTACAGATGAAAAAAGAACCTCGATGACTTATGGTTGATTTTGTTTCAGATCACCGCTCCTTACGAGCTGGTCGTTTTGATGAGTGCAATTGCCGATGGGGAAGAAATGGCAGAAGATCCAATGATGAAGAGTTATAAATTTGCTCAAAAGGTATAATCTTTAGTGCATTTTCATTTATTTTTCTTCATTTTTAAGGCGATAACTCTTTTTAAATTAAAGGTACTGTGTACTTAAAGAAACAAATGTTACAAGAGTAGAAATACACATTGGATTATGCACATGTTTTTTTCCAACACTAATATTTTTACTGAAGCATTAATACCTCGTGAGAGCAATGTAAAATTCCACTAAAAAAGTAAATTTTCTGATGGTATTTTGCATTTGAAAGTTATTGAATATTTGAATCCATCTAATTGTTTTCAACAGTTGACCATTATTTTCACTTAACCAACTTCATTTCAGTGCCTCATACATGTGATTCCAATTAGCTTGGCAAAATTAAAATCCAACTATTTGTTTTGCAAAACTAATATTCCACTTTAAAATTTCTTTACAGTTAAAATTAGTCACAAAAAACATTTATCTTTGGTTGCATTACAATTCTAATCTCCTTTTCCTCTTGATATCCTTACAATATCACAGCTCTTTCAAAATTAAAGTCTTATAAGTCATTGTCATTTCAATAAAGTCATTCAAAGTCAAAATTATCAATTTTAAGCTAAACCTTTGTGAAAATATCAAAGTGTGAAAATACACCTGGCTAGTTTTATAAATAGTATTTCCAATTTTCAATGTGTGAAATTCGCTCTCAGAGGCATTAAAAATATCTGGTTTCACCAAATTATAAAGAAAAGGATTGCCCTTTCTTAAGTAGTTAAGCAGTTAGTTGGTCATAACCCATGTTTAATTAATAATGCACAAACTATTGAAATGTAAAGATAGTTTTTTTAAAGTGAAATTTGAAGCGAGCATGAGTTAAAGGTTTTATTGAAACAGTAAACAGCTGTACTTGGATTTTTGGCCTTAAGAAATGAAATTTCTAATTAATCCTATATCCTAGGGAAATTGGAAATGAATATTGATGAAACTTTTGTGACAGTGGATGTGTTAAAATAAATGTTGAATACGAACATTAATTCCAGTTTTCCTTGTTTTATGAACACTCTGAATGACTGTCATTTCTTTGTGTTTTTTCTATTTCCATGTAGTGAAGGAATTTTTGTTTAAACTTTTTTTATTTTTAGAACCCCATTCCCAGTTACTTGATAGCCGTTGTGATAGGAGCTTTGGAGAGCAGGTAAGTTCTGTTTTGCTCACTTTTGTCATGCTTAAAATTATTTTCCTTAGATATTTAACCTTTTTAGTCCTAAGATGCCTGAGATTACCATTGGATCCTATGGGATGTTTGGGGCAGCTAGGTCTGAAAGGTTTAAATGAAACATGGTCAGGGAACACTAAATTCTCCGACTGACCCATAGAATAAATATAACCTAAGTGAGACAATAAAGTTTTTGAAATATTTGATGCTGTTACCTTATTAATATTTGCTTACTCAGTTTTATCAAATCCCATTTAATGTTTTTGTATTCATTCTTGTGTTTAATGAATAGCCTTTTTATGGCGATTAAGTAACAAAATACCCATTTATTAGCCTGATTTTCTGGTACTGTTTGCAGGTTTGACTGAATTCTAATTTTACAAATTAAAAAAAAAACAGTCTTGCAAAAGTGTGGTTATCAGGGTTGTTATTCATTAGCTTTTTAAGTCTCTGCTCCATGGGTAACTGTTGGTCTGATTGTAGTTTTATAAACCCGAAGCTTTTTTTTCTTGTTACTATTTTAGATTTTAATAGTTTCTTAAGTGCAAAAGAACATTCCAGCATTTAGTCTTTGTTTAAATTTGTCTCCTCATTTATCCTTAGTTCTGTGCTCTTAGCAGTTCCCCTACAATCCATTATCATGTATTTGACAAACTTGTAACTCAGATCTTTATTGAAAGTTGAAAGATTTCTCTAAACTGCCTTTTAATGTTAAAAGAAAGTTATTTTTGGATGTTATGGACCAGTTCCCATCGCTTGCCACCGGTTTGAATCTGGAAAAAGTCATCAGCTTACTTAGAGTGTATTAATTGTAAAGTTATAAAACACACAGTGTATTTGGGCTATGATTTATTGACTTTTTTTTAAAAAATATCAAATTTCCTGATGTTGCAGTTGATCTTTATTTATAACCAGTACATTTTGGGTTAATGCAATACTTCTCTTATTTTTCTTTACAGGAAAATCGGACCTCGATCCCATGTGTGGTCAGAAATTGAATTTGTAGAAAAAGCTGCCGAAGAATTTTCAGAGGTAAGCTTTTTTTAGAAATACTCGAGATTCAGTATGAACTCATACATCTTCATTATTTTATGTAATAAGGTATTATTCATTTTATGAATAGTATAAAAAGAGTTAATTACAAAAAAATAGTTTAGAAATGGGTAAAAATTTTGTATTGTAAATGATTAAAAAGTTAACATTACTGACATAGCTTAAAGTAAATGTAAAATTCAAATTTATTAACAATAAAACACAAAAACAGTACAGTAACACAAATAAATACAAATACATATGACACATACAAATCCCAAATTATTATAAGATGACAATATCCTAAAGGGGCAAACACCATCCATGGGGTCACAGAATATCTAGAATAGACTATAAAGTAACATGTAATCCATTAATTTATCGAAAGTTGAACACAAGTAAAGTATAGAGCAGTTAAATATTTGTTTTCTGGTTAATGAATTCAAAATTAGTTTTAAATATAGAAATGCAGTGTCGACTAATTTATGTTTATTTTTGTTATCAAAGATAAAAAAGATTTTCATTATCCTTCTTTCAACTTCTGATTTTGTAATTACACGTTTTTAAAAAGCCCCTGCCTAAAAAAAAAATTTTTTTTAATTGTAACGTTTGTACAATTCATCAAAATAGTTAATAATCTTCTGAATAATCTTGAACTATGATATCTTTTTTTTGACTCATTTGAAAAATTTAGAAAGTGCTTTGATACTTTTTTGTGATCTGTATTTGTTTTTTACGTTGTGTGTGTATTTTTGTGATACCTTTACCTTTTAGTGTTTTTTTAAGTGTTTCTTTTGTCATGTAAATAAATTTTTATATCTGTATGTCACACAATATATGTAAATAAAATAAAATAAGGTTATCTCTTTCGATCATCCTGATTTCTGTTTTTCTTCTTCTTCCAGACCGAGCAGATGCTGTCGACTGCGGAAGAACTGCTGGGAGAGTACATGTGGGAAGTGTACGACATCTTGGTGCTGCCACCTTCTTTCGCCTTCGGGGGTATGGAAAACCCTTGCCTTACTTTTGTGACCCCTACTCTGCTGGTAAATGCATTCGAGAATTTTTTTCGTATTTTTATTTGTCAATGTAGAACACAATTTTAATAGTGATGTAAGTTATATGACTTGAATGAATTGGGAAGGGGTGGCTCCCAGCTTGACCAGTTGGTCAGCCGTTTCATTGCCCTCTGTTCAAAAGTGACCAGGTACCCAAAGAAGAGTTATCTTGTTAATAACTTGACTTGACATGGCCCAAATATTTTCTGGGATCCAAAAACTCTTTAACTTCTATGCCTTGTTCAAAGGTGTGTGTAAATTGCTACTAAATATATATATATATATATTTTTATATGTTAAAATATTCCGTACTGTAAATGCAAATGTTTAAAAAATAAATATCAGTGGGCTGGGCCACAAGATAAATTTAGCTCTTATAGTTTGCTCATAAAATTGAGAGAAACTACAAATAATTAAAGGAAAGAGAAATATATTATTCTGTATTTAATTATTCAACTCATACTGCTAGTGTGAATTGTAATTTTAACAGTTAACAATTTTTTTTTACCTATTGATTGGGCAAACTGCTCAAAAATTTTCCATAGACAAATTAATCTGCAAATTTGTAAAGCTCATTTTAAAATTTCACAGTCGTTTTGGGAAGCATTCAAGGCTTTACATTGGCCACAAAACATGGACTGGTGTGTCACATGCAGCCCACAGGTGCCAATTTTTTATAGGGACTTCTTAGTCCATGTGCATTTCTTAACACAGACAAAAAATTGAATTTGGCAAATAAGTATATTGTCCAGTGTGGCTCGCCAGACTTCATGGAGTAATAAGGGTGAGCTGAAAACTTTGGAGGAAAACTTGAATCATTCTGGAATTAAATTTGTGGTCTATATGGACAAAAAAGTTTCACCCACTTCAATACAGAAAGAGCATACAAATGATTTTGCAGGCTTGCATAAAAATAATTTATTTGTTTCTATTCTATCTACAACAGCCAAATTAAGAAATTGATAAGAAAGAATTTTCCAATAAATAATTTTGCATTCTAGTAATAAATTAAATGTTAAATAACATTAATAATAATAAAATAAATCAATGTTCAACTTAATACACTGATAAAAATGAAAATATAAATGTTAAAAATTTAAGTAAATGATAATAATTATTTTCTCTAAGTTGGTTTAAGTTAATTTTTAATTTATCTCAAGGTTTGTTAAGACAAGTTGGCTTGCCTTTCTGCATATTATGTAATGCATTTTCATGGCTTTGTTGGAGATTGTAAATTTGTGTTGCAGGCTGGAGACAAATCCCTTGTGCCCACCATTGCCCATGAAATTGCCCACAGCTGGACGGGAAATCTTGTGACAAACAAGAATTTCGAACACTTCTGGTAAGAAAGGGCTTTATCTTAACATATTTATTTATAGGGTGACCAGACGTCCTACTTTTCTTTAATCTTTCAAAAGTTCTCAATTGGTAGGCTGAAATATTACTCATTTGTTAGTTGTCATTTCAAAATTTAAAAACAATTGATTAAATAAGAGTATCGTCACATAGAAGGGTGTGTATAGAGCATTCGCACATGACCTCACTTGGACGAATAAACAACGTTGCTAGGGCCGTTGTTAGGGGGGGGAAATAGAAGAATCCAATAGAAGCATTCGCACATGACCTCACTTGGACGAATAACAACGTTGCTAAGGCCGTTGTTAGGTCCGAGTCATGTGATTGAAAATGCTCTATTCAGGATGTTCTTATGAGATTCAACCCCCTCTCGAAGTTTTGGTGAAGATTAGTGATTCATTTTGTGCAGTTTTTTCCCCCTTCAAAATTCTGTTGCATACCAAAAGCCAGTCCATCCCAATTGTCTGAAAATGAGTTAAAACACTTGTTTTAAAAAGTCCATCTTACAAAATTTTCTGGTGTAGGTCCCCTAAACCCCCTGTTTGACAGATTAAAGATAATACCTTAAATTTTTTAAACTGAATACTAAGTTTAAATAGTATCTTTTAATGATCTTAAAAGCGTCCTTTAACTTATTATGTGTGTGTTAGAGATCAGTGTTTATGAAGGGTATTGGTTTACCCCCATTTCGAAACAAAAAGTGTGAGTTTACAAATCTTCTGTTTCATTGAAATAATGAACATTTGAACCTCTTATAAACCTGGTCACATTACATATTTAAGAAATCACTTGGGGATAATAGGTTTGCTAGTATTGAACTCAAAAACTTGTGATGAGCTTTGAAACTCCTCAGGTTGAACGAAGGCTTCACGCAGTTTTTCGAACGCAAGATCCTCGGTCGTCTCCACGGGAAGGCCGTCCGAGACTTCGAGAACATCGGAGGCTGGATGGATCTCATCTATGACGTGAGTACAGATGGTTCATATACCTCCTGAACAGTGGTGTTGCCAAGGGGAAATATCCCCAGTCAGAAAATTTCTTTTCTATTGACCATAGAAATTAATTGAATCGTCAGTTAGAAGAAGGGAATAAGTCCAAAAACCAATTTTTGAGAAATTTGAAAAAAAAACCTGTGTAAGTTATAGTGATGGAATTTTGGTTGTATAACCACCAAATTTTTACTGGAAATTCAGGACTCTTATTTAGAAAAAAAGGGTCAAAAAGGTGTTGAATGATCCATTAGTATTCTTATCATTAAAGAGACCTAATTAATTTTATAAGTAGCCAAAAAATTGATACCAAATTTTTTAAGTTTCGTATACCAAAAGTGAACTACATAAAATCAGTGGACAAAATTTACAAAAACTTTTTTCGAAACCTTTTCTTCGACATTGGATAATCCATTTCAGCAAAGCGTAGAATTCAATTCCTATTATTTCCGAACCGATTCTTTGGATTTTTACAACGATTCTTTAAGAGGAGAATCGATTTGAAAACGGAAGAGAGGTAGGGGAATTTAGGGAAAAACAGAGGCACTGGTGTTGGGGATTTTAGGGAATATATTATGGACGGGGGGATGGAACTTATTTTGTGGGCGAAACGTGGGTGCACCATTTATTTGTGGGCGAAACATAGAACACACCACTCTACACATGTGTGCAAAGAGGGGGAAAATAACTACCCTCTATCAGCAGATACAGCCCCTTGAATTTGTGAAATCGATGTCCATTCATTGTATTTTTTGATTAAATTTGAAATTTAACTTAATTTGTCTTTCTTTTCTTATTCTTTGGCCTGTAAACGTAGCCAAAATAAAATTGGATTTGAATTTAAAAGTGTTTTTTCTTTTTTTTAATCAATGGATGTTTGACTCCATTGATAGCGCCTTAATGACGCAGTTTCATAATAATTTTTAATTTTATTTGTCTCAGTCTTTGTATCTTTCACTTTTGTACTCTGAACTAAGCAGAAATATAATTTAATTGTCAATTTAAATGGTTTTTAAGATTTTTGTTCAGCTGAAATTTGATAAGGTTGAAGAAGTCCATCCTCTTTTTTTAACTGTAAAACATTTTTAAATACACTTATTATAATTTTTTCGATGATTGTTCTGCATTCTTTACAGAGTCATGAATTTCCTGTAAAAATTTGGTGGCTATAGGATAAAAATTCCTTTACCTATACAGTTTTTTTTTTCTCTCTCGATTTTCTCAAAACTTCGTTTTTGGACTTATTCCCTTTTTAAAACTGACAATTCAATTGTCCCTTGTGGGATGTCATGTATCCTCTTTTAAGCAAGCCTTTATAAAAATGTTGCAGGTGAAGCGTTTCGGGGAGCAGCACAACTTGACCAAGCTGGTGCCAGACCTGAGGGGGGTCCACCCGGACGACGGGTGCTCCCACGTGCCTTACGAGAAGGGACAGGCCTTCCTCTACCACCTGGAGACACTGCTGGGAGGGGACGGTAACAGAGTCTTCCTCTAATTCCTAAATTCCAAACAAATTCCCAATTACAAAACTATGTTGAAAGTTTAAAAGAACTGTTCATAAGAGTTTTAAGTAAAAAATTTTGAGTATTTGTTTTTAAAATTGTCTCAAAATTTGTTGGTCTGTTCTGTCCTTCAATACAGCTGTGTAGTTTGGAATCCTTCAAATAAGTCATGTTATTTCTATTGAGAAAATTCAAGATTTTTTTTTTTCGTTTTGTTTCTTTTAAGACCAGAAATTTATTATCACCTAATATTACCATAGAAAAACAAAGATTTTTATCTTTTTTTCCCCCCCAAATTACTTAATAATATTGATTGCCCTTCAATATTAAAAGAAATAAAATTGTTTTCAAAGTACAATCCAATAATAAAAATTATATTTTAAATCAAACAATATTTGAATTCTCTAAAATTGTAAACAACATGCCATTACACAGTGATTTATTTTTTGATTATTTTAATAGTTTAAGTTTAAGTAATGATTTTATGTCCTGTGTTAATCTTGTTTTTTAATGTGTACTTTTATCTTGTACTTTTTTTTCTGTTTGGCTGTAAATCAATAAATAAAGTGCTAAAAAAACCCTAGAAATTTGTTTACACCATTTAAATTGGAACTGTTACTGTTTTAAGGCACTGTAAACATTTCTCCTGTTGTATTATTATTATTTTTTTTTATTTTTTTTTTAAGTCTTAAACTCATAAGCTTTTCCTTTTGCTGGAAAAGAGGTTGGACTGTTGAAATAACTGGAAATGATTTTTTAGCATTGTAAAACAACCAAATACTTTAAATTGAATACTTTTTCAGAGATTTTTGAAAAATTCTTGAAGGCATATGTGCAAGAGTACAAGTTGAAGTCAATAGATACAGACACCTGGAAATCTTATCTGTATGAATATTTTGCTGACAAGGTAGGTCACAGGTTGTATAATTTTTGATGATGACTGTTTTGTTTTTACAGAGATTTTATGTCTGGAAAATTGGGAGAGATTTCATTGGACCAACTTTATTTGTCCCTTTTGGAACCTTTAACATGTGAATAAAAACTACTTGTCACAAGGGATGAAAATCTTGAGACTTAGAAATTTCAGAGGTTTTGATTTTCCATAAAATTTCCCTCCTTTACTGTTGCAATTTTTCTAGAGATTATTCATTTTTTAAGTTATAAATGCTAAATTTATTAAGAATAAGCCTTTCTTTTTGTATCCTGTTTAATGATTCAAAGAAATAAAAAATAAATACTGGGCAAAAATAAGGGTGTGAAAAATTTTGTGTAACCTCTTGATCTCATTAAGGATTTTTTAGAGTAATTTTTTTCCAATTTTAAATCCTGCTTTTTTTAAAGGTGGTTTTCAGTTTGCAAATATAAATAATGTAATTTTATCTGACTGTGAAGCCGTACGTCTGGGGTTCGAATCCCCGTTTGGCATGGATGTTAGTTTCTGTCCTTGTGTGTGATGAATGAATGTGTGGCCCCCCTGTAAAAAGGGGTTGTGCCTGTGTGAATGTGTGTGTGACGTGGGCAACAGTACTTCACCTCCGTGGCTTCGGCCCACAGGTGCCCACTGGGTAACGCAAAGTAAGTACTGCTTCGGCATAACATGGGTTGATGGACTATTGTTACATCCGTAACGGTTCAAACATTACCTGCCATTAGAAAAAAATAATGTAATTTTTTTATTAATTATGTAAAGACAAAAAGAATACAATGGCAGGATAGGGACACTATAGAAAGATTTTCAAAGGCCAGGGACAAAGGAAAAGAGGAAGGCCAGTTAAAAAGATGGTTGAAAAAGACCTTAAAATTCTAAAAGTCTGTAATTAGAAACAAAAGCAAGAGACAGAGGGCTTTGGTGGGAAAATTGTCAGAGAGGCCATAGTCCAGCATGGGCTGAAATGCCAAGAAGTTAGTTGGTTAAAGTGTTTTTTTAATTAAAGGCAGTTTTCAAACTTCACATTTGCTATTGATTGTCCTTCCTGAGTGTATCACCATACAATCTTTTCAGTTGGCAATTCTAATACTTGTATTTCATTTGAGTTTTGTTTTAGATGATTTATTTCTAATTTCAGAAAGAAATCCTGGATAATGTAGACTGGGAAACTTGGTTATATGCACCTGGTATGCCTCCTATTAAGCCTGAGTAAGTTCTTATGAGGCTCAATTTTTTTGGAAAACTAGGAATCTACCAATGTTTACAAGCAAATAATTTCGATTATCAGACTAAAAACTATTAAATTTCAGACAGAATGTGTGAAATTCTTGTATTAAATAGTGTAAGTTTCTAGAACATTTTTATCAGTCTTTGAAAAAAGTATTGTAAAGTACATTTGAAGTAATGTAAAGTTAAGAATAAATTTAACTTGGATGTTGATTTATGAAAAATGCAATTTTAGAAAATTACTTAATAGTATATCTTTAGTTTTCTATTGAATACCTAATCTAAACAGATTCTAGTGGAATAAAATGAATATATTTAACAAGTGAGACTTTATAATGTAATTGAGTATTTTTTGTCGTAACATTTTCAATTTCTGTCTGCTGTAGGTATGACGACAGTTTGTCCAAGAAGTGTCAAGATTTGAGTCAAGCTTGGCTAGCTGCCAACGACAACGAACTCGGTCAGTTTGTGCCGAAAGACATAGAAGAACTTTCCTCGTCCCAAATCATGGAGTTCCTCTCTTTTCTTCTTCAAGGGGTAGGAATTAGGATGTTTTCTTACATAACTGTCTGTTTTCACAATTCTTTATTTTTAGTGTTCGGCAACTAGTGGTCAAAAAGTAGTTAACTACCAACTACTAACTAGTTTGGGAAAATCTAGTTGCAACTAGTAGTTAACTATTTTTTCCTGGGACTAGTTGCAACTAGTAGTTAACTATTTCCCAAAGTAGTTAACTAGTCTATTTAATTTCATAACCTATTTTTTGCCAAAATTCTAATATATCTTTCTTATCTATATCACAAAAAAACTTCATGCTTCGCTCAAAACGGTGCTTTATTTCTGGTTATGGTATTTGAGTACTCTACCATGACATTGTAGTTGCTAGCTACCTACCATGACATAAATGGCAGTGTAATTTTTGTATATTTTGATAAAAATTTTAAATATTTTTGAAATTTTAAACAAAAAATTTTTTTAAAGTAGTTGAAAATTTGAAAGTAGTTTCAACTAGTAGTTATTAAAAAAGGTAGTTCAATTACTAGTTAAACTAGTTTAAACCAAAAGTAGTTAAACTACTAGTTAACTACTAGTTGATCGGTAGTTAACTACTAGTTGCAACTAGTTCTAGTTAACTAGTGCCGAACACTATTTATTTTATTTTAATGACTTCTCTGGTGACTACTTGCATGGCATAACAAAATAAAGTTAACAAAAATCAAAACACAAATGATAGAAAACAAATTAAGTTTTTGAACTAGGAAATAAACACAAGACATAAATTTATCAAAGTATACATAAATAAAACATTCTGGACAAACTGGAAAATATAAAATAAAATATTTCGCTTCTAAGTGTGGAAAAATAAATCAATATCGTCAATTTCAATTAAAAACGTAAATAAAACTTTCTTGAAATGATAGTAATTGTTTTTTCCTTTTTCTCTGAACCTGGATAAAAAAAATTTCAAAATTACTTGCCCTTATTTATCTTGTTGATCCTTTTAGAAACCACTGAGTCTCAAAAAATTAGAAAAGATGGAAGAAGTTTACAAGCTCAGCAAGATCATGAATTCAGAAGTGAGATTCAGGTATGGCATTGATTGAAAAAAATTTGGAATTTCAGGGTTCAAATTGGGTGATTACATACTTTATGATGTAATTTTATTTTGCCCAGTTGATATTCCTTGGGTTATTGCATGGGTATTCATTTGTTCTTTAAATTAGCATCAATATCCAATGTATGTTTTTATTTATTTAAATCTCTGTTGAGAAATTTTCTTTGATGCAAATGTGTAATGTTAATGATAATTTAAAAAAAAAATCATAAAAGATAATAATACTTAATTAAGGGTTGAAATGTTAGTTCTAAAGATACTTGAACTTGCCTGAGAACTAAAATTTTTACACACCAACATTATACATTCATTCATGAAAACTTTCCTAGATATTAACTGTGAACTGTAAAAACATTTGGTATCGAAAACTATAAAAGAATGTAGAAATTGAAAAATCAAAGCGTAATATTGTAAAAAAAAATAATGATCTTAACCTGAAAGTAATGCTGCATTGGTTGAACAATGTTGGAAAGGTTCTTTTTACTAATTTTGTATGTATAAGTAGTAGGACCATTAGAATCATCATACAAAAGCAAATGAAAATTGGTTGTCCACTTTTTATTGATCTTTTTTTAATTGGAAATCCATGCCATTTTTACCAGTTTTTTTTTAGTTTTAACAATATTATAAAGTAAGAAAAGAGAAATATCAATGCTACCAGATCCAATCTTACTTCCGATATTGTTTACATTTTCTATCAATATTTGTGACTGCATCTTTTATTAGATACATCACAATATTACATTATCCTCATTGTAATAAACTAAAATAGTACAACCATAAACCACAATTTAAAAGACAAAACTTACTTGCCAGCCTTAAATATTTGCTCCTTAAAATTTCTTTCAGTGTTTTGTATGTTAAAACTGAATTTTTTTACCTTGTCTGAAGACAAACTTTATATTGGTTGTTTTATTTCATTTGATATCCCATAGAAATTTCTGTAACAAAAAAAAAGGTTTCCAAATATTGTCAAGCCAAACAAAGTTGTGAATTCTCTTTACAGGTGGGTCCGGCTGTGTTTGGTTGGCCACTGGAAAGAAGTCATTCCAAACGCCGTGAAATTCATCACTGAGCAGGGGAGAGCCAAGTTTGTTTGCCCTGTTTACAGGTATTCCATCCTAACCATCATTAAATAATCTTCATTAATAATCATCATAACTTTTTAATAAATATTGATGATTTAGATGAGTTTTTTTTCCTAGTTCTGTTGCTTTCTGTTTAGTAATGATAATAAAGATTATTATTAAGAATGAATGAAAATTTAAAGCTAGTAGTTCTATAAAAACTATCTAGTATTACAAATTACATAAAAAGTTCAAAATAGCCTGACTAGTTCAAATTTAAAGAGTCCAGTAACTTGAAATTAGTACATCTTGCTTAGAAATTAAAAAAGACTTGTGAATGCTTATTAGACTTCAATAATAATGAATAGTTGAATAAAATGAGAATGAAATTTATGAAAAGAATTAGACTTGGCTTATAGAATAAAACTAGGAATAGTAAAATGTAGTTAAAGAATTAAAATAGTTTTTGTAATTTTATCAAAACAAAGGAATCCTATTGTTATTTAGAGAATTTTGAATAATTAATAATTAAAAGTCCTTTCATTTCAGTTCTTTTCGTTGCACGTTCTGAATAAATAAATAATTAAAATGAATTGATGAATATAGTCACAGATTCTCCAATCATGATTGCAATGTTCTAAAATTTATCGCTTAATTCTTTCTTCCATCAACTTCTTGCTTGTAATTCATTTCTTTAATACAGTAGAAACTTGTGAAATTTTTTTTTGATAATTGTAATGTTCTAGGGACCTGTATAGCTGGGAAGAAGGTCGGGAAGTTGCAGTTGCCACCTACAAAGAGCATTCCTCTCAGCTGATGTCGACCGTGGCGAAAAACGTGGCAGAGATACTGCACCTGACTCCCGGGGACTCGTAACTGTCTTCTTATTTTTACAGAATTAGTGTGAAGAAGTACCCCAGTGTTTGATTACTTGAGCAGTTAATACTTATTCAATCAACTAACTTAATTGTTACTTATTGTTTTTAAAAAAATTGAAAATTTTAATATTAGAAACTTCAAAATCTAAAAAATTCCCGGTGTTAGATTAGGTTTTTTAAAAAAAAATCTATTTTATTTTACCTCAACAAGGACTAAATTGATTATACATTTCAAGGTTGTATCTAATACTTACAATTCGACGTTTTAAAATTTTATTCACGATTCACTTGCCTTTTTCTTTTGTGCAAGTTAAATTTTCAATGAGAAAAACGTTTAGATGATTTCAAACGTGGTATTGATGTATAATGAATAATTTTACATAATATAATTAATAATACTGAACAATATTACAAATTTAACAACACTTTGTCAAACAAATTTATGACCGAAATTCGGCAAAATATATGTGGTAGGATGTACTTGCTATCTGTATCAAAACCTTTCAGGTACCTTGTGGTGTAGCTAGTAATTCCCTGTTATAGCAGAAAACAAATAAAAAGATTATTACAATTAATTACTACCCACATTTCTCATATTATTTAGTAGGGGTGGGCAAATCTGCTACTTTTTGAAAACGTAGCAGTTACGTTCGTTAAGAAAAAGTAGCTGCTTAAAATTAGCGGATTAGCACTCGTTGAGGTTTAGGTTACAGGCGCTATACTTTAGCAGCTACAGGACATGATTGCGTTTTCCTTTCATTAACTGCTACTGCTATAGTCTGTTCATTTAGAACTGGCGCATGAGACGAAATGTATTAGAAGCAGTTACTATTGTAATTATCATCGAAAGCATTTTCTTCTGCAATGACAAGGCAGCCGAAACAGAAGTAGTTAAAATACTGTAAAAAAATCAGTCACTGAAGTTGTGTGATGACCGCTATGAAGCATTATTGAGCGTTTTTGATCTTGTTTCAGGCGCCAATTCTAGATGAACAGACTATAAATTTAGACAATTCTTATTGGTCAGCACGTAGCAGTATAGATGCGATTTTTTGACCAATCGAGAGCCTACAAATGCTGCTAATTTTTTGTAACTATTTTTTAACACGTTTAGCAGCCTATACACCAATTTTTTTCCTGTAGCAGCTATTTTTTAACTGCTGCTTGTTTTTTTTTTTTTTTGCCCATCTCTCAGGGTTCCCACTGGTCAGGGAATACCTGGAAAAGTCATTGAATTTTAATTTCACCTAAAAAGTCAGGGGATAGCGGACCTGGAAAAAGTGCCCGAACCTACGAACCTGGTTTGGGGGAAAGCCCCTGCCAGCTCCATAGGAGCAATACATAAGGTTTGGGGAAATTCTATTAGGTTCGGGGGAAGGTTACAACTTTTTCCAGGTCCGGGGGATAGTCAGGGAAAATTGCTCATTTTGGCCAAAAACCTGGAAAATCATACAGAATTCCTGAAAAATGAACAATATTTAATGTTTTGGCTCTAGAAAGTGGAAAAAAATAGACCATTTATTGAAAATATATGTTCATAAGAGCAAGAAATATCTGAAAATTGCCGTAATTAGCCTGGGGAAAAGTCAGGGAATTTTATTTCTGAAATTGAGTGGGAACCCTGATCTCTATGATTTAGTAAAATGAAAGGTTATTGTCACACTGGATAGGTATTAGACACTGGGTACTTATACCTATATTCCTTTTTCAAGAGCTTTCACTGGAAGAAGCAGACCACTGATTTTCCCAATATTGTCGCTTTCTCATCTACTGATGACACAACATTCTGTAAGAACTGTTTTACAAGAACAAACCCTGTGATTATCTCATTTCAAGACTAAATGTGTTGAGTCAATGTAAAAATGCTGGAAATAAAGATAGCAGTGTTGTTTTGATCATATTTGTTGTTGTGGCACTTTTTAACCCCATTCCTACACTAAAAAGTTTGAAAAATTGCATACAGTCCCACAAATCATACTTCTTGACGTGTGAATTTTATTCCCAAACAATCTAAATAAAAGGTAACACTTAAAAACTTAAAGGACAGTTGAGCAATAATGAGGGAATTGCGCGTTTTTTGTTTTAATTTTATTATGATAGAGGATGAAAATCCATGAAAAATGACGTAAAAATTATTGAAATCGGAAAACTAATCCCCAAGATATTAATTTTTAAAATCTCGTTTCCTGTATTGGCGGGAAAAACAGTAATTTCGTTATGGCTGCTGTGTGATGTCACAGTGCTTGGACCCACTGGTTTCGCCATGTTATTGTATTTGTATGCTTAGCTTGCTTCATTCTGCTATTCTTCATAAAGTTTTTACTAAAAAACTATGATATTTTAAAGACACATACAAATATTTTTTATAAAAAGATTGGCGTTTTGTTTTTCAAAAAATATTAATTGGTTTTGGAATTATTAGGATTCAAAGTTTTAATTTTTTCTTTTTCTGGCCGTTCACTAGAGAAACAGACGAGTTTTATGGTTTTATGATAAGTCTGATTTCTTTTATTTTCAACAATTCACTAGTTTCGACAGCGCTGTGACGTCAAATCCCGTTTTTTGATCACATGACTTTACTAGTGTTTTGGCAAAAATAAAATTGAATTTTAAGTTATTTAAAACATATTTTTGAACTTTAAAATCTGATATTTGAGAGTTAAACTATAACGTATCAAAAAAGTGTAAAATTAAGCAAATCCCTCACTTAGGCAATTCCCTCATTTCTTATAATGGTAAAAGTAAAGGTTATGATGATGTCATTTCAGATATCTGTATGGAATTATTAGAGATAATGCCTTTTAATCCTATATATTAAAGTATTTCAGGTTTAACCTGTAAGTAACTATAACTTGACAAGACAAACACTTTTATTTTTTTTGTGAAACTCCATTAAGCTACAACAGTTTAATTTACTATAAAATATTTATAAAACCCTTTGCAAAGTTACATTCTGGCCTGGCCTATTATCAATCTAGATATTATTGTGAAGAATTAGATAGGAAATATAGTAACAACATATCAGTATCAATTACTGATATTTCCTACTCATTATAAAAAATGATTACTTGTACAAAACTTTGTAAGGAGTTCTCACAGTAAACTTACATTAAGCAATGAACACTGCTTTTAAAAACACAACAAGAGTATGCTAACTGCATATAATTCGGTTTAAATAACTACTCTAATACTTCACATATTAGACTTAAGAACAGGAAAAAGAGCAAATTATAATTTTTTTTATGCATAGATTTTAAGTAAGGTAAAGAGTAGCTGATATGATTTCAAAGCTAAGGTTGAGCTCGTGTGTCAAATTAGGTAAGCACACTTGTTTTAATTTTTCATAAAATGGAACAAAAATCTATTGTTTAATCTTTGCAGTCAATAATAGCTCAGAAAACAAATAAAATGATCAAGTTATGATGGTTTATCCAACATATTGATAACTACTTTTTGAAAAACGAGTTAATTCAGTTGGAAAAAATGAATTGAAAATTTCCGGCTCACAGTCCTTCAGCAAACGGTTCCACTTTCTCCTGTTCTTGGACTTTTCTTCCAGTTTTTGATTTTCATCTTCTTTAAATCTCCTTTTACCTCAACTAGCCACATCTATCTGAGACGTCCAAGATAAATTTAAAGTATAATATAAGGCTGAGAAAACAATCGACGATTTTCTATAGCAAAGAAAAAACGCGACTGTCTACTCGCACATCTGCCGAAAACTGAATATTTCCAAAACAAAGATGCACGTGTCGCACTGACTGGAAAAACATAACGAGAGCATAAAAGAGGGAAAGTAAATAAAAAAATTGAAATGACAGCTGGCGCATCAGCGAAAAACATGGCGAAAAATCGGCAGGAGAAAAAAAAGAATGAATTTGAGAACGCTCCAAAGTGAAAAGTGCTATAAAGCATGTATAGGGCCACCGTAGACTTTTCCGCTGGATGTAATAAATCAATTTGCGGCCGGACCACCAGCAGTTCATCTCCCCTATCTCCCTCAATCTCTTTGTATCTCCCCTCGCACTCGCGCCTGAGAGCTGTCGAAAATTGACCACACCAAAACCCCGCCGCCATAAATTCAGGTTTCTTCCTGGAGATAAGTGTTTTATTACATCCAGTGGAAAAAGTCTACGGTGCACCGTACTGTACAGTATGCTGATACGCGTTCGTGCCATTTTATTCTTTTTATTTTATTTACTACTTTATTTTATTATTAAAACTTTCCTTGACCTGGAAAATGGTTTCATGGCGGTCGGATGTTTGTTGATACATGTGTGGCCGAAGTTCCAGAGTGATTAGCACTTAAACTAGTTTAACTTTTTCATGTGTGAACGAAGTATTACTCTCCACACGTCTCCATCTTTGATTTGTCCGTATATTTTCCTTAACCAGTTTAAAGCAACTGGGACAGACACCCAGTCCGTCCCGAGCTTAGTAGAATAGCCTAAACTGGCTCTTGTCCCATAAAACCTCAACGAACCAACCAACCGTCCCGAGCTACTCCAGTCTTCGAAAGGACTGGAATAGTCACACACAGAGCTATTCCGGTCCGCTCCGAGCTACTCCAGTCCTCGAAAGGACTGGAATAGACACCCGCGGAGCTATTCCAGTCCTTCCCGAGCTACTCCAGTCTTCGAAAGGACTGGAATAGTCACCCGCGGAGCTATTCCAGTCTGCCCCGAGCTACTCCAGTCTTCGAAAGGACTGGAATAGTCACTCCCAGAGCTATTCCGGTCCTTCCCGAGCTACTAAAGTCTTCGAAAGGACTGGAATAGTCACCCGCGGAGCTATTCCAGTCCTTCCCGAGCTACTCCAGTCTTCGAAAGGACTGGAATAGTCACTCCCAGAGCTATTCCGGTCCTTCCCGAGCTACTCCAGTCTTCGAAAGGACTGGAATAGTCACTCCCAGAGCTATTCCAGTCCTTCCCGAGCTACTCCAGTCTTCGAAAGGACTGGAATAGTCACCCGCGGAAATATTCCAGTCCTTCCCGAGCTACTCCAGTCTTCGAAAGGACTGGAATAGTCACTCCCAGAGCTATTCCGGTCCTTCCCGAGCTACTCCAGTCTTCGAAAGGACTGGAATAGTCACCCGCGGAGCTATTCCAGTCCTTCCCGAGCTACTCCAGTCTTCGAAAGGACTGGAATAGTCACTCCCAGAGCTATTCCGGTCCTTCCCGAGCTACTCCAGTCTTCGAAAGGACTGGAATAGTCACTCCCAGAGCTATTCCAGTCCTTCCCGAGCTACTCCAGTCTTCGAAAGGACTGGAATAGTCACTCCCAGAGCTATTCCGGTCCTTCCCGAGCTACTCCAGTCTTCGAAAGGACTGGAATAGTCACCCGCGGAGCTATTCCAGTCCTTCCCGAGCTACTCCAGTCTTCGAAAGGACTGGAATAGTCACTCCCAGAGCTATTCCGGTCCTTCCCGAGCTACTCCAGTCTTCGAAAGGACTGGAATAGTCACCCGCGGAGCTATTCCAGTCCTTCCCGAGCTACTCCAGTCTTCGAAAGGACTGGAATAGTCACTCCCAGAGCTATTCCGGTCCTTCCCGAGCTACTCCAGTCTTCGAAAGGACTGGAATAGTCACCCGCGGAGCTATTCCAGTCCTTCCCGAGCTACTCCAGTCTTCGAAAGGACTGGAATAGTCACTCCCAGAGCTATTCCAGTCCTTCCCGAGCTACTCCAGTCTTCGAAAGGACTGGAATAGTCACTCCCAGAGCTATTCCGGTCCTTCCCGAGCTACTCCAGTCTTCGAAAGGACTGGAATAGTCACCCGCGGAGCTATTCCAGTCCTTCCCGAGCTACTCCAGTCTTCGAAAGGACTGGAATAGTCACTCCCAGAGCTATTCCAGTCCTTCCCGAGCTACTCCAGTCTTCGAAAGGACTGGAATAGTCACTCCCAGAGCTATTCCGGTCCTTCCCGAGCTACTCCAGTCTTCGAAAGGACTGGAATAGTCACCCGCGGAGCTATTCCAGTCCTTCCCGAGCTACTCCAGTCTTCGAAAGGACTGGAATAGTCACTCCCAGAGCTATTCCGGTCCTTCCCGAGCTACTCCAGTCTTCGAAAGGACTGGAATAGTCACCCGCGGAGCTATTCCAGTCCTTCCCCGAGCTACTCCAGTCTTCGAAAGGACTGGAATAGTCACCCGCGGAGCTATTCCGGTCCTTCCCGAGCTACTCCAGTCTTCGAAAGGACTGGAATAGTCACTCCCAGAGCTATTCCGGTTCTTCCCGAGCTACTCCAGTCTTCGAAAGGACTGGAATAGTCACTCAGAGCTATTCCAGTCCTCCCCGAGCTACTCCAGTCTTCGAAAGGACTGGAATAGACACCCACAGAGCATATGAAAGTGCACAGTCTGTTTATGACTTTTCTACAAGCAGTGTTCGACAACTCAACTCATCATCCACATTTTGTTTTCATTCGAAATCGAAATAAACAAAGAACAGATTTTGAAACTAATATTTCAAGACCTCAAATGAATGGGAAATAAACCTGCTCGTTGCTTAAAAACCCTGAAAATGATGCGTTCGGATCATCCCATTGTTGTTGTTATGGGAAGCACCGGGACTGGGAAGTCTAAGTTGGCTATAGAACTAGCTAAGAAGTTTAATGGCGAAATTTTAAGTGCTGATTCAATGCAGGTACGAAACATTGCTAAGAAGTAAATTTAGAGTTGATTATGTGTTTCAATTGTGTGGTTAATTTTAAGAAGCCAACCCGTGGTGAATTCTTAGTGAAGTGGGTTTTTTTTTGCCTGAGTGCCTTCTTTATTCTTAGAACAAATCGATAGTTTTTTGGGTGCGCTGTTAGGTTTGTAGGAGAAATATCAGAAACAAGAAATAAAATTCTAAATCTGTAAATATTCAGGATTTTGAGAAGAGTCAATAGTATCCTTTCAATTGTCTTTCTGAGCTTTAAAAGAGTGAAACCCTTTCCCTTTAGGAACTGAATAAATAATGCTTTGAAACTGTAACTTATTTATGTAAATTAAATGTGCAGTAAGTAAAAAAAGTGTAGGGTTGCAGAATTCACAACATCTTTTATGATGAATGAAGTCCCACTATTTTAAGTTTTGTGGGAAAATACCTTCAATTTTTTGAATTTTTGGTTCTTACGTATTATCCCGTCGACCATGCTGCTGAATTAAAAAATGTTATCAAAGCCCATTGACTGTTCCTTAGCTGTGCCAATGAATTTGAATGTCATTGTGCGGTCGACGGGATAACACGTAAGTACTGAATTTTTTTAAAAGTTTTTAAACGTTCCGGACTTTTGAACATTCCAAATTTTGGGTAAAATTAAAGGATTGTTACTCTATTAGTTTTCCGGGATTTTGCGTCGCCCCTGACTCCAAATTAATAATAAGTTTGGAATTATTTGTAACTGAGTAAGTCAACTCCGCTTATTGTGATCACAGATAATGTTATCAAAATTGAGTGGTCCCGATCACTCCTATTAAACTTAATGCAAAATGTATGGTTTTATGTTATCAATATCTGGTGAAAGCTCCTAATAACCTCCTTTTTTCCATTAGAAGGACAATTTTTAAAACACAATCATACAAAATGAATCGTTATTGTATTAGTGTTAGATGTTTCACTCTCATATTTTTCTTCTTCAAGAATGTAGATGTTGCCAAATACGTAATAGGTAATCCTTTTTAATACTTCAATCAGGATTACAGTTGTGATTTAATTAAATTAAACACTCGAGTTACACTGTTTTGAACTTTCTGTAGTATTAAATCGTTTATTGTTATCAATCAGATATTGTTATCATTCTACTCTTGGACGAAAGTGATCACATAAAGCGGAGTCGGGTGTATTTCAAAATTGAAAGCATTGGATTGTCATAGTATTTGAAATGAAAAGTTTCATGTATAAATGTATGCAGAGATATTTTTAACTCCTCTGAGAGAGTATATCGGGCCACCAAGAGGATCTTCGAGGCCAAACCGTTGTTGACCCGAAAAAGGGGGAGACCGAGGATCCGATGGATTGATTGTCTCGAGGCAGATTTGGAAATTCTCAGGGTTAAAAACTGGAGGAGTCTGTCCAGGAAAAGGGCAACCTGGGTATCGATTCTGAGGAAGGCCTTGGCCTACCCTGGGCTGGTGCGCCACTGAAGAAAAAGAAGAGAGTATATTTCACTCCATGAAAATCGGAATTACCTAACTCTTTAAAAAACTAGCCACGAGTATTTTCACTCTTTGAATTTTTCACTAAGGTTTAGCTTAAACCTTCAGCCACGGTATCCTAATTATCATACTCTTTAATTGTGTTTTCATACAGCCATAGTAATTTTTTTCATTTATCTGGTGATTAGAGACTTGGATTTCGATTGAAACCCAAAATAGCATCCTAATTTTTTTTTTTAAATTTCATTTTGTCCATTAAAAAGTAAGCGTTTTTAATAGAAATTTTGTCTCTGTATATGTAGTTTATGCTATTTGCGTATTTCACTCCTCCTAAAAAAGACAAGAAGTATTTTTAGTCCTCCAAAAAATCCTAGGAATAACACTGAATGTATGTGCAGATTCATGTGAAATGTCCTCTATATTTTGCAGGTGTACAAAGGTCTGGATATCATCACCAACAAAGTGACGAAGGCCGAACTGGAAGAGGCGCCTCATCACCTGATTGATTTCGTCGATCCTGTCGAGGCTTATCATGTCACTAATTTCTTTTCTGATGCCATGCCTGTTGTATCCTTCTTAGATCATCTGATCGTACTCATTTTTATTTCTTTTCAAGTATTAGAATGTGAATTTCCTTCTTAAGAGAGAAACTTTACATCGTTAAACTATACACTTTACATGGGCTCATCTAGAAAGAAAAATGGTCAGTTTAAGGACCCTTCATAAAAATTCTAATGTTCAAAAACAGACCCTTCACAAAATTCTTACCTTCAAAAAAGGACCCTTCACAAAATTCCAATTCCCAAAAATGGACTCTTTACAATAGTCCAAAGATCAAAAGTGGTTTGGAAATATTGTTTTTAGAATGAGTTTCTCATTTTGAGATACACTTTGCCAGTTTTGTACATTTCTAGGTTTAAGCTAGTATATTAATTGAAATTGTTAGTCTTGTAACATTTTAGCTTTTCTTTTCATTGGCTTTCTTTTTTTTATAATGTTCTTTTGCAGTGGCGTAGCCAGAAAAAAATTTCGGAGGGAGATATTGGAATTTCGGGAGGGGATATGGGAAAAATTTATTCCCTTTCTTTGGTCATAAAAGGTATATTTCTGGCTTTTGGGGGGATATATCCCCAAATCCCCCCCCTCTGGCTACGTCCCTGTTCTTTTGTTAAAAGGTTAAAATCTTTGAAAGTTTGCATAATATTTGGTCATGAAGAATTATCACTTCTCTCTGGAATGCTGCATTTCCGAACACCCTTTTTAATTGATATCGCCTAAAGTTTGTATACCTTCACCAATTTTAAGATTTCCAGACTGATAGAAGAGAAAAAGCTGCCCATCATAGTGGGAGGAACGCATTACTACATTGAAGCTATCCTGTGGGATGTGCTGGTATTGAAGCCTGTAAGTTGAATAGAGTGCTCTTGGAAGTATATGGCAAATAGTGAAGCCCAGAAAGAGAATGTGCTCTTACTTTGGAATAAAGTTACTTACTAAACAAACTCAACAGAGGGTTATTTTTGTGATTGTGAGCTGGCATATAGGGGTGACTAGGGATACTTGATCCTTTTGCAAAAAATCTCTCATATAAAAGCCCACGTCACTCACTGACTCACTGACTCACTGACTCACTGATTCTGGAATGGAACGCTCGCACACTATGATGCCATCTCGCAATAATAATCATAATCATAATCAGAAAAATATAAAAGCCCACGTCACTCACTGACTCGATGCCATCTCGCAATAATCAGAAAAATAAATAAATAAAAGTAATTAAAATTATTAAAATTAAAATAATATAATAGCTTTTAAATATCTTTCAAGAAAGTTGGTTTACTTAATAAAGGTTAAAAAGTTACTTTTAGGGAAGTTGGTTTCTAATTCAACAATAATAAATTATTAAAGTTAAACTTCTTATTTAATGTATAATTAATAGGAACTTGAAGTAGTAACGAGCGAAGCTCGCATAAAAGGCTAGCCTAGCTGTAAGACCCGGCTTTGCCGGGTCGTAACAGCTAGTATAACAATACCTAGCTACGTTTTAAAGTTATACTTGTACACAAAAACTAGCAACACTCAGTCTTTTTGTTTTAGCTCAAAAAATGATTGTCTGAATGTGGGAAGGAACACATTTTTCAAGGCAAATATATTAATGTTTGCAACTTAGAAAATTTAGTTAAGTTTAAGTATAGACTGGCTTTAATATTTAAGTAATTTCTTTAGTGATCAATCTTTGATTGTTTACTATTTAAAATTAATGTTTTGTATAAATATCATATTGGGGATACATGATCCCAGGGATCCTTGATTATAATTATTCAATAGATTTATTTCCCATAATTTCAATTTATTAACAAAAACAAATTACAAAATTTAAAGAATCACAATAGTTTACACATAATTAAAAAAAGAAAAAAGACAATTGTAAATACATCCCAAAGGAGCCACAGCTCGTCCATGAGTTCACAGATTTCCAGGTTTTATGAGTTTTTAACTTAAAACAAAACATAAGAAAAAAAATATCTATATATATATATATATATATATATAAAAGCAAGATAAAAGAATAAGAAAAGGGGGGACTTGGCTGGCTAAGGAGTTTGATTAGTAAAAGTATTTATTAAATCGAGTTTTATGTTAACCTGACTGATTTAAAATATTTCCTCTGTATTAATATTATATATAATAAAGGAAATGCAAAGTTTTTTAAAATAACGGATATTAGATTCCGATTGGATTTCATTTGGTAGTTTATTGAATAAGATTGCAGAGAGGTATTTGAAATGTTTCTTAAATATTTCTTTATAATTTGTAATAATTTAATAATTGTTTTAGGATATGAATTCCCTACTATTTAAAACTAGTTGCTGAATCAAAGTGATACACCTTTTATGAACCAACCTAACATTGCATGAAATTGAGTATTGCCCGAAAGGATTGTGCTTTTTTCTCACGATGGATCTCCGTTTATCGACAGGAGAAGGACGCTATTTCTACCAAAGCGGAAGATGGCTGTGATAGCACTGAAGAAGCCAGCTTATCCGTTGCCGATCTCTTGAAGGAGAAAATCACGCCCAACTCTTTTCACGACGTTTCTGACCAAGTACTGCACGACTGTTTGCGAGACGTCGATCCCGTCACTGCGAGTTCTCTCCACCCTCGCAACAGGAGAAAAGTCATCAGGTGATTGATCACAGGGTTGTTACGTTCTTTTACTAATAGGGAACAAGATAGAGGTTGACATCTTACAAAAAAAGGTTCAATGAAACACTCAAGTGGCGCTTATCCCCCCGCCAGCCTCCTTTTTTCAGTGAGAGTAGGTTTTTATCCCTCAGTAGGTGATATTGAATGTTTCTCCAATAGGACCTTGGGACAATGATATCCCAACGGTGATATATAGGTTTTAACTCAATATTGACAGAGTTCAGGATTATTAAATTAAAAACAATGAAAAATGGAGATATTTTCAATATTTTCCCTATACATTAACAGGGGAAAACTATTTTTGATGTTCGCGGGGGGCCAAAAATTGGCCTATGGAGACCTGAAAATTTGCAGGTAATAATGTTTCAGTATTTGTAACAACATGAAGGGGGTGCACCTGTATCAATTACTGTTAATATACTTTTTGAATTAGTATAATCTGAGTTTTAATCCTTCACACTTAATGCAGGCTAAATTATGGCATATTAATTTTCTACAGACTAAAAATCAATCTGGGCAAAGGATTAATCGAAATTCAATATTGTTTATTCATACAAGTACATTGAAAAATAAATATATAGACAGGGTTGTTACATTTAAAACAAAGGAAAAAAAGCATTGTTTAAACGATACAGGACCCTGTCAGGAAAACCTAGATGAACCCCTGCCGACTAACAGTGTTTTTTTCCTTTAGCTTAAGTATTTTTTTTAGGTTGATTTCTTATTAATTTGAGGATTACAGAATTTTTTGTTTGAATCACTGTTGATCTTGCAGGGGCCTCCAGGTGTACCAGCAGCACGGTCGACCCCTCAGCAAGATTCTCGCGGAACAGCGGGCTCAAAGTGGGGGTTCCCTGCTGGGTGGGCCCCTGCGCTTCCCCAATGCCATTCTGCTGTGGATTCAGAGCGACATGGAAGGCGAGTAGAGTTGTTGTTTTTTAAAAGTCGGGGTTTTGGTTTAGTTTTGTTATCAAATTCAAAAGAAGATGATAAGCCGTAGATCAAACACGGGGAAAAGCCAAAAGTTAATACTAAACAGATTTATTTAACATTAGTAAAAAAAATGTAAAACACTAACACATTTCAAAAAACACGACAGTTAACATTTCATAAGCGCAGTGTTATTCCTAGGATTTTTTTGGAACAGTAAAAATACTCCTTAACTTCTTTAGGAGGAGTGAAATTCAATTATGAGGAGTGAAATACGGAAATAGCATAAACTACATATACAGACACGAAAACCACAATCAAACTCCCTAAGCATCCAAACAATAAATGAACAAAAATTACTATGGCTGTTAAAAACACACTTAAAATTGGCAATTAGCCAGAAGTCGGGCAAAAATGTCTCCTCTGAGATTAGTTGGTGTTTTGAGTAGAAAAATATTATTTGTTGAAACGTTTTGTAAAAAATTCAAAGAGTGAAAATACTCCTGGCTAGTTTTTTAAAGAGTATTTCTGAATTTGAAGGAGTGAAATACTCTCTCAGAGGAGTTAAAAATATCTCTGGAGCAGAGGCAACAGTAACTTCAGTAAGACAAAAGCCATTAACAGCATGGCATGAAGACAAAACACATGGTGAGCCAGCACCAAAAACCACACAGAAGACCACTCAGAAGAAGGCAGGGTAGTGTAGTAATGTGAAAAACCCAGACTGGCATTTATACACTGTACTTCAGCAATTACAGCTGCCCACTGATGACATCATCTGTTCTGTCTGATCCCCTGATCAAACATGGCATTATCTAATTGAATCTATCGTTATTATATAATTGAACTTGGAATCTCCGTTTTTTGTATCTTTATTGCATAACGTGTCAGCTGAAATGTTACAATTGAAAATTTTGTTTTTGTCTCCGAAATTTTTGTAAAATGAGCAAATATCATGTAGTTTTTATGTTTTTGCTGTTGAATTGTTTTTTACTGATGTTTTTGTTTTTTACAGTGCTAATGAAGAGGCTGGACGATAGAGTGGACGACATGTTGTCTCGAGGTCTCATGGACGAGCTGGTCACTTTCCACGAGAACTACAACACGGACAGAATCGGCTCAGAGTGAGTAGGTTTTCTCAAAACCTCGCTTCTCAACCTGGGGTACGCTGATACCAGGGCCGTATCCAAGGGTTAAGGGTTTTCAAACCCCTCCCGAAATTTGGGCTTAAATTTTTATACTGTTTTTTTTTTCCTTTAGAATTAAATGACTCACAAGGAGCAGTGTAACCAAAGAGTCTCGAAATGAGTTAAAACACTACATTTAAGGGTAAAAATTCCAAAAGGTTTCTGGGTGAGGACCCCAAAACCCCTCAAAATTTTTAAATATACAGTAAACTCCCGTTAGTACGCCGTTCAAGGAGATTCGTGAAAATGTTGTTATAAGCGGGACGACGCTATATGCGGAATTCCATAAAACACCGTTTCGGCGATATACCTAAAACCTGTAATACGTAATCTTACCTAGACACCTTTTTAAGTGGTATTTTATCACTAAAATAGAAACGAAAGAACAATGTCTAAAAACAGAACAAACATTCTTACCTTTACATCTTTTATTGGTATAAATCTACAATCTTTACACTTTGTACACACCGCAATCTCGTATTTTTAATTTTCTATCTGATTAAAAAAATTTCCATAAGGAGTTGCTTCTGTTTTTCTTTTACATAATTCTGAACTTACACAACAGTGGACACTGAGCTATGGAATGCGGAAGTCGAATTGGAGGATCGAGAGGGGGAGAATTTTCAAGAAATTCAGGGAGGGTTCTGATTTGTCACAGGACAATCCACGTGCCCTGCAAGACACTGGTCATCCTTGTTCTTGAGGGCGCAACGAGGGGCCGTTCGGGGAAAAAGGGGAGCAATTGGGAAAAACCAGTTCTACCATTTTGTTCTACTCGCGTTTTCAACGGTTCTGTAGCTATTTGAAAGGAATTCGACGACGCAATAACCGGGATTTTTCTTCGGGGGACTGGAGAAAAACGTCGATATATGCGGGAAGTCGTAATAAGCGGGGGCACTATAAGCGGATAGTTTTTAATGATAAAAGGCCTATTGGTACCAGGGACCGGAGAAAAACGTCGTAATATGCGGGACGTCGCACTAAGCGGGGTCGTACTAACGAGAGTTTACTGTATTACATACTGTTTTTCCTTGAAATTATGTGACTTAAGAGGAGTGACCCTCATTTTGTGTAACCTAGACTAGAGTCTAAAAAATGAATCAAAACACTAATTTTAGGGGCAAATTTCCAAAATTTTGCGGAAGTAGGACCCTTAACCCCCCTTAAAACTTTCTGTTTATTATACTATACTGGACTGGGTTTCTTTGAAAAGTCTGCCGTTTACAATGAGCTGTCCTCTTATTGTGTAATTCAAAACGAGCTATTTTATATTTTTATTGCTGTATAAATTTGTGGTAATTTTGTTGCTAATGAAGTCTAAAAAATTAAATGTGACTAGAACTATGAAATTGGGTTTTATGCATTTACTATGTAAAAAAAACAGAAATAGTTGACTGACAAGTTTACCTTCTTAAATTGCTTGACACTAGCACGTACACTCCATAATAATTTATGCTTCTGATAAGTACAAGAATCATCAGTACTGTTTAAAAAACTCCATTATTGGTGATTTGAAACTTAATTTAGGGGTAAACCTAATCTTTTTTGGCATCCCATATCAGTCATATATGTCTTTTAAAATGCAGTGATTCTGCCAGAATTTCATAAACAGTGTATTTTTTAACAGGGCACCAAAATATACCGAAGGAATATTTCAGTCCATAGGCTTTAAGGAATTTCACGACTTTTTGACATTGCCTGAAAGAGAAAAAGACGATCGCCTTGAACTTTTTCAACAATGTAAGTTTTTTTCTCTGTCAAAAAATTGCCAAAATTTATGAAATCATTGGATTTTATTTTATTGAAATTAGAATTATCTTTTCAGAACCTTATACCTTGAGGTAAATAAAGGTTTTCAAAATAAAAAAAGCTATCAAAAAATCAAATCAAAATAACATGAAATTTCATCCGGTAAACCTAAAGCATCAAAAGAAGTAATCCTTTTTAGTTTTAGGCTTAACTGGTTTAAGATCAAAACAGGATTACTGATGACTGGATATTGTTCTTCATCTTACACTTATTGTAAATTGTCTCATATGGTTGAATTCAATTTTTTGGTGTTTATTAAAATTTTATTCAAAACTATAGTGAAATTTAAAAACAAACTGTACAAAATCTCTCTATCTCACTTTTTTGCCCTTCAAAAGTTTCTTAAAAAATATACATCAGAAAAAAAAATCATTTATAAGTAATGTTCTTGAGCATGTATGTCATCCACTTAAGTAATTTTTTTTTAAAATCTTTTAGCCATTGAATCTATGAAAGCAGCTACTAGAAAATACGCCAAAAAGCAAATAAAATGGATTAACAACAGGTTTTTAAGGAGTAAGTTTTCTTTGTTACTATTTATTCATTGTATAGCTATTTTTAATTTAAGCACATATTTTGCCACTGGCCCTTTTGGTACTACATAGCTAAATTAATGATTGTTTATTTAGTGTGTTTATGAACGATTTGTACTGTTTTGTTTCTATCTTTGTATTTTTTTTTTCATTCTTGTCCATGGCCAAATAAAAATTCTTTCTTACCTATAAGTACAGACCTCTAAGACCAACCCAGCTCCATTTTAACTATGTTAAATCAATGCAAACTAAACATGCTCAAGGACAAAAAAAAATTCATAATTGATATGAAAATTTGCTATTGGTTACTAAAGTATCAGAGGTTCATCTAGAAAGAAAATGGTTTAAAGCTCCTTCACAAAGTTATGATACTTAAAAAGGACTCAAAAGTCTAAAGATCAAAATGTTAAATACAGTTGCAATTTATTAATTCATTTTCATAATTGTTCCTTTTTAGTCTGTTTTTGTTAGTTGGCAACCTTTTTCATAAAGTTCAGTTGTAAATATTCCAACAATAAGTTTGATGTAGATTATTTGCTGGTGAAGTTTACAGATTATTAAAGTTTTACAAAGCATTAAAGACTTTCATTTGTAAAATATCTTAGAGTATTTTTACCTAATACATTTGCACATTCTTCAAGATTATCTCTGACAAAAGTTTCAAAGTTCAACACAAAAGTGGTTGGAAAATTGTTTTCAGAATGTGTTTGTATCCTTTTGGGATAAAGTTTGCCAGTTTTGGGCCCATTCTTAAAGTTATCGAGGCTGTAGTTGTACTACAGGACCTTCATTTTCACAAAATTCCTAAAACAGGACCCTGGTAGAAAAACCTGGATTAACCCCTGAGTATTCTTATGTGGCATTAGTGTTTGGACACTAGAACAGGGATGGACAAACTGTGGCTTGTGTTTCACAAAGTGGCATGGCTGAGTTAAAATTTGGGGTGAGGTTTCAAATCTCCAACCATCTCCTCCAAACGTTTTTCCTCCATAAAACCAACTTAGTTTGATGAGAACACTAGCTGATCTCTACCTCTTTTATTTTAATTTTATTCTAATTAATTTAGAACCAGGTTTATTACATATCTTAACAACCTGAATGATGATGCCCTTTTCATTCAGGTCCAATTACCTGCACTTTATTTTTGGGTTTAGGAAAATTTTTCTGAAGTTATTGATTCTAGTGATTATCACAAAACACTTATGTTCATGGGTGCCACTCTTCATTCCTCAGGACGGAATTCCGTCTTTTTAAAAGTTTTGTGAACTGAATTCCGTCTTGGTTTTACTATGAAAAGTAAAATCGGCAGCAATTTGTACTTAATTTTGGTTCTTGCATAACCCATTTTGCCAAGAAATAATCCTGTTTTACACATATACAGCTTTAACTTATAACATTTAATTTAAGGACCTGTTCATGTGATATTTTATGGGGTATTCTGCAATTAAAAAAAAATTCACTTCACTGGAGAAAAATGATTAAAAAGATCAAGTTCAGTCTTACAATTTTTTAATAGTGGCACCCATGCTTATGTTCCAAAATGCTTATAAATTTTTGTGTGGGATAATTCTTAAACACAACGGAAATGTAAACGAGGGCTCAACTTGTGATACAGAGTGTGTGTGTTGTACGAACTTAAAAGTTTCCTTCCTTTGGTTACAGGACCGGACAGGGAGGTTCCTCCGCTGTATGGACTCGATTCCACTTTCTTGGATCAGTGGGAAACCACAGTGTTCAGGCCGGCAGCAGATATAGTTGAAGCGAAACTTAAGGTGACATTTATATTTTCAAACATCTCTTTTTTAATTAATCCTTTTCCTTTTTAGAGAAAAAAGTAGACCTATAAGTTAAATAGCCAAACAATGAAATAAAGTAAAATGTAAATAAATTATTTAATAATAATTATTAATTCATTTATTTACATTACTTTATTTCATTGTTTGGCTATCAATTGAATTGTCTTTTTTCCAAGCTGCTCAAGCGCTAAATTAGATTAATCTAATTTTGAATCTAAAAATTCTCAAGTTAAATAGAAAATTAAGAAATTTTTCTTGTATTCCTATAAGTTAAAGTTACAAAACATTGATGTAAAATTCTATAAAATGTAAGCAAAAATTAGGGAGCGGTGGAAAGTTTCCTTCTTGAAAAGAGGGCGATATTCTCTAAAAGTTTTGGAAACCTATGCCAGAAGACCATGTGTATGAACCTGTTCTCATTATGTTTTAGCCATTGTTTTTGTCGCATTTTTTGTAAGATGTGACATCAGTAAAGTAAATGTACACCCTGCCTGTCACTTGATGTTCTTTCATCCTCATTTTCAGGGTGTGAGACCATCCTACGATCCACTACCTCTGTTAACGTCCTTGGAGGACAACCCCTACGAGTCCCATTACTGCAGTGTCTGTGATTTGCTTCTGGTTGGGAGCAACACTCTAAAAGGTAATAAACTAGAGCTGTCATTTCCATGTTTTACATTCTCTTGAACATTTGTATTCTCAACATTAGTTTCATGTAGATTTCCAGACAACATGTCAGCTTCAATGTTTTGGGTACCTTTGGTATACTTAATGTCATACTCAATTGCAAGGACAAGCTAAGTAAACTACCCTCAAGATTTTTTAACATTTTTGAGCCAAACTAATGGTGAATTTTAGCCCCAAAAAGATAACGATGAAATATATTCAATGCATCCACAATAGCAAGGCACTCTAGCTCTGTTATACCACAGTTACTTTCATAGTCTTTCAATGAACAAGACTAGAATGCTATGGGATATAAGGTGGTTGTTTAAACATAGCTCCAACACCCACTTGACTCGCATCAACAAATTACATTCTTTTTGGGGATCAAGTATCTTTAACAGTGATAATGATCTATCTGTGGTTTGCTTTTGGTTGGAAGCAACACTTTGAAAGGTAACTTACTCCCTTTGACCCAGCAGTTTCCGAATTTTTAAAACCCTCTGCACCCTTTTGGGGAAATAAATTTTTCCACTCCTCCACCTTTCACTTCTAAAGGCACGCTGATTCTTTATTTAAAAAAATTATACATTTTATTTACTTTAACTAGCTTCTACTTTAATACTACCACCTCAAACTTGAATGACATGAGTCTACTGTTAATACCTTTGTTAGACCAGGGTTCATAGCGAAAATATAGGACATGTCATAAGAAAAATTTCAAAATAGTCAGATTTTTCTTCAGATTAACAAATCAAATTAAGAAGTATAAAATATAGGACAGGGGTCTGAAATGTAGGACAACTATGAACCCTAATACAATTATGTAATAAAGAAATCCTTGTGACAAATCATTTATTACATCTATTAAAAAAATAAGGCATTTCTTTTGTTTATGTGTTCCCTTTTACATTTTCTTTGTTTTAAATCTTAAGATCCTGTATATGATTAAGTTACCCGTAATTTTAAACTTGTAATTCCATTGAAATATTTATGTTTTGAGGGGTTTTTTTTACAATACTTTGAATACCAGATTTGACTGCCTCTCTATCATTCAAGAGCTTAATTTATCTAAATTAGTTCCTTTACACCCATAACTAAACTATTCAACTCATCTATTAAAACATTACTTTCAAACCCAGCCAATTGTTAGAATAGTAAAGAATTTATCCTGCAATATAGCAACACTGTTAAAAATAAGTACTGAAAGCTCAAAGGTGATAGTTTTACTATTTTATATGTGTGTATTTCATCAAATTTCTTTGATTTTAGATGTTTTCTGTTTTATTTTTTCTGTCATTTAAATATATTTTAATCTGTATGACATTGAATGGAAAAACTAAGTAAAAAGGTCTAAAATAAAACTTCTCAGAAGAGTAATTTTACAAAGTTATGGTTTAGAAGGGTACCTTTGGAACTTAAAACATTTGTTATGAAATTTCAATTGAATCATCTGTTGTAGCTTAAATTCCAACATTAATCTCTTCAGTTACTTTTTAACCTGATTTTGAAATGTGTTGAAAATAATTAAGTACATTATAATTTTTATGAAGGCAAGGTGATTTTCTTAAATGTTGCCATTAAATAGAACCTAAAATATTTGTTTTCTTTTTTTTAGCACACAACCAAAGCAAGAGGCACTGGAAGAGAATAGCGAGAGCCAAGAAGTTGGCCGAGTTGAGTGGTATACTTGAAGCTCTACGCTTGCAGAAGCAAGCCAGCTAGTCTACACCTCTTTTGTACAGACTTTAATTGTAAATTCAAGATGCCTATACCATCAAAAAGTAAATAAACGTTTTCTTTGATTTTTTAAACATACAATATTGTATTTTGTATACAAGGTGTTTCAATTTGAATGTAACAATAGATTATTTCTTAAAATATTTCCTCTATACCAGTGGTTCCCAAACTATTTTGCTCGTGGAACCCCCCAATTTGTTGCCAATGATCGCGGAACCCTGAATATTTTTTAATCAACGACTTTTCAAAGTTTAATATCTGATATTAAATGAAACAAGCGATTTCAATGTTAAAAAAAGTTTTGATTAAGCGAGTTACAAGAACCATCAGGGGCATCAGGGGGGGTCTGGGGTTCCCCCCAGAAAATTTTTGGAAATTTGACTATAAAAAGAGGGTTTTAACTTGTTTTGGTACACCTAATCCTAATTTCGGACTTACATTTTTAAGAATCAATACATATATTTGGTAGGATTTGCATTTTGATGAACTTAATATAATAAAACACCATTCTTATTTTCTTTAAGGAAATAAAATTTGTCACGCGGAACCCCTAAATTTTTTCGTGGAACCCCAGGGTTCCACGGAACCCACTGCTCTAGACACATAGTACTTCCACTCGCAAATTTTCATTTTAAGTGGTGACAAAATTAGATGGGACTAGTTTCAACTCCATTGAGGTCTACTTGAGAAAATTTGTACTCAAGTGCTATAGGCTTACCATACGTCCAGGATTACCCCGGACAGTCCGGGGGTTTTAGAGCTGTCTGGGAAAATGTCCTGGGTTGTAAAAATGTTCGGGGCTTCATACATTTAAGATTTGCGAGACATTTTTATTAAAAAAATTCTGACCTAGATGTTTGAAATTGCATTTTTACTTTTATGAAACCAAGGTCTGGCGTAGGTTATAAAAAAAAACCCCACACCTTTTAGGACATCATTTCATTATAAAATTCAAATAAAAGTAAGTCAAACAAACAATTTTGTATTAAAGTTATGTCAAATAAAAAGTACAAACAAAAAATAAACTTTAATATATCTGTTCAATGTTTTTAGTTTGAATGTTTTGTACTTAGTTTTTAATCTTTGATGTGAATTGATGTGGTACTTATTAAGTAACTTCAAAAATATGTCCTGGGTTGGACCCAAGAAAATATAGTAAGCCTATTAAGTGCACTCAAATTTAATTGAACTTAGTTTTTAGGGTCGAGAAAATTTAAAAGGAGACCTGTTTGTTTTATTTAAATATTTTTTCAATCTTTGGTTGTGCTGTGTATAAATTTTGAAGACTAAAATCTTTAATCTCTCATTTAAACTGGTTTCTTGCAAGTTTCAATATTTGATTTTTGAAAAATTAATCCTCGGGAAACTGTTTTTTATTGGTTGAATTAGAATTGAATCCATTGTTTAAACACCTTAGCAGAGGTCATACTCCTTCTGAAAAATATCTGTGAATTCAGTTTTTAGTTTTCAAAGCTCTTAACACTTTTCAGAGCATTCAGTTTTCAAAGCTCTTAAAAATTGCATTTTCCCCCCATATTTTTACCCCCTGAATGATAATACTTAATCAAATTAATTTAAATTTGGTGGATATTCTAACTTTCTTTTCATACTAGGAAGAGTTCACTGCTCATATGCTGAATCACCAAATGAACTACTATTTAAAAAAAATGTTTGAAGTGTCACAATTTCGGATAAATTTTGTTCTTCCAAGTTTGGGAATTCAATATAAGTTTTATAAAATTATAAAACATTTAGTTTTCCTTCTATAACATCTTATATTTGAATCCTCAGTTTGAAAAAGGAATAAGTCCAAAAACCAAGTTTTGAGGAAATATAAAAAAAACTGCATATGTAACTGCACACTTCTTACCTAAAACTTGTTCCGGTGTTCGGACATATTCAGCACCCATTTTGGCTTTTTGCAAAAGTTGCTGTTAAAATATGGTTAGTTACTGACATTTTTAAATTAAAAGGATATATTTTCTTTTTCGACCTACTCCCAAAGCTCTGAGTTGAATGAATAATAAATTAATTTTACAAAAGTTGAGTTTTCCCTCATTGTAGTTTTTTTTTGCTTTCTCCAAAACTACAAATATGACTAATTTTTAAAAAAAAATAGTATCATTTTATTTTTGTAGTGGCAGTAGAAAATACAATAATTCATTAGCCTGTGTACAGCATCAAAAACATGATGTAAATAAACATGCATGAAGGTATTGGAATGCTCATAGAGAAAAAACACTTAAATGACAACACAAATTCAACACAGGTCAAACAGTCCTCTCTCTCAGTCAAAGTTCCTCTCTAGTTTGCCAATGTATTTGTTGCACTTCCTGATTCAGCACTGTAATTCTTACAGCTCAATAATAATAATAATAATAATAATAATAATAATAATAATAATAATAATAATAATAAAAAACCTATAAACATTTCACAAAAACTAGAGAAAGACATATAAAGACATAACATAAAAAAAATTATCACATTTATTAACTAAGATAAAAAAATTAAATTACCATACATAAACATAATTTTCATAATTTCATTTTTTTCAATTTGTAATAAATCTCTTAAACAACTTAAATTTTTGATTTTGCTGTATTTTGGTTAAAAATGCAACTCATTAATTGATCAGCATTTAATTGATTTGGAAAATATGTTCAAAGATAATTTTGTATATACAGAAAGTTTTATTTTTCACTATGCCACTTGGTATCTAACCCACACACACAATCATTCAAATACAGTGCAATTTCTTCATAGCAAATAAAAACCATTCTACAATTTGTTGGCCAAGGTAGTTGTAAAATAACTACTCATTTGAAAATGAAATAAATCGGCTCAAACAAAGATTACCTTCTCTGAAAATTTTTTTGGGGAAGTGGACACAATTTTAAACTAAAAATAAACCTCCAAAATATGACTGGAATTAAAATAGGTAACAGCATTTGTGATGATCAAGATTAGGATTGCCTTGATTTATAATACTGCAATACCCTAATTATTATTGCACTTTGTACCAGGAGCTTGTGTGATCAAGAAATTGACTGATCCCAAACAAAACAGCAAGCATGCTTCTGTGTATCACAAAAATGCATTTTGACAACATTATCCGTTTAAAATATTAAAACCAAGTATAAGGAACAGGTTAGTTCAATAATTATAAAAAAATATGATTTTAAATTAAGTTCATTGGTATTTTTGATTAAATATCTTCATAGAAAAAAATCAAATAAAACAGAAGTAAATACTAAATTTGATACTAATGCCATCTGTTCATAGAAGAAAAAATTGCTAAAAATTGTGCTTAAAATTACTTGTGTTTTAAACAGTTTTTTTTTTCTTTGTTTTAAACATAACCCTGAAATGTAATGAACATACTGCTTTCATACAATAACAAACAAAACAACAAGCAAGCATGCTTGTACTTATTATACAAAATAAATGAAGAAAATATTTCAAAATATTCAATTTTTTTCATTTGATAAAAACTAAAACTTACTCATTAAATACAAATGTTCAGATTTAGATTGAGGTTTATAGAGGCATTTTGCTTGCTCTCTGGGAGCCACTTACGCCTTCTTCTTCCAAATAAAGATGTTTATCTTATGTTTTTGTTGATATATCACAGATTAAGACAGCTATAAAGGTTTGGATTCTTAAAATTGTTATTAAAATTATCAACATTAATTATTAAATAATATTGTATATAAATTGAACCCAGCTTTCATACCATAACAAACAAAACAACAAGCAAAGCATGCTTCTAGCAAACGCAGTATCACAAAAAACAATAACTCAACATCATTGAAATCACCAAAACTTGAGCTGGAATGACCGTTTGTAACTAATGACCGTAAAGGCGGTCAATAGCCCCAAATAAAGCACCATGATGAGCAGAGAGGCGGGGTCGGAGGCTTTCCCGGTTGCCATGGAGACGTTGACCAGTCCGGTCAGGAGGTTGGCCAGTAGGAAGTAGGCCAGCCCGTTGTAGTTGATCGCATTCCACAGGAGCGAGTTGAGTGGTTTCAGGCCGAGGGATTTCCCGAGCACCACGAAGGCCAGCTCTTGGAAAAGGTGAAGGGCCATCTGGAGGCTTGTCAAAGCAACCTGAAATTGGACATTTGTCATATAGACCCTCTATATACAGACTGGATATTGATTGATTCGCTGCCATTTTAGTTACAATCTGCATGGATCCCCATAGAGTGTAATGCTAATTTATCTGCTTTTTATTACTCCAAAATCACAGTGAAAACAATAATAATAAATTTAATAGTTCATTTTCTGAACACAAATTGTTTTTTGTTTTTGTAGTAATTAAATTTATTGAAGAAATGTGTTTTGAAACATCTAATTGATTTTTGGGTTGGCACACACAGGTAACATTTGGCATGCTATCACTGTTTTGAGGATAAATGTATGAAAAAAGATTTTTATGGACTAGTAACCACGAACTCCAATTCTAGTTTTACTTTCTTTTCAAATTCGTATCCAGATAGGTGGCTAATAAATCTTGGTCGCCAATGGCGGATGCCAATAATGTTGCCAACAGTTAAACAATAAAACATTTAGATTTTAAATTTATTACTTAGAATAATTACTAATTATTAAATAATACAATTTGGCAAAAACATCAGGTTTTTTATTGTTGCTTCGTTTTATTAAAAGAACAATGCCTTATTTCGTCATAAGTTAGGGAAGTACTATAAGAAAATTAAAAAGTTCACTTAAAGGTTAGATGTTTCTGAATGTTTTTTAAATCTAAAGGCAGTAGGTTATAAATATTTGGGTGCTAAATAACAAAAAAAATGTTTGTGGTATATTTCTTTTGAAAAATGAGGAATTAAATAAATTTCATTTGGTCTTCTTTGATTGAGAAACACTATCTTTTAAGTTACATACAGATTTATTTCTTTGTAATAAGTAATATGTAGCTTTGTAATAAGAATTCAGCATCTCAAACCTCCTTTTATGTAAATTTATTTAATTGTTTGGTTTGTGATAAGAAGTTTTTATTTGAAACTCACCACCCAAATGCAGTAGGGCATGTTGGCCATTCTCCTGGACACTGGCTGCACCGAGGAATGGAGGATGTGCATGAGCACCCACCCTACCACACCCACCCCACACAGCTGGAGCAGCAGAGAGAAGTACTCGGACGTTGTTTTGGACCTGGAGAAGAAAAACAACATTGCAGAAAATTATAGAAAAAATCCCTCATTGAACTTAAATGCATGGGTGTCTCTCTTTCTTCTGTCCTGGGAAAGGTCTTTCTAAAAGTTCTGAAAAACGGAATTCCTTCCCAGGTTTATTATATGAAACGCAAAATCAGCTGACCGATTTACAGCAATTTGCACTAAATTTCAGTATTTACATTGCACATTTTGCCCACAAATAACACAGATACAGCTTTAACTTAAAATTTAAGGACCTATGTGATTGTTGATATGATACTTTGAGTTTTTCTGGAACTTAAAAAATTGCTAGATTAAACAGATATAGTTCAAAGTTCAGTCTTGCAATTTTTGAAGAGTGGCATCCATGCTTAAACAACATTTCCTTGATTAATAGATGTAGTAATTTAATTTATTAACTCTCTGACTTTCTCTAGAACAGGGAGGACCAACCCTTAGCATGCATGATTTTTCCTGGATTCCCCTTTAACTTAACTTCAACATGATAGAAGGCGCGGAATGTCCGATATAGGGACCTTGCGCCATAAAACCCAAAACAACCAACCAACCAATCAACATGATAGAAAAATGTTTATCTTTTCACAATTGTTTTCCAATTTCTCTCCGAAGCAATAATTTTTACCCATCTGAAACCAAAATAAAAATTATTGACCCACAGCCCCATACAATGAAAAGCAAATTACAAGAAACTTTACTCGTAGTTTCAACTGCAAGAGAAATAGCACCCTTGGGCCTGATTGTAATCTACTAAATTTTTATTCACATCTTGGGGGGGGGGGAACCTACCCCTTTCTCCAGACCAGGCTGCCCAGCTGGACCCCGCAGAAGTAGATGGAGACAAAGCCGAGGAGGGAGCAGATCCCCTCCTTGTTGGCCTCGAAGAAGTTGGTGCGGTACTCTGACAAGACCAGCTCAGTCAGGCCAGCCCTGGACAGCAGCGCTTGGTGGACCAGCATGCTGGTGACCGCCAGAAGACCAGAGGGAAGGATGCCACCAGCCACTTCGAGTACGCTGTGGCACACCAACTGAAAGTGAATGGAGGATTCAGTGAGGGCACAGGGAAATATCCTAACAGAGGGTCCACAAGGCTATTTTTAAATTATTTCTGTATAAGATAGAGGGCAGCACGGGAAATTCAATGATTGACAGAGAGGTAGGCAGTACATTTTGGTGGTCACAGAGCTGTGATGCGTTCATTCAATGTGTCCTTTCGGAGGGCTATTGGAGGATCAAGCTTTTTTCTCCTGACTTGCCACAATCCCAGCGCCGAAATAGCCCCTAACTTATACAATATTCCATGCCTTTTCGATTTCCATTACCACCTGTGGACTCTCTGTTCTAGTACTCTTTGAGGGAGGGTACAGTAAAACCTCAATGAGCAACCCATACCACCTCTTCTAATGACCAGTTTTTTGAGGCAACGATTCTTCCCCTATTCTCCCAATGTTAAAATACCACTATACAACGACCAGCAAAACCCCAGCACCCCTCCCAGAGACCAGTCATTTCACTTTTCCAGATGTATTTTTTTTATTTTTGTGATTTACAAGGAGTGGTCGGTCCTCTTCAATGTAACCTAAAGTGTCTCAAAATGAGTTAAAACATTTTAAGGAGCAAAATTAAAAATTTTCTGGAGTAGGAACCCCAAAAAACCCACAAAATTTTGCCATTTATTAAAATACTTTTACCTTGGGTGTAATCAAAAGGGTCTTAAAATAAGCTAAAACACTATTTTGAGGAGGAAATTTCCAAAATTTTTTTGGGGAAGGACCACCAGTTTACTTGGAATTCACATTTTTTACACAATCTTGAAATTTAGTACAACACCAAAATTAAAATCCTATGTGTAAGGTGTATGTCATCCAAAACTTAATGAATAAAAGTACTCGTAAAGAGGTACCTCAGATAAAATGTTGCGTCAACCCCCACCCAAAAAAATAAAAGTTGGTTATGGCCATGCAAACTACATACTTTTGTAAATGCCAGGGTGAAGAAAAAATTCCAGTGAATCCCGTACTCCGGGACAACCTTGTGGTACCCAGTAGCGTTGATAGCAGCCAAGCGGATGAACCCCAAAGCCAACAGAGGAAGGGACGAAGTGATGCATTTCTTCAACCTGAAAAATAAAATATCGGGAATTTTAAAACTCTAGGTTCTCTGTGTTGGGAAAAAACTCCAGAAAAACACTTCCAGAACTGACATCAACTAAAAAATCTGTTCTAACTCAGGGTTCCCACCGTCCTTGAAAGTCCTTAAAAGTCATTGAATTTTTTTTAGCTAAATTTAGGTCCTTGAAAAACGGTCCAGGTCCTTGAAAAATGCCAAAGGTCCTTGAATTTCAAATTAACTCCAGCCGCCGCGCGTCGATTCATCTACGATTCCTTTTTGCAGTTTCCAGTTTTAGCGTGAAATATTTAAATTCATCTGCGATTACTTTTTATATTATTTAAAATCTTATTATAAAACTTGTACTTTGTGCATAGTCAGAAATTGAGGCACTTGATCAATTTTAAAAAAGCTGGAGTAAGCCTGTTTCTGGAAACATTGCAATTGCTTCAGAAGAATTAGGATTTTTATATGGGTCTCTTAAAAAATTTTGTTGAGGTCCATGAAAGTCCTTGATTTTCAATCTTTTCAAAGAGTGGGAACCCTGTAACTACTGTTCCACAGCTTACAAGAAGTCAAAACAACTCAATAATACAGTGATAGTTGCGAGGTCACATAAATATACAGGACATAAATTTTTTTACAAAGTTTTAATTTATGTTCAGAACTTCTTTTGTTAGATAATTAAAACAATATTCAATCATGGTGAATAGTAGAAATTGAAAAAAAAAATCATACTAAAATTCTGAGTCTTATTGAAGCCATATGCTTTAATTGATTTATAACTGTTGTTCTGTCATCTGATTTCAAGTCTTAAAGTTGCAAATAACCAACTATCCAAGAAATATTTGGTGAAACTAGAAAAAATTATAAAATCAGGGGAATGTTTCGAAAAATGTGTGTGTAAGAAGGGGGAGAAGTGTGGGTAAATCTGAGCCATTTAATACTAAAAGTTTTAGATGACTTACACATGGTATTTAAATTTTGTTGCACTAAATTTCAAAATAATGTTTACAATGTTAATCTTAAGTAAAATTGGGGAGTCTGGTGGTCCTCCTCCAGAAAAATTTTGGAAATTCCCCCCTCAAAATAGTGTTTTAGCTTATTTTGAGACTCTTTGAATTGCACTCAAAGAGCATAATGTTAAAAGAAAACAGTAAAGTATAATGAACAGTAAAATTTAAAGGGTGTTTTTGGGTCCTATTCCAGAAAATTTTTGGAAATTTAACCCTAATAATAGTGTTATAAACTTATTTTGAAACCCTTTAGGTTACACCATTATGGAATAATACTCCTTGTAAGTCACACAATTTTCATGGTAAAATAGTACATAGTAGATTTCTAGAGGGGTATGGGGGTCCTCCCCCAGAAAATTTTTGGAATTTATAGCCTTAAAAGTAGAGTTTTAACTCATTTTTAGACCCTTTTGGTTGTTAGTAAAGACACAATTTTCAAGGAAAAAACAGTATAAAAATTGACGTAAAAATTTCAGGAGAGGTTTGAACCCCTAAAACCCCTCCTTGGATACGGACCTGAGAATAAGCAATTAAGAATGGAATATTTCTAAAAAGACATAAAGTGCATTAAAAGTATTGGACAAGTCTAACTATTCAGTTAAAATAGGGTTTCACAGGGGCATTCCCCCCTGAGTCAGTTTAGTTTTATAATGTAAAATGCTCATACCCTCTGCGGGTGGCACCTTTTCCGTGGGCGGAGGTGAGCCCGTGGAGCAGAACAAAGGAGCCCACCCCAGCGTCCATCACAGACCACCCAAACGTCTCCGTCTTGGCGAAACGGGAGGGGAAGGCGCCAAAGTCCACCGCCAAGATGCTGGTGCAGGTGGCCAGCAGCAGGTGCCCCCGGTAGCCCCCCACAAACAGCTGGGTCAGGTCGCACCTATCGCCGCTGAAAAGAACGGAAATGAGCTGTCAATAACAATGGACAGTTACACTCAGGTTTTTTTTTTAAATAAAGTCATTGTACCTGTAAAAAAAATGGTTCTAATTTCAAAAATCAGCATTAAAAGTTTCCAAAAAAAAATTAATTAATTAGATATTTGCTAAATAAAAATAGCTAAATTTGAGTTCACCTCGAAACGCTCATGGCGTAATTTGATACAAACAAACATAACATAAACTAGTAACAGCTAATTAAGAATGTTCTTGATTGGCTGTTACTAGTGTTTTTTATACCAACTGAGGTCACAAAATTATTTGCAACATAGCAGCCGTTTTCACGCTCTTTTTAAAAGACGAACTTTGAAATTAAATAAAAAAATAATTTAGCATCAGAATCAAAAAATCGTTGTGACAAAATTTCTTTTTCAACCATCTCTATCAAAATAAAAAAAATATTTAAAAATGCAGGAATTGTCCATTACACTCTATTTTTGAAAAATCTTTCTGTGTGCTGTATGGCTTAAATCCTCCAGAAAACTTTTTGATGTACCTTTCAATGCCCTAAATTTTAAGTTATTTTCGATTAAAAACAGCTTCTTTTTGATCCGAGCTGAAACGGCTCGTGACGTCACGCGAGCCTTGTTTACAATCATACAAATGCATAAAAATGTTTATAATAATGTAATTTGTAAATGTTTATAAAATTAAATGAATTAAAAAATTTAATAATCTGCTTAATAAAAAACCAGCTAATGAATTAAGATTTTTTACTCAGAATTGCGTCTTTTTTAATGGTAAATTTTCATATTTGCAGTAATTTAATACTGTTGTAACAGCTAAAGGCAACTACTTTAATTTTTTAAGCATTCTATTTAATGAGAACAATGAAGAAACAATTTAATCCCAATAATAATGCATAGTGTTTAGTACATGTGCTATGTGATACATCAAAAAGCATACCCATCTCTTGGAAAGGAGAAACGAGGTGGCAACTTCCACAGCAGTACTACGAGAGCGACGAGGAACAAAGCGATCAAGTAGAGAACCAGGCTCTCGTTAAAGATGGTGAGAGCAAGGAGGAGGCTGAGGTTCAGGATGCATAATTCCAGGAATTGAGTGGTTCTGAAACACATCTTTATTAAGTACGACTTGTGAAACTCTAAATGCAAATAGAGAAATTATTTTTGGATAAAATTAAATTAACAAAATTACAGTACATGTTTCTTTTCTTTATAAAAAACAAATATCATGTTTTCTTTTAGTTTAAAATATGTTTTGGTACTTACGTATTAAGCGGCTATTTTGAAAGTGTTTTGATTTTAAATAAAACACTTTATTTAAAATTTTATCTGTAAAATAACTATATCTAAATAACACTTTATCTGTAAAATAAAATACTTTATTTAAAATCAAAACACTTTCAAAGTAGCTGCCTTGGTGTAAATACATAAATACCCATGTTTTATTTTACCCTTGACACAAAAATACTAAAAAACCATGATATTTTTTAAAAAATTAAATTTGATTTTTAAAATATTTAAATTAGGTTAACAAAGTTGTACTTTCTAAATACAGTGCAAACAGGCTGTCTTTTCAAATGATTTTCTTAAGTTTTCCTCACAAAATCATGCTTTTTATCAAGCAATGTACCACCTATGTCATAGTGATTCAGGGGTTTGTACCCAGGCCTTATACTTGCACCAACTTTGTAAACCCACACATGGAAATGAAAATTTGAGTTTGTTGCATAAATAAAGCGAGCAACTAGTTAAAAAGTACATGTGTTTTAAACATAACAACCCTGAGGGTTTAAAACAGTAAAGTACCAAAATTACTTCAATGGCAATTGGAATGTATTTGCAGAAAACCACAGAATGAAGGAGCAAATGGGCACAAAGAATGTCAAGCTATACACTTCCAGGGGGGAGGTCCCGTCTAGGTCATTTTCCCAACTAATGTTCAGAACATTTTGATAAGCCATTTCTGAAAAGAAAATGAAAAGGTAAATAGTTGTGGCTTAGAAGATAAAAATAGACAAAACCTTTTAAACCATTACATACGAATTTTTGGTTCAATAATGAAATAATTGTAAGGAACTCTGAGATAAAGGTTGTAGATAATATGTATATACTGCTTCAGAAAATTTAAAGCTTATATTTTAAAAAATTGTGTAAAAAATTACAAACAAGTATTAATTAAAAATATTTCAGAAAGAACAAAATCAAACAGTCTTTGCATGTTTTAGTGTAAATTATTTCAGTTGAATTTTAATGCAGTACCAAATCCTGGATTAATAATATTCGTCTCTTATCTGTAATAAATAATAGAAAGTGAAACAGTTATTATTTATATTGTTGGGAACCTGTAAACAGCAGTATTATTCTGAGTTAAAACTTAACATTTGGGTCATAATCATATAAGTTTTTAGTTCATTTACAACAATAAATAATGTAATATTAAATTTCCGATTGTAAAGACTTCCATGGATTCATACTATCTGTAAATCCGATTCTTTACAAAAAGAACTTACTCTCCGTTAAGAAATTTGTATGAGTGGTGATGTAGTTATAAAAAGTATTCGCGCTTATTTTTAAACTGATACATCTTTAAATTTATTTTTTAATTAATGGATTATTGTAGATCTTCGTTATCCGGTCCTCCCCTGAACAATGTTTTGTTTTGATTCTGTAGGTAAACAAAACCCATTTATGATGAAAAAAGTTGGCAACAGTAAATACACTTAATTTTTGCTTTAAAAAATAAAATAGTATACTCTTCTTCGCTTATAAAGAATATTTAAATTTTAAATTCATCACATATTTAAATTTAAATTATTAAATTAAGAAATTATTTATAATTCAAAAACGTTTACTTCACTTCACTACTTTAAATAACTTACTACAACTTCAACTTTTCTCTCACTACTAGTGATGGGTAACTCAGAAATTTTAAGTGAGGTGAGTGAGGTACTCATTTTGTCATAGTGAGGTGTGACGTTGTACCACCTCAATTTGTCCCATACAAACAAACTACGTCCCAACACCTCAATTTGTCCCATACAAACAAACTACGTCACGGTGTGTGTTTCCGTCCCAGCACCTCAATTTGTCCCATACAAACAAACTACAATGTCATGTCACGCACGTCACGGTGTGTGTTTTCGTCCCAATCCAATGGGACTGGGACGTCCACGTCCCCCACGGGATCTTTTGCTTTTGTTCATATCTCATTTTTATGATGGAGTGCACATACTTAAAAAATTATTCGGATTTTGTATTTTTAGGATCTTTAGCTTCAAGCTAACCTAAATTATTCAGAAATTCAAATTAATATTTCGACGATTAAAAAAGATTGCAATAATGAGAATTTCGTTAAACGAGCTGCCAGGATAGAAAGTACGTAATTTGAGGGGGCATTATATTATTACTTTTAGGATGGATGACTAATAAAATGTAGTGTACATACTTAAAAAATTATGGGGATTTTATATTCTTAGGATCCTAAGCTTCAAGTAAACCTAAATTATTCAGAAATTCTAATTAATATTTCGACGATTAAAAAAGATTGCAATATTGAGAATTTCGTTTAACGAGTAGCCAGGATCGAAAGTACGTGATTTGAGGGGGCTTTATATTATTACATATTGGTTGATAATATGAAACACTTAATCTAAAGCAAAATTTATGTTGTTAAGATTTATATTTTATTGGTTAATCAGTGTTTTGCATAATTAATGAAGCGATTGATTTGGATTTAAAAAGTATCTTTTCAACTGTTTTGAGGATCGAAACGCCAGTCCTCTAGTACTATTATAAGCAATGTATTTGCTGTTGGATTATTTGATTAAAATTCTTAATCCACTTTAAAAATCATACTGTACTTATGTTCTTACAGCCTTTATTTTCAATTATGCCTAAAAAAGTTACAACTCACATAACAAGTTTCGACGATTAATTAAGATTGCTGAAACGTAAAATAAATTCCGAATGCCTCCCCAAGGTCTATGGCCTCCCCTGTTGGTCGGCCAGAGGATGGGAGGGAGGAGGGAGAGACGAAAAGAGAAAGGAGATCACATGACCCTAGCCTACTCCGCACTCCTCCCTGCTACTCCGGGCCGATGCCGATGGAGTGGCATGGAGGGTATTGTATTCATTGCACTGCGCATGGGACAGTGCGCAGTCCCATGGGACGTTTTGTCACACAGGGCGCCTTCACCTCAGTTTGTCCCACTACTCCAAAAGAAGTGTGTGAGTATCTTGAGGTGTGTGAGTGGTTTGAGGTGTGTGAGTGGTTTGAGGTGTGTGAGGTGGTACAATGTTTGGTTCTGAGGTGTCATGACAAAACGAGGAGGTGAGGTACTCAAGTGAGGTACCTCACACCTCATTTACCCAACACTACTCACTACCATAAGCAAAATTTTCTGAATCTGTGGACGTCTTCGTTTGCTGTCGCCCTTTGACTAGCGCGATTAGTAATTGTTATTAAAATATAGAATTCATCTTAATAGAACAAGGTTAGTAAGTTTATTTAAAGTTAATCATTGAGTTTGCATAATAACCACTATTAATTTCCAATCTCATAGATTCTTTTTGCATACTGGTTTCACGTGTTGCGGTTCTGCTAAGCCTAAACACCATGTAATGTGGCATGCAATTTTGAGATTTAATTGAAATAGTGATAATTTTCTTCATTTTTTAAACCCATGTACTTCATTTTACTGCGCAATTTTTCATTAGAATGCGTGACTTGTTAAGGTAATTAACCTGGTTGTGTCGTTATTGAAGTACGGATGATTTGCTATAGAATATGTATTTAATTTTAGATGGTATCTACTAGTGTGAAGGATGTTAATCAGCATGACTTTGTTGTTGCTCTAGCTGCTTTCCTCAAAAAGTAAGTTTTCGTTCTTTTCCTTTATAATATGTAGTTTGTCTACTTGAATGGACATGTTTGATTCTGTCATATTGTGCATTATTTTGAATTATTCGTGTTTCTCCTTGATTTTGGTTTTGTCCATCTTAAGAATAAATTTTTCCCATTGTTTGTGAATAGTATTTCGGTAAAAATTCTTCCGAAAAGTGTTGGAACTCAAATGTTTTTGAGGGAGCTGGTTTGGTTAGTTAAAGTGTCAATACAGGATGGTTTAAAACTCACTGTTAACTAAAATGTAAGGCTGCTTAGACCTAACTGTAAGTTGAGTTTTCATTCTTTTCTTTTTAGTATGTAGTATAATGTCAGCTGAAATGGGCATGTTTGATTTGTCATATTGTGCATAAACTCACTGTTAACTAAACTGTAAAGCTGTGTAGACTTAACTGTAAACAGTCCACACTGAAGTAAACACTTAAGAACACATTTTAGTCCCAAATTAATAACAGTACGGTTGTGTTAGAACATCTTAATGTGTTGTGTTCTGAATATGTTCAAAAAGTATCTAGCAGTATGTTTAAAATCTGAAAGTGTTCTTAAATTTGGATTGCAAAACAAAGAACACATTATCTGTCTTCAATAACATTTTTGAAACATTATCTGGTATTAGGATTAGTTGAATGCATAATTAACCAGACAATATCAGAGGTCTGTCTAATGTCAGTCATAAGGTCATTTTTTTAGTTTCGGTTCGGGGTAAGTATCAAATCAATTTCAACTGTTAACTTAATTTATGTACTAGGGCAGGGTCAATTATCGTCTTCAATGTTTCTATTGTGGTATTTTCGAGGTTACTCAAGTGTGTAATTTTAAGAAACTATAAATATGCAGAGGTTTTTCTTTTGCAATGATTAATAAATGTCTTGATTTAATCTTAGGTCTGGAAAGCTAAAGGTGCCAGACTGGGTCGATACTGTCAAGACTGGTGTTCACAAAGAGCTTGCTCCTTATGATGAAGATTGGTTTTACACACGATGTGGTAAGTCCCATTCATTTCTGATTTTTATTGGTGCCCATAAAAAAACTTAATTTCATGTAAGGGCATGATTGGTTGTCTTGCAATTTATAGGAAACAAACCTGTCTGTTTCGAAGAAATTTTGGTCAGTTTTCATACACTTCACTACATATTTCATTGTGAAAACAAACCCAAAACTTTTGCTGCATAGTTATCATTCAGTTATAAACAGTTTAAATTTCCCTACTTTCAAATTCTAGTCACACTAATATTTATGAAATAACTCATCAGCACAAAAATATAGGCCAGAAAAATATCTTCCAAGTGCAGGAATGTAGTAAACTTATAAAAATTTTGAAGTAATGATCATGTTACAGCTTATGAGAGAACCATACAAGAGTTCTTGTTAAAACTCTTTCATTGCATAGTTTTTCAGTTTTACACAAATTAAATCATATGATGTCTGAAGTTATTTCTAAGGTTATAGGTAGGTTTGGGTTTGGATGTTGTAAGGTTTATTTAGTGTTATAGTTTTCATTGTCGAAAGGTGTTTATATTAGCCTTAAAATGCTCAAAAAGTAAAGGATTTCATAATTTGTAGAATAAACCTTCAGGGGTGCAGAATATGTCCGAACATGGTTCGGGGGAAATTCAGACAGTTTTGGAGAAATTTTTCCGTAAGTTTGTAAAGAAAAAAAAAACCTCTACTAATCCAAGTTGTAATTAATAACAAATATTTTGGCTGGGGACAATATTATACCCTCCAAATTCTACGGAAATTAGGTGAAAACTACGAATTTACGCCGAAAAAACGAGTTTCTTTAATGAATACCTGAAAGTTGGCTTTTCCTTCCATTTGGACAGATATGCAGGAAAAACAACGTATACGTAGCGGAATAAGCGATTTTCACTAAAAACGGCGTTCTTGTTTAATCACAACGATGTTTTTGACTTACAGAACATTTTATAGCTAAGATGACTTGTATACAAGAGAGAATATAGAGAAAGTATATAGAGTCCATAAAAATTAAAACTTAGATTATTTGGTATTTATTGAACCTTGCAGAGATTCAGTAATTAAGTTATCATTCATAATTTTTTATTATTTCATAATAAAACCTCTTTGTACTTTAGTATTAACATGAACTAGAATGAAAATATGGGGCATTTTTGGAAAATTTTTGATGAAAATTTGGAAGCATTTTTGGGGGAAATTTTGTACGAAATCAATTGTGTTCTGGGGAAATATTCGGCCCTGGAACATTTTCTGCACCCCTGTAAACCTTTTATTGTTTGGAATAAATGAAGACCTCACTCTTCTAAGTTAGCTCTTAGAATCATATCACTTGGCAGAATGATGAAAAGAGTTACCGATTGATTTATAGTGAAACTACAATCATGGATGCTTAACTTATCTGAACTGCCAAGATTTCATTATTATTTTTTAAGTTGTGAAATAACTTAGTGGTGTATCCTATTATTCCGTTCATTTTAAGTATTCTTAAACCATTATTTTACTTTTTATATTCAGAATTACTTACATTTCACTACAATGATGATAAGAGTTACCGATTGAAGTTTATGAAAATTCTTAAATGGGTGCAAATCTCTACTGAAGAATTTAATTTTCAAGTGAAATTGGATTACATTGATAACTTGAGCAGAATGATGAAAAGAGTTACCGATTGAAGTTGATGAAAATTCTTAATTGGGTGCAAATCTCTACTGAAGAATTTAATTTTCGAGTGAAATTGGATTACATTGATAACTTGAGCAGAATGATGAAAAGAGTTACCGATTGATTTATAGTGAAACTACAATCATGGATGCTTAACTTATCTGAACTGCCAAGATTTCATTATTATTTTTTAAGTTGTGAAATAACTTAGTGGTGTATCCTATTATTCCGTTCATTTTAAGTATTCTTAAACCATTGTTTTACTTTTTATATTCAGAATTACTTACATTTCACTACAATGATGATAAGAGTTACCGATTGAAGTTGATGAAAATTCTTAAATGGGTGCAAATCTCTACTGAAGAATTTAATTTTCAAGTGAAATTGGATTACATTGATAACTTGAGCAGAATGATGAAAAGAGTTACCGATTGAAGTTGATGAAAATTCTTAATTGGGTGCAAATCTCTACTGAAGAATTTAATTTTCGAGTGAAATTGGATTACATTGATAACTTGAGCAGAATGATGAAAAGAGTTACCGATTGAAGTTGATGAAAATTCTTAAATGGGTGCAAATCTCTACTGAAGAATTTAATTTTCGAGTGAAATTGGATTACATTGATAACTTGAGCAGAATGATGAAAAGAGTTACCGATTGATTTATAGTGAAACTACAATCATGGATGCTTAACTTATCTGAACTGCCAAGATTTCATTATTATTTTTTAAGTTGTGAAATAACTTAGTGGTGTATCCTATTATTCCGTTCATTTTAAGTATTCTTAAACCATTGTTTTACTTTTTATATTCAGAATTACTTACATTTCACTACAATGATGATAAGAGTTACCGATTGAAGTTGATGAAAATTCTTAAATGGGTGCAAATCTCTACTGAAGAATTTAATTTTCAAGTGAAATTGGATTACATTGATAACTTGAGCAGAATGATGAAAAGAGTTACCGATTGAAGTTGATGAAAATTCTTAATTGGGTGCAAATCTCTACTGAAGAATTTAATTTTCGAGTGAAATTGGATTACATTGATAACTTGAGCAGAATGATGAAAAGAGTTACCGATTGATTTATAGTGAAACTACAATCATGGATGCTTAACTTATCTGAACTGCCAAGATTTCATTATTATTTTTTAAGTTGTGAAATAACTTAGTGGTGTATCCTATTATTCCGTTCATTTTAAGTATTCTTAAACCAATGTTTTACTTTTTATATTCAGAATTACTTACATTTCACTACAATGATGATAAGAGTTACCGATTGAAGTTGATGAAAATTCTTAAATGGGTGCAAATCTCTACTGAAGAATTTAATTTTCAAGTGAAATTGGATTACATTGATAACTTGAGCAGAATGATGAAAAGAGTTACCGATTGAAGTTGATGAAAATAACTCCTATGGATGCTTTTTTTCTGATGCTCTTAATCTCTACATTCAATTCGAAAAAAAAAATAACTGGGCTTCACACAAAATGGCTAAATACTAGTTTAACAGCATAATGTTTGAACATGCGTTAATATCACCAAAATAGTCACGTGAACTTTTCGTGAAAAAATTTTTGTTTGCCTCTTAACATTGAAAATTTTACCCCATGAAGATGTAAGTTATCTTAATAAAGGGTTTGTATCCTTGGCTTCTTTAAGAGTGAAACAAGCAAGTTTTTATGATGAGCTTATGCGTTCTCTGGGTTTCCTGACTTCCTGTCCAGATTTGGACAACCTTGAGTACTGCTGTACTCTGGGGGATGAATAGTTAACTGTGTGTGTGAAAACTAAAATCGCTCTGAATATTTGCATTACTTTAAAATTTAAAGTGGACCCAGTGTGGAGGAGAAAAGCTTTGTTCGTAGGTGGCTTTTTTAAAAATATGAATATTTATTTCAGTGTTTTAAGTATTACTATGCGTATTACCTTAAAAGACAGGGAAAGTTGCTCATTTTGGCTAAAAACCTGGAGAAGTATAGAGTACCTGAAAAATGAACAATTTTGAGTGTTAGCGTGTCAATTTTAGCTTTTGAAAGTAAAAAAAAATACCATTTATTGAGAATATGTGCTTCAAAAAGCAAGAAATATCCAAAAAATGCCATGAACTGCTAGTTGTTCGACCAAAAAATCTGATTGAAATCCAAAAAATTGACTCTAAAAGAAGAATTTTATTTCTGAAATTGAGTGGGGGAACCCTGTATAAGATATCTCATTTTGTTTTCTGGGCTGCTTATTGCAGAGGAAAAATAACTCAACTTTGGTGAACCCAAATTTACATGGTATGACTCGATCAAAATATTCAAACCTCTTTGTTTATCCTCGAATTGTGTTGTTAGACTTGTATCACTTCTGCAAGCAGTTTTATCTTGAATGTCTTGTGGTAATGTGTTATCATCTGCTTTAAAGATTGACCCAGCCAGGTAAATGTATTTTTACCAATATTGTTCATTCATATGATGAGCTCCCAATCCATTCTCTGACCGCATGGTTTCCTGACTTCCCGTCCAGATTTGGACAACCTCGAGTGGCGGGTTGTGGGGATGCAAGGTTCTCTTGCGTCTCTTGCACCTGCTCTACTCTTGGGGGATGAATAGTTAACTGTGTGTGTGAAAACTAAAATGGCTCTGACTGTTGTTTGCATTGAAACACTTGGCTGGCTGGATATAATTATTAAGAGGTAATAAGGTAAGAGGTTATGTGGTAAATTTTCATATGTAAGCCAATTTAATATAAGAAAATCAGAAAATTTGTTTATATATAATAGTTTATTTTTAGCCCTGGCGAAGGGGATCCAGTGATCCCCGAAACAATTGTATGCTGTTTTTAAATTTATGTGGTGCAAATACCTTGTGTTTCAACCAGTTTATCATCAATTGCACACATTTTTTGCTAATTACCATTGGTTTTTCTGATTTATCCTCAACAGGGATGAGATTTTTCAAACTTTTCACTTAAAAAAAAACAATGAACTGACATTTTTGACTAGGAATTTCTAAATTCAAGTTGATGTGGCTCTTTTATATAGTAAATTTTCATATTTATAATATAATCATATATTATATATTAATATAACAGCTTAACACATGTCATTCAAACTTTTAATTTCAAAGTTTAAAAATTTGTTTTTGATATTAATGTTAACTAATTATTATTAGTTTCTCCAATTTATTCTCAATTTAATAGATCAAATGTCTTTCGAGCAGTTTTTGTCGAACTCATTCTGCTCGTAACATGTAAAGTAGATTAAGGTTAATAATTATTCACATTACCTCCTGATTTTATTGTAATTTACTCCTGAATTTTACTCTGTTAGATAGAGTATCAACCCTGGTAGTAATACTTTCTTTTGCTTTTTGCAGCCTCCATGACCCGCCACTTGTACATCCGATCCCCAGCTGGCGTGGGTGCCTTCACCAAGATCTACGGTGGAGCCTACCGCAGGGGGACCCGCCCCTCCCGATTCAGGAAGGGATCTTCCTCCATTGCCCGAAAGGCCCTGCAGGCTCTGGAACTCCTCAAGCTGGTCGAAGCTGACTCCAACGGGTGAGAGACTCTTTTCTTATCTCAAATTGTCATTGTAAAGTTTTAGGGCAATTCCATGAAACGTGGTCCGCAGGGTTGAAATCCTTTTTTTAAGGGGAAAAAACTCAATTTAACCCAAATGATAGCTTGTGGTATGATGGATAACCCGATTAATCTTTCCACCAACGCTGAATTGAATTACTACTTTTAATTTTGTACAGCTGGTAGTTTTCTTAAAACAGACTCTAAAGCTGGTGCTATAGTAAAGGATTCTTCTCCATGGTTGAAAGTTAATGTTAGTTTTTCCCACTTACTTATAAGAGATCGATACTGCCTATGAACATTCTTTTGCGGGTTTTCATGATGTGACTAATGCCAAATGATTCATCGTGATGTAAAATGTATTTAGCTCTATCTGATAGTTAACCCTGCATTTAAAATTTGCAATGATGAGTTAGTGAAAGCTGAATGAAAATGTTGATTTATTTTAACGAGCTTTTTAACTCTGAGTTCATATAGATTGAATTTGGATTCCATTAATAACAAATTCAATAAGAGTGGTCTTGTGTGCTTGAAATGAAAACTTTCATAAATTATAGTTTTTCCAAATTTTGAATAGTCATTTGAATCACAATTGATGTTGATGTAGTTTCAGATGGAGATGTTTTTATTCTAATCCATAGATTCTATTTGTGTGTTAAAGAGATAATTTTGAGATTTTGCCACCCTTAGAATTAACTTAGTGTAAGTTATGGACAACCTCTTTTAAATTCCTTCTTAGTTTTTGAGAAGGTTGAATACTATGATGAGTCTTTCTGTCAGTTCTGCTACTGATGAAGTATGAAGACAAAAATATCTGATGTATTAAATTTCAATTAGTAATTGTCCCAGTTTTAAACTAATGCATTGGCATACTTGCCAACTCTCTGGATTTTGGCGGGAGACTCCGGATTTTCGCTCTCTCCTCCCGCCCTCCTGATTTTCCCCGAAAATCTCCCGCTTTCTCGGTTTTCTCCCTCTATTTATCGGAATTCCTGGTTTTTTCGAATTATGTATAAGGAAAATGCGAAATGTGTGGAAAATAACCAAACGATTTCTGTAGTACAGAATGATCAGACGGTAATTAATGCTGAATGCCTTTTTACAGCATTCTTATTGGAGCATAATTTACCGATCAGTGTGGCGGACCATTCCGGAGCTCTCTTCAGAAAAATGTTCCCGGACAGTGCGATTACGAAAACGTATGGTTGTGTGGTTTTAAAACGGTTAAATTTTTATTTTGAACACATATTATCTTTTTATAATTGGTTTGTGATGGGCTATACATCGATAAAAATTTCTCCTGATTTCTATGGAAAATCTCCTGATTTTTGACTTTCAGAGGTTGGCAAGTCTGCATTGGTATTCATTCAGTATAACCTTGTTTATCAGAATAAAGTGGAACCAAAGGTAGTGAGTGTAAAAAAAAACAATGTTAAGTAATGGAGAATCACTAAATCCTTGGTCACTAAAGTTGCCAAAAGCATTAAAAGAACTTGAGTATAAAAATACTCTTTTTGTGGCCTGTGATTATTTTACTTGTCATGAGAGAAATATGATGACAATAGTAAACCACCTGTCATTAATCTGAGGCCTGGAATATATTTTTAAAAAGATGTTGTGATGATCATCTAGAGCCAATCCAATGATTCTTGGTGATTAATCAATGAATTGATCTGAACATCCTAAGAAAAGGCATTTGAAATTAAAAGTAATCTTATTTTGGCTTATGATGAATAATTTGCTACTCTTGATCCTGTGTGATGATTCAAACTACCACCAGTATAATGACTGAAGCCTGTTAATTTAACTGAAAAGTCACTTACAAGGAAACGTTCTCAGCGTGAACTCACAGAATAGAAGATGGCTAAAAAAACTTACTGTGAAAAAAATTAGCTGCTAAATTTCATTAGGAAAAGGAGTAAATTAACTTTGAAAATTGGGTTCTGAGATGCCAACCACATTCAGTTAACACCACTTGGCGAATTTTCTATCAGATGGGATGATTAAATTTGTATTTAATGTGAAATTGAGATATTTTGTTAAAAGTACTTCAGAATATCCATTAAAACAACAGTTTTTTAATTAATTTCCTTTCCTTTAATTTAATTTTCCTCCTTTAATTCATTGTTAATCCTTTTTTGCATTTGATGAACCTTTTTTTTTTATTTGCTCATTTAAACTACTTCAGAGAAAACGCGGCCAGTTTATTCAAGCATTTGGCACAGAGCCAAAGGAAGCATCCTCGCCTAGTAGGGTTACATTTGGCGTTAAATATGATAATTTTTAATAATTTTTTTACAGCTTTTCTACTGTAATTTAGCAACTAATTTTTTTAACAGAAGGTATTTTGAGTCATATACTAACCCCTGTAAAATTTTCATCCAATTCTGCGAGTTCACCCTAGAGCAGTGGTTCTCAACCTTTTTCACGATTGTACCCCCAAAGGAAAAATATATTTCCCTGCGTACCCCTCGCATGCAGTTGCAGGTGGTAGTTGAAATATCACCTTCGTTTAAATCATAGGTTCCCAAACTTTTTGGGACCACCGCCCCATTTTCAAGAGAAAAAATTTCCACCGCCCCCTTACAAATTTTTGCCCCTATTTTGCTTTCATTTCATAAAATTTTATGCCAACTTTCTGTTATGAAAAGAATTCAATTTATAACCAAGCGAAATACAATTTTGTAAAGCTATTATGGACAATATTCAAAAGTTAAGTTTTCTATGCACCTTAAAATTTAATTTGAAACAGTTAGGATAATAATTCAACTCTTCCTTTTTACAAAATTTGAATATACTGAAACCTCTTGTGTGATACCCAGGGCGTATGCCGGGCTTATGCCCCGTTTGCTACCTCCAGAGTATATTTGGAACCTCCACCAGAAAATTTCCTGCTTTCATCTTAAAAATTACATAAATTATTGATATATCAAACTATAGGTAAAAGGGGGTTCTGGGGGTCCTCTCCCAGGAAATTTTTGAATTTCAGCTTATTAAAAAGTAATTTTAAGCTACTCTTACGGGATTTTTGAATACGTGGCGTACCCCTTAAAAGCTCTCGGCGTACCCCTAGGGGTACGCGTACCCCCGGTTGAGAAACACTGCCCTAGAGAACATTTCCTTGTTAGCCGATTTCTGAAAATTAGCATGAATATTCAATATTGAGTCATTTTTAAATTTTGCTATTTATGATGTTGGTACCGTGTTTCTGAGACTTGATGATAGCATGTGTCTGATAAAGTAGCAATTCTATTTTTTTTTTCTGTTAAATTTACCAGTTTGCATGTGATGTTTATACAAGCATATGTCTGATAACATTGATGTCATCTTTTCCTGATGCAAACTAGAACTGTGTTAGAGCATGAGATGTTAAGGTGAATTTTATGACTTAAAATAATTTTTTTGAAACATTTAAGTGGGCAAAACAGAATTCTTAGCTCATGGTGTTGAAATTAACTAACTTTTAACTATCCACCCATATTTTCTAAAGGGATAAACTGAATTGTAATAAAATGTTATTTCACAAGGATGATAATTACGACGGTCTGCTGAAATTCTATGAGTGACTCATCGTTATCTGAATTGAGATAAATGTGCCAATTTTCCATCAACAACCTTTCTGTTAAGTTAATTTAAAATCAGTCAGTCACTCTGTGTCTTCTGCCACACTGCTTGTTCGTTTGAAAACAATGCAGTGCCAGTAAGAAGACTACATGAAAATATCCTGAATAGGAAGCAGTATTGTCTTTTATAGAAATTGCTGTGCCAATGAAGGGAGATATTCGCAGGGGTGCAGAATATGTCCGAACGCCCGAACATGGTTCGGGGGAAATTCTGGAAGTTGTGGGGAAATTTTTGCCCAAGTTTAATAAAGAAAAAAAACTACAAATCTAAGTTTCTATTAGTAACAAATATTTTTGCTGGTGACAATACCTTCCAAATTCTACGGAAATAAGTGAAAATTCAGTTATACGGATGTAAAGCAGAAAACTACAGATAAACGCCGAAAAAAACAGTTTCCTTTGTTGAAGACCTGAAAGTTGGCGTTTCCTGGCATTTTCGTTGCTATGCAGGAAAAATAACGTATCCGCGTCGGAATTGGCGAGTTTCAATAAAAATCACGTTCTTGTTTTATAACAACGATGTTTTTGACTATAATTTATAAAGAACATTTTTGAGCTAAAGTGAAAAGAGTAGAAAGAATAAAAGAAGGTATTAAGGTCCTTAAAAATTAAAACTTGGTGATTATTTGGTAACTGATCCTTTAGTATTTAAGAAAGCTCTTTGTACTTTAGTAATAACATAAACTAAAATGAAAATATGGAGGCATTTTTGGAAAAATTTTGATTAACATAAGGAGACATTTTGGGGGAAATTTTGTACAAAATTGTGTTCTGGGGAAATATTGTGCATTAGAACACTTTCTGCACCCCTGGACATTCGGAGTTAATTTAAATTCAGTCAGTGATTCTGAGTCTTCTGCCACACTGCTTGTTCGTTTGAAAATTTTTTTTGGTGGTTCATTTAACTCTTGAATTATCCATGGGAACTACTTTTCTAGGGTAGCCTCAGGAATGTTTTTTTTTACTGTGTAAATTCCAGGCTTTATCAAAAATTTTGAGTTCAACAAGAAAGCACATAAATTATTCCATATCTTCTGTAATTATTAGATTCCGGATAGAAGGTCTGTTACTATATTATAACACACTTTTTATGTATTTATTTACTGTCAGAACTCTGAACAGAAGTTAGGTAATGAAATTTTAACATTTCAGTCTTTCTGCTATCTATTTTTATTACTATTCTATTCAAACTTTTTATACCAAGTTTTGTCATAACTTTTTATATTTTATTTTTCAGTGGACGTAAACTAACCAGCCAAGGACGTAGGGATTGTGATAGAATTGCAAGTCAAATCAGAAAGGCTTAAGAAATAAAAAAAACATTCAGTAACTTATGTTTTTATTCTTGTTCTCATCATTAACACAAAAGCAGTCTAGTCTGCTTTATTCTACTTTCATAATTTAAGTATAGAGTACAAAACACAGGGTTCCCAACCTGGAAAAGTCAGGGAATTTTAATTTCATCTAATATGTCGGAATAGTCACGGAATACTGCTCATTTTGGCTCAAAACTTGGGAAATCATACAGAATACCTGGAAAGTGAACAATATTTTAAGTTAGTAGTTATAGATTTAAATACTGTGTTCTTACTGCACAACTTAAACTAGAAAGAACCTCAAAAAACATTGAAATGATAAAATGTTTTTATTAAAGAAATCTTAACTTTCTCTAGCTTTACAGTTTGCACAGTTCTAAATAACTCCTTAGTTAGGCATATTCCTTACAAAAGGAACTTAATTACTCCTCAAATCTTTAATTTTAAGTTCAGGATATTAAGGGGTAACCCAAGGGTCGACAACTCAACTGCAATATTTTCTGGACTGCCAAAGCATTTTGAAAATCATTAATATGTATTCGTACACAATGAAAATTAGTTTAACCTGCTATTTAATGGTCAAATTTAAGAAAATAATTGGGCAGTATTAGTTAGTGATAGTGTAGTAGACATAATAACAAGAATCTCTAGAAATATATACAATTTTATTTACAAATGAGTACACAATTTGTAAAATGGCCCCATGGTAATAAATTTAACTTCTCACTGAAGTGGTGTTGCCATCACATCAAAAATATAAAATGGTTATATGGAAAAGCAATTTAAAAGAGTCTAGTACCTAAAGAAGGGAACTTTTAATCTGCATACTGAGTCAAAAGTTAACCTAATAAGGAATAAGTTTAAAGGTTATTGAATCTCCACTGAAGCAGTGGTAGGATGCTTGCTTTGCATGCTGCAAATTTTATTTTAAAATTTTTTCTAGAGAAATTTCAACCAATCAGAGCAGGCTGTTAGAAGTTCTGTTCCTTCTTTAGTTACTAACCTCTTATATGCAACTTGTTTAACGTGACATTACTTGCCCTTATTTGGCTTAAGTACACTTTCTGAAGTGATTTTGTAATTTGATGCCTCATTTACCAGCCTGAAGTAGGGTTGATAGATAAATTTCTCATAATTATTGTCAAATATGCACATGATAATTAAGACCTAATTAAAAATGCTCTTAAACTTAGCTGTAAACCACTATTCATTTCTAAGAAACAAGATTTGCCTAGTTCAAATGTGAATATATTGGATGATAATTGAATCGTCAGAAGGGAATCAATAAGTACAAAAACCAAGTTTTTAGAAAAAAAAAAACTACAAATTGTAGCATAACCACAAAATTTTTACTGGAAATTCAGGAACTTATTTAGATAAAAGGAGCAATCTTCAGAAAAAAAATATAAGTGCATTCAAAAGTATTTTACAGTTGAAAAAGCTGATGGACATTTTCAAACTTGTGAAGGAAAATCTTAAATTCATAATTTAAATGATATTTCTGCTTAGTTCCCAGCACAAAGGGGAGAAATAGACGGACTAAGACACAATAGAATAAAATTCAAAATTATATTATGAAACTGGGTCATTAAGGCAGTATCACTGGAGTAAGTGAATATGAAGAGACATTCCCTTGATATAAAAAATTTAAAGCACTTATAAATTTTATTTTGGCTTCTTCTGCAGCACTAAGAATAAGAACAGATAGACCAATTAACTGAAAGAATACCATGAATGGACATAGATTTCACAACTTCAAGGGGCTATATCTTCCTATAGGGGGTAGTTATTTTTCCACTCGTTTAGAGCAAAGCTTGGAGATTGTTTTGAGCTCAAAAAGTCAATTTGTCATTTTTTGGACTTATTATTCCCTTTTTCAAACTGATGATTCAATTTTCCCCACCCTCTTTCCCTGACAAAAACTTATTATAGATAGTAATCGAGAAAAATAATCCGATAGAGTGTAAGAATTGTGAAACTAATTTGCAGAAATAGAATAGCTGATGAGTTTATTCGTTCTAGTTATTGAAAGCTCTAAAGAAATATGAGAGTATAATCTGATGGGTGGGGAATTTCAGTGATGGAAAAAATGGATACATTATGAAATGAGTAAGTACTACATAAAAAACTGAATTCACTAATAATTGATTTTTAACACAGTAACGTTTAAACTAAGCTTCGAAAACAAATGAAATACAAATTGTATTTCTGTTTAGAATTGTAATTGAAGAATTGAAATGTATAATTGATTTTTAACACAGTAACATTTAGATTAAGCTTCGAAAACAACAAATGAAATACTAATTGTATTTCTGTTAAGAATTCCTCAAATTAAGTTAAACTCATTAGAAAACTACTTGCTCATGTGTGAAAATAGCTGTCATAGGACAGGTACAATAGTAGTAATTTACTTGTGACGAAGATAAGCTATTCTGACAAAATCAGTTTCTAGATGTATTGAAATAACATTAGTGGATTTCACACATCATACTTTTATCGACTGGCAGGAACTATAGGGACCTATCTATGATATTTTGAAGTTTTTTAAGATACTACCAACAAACCAGCTTAGCTTGAGAGATATTTTAATGTTGTAATACTTGGTATATATTTGATAGCACAAAAAAAAAGCTATGGGGATTATATATTTTCAATTCATTTTCAGGTTCAATATTTTCAGGTTTTCTATTGTGTCAAAAAGAAGTGTAAGTTGTAATGAACAGTAACTGTTAAATTGAGTGGAGTATATTTTTGTGTGAAGGGAAATATATTTGAAGGCACAAAAAGAAGTTATGGGAATTTGATTATATATTTTCAATTCAATTTCAGGTTCAATATTTTCAGGTTTTCTATTGCTTCAATAAGTAGTGTAAGTTGTAATAAGTCGAGTATGTTTTACTCTAAAAAAATAGCTGGACTTGCTTCATTGATTTAGGGATGCCTAAGGACTTAACTAATTTCTTGTATCTTCAAGGGATAGAATACTTCCCCTTGGCTATTGTCACCTACGAGTAAGTTTCTAACCATTGGTATTGGATAAAGCAAGGGAACACAGAGTCTGGATTTCAGTATACATAATAGAAAGAGGGGTCACAGATTCAATTTAAATAAGGGAACAGCAATTGGGGTTGTTCCCTAAAAACATTTAAGGGTACAGTTCATTTTAGTGAAGAGAAATGAATGTATTTGATAGCACAAAGAAAGTTTTGGAGATCAGTTACTATTTTCATAAGTCTTAAAAAAAAAGTATGTTTGATGAACTGAAACTACTTAGTGTTCGGCACTAGTTAACTAGAACTAGTTGCAACTAGTAGTTAACTACCGATCAACTAGTAGTTTAACTACTTTTAGTTCAAAGTAGTCCAACTATTTACTTTCAAATTTTCAACTACTTGAAAAATTTTTTTATTTAAAATTTAAAAAGATATTTAAAATTTTTATCAAAGGTAGAGTATTCAAATACCTTAACCAGAAATAAAGACCATTTTTCGCGAAGTATAAACGTTTTTTGTGACATAGATAAGAAAGATGTATTAGAATTTTGCCAAAAAGTAGGTTATCAAATTAAGTAGACTAGTTAACTACTTTGGGAAATAGTTAACTACTAGCTGCAACTAGTCCCAGGAAAAAATAGTTAACTACTAGTTACAACTACAATTTCCCAGACTAGTTAGTAGTTGGTAGTTAACTATTTTTTTACCACTAGTTTGTTGCCGAACACTAAAACTATTCTATTGGGTAGAGTAATTTTCCTCATTAAAATTGGAACCATTTGTGTTTCATTGATTTGCTCATTCAGACATCACTTTGAGGTGAAATATTTCCTACTTTTTTTTCTTTCAAAACATCTTTTTCAAAAGATTTATTTTCTGTGTTTCCTAAAATGCCTTACGAGTGAATAGTCATGCATTAGTACTCTGTTTTTAATTTTTAATGTCAAGGAGTAAAAATGGCAGTTCTTAAAATTCCCCCCTTGATGGAAAAGTTTGAGATTTTTTAAAAACTTAAAAAATATCAGCCTTTTTTTTTTCCTTGGAAGAGGAAAGGAGAACAAGCAAGAACTCCCCAAAAAGAGGTGTGCAGTTCAGCAAGTCGGGTAAAAAGGTGTTTCTAGCAATTTAATCATAATAATAAACTTTTTAGGGCTCGAAAGTCCATGAAAACCATCACTCAGATTTTGTTCACACTTTTTGCTTCCTTTTTTTTCATCTTAGCCTTGAATGAATGTAACATTTAAAACTTGAAAATAAAATATATATTTGGCACTGGTTTCCACGAAAGTAACAAAACACTCAACTAACTAATCTCGCTACTATTCTTATCAACTTTGTGTGAGCAGTAAAAAATATATTTTATAAGTACACAATGATGGAGATGTTACAAAGTATGAAAATGGTTATGTCACATGAGATGTACTGATGTTTTTACCAGAAATTATAAAAAAAGCTTCTTTTCAAAACACAATCTTCAGTTTTCAACCACCTTTACTTACTGAGATCAGTAACAGCCGTATCGACCATCTCGAGTAAGATCGAAGCTAACTCGAGAGTAGGATAGCTCGAGAGGGTCATTCCATTTCAAGTGGTCCAGCACTGGTTGCTCGACCATTTTTAAAAAATCTGAAATTTTTTGTACATCAACCCTAACCTAAAAGAAGATCAAAACAACCATTATTTTTAATTTAACCTATTTTGCTTGTCCGCAGCAGCCATGCAAATTTCGACGTTTTAGCGGTTTTTGCTAATTTAAGCGTTTACGGGATTGGAAACATCTCCCCTTTAAAATCTCCAAATCAAATGGGGTTTGAAGCAAAATTGTTTAGAATAAAACGGTCTAAAAGACTAGAGCAAGTATGTTTTTCTAAAATAAACCCTTAGGGGTGAAATTTTAGTTTAAAGTTGAAATGTTTTTAAAAATATCTGCCCACTTTAAGAAGATTTTTTTATAAGAAGGAAACCTGTCAAGGCACCAATATTTTTTTTATTAATAGTCCAAATACATTTTAGGTCATATGCAAAGTTTTGGATCTGAGCCTCAATTTGTCTTTATTTAAAAAAATCTCAAAATCGAAGATTTGTCAAAATTTGCAATTTTGAGGGTTAAATATCTCTGGTGGGGGACCAGTTAAAATTTTTAAAATGGTTCATTCTAGAGTACTATATATTAGTGTTAAGCTCAAAAAGTTCATAGGAGGAGATTTGACTACAAGCCGAGGTATGAATTTTACAAGGTGCCCCCAAATGTCGCAAAATTTGGAAGTTAAGGATTTCTACAAAATTTGTCTGTTTTCAAGAGAACTTTTTTATAGGAAGGAAACCATTCAACACAACACATATTTTTATACAAATAGTCCAAATGTAATTCAAGTTACACGCAAAATTTGAAATCTGAAACTCGGTTTTTCTTTGCTTAAAAAAATCCCAAAATCAACGATTTGTCAACAATTTCACTTTTTTAGAGTGATATCTCTCTGAAGGAGCAGGAGATAAAAATTTGAAACTTTGTCATCTTAGAGTATATTATGGTAGTGTTATGCCCTAAAAGTTTCAAGATGGAGGATTATTTGGCTACAAACATAGAAATGGCAAGGATGATATTAAACTTTTTTTTAAGTGATTTTTTTTACTTTACAATTACTTTGTAAATTTTATTAATGTTTCATTACTTTTTAATTTTAATTATACAAAATACAGCAATATAGAAAAGCTTAGCAATGAACTTTATGAATTAAAATATTTATCTCTATTTTTTACCAAAACATATGTTAAAGTTGGGCTTGATATATAAGTAATTATATTAACTACTTAAACTTAGCATTCAGCCATTGACAATCTTTACAACCTGAGAGACGGAGAGGGAAGAAGAAAACCGCGATGAGAATTGTTTTATTGCATACTGCAAACCTGCACCAAGATCGGAAAAACATTTTGATTCACCAAGGTGTTTTGTTGTTGTACCTATGTTTTTTTATTAGTCGCAAGTTCATGTAAAAAAATGGATTGTGATGTGGGTCAACTTATCAGAGAAAATTGTCACAAGTCTGTTTAGGGGACATCCATAAATTACATGAGGTCAAAAAGGGGGGAGGGGTTTGGAAAAATCTCACCAAGGGGGGAGGGGGGTTGATTAAAATCTCACGTCAACTTTTTAAGTTAGAAATTATTCGATTTTCTTTGTTTTTTAAGTATGAGAAAGGAAAATAATTTTTAAAAAGTTGTAGGTAAAAAGTTGTAGGTAGGGGGAGGGGGGATCCAGATTTTGGAAAAAACACCTCACGTAATTTATGGATGTCCCCTTATGGCCCAGTAACTCTTGAGGTTAATCGGTTAAGTGAAGTAAGTGAAGATCATCAAAATTTGATTGTTCTAAGGATCAATAAATCTGTCAAAAATACATGCAAATATCATGAGAAAAAGTATTTGTTAAAATATCATAATCTCTTTGGCAATACTTGTTCGGATCCACTAAAAATTCATAAAAAAAAGTTATTACCAAAGGACTTAATGAAATTGAAATAGAGCATTTAAAAAAGAGAAAAGATACCCGGATAAAGATATCCTCCATCTTGAAACTTTTAGGGCATAACACTACCATAATATACTCTAAGATGACAAAGTTTCAAATTTTTATCTCCTGCTCCTTCAGAGAGATATCACTCTAAAAAAGTGAAATTGTTGACAAATCGTTGATTTTGGGATTTTTTTAAGCAAAGAAAAACCGAGTTTCAGGTTTCAAATTTTGCGTGTAACTTGAATTACATTTGGACTATTTGTATAAAAATATGTGTTGTGTTGAATGGTTTCCTTCCTATAAAAAAGTTCTCTTGAAAACAGACAAATTTTGTAGAAATCCTTAACTTCCAAATTTTGCGACATTTGGGGGCACCTTGTAAAAATCATACCTCGGCTTGTAGTCAAATCTCCTCCTATGAACTTTTTGAGCTTAACACTAATATATAGTACTCTAGAATGAACCATTTTAAAATTTTTAACTGGTCCCCCACCAGAGATATTTAACCCTCAAAATTGCAAATTTTGACAAATCTTCGATTTTGAGATTTTTTTAAATAAAGACAAATTGAGGCTCAGATCCAAAACTTTGCATATGACCTAAAATGTATTTGGACTATTAATAAAAAAAACATTGGTGCCTTGACAGGTTTCCTTCTTATAAAAAAATCTTCTTAAAGTGGGCAGATATTTTTAAAAAAATTTCAACTTTAAACTAAAATTTCACCCCTAAGGGTTTATTTTAGAAAAACATACTTGCTCTAGTCTTTTAGACCGTTTTATTCTAAACAATTTTGCTTCAAATTCCATTTGATTTGGAGATTTTAAAGGGGAGATATTTCCAATCCCGTAAACGCTTAAATTAGCAAAAACCGCTAAAACGTCGAAATTTGCATGGCTGCGGCGGACAAGCAAAATAGGTTAAATTAAAAATAATGGTTGTTTTGATCTTCTTTTAGGTTAGGGTTGATGTACAAAAAATTTCAGATTTTTTAAAAATGGTCGAGCAACCAATTTTACTTTTTTTGGACCACTTGAAATGGAATGACCCGAGAGTAAAGAAGACTCGCGTAATAAATGCCGAGCTTATCGACCAACATCGGTATAGCTTACTCGAGAGTAAGAAGGGCGGGACTATGTAAGAACACTTCTGATTGGACAGCGGAGACACACGGCAGCTCACGCGATCGAACCTCGGCTTCCCACGTTCTCTATAGCATAATTTCAATCTTTTTTTAAAAATACTTACCGTAATTCAAAAATTCTGAAACACCTCTCCAAAATTAAGAAATTTTTGGAGTAATTTAAATGGATTATTGAATTAAGAGAAAGGTTTTTAAAACTGGGGAAATAAGTGCTTCCTAAATTATGTTATAATAGACTAATAGAATACCAAAAGTAATATTTGCGGGGCGCCATCTATGAATATGAACACGAACTCAAAACGCAAATCAGTATTACTTTGAACGTTTCTTTACTAGTTAATTGTCTTTATTTTTAAAACTAAATCAAATGCACATGATTACAAATGAAATGAATCACCTAAATAAAGCTTAAAATGTTTGTATTTTCACACATTTAACCTTAATTCTCTCTACTAACCCTACTAACATATTGCCGGCGGCCATTTTGTTTACTTAAACCAGGTTTTACTCGGCAAAGTTGAGGGGTCACACAACGTAGGTTTTACCTTGGTTTTACTCGGGAGTAAGACTGGTCGATAACGTTAACGCTAGGATGCGAGGTTTTACTCATACTTTCGGTTTAACTCGCAATGGTCGATACGGCTGTAAGTACTCTTAACATTAAAATAATTTCAAATCTTGATACTAATACATTCGTTCAGTGGCGTAACTAGAGTTGACTCATGGGGGGTGTTACTCCGACCAGTCAACCCCTCCAACATATTACTCCCTTTTTAAAAATGTCTCATAATATAGGTATAATGTAAACAATTTTTTTAACAAAACTCCCGAAGGGAAAACTTCATCTAAGAGGCTTAACTTTTAAGGGAAAAACACAGTATAACAGACGTAAAAATTTTAGAGGGGGGGTTTGGGGGTTCAACCCCAGAAATTTTTTAAAAATTAGTCTCTCAATGTAGCGTTTAAATTCATTTTGAGGCCCTTTGGGTTACGTCCTAAAAGAACAGTTCCTTGTGAACCGCTTTCCGTGTAAGGGGAATTTTTTTCATGTTTTAGAAACCGATGTAATGGGGGGGGGGGGTTACAACCCCAATAACCTCCCCTCGTTACGCCTATGCATTCACCATCATTGTTTTCAGTCCCCACCCCTTTGGTTGTTCTGATATGTATGACCGAGTGCCCAAGGAATATTAATGTATTCCTTACTATAATAATAGACAGCAACATTAGTTTACCCTATGACGTCACAAAAAAAGGTAGTTCCCATCGCGGTGTCTGAATTTTGAGTGAAATGAAGAATGTCAATTTAAAAATATGATGAGTTTGTTAAACCCATGAATCATTATAGACTTTTTTTTTCACGAGGATTTGAGTACCAAAACTCCTCCTAGCATCTAGCAACCCAACAGCCTTTCTGTTAACCCATTTTTCCCCTTCCGCGTTTGTGACGTACTGGGTTCAAGTTAAAGAAACGTTGCTGTCGAGTAAAGAAAATTCTCTTGAAATAAGTCTCTGTTCGTGTCTGGATAAGACGTCCATTAGAACAATCTCGATCGGGAAATGTCGGGGGTAGGTCCTTGTTTTGATATGTACGACTGAAACAATGAATATAAGTTAATCAGTTTTACCAGAACATTATTGTTCTAATCTGCCGCCTGTTCTGATATGTTTGCATGAAGGTTGAAGGTGTGTGAAGAAAAATCTTCGTTTGGGGACGTCCATAAATTACGTGAGGTCAAAAAGGGGGGGGGGGTTCAGCAAAATCTCATCAAGAAGGAGTCGATTAAAATCTCACGTCAACTCTTAATAATGTTTTTTATCTTTTTTAGCAAAAGTTTGAGAAAAATGTGTACATTAGTAAAAAAAAACCCCAGCAAATCATTACCCAGTCAGTAATGTATGTCTCAGTAGTTTTGTAATGCGTGTATTGAGCGTTATGCCGGCAAGACGAAACAAAATTGCCAGATAAGGCAAGGGGTACAAGTGCAGTTTTTTTTATTATTGGAGTCAAATATTATCACTGTATGGTGCTGCCATCTAGCGAATGACATAAGTACAGTGATTCACTTGTATCCCTTTACCACAACAATATTTGACTCCACAGCAACTACTATGCAGCAAGTGCACTTAACTCCAATACTAAAAAAACTGCACTTGGACCCTTTGGCTCCTCATATCAAATAAACTTATTTATTTAAAATTTATAGAGAAAATCTCACGTGAGAATTTGAAGGGGGAAGGGGGGTCTAAAATTTTGTAAAAAAACACCTCATGTAATTTATGGACGTCCCCTCATAGGTTCTGGGTATAATATGCCTGCCCTAGAGGCTAGGTAGATCCATTCACACTTCAAGTCTGTGAAAGCCAAAACTGTTTGCTTCAAGTCAAGTGTGTAAAGCACTCAAGTAGATGTAGATCCATTCACACTTCAAGTTGGTAAAGCGCTTAAGTAGTAGATCCATTCACACTTCAAGTTTGTGAAGCCCAAAACTACCATTTGCTTCAAGTCTGTAAAGCTCTTAAGTAGATCCATTCACACTTCAAGTCGGTGAAGCGCTTAAGTAGTAGATCCATTCACACTTCAAGTTTGTGAAGCCCAAAACTACCATTTGCTTCAAGTCTGTAAAGCACTTAAGTAGATCCATTCACACTTCAAGTCGGTGAAGCGCTTTTTAAGTAGATCCATTCACACTTCAAGTTTGTGAAGCCCAAAACTACCATTTGCTTCAAGTCTGTAAAGCACTTAAGTAGATGTAGATCCATTCACACTTCAAGTCTAAAAACCACTTAAGTAGATCCATTCGAGTTGGTGAAGCGCTTAAGTAGATCCATACGCTACAGGTCTGCGAAGGGCGAGGGTTCTCCGTGCAGCTTGGGCACTAGGCGCGTCTTGTAGACGCACGTCTTGTCGGAAGGTTGCTCCAGGATGACGTCGTAGGAGAACCGCCTGAGCTGATGAGAATGAAGGGGAGGAGGGGGGCTGTCCACCCTGATGACGATGTCCGATGTGGGGGGTGGATGCTTTCGCCGCTGCTCCCAGCGCGAGAGGTGGCGCAGAGGGATGCCCAGCAGGCCGGACACGAAGATCAGTGCCCCGGCGATGTAGAAGGGAGCGTCGTAGCTGCCCGTCGCGTCGTAGAACATGCCTGGAACACGAAAGAAAAACGTCACTCCGATTCTAACATTAGTAGGTGGTGTTAGTGCTTGTCTTTCCTCAAAAGGCGGCTGAGTATTGCGCAATTTAGTGTTGTGGAAGGCACGTTTTAGGGAATACACTAACCGCCTTCCGAAAAAAGACAAGCTACTTTATAGAGCATTTTCAATGACATGGCTCGGACCTAGCAACGGCCTTAGCAACAGAAGATGTTACAGTTTTTTGCCCTATAGAGGTTAACAGTTACAGAAAATGACCAGCTGTGGAATTCTTCTATTGGAGGATTTGCAATCACATGATCCCAAACCTAAAAACCGCCTTAGCAACAGATAAACAACGGCCTTAGCAACAGTTAAAAGCCCTACAGAAGATACACAGTTAAAAGAAAATAACCGGTTGTGACGTCACCTGAAAATACTCTATAGGGTGTTCTCTGTTAAAAGTGATAGGATGGGTAGAGGGGGAAAATCACAGAGTACCAGAACAGTGAGTCTATGACCATAGGGGATAACGGAAATCGAAAAAAAAACATGGGGTATGCTTTCAGATAGAGACCCTGATGGGACTGGGATGGCATCAAACTCACGCCTTCCTTAGTCACGTCAGGAGAGGCGGAGGAATAGAATCTCAATCCTCTAATGCCCCTCCGACAAATTGAATGAACCCAATGACCACCAAATTGTACTGCCTAGCCTACCTTCTGTCAATCAGACATTTGCAGTGCTGCCCTCTATCATAAGATGGCATTTGAAAATAGCGTTTTGGACCCTCTGTTAGGCGTTTTCTCCGTGACAAGCACCGTTTAAGTGCTAGGACCTAATACAGTACGAGAGCGTTATAAAAAAATAGATTGTACAGTGTAGTATAGAGGGTAGAAGTAGCGCCGCGACTGCTACCAAAAAAATGTTTTAGAAAGGGAGGAAAAAGTTAATGGTATCGGGACGACTGGAAAGCTAGCGCCATCTATTTACTGCAAAAGATAAACTCTTTTAAATGCTCTAAAATAATAAAAAAAAAACTTAAATTCAAAACAAACAAATGCCTCTATCAAAGTACTATTAGCTTCCTCCTTTTCGGAAACAGAAATTTGAACTATGGCGATAAACACACTATCCCCTTCTAGCAATTATCCAGTTGTTTTGCCCTCTTGATTTTTTTTTGTCTTAAGTCGCGTAAGTCGTAGTAAGTTTGCGGGTTAAGGTTGGGAAAGATTACCTGCCACCGGCGCCCCTATGATGGAGGCTATCCCTTGGAAGAGGAGCAGGAGTCCGAAGGCGTTGGTCAGCTTCTCCAGCCCCAAAAGCTCCACGATCACGATGGAGCGGAGCGTCGCGAAGCAACCTGAAAACAAGCACGATTAAACTAAATTTGCACTAAAAATGAATAGAGCATTTACACGCGACTCGCACTTAGCAACCACACTAGCAACAGGTGCGTTGTCCTACGGCAGTTGAAAGAAAATAACTGGTCGTGACGTCACGTGTGAATGCTCTATACAAATAATTAATTTTAAAAACTAATATATATATTCAATAATGATTAAGTTTACAAAATTTAAATGTTCAATTTATAAAAATTAAGTTATAGTAAATTTCCTATTTCGAAAGCTGGTAATGACGCCAAGAGGTTAGGAAGATTAGGTTATTATAGACATAGAGCATTTGCATATGACGTAACGACCCTTTTAGCTGGTGGACACACACCGATTGCTAGGTGCGGGGGCACCTGTTGCTAAGATGCTAAGGCGGTTGCTAGGTGTGGGGTCAAGTGATTGCTCCAATAGAAAACATTCGAACATGAGGTCACGACCAGTTATTTATTTTCTTTTAACAGCTGGTGGAGACGCACCTGTTGCTAGGGCGGTTGCTAGGTGCGAGTCCCAGATTGCAAATGCTCTATAGCGCCAAAAAAAGTAGCCAAGATTACTCACCTATGCAGAATCCAAAAAGAGCGCCGTAGGCGATGAGCGCCTCGACGGAGTTTGCGCACGTGCTTAGGGCGGTGGCCAAGCCTCCGACCACCAGGGCTCCGTTGTTCATGGCGAGGGCGTCGAGGGAGGGGCGGTCCGACACCCAGCCGCAGAAGACACGCCCCACAGTGTTGGTGAGCCCAATCACGGGCAGGATGAGGGTGGCGCTCTCCGCGGACACGCCCCCTTGCAGCGCGCGGTCCACCACGAACATGAAGGGCACGAAGAAGCCTGCAACGAACACATTTTTCTTTTAAGGGGACGTTCATAAATGATGTCACACTTTTTTCAACATTTTTGACCCCCTATGTCACAAAGTGGCACACTTCACCATACCCTCTCCCCCTTTTATCACATAATCACGAATTGCTACCAATAATAAGTTTAGAATAAGGTTGGTAAGAATTTGGGACCCGATCTTTTTATTAAGTTTAAGTGTACCCCACCTTAAAAGATCAAAGTGAACTGTTATTTCGTTCGTTGGTGTGAATCTTATAATAATGTTATTTCCGCTATGCATTTTCCAGAAAAAAATTGTTATTTAGTTTTATTTTTGATTTTCAATGTGTGATGTCACAATTCTTGAAACCCCCTTCCCCCCTTGTCACAAAGTGTCACAGATTGACGAACCCCCCTCTAAGCGTGACGTCATTTATGGAAGGCCCCCAATTGAAAATAACTTAAAATTTACCCCATTAAAAGGTACCTATATTAAAAAGTTTTCAGGAGGTTTTAAGCCCTACTGAACACATTAATTAAGATTTTAAAAACAAATGTGAGAGTAATTGTCAAAGTGGATTGGGGAATGCGAGAGATTTGGGGGACGTGCCATAAGTTTAGAGGGGAAATACCATCAGAAGCGAATCTTTATAAATAATCTTTAAATGTTCCGAATTTTGTAGCATTCCGGATTTTGGGAGTCCGGATAAAAGGTCCGTTACAATTTTCCGTGGATATACCTGCGAGCGTGAGGAACCCTCCCGCCCCCAGCAGCAGGAAGGTGGGGCTTCGCAGAAGGGAGGCGTCCAGCATCTGCCGGAAGGTGTCGCGCATGGCGGGGGACATGCACCCTCCCTTCTCTTCCTCTGGGGGAGGGATGCGGGTGACGCTGGCAGTGTAGAGGCTGAGGTCGCGGTTGGAGGCGTGGAACTGCGGGAGGTGGAGTAGGGAGGCGGAGTAGAGGATGTCCTGGCGGTAGAAGGGGCGGAGCGACGATGGGCGGAGCGATAGGTGGGCGGAGCAGTCGGCGGCCACCACGTCACTGTAGGAGGGCGGGGGGCTGTTGTTGTTCTCGGGGCTGGGGCTCTTTTCCAGGGCGACGGAGATCTGCAAAAGAGAGAAAGGTCTTGCCGTGAGTATGAAGTTAATGTAAGAGTAATGGTGGTAAAAGTAAGAGAAATGGTGGATTTACACCACCGCCACTAAAGCGGCGAACAGCGATTCAAAAGAACCATTAGGAACCCTCGAAAACGACAGCTTTAGCCGCTTTTGTCGCGGTGGTGTAAATCCCCCATAACGGAGCGTTTCCACTAACGCGTTTCCGTTTGGTTGCGTTGCGGCGAGAACCCATGAGTACCTGTGGCGACCTTATACCTGCTCGTCCACTTTGGCATTTTGTTTTGGTTCTGGACAGATGAAATGACCCCATTTTTGTCTTGAGATACTCCTTTTGGGCTACTGTCCGGATTGGCGTACCGCGACCAAATGCAAAAGTATAAACGGTCCTCTTTAGGCCCAATTTTCACGATGCCCGTTGACGTGCTAGTAGCTTCCCAGTACTTGCTAGTTTTTAGCTCAGACCGAAAAGAAGCTGTTTTAAATTGAAAATAACTTACATTTTAGCGCTTTGAAAGGTATATTAAAAAGTTTTCTGTAGGTTTTAAGCCTTACTGGACACATCAAGATTTAAAAATTTCAGAAAAGCTCCTCCTATTGCGATCAGCCGCAGACCCGGAAGAGTTCCAAGGGGAGGGCACTTTTTTGAGGATCACCTCTTTTGACTTTTTGTCTATAGACAAACCCCCATGAAACTTCTCCCCTAGAAAATTGTAAGGATTTTGATTTAAAATAACTCATTTTTGATCACCACAAGCACTTTTAATGAACGAAAAAGTTTGAACAATCTGGGGAAAGTGACTCCCTGGGCTCTTCTTAAAAAGGGACCAAGAAGGGAAAAGGGAGAAAAAAAAAAGAAAAGGCACATCTTTTAAATGACAGAAAAATTTTTATCTTTCAGAATCTACCTTCTCCTTTTCTCTCTTTTTTCCTTTCTTTTTCAGTCCAAGGAGGGGGCACTTTCTGGAGTGCCCCCCCTTTGAATTTGCGCCTGACTGCAGAAGCGCTTTTCCATGACCCAGAAAACCCCGTTATAGCCCCCCTTCCTCCCAATAGGATCTTGAAGGATGGATTTTAACTCTATAGTTACTGGCTAAATTGTAAAAAAAAATTCTTGGGCCCCTTCCTGAATTCAAATATATGGGCGTCCATGAAAAGGAATCGAAAAGGAGACATTCGCATCAGAGGACCTTTCAGAAAAACACCTTTGATTCTATATAGGCGACACATCGCAAGCGTTTTCCCCTGACCCAGAAAACCCCCGCTATAGCCCCCCCCTATAGGAGAACCTTGAAGGACTTTGTCCGAACAACATCTTCGAGCAATGACTCCGTTGCATAATATAAAGACGGTGAAAAAAGCAAGGCCGCGTATTTCGGGAAACGTATTCTACACATCACTCCTTTTTTTTTGTTCGAAGGAAGAATAAATTAGCGCGTTGGAACGAAAACAGGCCTTCGGTTCTGTTATGTTTGTGAGGGAAAAGTCGTGCTCTGACTGCCCGATGATGAGACATCAATTACGGAAATATTTGTCAGCCCCTCACAACATGGCAAGCGCATGTTCAAGCTCACAACATGGCAAGCGGGGGGAAGGCAGGCCACAATCGTTCTCAAACGTGTATGATTATACGCTCACCGTATTTTTTAAGGTCCACCATCCCCAGATATTTTTAAGTTGCTCAAAACGCCAACAGTTACTGTGGACTTTCTCAGAGACCTATATCCCTCTTATTTTGGAAATTAATTTTTTTTCGGAGGAAGTCCGAAAAAAGTAAGGACCTTGTTAGTAAATGTCAAATTTAAAAAAAAATTCAAACACAAAGCCTGTTGGGTTGCTAGGAGGAGTTTCGGTACGCAGATCGTGATAAAAAAGCGCTATGCTCTACAGCAACGTTTCCTGACCCTATGACGTCACTAACAAACAAAGTAGTTCCCAGCGAGGTGTCTGAATTTTGAGTGAAATGAAGAACGTCAATTTAAAAATATGATTAGTTTGTGTATATTGAGTTTTTATTACGATTTGCGTACCGAAACTCCTTATAGCAACCCAACAGGCTTTCTGTTTACGCAGTTTTTCCTTCCGCGTAGTGAAGCCATAGGATCAAGAAACGTTGCTGTCGAGTATATAGGGTTTAACAAACTAATCCTATTTTTAAATTGACGTTCTTCATTTCACTCAAAATTCAGACACCGCAATGGGAACTACTTTGTTATAGTGACTGTCAAAGACTGCTGTCAGGAGGAGTATCGTACTTGTTTACTCGCGAATCTAATGAAGTGACAAACTGTTTTCCGGAGGAACGAGTTTCCTTGGCTATTTCGAGATCCTCCAAATCGCGATAATATGCAATTCTGCGAATGGATGGAAAAAAGAATAAAGAAAGGCCATCACAGGAGACGCTGGAGCACTGCCAACCGGAGGCGGTGTAAACAGTTTTGTTTTCACTCAAGAACCTTTGTTGTGATGTTCCCACCGCGCGGAGAGATCAGACTGTGATGGTGAGCTGCTGTCGAAATGTTTTCGAATTTCATTGAGAGAGAGAGAGAGTTGTTGCATAACAGTTGCGTAAATCCTCTCTGGCGGTGGTTGATAGCAAACAGTAACAACTCAAAAGTCTTTGATTCGCCCCTTTTGAAGTTCCTGGATTGTTCCAGGGCCATTTATATATCCAGTGGGGGAGCTAGGGGGGCACTCTGAACCCCTCCCTTGGACCCAAAAAATCACTCATAAGTCCCCAAAAGTACTCAGAATGAGATAAAACTTTTAAAAATGTAATTTTTTTTTTCTGGGGGGAGGACCCCCATACCAGAACTGCACTCATCTTTTCGGGGAGTCCTTACTTGTGTTCCTTTTCCCTTCCAAGAAAAAAAGGCTAAGATTTTTTTCCCTGTCTGAAAAATTTCAATTCCAAAATTCAAAATTCAATCAACTGTGAAGAACCGGTAAAGTTTTTGTTACATGCAGATGGGCGACCCCTTTCCCACCGCCACTTGTTTCTTCGAGAAGGAAGCTCCAATGTTTGGGGGACTACCACCGTTCAAAACCCACCCACGGGCTGACGTTCACGAGGCTTTACGATACTCTGAAGCATTCCACAAATTATCGCTTCAGAGGAAATTGGTCACCGAAAATGTCACTGCCTCCCGTACTATCTCTCTATATTAAAAAAAAAAGAAACAGTCGCCGCCGCTGTTTCAGAAAATCTTCACTTTGACAATTTTGAACTGTCACTATGCAAAAACTATGGAACGGAAATTATTGAAATTTTGACCATTTGTAGACAAATGTATGAGGGTCCTTTTCGTTTCAATAGCTAATTAATGAGATAATTAGTTCTGGAATTATTTAATGTCAAAGTCGAAAATTATTATTTTCTGCAGCGAGTTCGCCCCCAGCAAAATCTATTCGCAGCAGAAATATGATTTTTTGCAGCCGCATTCTCTTAGATGTGAAGTTTTGCACCTCGTCGCCCTTTTTTCGAATTTCGAATTAGTTTTGGAGTAATTCAGTTTTAAAGTTTCGAAATTTTTGATGGGTTTTCGGTTTTTTCGTTATAAAAGAAAAACTAATCACAGTAGAACTATGCTATTTTAAACACATACAATTATTTTTTATAAAAATATTGGCGTTTTGTTTTTCAAAAAATTCTAATTAGTTTTGGAGTTATTAAGGTTCAAAGTTTTAATTTTTTCTTCTCTTTCTGTGGCCGTTCACTAGAGAAACAAACGAGTTTTATGATGAATCTGATTTCTTTTATTTTCAACAATGTTTTTTCTACAAAATGGTTGATGATTATTAGTAGACTTGCTGGATATTTTTTAAAATTTCGATTAAATTATTGATAAGCTAAAAAAGGAATATATTTCAGCAACATTTTTGTTGTTAATTTAGGGGAATGATACGAATTATATTATTTATAAGCAAGGGAGAGGTATTTTCGGTATTACAAGAGGCTTAATTAAGTCGAGAAGAGGGTTAGGCTGGATTGTTGAGATGAACAAGCGAGCTCTGCTCGCTAAGATCGCGAAGCGATCTGAAAAGAACTGCGAAGCAGTTACGGGGGTTGGTGAGCGATAGCGAGCAGGGGGCAGGCCCCCTAGTTAATGCAAAAAAAAAAAAAAAAAAAAATGAGTCTACTCACCTCCGGCAGACTGACGGACGCGAGCGGGGGTGCGTTGGCGGACCTCATCTCTTCCTTCCTCAGCTGTCCCACCCTACTACTCTGCATCATCAGCAAGGGCTTGAGGGGCTTCTCCACCTTTTCCTTCTTCTTCTCTTGCTCCAGGGGCCTGAAGAGAGCTCCAAAGAGCGCGCAGTTGAGCACTAGGCCAGAGAGCACGAGCAGCGTGCCTCGCCAGTCGAAGCGGGAGAGCAGGAACTGGACTAAGGGGGCGACCAGGAAGGTTCCAACCCCCGATCCGCAGACGGCCAGCCCCGTAGCGAAGGCGCGACGCCGGTCGAAGTAGAACCCGACCGTCACCACCGCTGGAAGGTAGATGAAGCCGAAGCCGATGCCTGAAAAAGGGGAAACTGTGTATAAGCAGGTATTTTAAGAAGCTTAAATCATAGCATTAAATCTTACTAAACCCTTTTAAATCGTCAATTGGAAAAGTTCCAAAAACCAAGTTTTGAGAAAATCGGGGAAACACTGTATAAATGATGGAATTTTCGTTGTATAACCACAAAATTTGTACTAGGAATTCAGGACCCTAATTTAAAAATCAGACCAATCATCGAAACAAATATAAGAATAGTCAAAATTATTTTCTAGTTGAAAAAAGTTGACGGGCTTATTCCCTCTTTTTGAACCTTATGAAATTTCAACTGAAGAAAAATCCTAAAAACCACTTAAATTGACGTTTAATTTATATTTCTGCTTAGTTCACAGTACAAAAGTGAGCAATAGAAACACTGAGATAAATAAAATTCAAAATTATTATGAAACTTAATCATTAAGGCAGTCAGTATCACTGAAGTAAGTGAACATGAATGGAGTCAAACATTCCCTGGATATAAAAAAAAGTTAAACAGTGTTAAGTTAAAAGCAAATTTTATTTTGGTTTAGTTCACAGCACAAGGAATAAGAAAAGAAAGACAAATTAACTTTAATTCCAAATTCAATTAAAAAGTACAATGAATGGACATCAATGCAAGTTGTGCAAGTTGATAACAAGATAAATAGAAAACAACGTTTATTTGCACATAAAAACTAAAAGATTGAAGGTACAATTGTTTCGGGGATAACTACGATCCCCTTCGTCACCGATAACAATATAAAAGAGGTCTTAGTTATCCCCGAAACAATTTGTACCTTTAATCTTTTAGTTTTTAATGAGCAAATTAACGTTGTTTCTTATTTTATCTTGTTATTTGTATTTGTAAAGAACTATTAATTCATATTAATAAAAAAAAAATCTGATTTAAATATAAAAAAGGAACATCTTTAGAAAGGGCCCACCAGCCGCCATGTTTAACCACAGCAACATGATTAAGTGTTGTTAGCATAGAGATCTAAAAGTACTATTAGATCTCTAACAATATTTATACTAATTACTAATTATTTTAGGACCTAATAATAATAATATTAACAATCAGATAGCTGTGGGTAAACATGGCGGCTAGCGGACCCTTTCTACCCAGCTGTACAAAAAAAAAAACGATTTAAAAATTCAATTAATTATACTTTTTGTATGTAATCAGCAGGGAGTATAGTATACTGACCTCCGCACACCCCGAAGGCGAGGCAGAGCTGTTCCACGCTGGTGGCGAAGGAGGCGACGGCGAAGCTGGTCGCGGAGATGACGGTGCCGACGATGGTGACGGGCCGAGTGCCGTACGTGTTGGCCAACCCACTCACGATCGGACCTGAGAAGGATATTAGAAACGACGTTGTTATAAGGTATAAAGTTTTGTCTTTCTTCGCTATAGGCGTTTAGTGGAACCACAAACGACCATTCACTTCTATTCCTAGCGTTGGGGAGGTATATCTGTTAAGGTGAAACACCGAAATCTGGAGAATGTGGACTTTCACCGGTGAATGTCAACATTCACATAGTCGCTTGGTGTATGTCCAAAATATTTGGTAAATACCCTTGCTCAACGTTGAGCGAACATACACCGGTGAGGGTCCGAATGTACAAGAATGTAGTGAAATATTCGATCGTTCACCGACGTATTTGGTGTTTGTTGACATTCACCGGTGAAAGCCGAAATTCTCCAATTTTGGTCTTTCATGGTAACATATCTACTATAATTCTATATCTCTCTATAGAGAGCTGGTTACTTGAAGGGGGGCACTGCGGAAAGTGTCTCCTTGGGCTGAGAAAAAAAAGGGGAAAGAGAGAGAAAAGCCGTAAAAAGAAAAAAAAAAGAAAGTATACTCTGAAAGACCAAAATATTTTTCAGTCATTTAAAAATGCACTTTTTCTTCTTTATACCCTTTTTTCTCCTCCTTTTCCCTTCTTGGCCCCTTTTTTTCGCTCAGGGGGTCACTTTCCCAAGATTTTCAAACTTTTTCGTTCATTAAGCGCTTTTGAGCTGATCAAAAATGAGTTATTCAGGGTCAAAATCCCTCCAATTATCTTGGGGAGGACCCCCACACCCTTCTATCATGAGGGATCCGGAGAAATCTTTATAGAAAAAAAAAAGAAAATTTTGTATATTTGCGTCCAAAAGGTAGAGGTCCAGCTACCCAAATTTCCCGCACCACTACTCGAACTTGGATTTCCCCGCAAAGAAAGACAGACTATAGAGTAGGATTGAAAACGTCGTACACAGGGTGTTCCAAGAATTCGCTGCAAAAAATGATAGGTTGTTAGAGGGGACCTAAACAAGCATATGGCCCCTGAGCATCAGCCAATATCACTTTAGAATTTTTTCCCTATTTTTTATTGTGTATTATAGTGTATGTCATTTAAAATAGGAAATAAAAAGATTTGTATTTATTTATTTGTATTTGTTATAAAACGCACATTAAATAGGGGAACCTGAAAAGTAGCCCCCCCCCTGGTTCTGAAGCACCTTGCACTGTAAAAAAAAATCCTGGAACGTTCCAAGGAAAAACTGGGCAGCTGGGTTGCCCATTTTTTCCACGTAATGTTCCTGGAAAATAACAGGAACATTGCCGTAAAATACTGGTATACTGGTATTTTTTATTTATTTTACCGTAACGTTCCAGTTATTTTCCAGGAACATTACTTGGAAAAAATGGGCAACCCAGCTGCTCAGTTTTTCCTTGGAACGTTCCAGGATTTTTTTTACAGTGTATGTGTGTACCACAGTTATTATTTCTATTGAACATCAGGTGTTACCTGCTATGAGGTAGAATCCCGCCAGGAGCGATCCCACCCATGCGAGCTTCCCCTTGGACTCTCCCAGGTCCCTGGCGAGCTCGGGGAGGAGCAGGCCGTAGGAGAAGATGATGCCGTCCACGACCACGTTGCACATGAAGGAGCCCAGCACCACCATCCACCCCCAGCCGCCGTCGGGGGCCGTCGTCACCTTCTTCTCCATCTTCTTCTTCAGGGGCAGTCCATCGCTGAAACGAAAGAGAAGTGAGTGAGTAACAATAGATTGAAAATACACTAGTGTCCGAAAATTAAGGATAATTTAATATTTTGGGAATAATGTCACAAATATTTAGTCCTGTAATCAGTGTTATTCCTATGATTTTTTTAGGAGGAGTGAAATTCAATTGTGAGGGGTGAAATACGGAAATCAAATAGCATGAACTATACATATACAGAAATACGAAAACCGCAATCAAACTCCCTAAGCATCAGAACAATGAACGAAAAAAAAATACTGTGGCTGTATGAAACACAATTAAAAAGTATAATAATTAGGGTGCCGTGGCCGAAACGCTGAAACCAAAAAGGGGTTCACAAATAGAGAAAGAACAGTGTTTTGGCCACTTAAATATACCTCCTGTTTTGGGTACTCCGACGACTAAAATTCACTCAAAGATGAAGACCAATAACTACCACTTACTTTTCACTTAATTACGTTTATTATCTAAGCTAACTATTAATATTTACATATTTATACAGTTCATTTCATTTTCTATCCTATTCTACACTCCTCGAAACGACTCAGAAGGGCAACGAATGCTAGCATGCATTTTTTAAGCTAAATATTTGTGAAAATTCACAGTGAAAATACTCCTGGCTAGTTTTTTAAAGAGTATTTCCGATTTTCAAGGAGTGAAATACTATGTCAGAGTGTTTAAAAATATCTCTGGACACGAACCACTTTTTATGCACAAAATCAAGCGCGACCCACCTCTCATTTTCAGTTAATTTTTCCCTTACCCCTTACAAGACTTTAGCTTGATGCGCATGGGGTTTGTTCTAAACTATTTTGTTACAATAATAAATTTCATGCTTACATTACCTTAATAAATTACATTAGAGGTTAAATTGATTTTTAGAAATTAAATAGAAGGATTTGAATCTGAGTGTGTGTAAAATTGTTTTATTGTGGGAGCAACAGCCTTCCCCAGAGATATTTTTGAAAATTGATTCTTAAAAACTGGGTTTAACTCGTTAATGCTCTTTTTCAATTTACTATATGGTAATTTGACGGATTTTAAAAGCTAACAAAATGTTAACAAAAATTGTAAAAAGATATTTTCTATTTAGACAAATTCAAAATCTTGTCGCGACCCACCAAAAACTGACTGGCGACCCACACTTTGAGAACCTCTGCTCCAGAGATATTTTTAACTCCTCTGAGAGCGTATTTCACTCTTTGAAAATCGGAAATGCTCTTTAAAAAACTAGCCAAGAGTATTTTCACTCTGAATTTTTCACAAAGGTTTAGCTTAAAAAATGATGCATCGTGCCCCACCGAAATTTTTTTTGCAGCGATTCCAATCAATTAAACTTTGCAAATACCTATGAAATTTAAATTTATATAAATGGTTTGTGGCCACATAATGGCGTAGGTGAAAAAATTTTGGAAAGATTGGATCTACTTTTGGTCGTTTTAGGAGAAGAATAGATTATATATTTTTTTTCATTCATTGTTCTGATGCTTAGGGAGTTTGATTGCGGTTTTCGTGTGCTATATGTATAGTTTATGCTATTTCCGTATTTCATTCCTCATAATTCAATTTCACTCCTAAAAAAGTCAAGGAGTATATATTTACTCCGAAAAAATCCTAGGAATAACACTACTCTGCTCTATAGTACAGGATTTGTGTGTGGCGGACGAAGAAAGAAACTCGTATACGTGATCGGCGGCGGCAAACATCACTAATCAACACTTGGGAAGGATGTGTTTATACGCGGTGCTATCAGTCGGAAGATTCGCTCCTGCTGATGTTTATAAATAATATGCAGATTTGTTGTGGCTCCAAGGACACAACAAACGCCAAGGGGCCGTCACAGAGTCGCTACTGCCCGCTCACAGTTTGGAAAATATTTTAAAATCCTTTTTTTTTTTTTTTGGAAAATATCTTTTTTTTTTTTTTTTTTTAAATCTTTTCCCCCTCGAAATTCGCTTGCGGCTATAGTGGGGATATTTGGTCAAGTATAGTCACTCCAGGAAGTAAAGTGCTTTCAGGTGACGTCACGACCAGCTATCTTTTTTTAACTGTTCACCTTTTTTAGGGCTTTTAACTGTTGCTAAGGCGGTTGCCAGGTAAAGAGGTATCTGTTGCTAAGGCGGTTTTTAGGTATAGGGTCACGTGATTGCAAATGCTCCAATAGAAGAATTCCACGGCCAGTCATTTTCTGAAACTGTTAACCTTCTGTAGGGCAAAAAACTGTAACACTCTGTTGCTAAGGCCGTTGTTAGGTCCGAGTCATGTGATTGAAAATGCTCTATTCCTACACCCAACAAATTTGCACTAGTACTATACCTCCTTTAACGGCTAAATTCCGCGGGCAAAATCCTAACAAAAATTATCCTATCATAGTATGTTATTCTTCATTATAATCTACCAAAAAAAAAGGAGAAAAACAGTTAAAAAAATTATTTAATATATACTAGATATTCGGATTTTAATATACTAGATATGCCATTTACCCATGGACGAGCAGTTGCTCCTTTGGGATAGCCATGTATTCAATGTTTATTATTATTTTTCTTGTATGTATGTTTTTTTATGTGTCTTGTTGTAAATAAATAAATTTGATTGATTGATTTATAAAAAAATGTGATTTGAAAGCTATCGATATTATAAACCTCGAGAAAAAAAAATTGCATGCACGTGCTTTTAAATTAGGATTAGGAACAAAATATGCTTTTCAGCAATGCAGTGATCCCATGTTAAGTCAATGGTTGTACGGATATTTGTTTGGGCTTTCAAATATCTTCATTTTTTTAAATAATTTTTTTTTAACTCTTCGGATATTTTTTTTTGGTAGATTATAATGAATAATAACATACTATAACATATAGATTTAGTTGAAAGGGTTCAGAATAGGGCTACTAAATTGGTCAAGGGTATATCTAGTTTTAGTTACGAGGAAAGACTAAAGAAGTTAAATATGTTCACTTTAGAGAAAAGAAGGGCTAGAGGGGATTTGATTCAACTTTTTAAATTGTTAAAACAAGGGGACACAGAGGGACTCTGTACGGGTATAATAGAACGAGGGGTCACAGTTTGAATAAGGCAAGTTTTAAACGGGATTGTAGGAAGCATTATTTTTTTAATAGAGTAGTGGATAAATGGAATGCATTACCTGAATCGATAGTTAACTCAAGTGGGGTGGACGAGTTTAAAAGAAAAGTAGACGAATACTGGAAATCGGGGGGAGGTTGAATTGAATAGACTGGATCAACCTTGCTGGGCTTTTAGCCTGTAGTTGATCGACTATATTTGTATTTGTATTTCTATGTTAGGATAATTTTTGTTTGGATTTTGTCCGAGGAATTTAGCCGTAATAGGAGGCATATTAATGCAAATTTGTTGGGTGTGGAGGGACTTTCTGGAGGGACTGTATACGTTTATGAGTTACCTTATCAAAAATTACTTTCCCCGTTTGGGAACCACCTGATTGATTGAGGGACGACCCCTCCCTGTTTAATTATTTCTCCGAATGCAAACACACCACACACTTGACCTTTCCGTCGAGTGGAAACAAAATTATGTAACAGATAAGGGTCAATGAGAGCACTTATATTCGTGAAAGATTAAACTTTCCTTTGGGCAGCCACTGATTATTGAAATTCGAAATTTCCTTTTCTATTGGAGGTCACTGGTCACTTCACTAACTACGTCACAAGATGTTCAGGGTTTTTATATTCACCCTCACGGAACCCTTGTGACAATGTTCAAGTTTTACGGAACCCCTAATAATACCGTATTATAATATTTTAAAATTTTATATAGCTGTCATAAGTCGTTCGTTTTAAAACAAATGCAATTGGTCCACAAAATAAAATGTACTACCTGCTTGATAAAAAATTAAATTATTATTTCTACCTAAAAAATGGAACTCAATTTTAAAAATGAAAAACAAATTCTAAAAAGAAAATTTCAAAACTGAAAAAATTATAAAAATGTTGTACCTTGGTAAATGATTTTTGCTAAGGATTTTTCAAATTTGTGGAGAAATACCTAGTTTTCTGCTTTGTGATACTCTCCCAGAAAATATTTTGAGATTTTAATTAAAAAAGCAGTGTTTCAACTCTACCTCCTGATTTCAGAAAGTTTCTTTTTTTTGAACCTTTTTTTTTATCGTGTCCATGGACAAATATAAATTAAATGGCCTCGTGTGTCTTCAGAACTGCATCCGCTAGTTCCAATGCATCCATGTTTGGGTTCCTTATAATATTATATATTGGTAAGGTTTGGGTTTTGAACCTTTAAAAAGCAATTTCAGCAACAGTCATAAGCCCTAGTTAATAAATGGCGGGTTTGACCTAATGTAATGGGCGCCCATGTTCAACTGTACCCTTACCTGGATCTACTATACAGAGTCTGTAACGAGAAGAGAGGAAGCAAACGATTAATAGTGTCTGCCACGAGAAAGACCACAGCTGACCACGTTCCTTGACGGGAGAGGGGATGATGGACGCCGTAATCTCGGCTGATGCCCTTTGGATCCACGAGGATTAACAGGTGGCACGTTGTCTCAAACATACATTCTTTCTTACTATTTTCTTCAGGAAATTCGGCTCATCGTACAAAAATACAATCAACAAGGAGCATTTTGCGGTGTTACGGTTGGGAATTAAAAGGGCAAATAAATTTGGAAAGGAGTTATTTGCTCTTTTAATTGGGGTGTCATTAGTAAGTATTTTTGAGGTTTTTTCCTAGGATGATATTAAGGATTATACTAATATAACAATATTTATTTTACCAAACAAAAATACAAAGGTTTCACTATTTCTTCATGTAGTACAGGGGTGCTACTTCTCCGGGGTACCCCCGAAAATCGGTTTCTTTTTAACAGCACGAATTCCGGTTTTTATCTAAAATCTCGAGCTCAACAAGAAAGCGCAAAATTAGGTCAAATTAAAAAAATTGGGGAAGGCATCCGGTCAGCATGATTTGTAAACGTTCCGAATTTTGGAGAATTACATTTGGGATTCCGAATAAAAGGTTTCTTACTCTATTAAGTTTTTCCGGGATTTTGAGTTGAAGTCAGTAGTCTACTGGTCTGGTTGTAATGGATTCAATCTGTTCATGTGCTGAAAGAGCGGCTATAGGGATGACGCAAATGTGTGGTGAATGTGATTCCACTGCACAAACTTCTAGAAGAGGTTGACATGACAGACCCAGTGGCGTATATAGGAATTTATTTCGGGAGGGGCCCAAAATTACTCCCCAGCCTCTCTTCCACATATTTAATAGGTCCAATATAGCTTTTTAGGTGAAAATTTAGGTCCTAAAAACTTAATATAGGAAAAGCTGTTATTAATAAAAATACAAGTACCAAATGGGATCTGGGGGTCCTTCCCCAGAAAAGTTTTGGAACTTTACCCCTAAAAACAGGGTTTTATCTTGTTTTTGGTACACTTAGTCCGAATTTTGGACGTATATTTTTCGGTAGGATTTGGATTTTTATGAACTTATTATAATAAAGTTGTTAGTAATAAAATTCCAAGTACAAAAGGGGGGTTTGGGGGTCCTCCCCCAGAAAATTTTTTGAATTTTGACCCTAAAATACCGGGTTTAAACTGGTTTTGGTACACCTAGTCCGAATTTCGGGGGGGGGAAGGGCCCCCTCGCCCCCCCCCAGGCCCTGATTACTGCCTAGGTCTGCAAGGCCCGGGCCTTGGGCCCATGATTTTTGGGGGCCCCCAAATGGTCTGAAAATAATTTTTTTTTCACAAAACATTAAATTTCAAAAAATTATAAGTTATTTTTCTAGAAGTGCATTAAAACTAAAATAAAAAAGGGCGGTATATAATTTTTTTCTAGGTTAGCATTGTATTATATGTATATGTAGCAATAGTAACCCAATGACGCAGTTTCTTATATATTTTTTTTCGTGAATGGGGCCCCTAAAAGTACCTGGGCCTTGGGCCCAGACTTGCCTTAATCAGGCCCTGCCCCCCCTTATATACGCCACTGGACAGACCTGAACTGATTCGTAATTACATTAAAAATAAGTGAGGGGGGGGGTTGGAAGAGGCTCAATTAGACGTTTGATGTTCCATTTTGGAGGATTCATCCTGAGTGAAAAATTTTCATTTCACAGTAGTGAGTCACTCAGGATGAACATTGGAAGTCAAAATATTCATTCATTGAAACACGAAAGAACATTGGTCATCGAAACACATTGAAAAAGTAATTTTCATCACGACGAGTGGTCCTCCCATCGCTTGAATAGAAAATCGATTAATTAATTTATTAAATTAAAATAAGGAATCCATCTAAATTGAAAATAACTTAGTCGACTCTAAACCTCTTATCACTGAACCTTAGAAGAACTTTTTGGTTATCTTGTATCATTCCTTACAATCAATTTTGTTTATCCTCGGTGTATTTTTTCAAACCTCAAGTGCCCAATTTATGTGTTTGAATATCCGTATTAACTTAATCTATTCACATTATATGCAGTCACACAATTCACATTGTATGCATTATATGACATTTAACATTAATGTTGTATCTACTGCCTTTCATATCACAACTCTTGAACAGCATTGGGTCAAACTAAAGCCCTGGATAGCAAAGGCTTTAGGTCAAACATTGTCGGGCTTTAGGTCAAACATTGTCGTGCTGTCCACAAGAGATTGGGATGAGTCAACCTGAACTCGGGCTCAACACATGGGACCCACAAATTTAGATTATCTAAAGGAGATATTCCATATCAGCCTTATTTATCGCATAGTTTACATACCGTACTCATTATTCCTTATTTGGAGTCAACATGTTTTTACTTTCATTGAAGGGGCATTCCACACTAATTGTATAGCCCGTAACATTTCATTTTGTCTTTTAAAGTTGTAAAAATTTAATGTTTTTCAAAATTTTCTGTTCTCGCATTTAGTGTATCGCATTAGTATGCACGAGTCACATAGCCTGTAAACATCAGATTAACACAGAAAAACTATAAAAATTTGAAATTTATACAAATTTAAAAGACAAAATGAAATGATACGGACTATACAATTTTCGTGAAATGCCCCTGAAACATATTCTTTATTCGTATGTTAGGACAAAACTCGTAAAAATTAAACTTTTAACATTAAAAATAATATAAATAAAAACTTTTGTGAATCATTTTATATTTTCCGTTATAGTATACAATTGTGGCTTAAATTTGGATGCTTGGAATAGCACGTTATATGGATCTAAATAGTAAAATACATAGTATTAAAACTGTTCTTCATTTTCAAAACATAATTTCGTCTTAATGAAATTGAGAATTTCTATCTTCACAGTGTATAATTATAGGGTATACCTACTGTAATGTATACGATCAATGCTGTGTGTGTCGATTTCACCAAGTGTCAATATCCGAGTGCACTTTAATGTATTTGGTGTACTCCTATTACTTTGCATTCTTTTTTGTATTTGTGTAATATTATTTCTCATGTTACTTTATAAAATTTTTGTGGTGACAAATTCAAATTTCCATAAATGTTATCAAATAATGTAAAAATTCATTCGTGTCTTTTTACAACGAATAACTGTAATCGGGACATTTTAAACGTCAGTTAAATTTTTTTTGGAATAACCTTCCCAAAGCTAGATTTTCTGTAGATAATTTTTTTATCAAAACAATCAGCTATTTTTCCAATATAGCAATAATCCATTTCCAAACTGAGAGTCTATTAAAAAAAGTTACCGCTGTTTCGGAAAATTTTCGCTTTGAGAGGTTTGATCTCTCATGGCACAAAAACACCTATTCGGTAGAAAACTGTATGAGGGTCATTTTCGTTCCAAAAGCTACTTGAAGAAATAATTAACTTCGTAATATTAAAGTCGAAAATTATTTTTTTTCTGCTGTGAGTTCGTCTCCAACAAAAATTATTCACAACAAAACCATGATATTTGCAGCCAAGTACTATTGGATAAGAGATTTTGCACTTCGTCACCCTTTTTTCGAACTAGTTTTGGGGTGATTAAATTTTAAAGTTTCGAAATTTTTGACGCTTTTTCGTTACAAAGGGAGAAACTCATCACGGTAAAGCTAGCGTTAGGAATTGGAAAAAAAACCTCACTGGACCAATACTTTGCCAATCTTACTGGTCCTCAACCAAAATGGCTGGTCAGCCAAAAAGTGTTTTATTTGTTTTTATTTAAAATCAAAACATTTTCAAAATAGATGCGGTGGCGTTTTTTCGTAAGTATCCAACTAAGATAGTATTTTAAATACACATACGATTATTGTTTATAAAATGGCATTTTTTTAAAATTCTGATTAGTTTCGGAATGATTAAGATAATCAACGTTTCAATTCTCTCAAAATTAAAAATCTTAAAATAAAGCAATTAAAATAATAAAAATATTTATTTAAATGAACCCAAAGATAGTAGGTACTCACGTTTTTTTTCCCAGGGTATAATCTTTTTTCGAGCAGCAACCACTTGATAGATCTTTATCAGAAGAGGGGGTACTGGTCAAAACCGCTCGGTTTCGGTTCGAGCGTGCGACTGGCGGTCCGAGCGAACTCCCGCTTAAAGACGGGCTGCTTTCAGCGCCATCTGTCGGCAGCGACCGAAGGCGCTCCTCTCTTTTGAATGGAATGATGTGTTTACGATTGTAGTATTTGGCCGGTTTGTTTTTGCCTTGGGATTCCTGATTGTTTTTGCTCTTCATTGATAAGTGTTTCCGAATCGTATATATTGAAATGAAGAGGGATGTTGTGGCGGATTGCGACAGGATGGGTGACATGACAGTAAACAGAGCCACATGAGGACTCCTCATGTTGGCTCTGTTTTCATGTCCATTACTGTCATGTCAAATCCCCTTCCTTGGCAATGTTCCTCAGTGCCAAGGAAGTCCAAGGAAATCATGGGTAATTCCTTTTTACTTCAGTTTAACTGATTAAATTTTCAAAAAGGAAAATAATTTTGAAAACTCGGATCACTAAAGTGTAGACCTATGATTGTGTGTCCCTATCACAAACAGACGCGGATCCATCACGGCTCCAGGGGGGGGGCACTTTTACAGCCCATCGCCTTTACCTTTTGAAAAAAATGTCAAAATGTTGGAGATTTTCCAAAAGGTATCACTATCAAGATCCCCTTTTGTTACCGCTTCCCCCAGAAAAAATTTAGAAATTTGACCTGTCCAAGTAGGGTTTTAACTCATTTTGAGAACTTTTTTTTAGGTCAGGGGATCTCGAACTTTTAACATTGCGACCCACTTTTGATCAGGCGCGGATCCAGCACGGCTACAAGGGGGGGAGGGCACTTTTCCAGACCATCACCTTTACATGTTGAGAAAAATGTCAAAATGTTGGAGATTTTCTAAAAAGTATATAAGATCCCCTTTTGGTACCGCTGGGGGGTATGGAGGTCCTCCCCCATAACATTTTTTGAAATTCCACCAGTAAAAGTAAGTGTTTTTTGGGACTTTTTTCAAACTTATGAGCGCCACTGGCTGGATCCGCGTCTGATTGTGTGCCCCTATCACAAGATGATGTTTTTTCGATTTCCATTATCGCCTGTGGTCGTGGACTCGTGCTAACCGAAATCGGAACAAGTATTTCCACCCTTCCCGAAATGAATGAATGAGAAGGCAATAATACGCACTTGTAGTTAGTTATCGTACGTTGATGAATGAGATACGATATGGACCGCTTCAATCGTAGTGGTCTGTTTATTGAAATAATCGAAACAGTTCAAGGGGAACACGTTTTATTCGGGCTCCTTCACCCCTGAGGGACCGTACTCTAGTTCATAAACCTTCCATGCTCGTGCGCAAAACTGTCCTGAAATCTGTTCCTTGATCCATCACTACTTTTTTTAAAGGCTGATACAAAATTCAATTATCTGTCAGCCCTGCCCTGAGTACATTGGTCTAAAAAAAAGGGGTTACCTAAATGCCAAAGGAACAAATCGGGCTGAGACTTGTGTAAAATGAATGACCTTCGAATATGACCCTTCAGTTTTCAATAAACGCCGCCTTTCTAACACTTATCGATGATTTTATGTATGATGTTATTTATTTATTTTCATTTTGTGGATTTTATGTAGGTATGCATGTATTTGATTACGTTTAGCTAAGGTTTTCCTTTATTTTTAATTTGTTTGCCTTGAGAATTTTCAGTTTTTTTCCCGCTCTTTTTTCAAATTTTACTCTACCAACCACAAAATTTTTAATACTTTAAATGAATTTTTTTTTAATTTTTGAATTGTTTAAAAAGTTTGATTGCTTTAAGCATTCGTTGTAAAAATTTATTTATTTGTTTATTTTAGATGTACACAACAGAAGTGAATCCAATAACAGTGTTACATCGATAAAAAGTAAATACAAATACAATTAATTTAATTGTTATTTAGTTGACAAGGCAAAAATCTAGGTAAAGTGCCATCTGTGAAGGTGCAAATAAACTATTTTTTTGTTCAAAATGCCTTTTTTAAAAATTCCAGATTTTTTTTACCCAATAGTTTCGTCCGTAGAGAATTTTAAAGTATAGGGTTTACCACCCCTTAGTTGCAAAACTTCATTTTAAAAGGGGAATTTATTCAGAAAGAATGCTGCTCTCAGGAAATCAGGGGATCTGGTCTCAGGAAATTGGGCGGCCGCCGATGCGGAAATCAGCAGTCCGTCCCGTGTTCGAAAAAGAACTCCATCAATTAACTTCCGAAGAAATGCGTCGTTCTCTAAACAGATGTCGCGCATTCAAACCTCATGACTAAAAACTAGTGTTCGGCAACTAGTGGTCAAAAAATAGTTAACTACCAACTACTAACTAGTCTGGGAAAATCTAGTTGCAACTAGTAGTTAACTATTTTTTTTCCTGGGACTAGTTACAACTAGTAGTTAACTGTTTCCCAAAGTAGTTAACTACTAGTTAACTAGTCTATTTAATTTCATTACCTATTTTGTGCCCAAATTCTAATACATCTTTCTCATCTATGTCACAAAAAAACGCGCAAAAAGGGCCTTTAATTCTGGTTATGGTATTTTGAGTACTCTACCTTCTTAATTAAATTTGTTACAGTACAATTTTTTCTATATTTTCATAAAAATTTTCATAAGAATTTTTTTGAAAGTAGTTGAAATTTTGAAAGTAGTTTCAACTAGTATAGTTATTAAAAAAAGTAGTTCAACTAATAGTTGAACTAGTTTAAACCAAAAGTAGTTAAACTACTAGTTAACTACTAGTTGATCAGTAGTTAACTACTAGTTGCAACTAGTTCTAGTTAACTAGTGCCGAACATTACGAAAAACGATAAGGGGTGTCTAGGGTAGAGGTTCTCAAATTGGTTGCTGAGAGCGTATGCCAGGGGTGCGGTGCCAATAATCAAGAAAAGTTGACAAAAATTGCGAAATTTTTAAATATGGAACGAATGTACTCAACTGTATAGAGTGTTTTCAGGTGACGTCACAACCGGTTATTTTCTTTTAACTGTGTACCTTCTGTAGGGCTTTTAACTGTATCTAAGGCCGTTGTTTATCTGTTGCTAAGGCGGTTTGTAGGTATGGGGTCACGTGATTACAAATCCTCCAATAGAAGAATTCAACGGCCAGTCATTTTCTGTAACTGTTAACCTCTGTAGGGCAAAAAACTGTAACATCTTCTGTTGCTAAGGCCGTTGTTAGGTCCGAGTCATGTGATTGAAAATGCTCTATATGGGGATGAAACCATTGAATAATACTACTTTTTGTCTCAAAAGGAGTTAAAACAGGGGGGAACTAGGGGGAAATTTCCAAAAGATTTTCCTTTAAAACTCTGGCGCTTACAATGATCGGATCTCTTTGGTGGGGACATCCATAAATTACGTGAGGTCAAAAAGGGGGGGGAGGGGTTTGGAAAAATCTCACCAAGGGGGGAGGGGGGGGGTCGATTAAAATCTCACGTCAGTTTTTTAAGTTAGAAATTATACGATTTTCTTTGTTTTTTAAGTATGAGAAAGGACATTTTTTTCAAAAAGTTGTAGGTAAATCTCACGTGTGGGGGGGAGGGGTCCAGATTTTGGAAAAAACACCTCACGTAATTTATGGATGTCCCCTTTGGGTGTTATCTAACTGATCTCAAATTGAGCTAAATACTATTTTGAGGGGCAAATTTCTAAAAATTTCTCTTCCCCAGACCCCCCAATTTTACAAGGGATTCACATTGTTTACACAATTTTGAAATTTAGTGCACCAAAATTAACATTCTCTGTTCAGTCATCTAAACCTTATCGTATAAAAGTACTCGTAAGGAGGTACCTCTGAAAAAAAATTCGAGTAGCTGTACCGCAAAAAGCTTTTTAGGGGTGAACCGAATTTTTTTAGCTTGTCAAGGGTGCCGCGACGGAAACAATTTGAGCAGCGTTTCCCTAGTGTTTGGCACTAATTAACTAGAACTAGTTGCAACTAGTAGTTTAACTACTTTTAGTTTAAACTAGTTCAACTATTAGTTGAACTACTTTTTTTAATAACTACTAGTTAAAACTACTTTCAAATTTTCAACTACTTTTTCTCTTGATTTTTGTTTAAAATTTAAAAAAAAATTAAAATTTTTATCAAAATATACAAAAAATTGTACTGCCATCTATAACTGCAATGTCATAAAGGCCTTTTTTTGCGCGAAGCATACACTTTTTTGTGATATAGATAAGAGAGATGTATTAGAATTTGGGCAAAAAATAGGTTTTAAAGTTAAATAGACTAGTTAACTACTAGTTGCAACTAGATTTATCCAGACTAGTTAGTAGTTAACTATTTTTTGACCACTAGTTGCCAAACACTACGTTTCCCAACCAGGGTTCCTCGGAACCGTGGGGCTCCGTTAAGCATTCTCAATAAGGGTTCCGCAAGCAATATGATCACTCTATGACGGTTCCAGGAAGTGGGATGCCATTTAATCCCACAAAAAGTACCATAATACTTTTTGGGATGCTGTAATTCAAAATCATTTGGGGAAAATAAATTTTCAAATATTGGGGGGAGGACCCCAGTCCCCCCATTTACCAGGGCTTATACCCCGGACGGCACAAGAAGTCCGAATCAAGCTGGATTTCCGCCTTGAAATTGACCTGCTTTACCTTGGATTATTACTAGAAATCCAGCTGGACTCAACTTCGGAATGTGACGCACATCCAGATTGAATCCAATTTGATTACTTAGCTTGATCGAGCTGGAATACTCCTTGATTTCTACTTGGTATTCCATTGAATATCTGAATGAATTTAACTTGATTTCATCTTGAAATTGACTTGCCAAACCTGGATCATTAATAGACTTTAGCTGGCGGGTTATTCTTAATTCATATCGGAACATGGGAACCCCGTGTATTTAGGCTCCATCTATTAACATAATTTTGAGCTAATTTTATTTTACTATCTTAGGGAAAAAAACCCGTGACATCAAGATTGCTTAGACTGAAGACGTTTTTTTGCAGAATTTTCAAAAGAGCACTGACTTTTTTGCCCACCCTGTATTTATCTCTAACGACCCCCATTCCTATGCGATTCCGAGTCGTCTAGTTGTACCCGACCCCTCCAAGGGGGCCCATTCGTTAATTACGTAAGGGTCCCGAGGGGGAGGGGGGGGGGGTTGGAAAAATCTCTTCATACCCTTACTTGGGTGGTGTGGGGGGTCAAACCCATTCTTACGTAAGATTTTCGAAGTTAAAATGTAAACAAATTCAAATTATTCTAATCAAATTACTATTGAATAACCCCACAAAAACTTAAAAATACTGAAGATCTCGGTATATTATCGAAGCTTTAATTTAAAAAAAAAATGAAGGTATATCAGATGTATCTTTTTTAACCCTTTAAAAATCTTTGATTTACGTCAAACTGAGAGTTTTAGTGTAACTGATCCTTTTCTAACATTTTATTATTTTGAAAAACGAAATGGAATCTTACGTAAGAATAGGGGGGAGGGAAGGGGTTAAAATCTTGCGTACCCTTACATGGGGGTAGGGGGGGTCAAAAATTGCCACAATCATCCTTACGTAATTAATGAACGGCCCCTAGTTTTAAACCACCACCTAGTTTTAAACCGGCCACCTCTAGTTTTAAATCGCCCTCTGTAGAAACTCCAATGAATTAAAATGTGGTTATAAAATAACACACCTACTTTAAAATTCTCTACGGACAAAACTACTGGTGAAAAAAAAAATCTGAAATTTTTAACAGGACATTTGGAAGGGATGGGATTTTTTTTGAAACAAAAAAAATTAGTAAATTAATAAATTTACTTAAAATTTTGCCTTGGATTTCGGACTTCACCAGAAGTCTAGAAGGTAAATGTTTATTCAAGCTATCAAATCAGACACTTAAAATAAATTATAACTATCCCAATTTTGCTGAGCAAAAGGGGATATATTTATAATTTCTTTTTTCTTAAGTGTCTGATATGATAGTTTTGATAAACATTTACCTTCTAGACTTCTGGTGACGGTCCGAAATCCAAGGCAAAAACTTTAGTAAATTAATTGATTTACTAATTTTGTTTTGTTTAAAAAAAATTCTCATCCCTTCCAAATGTCCTCTTTAAAATTTCAGGATTTAATTTTAAAGAGCGCGAAAACACTTAAATCGAGTTGACAAGACAGTGACGTCACTGATCTGTCTCATGGGAAGAGGTCTATCGTAAGGGGTATACAGAAAGAGGTCGATCGCGCACATGTATAGTGACGTCACTGTCTTGTCAACTCGATTTAAGTGTTTTCGCGCTCTTTAAAAAAGGTTTTTTAATTGAAAAACTCTCTTAATCAACCTGAAATTTTGCTTATCAGCTTAACTTTTCGTGGAGAATCGGATAAAAATGTTAAATTAAAAAAAAAAATCATGCAAGTCCCTCATTGATCTTTTGCACAGCGTGGATTTTACATTTATCATAGGTATTTTATTTTATATCCACCTTGTATTTAGGAGGAAAATGAGAAGAGATACTCGAACTCTCGTGTGAAGAATGAGGGGAAAATGTTTCTTCCAAAAACAGCAGGACCATGTCAACTCTACTCGCGATGATTCCTCTCTATTGATGACACAACAATACGATTTCGCTCTCTGCAAAGATATGCTGTCGCCTGAAACTCGTCTCCGAGGAGTGACTAATAGGACACGATAGCAAAGATCTGAGCAGCGTGTGAAAGTTCGTATTCGTGAAAGCTCCTCAACTACTGGAAGAAGATTCTGAAAGCGTCGGTTGCGGAATTATCTACCTGCACGCGGTGGTGTTTGTGGAACACTCGAGGAGGTGACACAACCCCCCTGCTGATGAGGAGAATGCACTTGGGCAACAAGTGGGAGGTTTGCTGAATTCTAGAAAGGAACGCCATGCCCAGACCTGCTTTTATCAGCGAACTTTCAACTGCAGCGTTATTCTGAAGACACCAAGGGGCAACAGAGAAGCAAGGCGGTTGTGTCCTGCACCCAGTTCTGTCCCCTCCCTCTTTGGGTACCATGGAACTCTGGACAGACCACAGAATGGATTGTTTTTGACTTGGAGACACAACAGGTGATGAGGTGGCTTCGTCGAACCAACGCTATTGTCCTCAACTGCAGCGGTTCTGTAGAATGAGTCAACCATTAAGAAAATTCCCTGTTGTGCACCCAAAGTCCCACTGTGTTGCCACTGAAGACTGAGCAAGTTTTTGCGTCGCCAGTTGTCACCCCTCTTTGGACAACACTCGTGTCTTCGAGATAACAGCCGCAGGTGTCGAAGCTCTGATGGACTCTCAGCTTGCCCGTTGTCGTCTGGGTTTACGGTTGCATCTCCCCCTTTTGGATATACTCAAGACGTCTTGCTGCTAACTTGGAGAGATCGAAGCTATGTCGACAAGGACTTCAACCAGTTCGACTGTGCTCAAGTCATCTGATGGTGAAGATCTTGGAAAGACTGTACAGAACAGGTGGTCAAAGCTGACTGAAGTGTTTGGAGGCTGGGGTCCCTCGAGACTCCGGGGGAGTTGGACCGCATCTATTTGAGCCGGCGTTGGACATCCTATAGCAGTGTCAGTGCCAAGAGCAGTGGTCAAACCACCCGCTGAGCCAGTGTTGTGACCCCCTCTCCTCATTCCCTACTGATGGAAGTAGTTAAACCGTTTGGTGGTAAGTACCGCTTTTAACGCTTTTTGTTGTGGTACGACGAGTAATGCCGGGGCACAGCTTCGATAAGAGTCCTCCAGCCGCCATGTTTACCCACAGATTAATGCTTAAGTGTTGTCATCATTTGAGCTGTGGGTCTGGAGGACTCTGATCGAAGCTGTGTCGATCCCAGTTCTGTAGAAGTTAAATTGTATATTCGCCGATAAGTGATATTGTGCATGTACCAGAATTTCGCCTACTAAGTTGCCAAGGCCCCCGAATTGTTTGGATTTACCGTTTGCTGTACAACACGATGAGGGTCAAACGTTGCCAAAAGTGTTTCTGTTGCTCTTGTTCGTGACGAAATAATTAAATGGTTTATATGTGTGTTCACAAAATGCTTACATTGTAATTGTTTGCTGTACAGCTTTAGAAAAGGTCCGCTAGCCGCCATGTTTAACCACAGCTCAATTTATGGCCGACAACCATTGAGATCTAATTGTTAATATTATTATTAGATCCTAAAATAATAGTAATTAGAGTAGAATATTGTTAGAGATCTAATAGTACGATTAGATCTCTATACAGACAACACTGAATCATGTTATTGTCGGAGCTGTGGTTAAACATGGTGGCAAGCGGACTTTTTCTAAAGCTGTTCCCAATCGAGATCTCTCTGTTGGGACATTTGCGATCATCTCTCTATATTAAAAAAAAGTAACAGTCGCCGCCGCTGCCGCCGTTTCAGAAAATCTCCACTTTGACAATTTTGAACTGTCACTAGGCAAAAACTATGGAACGGAAATTATTGAAATTTTGACCATTTGTAGACAAATGTATGAGGGTCCTTTTCGTTCCAATAGCTAATTAATGAGATAATTAGTTCTGGAATTATTTAATGTCAAAGTCGAAAATTATTTTTTTCTGCTGCGATTTCGCCCCCAGCAAAATCTATTCGCAGCAGAAATATGATTTTTTGCAGCCGCATTCTCTTAGATGTGAAGTTTTGCACCTCGTCGCCCTTTTTTCGAATTTCGAATTAGTTTTGGAGTAATTAAGTTTTAAAGTTTCGAAATTTTTGACGAATTTTCGGTTTTTTCGTTATAAAAGAAAAACTAATCACAGTAGAACTATAAAATTTTAAACACACATACAATTATTTTTTATAAAAATATTGGCGTTTTGTTTTTCAAAAAATTCTAATTAGTTTTGGAGTTATTAAGATTCAAAGTTTTAATTTTTTCTTCTCTTTCTGTGGCCGTTCACTAGAGAAACAGACGAGTTTTATGATGAGTCTGATTTCTTTTATTTTCAACAATGTTTTTTCTACAAAATGGTTTATGATTATTAGTAGACTTGCTGGATATTTTTTAACATTTTGATTAAATTATTGATAAGCTAAAAAAGGAATATATTTCAGCAACATTTTTGTTGTTAATTTAGGGGAATGATACGAATTAAATTATTTATAAGCAAGAGAGAGGTATTTTCGGTATTACAAGAGGCTTAATTAAGTCGAGAAGAGGGTTAGGCTGGATTGTTGAGATGAACAAGCGAGCTCTGCTCTCTAAGATCGCGAAGCGATCTGAAAAGAACTGCGAAGCAATTACGGGGGTTGGTGAGTGATAGCGAGCAGGGGGCAGGCTCCCTAGTTGAAATTAAAATTTCTTGACTCAAAAAATATTACTCGAAAATAATAATCTCAGGCGATCACTAAAAATTACGATCACGGTGATGTTTAATCATGGGATTTTTTTTTTCTGTTGTGATTGGAAACTGATGATCACTTCTTGATGAAAAACATCGTCAGATTTTTAAAAGTGGCAAACAAACAAACATTTTTGATCCGATTGCAGAAACTGTATCTATATTTAAAAAATGCCTCGGATAGTATCACTTTTGTTACAGAATTTGTTTAATTTTCAAATACCTATAAGTAATATTTTCTAACTAGATTTTTTCAAGGCAAGTTTGCTTTCTTAGCAACCAGAGTAACTTTGGTTGCTAATGTAATTACTAAATATCGATAAGGGGACGTCCATAAATTACGTGAGGTGTTTTTCCCAAATTTTGGACCCCTCCCTCCCCCTTGGTGAGATTTTGCTGGACCCCCCTCCCCCCCAAGTGAGATTTTCTCAACCACTAGTTTTGTTTTATCGGCATAAAAATTACCATCCAGATTACAATATTTTGATACAAGAACACGTTGAATTCAAAAACATGATTTTAACTATCTAATTATCACGACTGACTGGTTAATGATTTGCTGTTTTTGACTAATCTGAGCATTTTTTCTAAACTTGTGCTAAAAAATATTAAAGAAAAAACGTATAGTGCTGTCCTTTAAAAACAACCCACTCCAAATTGTACCCTAAAAACAACCCATTGAGATTTTTTAATTAAATAATTAAAATAATTTTACCATCTCATATACCCTGTCTTTCTATGCCCTTTAGAGTGTCAGGGGTGTAAAAACTGGTCAAAGAACGGTTAATTTACTTATTTTTTTTTTTAACAAGACGAGAAAATGTAGATTTTTGGCAAAAAAATGTGCTTCGAATTTAAATATTTTGTAAAAATGCATGTTATAAAGATTTTAGAGCATTTTTCGCGCGTTTTTATGTTATCGATCCCATTACTTTGAGAATAAAATATTAAAGTTTTAGCTCAGTCCGCCAATTCTCTAGGAAAAAGTGGGTTTTTTTCAAATTCTTACTTAATTGGCTGCCAATTTGTAATGTTAGGGATGTAAAATGTTAGGGAGGATGAGCCGCTAGTACAGTTTTTTGTTCGATTTAATTATCCTTTTTATTAAGCTTTTAATGAAGAAAATATGAAACAGTGGGTTGTTTTTAAAGGACAGCACTATATATTTTCTAAACTAAAAGTTGACATGAGATTTTAATTGACTCCCCCCTCCCCCTGGTGAGATTTGGTGAAATTTTCCTGGACCCCCCTCCCCCCTTTTGACCTCACGTAATTTATGGATGTCCCCTAAGAAGCTTTTCACCAAATTTCGGTTACCCCAGTACTAGTGAACTCTAAACACCCTCTTTTGTTCCTTTTTTTAAAATTTGAAAGTGCTGGGTAGTATAACTTTAGACGATTTTGTATTTCAGGTCCGTCAAAAAAAAATGTCTGAGTTCCAAAGGAATGAGTAACTGGAAAAAGAGTCAACAGGTGGCCAAGATACTCATGTAGGTACTTTGAGGTGAATGCAGTTTCCTTTTTTTCGTCTTTAATTTCTTGATTGACTGCTCAATAAAAATAAATATTTCTGCTTAACTGTACTGATCTCAATTGTGCTAAATTATTTCGGATTCGTCTTAATAATTCAAAAATCCTCGTCCCGTTTGTGAGTTGCAGACAAAAAAAATAAGTGGTTGATGGTTCTGTTCTAATTATCGGATCTAAAGCCCTCTTGATTTCATTTTTTTCGTAGCCTCCTTCCTGTTACGAAGTACTAATTGAAATTTTGAAGTAATTTTGCTTTAGAAAAAAATGTTTTATTTATATACTCCTGTTCATAAAAAATGCACCACCAAGAAGGAATTGTCCGATCAACATGAAATTTTCAGGGTATGTTCATTATGGTTTTCTATTTAAATTGATGCAAATTCAGAGTTATAGCGCATGCGTGAGACGAGCAGCGCCTTTTCAATCACTAATTTAGTTGTATATATGGGGGGCCGAAACGGGTGGTTAAGAAGTTGTAAGAAGGTTGTCTGCCGCTGATTATTTTGTCATTAGAAGTCACTATACCCCTTATACCTTAACGGATGCCATATGAGAATTTAACAGTGTTTGATCGAGGATCAATGATTGGCTTTCTTGAAGGGTGTTTTCACACTGTGTTACTGCTGCTCAGATGAAGGCCAATAGGACAATAGTGATATGGGTGTGAAAGCAGAGGTCCCAAGATGGTCAGGCGAGTTGAAAATCAGGGGCTGAACGCCTCATTGTCATGTCAGCACGGGATCAAAGAGACTTCATTCGCATGACAGTGCCAGATCACTCAGCGACTTTTCGACATCTTTCAAACTGTCAAAACACTGCTACAGGTCTATCATTGTCTGTCCAACAGTTAATTGGTGGTTGCTCCACCGAATTCCGCGAATTATCGTTCTTTTTTAAAGAGCTCCATTGATGGAATTCCATCAGTGCATAAAGCTACCATGGGGTCATCAAAATTGAGTATCATGGGCAACCTTATGAGATAAGAAATAAAGGTGATCTCAGCGCGATTTTTATGATACTGCATACCATTTTCTCATAGGTGTTCATTGGTTTTTTAACTTCCTTATTTTGCCACTAGGGGTGCTGTAAGTCATTTCAATGGATTCTCCATGGTCCCTTACCTAGGGGTAATTTTGAAAATTTGGAGGTTTTTTTTGCCAAAAATTTAATATTTAGGGGCGACGGTCCAAATATTTCAGGAGCTGTAGTTTGGGGACTGCTTTCCTCAAATCTTCAACCTATTACGAATTAAATAAGGTTTGTAAAATCAGGGGCCGAATGTGCACCGTCGCTGGAGGAAACCTGTTGGCCGCCCGAGGAGCCACCTTTCCCCGCAGCCATTTCTGCCCGTCCCCGGTGGTTTATCCCCCTCCCTCCGAAGCGCTTAGCGAACTGTACCTAGAATATAGAAACCGAAACCCATACTTACACCACCTTAATCCAGTATATGCTTTAATATTGACCGGGGCGCGTAATTCAGAATCGGGGGGTTAGGTTATTTTTTTTTTAGTTTTAAGACCATTATTAATATCAAACACTACTATACTCAACAGCAACGTTTCTTGAACCCAGTACGTCACAAATGCGGAAGGAGAAATCGGTAAACACGAAGCCTGTAGGGTTGCTAGGAGGAGTTTCGGTACGCAAGTCGTGATTGAAAAGCACTATAATATACATGGGTTTAACAAAATAATCCTATTTTTAAATTGGCGTTCTTCATTCAGGTTAAGTTGCTGTCTATACTAGACTGCAACTTAACTTGACCCTACGACGTCACTAATAAACTAAGTAGTTCCCATCGAGGTGTCTGAATTTTGATTGAAATGAAGAACGCCAATTTAAAAATATGATTATTTTGTTAAACCCATGTATATAATAGTGCTTTTCAATCACGATTTGCGAACCAAAACTCCTCCTAGCAACCTAACAGGCTTCGTGTTTACCGATTTCTCCTTCCGCATTTGTGACGTACTGGGTTCAAGAAACGTTGCAACCAAGTATGGTATATCTCCGTTCGGCAAACTTCGGGAACCCGACCCTGGGCGATCGGATCATTGGAGAAGCTCATTTGATCTTTCCAGCTTGATGATGTCAGCGGTTATTACGAACCAATCAAATGAGCTTCTCCAACGATCCAATCGCCAAGGATCGGGATTCTTGCCGAACTGAGATGGTAGTGTTTGATATTAATTAAGGTCGTAAAACTAAAAAAAAAATGACCTGAACCCGATGTTTATAAAAACTATCATAAATATGTATTATAGTGCTTACAAGGAAACGTTCTCTAGGGTGAACTCACAGAATTGGACGAAAATTTTACAGGGGTTAGTATATGACTCAAAACACCTTCTGTAAAAAAATTAGCTGCTAAATTTCAGTAGAAAAGCTGTAAAAAATTATTAAAAATTATTATATTTAACGCCAAATGTAACCCTACTAGGCGAGGATGCTTCCTTTGGCTCTGTGCCAAATGCTAGAATAAACTGGCCGCGTTTTCTCTGAAGTAGTTTAAATGAGCGAATGAAAAAAAAGGTTTATCAAATGCAAAAAAAGGATTAAAAATGAATTAAAGGATTAAAAATGAATTAAAGGAGGAAAATTAAATTAAAGGAAAGGAAATTAAATAAAAAACTTGTTTTAATGGATATTCTGAAGTACTTGTTACAAAATATCTCAATTTCACGTTAAATACAAATTTAATCATCCCATCTGATAGAAAATTCGCCAAGTGGTGTTAACTGAATGTGGTTGGCATCTCAGAACCCAATTTTCAAAGTTAATTTACTCCTTTCCTAATGAAATTTAGCAGCTAATTTTTTCACAGTAAGTTTTTTTAGCCATCTTCTTATGCCTGTAAAATTTTCATCCAATTCTGTGAGTTCACCCTGAGAACGTTTCCTTGTTAGAAATGCAACATTTTGGTCTTAGCATGCGCCAAAAGGAAGCAAAAATTATGTGCATGCGCATTGGATCAAAATATTGCATAAATAAGGGCTCGTAATATGTATCTGTTAAGAAGTAAAGAAATCCCATCATGAGATCCTGCTGTGGTGAGTATTCTGGAACCACCTCAAATCTTCTTTTATTGCAGCTAGAGTGGCCAGTCAGAAATGGCAAATTTCCTGATGCAAGAACCGCAAAAGACCAACTATCTTGAAAGTGACGGACCTTGTGGCTGATCAGTGTTTTACTTTGAATATTTGTTGCCAATAAAAGTTTGCTGATTGAACTAAAAGTATCCATTACTGATTTCTGCAACCTCATACAACAACAAAAATAAACTAGTCTCAAACTGTCACTTTTCGCAATCTCTGCAACACTGCGCCAGCAGTTAAACCAATAACAAAAGTGTTAAATTTCCTAAATCCCGCTGGAGCAGTGTGCAGTGGTAGGATGCTTGCTTAGCATTCAGCAGTTCCTGGGTTCTATTCCCGGTTATTATTTTTGGCACTGTCTATTTGGACGGCCAATATACAACTATAAACTACTCTTATTTCCACGGCGAACCCATCACTAAGCGCCGGGACTGCTGCGTAACCGCGCTACGGCGCATGGGCCAACAGCCGTTTGGCCGTCCAAATAGACACTCCGATAATTTTATTATTAAGTTATTTTCCAAAAGAAATTTCAACCAACCAACCAAACCAGACTCAGCTAAAAGTGACAGTAGCATCTTGTCAAAAATAAGTGCCACAGAAATTATGTTTATCACTTCCGGAAGAGCCAGGCGATACTATTCAGCATCTATGGAAAGAATTGCCAATGGCAATGGATAAGTCCTTTCCTCAACGGTAATTTAGGGCGAACGCGCACGGGCGACTTTTGTCACGGTGACAAAGACAAAAACAACGTTGCTAAGGCTGTTGTTAGGGGCGGGACATAGAAGCATCCAATAGAAGCTTTCGCACATGACATCACTGGAGGATAAAAACAACGTTGCTAAGGCCGTTGTTAGGTAAAGTCATGTGATTGAAAATGCTCTATTGTTTTCTTGTGATATTTTTGATACTAGTAATCCTGGTCGCCTTGACTTTAGTCACTCGTGCGCGCCCAGCCTTGGGTGTCGCTCCTACCCTCCGACACAATAATTTATTTTAAAAAAATATTTTATTTTCATATTGGACAGAATTGTAAATGGTAAAAGAGATAGTCCTTTCCTTTTATGTTATAAAAAAAAATTCAACCAACCAACCAACCAGTACAAATTTGCATAAATTTCAACCAACCAACCAATCGATACTAGTTTGCATATTTGTACCTACCAGTAATTCAGTCACCACTCAAAAAATTAATAAAAATTCCACAAGGGAAAAGAAAACCGCAGGGTGGTAGGTGGGGTTTGGGATGGAAGTACAAATTAATTACTTCCTTTAATTACTTAAGACTCTTAAATTTATTTCAAATGCCTAGCATTCGGAAGGTTCCCAGATAAGTGTCAAAAGAGTATCCGATTCTATTTACACAGACTATAACCTTCATTAATTTATTTTAAAAAAATATTTTATTTTCATACCGGACAGAATTGTAAATGGCAAAAGAGATAGTCCTTTCATGTTATAAAAAAAATTTCAACCAACCAACCAACCAGTACAAATTTGCATAAATTTCAACCAACCAACCAATCGATACTAATTTGCATATTTGTATCTACCAGTAATTCAGTCACCACTCAAAAAATTAATAAAAATTCCACAAGGGAAAAGAAATCCGCAGGGCGGTAGGTGGGGTTTGGGATGGAAGTATAAATTAATTACTTAAGACTCTTAATTTTATTTCAAATGCCTTGCATTCGGAAGGTTCCCAGATCAAACCCTCCGACGCTCTTAAAGTGTCAAAAGAGTATTTCTTTAAAAAAAAAATATTTTTGTATTTTATTTTCATTTTGAGTTAAAAACAATAAATTTATGAGTCTAAAGTAATTAGAAATTAACACTTCCGTCCCAAACCCCACCTACCACCCTGCGGATTTCTTTTCCCTTGTGGAATTTTTATTAATTTTTTGAGTGGTGACTGAATTACTGGTAGGTACAAATATGCAAATTAGTATCGATTGGTTGGTTGGTTGACATTTATGCAAATTTGTTCTGATTGGTTGGTTGGTTGAAATTTGTTCTGATTGATTGGTTGGTTGAAATTTGTTCTGATTGGTTGAATTTTTTTCATAAAATATAAAAGGAACAAGGCAGTAAAGAAAGCAGTGTTTTGGGCCTACAGACAGAATGGCTCTTTAGTTGACCAATCACAAGGCTGTGTTTTGGATCTAAAATCAGAATGTCTCTTATAAGCCTACCAATCAGACAGTGTTTTCAGTCTACAGACAGAAATAATATAGAGTGCATCGTCACTTGGTATGAGGACTGTGGAAATTGAAAGAAAAACAAAGTTTTGAGACACAGGTTTTTATTAAAGCCAGAAGGGATGGGGTTACAAGCTAAAATTACATCAAAACAAAGAGTGACCGGATGCGTAATTCTAATTCTCACATGGGTATGGAACGAGCGCTTATGCGCATGCGTGTAGACGAAAAGAATGAACAAGATTTAAAAAGTTTTAAGGTTTCTGAATCCCCAGTGGGGCAGTGGTAGCGTGCTTGCGTTGCATGCGCCAGTTCGCGGGTTCTATCTCCAGTTGTTATTTTATTAAAATTTTCAAGAAAAACAGCAAAAATGAAGTCCACACGCATGCGCATTTGGTCTAAGTTCCTTATCCATGTGGGAATTAGAAATACGCTGACCGCATACGTCGTACCAAATTTTTACGGCAATTTCCGAACTCTTGGAAGACACCTAAGCTCTTTTAGATGAGACTTTGAGCTAGAATTTCTCCGCCAAAGAACTCAGCTCTATTTGAAATCCTTACACACGGCTCCTGTAAGATTAAAAACTTATGAGGACATAATAGGGTAAAAAATTACACGAGGAGTTTAACAATTTTACTCTGCTCCAGCATTTGTACTTCGTAAGAAAAGCGGGTATAGGTAGCTGAACTCATACAAGCTATTTCTTGAATTATGGGATTCATGAAAACTTTTCTCGTCCCCGTTCCAATCAATAGAATAGAGACTTTGCAATCACGTGACTCGCACGTAGCAACCACCCTAGCAACCGGGGCATTGTCCTCCAGCATTTAACAGTTAAAAGAAAATAACTGGTCGTGACGTCATGTGCGAATGATCTATAACACAATGACAAATAAAGGTGTGTTTTCATGACGTAACTGCTCACTGTTGGGCGATTGTGAGCCTAATCTTGGCAAACTTTTGAAACCTCTGTTACATCTAGGTAACGATAAATACTCAAAGAGTTCCATTTTGTCGCCAACCAGGTAAACTGCCACCCAATACCCTACAAGTCGGTAGCAGCAGCAAAAATAAATTACCTTTTAATCAAGACGCCGCATACATCCTTAATTAAAGATCGTACTAAGCCCAAAAATCACTCCCTGACCATCCCAGGCGGAGTGCGGTCGTTGACGGCTGGGCATAATTGCCTCTAATAAGAACACCTGCACAAAGCCCCCTCTGCGGCAATGAATGCTGACCATCTTCCCACCTGTTGTGCCCTCCGATCTAAGTTGGTTGGTTTGTTTAGGGTTTAGGGCAGTGTTCCAACGTGGGGCAATATGAATTTCTAGGGGGGCAATTTGACAGTTACCCCCAGGTGCGGCATGGACCACCAGGATTTATTTACTTTTCAAGAAGGATTTTCGAAAAAATAAAGGACATGAGGGGCATGGAAAATTTAGAAAGGCTTCGGTGGGGCATGGACCGAAAAAGGTTGGGAAACACTGGTTTAGGGTTTAATGGCACCAGATCCCACCCTCCGATCTACGAATCTGGTTTCCCGTTACTGGGAGGCGAGAGACTTTTTGTACCGACTAACCTAGTTCATTTTTTCTGTGCATTGCGCTTAATTTAATACTAATTTTAGTTTTTGTGTTTTATGTCTATCTTCTTTGAATCTCTGTTACGGCAATCAAAGATGTATGTCTTCTGTACTGCCTGCAGCATTGGAAAAAAAAATTCTCGGCAACATAACTTTGAGCCAACCCCGCCTTCAACTCTGGAATTGCTTTGCCAGAAATTAGCTACTGCCATCTATTGCTATAATGATTTCCGTATCAATTTTCAAAGCTAATTAATGCAGCTTGTTCTATAAAGTTAATTTAAACAATTAGACTAACGGGGGTGGATATACAGGTGCCGAAAGTTAAGTGGCCACGTCCTTAATTTTTGAACTCATTCAAAGAAGTCAAGTTTGCGAACTCTGAGCGGACGCGCGCGATTTGATTCATCATTCTTATGACCATTTCGATGAAAAATTGAATTAATTGTGTATTTCTGGACACAAATTCTATATTTATGCACTCTTCCCTTGGTGTCAAAAAAGCAATGAGTATGGACTTGGGGGTTTTAATTTGCTTATTTGAACCATCTTATTCGATGAAGAGATTGGGTAGTCTTCTGATTAGTATTTAAAGCAGTGGTTCCCAACAGGTGGTCTATGAAAACTTGAACATATCCAAAAAATGTGTGGAAATTTAAAAAATAGTTTTCCTTGTCACACACATAAAATTAATTCATCATTCTTTAAGAAACATATGTTAAGACTAGGTTTCCCTTACTTCAGAAAAAAGTAAATCTTTTAGACCCTCTGTGGGGGAATAAAACATTGAAAAAAAAATTAAATTTTTAAAGATGAAGTTAGGGATGGGGATGGTCCGCTCGAGGTTCAAATTTAAGTGAAGATGTCCCCAGACATATTTGAGTTGGGAACCACTGCTTTAAAGGCATTGTGCCACCTACAACACACTTAAGCCTTGGACACAAAATCCTTCCCGAAAGCTTCTTTTAACCTGGGAGGAGTTTCAGAAACTGATTTGCTTAGTTTGACACAAAAAATATGGTGTTTTGCTGCTCGACACATTCTGAAAACGTAACGCCGCTCTCAAACATGCACCTGTTTTTGGAGCTCGCTTGGCCATACAAAAATCCCAGGCCAGAAACCATCTGCCAAAAATCGTAGAGCTGGGATCCCAAACAACAACAAAACAATCTGCTCCATGGAGCCTTCGCATAAAAAAATTCAGTCTCATTACTTACTACAAATACAAGGGTTGTTGTTTTGACTGGCGTATTTTATCCTAACCTACACAAAAGTTTGTACCATGACGCCAAAAAATCATCTAAAGTAAATTTGAAATAAAAGGTTACCTGGTTCACCGGCCTCAATCGTTTAACAAATAATTACAATATGTTACAAAGGAGAGATTTTTCTGGATTAAATTAATATTTATTGGTTCAACTGATTTGCATAAAAGTAAAAATGAGGATCTTGTATTACTTACACTGTTTTTTAGGGTCTGGTGCAGACAGAAACAGACTTGTTCTAATCGAGACGCGTTTTTCATCAGACGCAATTCGAGGAACTAAGCATAAACTCCTCGTGATAGCCTTATCACACTGCAAAAAATAAGAAGATCAAGTAATCAAATACGGAAATAACGTTATTGAAGTATAATATCAATTGGCCAATTCTTAACTGAAAAAAAAATTTAGAATAAAGAATTTTAGAACTGCAAGTACTTTTTATAAAAATTATTAAGTGAGTTAAGTGAAAGACCACTCTTTTAAAGAGGCATAATTTTCAAGGAAAAAAAACAGAATTAATAGACCTGAAAACCTCAAGGGGTGTCTTGGGGTCAAAAAAAGTTTCTTTGAAATTTTACTCTTAACCCTTTCAATCTTCAGCCTCTCCAGATTACTATTGAATCCTATTATACTTGCATCTCAGTTACTTTAAATAAGCTGCTAAAAAATATTAGATCGGAATTTTCATTTCTATAGAAACAGCACAGCTAGATCAGGGGCAAAAAATCACTAGGAAGGTGGGAAATCAAACGGAAACTTTCAGGATTTATTCCACTTAATTTTTTACTTCAATTTTAAAAATAGGGAGGAATTATTTGTGAAGCACAAAATACAGGTTAAAAAATTAGTGTTTTCAAAAAAAAAATCATCGGGTCAATCTTACAACACAATTCATTAATGAATAAAAGGAACATTAAAAAAAAAATCATTTTCACATTTTTTTTTTCCAAGATAAGCTTACTGAACCCCCCCCCTATTTTCAAATATCAATAATAACCCAAATTTTAAGTTTCAAATGTATCATCAAACCTAAAATTCACTTAAATAAAACTTAAGATTCACACAAATTACAAATCACACAAAGTAGAATTAGAACAAATAGTAATTCATTGAAATCAACTTGGAAACTCAAGATTATTTCAAGAAAGGGTTGCATACTGTGTTCCATGTTTGAGTTGTGTCATCCTCTCGCACAAAAGGGTCCGTAGGTCCTAGTCGGCTTCCCGGGCTCTAAAGCATATATCTGGAAGGGAACATCGCAATGGACCAATTAATCTTCGAATGGTCATGTGATTTCTCCACGACCTGAAATTGAAAACTAAAAAAAAAAAAGAATCAACAGTTTGGTGTAATCAACTCCATGGGGGATGTAAAGTTGATTTAAGTTTCGGTGGTTAAAGGAAATTTTGGAATTGTACAAGATGAAAAGGAACAGCTTTAGAAAAGGTCCGCTTGCCGCCATGTTTAACCACAGCTCTGACAACATGATTAAGTGTTGTCATCATAGAGATCTAATCGTACTATTAATTAGATCTTACAATATTATACTAATTACTATTATTTTAGGATCTAATAATATAAACAATTTAGATCCCAGTGGTTGTCGGTCATAAATTGAGCTGTGGTTAAACATGGCGTAAAGCGGACCTTTTCTAAAGCTGTACCGATGAAATGCTTATAGGGTAGGGTGGGGAAAAATGGGTCTAGTGGGGTAAAATAGCTCCAGGGATTTTAACAGTTTATATTTATGAAATTGAATGTTTTTGGCATGCTGATTGTCTCAATAAAAACCAGCATACCAAAAAAACATTAAATTTTATAAATATAAACTGCTAAAATCCCTAGACCTATTTTACCCCACTAGACCCATTTTTCTCCACCCGACTATTTAAAATTTATGCTCCGCTACAAGTTTTTTTTTGAAAAAAGAAATTTAAAGCAACTAAATAGGTTTAGGTCATTTTAGTTGTAACAATGCGACTAAATTTAAAAAAAAGCATCAAACATCTGATTTATGGCCTATTTTAATTCTAAAAAATTTATAAAAATTCTTATTATTAGTTCTAAAAAACCATCGGATCGAATTTTGCATTGCTTTGGATTGAATTTTACATTTAAAATCAAATTATATTTATTTGATTTAGCACATAGATTTGATCAAATGACCTAGTATAGACAGCAACTTAAGTTGACCCTACGACGTCACTAATAAACAAAGTAGTTCCAATCGCGGTGTCTGAATTTTGAGTGAAATAAAGAACGTTAGTTTAAAAATATGATTGTTTTGTTAAACCCATGCATATATAGTGCTTTTCAATCACGATTTGCGTACCGAAACTCCTCCTAGCAACACAATAGGCTGCGTGTTTACCGATTTCTCCTTCCGCATTTGTGACGTACTGGGTTCAAGAAACGTTGCAATCGAGTATAGTATACTAGCAGTTACGTAAACAAGACATATTTGGCATGATACTAAGGGAAAAATTAATATCGTCACCTTAATTTCCTCCATTCGGACAACTTCGGGAATCCCGATCCTAAGAAGCAATCGGATCGTTGCTCATTGGATTGGTTCGTAATCTCGGACATCATCGAGCTGGAATAATTAAAACCAATCAAATGAGCTTCTCCAACGATCTGATCGCCAAGAATCGGGATTCCCGAAGTTTGCCGAACGGAGATAGTACTAGTGTTAGATGTTAAGGTGACGATATGATAATAGACACTTAAAACTAAAAGGCAAAGCCATCATACTCAATTTGGAAAAAAAAAACCCAAACAAACAAGAAAATAAAGGATAGAACTCACCTTATGTCCAGAGACGCAACATCGAGAATTCCGTCTTTCAAAATGAGCATTTCTGTGGTCGCTGTTGCCACTAGTGTAGAAACTTCTTCGTCTTCTTATCTAAAACTTTATTTTGGCGAGTTCAAAAAAGCAACAAATAAGCTATCGTTGAAACCAACATAGGTTCGTTCGATTCCGGCATTTACTACATCAGCAAACCATTTGAAAAGCTAAAAAATCCCAAGTAACACAAACGCTCAATATTCGTCGAAGTTTGGTCATGTATGTCCAAATTTAGTTTATTTGCTTCTATGTTGCAGATACGTAAACTCGACATATTTAGTATGAGCTGTGCTACTCTACCATACAGGGTGATTCAGCTAAGGGGAGGTAGGGTACATCAAGACGAACAAGAATTGAGGTAGGTTACGGGGTCGCAAGTGAGGTCTAAGGGGTTAAAATCATGGGTGAAAATTAGCAAAAAACCTCGCATATCTGGGCAGAAAGAGATACAATTGTTCGATTCCGATATTTTTTACATTCAACCAATTCAAATTTTTCATGTAAAAACGAGATGCAAGTGTTTATTCTAATCAAAAACAGACCAATAATTGAATGAGGCATGCGTTGTAGGTAGATTAAAGTTACAATTGTCCCTTGGTCAGATTTTAGTTCTTTGCGCCATATAACTCCAACCAACCAAACAACCAACAAAACTCTAGTATTAAGATGTTTTTGTCGTGACACATTCTACTACAGTCTATCAACTTACAACGCATGCCTGTTTCATTTATTGGTCTGTTTTTGATTAGAATAAACACTTGTATCTCGTTTTTACATGAAAAATTTGAATTGGTTGAATGTAAAAAATATCGGAATCGAACAATTGTATCTCTTTCTGCCCAGATATGCGAGTTTTTTTGCGAATTTTCACCCTTGATTTTAACCCCTTAGACCCCACTTGCGACCCCCTAACCTTTACCGATTCTTGTTCGTCTTGATGTACCCTACCTCCCCTAGAAGTTATGAAACACTTATTTGAATCACCCTGTATATAGGGTACAGAGAAGCACTAAGCTTTTGAGCGGGGTCTGATAGAAATGCCGTAATCGAACCTTTTTAGTTACGCAATCGAAAGATTGGATAAAGCATGCTTTGTCCAATCTTAAGGGGTAAAGTGCCTATTTTCGATGAAGTCGATTTAGCCTCTGATCAATGATCTAGACCCCTCTCTCTCCCTTGTTGAAATTTAGTGAGATTTTTACTGGACCCCATCCCCCCAAATTCTCATGTGAGATTTTCTCTCTATCGCTTTTGAATAAATTAATTTCTTTGCCAAGAATGGCTCAACTCAATAGGGCAACTCAAATTTTGCCAAAAACAAAATCTATCATAAAATAAATGAAATTTAGTAACTTGTATTCATAAACCGACCGTAATCCAAAGGCAGATCTAATTTAATCGAATAATAATCCTTCAGTTGTGATTTTAAAATTCAAATTTATAGCTCATTTTTAGTGGAGTCTCACGCGTAGCCTGCAACAAGCATAAACATTACACAAATTTAAACAATAAAATATATTTTTATTAGAGAAACAAAAAAATGAGATGACCTCTGTAACTTCACAAACTTACACATAGTAAAAATAAACCTATGGACAACCATATCCAACAAATATGCGCAAATTATGTACATGTATGGGCTGAATTATTCGGGGGGGGGGTCATGGGGAGAAATGCTCCTTACACCATACCTTTTTAAAGCAGGGGTCGGCAAGTAATTTTACGTGGGGTCCAAATAATTCTGATTTTTTATTTTATTTTTTAAAGTTACCTTTTTTACTTTTAAATTCTTATGTTCAGATACTCATATTTTTTACATGTCAATCAAATCAAATTGTCATGAAAATCGAATTGCTTACAAAATATTTTGAAAAACATCAATAGTACGATGCCAGGAACTGAGTATGTCCCATCAAAGTCTGTCCCCCCCCCAGAACTCTCCGCCCATTCCATTCATTTGAATGAAATTTTGAGGCCATTCAAAAATTACGTCACGTGCTTGGCCGTTTCGCAAATTCCACAACGCGTTGTGGTCGGTTATTTTTTTTTTTGCTCAGTGAGCGATTTCGGTCATTTAGCCTAACGGTTTCTCAACGAAAATTCCATTACTTATACAGTTTTTTTCGATTTTCTCAAAACTTGGTTTTTGGACTTACTTCTTTTTTCAAACTAACGGTCCAATTTATGAGGCATAAAGCAGATACCAATTAACCAGAAATAAACAAGTTTTAAAAGTGTGACTTCACAAGGAGGCTCAGTGGAGTGTGGCAACTTGTGGGTTCCCTAAGAATTGTGTGACATAACTGTGAATGGCCCCTATGAACAATGTAAATGATACCAAGATAAACATACAAAATGTATATTGCACTTATATCTCTACACAGAAATGTACTCAAAGTAACAACATAAAACTTGCAACCTTTTTGGAGTTTCATCCCCCAAAAGTAGTTTTTTTTATTAAAAACATTCAAATCTACTCAAGAATAAATCTCCTTTCATACAGATATAAAAATATTTCCTCTGTAAAAGTGTAACCATGTAAAATTTAAAAGATTTTTTTTCTAAAAATTACACATGGGGTTTCAAAAGTCGGAACCCACGTCTCTCAGGTTCATGGAAGTAAGGTGTACCCCTAGGTAAATAACCATGCTGAATCCACTGAGACTGCTTTCAGCGCCCCTAGCGGCGAAATAAAAACAGTTAAAAATTAATTGACAAAAACTATAGGTGAGATAGAACAAAAACTTCAGTGAGAAAATTATTTGCAATATCTTGACAAATCCACAGGAAAAAGTTTCATGAAAATATCTTAATTATTAGAGGGTATATATTAGAATGTGAAAATAACACTTTTTCGAGCCTTAAAAAGAAAAATTTTGCATATTTGTCACTGTTAGGTAGTTTTTAGTTCTTTTTAGTTAAATAAAGACAAATTTTATCACAAAATCAATGAAACTTGAAAATATGTGAACTTTTTCTTTTTATGAGGCCTGAAAAAGTGCTATTTTCACACGCTAATATCTCCTCAAATATTTAAGATAATGCCATGAAACTTTTTTCTTTGCGTTTGTTTTGTCTTTGAGATAGTTTTCGCTCTATCTCCTTTAGTTTTTTTTTAAATTAATTTTTATAACTCTCTTATTTTGCCGCTAGGGGCGCTGTAAGTCATCTCGATGGATTCTCCAGGGTAACTTACTTAGTGGTAGACCTTACTTCCATGACCCTAGGAGACGTTTTTTAAAAGCCGCGATAGGGACTTTTGAAAACACCCTGTTATATCATCCTTGTTTTTCAAATAGATCAACAAAGGTTCTTCATTAATCGGATCAACTTTCTTAGAAGGATTTTCTCCAAGATAAAAAGGGGGAGGCGCGGCTACTCGAGTATTCAGTCAAAACAGCTCCTTCTTTTGACATTCTAAACATACACAAAATTCCTACAGAAGAATTCTGTCGGAACAAACACTCAGATGAGTGCGACCACTTTTGACGGTAATGTGGATTATCTATACCCTCACGATAAGAGTAAGAAGCACACTTGTCCCGAGAAAGTGCGTCTTCTGATTATCTCTTAAATCCGCTCTTTATCCTCATCAATGGACGCAGTTATACTAATTTTTGACCAGAACAAGCACTTGATATAGCCCAAGTCAAAACAGTTTGTTGAAGTGGAGGTTGGATAGAGAAAATTATTACGTTACAATTTATATAAGCTCCAAAATATTTTTGATGCTGGCAATAAGGTTACCCTACTATATGCATCAACTTGGGCAGGTTGTTTTTTTTTACCTTTGTCAAAAGGTTACAGATTGTCAATGATGACACAACCTTACAAATTTGAAATACCTTAAATGGTAGGTATTAGGAATACCTTATTAAAGAAGTTTCGTCGTAAGGGTAAAACGACTGGGATTAATTGCCAATAAGGCAACTAGGTGAAAAAAGGTGTTCTTGGCAAGGGGTGCAGAAAATGTTGCGGGGTCTAATATTTCCCCAGAACACTATTTCTTTTGTCCAAGGTTTCCCCAAAAACTACTTCCTTAAGTATAAAACAATAAGGATATCTTTAAGTATCATTTTGAAATTTTTCGAAGCACTCATGAAATTTTTAAAAGTAATTATACCTTCTTTTCCTTTATCAACACACAAAAAATATTTTTAAAAAATTGCATTATTATTGTAAAATACATTTTTTAGCTACTTAACTTCTGTGAGGCTTAAAAATTTCCAAATAATCCTTAAATTTTGATGGACTTTGAGAAGTTGGAGGCCTGGAATATTCGGAATGTAATAAATAATGTAGTAGTTAAAACTAATTTTTGACCAGCACAAGCACTTGATTAACATATACAGCCGAAGTCAAAACAGTTTGTTGAAGTGGAGGCTGGATAGAGAAAGTTATTACGACAATTTTTAAAATTCCCAAATTGCTAAAATTGCTCCAAAATGCTTTTGATGCTTGCAATAAGGGCACCTTACATTAGGGTGTCCCGAAAAATTTTTTTTCGGCTTTCGCTAATGCAAGACCCCTCAAAATTTGCGTAATTGATCGTAGATTACAAAAATATTTTTAAAAACAAAATTAAACTATATCTTCAGGGCTCTACCCATCGTTAAAGTTTTAAAAATTGTCATTTTTATGGAGATCATTCGCTCTATTCGTAATTAAGGCTCCTAATCTTTCAACCTCCCTCAAGTTTCAACTTGTTTTGAGTACTTATCTTACGAGTGTTTTCTTCGAAGCAAAAGTAATTTTTAAGCTTTAAAAGTACAGATGTGATTTTTAAAAAAAATGAGTTCAAGGCGTAGTGACACTACTCGCGCTATATTGGGACCATACAAACAACTTGACGATCGACAGCTACCAACTATAAGGGACGTCATTAAATGTATTTTATATATCAAGACCGACCTGAAATTGACATTTTTCTTACATTATAAGTCTTTCCTAAGTGAAAATTCTTCGATTCGTTAGTAACTTGCCGGTTTTATGGGGCTATTCGATGGTTCAAGCTGTTCGCTCTTGCGCATAGCTATCCGCCCTTGAAACATCGAATACCCCATAGAACCGGCCAGTTACTGACGAATCGAAGAATTTCCACTTAGAAAAGACATATAATGTAAGAAAAATGTCATTTTTAAACTTTTCAAAGCATGAAAATAATTTCCTAAACGCGCTTGCGCTAGAGAGTCTTCCGAAACCTTGCGCGAGTGCTTTAGGGACGCTAACACCTCAACCACTTTTAGTAAAAATCATTGCTGCATATTGTCATCAAATTTGGGTCCTTGGGGAAAGGTTAGGACCCTTCAAAAGTGAAATGCGTAAAAATTAAGAGGAAAAAATATCGTATCAAATCCTCTATAATTTTTAGCTATTTTTTGCATTTTTAAGGGGGCAATAACCCATTAAACCTATCTATTTGTTACAAAATTTCATATTTTAGGAATTTCATCCTTCCTTGTCTCTTTGGGAGTAATTTAAAGACATGAGTAAAGTTTTTTGACCCTGAAAATCGAATTCAAAGTCATTAAGTCATCAAAAAGCGCAAAAATGGGGGAGGGGGCCGTTCCCCGAAAATCCCGAGCCAATTGAGAATTTTGATGGTGATTTTCGTGTTTAGTGACCTAAAATCTATAAGAAATGACTATTTTCATCAAGGAAAAAAAATTTAAGGTACAATTTGTTGAACAGTGTTACAGCTCCGCCGGTATTTCTAATGAGGTCCTTCAAATCATGGCAAAAGGTAAGAGCTTGGATATTGTTGACTTTCCTTGCCACACACAATCGCTGGAAAGATGTATTAAACTGGTAACAGAAGCTTCACAAAGAGCAACTGACGTAAATTCTAGAGATGGCTTTATGAGAACCAGGTTACAATCTCGAGCAGAAATGCCAAATTTTTGACTTCAGAATGAATTTAGTTTTGTCATTAAATATAAGATCAATTTTATGTATTATGTTTTTCAGTCATGTTTCGTTTATCTCTGTAATAAAATTCCCTTTAAACTTGAATTTTATAATATTTTAGGCATACGGTAATAGGTCTGTAGAAACGAAACTTCAAGACGAGGTAGAGCCCTCAAGATGACCCGCAATTCTATTTTTTTTTACCATTTTCATAATCTGTGTAAAATTACGCAACTTTTGATACCTCTTGCGATAGTGTAGCTCGAAAAAAACTTTTTTCCATATATGAACGGGACACCCTACCTTACATGCATCAACTTTCGCAGGTTGTTTTTTTTAACCTTTGTCAAAAGGTTACAGACTCAACCTACAGATTGTCAATGACAGCCTTACAAATTTAAAAAATATTAAATGACATGTAAGGCATTAGGAATACCTTAAACGGGTTTCGTTATAAAGTTAAAACAACTGGGGATTAATTGCTAATAAGGCAACAGGTGAAAAAAGGTGTTCTTGGTTCTTGGAAACGTCTATTCTAAAACAAGGGGAGTATAACCAGCGTTAGAAATTTGGGGGAATTGCTTTGCCAATCTTACTGGTCCTCAACAAAAATCACTGGTCCGACAAATTAAAAAGAACCTGTTTAAATATTATTATAAAGTAACTATTGCACTGAATCGTGACTCACCCAGCCAAAACATTCTGCAAAATTGCTTCAAAAAAAGTGAAGGGAATTGAAACACTTTGTCTGCAGTTTCTTCAGAAAATCTACAGTTTCTTTTCAAGACTGCTGAAATGACTTTAGAATGGTTGTGAAATGTAGAAAAACAGGAGACTTTGATGCTGAAAGGCTTCATAAAAGTCCAATTTCTACATAATAACTGCAGACTTCTTTAAGAAAACTGCACTTAGACGATTTTTGAAGTAATTTTGCAGATTTTTTTTTGCTGGGCAGCTTTCTTCTTCAACTCGTAGCGAAAAAAAAAAGCTGCTAGAACTAAAGGGGGGATATTTTTTTCACCACACACAAAATGGTCCGGCGGACCAGTGATTTTCTGGTTCCACTGGTCCGAGCCGTTTTTAGCTGTCCCGGACCAGCAATCCACCGCAATTTCGAACGCTGGGAGTAACACACGATCATTTGACAGCTCAGTCAGCAGAGTCTGCAGGTTCGCGAATGTACTAATAAATAAATCGTTCCACAATGTTCTTCTGGAGCTGTGTATCTAGAGTGCGGTGGTGGGCTCGCTGTCCGGCCGCCCGCTGTCACCGTCAGAGACCCGGATGTCCGGCGTTCTCCGGGGGTCCAGACAGGGGATGAAAGCGGTGCACACGCCGGACAGTACCAGCAGCGCTCCGGCCACGTAGAAAGGGATGTCGTAGCTGCCCGTCCAGTCGTACATAGAACCTTAAAGAAACACGCGGGTTTTAGCCAGAAAAGGTAGAGATGGGCAAAAAACGAGTAGCAGTTAAAAAAAATAGCTGCAACAGGAAAAACAATTGATGTAGCTCAGTGGCAGCTCGTGAGTAGTTCAAATGGGGGTTCACAATTAAATTTTAAAAATACAATTAAATTAAGTAAAAATATCACATTTAAAACAGAAGAGGGGGTGGAAGCTCATCCTCAATTAGGAACAATTTGGAATAGATTTTTATTAGTTTTTCATTTATGTTATTATTGACTTATTTCGACTTTTTTCATTTTTATTTGGGGATCACGTGCTCACGTGCTCCTATGGACGAGCCGCCACTGATGTAGCTGCTTAAAATTAGCAGCATTTGTATAGGCTCTCGAAAAACCGCATCTAGTATACTGCTACGCGCTGACCAATGAGAATCGTCTAAATTTAGCAGTAGTAGATAACGAAGGAAAACGGGATCATGTCCAGTAGCAGCTACTAAAAAGTACCGACTATTTCTGACCGACCGAACCTGAGGGAAGAAGCGGGTTTCGGAAGGTCCAAGGGGTTGAGCCCCTCTACAGGGTGTTTCAAATAAATGTTTCAGAACATCTAGGGGGGGTAGGGTATACATCAAGACGATCAAGAATTGGTAGAGGTTAGGGGGTCGCAAGTGGGGTTTAAAGGGGGAAAATCATGGGGGGAAAAAACCCTCACATATCTGGGCATATCCTAGATGTTTTTCAGTATCTGGGACGTCCAATACTGGAAAAATTACGGCTGGGACAAACATCTGTCCCAAATACTGAAAAACAATTCCTTCAGAATCAATTTGCGTCTTTACTGAAAAAATCGGACATTTGTTCTATTAGTTATCGAATTTACAAGCTCGAACTTATGTCCCGCCAACCCACAGTGAATTTCGCTTTCCCCTCCTGTGATTATCACCTGCCCACCCATTGTTTAATGTTAATGCTGGGGGGAGAACGGAGCGAAATAAGCGCGAGGAGAAAGGCGAAATTTTTTCTTTACGGTAAAAAAAGTGCAGCTCTTTTTTCTGCTCGTAATATATGCAGCTGGCTGGAGGAAATTTCTTGACCTTCAGCATGGACTTTCTCCAACGCTGCTGCTGTCGTAATCCAAGACTGTCAAACAGAATGTGACAAATCGATCACGTGACAGCCTCCAGATGATCCCAACTGGCAGCAGAGAAATCCATGAGAGAAATAGGCGTACAAAAAAAAAAGACTAAGGAAGCGATTTTCCCCTGTAGATTACAGCATGATTCTCCTTGTCAAATTCGGCCATTACAAACTATAGTTAGAGTTATTATATTTGAATGTGTTTTAATTCAAATTTTATCTTTGTGACAATTATGAGTATTTATAATAAGAAAAACATGCATTTAAAGGAAATTTCTTCTTTTCTTAAGGAATTTTTATTTTTTTTTCCACAGGAAAGGAGTAAGTGGGGTAATTTGGAACATCTTTAGTCTTTAATGTCTCAAATTCGGCAAAAAGAGTCTTTTTGCGACCTTAGTAGTCTTTTAAAAGACTAACAAGGTCGCAAATTTACTAAAAGTTGCCATAACCATTACAATGTGAAGTCGTTTATCTCTGAACTAAGTCTAAAAATTGCAATGAAAGAAAAGACACAGTTTCGTAAAAACTTCCAAAAGTAATTTCTTTACACAAAACAGATTAAGTAATGAAAAAAAATATTACCTATTACATTATAAGGAAATTTACTACTTGTGTGCAAAGAGTTTTACAAAATAAAGAACCATAATTTTGCTACCAAACATATTTTATTTTGAGAACTGCTTAGAAATGATCCTACTCCACAGCACTGAGTCGGAACACAACTCTTATAGTATCAAAATCACCCATTACAGTTTATAAGGTGGCTAAGAATAGCTACTAGTTCCTTTGAGTCCCAGCTCCTTTTTCGGATCGTAGAGTCAAAATCACGCAGTCATTATTGGATTAAAGGGCTGAGGTTTGGCTCAACCATCCCCCGGCAAGGAAGGTGGCTAAAGAGGCTTTGTACAGGTAAATCAAATCACAAGATTCTGAGGCTCATTCGCCACTGTTTCAATCAATTTGACCCTCCAAAATGAACAACAAAAGTGTTCCAGTCCTTGGTGTGGTAGAAAGTAGACACAGTATGAAACCTCTATGTATGAAACGGAACATTTGTTCTGAACACGGCTCAGCCAGCCTTTTGAAGAGGAACTTGGTTCAGTTAGATCTAGCAAGTAAATTATTGTGGCTTAGTCTGCAGTTTTGTTAACATTGTTATTACTAATTATGTTTAGCATTGCATGAGTCTATTGACATTTGCGCAGAGGCAATCAGTCAATTAATCTCAAGGCCATTCTTTCGAGTTTACACAATAGTTCACAATTCTCCGATCTTTGAACCATAAGTCGCTTTGGTAAGATGACATAGTTTGGTTAGAGGCAAAGTTGACGAAAAAATTCCACAATTAAGTTTTATGAAGTGCAACAAGCTGGGTACTGTGAGGATTATTGTGAAGCGATCCAAAAGCAATTTACGGAGGTTGGTAAGGTGATAACGAGTAGGGTGCGGTAGCTCCCACTTACTATAAAATTTGTAAAAAATGAGATCCATGCAGGTTTTGTCTCTTATTGCTTTTTAAATAGGAGCTCAAAAGATTTCTGTCGAAAAGTTGTTCCAATAAAAAGTACTATTGATAGATAATTCTTTGGAAACTCCGAAAATGTCCGAAAATTGGATCTTGTATATAAAATTTTCCCAAGCTTTTGTTGTTTTAGAAATATGGAGGACAAATTTGGCCCCATCCTTCGTATATTGTGCAGGCCTGATCTAGACAGCCTTGCTACATCTGGCTCAGTTACAAGATGGTCACCCATAAGGTGCACTGTGCACACCACCTGTTTAAACATAGACCGCTACAGCAGAGTTTCTTTTACAACCCCCCTACCTTCCACACTAAGGCGCGGTCCGGAACCTCAGTGATTAGGTTGTTTTGCGACTTACTCCCTGACTCGAACCCACGACACTTTAAAGATGGATCCAAACAAAAAATCCATGTTACACATTAAAAAACCCTTTTAAATACCTGAAATTTAGAAGCCGCACGATATACACTCATATAATAATAACATAAAAAAATCAATTCGAAAGCCTAAAAATATAAAAAAATTAAGAATAAAAATTAAAATTTAGAATAAAGTGTCGTGAATTGGAAAGGGAGTAGTCGACTTAAGCGGCACCGCAGCGCCCTCTTTAGCTCTTTTACAAATCACCGAGTTGGCACAAGCTGTACTCAGCTGCTCTGTAGGCCGGCACCAACTTCTGGAACTCCTTGTAGGCCCTCCGTGCGCTCTTCTGCCAGTCGCGTCTGAGCAATTGCTCCCGAAGTCTTGGCTCCTTTCGATCAGTTTTCTTTTCCTTGAGGAACAGACCCATGGACAGACTCAACAAGTCCTCTTCCAGCCCGACGTACTTGCGCTTGGTTGAAGAGGCGCGGACTTGGTTGATCTGGTCCATCTCCCGGTGGCGCTCGGACATTGACCTGGTCCATTCGTTCCTCAGGGCCAACTTGTGCAAAAGGCCACCGTCCTCCTTGGGCAACTTGGGCCTTTCCGAGGGAGTCTCCGAGTCTTCTGAAGTTGGATTCTGAGCGTCTCCCAGGTCCTTAATAGGGTCTTCCGAGGATCCTGCTGGTTCGCCCGAACCTTCTTCAGGGGATCTGTCTTCAGAGGGACCAACCACTTCGAAATCTGCCGAAATCGGGGGTTGCTCATTGGCCAATGCCGGATCAGTCGACTCTGGTACCTCAGCCAATCCTGTGTCAGTCATCTCAGGTTCCTCAGCCAATCCTGTTGCCTCCTGCTGCTCAGGCTCTAGTGAGTCAGCTATCTGAGGTTGATCCAAGGGGACTGTCTTCACTTCAGGGGTACATTCCATCCCTCCTGAAAGTGGGTCCACACCAGGCTTATCGTCTCCTTTAGTGCCCTTGCAACAGCAACAGCGGAGCCAGCGGAAAACCTTGGATAATCTTGATCCAGTAGTCGACTTTGGTTTTGGAGAGGCAGGACCAAGACTTCCAGTCTCCTGAGATCTTCCACAGCAGAAGAGGCATGAGATCACTTTGGAGAATCTCGATCTCTTGATTGGCTCGCCATCAGACCTCATCGTCTGTACGGTTCGTACAGTGCTTCCGTCAGACATATTTCCAATAATATTTTATTATTATTAGAAAAAGAAACTTTTTCAACTTTAAATTATTAACTTTTATTGGAGCTCAGTAATGCGCGTATTACTAATAGTCATAAAAGTTACGGAATGAATTCGTTTTCTTTAATTGTTGTAGATATTTTAAGAAAAGTTTCTATTGTTGAGATTGTTCATTGTTGTAATAGAGAATGACAACAATGGGAAAACTTCAAAGCCATGGTAACGACCCGCCAATTTTATTTGCACGGACTATAAGACAAGACACAGGACTCAATATACAAAGTATTTCAGCAAGTTTACATAAAAATACCCAAAGAACTATTATACCTTTACAACTTATGATTTCCTAAAATATATTTCAGAAACATTTATGGCATTAATAAAAATAAAATAAAATATAAATAATAAAAAATGCGATAGTAAGATTGTTAATCTTGTCGCATTTTGTAGACAACTTTTCAAGAACAAAACCTTTAAGCAGTTAAAATATGAAAATTGCAAATAGAAATTTATCCCCATCCTCAACCGTTTTCCAACAGTAATTAAATTTTCAATGCTTTTGGCAATTTTGCATACCTTTTCTGACAAGGAAACGTTCTCAGGCTAAATTCACAAAATCAGACGACAATTTTACAAGCATAAGTAGATGACTCACAAAGCACTTACTGTTAAAAAACTAGCTGCGGAATTTCATTAGGAGAGGAGTAAATTAATACTGAAAATTGCGTTCTGAGTGGCCGAATCCATTCAGTTAGCACCACTTGGCGTGCATTTGATTAACCTTTTTTGCACCATTAAGCACTACACTTAACCATTATGATTTTTAACACATTCATTAACCATTAAGCACTAGTACTTATATGTTTTTTTAATTAATACGTCGAGGAATGGGTCGCATTTCCGTTTGTGCAGCCCATCAATAAAAACAAGCCTTAGAAATGTAGTTGTCAAGAGGTATAAGAAGAATACTTAAATGTAGTGATCCTAAACTTGACGTATAAATGTCCTTGTTATGGTACAGACAGTAAAATATTCCCTTAAAATTTACGGTTTTAAACTGGCAGCTGCGTTGGCTGTGCAAAACCATAAATATTACAAAATCCGAAAAAACAACGGCGTTTCACCATTTTAATCGGTGTTTTTTATGTTTTACAAGGTAAAACTAGGTTGTTCTTTCGAATTTACTTTGTAATTTTTACGGTTTTAAACCGTAAATTTTAAGGGATTGTTTTTACAGTGTAAGAAATAATGTTGAGTCAAAACCCCTCCCGAAACCAAAAGAGAAGTCAGCTCACCTGCTAGCGGGGGTCCGAGGATGGAGGAGGCCCCTCGGAACAGGCTGAGAAGGCCGAACGAGTTGGTCAGTCGGTCCAGTCCTACCATCTCGACCAGAATGATGGAAGTCAGAGAGATGTACGCGGCTATAAACGGAAGAATTCAAAACAAGATAAGAAGCAAGCTTAGGAATTATATTTTTAAGTATACTACTAGCAGTGTTATTCCTAGGATGATTTTTTTTTTTTTTGGAAGAGTAAAGGTACTCCTTGCCTCTTTTAGCAGGAGTGAAATTGAATTATGAGGAGTGAAATACAGAAATAGCATAAACTACACATACAGAGCGAAAAAAATCTTGTGCAATTAATGAATTAGATTAACAACGTTTTTATTTGCACAATTAAAATCAAACAGAATACAATTGTTTCAGGGGTCTTTATATTAATAAATTTTCAGATTTTCTCATCAATGATTTAAGTAGTATTCCTTATTTTTCACCCATTTGGATACCATGATTGATTTTGTGAAATTTATCCATTAGGTCTTGAACTTTCACTTCAACTGTAACCTTTTTTGCCTTCCTTTCATTTATACCGATTCGATGTTGTAAATTGTTCTTTTTAGCACTGACGAAGGGGGTCCTGTTGACCCCCGAAACAATTGTATGCTGTATGATTTTAATTGTGCAAATAAAAACGTTGTTACTCTAAATTACATGTACAGTACAGAGACACGAAAACCGCAATCAAACTCCCTAAGCATCAGAACAATAAATGAAAATATTTGGTACAGCTTTTAGAAAAGGTCCGCTTTCCGCCATGTTTAACCACAGCTCAATTTATGACCAACAACCATTGAGATCTAATAGTTAATATTTATTATTAGATCCTAAAATAATTACAAATATATAGTATAATATTGTTAGAGATCTAATAGTACGATTAGATCTCTATACTGACAACACAATCATGTTGTTGTCGGAGCTGTGGTTAAACATGGCGGCAAGCAGACCTTTTCTAAAGCTTTTCCAAGAAATTACTATGGCACTATGAAAACACAATTAAAAAGTATGATAATTATTAGGGTGCAATGGCTGAACCGAAAAAGGGGTTCACAAATAGAGACAGAACAGTGATTTAGCCTCTTACCTCCTGTTTTGGGTATACTCCGACAACGAAAATTCACTCAAAGACGAAGATCTATGACTTCCACTTACTTCTCAGTTAATTACGTTTATTATATAGGCTAACTAATGATATTTACATTTATATACAGTTCATTTCATTGTGAACACTCCTTGAAACTCCTCAGAAGGGCAACGAATGCAAGCAACAGGGCCAGAATAAATTCGGACAGTCCAGTGCCTCCAAAAACTAAACGGGAGACGCCGTTTACCCATTTTTAAAAAGGACAATAATAATTGGCGGTGGAATGAGGGAAGACATAACCCCCGTTCCAACTTCCACGAAGGGTCCTGGCAATTAGCCAGAAGTCGGGCGCAAGTGACTCCGATGAGATATCAGTGGGTGTTTTGAGTAGAAAAATATGATATTGTTGAGTAGGTAACTACTAGTTAACTAGTCTATTTAATTTCATAACCTATTTTTTGCCCAAATTCTAATACATCTTTCTTATCTATATCACAAAAAACGTTTATACTTCGCGCAAAAATGGTCTTTATTTCTGGTTATGGTGTTTGAGTACTCTACCTTTGATAAAATTTTAAATATCGTTCTAAATTTTAAATATTTTTTTTTGAAGTATTTGAAATTAGTTTTAAGTAGTAGTTAATTAAAAAAGTAGTTAAACTAATTGTTGAACTACTTTAAACTAAAAGTAGTTAAACTACTACTTGATCAGTAGTTAACTACTAGTTGCAACTAGTTCTAGTTAACTAGTATGTGCCGAACACTAACAATGACTGGTCGTGACGTCACCTGAAAACACACTATATATCTGACTACTAGATACATAATTGAACAAATGCAAACATAAGTTCATGATTACATTTTTAAAAAGTTAACAGCATGAAGTTAACAAAAAAAAACTAAAAACAATAAGTGTACTACTCACAGACGAAGAGGCTGAAGACTGTGCATGCGGCCACGATGGCCGCGTAGGAGTGGCAGAAAGGGGTGATGGCCACCGCTCCCCCGCTCACCCACAAGCACAGGTTGTTGACGGAGAGAGCTCGCACGGACGTCTTGTCCACGACCACACCGAACACCAGACGACCCACCAGGTTGGTGATGCCTGGAAGAAAAAGAACGAGACTTTACAGAGAGACTAAAAGTATTCTTTCAAAGAAACGTTGTTGTTGTTTCCAGTGGCGAATCCAGTAGGGGGGGGGCTGTGGGGCTGCAGCCCCCCCCCAGAACCAAGACATCCTAGTTTTGGTATAGTTAAAAATTGCAATATCTTTCATTTTTTTTAAAAAAATTTTGGTAGTAAATATGATTTAGGGAGCCCCTGACTTACTTTTCTGTGATATTTTTTAGCAGAATCATTATTCTTCAGGGTCTATAACCCTAGTCATTAGAAGATTTTTTCGTCGGTTTTATGTTTTTGAAGGCGCTGATTACGAATATCAAATTTGCTCCCATTTGGGAGGTCGTCTTCATATTCAAAAATCGCAAAATTTTTCGATTTTTTACTTATATTTCAGAAACTACAAGTTTCTCGATCATAATCTCAATTACAAAGTTGAAGTAAACAAAATTTCACTACTTAAATTTGATTTGCTGAAGAGTGGTTCAACCACTAGAGTGCTTCTAGCCTCTACAAAATGAAAAATATTCACGTTATCAACACAAATTTTTTATATAATGTGAAAGAGAATTTAATTGTCTAATCATAATGTACCCTACATTATTTCATAATGAATTTAAAAATTGATTAAATTTCCTAATTTTTTATTATGGTGTTGATATAAATATTAATGAAGTGCTGGATAAATTAAGCCAAAAGAGCCGAGACTTACAAATATTATTGTAATGATTTCAAATTTATGATTTAAATAATGATGATGTAAGTAAAAATTTAAAAAAAATTATTTTCAGTTAAAAAATTTGTACTTTATTTATTTTTGATAGGTCTTTAAGATCACAGTTTTTTTGTAGTACATTTTAGTACCATATAAAAAGTCTTATATAATAGGAGCTAAGCCATTTGAAACTCAGCCCCTCTCAGACAAAAATCCTGGATTCGCCACTGGTTGTTTCTAATGCCACTTGGAATATCCAAGCTCAATCCCCATAGAAGTACAGGAATCAGTGGCGGCTCGTGGGTCGTTCAAATGGGGGGTGCACCAGTGGCGTAACTAGAGTTGACTCATGGGGGGTGTTACTCCGACCAGTCAACCCCTCCAAAATATTATTCCCAAGGGAAAACTTCATCTAAGAGGCTTAATTTTCAAGGGAAAAATACAGTATAGCACTATAACAGACGTAAAAATGTTAGAGGGGGGTCTGGGGTTTCTCCCCCAGAAATTTAAAAAAAAAATTGTCTCTCAATGTAGTGTTTAAACTCATTTTGAGGCCCTTTGGGTTAGTTCCTAAAAGAACAGTTCCTTGTGAACCGCCTCCCTTGTAAAGGGAATTTTTTTTCCCAGTTTTTCATGTTTTAGAAACCGTCGTATTGGGGTTACAACCCCAATAACCCCCCCTAGTTACGCCTATGGGGGTGCACAATTATGTTTCGAAAATTCAATTTAGTAAAAAAATCAGAATTAGAACAGAAGAGGGGGTGGAAGCTCATCCTGAATAAGGAACAAGTTGGAATAGATTTTTATTAGCTTTTAATTTATGTTATTATTGACTTATGTCATTTTTATTGGGGGTTCACGTGTTCATATGTGCTCCTATGGACTAGCCGCCACTGACAGGAATTAAGTAAGGCAAAGGGGGTGTGGCTCCTGTGAAAAAGTGAGGCCCATAAATGTAAAACACTGTAAAAAAAAATCCCGTAAAAGTTGCGGTTTAAAACTGGCAGCTGGGTTGGTTGTGGAAAACCGTAAAAACTACGAAGTAAGTCCGTAAAAACGACGGCGTTTTACCTTGCAAAACAAAAAAAAAACATGGATTAAAATGGTAAAACGCCGTTGTTTTTACGGATTTACTTCGTAATTTTAACGATTTTCCACAACCAACCCAGCTGCCAGTTTTAAACCGCTCTCCATTTGAGAGTATCTTCAGGTTAAAGGGACTTTCCTAAGCACCCTGTATAGTTTCAGTCTTACACACTTTTTGGTTTTCTGCCGATTTGGGGGGGGGCCTAAAATTATGGGCATATCAGGGTCCGTGTAAGTGATAGGGACATCAAATTTTGTGACGGAATCGATTCCGGAATCAACAGCTTGGAATCGATCTTATGTTAGAATCGAAGCGAAGGCACGGAATCGAATACAAGAATTGAACCTCAGGAATCTATTCCGGGATCGAATCGAAAGAATCGTGACATCCCTATACTTGGTTGCAACGTTTCTTGAACCCATGTAAGTCACAAATGCGGAAGGAGAAATCGGTAAACACGAAGCCTGTTGGGTTGATAGGAGGAGTTTTGGTACGCAAATCGTGATTGAAAAACACTATATATGGATGGGTTTAACAAAATAATCCTATTTTTTAAATCGATGTTCTTCATTTCACTCAATGAAATTCAGACATCGCGATGGGAACTACTTTGTTTATTAGTGACGTCTCAACTTAAGTTGCTGTCTAGTATTAGTAAGAGAGTGAATGCTCACCTATGATGGAGAGTAGTAGGGCGGCGGCCTCCCTGGGAACCCCCTTCTCGACCGAGCTGTCGGTGATGTAGACGAAAGGGACGTAGAAGCCCATCATGCCCAGCACGTTGGCGCAGCACGCGACCAGGAAGGCCGGCCGGCGCAGAAGGGAGAAGTCCAGCGCCTCGCGAAGGGTGTCCGTCATGCTGCGGGGGAGGCGGCAGGGGCAGCCTCCTCCTCGCGATCTCCTCTGCCCTCCACTGCGAGGCTCGTCCTGAGGATCAAAGGCATATGCGTAAGGGTATACCCAAATAGCACAAAAGTATTGGCCAACATTAAAAACGCCGTGGCATACCAGATATCGTACTGTGGTATTGGCAAGTTTACAAGTTCAGTTTTTAGCTATCCATTGTTGAGAATTGTAACCATGATGAGTCTCCGCCTAGCCGCTATTTTGAGAACGGCGCTGCAATCGCCATTAGTTTTTTTTCATAATTTGTATTACGAGGTGTGAGGAGGCAGGAGGATGCTCCTGCGTCAATAAATTCTTTTTGTGTTAATACAGTCCACTTTTTATTTAAGGAGTATTTGAAGGAGAGTAATTTCACTATAACTTTAATGAGCTATCGATGGGCCAAAACATCCATAGTGGTTGAAAAGAGACAAGTGCCTAGAAGGAAACTTTTAACAATCCGCATATTGCGCCTGCGTCAAAATTAACCCAATAAGGGAAATGTTATAATAAGTTTTAAAGGTACTGAATCTCCACTGGAGCAGTGGTAGGATGCTTGCTTAGCATGCGACAGTTCCTTGGTTCTATCAAGCAAGAGAGAAATTTCAACCAACCAATCAGAGCAGGCTCTCTTAAAAGATCTTTCTAGTTACACCTCTTGTTTAAAACTGGTTCTAAATTAAAAAATCGGAATATACACTGTAAAAAAAAACAGTCGAATTTACAGAAAAAAACTGTCAGCCAGGACGCCAGTTTTTTCCCGTTTATTTCACAGATATCTTCTGTGATATTTTACAGACTTTCCATTTTTTTAATTGTTATTTTTTTATAAAATGGAAAGTCTGTAAAATATCACAGAAGATATCTGTGAAATAAACGGGAAAAAACTGGCGTCCTGGCTGACAGTTTTTTTCTGTAAATTCGACTGTTTTTTTTTACAGTGTAGTGGACTTTTAGACTCGAACACTTGACCTTACTTACCTTGTATGCTTGGACTCTTAAATAAGAAGTGTAACTATAAGCACATAACTGCCCATTGCCCAAAGTAGTGTTTCCCAACGTGGGGCAATTTGAAAATTTTCAACCAAATTTCATCCAGGTGGGGCAATTTCATTATTTTTATGATAACTCAAGGATTTTAGGGTATAGGTCTCAGCTACACTACAAGAACCTCAGCCCAAAGCAATAAAAAAAACGATGAAGATGGTTATCTAGTCAGGGGAACCCTCGCAGCCTTCCCAATACAAGAGAGGGGGTTGAGAACGTTAATTATCCTCCTGGACAGTCAAATCTCAACCCCCTCTCTTGTATTGGGTAGGCTGCGAGGGTTCCCCTGTCTAGATAACCATCTTCATCGTTTTTTTTATTGCTTTGGGCTGAGGTTCTTGTAGTGTGGCTGAGACCATAGTGTCACAACGGATTCATAACGGTATCTCTTCAGGCTAACGCCAGTTTCTCGGTATCGGACAAAGGAGTCACTGTCGGTCTGTTTGTCGGGCTGTTAATTAACAGACCAACAAATGATTCGCTCTCCTCCCGGTGTCCATGGGGTTGTTTCTTCTTTGTCCGATTCCGAGAAACGACAGATGCTCTGTATGGATACGGACCTGAATCCGTACAGATTACACTACCCTAAGAGAAAACTTTTCACATAAATACACTCTAGCAATAGCAACTCACGTCCTCGTCGTCGGAAGGCTGCGGAATGGTGGTGACGCTCTCAATATAACACCTGATGTCCGCCTTGGACTGTCTGTACTGGGGGAGGTGGGCGATGGATCCGCTGTAGAAGATGTCCTTGCGGTAGAGGGGGCGAGCGAGGTCTTTTCGGTTGGAGGGGCGGCGGCTTTGCTTCCGCCTCCCTGCCACGGACATGGACTCGCCCCTGGGCCCCGTTCGAACGTTGTTGTTGAGCAAGGGCATGGCGGGCATGGTGAAGCGACGCTGGTGAAGGTCCTAAAAGAGACGAATACGTTGGCTCAGCAATGTAAAGCTTTTGGAGTTGGCTCCTTAGCACTTAACAGGTGTTAGTAAAGGGCAAACTCCAATATAAAGCTTTCGGAGTATGCTCTTTAGCACTTTAAGACGTTTAAGTTAAGAAGTACTAACGGGTAAACTCCAATTCCAATATACAGCTTTTGGAATTGCCTCTTTAGCACACTTGAAGGCGTAACTCCAATGTAAAGGTTTTGGAGAAGGCTCGTTAGCACTTGATGACGTTTAAGTAGTAACCATGGGCGGATTTAAGGGGGTGCAGGGGGGTGCGTTGCACCCCCAACTTTTTGAGAAAATTCAATTTTTATAGGGAAAATCATGTTTTCAAAGCCATCAGGGAATGTTTGCACCCCCAAGTTTTCCACTACGCACCCCCAGGGTTCACCACCTAAATCCGCCCATGGTAGTAACGGGTAACATTGTAAAGCTATTGGAGTATGCTCTTCAGCAATTAAAGATGATTAAGTAATAAAGGGCAAATTCCAATGTAAAGCTTTTGGAATTGGCTCTTTAGCACATTTGAAGACGTAACTCCAAAGTAAAGGTTTTGGAGTATGCTCTTCAGCAATTAAAGACGTTTAAGTAATAAAGGGCAAACTCCAATGTAAAGCTTTTGGAATTTGCTATTTAGCACCTGAAGACGTTTAAGTATAAGTAACGACCAAACTCCAATGTAAAGCTTTTGGAGTTTTCTGGTTACTCATGCCTTAACGTTTTCAAATGCTTACGAGCAAACTCTGAAAGCTTTACAAAAAAAAAACAAAAACAAGGGGGGATACTTCGAGGGAGTACCTAGGTCGTTAGACCTTCAAACACAAAAATTTTACAGGCTTAAGAAGGTAGCTCAAAACACCTACTGATGGTTTTTAAGAATTTTTTACAGCTTTTTTTCTGTAATTCGGCAGGTAATATTTTCACAGTAAGTATTTTGGGTCATCTACTTCTTCCTTCATCTTTTTAGTATGGAATTGCTTATTGTTATCAATCGGATATTATCATTCTGATCTTAGACAAATATGATCACATTAAGCAGATTCGACTGTACCAAGAATACAAAACCGTTATCAACCCCTTGAGCTTCATGGTCCCTCTTTGAAGACGCCCTATAGGGGCTCATAAAGAAGTTCTTGATCGAAATTAATACTCTCAGCTATGATCTCTATGTTAAAAGCCAGGAGGCTCAAACTGATCTATTATTCATGAAAGTTTGATATCATAATGAAAACATTGTCAACATACAGCAAAACCTTTATTAGCCACGAATCATGCATTCTTCCTTGCTTTTAAAGCGACAGAGTAAAAAGTTACAAAAATCACCTTACGCGATCTTTTTTTTTCAAACCACCATTTTGAATAGAAATAATACCACCAAAACTACCAAAATCACACTCACTCTATATTCATAAACATACCTAAATCAAAATCCCCTTTATTCGAAATCTCCACCTATAATACCAGTTTTTCAAAATTAAATTTCAAACACGAAACTTTCAAAAAAAAAAAACCCAACAAAATCAGAATATAAGCTATGATTTCTATTAGGTGGTTTGGTTACCTTGATGGCGCTGATGGCAGAGGGAGTAGGCTTGCGGCTGACGTTGTGCGAGGAGACGTTGGGGGTGACGGAAACCACCATGTCCACGGAGTTGCGCAGGTGCTCCTCTCCACCAGGGGGCAGCAGGGAGTTCTGGCGGGACACCTGGGAGAAGGAGAACATTACATGATAATGGAACAGTCTTTGATGGGCTTCATGCTGAGGAAAGTATATAACAGCTAAAAAATACGCTGGATTAAATTAAAAAGTTTTGTGTAGGTCCTCTGATGCTGTCAAATAATCTATTTTGCCTGCTTTTAGTTAATGTTTTGCTTGTTAGGAATATTTACGGTCGTATTCACCGGTACTTAGACTGTTGGTTTACCAGGATTCAAACCTGATTGGCACAGAACTAGTTTTCTTTCTTTAACTATCCAATCAGAAGTTTGACTGCCGTTTAACCACCGGTGAATACGGCCGTAAGTTGAAATATTTGGCCATTCCAGTGACCAGTTCTTTTTTTTTTTTACAGCCTTTATATCTGAAACTTTATTATTAAAGTTTCGACTTTAATTATTGAAATTTAAATGTACACTCACATTATTCACTAACAGATTATGACGTCCCGTAAATAAACACCGCCATGAAAATGGATATATACATAAAAGTTCTGCAGCACCATACAAACTATACTGCACATAAACTAATAAGTATTGCTAAGTACTAGGAATTACAGAAGAAATGACCAATCGTAAATCGTTGAACTAGTAGGTGTGTCGGCTACTCACCTGGTCCAGGTGCAGGTTGGACTGCACCCCTGGTTCCGTGTTGATGAGCGCCTGGTCCTCAGCTACCAGCACCAGTCCGCTGTCCGCCTTCTCCTTGTCCGACAGACCAGCACCCATCTAGGAGGAGAGAAATAGAATTATGAGGAGTGAAATACGGAAATAGCATGAACTACATATACAGAGACACGAAAACCGCAATCAAACTATCTAAGCATCAGAATAAAAAATGAAAAAAAAAATATAATCTATTCTACTCCTAAAACTACCAAAAGTAGATCCAATCTTTCCAATTTTTTTTCCGGCTACGCCATTATGGCCACAAACCATTTATATAAAGTTAAATTTCATAGGTATTTGCAAAGCATAATTGTTTGGAATAACTGCAAGGTGCAGCATTTTTTAAGCTAAACCTTTGTGAAAAATTCAAAGAGTGAAAATACTCCTGGCTAGTGTTTTAAAGAGTATTTTCGATCTTCAAGAAGTGAAATACGCTCTCAGAGGAGTTAAAAATATTTCTGTACAAGAGGATAGTATTTTTTCAAATGGCAGTTAATTGAACAGTTACAGAAAAATATGAACAAAATACTACACTGAAAAGAAGATATCCTACCTGATGTGGCTTGGGTGTGAGTGGCCGCATGAGTGCGCCAAAGACGGCGCAGTGCAGCGCGAGGCCCGCCATGACCAGCAGCGCCCCCTGCCACGAGTAGGCGTCCAGGAGGGCTTGGGTGAGGGGGGCGAAGACGAAGGCCCCCATCCCGGAACCGCACACCGCCAGCCCCGTAGCGAACGCCCGACGCGTCGAGAAGTAGTAGCCCACGCTCACGATGGCAGGCAGGTAGATCAGGCCGAAGCCCAGTCCTGAAGAAGAGAATAAGTTTTTAGTGACGAGCGAGCCCCGATCGCGAGGCGATCTGTAAATTGCGCTTTATTTCGACATAGTTCCCACTCTTTTGTGAGGAAAAAAAATCAAGTACTATTTTTAAAGGATCATTTGAAATGTTTCATGGACTAACATAGAAAGGCACAAAAGCCATTTAAGAACAACAAAACTTGTTCTCTTTAGTACCCCTACTTCAGGAAAAAACTTTTCTCAAAAACCTTTCTTATGTTCAAATTTCAAAATTTGTTCTGGGAGAGGACCCCTGTACCCTCCAGCGGTACCAAAAGGGGATCATGAGTGATACTTTTTAGAAAACCACCACCATTTTGAAATTTTTTTCAAACGGTATAGGTAATGGTCTGGATAAGTGCCCCCCCCCTTGGAGCCGTGCTGGATCCGGGCCTGACCTGTCGGGATGTTGAACGGACCCCCTTCTACCCCCAGTAGGGAGTAAGCAATCCTTCAGGCATGTAAGGACTCCCATCACGTGTACAGTTATTTTCCCAATCGGATCTATCCACCCACCTAATATTGAATTCTAAAGCCTTCTACTGGGGTCTGGTTCAAAATTCCGACAATAAATTGCCTGACAGTTCATATTAATCACGACTGCGTTCACTATAGTGAACGCAGTCGTTATAGTCACTATAGTTCACTATAGTGACGCAGTTATAGTAGACAAGTACGTTTGCCCAACTAATTAACGCAGCTTCCTACAACCACCCAAGCCTAAAATATTAAGCCCCCTCGTATTTCAACAATGTAATAGATTCCTATCTAGGACAAATGAGTTGTCGGGCAAGTATACCTGTCGGGCAAATGAGTTGCCGGGATTTTGAACGGATCACCTTCTACATCAGTGTTTCCTAACGTGGGGCGCACGCCCGACCAAGGGGCAATTTGGTTTTCTAGGGGGGCAATTTGAAAATTTTCAACCAAATTGCCCCCCAGGTGGGGCATGGACCACTACGTTTTATTTATTTTCCAAGGATTTTCTAAAAAGGATTGGAGCAAATTCAGAGTCGTGGATGTGTCAAGTTGGCAGCTGAATTTTGTGAGATAAACATTCACACTCACTTCGAAATATTTGTAGCAATTTTTGTAGCAGAGAAAAAAGAATTTTGTAGCACAAAAAATGTCTTTCGTAGCAGGTAAAAACAAGTTTTGTAGCACAAAAATTATTTTGTAGCAGTCAAAAACTAAGTTCTACAAAACAAGTACTACAAAAATTACAGGAAAACCGGAAGCATGAATGAAAATTTGAGATTTTTCATTGAAATTCCGGCTTGTTATGCAGTTTTTTTCAGGACTTTAAGAAGCTTTTATTAAAGCCTTTTACAAATAAAAATTCAGGGAAAAATGTAAGAAAATTATTAAAAATGGCGCAGTTTTGTAGCAGAGACTGCTAAAATAAGCAATTTGTAGCAGTATGTAGCAGAATTTTTGTTTTGGAGCAATTGTAGCAGGTGTGTGAGCCCTGACATTATATGAAAAATTTGGGCTTGGCTTAGTACGCAAAATGACCAAATATCGCCAACCATCAGCGATTCTGAGCTTGCGGTGCTGAAATTAATCTTCAATTTCCTCATGGCAACCAAAACATAACATTCATAAAACCATTTGATTGTCTTACACAGTGGTTCCCAAACTATTTTGCACGTAGAACCCCCCAATTTGTTGCCAATGATCGCGGAACCCTGAATATTTTTTAATCAACGACTTTTCAAAATTTAATATCTGATATTAAATGAAGCAAGTCAACTTAATGTTAAAAAAGTTTTGTTTAAGCGAGTTCCAAGAACCATCAGGGAGGGGGGGGGGTCTGTGGGTCCTCCGCAAGAAAATTTTTGGAAATTTGACTATAAAAAGAGAGTTTTAACTTGTTTGGGTACACCTAACCCGAATTTCGGGCATACATTTTTAAGAATTTAATACATATTTTTGGTAGGATTTGCATTTTGATGAACTTAATATAAAAAATACACCATTCTTATTTTCTTTAAGGAAATAAAATTTGTCACGTGGAACCGCTAAATATTTTCGTGGAACCCACTTTGGGAACCACTGGTCTTACAGACACTAAAAATCATGTGTAACCTATAACCTTACATGGGGGCATGGGCCGAAAAAGGTTGGGAAACACTGTTCTACATAGAGTGACTTGATATACCTAGCCACAGTGGGGATCTAAGCAGTGTTTCAGGCATGTCCATCACGTGGACATTATTCTCACGGACAAAATCGGACATTTCTCCATCCATCTTCCGCCGATGGGCTATTTATGGGAGTGGAAAAAACTCATTTGCGTTCCAAGGACAGCTGCTCCTCCGAGAATAAAAAGGTGTCTTTTTGACTCAATCGGGCTCTGATTTATGGTTTGTCGCTTCTCTCCTTACTTCATCATCATGTAAATGTTTAGATGATCATGCACACAGAGACCCTCTCAAGGGGGATACCGTCACCCACTTTATTTTCTACAGAAACTGTAGCTTTCTTAGAGAGATAAAAAATAGGATTTAAACTTTTTCATAACTTTTTTTTTTTAAATTTAAATGACACTAAATTTTACGAGGTGTAAACTCTTTCTTTTGTTTGTCTGAGAGGTGGTTCTCTCTCTTTAAACTTCCACTACGCCACATTCAGAGATAGAATGATAAGAGACAGTATTAAGAGAAGCTCACCCGCCATGATGCCGTATGTGATCATGAGCACGTCGATAGAGGGCGCCACCGTGCTCAGCAGGAAGGCGACGCACGAGATGAGACTGCCAGCTATGGTAACGGGACGACACCCGAACTTGTTGGTCAGCGCGCTCACCACAGGCCCTGCAAAAATGGAACGTTTCTACTATGATCAAGGGGTCATATAGGATTTGATAATAATGAAAATCCGCTATCTGAAAAACCGCTCAGCTACAGAAGTAGTCTTCTTCAAAGCTCCAGACTCTCATATACTCTCTTCCCCCCGTTTCGTAAGGCTGCGGTCAGCAAGAAAATCAGTATGGTATCTGTTCAAAAAATCTGCAGTATCTGGTTATCGGACAATAGGAAAACCGCAATCAACCCCTTCAATGGTCCCTCCAACAAAAGACAGCCCTCGGGGAGGAGCGAGAAGTCACTATCGGGTGTCTGCTAATTGACTGGGGGAGGTGACTTCGGACTCCTTCGCTATTTTTGGAGGGGTCATGAATGGGGAGATAGGGCAGATTTTTTGAAGAGATACCATAGGTTTTTTGGCTGACCGTGCCCTAAGGATCGCCGAGTGTGTTCGGGGCCCAAGGTAACGTCTCTCAGCTAAGAAATTACAATGGTATATCTCATCAGGAAATCGCCAGTTATTGGAAAACAACGAACTCTGGACAGTGCCCTCCCCTTGGACCCAAAAGAAGAAGAAGTACTCAAAATGAGTTAAACCCTACTTTTGCAGGTCAAATTTCAAAATCTATTTCTGAGGGAGGACCCCCATACCCCCCCAGCGGTACCAAAAGGGGGTCTTGAGCGATACTTTTTAGAAAATCCCCACCATTTTGACATTTTTCTCAATGGTTTGGAAAAGTGTTCTCCCTTGGAGGCGTGCTCTCTTCCTTTTCCCTTCTTGGCCCCCTTTTTTCCCAAGGGGTACACTTTCCCCTGACTTTTCAAACTTTTTGTTCAATAAGTGCTAGTGCTGATCAAAATTGAGTTATTTAGGGTCAAAATCCTTACAATTTTATGAGAGGATCTGGAGAGATCATTATAGAAAAAAAAGTAAAATTTTGTCTATTTGCGTCCAAAGATAGAGGTGATAGATAGAGGTAGAAGGTACTACATACCTGCGAGTAGATAGCACCCAGACAGCAGGGATCCCACCCACGCTGCCCTGCCCTTACTAGTTTGGTAGTAACTCACGAAGTGCGCCAAGAAGATGCCGAAGCTGTAGGCAATGCCATCGACCACCACATTGCAGAGGAAGGAGGCCCCCACGATCACCCACCCCCAGCCGCCGTCTGGGGGGTCGGGGATGGCCCACGCTTCCTCGTCGTCACATTCTTCGGATCTGACGAGGGTGGGGGGCAGTTTGGGAGGGGCAGTGGTTAGGGAGCTCCACACCTCTTCCTCTTCTTCTTCCTCCTCTTCAGGCACCCCTTTCATCGTCCCTGCAAAAAGAGGAAACAGGTGGCAGAGAAAAAATGTCCATTTTAAATAATTTAATACTGCATGTAGTACAGTAGAGCCCCGATTATCCGCGAGTGCCACGGAAATTTGTTTTTAATTACGAACCTTGTTTTAAAGCAAGAAGCAAAAGCGAGTGACAGATTTTTTTTTTAAAAAAAAGCGTAACTTAACAGTTTTTGTTAGCAGTACCAGTATATTGTTTTTTGTTTACTGTTTTTTATTTTGAGAAAAGGTTTCTGGCTGTACTGTACATGTTTTAAAAGTTTTAAATGTCATGTTTTTTGCACAATAAAGCATAGTTTTTAAGCTGAAATAAATTTTTCGTGTTTTCACCTCATTTTTAGCCTTTTTTCGGGTTATCCGCGATTTTAGCTATCCGCGGTATCCTTGCCACCCAATCGGTTCTCTACTGTTGAAAATGGGATAAAGAACTATTTTTAAAGAAAGAGAGCTTTTAATTAATTAAATCAAAAGGCAACATTCGGATAATTGGAGTTCGGATAATTCGAGTTCTAATGTACGAAACTAATCACTGAAACTTCGAGAGGGGTAGAACCTTATAAAAGAGCACCCTGAATGCACTTGCACACCCTTATATAATTATGCATTAATAAATACAGTGTTAATTAATTTTTAAATACCAACTAATTAATGAGTAATAATTCAGCCTACCTTTTGAAAGATTACCCCTCAAAAAAATTTAAAATTTTCATCATGAATGAAACTGAATATGAAACAATGATTGAAAATGACTATGAAAATTGAAAAAGGAAAGAGGTGTCATAGTTCGTCTGGTTTAAAAATCAAAGTTTTCAGGGTCAAGGATGGAGAAAAAGTGCCACAATTTGGAACATTGTTTTTTCGCATGTTTTATCAAGCAGGGGTCGATCCAGGTTTTATTTTTTGGGGCCCATTTTTGTGAAAAAAAAGTTTTTGTGAAACATTTTTGAATCTGCGGACAATCCAGCCCAGCATTTTTCCACATCACCAAGTAAACGGCAAATAATTTTGCTAATCTTAAAAAAAAAATATCAAAAAATGCATTTTTAAAAAATAATTTCTCTATCCATTGAATTTTCAAGAAAACTCACCTCGGAATTTGGAGCTTGACAAACGGTGCATTCGCCAGTCGCGCATGATGGTGACATGTGCAACAGTTCCGATTTCTCCGCTCGTGGCGAAAACCCCCCTTGCACAATCCTCACATTGTTTCGACAATCTGTCTATAAAGATGAATCACACCACGTGCTAATTTACATTTGATTTATACACGTTTTCAAGCGCAGATCCAGAGGAGGGGCAACTGATCAATTGCCCCCCGTGGAGGCGGACTAGGTGTATCAAAACGAGTTAAAAATCTGTTTTTAGCGGGTTAAATTTCAAAAATTTTCTTCAAAATGCATGTACTATCTCAAACTCCTCAAAAGAAAAGATATAAGGGGAGACCTGTGGGGCAATCAGCCCCATGTGTCTATCTAGACTAGAGGGCATATGCCATCTAGGGCATTAATGACCGCTCATTTCTTGGATCTCTCCCTGTGGAGGGGACCTTAAATCCCGTTCTAAAAGTTCAAAAATGAGTCAAGAGACTACATTTTAATGTCTAATTTTTAAAAAACTTCTAGGGGTGGACCCCCAGACCCCCTTCCTTCCTTGAGACGTCACCTAAGCATCGTTAATAAAACATTGATATTTTTGTTCGCATTTGATCCGTAAAATACTCGGACGGAAAGACCACCTTAGGAAACAAATATTGGGAATCAAAACCCATCCCGAAAAACAAAAGTCTGGTTGTACGGCCCTGTAGACGACCTACAGTCGTTTTTTTTTGTCAAAATTTCCAAAATTCTTCTGGGGAAAAATCCCCAACCTTCTTAAATTGTGGTTGTCCCCCCGTAGGTCCAGGCTGGATCCGCCACTGATGACAACCACTTATTTCTCACTTAATTACGTTTATTATCTAGGCTAACTATTAATATTTACATAAATACACAGTTTATTTCATTCTATCCTATCCTACAGTCTTCGAAACTACTCAGAAGGGCAACGAATGCAAGCAACGGGGCCGGAAAACGAACGATGAAATTCCTTAGGGGGGTAAAGGACGCAACCAAATCAAATGACGACAAAATGGCCGAATTCGGACTGTCCAGTGCCCCCAAAACGAGGACGGGAGACCCTGTTTACCCATTTTTAAAAAGAAGGCCAATAATTGACTGTGGATTATTGTTTAGAATGTGTTTTGAGTAGAAAAATGTTATTTGTTAATTATTTCGGTGGGTGCATTTTAAACCTGTAAAAAATTCAAAGTGTGAAAATACTCCTGGCTAGTTTTTTTAAGGAGTATTTCCGAATTTCATGGAGTGAAATACCCTCTCAGAGGAGTTAGAGGAGAGGAGAGGAGGAACAATAATTCAGCCTAACATTTGAAAACTTTTGAAAGATTAACCCTCAAAAAATTGAAAAAATATAGTTCTTTTTTTACGTTTTTCTTGTTTGATGAAACATAGCCGCAAAAGCGGGACTTCAATGAAATAGCTTGACATTTATAATACTCGACAGCCAACGTTTTCTAAACCCAGTACGTCACTACGCGGAAGGAGAAAATGGGTAAACAGAAAGCCTGTTGGGTTGCTAGGAGGAGTTTCGGTACGCAAATCGTGATAAAAAGACACTATACACTTAATACATGGATTTAACAAACTAATAATATTTTAAATTGACGTTCACTCAAAATTCAGACACCGCGATGAGAACTACTTTGTTAGTGACGTCATGGGTCAATTAACGTTGCTGTCTAGTATTAAGGTGGGGCATTTGGTCAGCGGGACAGAGAGGCAAAAATGCGGGACGTCTGGCCACCCTACCTAGGAAGGGGGCACGGTCACGAAAAAAAGGTCAAGAACCCCACTTACCCACGAAGGAGCTCCTGTTTTGGGTGAGCATGGCGAAGACAGTTCGAGCTCGTCTGCCCTCTTCGATACCCGATCGAACGGATGCTGTGAGGATGGGATGAGGGATGAATACAAGACGCCCGGTGTTCGGTCGTGTGACATCAGATAAGGTGTCAAGTCGCTAAGGACTTTGGCCAACTTTCACTTTGTTTCAAACTACATTTTTTCTTTTTCATTTCAATACTCAGGGGACGTCTATAAAATTACGTCGAAAAAAAAGGGGGGGGGAAGAGTCCGGAAAAATCGCACCAATAAATCTTTCCAGCACTGTAAAAAATTCAAGTAAAATTTACAGTTTTAAACTGGCAGCTGGGTTGGCTGTGGGAAACCGTAAAAATTGCTAAGTAAATCCGTAAAAACAACGGCGTTTTACCATTTTAAACCATGATTTTTTTGTTTTGCAAGGTAAAACGCCGTCGTTTTTACGGATTTCCGTCGTAATTTTTACGGTTTCCCACAGCCAACCCAGCTGCCAGTTTAAAACCGTAAATTTTACAGGATTTTTTTACAGTGTAATATTGTAACGTGTGTAATTGTACAGTGTAATTGCATGATATGTGAATGCCCCCTTACTGCATCCACTATTTCGTTCCGAAAGGGGTGTGTCCACAATGAAATATGACTTTCGGAACCTTAATTTGTTTCAGAACCGGATTTGTTAATGAGTTGGCAAAGGGAAGCCCAATTAATTTGCATGCGCTTTCTCTGATGGTTTTTACTACCTGTGAGATCGTTTTAGAGAACATTCATTCCAAAGATATAGGTTTTTTTTTATCGTCTGAGTTCCATCGATTACGAAGCGATGATCAGGTATTATAGGATTCGGGAAAAAAAATACAGAGCTGGTTTAAAGCTCGTAAAACTGAATGAACTTAATTGGGCCAATTAGATCTTCTCTCTAAATGCAGTTTAATGCAGTGGTGGATTCAGGGGGGGCACTCTGGACAAAAACTCTGGGGGGGGGGACTGTGGGGGATTCTGGACACCCTTAGACCCCAAAAATCTCTTAAGTACGAAAAAAAGTCGCAAAAAGTACTCAAAATGAGTTAAAACCCTACTTTTACAGGTCAAATTTCAAAAACTTTTTGAGCGAGAGGACCCCCATACCCCCAGCGGTACTAAATAGGGATCTTAAGTGATACTTTTTAGAAAATTCCCCCAACATTTTGACATTTTTCTCAAAAGGTAAAGGTAATGGTTTGAAAAAGTACCCCCCCCTCTTCTAGCCGTGCTAGATCGCGCCTGAATTGGGCCATTTAGATCCTCTCTTCAAATGCAGTTTAGTGTGACCAGATGTCTCCATTTCTGCCACACTGGAAGAGTCGTATCAAAAGATAGGGGTTATAGTTGTTCAAAACCCCCTAAAAATCGTGAATATTTTATACAGGGTGCTTCAAAAGTCCCTTTTACGGCTTTTATTTGGAAACAACGTCTCCTAGGGGCACGAAATAAGCTGTATACCCCTAGGTAAGTGCCCATGCTGAATCCCTAACGAGGCGTTGAGTTTTAGATTACTTCAAAGTAGTATTTGTATTTAAATTATATTCAACACTATGTTAAAATTTTACAAATACTCCTAGTAAAAATGGGGAGTTTTGGGGTCTCCCTCAGAAACATTTTGAAAATGTGCCTCAAAAAGTAGTGTTTTAGATCATTTTGCGACATTTTTGGTTACACCCGAATAGAACAGCTCCTTGTAAACCACATAATATTCAAAGAAAAAAAATTATAAATAGAAGTAAAATTTCGAGGAGGGCTGGGGATCCTCTAACACAAAATGTTTAAAAATTTGCCTCTTAAAACCGATGTTTTACCTCATTTTAAAACTCTTTATGGAACACTCAAAGAACTCGAGTGTTCACCGAGGTAACTCCCGGACCCCCTAGGAAGGCGCTGGGGCACCACACTGTGGTGCTGTGTGTTCTGAGATATTTTTAACTTCTCTGAGAGAGTATTTCACTCCTTGAAAATCGGAAATACTCTTTTAAAAACTAGACAGGAGTATTTTCACTCTTATTCACAATTCACATTTGAATTTTTCACAAAGGTTTACCTTAAAAAATGCACTACGTGGCCCCACCGAAATTAACAAATAATATTTTTCCAAACACCAACTGATCTCAGTGGAGACATTTTCGCCCAACTTCTGGCTAAAGCCAATTGCCAAATGCCACGGCCCCCCAAATTATCGTATACTTTTTAAGTGTGTTTTCATACAGCCATAGTATTTTTTTAAATTTATTGTTTTGATGCTTAGGGAGTTTGATTGCGTTTCACTCCTCCTAATTAAATTTCACTCCTCCTAAAAAAAGTCAAGGAGTATTTTCACTCCTCCAAAAAAATCCTAGGAAAAATACTGGCTGCACTACATGCTACAAAGTTTCTTAAAATTAGTTTTGCAAAAATGTTTTCTCTCAAAATGGGAACCGATGAGAGGATGATTTATTGAAATCGCGGCACGAACGTTGAAAAGAGGTCGCGAAGTGATTTGTTTTCGTTCTGTCCACACTATTTCCTCCCCAGCCAAACGACTGACGTTGTTATGCAACACTTTTTCGGACAACGACGGAATATCCAAGGACGCGCGAGGTGTGTGAGTAAACAACACTCGCCGAATAATTTAAGCAGATGGAATGAGAGAAACTGAATCGTCAGTTTCAATAAAAGGGAAAACAAATCCAAAAAATGTCAAATTGATGCTTCGCTCTACACGAGTGGGAAGAACGGTAAAATAACTACCCCTATGGACAGATATAGACTCTTGAATTAAGAGAAATCGATGTCCATTCATTGTATTGTTTTTTATTAAATTTGAAATTTAAGTTGTTTTTTTTCTTTTGTTATTCTTTGTGCTCTAAAAATTAACCCAAAATAAAATTTGTTTTTAATATAAAAGTGTTCCCAATGATTCAGTTTCAGATAAATTCTGAAGTGTCAAATGCTTTATAGCAGAGTTTCTCAAACTGAGGGTCGCCAGTCAGTTTTTGGTCGACACAATTTTGAATTATTTGTCTGAGTATATAGCATCTTCTTCATAATTTTAACGAACGTATTTGTTGGATTTTGAAATTTATTGAATTACCATATAGTAAAGAGGATAGAAAGAGCAATAAGAAAATATACCATACTTGGGGTCGAATGCAAAAGACAAAATAAAATACATATTGTGTAACTTTAATGTGCTGATAATGCAAAACATGTCGATTCAAATAAGATGTCCATAGGGGGGAGAAATACAAATTTTAAGAATTTTCTTCGGAAATGACGTTGTAACAACAATTCATTTCAGATTACTAAAAACAAGTGTAAACAATGTTTTACAAATTCAAATGTTTTTGCTTATTTCTCCTGAGAAGGGGGAGGGGGTATGAGTGATGCTTACGTAAGATGTTACAAACACTGCATTTTCGAAAAATCATAAACAATTTTAAAGTTCAACCAAAAATAAGTTTTATTTTAAAATTTTTATTTGGTAAAAAAAGAACAAAGGGGGGGGGGGGTCGGGCAGTTTTCTTTACGTATCTATGAGGGGTTGCAGTGTGCTTATCTTTGCTGACAAGGGAATCCAGCACGGCACTTTTCCAGACCATCACCTTTACTTTTTGAGAAAAATGTCAAAATGTTGGGGATTTTCTAAAAAGTATCACTCAAGATCATCTTTTGGTAACGCTGGGGGTCCTCCCCCAGAAACAAAAATTTAAATTTGGTCCTGTAAAAGTCATTTTGAGCACTTTTTTTGGTTCCAAGGGAAGAGGGGGGTCAAAAATGACCAAACACATGCTTACGTTAGTATATTTGAACCGCCCCTTACTAATAATGACCGGATGCATTACATTGCCCGTAACATAAATATGTATTGAGGTACAAACAGAGAGACAGAGAGAGAGTTGAGTTGAGTTGACATGTGTCCTTTGCAGGAACCCGGCTTCGACACTATTATGAGATACAGAGAACGAAGGAGAAACAAAACTAAACACTATACTCGACAGCAACGTTTCCTGAACCTAGTTTACGTCACTACGCGGAAGGAGAAAATGGGTAAACACAAAGCCTGTTGGGTTGCTAGGAAGAGTATACGCAAATCGTGATAAAAAGACGCTATGTAAACATGGGTTTAACAAACTAATCCTATTTTTAAATTGACGTTCTTCATTTCACTCAAAATTCAGACACCGCGATGGGAACTACTTTGTTTGTTATAGCGACGTCATAGGGTGAACTAACGTTACTGTCTCATGTAATCTCGGCCCATTAGAATATTGAGAAGCAGGTCGCTTCGAGAGCACTTGATGGAGGAACAACCTGTTCATTCTAATGTTCTGAAACCGCGATTGAGGGAAGGCCGATAAGGGACACAGGGTTCTCCGAGAGGCGCCAATAAGAACAAAGGTTTCGAACAGTGGATCGAGGTCAATCACAGGATGCCATATAGTAATCAGAAAGCGCATCGTAAACCATCTTATCAATCCCCCCATGCACCTCTCTGATTGACTTTTCATTAATGAGAACATTCAAAATCTGCTTATCGGGAAAATCGTCCTTTTTTTAGCCTTTCAATATCAGCTTTTTTTTATCTGCTTTTCTAACCCCAAGGAGGAGTGTCTTTGTCTTCTGCCCTCAAGATTTTCGGGGGAAAAAACAAGGGGGTACCTAGATCTTCAAAGTCCAGTACAGCCTACTGGGTGAGGCCATGGGCAGAGTGGCTACAGGACGTGTGACTGAAAGTCACATCAGTGAGCTGACAAAGGAAACGTTCTCAGGCTAAACTCACAGAAATGGACGAAAATTTTACAGGGGTTAGTATATGACTCAAAACACATACTGTGAAACGATTAGCTGCAGAATTACAGTAAAAAAACTGTAAAAAAATTATTAAAAATCATCCTTTCAAACGCCAAATTCAACCCAACTAGGCGAGAAATGCAGAGAAACAACAAAATTCTTAAATAAACTGGCCTCATTTTCTCTGAAGGAGTTTAAATTCGCCAAACAAGAAGGTTCATCAAATGCACCCCAATAATGGGTTCGCTAAAAAATGGGTTCGACAACTCTTACGTAAGCATCACTCATATTCACTGTTAAAAAAATCCTGGAACGTTACATGTAAAAACTGGGCAGCTGAGTTGCCCATTTTTTCCAAGTAATGTTCCTGGAAAATAATAGGAACATTGCCGTAAACTACTGGTATTTTTGATTGATTTTATCGTAACGTTCCTGTTATTTTCCAGGAACATTACTTGGAAAAAATGAGCAACCCAGTTTTTTCAAGGAAAGTGGCAAGATTTTTTTACAGTGTACCCCCTCTACCCCTTGTTAGGAAAAATAAGCAAATAGCAAACCCCCTCCCCCCTTAGGTGCTCACATAATATTCGATCGGCCCCTAAAAGTAAGAGAGGCCCCCGACATTATTTAATTAATATGTAGATTTTGGCTTCCTCCCCATCAGTAAAGTTCTTCAGAGAGGTTCCAATAAGAAAATGTTCTCGATTGGTGTTTTTAAATAGTGGTCGAGTGGTGAGGAGTTGGTTTTCCGAGAAGAATCGTTTGCCAGCACCCAATTAATCGCCCGATGACACCGCATTCGATAACGCTCACATTTTACGGCATCGATGCTAAATTGCTCCTCCGTAAACACTGCTTGACCCCGGCTCTCTCATCGCCATCTTTCTTTCTCTATCCTTCGTTCCCGATTCATCAGAAACCAGGACACTTGAAATTCTCGCTCCTAAAGGTGGTATATTGGCCGTATCCAAGGCTGGTGCCAAGAGAGCAGTGGCGGATCCAGGGGGGGGCACTCTTAGACAGTGCCCCCCTTGGACCCAAAAAAATTACTTATAAGTACGAAAAAAAAGTCCCAAAAACTGCTCAAAATGAGTTAAAACCCTACTTTTACAGGTCAAATTTCAAAATTTTTTCTGGGGGAGGACTCTCAAACCCCACAGCGATACCAAAAGGGGATCTTGAGTGATACTTAGAAAATCCCTAACATTTTGGTATTTTTCTCCAAATGTAAAGGTGATGGTCTGGAAAAGTGTCCCCCCCTTGGAGCCGTGCTGGATCCGCGCCTGGTACTCCCCTCCTCGGGATGAAAAAGAGAGGGGAAAAAGAGAGAAAAGGGCGTAAAAAAAGAAAGTAAATAAAGATCAAAAAATTTTTTATCCATTTAAAAATGTACACTTTCTTCTTTTTACCCTTTTTTCTCTTCCTTTTCCCTTCCTACAGGAGCGGATCCAGGATTTGTGGTTTTTTTTGGGGGGGGCTAATAATATTTTAAAAATCGAATTGAATCATGTTGAAAACTAGGACATGAAATTCTCACTTCTAAAGGGGGTATTGGCCGTATCCAAGGCAGGCTCGGATCCAGCACGGCTACAAGGGGGGACACTTTTCCAAACCATCATTATACCTTTTGCGACATAATGTCAAAATGTTGGGGCTTTTATAAAAAAATATCACTCAAGATCCCTGTGGTACAACTGGGGGGTATAAGGTTCCTCCCCAAGAAAAAAATTTTGAAATTTGACCTGTAAAAGTAGGGTTTTTACTCATTTTGAGAACTTTTTTTTTTTTGGGCCCAAGGGGGGGGCACTGTCCAGAGTGCCTCTTGGATCCGCGCCTGATTCAAGGCAGGCACGAATTCAATGGGGAAACTCTGGAAAGTGTCCCTCCACGGGATGAAAAAGAAAGGGAAAGAAGAGATACAAGAGAGAAAAGAGTAAATACATAAAGATAAAAAAAAATCCATTTAAAAAAATGTACATTTTCTTCTTTTTTCCTTTCCTAGCTTTACCTTTTATCCCAAGATGTCACTTTCACCAGATTGTTCAAACTTTGTTAATTTATTTATCAAACGCTTAACTGCTATTCAAAAATGAGTTATTTAGGGTCGAAATCCCTACAATTTTCTTGGGGATTGATTCTCAGCAAAGATAAGCAACCCCTCTCATAATTAAGTAAGAAAATGCCCGACCCCCTCTTGTTCTTTTTTATTCTATACGAATATTTTCGAAAACGCAGTGTTTGTAACATCAACATCATAACGTGGGCATAACGTCTGTGGTTTAAAAGGAGCTGCCCTCTTTGGGTAAAACCAAAAATGTCTCAAAATGAGCTAAAACACTACTTTTAAGTGGCAAATCATTTTCAAAACTTTTCTGAGGATGACCCCCAGACCCCCATTTTTACTTGGAGTAATTGTAAAATTTAACATAATGTCCAACATAATTTAAATCGAACTACTTTCACGTAATATAAAAACTTAATGTAGTCATTAAGGGATACCTTCCTTAGAAATAACGTGGAGTCAACCCCCCCCATATTTACGGACTTGGGTGTTCAAAATGTTAGGGGGCCGCGATGTCTGGCTGTTACACAAAAGGGGGCCGCGGAGATCAAAAGTTCAAGAACCACTGGTTTGAAGGATTGCCAATGAAAGGGGTGGGTGTTCTCAGGGGGCTATAAAAGAGGCCACCAGTCGGAAATCCCTGATCTATAGGACTAAATGAGCTCAAAAGTGAACTTACTCGACATTTTCCCAGGGACGTGTCGTTGCTGTGGACGTCAGGATCAAATGTGATAAGGGATGTGCCGAGAGGAGAAGATAGCACAGCCTATACAATCACCCCCACTTCCACGAATCCACCTTGCACGCAGAGATTTTCATCGAGATTCACATCGACTCGACTGTTGTTCACGAGGTTTTTTGATTTAGCATGGATGGCCCCTTTGTTATATACGAAACAGAACAACTAATTTTTCCTCTAAATAACTTATTGTTGAGAATATTTTTTTTGGGGGGAGGGGGTTGAACCCTGTAAACCCAGGGCCGCGTTTCCAGACAGTAGCGGATCCAGGAGGGCACGTGCCCCCCCCCCGAGGACTAAAAAATACACTGCATAAAATGGTTCAAACGGGTCAAATTTAGTGTCAAATTTCCAACCTCCAAAACTTTGACGTCTGTTAACAGTGATTTTGTATTTTTTTTTAGTGACTATACCTATCATTTTTCAAAATGGTAGTAAGTATACCCTTTAGATTGCACTCAAAGCGCATATAATGTTAAGAATGTTGAAAGAAAACTAAACAGTATATTAGGGAACATACCCATACTACGTTACCTGTTTAGGGGGGAGGGGGTCTTCAAAATACCACGCTTGGTCACAGGGGGGAGAGGGGGGCTTAGGGTTTTGTCACATAGTCAAAAAATAAAGAAAAAAATACTTGTTTTTGTAAATTAAGTTACTGTTATAATAACTTTTACAAAAGTTTTTTTTTCCTTCTTGATAATATATTTCCACTTGTATGCTCGTACTCTTGGCGTCACGAGGAAAGCGCTGTATTAATAAAGACAAATTAACTTTTTTTTAACTTTCTGTTCGCTAAAAATGATTGAAAACCGTATTTATGAACTACTACGTGAAAATTTGAGGGCGAGGGGGGGTGTCTTGGCATATACTATGGGTGGTCACAAAGGGGGCGGGAGGGGGTCAAAAATAGTAAAAAATAGGTCACGTAGTATGGGTACGTTCCCTTATAAATAAACGGTAAAATTTCAAAGGGATTTTTGGGTCCTCCCCCAAAAAAATTTTGGAGTTTATAGCCTTAAAAATAGGGTTTTACTGATTTATAGACCCTTTGGGTTGTTTGTAAAGACACAATTTTCAAGGATGTCAACATTTCGGGAGGTGTTTGAACCCTAAAACCACCCTCCCACCCATAGGGGACATCCATAAAATACGTGAGGTCAGAATGGGGTGGGGGTTTGGAAAAATCTCACCAAGGGGGGAGGGGGGGGGTCGATTAAAATCTCACGTCAACTTTTTAAGTTAGAAATTATTAGAGAGTTAACTTCTATTTATTGCTGTCATTTTACAAATTTCGACCGGATGGTAACATAATGTCCTTTCCTCCCCACATTATTAATAATGTAAAGGTTTTAGGTGCTATGAAGCACTAAATGCAAATGAATAGGATAGAAAATCATTTTTAAAAAGTTGTTGGTAAATCTCACGTTGGGGGGAAGGGGGGGGGGTCCAGATTTTGGAAAAACACCTCACGTAATTTATGAATGTCCCCATACGGCTCCGTCTACTGGGTTCCAAACTGCTATTCTCGTTACGAGCTTCCAGAATCACCCCCTGTCCGAAATCTTATTTGACAGTTTACGCGTTCTCGTCTTTCGAGCAAAGTCGTTGGAATCGAGGAGCGCGTAACGAGCAGATAACAGCAGACGCACGGTGGCTCAAAAAACAAAGTGCCAGCTCCTACTTAACTTATTAATCAAGAGAAAAGCTAAGGTGCATCCTAGACTTTTATTACGGCCGGAGAAACCTATCAGTTTATAGCCCCGGTTTCTTTGTGGGGTCAATTAGCGAACAATGGAAAACCCCTCCTACTTTATTAATCAAGGATGATGGGAGTGCTGCAGAGAAGCCAGGGCAGCGGATGAAGAGAATAGAAAGCTTAAGGGAATACGAGGGATGAAGAAGAGGATGAAAAAGGTTGAGAGAAGAGGGATGAAAGCAGCCCTCCCGAAATAAATTTTGACATAGGTCATCTGATGGCAGTTATTGTGAACTTCGTGACATTCCATGTCAAATCAGAGCAAGGTTGCACTTCGATGTCTCAAGATTTCTATAATTTTTGGTTTATAGGTAGTCCCCATGAGGCAGTGGCGTATATAGGAATTTATTTCGGAAGGGGCCCAAAAATTACTCCCCAGCCCCTCGCCCACATATATAATAGGTTCAAAGCTTTTTAGGTGATAATTTAGGTCCTAAAAACTTAATATAGGGAAAGTTGTTATTAATAAAAATACAAGTACCAAAGGGGGGTCTGGGGGTGCTCCCCCAGAAAATTTTTGGAAATTTGACTAAAAGAACCAGGTTTTTAACTAGTTTTGGTACACTAAGTCCGAAGATACCGAATATAAGTCCGAAGAAGAAGAGATAAGTACGAAGATAAAGACACCGTTACAATGAAACAAAAACGAACTTTCTTGCCCAATTCTTTCTAGAGTTGTAAAGGATCTTCTGATTGAAGAAATTGAGAAATTTGCCAGTTTTGGGCACTTTAAAAATTCTGTTTAAAAAGAAACCTGTTGCGAAAAAAAAATTAAAAACTGGTTCCTTCATATACTCCATGAGGACTACCCATAAACCAAAAATTATAGAAATCTGAGACATCAAGGTCCAACCTTGCGTTGATTTGACATGGAATGACCCGAAAACATTTTTGAAATTGTAGCAGGGTTGGCAAGTTTCTTCCGAAGTGGAAAAAACCGCGGAAAAAAACATGGAAAAAACTGGCCGGAAGAAATAGGTTTCTTCCAGATGGAAGAAACCTTTGTTATTAAAAAAAATTGACAAATAAGCTTTAATTTATAAGTTATAATGTTTTACTAATAAAATTATACCATTAAAAATATAATTATATGCAAGTACTGTACTGAGTTAATAATTACACCAATGCTTTTACTAGGAGGTTTATTCCACTGGAAGAAATCTTTTCTTTTTTAATCTTTTAATAATATTTAAATAAATAATGGTTAGGTAACATTTATAACAGAAGTAGTAGAAACCATTCTAGCCAACATCCCCTTTAAAAACATAAGTAACCTGAAATTTAGTGTTAAAAGTTTAACTTCTTTTTCAAAAATTAATTATTTTAATTAATTATTAGTAATTAAATTAACTTTTATTTTTTATATTGTGGTTTAAATTGTTCATTTATGTAGTCAGTAAATTTAAAAATGTGGAGCATTTGTTTGGCTTTTAGTGGGTTTTTTCCCACTTTCTTCCATTTTTTCCAGTTTCTTCCGGTTTTTTCCACTGTCCTGGAAGAAACCCAACCCTGAATTGTAGGAACTATAAGGTTTTGAAGAGGCTGAATCGCTTTCCAGAGTAGGGTGGGTCAGGGCGCGGCGACTGCGAAGGAAACGTCATTCTAAAAAAAAAGGTCTTAATGATGTAATTTTCCTTCTCTCTCGCTCACTCGACGACATAATTCAGATTCGAAGTTGTCGAAGGAGAGTCGTGAATGCCGGGATTTTGAACGGAACCCAAAAATTACACATGCAGGGACGTCAGTTCAGTTTTTGGTTGGGGAGGGCAGGATTTTTTTAAGTGGGACTGAACCGTAACCAAACTGTTTTTTAGGAGGTTTTAAGCAATTGTTTGGGTTTGGGGGGTTGTGTTTTTTCTAAGGTACCCCCTAACGAGTACATTTATACGTAAAGTTCTACTGGGTGGTCTGGGTGTCCCATAAATGTTGGGTCGAACTTCTAGGGGGGATAGTAGACACCTAGAATCTCATAGGATTTGGGGGTCCCAGACCAAATCCCAGGAAGTTAAATGCAGCGACACCCCAAAAGGATTATTGAAAATTTCAATTTGTAGAAGAACTAGGTACTATTGGTAAAAAATTAATTATGGTCTCAAAATTTGTGGTTTAATTGTATCTTTAAAATTTTTTTTAAAGTTTTCACTTTAAAATTTGTTTTACAAAAAAAAATATAAAAAAAAACACCTGACAAAGGTAACATTTCCTAAACAAAGGACTTTGGGGTTGCCAGGGAAGATTTTTATAGGAAAAAAAACGGGTGAACAATCCTCATTGACATCAATCGATTCCATGTCATCTTCGAACATCATCATTATAGGAGGCGGATCAGCGTGATTTAGAGAGATTGGCGTTTAATCGCTTTTCAGACCTGTCAAAGCTATTAACAGCTTTGAATAGCAATTACTCAATCTTTTGAATATTTATAAATGCCTTTGGAGAAAAAACATTTGAAAACAAAAGAATGCAAAGAGTTGCAGCTATAATAAGGCAGGTGAGGTGGTCAAGATCTGAGGACTCCTCACAAAAAAACTTTGTTTGTGTGGGAATGAATTTCTAAATTATGCTTTTATAGCCGCTGAAAATGTTACCCTGAATTCAACTGACAGGGATGTCTTGCACACTGTAAAAAAATTCATACATTTCCTTGATGGAAAAATTTCGGAAGCTGGGTTTTGTCCCTTTTTCAAGTAATGTTTTTGTAAAATGAAGTTAAGGTTACAGTAAAATTGTCATAACGCAACCTATACTCGGCAGCAACGTTTCCTGACCCTATGATTTCACTACGTTGAAGGATAAACTGAGCAAACAGAAAACCTGTTGGGTTGCTAGGAGGAGTTTCAGTAGGCAAATCGTAATAAAAAGACTTATTATAAAAAATGGGTTAAAGACTTATTATAAAAAGGGTTTAAAAAATAAAGTAATCATATTTTTAAATTGATGTTCTTCATTTCACTCGAAATTCAGACACAGCGCTGGAAATTACTTTGTTTGTTAGTGACGTCATATAGGGTCAACTAACGTTGCTGTTAAGTTTAGATTTGGTATTTTCCAGGAACGGTACTTGGACCCCAGCTGCCCAGTTTTCCCTAGGAAAGTGCTTGGATTTTTTTTTTACAGCGCAGTCCCACCTATTCCGTAAGTTTGAGGTAACTACTTACTAACTGTGTGTAGCAAAATATTTAAGAAGTTTTTCAATGATAAAGAAATTAATTGGGAGTACCTACTCAATTTTAAAAAAAGAGACACGAAACGAGATTGCAAAATCACAGACCCTTGAGCTCATTTGAAACAATTCTAAAATATGCATAAAAAATAAAGAGGTCCCGACTTTATTAAAAAAACATACGTGAGATGGTTTTAAAACCGTGAGATGAAATCAGATTAGAGAAAGTTCTAATTTTTTATCCGCTTTCTGTCAAACTCTAAATGAAAAATTTTATAACTTTCTGAAAAAACAAAGCTTTTGTGACTTACATCAGGAATTATTTCAGCTATATTAATGAATTCTATAACTTGGAATGGTTTTTGTTTTATTCATATATAAATTATCTTACTACGATTGCACATGTTTTTCGAAAACACCACAGTTTGTCATTTGTAGCGATTTAATAAGAATTAACAATTCTAATATTTTACTCTTTCCGCCATTATAAATAACGCAGAAAAATATGGAATGAACCTAGTGAATGTCAATTATTCAAAGCTATTAATCAAGTATCAATATCAAAGATATCAGCAGATAATTGTGGGGTTTGCCCCCTCCCCCCGGAGGAGCTTCCTTTTGAGGGCTACCCCTCGAGAATCCTTTTCTGGTCGTACAATCGGTGGTTGTAAAATTCAAACTTCACCCTTAGGGCCAATTAGACAGTTTTACAGCCCTCAGTTTATTAGCATCGGTCTCTTTGTGTGGTCAATTAGCGACCAAAAAAAACCCTCCTCTGACGGGAGTGCGAGGGAAAACCACACAAAGAGATCGGGAACATAAAACCGAGGGATGTAAAAGTATCTACCAGCCTTTAGTCGCTTGTAAAAAAAACTGCAAATAGTCGAATCTAAAAACCCCCTTTTTTAAATCCAGGGGATCACTTTTCCCAGATTGTCCAAACTTTTTCGTTCATTAAATGCTTGTGCTGATCAAAAATGTGTTATTTAGGGTCAAAATTCCTACAATTTTCTGCTGAAGAAATATCATGGAGAGATCTTCATAGAAAAAAAATAAAATTTTGTCTATTTGCGTCCAAAGGCAGTGTCCCCCTTGGAGCCATGCTGGATCCCCGCCTGTTGTGCCCTGATATCTCCCCAGCCCGCTCGGAACGCCTTTTGGTTCGTAAAATCGACGGTTGTAAAAGTCTACCATGTCCCTTTTTAGAAGCGTCTGTTTGCGTTTTTTTTAAAAAGCCAATCCACCATCCACATTCAGTGGCGGATCCAGGACCCTAAAAATCACTCAAAGTACGAAAAAAAGTCGCAAAAAGTACTCAAAAGGAGTTAATAAAACCCTACTTTTACAGGTCAAATTTCAAAATTTTTTTTGGGCTAGGACCCCCCATACCCCCAGCGGTACCAAAAGGGGATCTTGTGATACTTTTTAGAAAATCCCCCCAACATTTTGACATTTTTCTCAAATGGTAAAGGTGATGGTCTGGAAAAGTGCCCGCCCCCTTAATGCCGTGCTGGATCCGCGCCTGTCCACATTCATAATAAGTCCGAAGGGCCTCCGCACACTGAAAAATCTTTCAGTGTGAAACTCGATCCAGGGGCTCTACCACCAGCGTGTCGTTATCGTTAATATTGCCGAAATTATCGACAGTCACGTGATGCGCCTCAAACTTAACTACAGGTCCTACCATGAGAGAAGAAACCTAGAGGAGAAAACGACAGAGAGGCGAAAAAGCTCTACGACACCTGTTATCGAGGGCTGTAGCATTATTTTCTAATTAATAGCTATTGTACATTAAAAAGCACCCTTAGGAATTACTTTTCAACCTATAGATGAAACAATATTTTTATTTTGCGTAGGAACTATGTTTTCTCTGCGTAGTCATCAGATCTTCCATTGCAAATAGCCCAAATCGCCGCCATTATTTGCTTTGTATGAAATAGATGAAAATTCTATTCATAAAAATACACGTCATTGGGTACTTATTTATGATGGAATATTTTTTCTTTCATTTTTAAAATATATTTTTACAAGGTTCAAGTTTATATTAATACAGTAAAAAGAGTCTGGAGGTAGAATAACCACAGAAGTGATTTCATGTGGATTTCATCCTTCGATTTATAGATGGCAGCACTATGGTGTAGGGAATGCTGAAAAAACAAGATCAAATTGTCGATGGCCTACCGTGGCTTACCACGACGATGTTGTTTTTGAATGTCGACAAATGCAAGCTTTTACCGATTGCAACTGAGTTCGAGAGTATAGGTGTCGAGAAGAAATAACGCTTTTGATTGGTGTAAAAAGTTTTCGTCATCTTGTACGTCAGAAATAGGCGGGGAGTTAAGTTACATTGGCGTAATTTGAAATGATCACCAACGCAAGGGAAGGAACTCGTTTTTTCATGAGCAAAATTCTCGCCACTCTAAACAAGGGATGATCGTAATAAGATTAAGACGCTTAAAACGAATACCTTTACGAACATATAACGGAGGACAAACTTAAATTCAGGAAATTTTTGTTATCAATTGATTACAATTTTTTAATCGCAAAAAAGTAAGTTTTGGATAAAGCACAAAATTTTTTTTCCCATCACCACGGTGATTATTTCTGATTAAAATTTTTTAAATCAAATAATCATTTTAAAGCTGCTTTTTGGATGCATATATATATTTGGATGCATTATATAATTTCTGAAAAAAAAAAACCGTATGAGTAATCCTCAATTCTCTTAATAAATAAAACCCACAAATCGACTTTAATTTTTAGTACATAAAACCGGCCCGATTTTTAAGTTGATAATTTATAAAAAAAGAAGTAATGCAAGCCAATTTTACTTTAAAAATACCTTTAAGTATCTCAAAAAACGTGCAATGATAACAGGGTAAACAATTCACATAATTTATAGCGTATAAAAGAGCTTGTTCTCGTGTCGTTAACAAGATATAGACACCTCTTGAGATGTCGTTGAGTTTTTCACTTTCTCGATACCACTTAACGACAGTTAAAAACTTCCCGACAGTCTGATGGTAGACCCTCTTGTTAAGTGAGCCCATACTCTCGACCTCACTTGCGATCACTAATGCTATTTCCTATGGATAACCTTCCGCGACAGTGCGGTGTCGACAACTTGCTTGCTTCTTCAGCGTTCTCGACACGGAAAAAGTAAGGGTGTCGTTATTTTTGTCGAGAGGCTCGTGGTAGGCCCCCAGGGTTGAGAACGTTAATTATCCTCCTGGACAGTCGTGTAAACGACGCTCTCGACCTCTCGACTCGACCCCCTCTCTTTGCATTGGGAAGGCTGAGAGGGGAGGTATGGGGCTTCATGGGAGGTATTTTCAGCAAGATTTTTCAGTTTCGGTCGCCCAGGAATAGACGACAAAGTCATGACGTCACTTGCTTGTTTGGAAACGTTGATTCCATCCGTGATTGGAAGTAATTCCGTAGGGAACCAATCACGGATGGAATCAACGTTTCCAAACAAGCAAGTGACGTCACGACTAATGTCGTCTAATTGATGTTGAGCTAAAACACGACAGAACGGGGGAAAAAATAAAGAAAAGAGACGAACCCACAGACGAAACCCTATTCATGCCGCTCCTGAGCTTGTCCGCGCGGTCCGCCATCTTACCGACCGCAATGCAAATAATAATTTTCTGCTGCACATTATCTAATTATGCCCATTCCAAGGCTGATGCTCAAAATGAAACCGGTGATGAAGCAAAACAAAATCTCTCGTAACGCGACTCTTTCGTACTGCAGATGTTCCGACGCTGGCTGAACCAGAGTAGTATAAGAGTATCGCATTTCCAACAAAAGTGACCTATGAAAGTGACAATGTGTGTCACACTTTCGAACTCTGTTGGCAAGGTGATTTTGTATGCGAGATGCCTACCGATGCTTTGAGCGATTCTCTCCATTAACATCGTCTCTCAACAATTCTGCTCGATTCAGTGGTAGATCCAGCCTGGATTTACGGGGGACAAACCAGATTTTAAGAAGATTGGGGGTTCTCCCCCAAAAGAATTTTGAAATTTTAACCCTAAAAACATATTTCAGGTCGTCTAAAGTGTAAAGGATCGTACAACTATACTTTTGTTTACCGGCGAAGGGTTTTAACTGCCAATTTTTTTCCTAAGGTCTCTCCACCCGAGTATTTTACAGATCAAATGCGAACTTTCGAGCAATCATTGTCAATGCTCATATGACGCCCATGGGAAGGAAGGGGACTGGGGGTCCTCCCCAGAATATTTTTTAAGAACACAAAAGGGGGGGGTCTGGGGGTTCTCTCCCAGAAAATTTTGAACCCAAAGAGCAGGGATTTAACTCGTTTTGGTCCGAGCCCACGGGGGGGGGGTTGACCCCCCATTGATCCGCGCTTGGAGTATCACATTTCCAACAAAAGTGACAAAGTGTGCCACTCTCTCTCTGTTGGCAACAAGGTGATTTGAATGCGCGATGCCTACTGAAGAGGTACGAGCGATGATTCTCCCTGAAAATCAACTACTGCTCGATTTCTAAAAGGAACTGTAACTTTCTGTGGTGTTGATAAAATAAATCAGGGCCGAATCCAAGGGATTATGTGACCAGATTTTCAATCTAAAAAAAAGGATATTTATCTGACGAGAGGAGGTTAATTTTTCTCAGATGTTCAATATTACAGAAGATTTTAAATCTCATTTCCGCATTAAACACACTCATAAACTTTTTGTTTTGGAATGAGTGTAAATACATTCCTTGGGTACTCCTTCAGAAAATTTTGACTCTTTAAAATAGTGTTTCAACTCATTTTCAGACAATTGGGATGGACTGACTTTTTGGTACGCAATAGAATTTTGAAGGGGGAAAAATGTACAAAACTAATTACCAAAACTTCGAGAGGGGGTTGAACCTCTTATAAGAGCACTCTGAACGCACACCCTTTTGTATTATACTTTATATCAATTGTTTTTAAATTTTTAAATAAATAATAAATGAGTACAATAATTCAGCTTACTAATTAAGAACTTTTGAAAATTGCCCCCCAAAAGTTGAAAAGAATCTAGGATTTTCTTTGCATTTATCTCGTTTAATGAAACAAGTCAGAAAAGCGGGACTTTGACCATAGAGTCTCAAAATGAGCTGAAATACTACTTTGAGGGGCAAATTTTCAAATTGTATCTAGGGGAGGTCCCCCAGACCTCCCCACCTTTACTTGGGGCTCCCATTGATTACCAAAATCTCACGTTTAATACACTAAAGCAAAGTTCGAATCCTTTGGATAAGTACTCTATAACTTAACGTTTAAAAGAACTCGTCAGGTGGTATCTTTTGGAAATAATGTTGAATCAACCCGAAACAAAAATGTGGAAAGAGAGAGGAGTGTGAATTAAGTATCTAAACGTTTATTTTCTAAATAAAAGGAACCGTAACATCGTTTCGGTGCGTACCATCAAAGCCTGTAAACTAGACTTTCGTTTCGGGTGGGGATGTAGCTCAAAATTATTTCTACACCCCCCCCCCATCTTATAGGCTAAATGTAGTTTTTAAAAACATTTTAAAGTCGGATTTGCGGATTAAGAGTTTCTAGTGTTCGGCAACTAGTGGTCAAAAAGTAGTTAACTACCAACTACTAACTAGTCTGGGAAAATCTAGTTGTAACTAGCAGTTAACTATTTTTTCCTGGGACTAGTTGCAACTAGTAGTTAACTAGTCTATTTAATTTCATAACCTATTTTTTTCCCAAATTCTAATACATCTTTCTTATCTATATCACAAAAAACTTTATGCTTCGCTCAAAACGGCGCTTTATTTCTGGTTATGGTATTTGAGTACTCTGCCATGACATTGTGGTTATATAAATAGCAGTGTAATTTTTGTATATTTTGATAAAAATTTTAAACAAAAAATTTTTTAAGTAGTTGAAAATTTTAAAGTAGTTTCAACTAGTAGTTATTAAAAAAAGTAGTTCAACTACTAGTTAAACTAGTTTAAACCAAAAGTAGTTAACTACTAGTTGATCGGTAGTTAACTACTAGTTGCAACTAGTTCTAGTTACCTAGTGCCGAACACTAAGAGTTTCAGGAAAATACCTTTCGCATGCTGCAGCGTTGCAGCATTTCTTTTATGCCACATTATGAATAGGGTCTTTTAGTTGTTTTTCTTCAAACTGATTACACCTGTTGTTGACATTTCGAATGAAGATTGATGCAAAACTCAACAAAAGTCGAGTCTTGTGCCCCTCGAGCGACGCTATACGAACACATACAGACTGGGCATTTTTTTGTGGTTTTGAGGGCAATTCGCTTTTTTCGAGTCATTATTTCGGAATGTTTAATTTAAATAAGACCCTTTCACACTTCCCACAAGAAAAAGGCTAACTGATTGACCAACACACAGTCAATCGGGTTTTTGCGTAGAGCCATTACACAGAGAGAGCGCTTCGAGTAGTGCTTCCATTGTATAGGAAGCGTGGTCAATCTCGAATCAGGGTTTCAGGCGCTGTTTTCCTAGGATTTTTTTGGAGGAGTAAAATAATCCTTGACTTTTTTAGGAGGAGTGAAATACGGAAATAGCATAAACCAGCGATTCTTAAACTGTGGTCCGCGGACCCCTGCAGGGGTCCGCAGCGCCTTCCTTTGGGTGTCCGCGAGCAATTTTGGGGAACACTCAAGTTACCTTTGAGAGTTTTTCAAAGATTTTCAAAATGAGATAAAAAATTTAAGTTTAAAGCGGCAAATTTCAAAACTTTTCTTGGGGAAGACCCCCGGCCCCCTCTAAATTTTTACTGCTACTTACTGTACTATTTTTTCCTAGAAAATTATGTGGTTTACAAGGAGCTGTTTTTTGGGTGTAACTAAAAATGTCTCAAAATGATGTAAAACAAAACACCCCTTTATGAGGCAAATTCTCTAAGTTTTTCTGGGGGAGACACCCAGACCCCCTGTTATTACTTGAACTAATTGTAAAATTTTAGCACAAATAAGGAATATTATGGGGTATCTTAGGAATAACGTTGAGTCAACCACCTGAAACAAGTCTGGTTATTGCTCTGGGTGTTCAAAATTTTGGGGGCCGCGATGTCTGGCTGTTACATAAAGGGGACCGCGGTAGTAAAAAATTTAAGAACCACTGGCATAAACTACATATTCAGAGACACGAAAACCGTAATAATACTCCCTAAGCATCAGAACATTAAGTGAAAAATATATAATCTATTCCTCTCCTGAAACGACCAAAAGTAGATGCAATCTTTCCAAATTTTTTCCGGCTGCGCCATTATGGCCACAAACCATTTATATAAAGTTAAATTTCAAAGGTATTTGCATAGTCTAATTGATTGGAATCACTGCAAAAAAAAATATTTCGGTGGGGGCACGGTGCATTTTTTAAGCTAAACCTTTGTGAAAAATTCAAAGAGTGAAAATACTCCTGGCTAGTTTTTTTAAAGAGTATTTCCGATTTTCAAGGAGTGAAATACTCTCTCAGAGGAGTTAAAGATATCTCTGTAAGTACTAGTACTACTTTAATAGGGTAATTGACATATGGAACGCGTTGCCCAGAAAATGTAGTTTATTCAAATTTGAAAAATTTGATGTACTCATATTTTAGTTTTTAAACCCGAACCTTAATTTCTAGTCGGTCGGATCTCACCGGAATAGTTGAGAGATACTCTCAAAGCTTTAACAGAGTTAGGACAGAAAATTTCGATAAATAAGTTCAAAATCTACGATCGTCTTCCTTAATTAAATTAATGATCTCATACTCCTTAAAATCAGTTTCAAAATTGATAAAAAGTGTTAAAAGTGGTCAAAAACGTAAAAGTTGGTCAAATATACATAGTCTTCGTCTAGAAATATTTTTAAGGGGACCCACAGGAATAATTTATTTAAACCTTGCATGAACGTTATTCAACCAGAAGCGGACACACTTATGGCTGGCTATTTATTTATACAAATGACATCTGGAATGACAGACATTTCTTATATTCGATTATTCTGAAAGATTTACAATAAATACATTTTTTAATGAAAAACTCCAATAGGGTCATTTCATTATGAAGTGAGTGCTCGATGTATGACAAAAAGTAGGATTAATAAATATTTTTTATGATTTTGATGTATGTGTTACTGGCAAAGTGATAAACTGGGCGTTGTTAATAATGCCCGAAGTGAGGTGGGCAATGTTTTAAATTCAATGGCATTTATCACTTTGACCGAAATACGCGGGCATTATTAATAACGCCCATATTTATCACATTGCCTTATAACAAAGAGAAAACAGAGCTAATAAATACAGAACTAAACAGAGCTAAAGTTAAATAGTAAAACTGAGGGTATTGAATCAGTCTGGGTGAAACTGAATACAGACAAAGGGAGAGGACTAATACTGGGCAGGCGCGGATCCAAGGGGGGGGGCACTTTTTCAGACAACCACCTTCATCTTTTGAGAAAAATGTCACAATTTTAGGAATTTAGGAACATATTTTTGGCTAACAGGAAAAAGGCACTAAGTCACTTCTGTGTAAAATGCAGATTTTTTTTTATTTGATTAATTACAAATTTATAATGTTCTTCCTAGAATTGTTTTGGAGGAGTAAAAATACACTTTTTTAGGAGGAGTGAAATTCAATTATGAGGAGTGAAATACGGAAATAGTATACAGTAGTATAGTAAACTACATATACAGAGACAAAATGAAATTGAAAAAAAAAATAAGGATGCTATTTTTGGTTTCAATCAAACTCCCTAAGCATCAGAACAATAAATAAAAAAACATTACTATGGCTGTATCCCCCCATATCTATGGGTCTTCCCATGTTATAGACGGATTTCATCTTGCCACGCATATCATGTAGGGACACCACACCTAAGCTCCCTCTACTCACATCCTACATCTATACGGTGGCTTTTTTCTCAGCACATAAGAAGACGGATCGCTAATTATAAAACAGGGCTGGGTCCGAGGCTGCAAGGCCTTTCTGGGAAGCGCACCTGTGCCTCTGACGTACTCAACCGCTAATCACCACTTCCAGACTGCTTGGCGACCGAGCCGAGCTGTTTGGGAGCTGCTGCTGTTGCATTTGCATCCAATGGCCACTATTATCCGCGCAATTAAGAAACAATAAAAAAAAATGTTCCAGAAGTCGGGTCGGTGACGTCAAAAGATCGGAAAGTGTCCCTTTGATGGAATGCGATGGAGTCAGTTCTAATGTGTTTGAGATGGCTGACCTTTTAAGGGAGGGGTGGTCAACCTTTTCGAAACTCTAGAAAAGAACCTGTTGATTTTTAACACAAATTTGCTGTAACCCATGTAATTTGTGAGCAGAGGAATCCTTGTTATTACCTATACAAAACAAAGCAAAGGAAAAAAGTATAAATTGACGTTAAAATTTCGAGAGGGTTTTGGGGGCTCTCTCGCAGGAATTTTTTTTGATTCTTGTCCCCTCAGTTTCAGAGGTGAGAGGGCGAAGAATAATGCTGTGCATGTGAGATAGTAACTTTTGGTAGAGTATTCTAATTAAATCTAATCCTAATAACTAAAATTTTGCCGAATTTTTTCAGAGCTGTTGAATTTTACTTTAAATATTTAGTTAGCTGGAAGTAATATTAACAATTTAGTGGTAACTGTTATCTCCATAAATTAAACAGCCGAAAGTCATTATAGTAGGGGAGCCCATGATGCTAAATGTGGATTTACTCGAGCGCGTCAGATAATCATAGGGGGGATACCTTGCATGCTTTTGAGTAACTCCACCAAATATAAGCTCTCCATGTTGGTGGGTTTGTTTAGAACAGCCCGTCAAAATTTGAAAGAAAACTATAGCTACATGGACATACTCGAGCGCGTCAGATTGGCTACCAAGACAGTTTACAACTAGTTGAGCCTAGTTTCCTGGCTCTAGTCTATAAACATTTTGTTTCGTACATTTTTCTCAAAAAGAGCGATAGCGTCTTACCGGTCTTGGCTTTACTTTGCAACCCTCCCGCTCCCTTGCCCACCGCTCAAATCGGCAGATTTTAGAAAATGTACACTTTTTAGCTGGTAACTAACCTATCTTATCATTATCTGACACGCTCGAGTATGTCCATTTAACTATTTTTTTTTTTACAAATCTGACGGGCTGTTCTAAACTTACCCACCAACATAGAGAGCTTATATTTGGTGGAGTTACTCAAAAGCATGCAAGGTATCCCCCCTATGATTATCTGACGCGCTCGAGTTACTACCCAAAAACACTCTGGGCTCCCCTACTATTATGACTCGGATATAATTCAATCCGTTCTTGTTCAACCAACAAGAACCAACGTTCTTGTCCCAACATATTTTCATTTCCCATCCCGAACATACCATCACCTTGATTTAGCATTATGTTCGCCATCATTGTTACCATTGTTGAATTTTAGAGTTCATGACGATCTACATAACAGTGACCACTTCCCTCTGATTCTGTCAGTTCTATCGAATGACCCGACACCGTCTAAAAGGCCACAAAGATTCATTTTAGCCAAAGCTGACTGGGATTTTTTTCAGACATTAGCTCTCATTACTTCTGACATGACCAATATTGGTTCCATCGAAGAAGCTGTAGAGAGGGTGACATCTGTCATTCTCGCGGCAGCTGAAATGACAATTCCTAAGTCATCGGGGAGACAAACCAAAATAAACAAACCATATTGGAACGAGGAGTGCAAAGGAGCTCTGAAAAAACAAAAAAAATCATGGTCCATCTTTAGAAGGTACCCCACTACAGACAATTTCATTTCCTTTAAACGGGCCAAGGCGGAATTCCGCAAAATTAGAAGGAGAGCCCAGAGAGAGTCCTGGGAGAACTATGTATCATCAATTCAGGGGAAGGTCTCATCTAAGGTGCTCTGGGACAAGGTAAAAAAAATATCTGGCCGCTTTATCTCACCTTCTATATCATTCTTAAAAATTAATAATAATGTTATTTATGATGTCAAAACAATTGCAGATACTCTTGGGAAAGCCTTCTCCAGAGTATCACATGAAGTATCATACCCATCAGATTTTATTGCATATAAACGAAGTGAAGAACTGAAAACGCTTGACTTCGACTCGTCGTCCTCTTTTGACTATAATCAAGATTTCAGTATCATAGAACTCAAACAATCACTCCATAAGTCGCACCCAACATCACCTGGTCCTGACCACATCCATTATGACATGTTTAAACATCTAAACGAAGACTCATTGCTCAACATTCTATCATTGTTTAATAGAATTTGGAACGAGGGTGTTTTCCCGACTTCGTGGAGGAGGGCTACTGTTGTTGCCATTCCTAAGCCTGGGAAAGATGCTTCTAACCCTAATAACTATCGACCCATAGCCTTGACAAGTTGCATGTGCAAGTTAATGGAAAGAATGATCAACGCAAGATTAGTTTATTTTTTAGAAAAAGGACGACATCTATCCAAATACCAGAGTGGATTTCGTTTCGGCCGCAGCACTAACGACAATATGCTTTTATTGGAATCTGCCATCAGAGAGGCATTTGTCAGAAAACGCCATTTAGCATCCATCTTTTTTGATATGGAAAAAGCATATGATCGAACTTGGCGGTATGGTATCCTTCGTGATCTACATAATATGGGCTTAAGAGGGAACCTTCCCATTTTCATAAGAAATTTCCTACAGACAAGAACCTTTAACGTTCGCATCAATGACACTTATTCAGATGACTGCACTCAAGAGGAAGGGGTACCTCAGGGTAGCGTCCTGAGTGTCACGCTTTTCATAATAAGAATCAACGACATAATCAATCAACTACCTCCCGGAGTAAATGGCACTCTGTTCGTTGACGACTTCCAGATATTCTGCAGTGGTACTGACATTAATTTTATTGAAGGACTCTTGCAAACTGCAGTAAATAATATTGTTTCTTGGACAAAGAAAAACGGCTTCGTGATTTCACCCCAGAAATCCATTTGTATCAATTTTACTAAAAAACGAGGGATTTTTCCTGACCCCAGGATTTTACTTAATGGTAACCCTATCCCAGTTGGGACTCAGGGTAGATTCTTGGGTCTCATCTTTGATTCTAAACTAACATTTAAACCGCACATTAGTACACTTAAACAGCAATGTGTTAAGGCATTGAACATTTTAAAATTTTTGACAAGTACATCTTGGGGAGCTGATTCTAAATACCTTTTAAAGATATATGACGCCACCGTCCGTTCTAAGCTTGATTATGGTTGCTCTGTTTATGGGTCCGCCTCGAAAACAGCTTTGAAAAGCCTCGACACAATCCATCACCAGGGATTAAGGCTGTCCTTGGGAGCTTTTAGGACCTCCCCTGTCAATAGCCTTTATGTTATGGCCGGGCAACCGAGCTTAAGCCTTAGACGGGCAAGTATTCAATTAAGATACTATTTTAAAACTAAGTCAAATCCATCTCATCCCTTATTTCAAACTATAGTATATCCAAAGTTCAAAACCCACTTTTCATTAAAACAATCTTTTACACCCTCATTTGGACACCGGATGTTGACATTACTCTCCTCATTGGGTATTCAGAATGTAAACACCTTTAAAAACGACTTTAATATTCCTCCTTGGAACCCCAGAGACTTGGATATTATCCATGATTTTAGTAAATGGAGGAAATCCTCGACACCATGTAACATATTTAACTCTCTTTTTAGACATCACAGACAAGAATATTCAAGTTTTTCAGAGGTATTCACTGATGGGTCTAAGAACAACACCCATGTTGGGTCGGCGGCTGTCTTTGACGATGGAGTGATCTCCAGGAGGCTTGACTGGCGCTGTTCAGTGTTTACATCAGAAAGCAATGCCATCCTCATTGCCCTCAATAAAATTAAATATTCTCGGGCAAAAGATTACATTATATACACGGACTCAAAAAGCTGCTTGGATGCAATTGAAAATTTTAATAATAAGAGTCACCCTATCATACTCCAGATCATAAATTGTTATTTTAAATTAATGGACAAGGGATACTCCGTAAAATTGTGCTGGATACCTGGTCATTCGGGCATCCCGGGCAATGACAAAGCTGACTTAGCAGCAAAAACTGCTACTTTGAAATTAAACTCTTTTATACCCTTCAATGATGTAGAAAAATATATTAAAAATTCAATCAAATCATACTGGCAAAATGCATGGGACCAAGAACATGATAACAAATTACATTCTATTAAACCTTCTGTGACTTGCTTCCCTGAATCCAAATTGAAAAGGTATTTCGATGTAAAACTGACAAGGCTCCGTATCGGACACACTTATTTTACTCATAAACATCTCCTTCATAACGAGCCATGGCCTCTCTGTGCAATTTGTAATACTCCTTTATCTGTGAAACATATCTTATCTGAATGCCCACGGTTCCGACAAGTGAGGCAGAGGAGATTTGGCATGGCATATCCATCGTTATCGGACATTCTCGGGGACGAGTATAATAGGAATATGTTTTCTTTCCTGTGCGATATTAATTTGATTAAACGTATCTAAATTTAAATGAAATGTATTAGTCTTGTGTCTGGCGCGGTATGGCCGAATAGGGCCCTTGCGCCATAAAACCCCACCAACCAACCAACCAACCAACCGTTCTTGTTCAATGCACTCAAATTTCTATTTATTGGAAATATTTATCTATCTATTTATTGGAATAATATGCAACCAGGCCTCTTAACGGACCACTTCCAAGTCTCTCACGGACCACCTGTTGGGAATCATGCACTGACCTAAGGAAATAGATTCTCTGGTCATTTCATTTGTAAATAGTGAAATAAACGTTTCAACTTTATCTGTACGAGTTGCAAAACCAAAAGGATTTACAATCGCGAAGAGAGGCCCGTATGTTGTGCACTTATGTAATAAGATAATATATTACGCACTCAATATCAGCCAGAGAAAAGTCCTTATACGCCAAATTTCGATCCACAAACACCCTTATTAAAAAGAGACGCGCTAAACAACATAGAGCTAAATAACGCTATTTCCATGCAAAACAAGTCGAGTTGTTTCGATCAAAACAAGCCGGTGGTTGAAAACAAACACCGAAAAGAGGAGGAACAAGAACCTCTCTTTGAAGGCGGTGAGTGACAGAGTAGTTCTCTCTGACGGCCGCCTGCATATAGTTTTGTTGCTAAGGCGATAGAGGAGAGCAATGTGTAATGTTATTGACTTCATATACGAATAAACGTTTTAGACTTCTACGACAGAAGTCTCTTGTTCTGATCGAATAGAATTGGGGATAGTAGACGTCCATAAATTAAGTGAGGTGTTTTTTCCAAATTTTGGACTCCTCCTCCCGCCTTGGTGGGATTTAGTGAGATTTTGCTTTACCCCCCCCCCCCTCTAATTCTCACGTGAGATTTTCTCCATAATTTTGTGTTTTAATTTTAAAGAAATTAATTTCGTTGCTCTATGTTCTAGCCATGTTTGTTTCGTCTTATTTTGATGAAAAACTACATGTTGAAATCAAAAATTGGTCTTAACTTGAAATTATCACGACTGAGTGGCTAATGATTCGCTGTTTTGCGCATTTTTCTTATAAACTTGTTCTAAAAAGATAAAAGTATATTTTCTTAACTAAAAGTTGACGTGAGATTTTAATTGACTCCGCCCTCTCCCTTGGTGGGATATTACTAGACTTTTTTTTTATTTCCAATGGCAGAGCACAACACACACACACACACACACACTATGACCGGGGTCATCGCTCCAGACATGCCGAAATCAGTACTTACTTCTCGTTACCCAGTGGGCACCTGTGGACCGAAGCCACGGAGGTGAAGTACTGTTGCCCACGCCACACACACATTCGCAGGCACAACCCCTTTTTACAGGGGGGCCACATTCATTCATCACACATACACACGGACAGAAACTAACATCCATGCCAAACGGGGATTCGAACCCCAGACGTACGGCTTCGCAGTCAGATGCTCTAACCACTAGGCCAGTACGTCGGCGATATTACTAGACTACCTCCCCCTTTTTTTGACCTCACGTAATTTATGGATGTCCCCACGTAGGAATTCAAGTACAATCGACTCCACTTAATGGGATCATTTTGTCCAAGAGTAGAATGATATCCGATCGATAATATAATAAGCGATTCCATACTATAAAGTTTCAAACAGTGTAACTAGAGTTTTGCATTAAAATCACAACTAATGTATCCTAATTGAAGTATTTAAAACTATTCCCCAGTTTGTATTTTGCAAATTATAATAGATACTTAAGAGTGGAACATATATTACTGGTAAATTAATGACCTATTTGTATGTTTATGAAGTAAAATTGACCTTCGAACTGGGAAAAAAGGAGGTTTTTAAGGGGATTTCACCAAATTTTGATAACATTAAGCGAAATGTTGATCACATAAAACGGCGCATTTTGCATTAAATTAAATAGGAACGATCGGGGCCGCTTAGTTTCGATAACATTAACCGTGAGCACATTAAGCTGAGTGATCACGGTTAGGGTTAATGTTGCGATGTTAATGTTGTACGCATAATGTAAAAATTTACAATGTTGTGGGTAAAGTAAAAATGAGGGTCTGGGGTCCCCCCCCGAAAAATATTTGAAATTGACTTCTTTCAAGAGTAACATCCCAACTCATTTTGAGACCCTTTGGGTTTCATCCGAAGATAGCTTCTTGTAAGTTGCAGAATTTTCAAGAAGAAAAAAAAACAGTATGAAAATTCCAAGGCCATCGTGATAATTAAATTCGGTTTTTCCTTCGCGTTTACGGGTTACTTATTGGTTAAAATAAACGTCACTAGATGGCAGCACCACAATAATCTCAGGGGAGCTCTCGTCCGTTTTTTGCTGACGCCTGCGATTTACACCTTCTCCCTTGGATTGGATTCACCAAAATTAAAATCCAGTTTTTTAGTAGAAAAAATTATTCATTCAGATGCTTAAAAAATATCTAAAAAAAATTACTTAATTTTATGAAACCAATGAAATAAAAACTATTAAAAATTGTATATTGTAATAGTAATACATTCCACGGGGAACATTGATACAATGCTTAATTTGCTAAAAATAACCATAAATAACAAAAATTTTGGGAAAATAATAAATATTCTTGTATTGAGAGAGATCTTGGGCAGTTTTACACTACATTTTTTAAATATAGATTACAGTATAGAATACATAAAATTCAGAGATCCTCCTCCACTAAATATTTGGAAATTGGAATCCAACTAGTTTTGGTACACCTAGTCCGAATTTCAAAACTTTCATCAGCAATCTGCACGATTTTTAACATCCCGTAATGTTAAAAAGTATAGGAAAATGTATCGAGTTGTAATAATTTGTGTAAAATCCAAATTTTTTTTTCAGGTTCGAAAATTTTTAGGTAGTTTATATTCACCCACTTAGTTGAAATTTCTTAATTCAAAACCATTTTTTTTTTGCATGACTTAATAAACTTGTATGATTCTCTTTTCCAGGGGCGGATCCAGGATTTGGTTTTGGGGGGGCTAAGAATTTTCATAATCCAATTGTATCTTCTTGATTATCTTAATATGGGAAAAGGCAGTGAATTTTATCCTGCTCCAACCATTAAAAGGGGGGGTCTAGGGGACCTTCCCCAGATTTTTTTTTGGAAATTTAAGTAAAAAACCCCACTTTTCATTTTGTTTTGGTACGCCTCATCCGATTTCGGATATAGATTTTAAGGTGGAATTTTTGCGTTTTAACAAGCTTAATATAAAATAGAGTTGTAATAATAGAGTTACAAGTACTAAGGGGCTCTAGGGGTCCTCCCCTAGAAAATTTCTGAAAATTTAAGTGAAAGAAACCCACTCATGGGTCCATGAATTTCCGCTTTTTATATCTTTCAGAAAAAATTGAACGTGGAACGCCATAATTTTTTTTTCCAAATAGTGGCACTCTGTCTAAAAAAAAAGATTTGGGCACCCCTGGTCTGGGGGGAGGCACTTTTCCAGACCATCACTTTTACCTTTTGAGAAAAATGTCGGGGATTTTATAAAAAGTAATCATTCAAGATCCCCTTTTGGTACAGCTGGAGGATATGGAGGTCCTCCCTCAGAATTTTTTCTTGAAATTTGACCCGTAAAAGTAGGATTTTAACTCATTTGAGTGGTACTTTTTTTTTGGTCCAAGGGGGCACTGTCCAGAGTGCCTCCACATGGATCCACACCTGACTTATTAATAAGGCACATTTTAATCAGGAGGCCATCACTTCTTTAAAAAGTAGTTTGAAATACAATAATTGACTTTAAAATTTCGAAGGGGATCCCCTGGTATAGAAGGTACTACTCACTTTTGTACTTGGCCATGTTGCGTGCGACCTTCTCGCGGCGACGCCGTCTTCCAATTGCTCCTCAATTGCCCCTCCTTCCACCCTTCCTTGTTCTCTATTATTCTGATTCCTTTGTTTTCATCACTTACCCTCGATAGCCACTCCGCCGCTTTTCCTTAGATAGGGTGCTTCTGACTTCAACTCAAAATCCAGGAAAACTATAAGAGTAATGAAACCTTTAATCCGGAATGTTCCTAAATCCGGAACGTTTACAGATTAAAAAATCTTTCCTTCAGCCCAAACATCCTTCCTGAAAAAAGTAGCCAAGGGGGCGATTTGGAAATACTCAGAAAGTCAGAAATTTTCCTTTATTGACCATAGATAACAGGCTGCTGACTTCAACTCAAAATCCAAGAAAACTATTATAGATATTTTTAACTCCTCTGAGAGAGTATTTCACTCCTTGAAAATCGGTAATACTCTTTAAAAAACTAGACAGGAGTATTTGCACTCTTTGAATATTTCACTAAGGTTTAGCTTACAAAATGCACCGTGCCTCACCGAAATCAACAAATAATATTTTCCTACTCAAAACACCAACTATAATCTAACACCCTAATTATCATACTTTTTAAATGTGTTTTCATACAGCCATAGTATTTTTTTATTGTTCTGATGCTTAGGGATTTTGATTGCCGTTTTCGTGTCTCTGTATATGTTCATGCTATTTCCGTATTTCACGCCTCATAATTCAATTTCACTCCTCCTAAAAAAGTCAAGAAGTATTTTTAGGGCGAGCGCGCACGGGCGACTTTTGTCACGGTGACAAAGACAAAAACAACGCTGCTATAAGGCTGTTGTTAGGGGCGGGAAATAGAAGCATCCAATAGAAGCATTCGCACATGACATCTATGGAGGATAAAAACAACGTTGCTAAGGCCGTTGTTAGGTAAAGTCATGTGATTGAAAATGCTCTATTGTTTTCTAGCGATATCTTTGATACTAGTGATACTGGTCGCCGTGACTTTAGTCACTCGTGCGCGCTCAGCCTTACTCCTTCAAAAAAATCCTAGGATTAACACTGAGAGTACGTATTGGAACTTTTTATCCGGAATCTCAAATTCCAGAATGTTTACATGTTAAAAAAAACCCTTCCTTCAACCCTAACATATCCTTCCTTAAATACATATAGTCAAAGGGACGATTTGGAAATCCCCGAAATTTTCCTTTTTTGGCCATAGAAATTTACTTTGTAAACAGGGTGTGCCAACCAGGCGCGGATCCAGCACGGCTCTAAAGGGGGGGGGGCACTTTTCCAGGCCATCACCTTTACCTTTTGAAAAAAATGTCAAAATGTTGGGGATTTTCTAATAAGTATCACTCAAGATCCCCTTTTGGTACCGCTCACAGCCAAAAGGTCCTATGGCTAGTAGTTTATCCAGAAGAAAACCAAAAATTGGTACTGTAAGAATTAGCCTCTATACATATACATTTTTGGGTTTCACTTAGAATTTGTGAATTAAATGATTTAATTTAAGTAATTGAAAAATTTGAAGCAAAATATGAAATTTTAGCTTGTCATAAAAAAAAACCCTATTATATCTAAAAAAAAAAAACTTCCTTTGAAATGAATTCTTTTAGAGCTGGCGGCGGTAAAATTTCAATTCTCAAGAAGGCTACAATAAAATCGAATCATTTTCACAGAAATGAATCTTTCCGGTCGAACTGGCACAAAGCCAGCTTCTCAAACTGTCAATATGCCCAGATGGATCAAATCCTAAAGACATTAAGTTAGAAGAGGGCAGTTGTCCGGAAATTTACGTTTCAGCAGAGCACAAGTTGAAAATTTGAATAAAAGTTGATGAATTACTTACACTGGCTAAAAGTGGTTTTGTTGCCGGGGTACTTGAGGTTGAATTTCTCTCTATAAGGTGTTTATAGGGTTTTTTTTATAGGTGTTTGTGTAAAAAGCGTTTTAAATTTGTATAAAAGTGATAATAATCCCGATATTACAAGATTTCTGTCATTCATATTTTTTAGTAGTACGTTTAAAGTTTATGAAACATATTAACCTTTACAAAGAGCCATTTTCATCACACACAGATTTGAAAATGTGATTGACAAATAAAGAGTGTTGGGAAATAAACCAACTTTCTTTAAAGAACAATTGTTGCATTTTTAAGAACTCCAACCAACTTCTCTAAAAGACAACTTTTAATTTCTTCTTGTAAACCAACTTTTTGAAAGGACATTGTTTTAATTAATTTTTTGACATCTTGTTTTTTTTTTCAGATTATTTTAAATTGGAAACAGTTAAAAATTAATGTTCTAGATCTAGATTCTAGAAGATAATTGTTTTTTGTTGATAACTTGATATTCTTGAAGTCAGCCTGTTTATATTTTTGAGAAATGAACAATTAGTTTAGAACTTTAAAGGGTAAATAGATTGCGAATAAATAGATGTTTTATTTACAGGCGTCGAGTAGTGACAAAAGTTTTTGATGCAATAAAGAAATCCTTATACTTTTGTCGATAAATTAGTGTAAAATGTAACTATATCACAAAAATACAGTAATAATGTGGTGCATTTTTAAAGAAACATTATTTTGCTATAAATCGAACTTCGTTGACAAGTTTTTTAAGTTAACTTACCAAAAAAAAGAGCTTTTCTTCTAAATAAACATCTCAAGCACAAAAATGTCTAAGAATAGATTTCGAATGTTTATTAAATAATTGTTGCCATTTTCAAGGAGAATTACTATTATAGTACTGACAAATTATTTTATTATTTTTCTGAAAAAATTAAGAAACTTTTACAACCATATATTAATTAAAATTCAACTCCTATTATTATTCCCCAACATCTTAGAAAAGATACAAAATCATACAAAAGATATTATTAAAGATTATAATATGCAAATTAAACGTTGCTTTTCAAATTTCTTCAGCATTTTCTTATTTATAAAAAGCTAGATGCAGTACTTTATTAGGCCTTCTGTAATTCACAGCTAAAGCAAAGCTCTTATCAATTTATGGTTTACTTTCCTCATTTTAGCTCTGTATGTGTATAATGGAGAATCTCTAGTCAAGAAGAATCATTTCTTTTAAAAATGGCCAGGAATCGTTGCTGTCGAGTATAGAATGCGACGTTTCTTGACCCTATGACGTCACTACGCGGAAGGAAAAACTGAGTAAACAGAAAGCCTGTTGGGTTGCTAGGAGGAGTTTCGGTACGCAAAAAGTCGTGATAAAAACCGTTATAAATTCGTGGGTTTAGCACACAAATTAATCATACTTCCAAATTGAAGTTTACTCAAAATTCAGACATCAAGCTGGAAACTACTTTCTTTAGCGAAAGACAAACTTGTGCAATTTAATGAAATAATTGAAAACAACGTTTTTATTTGCACAATTTTAAAAGAATAAACAGCATACAATTGTTTCGGGGGTCAACAGGACCCCCTTCGTCAGTGCTAAAAAAGAATGCTGTTTATTCTTTTAAAATTGTGCAAATAAAAACGTTGTTTTCAATTATTTCACTACTTTCTTTGTTTGCTCCTTTGCTCTCAGCTTGTTTCTCCAAGGCCAAGTAACGTTGCAGTCTTACTTAGCAGTGGCGGCTCGTACGTATTTCAAATGGAGGTTCACAATTAAATTTTGAAAATACAATTAAGTAAAAATATCACAATAGTGCCGTTTACATGAGCCAATTACCCGGGTAAAAGGCGGCTCTTACTCCTCTTTTCTACCCGGCATTCCCTACGAAGGGAAAAAGATAGGAAAAAGCCGGGTAGGATTCAATCCTAGTCAATTGCCGGGTAGTACCCTCCTTTCCCATGATGCATTTCGTGTCCCATCCCACACTACCTTGCGTGTTGTGTAGTCCGCCATTTAATTGTTTGTGTGTGATCTGTTGATTGTTTTGATATAATTTGTAATGAACATCAATAATGTAGAAAGTAGCAAATGCAGTTTGAAATGTGAAGATAAAACGTTAAGTTTAATAAACATCCATTTAATTTTTAAGACAAGCACAACTTACAAACATGAAAAACGGAAATCAAAACAATAAACATTGATGGAATTGAAACAATGTTGCCAACACAATTTTGTATAATTGTATAAGTGTTACTAGTAAATAAACAAAATATTCAACAAATAATACAAGATTACTTTCATACATCTTCGCAGGTCTTCGGTAAGCAAATCTGCTATCATCCGTTGATTTTTTTTGCATATATCGCCAACGCTCTTTTAAAATTCATTTTGATGCTTATTGCAAGAACAAAAATGAACTATTTGTTAACAAACTTGGAAACCATGGAAACAGGAAGATCATTTATTTCTTACCACGTGACCGAGAAAAAGCCGGGTAAGATCATGTCTCATGTAAACGCCTTCAAATTTCGTTACCCGGGTAGAGTTGGAAATTCCCTTCAACCCACTTTTTACCCGGGTAGCTACCCGGGTAGCATTTTTCCCATGTAAACGGCACTAATGAGGGAATTGCATAGTTGAGGGATTTACTTAATTTTACACTTTTTTGATACGTTATAGTTTAAAACTATCAAATATCAGATTTTAAAGTTCAAAAATATGTTTTAAATAACTTAAAATTCGATTTTATTTTTGCCAAAACACTAGTAAAGTCATGTGATCAAAAAACGGGATTTGATGTCACAGCGCCGTCGAAACTAGTGAATGGACTCTAACCGCCTATCTGGTTCGAGACTTCACGGAACCAACACGTGACCTACAACTGAGCTTATCTACTAGTGTAGTATCTGTGGTAACCAATCGCAAGCTCAGTAGGTCACGTGTTGGTTCCGTGTGACGTCAGACGGTTAGAGTCCATTGTTGAAAATAAAAGAAATCAGACTTATCATAAAACCAAAACACGCATAAAACTCGTCTGTTTCTCTAGTGAACGGCCAGAAAAAGAAAAAATTTAAACTTTTAATCCTAATAATTCCAAAACCAATTAATATTTTTTGAAAAACAAAATGCCAATCTTTTTATAAAAAATATTTGTATGTGTCTTTAAAATATCAGTTTTTTTAGTTAAAACTTTTTGAAGAATAGCAGAATGTAGCAAGCTAAGCATACAATAACATAGGGGGACCAAGCGCTGTGACGTCACACAGCAGCCATAACGAAATTACTGTTTTTCCCGCCAATACTGGAAACGACATTTTAAAAATTAATATCTTGGGGAGTAGTTTTCCGATTTCAATAATTTTTACGTCATTTTTCATGGATTTTCATCCTCTATCATAATAAAATTTAAAAAAAAAAAAAATGTGCAATTCCCTCATTAGAACAGAAGAAGGGATGGAAGCTCATCCTGAATAAGCTGCAAGTTGGAATAGATTTTTTATTAGCATTGCATTTGTTATTCTTGACTTATTTCATTTTCATCGGGGGTCCACGTGCTCCTATATGGACGAGCAGTTTATTAGATCTGGTTATTGCAAAACAGTTTGCGTTAGTAAGAAGAAGAAATGAAGGAGATAGCCGAAAGAAAGGTCCATAAGCACTTTATTATTCAAAAAAATAGACAGATGGTTACAAAAAAGTTCCATTTTGATCCACGGTGCTACGTATTTGGAACGTCCTGAACGACAGCTCTCGATCGGGAAAGGGTCCGAGACCGCTTTGTGAACCCCTGGCTGAACCCCCAAGGGGGGGTCCCCAGCCGAGAGATCAGAAAACCTCGGACCAATGGACAGCAGTACCATACCATCACTCTGGTACCAAACAGCAATACACAAGAATAAAATTTCCCAAACCTACCATAATATGCACTGTAAAAACACCTGCTGATTCAACAATGAAATCCTCTCAAATTTGCTCCCAGACTTCTGTTTCGGGGAGGGGGGGGGGTTGACTCAACATTATTCTGAGGTACCTTCCCTTTTATAAACGTTAAGTTTTAGATGAGTTACACATAGTACTATTTTAATTTTGGTGCACTGAATATCAGATTGCGTAAACCTATGTGAATCCCTAATAAAGTTATGGGGGTCCTCCCCTAGAAGAATTTTGAAAATTTTCAGAAAATAAGTAATTTAGCTCATTTTGAAACCCTTTGATCACATAATTTTCCCAGGAATAACAGTATGGAAATTAATATCAAAATTTAGAGGGGTATTGAACCCCTAACCTACAGGCCTGCCACTATATAGTCCCCGTATAAATTGAGCAAGAAAATATTTACTTAGATACAGACTTCGTAGGCAGGCTACAGAGACAATCTATAGCATACATTGAATGCCTGTAAAAACATAACAAGATTTTCCTGTGGTAGTGTAACAGCTGACGGTAGTTCTATGTTAAATCGGCAGGTCTTTCAGAGTGTTGGAGTGCTTAAACTTCCATAGATTCCAATGTACAATTGTTTTAAGTTAAAACCTGCAAGATTTATGTATAGATAATCTTATTTTGTTACGAGTATTTCACAGTCATAAATCATTCAAACTAGATTGAAAAAAAAAAATTTTTTAGGCCACCATCTTCAGGTTCTAAACTAGGGATCACTTACAGACTGAGGCATTTTCAGCAACAACGTGCCAACTCCAATGTAAACTGTTGGCGTTGGCTCGTATTAGTTCCTTCAAGTACCTCAATCGCATTTCATGTTAGGGGGAAGAGACCCTCCTGAAAATTGTGCGATGAAATTAGTGGATAGCCTCTCTTAAGGAATTTTTGACAATGTCAGATTATACAGTAGCACCAAGAACCAATCAGATTCTCCTATACCTCTCAACTGGCGACTGAAATCTTGATAATATTTTTTTTCTGTTATATTTTTATTGAATGAACTCTATTTTTTGGATCTACTAAAATTTAGCAGATCCAAAAAATAGAGGCTTTTTGAAAGTTGAATAATTCAAGAGTTTAAAAATTAAGGGGACCGTCCATAAATGATGTCACGCTTGGAGGGGTTCTTCAATCTGTGACAAGAGGGGATGGGGGTGACAAGAACTGTGACATCACACACAAAAAACTAAATAACAACAATATTTTCTGAAAAACGTAGTTTACACAACATTATTATAAAATTCCTACTAGCAATATGAGTTCACTTTGAAATTACAAGGTGGGGTGCACTTAAAACTTGAACAAATAAACATTGTGTGATCCTGAGATTCTTACCAACTTTATACCTAAACTTTTTATTGGTAGCAGAGCATGACGTGTGACAAAGGGGGGATGATGAAATGTGACACTTTTTGACAAAGGGGAGGGAGGGAGGGAGTCGAAAATGTTGAAAAAAAAAAGTGTGACATCATTTACAGATGACCCCTTTAACAAAAACATACGAACTTTTAAGGAGCTCCTTAAAAACAAATGAAAAATAAGAGCCCTAGGTTGATTCTTAATGCTACTGCACAAGAACTGACGCAATCAAAAATGTCCTAAAAGGGGCCATGCATAAGTTACGCTGTTGCTAAGGTTGACAAATTAGGAGACACTGCTGTTTGATACTGAGGTGACGATATGACGTAAAGGGGTAGTGAACTTGAAACAATAGTAAATGGGACTCGTTCCCCAATATTCGAATAACCTCTTTAAATAGAGTCGGATATATATTTGTTAAGGTCAATACAGTCTTTTACTCATTTCCTATGAAAGAAGAGGTTAAATTAGAAAAATGGAACAAAAGTTTCAAAATGTGACTGCTCAGAGAAGTTCAGAATGCTTTGAAGATGGAAAAGAATTACAAGACCTGGTTTGGAATTTGGAACATTCAAATGGATTGGGAAAATTAATTTTTTAATCATTCATTAAAAAAAACCAGCAGCACAATTTAATTTCTGCATAGCATCAGATTAACAAGGTTGTATCGGGAAATCAATTACTTACTTCATCAATAATATGGAGTTGAACTCAAATTTTGTCGTATGTATTACCTGTTAGGATTCAAGACCTTACAGTAATCTGGGTTGGAATTTCGAACAGTCAAAAAAGGCTGGGAAATTTAACTAGTAATAATTTTCGTCTTTAGTCGTTCCAACAAAAAAACAACAACACTGCAGCACAAATAAGTTTCAGAATAGTACCAATTACAGAAGGTAAATATTTCTGTATAGGGGGAATAATTTATTTAATGCATCAATAACACAGATTCAAATTATGTTTTACCTGTTAGGACTTAGAGGAGGTAAAATTAGGCATGGAAAATGGAAAAAAATTAGTGTCCCCAGAAAAATTACATTTTTATTAGTTCCCAAGACAGAAACATGCACAGCAAAATGTCAAGAGAAACAGAAAAAACCAACGCTATGTTCCTCTCGAGAGTAGTAAAAATCGGATGCTGCTGGATCGCCAGTCAGGCGACCCTCAGGAGTTAGTACTAGTAGCAAAGTCTCAAGGCAATCAGGACAATAATAATCCTGCACTTTGTCCAAAAACCGTCCACAAATATTGGTCTGATGGCATTTCAGTAAAAATACGTTCAAATAAAATTACTAGTATTACGACACAACTTTTGCTTCATGCTAAACATTACAGTGTATGCACATTCAAGCGACATTCATATGATCCACTTTACTCGGATAAAAGGAGAGGAAAAACCAACTTTATATTATTACCCCACTTCCCCTATGGCAGGGGAAAAACTTGTTCCCCCCAATACATTTATCCCTTAGGCTTGTCTAGGAGGTGCTGGATTATTGGCAATGCTGGTGAAAATGTTTTTTTTTAAAACAATGACAAATTGAGTCGTCTGGTTACAAAACCAGATAGATAAATTTTTTGTAATTTATGTTATGTTCTGATTGTTAAAATACAGATCTAGCAAATAGCCAAGCTTTAAGCTTCAAAAAGATATAATGTTTCATGACTAACACTAATTTTGAGGGAAATCTGTGACAAAAAACAGTGTTTTAAAACTTTTATGCTGAAAAGCGCTCTAACTAAATCTATAAGCTTATACATGTTGATAATGCTCCTACCATCTTAAATAAAAAATATGGGTTTTGTAAGCGCATAATTTGTTTGAATATTTAGCTTTTAGTTGTTCCTGAAAAATTAGGAGAAAGTGACGCATCTGGTTTTGAAACTAGACGACTCAATTAACATTTTTTTGCACATATGTTTGGTTAATATATCCAAAATAATGATCGATTCCGACTCGTAAAAGGCTATATGGTCCCACGAGCTCTGTGATATTCCGGGTCAAACAAGTAAGCAGTAACCCGGGTAATCTTCTAAAAAAACCCCCTTTCTTCCTTTTATCCAGGTAAACAAGTTGGGTCATATGAAGTTAAGAACGGCGCTTTAGAAAAAACTAACTAGGTAGAAAAGGTGGGCCCAGGAAGTTGTCTATCTACATCTATAAAATCTTATTTTTTATCACCTCAGGCGCTTTGAAGAGTCTGTACAGCAATGCCCTAAAACAACAACAAGCCCTCTATACTGACGACCAATGCTCTCCGTAGACTAGCAATATTCGATAAAAGGAAAGATTGGTCCGATCCAGCCCAGCGGTCATTCACGATTCGTGTCGTAAAAAGATCGCATTCCAACATCGCATTGCCAACTGAGTTTATTCAAAGAACAGATTTTGGATCAGAAACAGAAGATTTTTGATACTTATACATCACATCGATATTTTATAATAAATCGGTCTTTTAAGAACTGAAACAAGTAAAATTTTGATTTTTACAAAAAAAAAAAAAAAAAAAAAAAAAAAAAAAAAAAAAAAAAAAAAAAAAAAAAAACTCAATATCAGTCATTATTCCAACTTGTTGATTTTTTTCCTTGATTTTATACAATTCTGTTTTAATTGCACTTATATCAAATTCGGAAGAAAATGCAGGCTTTATTGAGGCAGATAAAGAAAATGTTATAATATTAACAAAATTTGGAATTACCCTAAAAAATATGGAAAACCGAGAAAAACTAGTTTCCGGCAGTAAAACCGGGAAATGATTGAAAAAGCGGGAGGATTGGCAGCTATGCATTCAGGAAACTGGAATTTAAAAAAATTATTGCGTGTGTTGTAATCATTTTCACTGGGAAATTTTGTCAAATAGGTTGACAAAATAATTGATTACTCCACATTAAGAGGAAAAAATAAGCAGAACACTTTGCAGATTGCTCTTGTTTGAGGCTTATGTAAAGCATTTGACAGTCTTAAAAAGAGAATTTTTGAAAAATACAAGTTGATAGCTTAACTAAAAATAAAGCCTTTTAGGGTCCAACAACAGTGAAGCTTTACAAAGTAAAACAGCCTAAACAGTAGGCTTTTGTAGCACCATTTTTGGGCCCATGGAACTACGGAGTAATTTTATTTAGAAACTATTTTAAGAAAAAGGGTATATAAGTGCATACCATTACAAATTAATTCATTAAAATCAAATAGATGTCTTTTAGGAATATAATTCCTAAGGTTTGTTTTTTTGAAAGGACATTCAGAAGAATAGTTTTCAAAACAGATACTAGAAAAAGAGTGGGAATATTTTCGACTAAATTATGAATGACCTCTGGCGCTGGAGTAGAAAAATACCTCGTCGCTTCTCCTCATCATCATAGCAAAAATCACACACATCGAGAGATTTTTTTCTTAAAAACATGTATTTGTTGAATGAAGGCAGATTTACAAAATATATATATATATGTACTAAGATTTGTAATCAAACATCACCGGAATAAAATATATGTGTATGTATATACTAGAGTGGTAGACCTGAGAGAGAGTTCATCATAAAGCACGACCTGGTCACCCGTGAAAAGAATTAGTACACCACTAAAACAGGTTGCCAACGGTCGAGCACGGGGAGAAAGGTAGGAACAGGACTCCAACCTCTATTTATTTTACAAATATACAGGGTGGTCACAGTTTCGATTTCTCAAAAGGCTGGTCAGAATGACCACATAATTCATGCGAGTATTACTTTTTAGTGGGGAAAAAAGGCTGTACCCACTGGTCAGAATAACCTCATAATTCGAGTATTCCTTTAGTGGGGAAAAAATAATTCCAAAATTAATTGACCTTTGGGGGACATTGTACTTGTTATAACCAGGGTTCATAGTCTATCTAAATAACATGGTAAAATTCAAGAGTTTTCAGGAGTAAAATTGTAAAATATCAGGAGTAACGTGAATAATTATTAACTTTATGCTACTTTACACATTACGAGCAGATTGAGTTCAGAATTAAGTACTTTACATTTCTATGTTATCGAATTAAAAAAACAATTATTTCCGCTAAATTGATAAAAATAGTTCTTTTAGCTCTTGAATAAATGTTTTTAGGATTTAGAGAAAAAACTTAATTTTTAGGAGTTTTAAGGGCTCTTCGAAAAAAGTTTTTTTAGGAATTTCAGGAGGTGCACAAACCCTGTATAACCCTTGAGGCCAAATTGAAACAAGGAAGATCCAATATCAGAAAAACAACCGGTTTTAAATTCGTTTTTTTTTGTTATGGCGAAAAGGGCAATTACATAAAAAATCATATTTACACTTAAAAAAGCCATTTAGTACAAAATATTATCTTACTTTTGTGCTTTAGGCAAAAAAATGAAATGAAATCTGGTCTAAATGTTGTTAGTCACTTTGGAATGACCTGGTTCATAAAAAAACACCACTGGCTGGCTGGCCGAATCTGATTCTTAGGTTTTACCCTCATGTGACTTAGAAACCATAATTTGCCTCACGAATAACGTTTTAGTTACTCGCGTGTCGATATTTTCCGTTTCACCCTGTATAAAACTGGCAGGACGGATTTCCGCTATAGACGGAAAACCTTCCCCCGTGCTCCCGATCTGGCAACTTTGTGCGTTTCAAGAGAATAATACTAACTCAGCATCCCTCATATGTTGTATTATATAAAAGTGTATTATGCAAAAAACGTAAATAAAAAAGATGAATAACATGTACCATATAAATAATAAGCATAAAAAAAAACGGGGAAAATTAAGCAAGAACCGAACTGGGTATATAAAATGTTACAAACATAACACTAAACAATGGATTAATAGTAGAAATGCTATAGGTCAGGGTTTCTTAACCTGGAAAACATACAGGATGCAATGAGTGGTCCGAGAATTTGATAAAACAAAAGGTCATTAAAAAAAGTCTTAATTTCAATTTTCAATCACATCTGAAAATCAGAATTTCAATAGAGCAACAAAAGTTCAACTTTCACATAAGCATTTGATTGGATAAAGCTATGAGAAGCGCGACAACAAGAAATTTGCAACAGTCAAATCATTATTAAAAGCCGTCACATTACGACAAACGTGTAATAAATTTATCAGATTAAACGTCAGATAAATTTGACTTTCTAACTCCACTTGGTCAAAACCACAGCGGCAGGGGTGCTACTGACTTCAACTCAAAATCCCGGAACACTATTAAAAGAGCTAATCTTTTATTATTCAGAATGCTCCAAAATGTTTTTTAAAAAAATTCTTGTTATGAAGGCATTTTTCCCACAAAACTTACAGTGCAAATGATGAACCAATGAGACAGAATGATTGAGTGTTTAAAATACAGCTGTATATTAAACGGGAATTGATGGTAGCTACAGTGTCAAAACTTTTCTTTCAGAACGACGTAGCTACTATATAATTTGCACTTAGAACCTAAGGTGGGATTGGACTCATCATAAAAAGGCATTGTCGATGCTGCAACTCTGTACTTAATTGGACCTAATTTTGCGCGTTCTTGTTAAGCTCAAGATAAAACCCAGAATTCCGGGATTTGTGCTGTTAAAAGACTTCCGGGGTTGCCCCGGAGAAGTAGCACCCCTGCCTTTAATAACAAAAAGGTTAAGAAACCCCACTACAAAAAAAAATCACTCGCATAATACGCTACAAAACAAAACAAAAAAACGGCATCAAACCAAAATATAAAAATGTGATCTCTTTAATTGCTCAATTAATAAAAATATCTCAATCACCCTACTATACTATCATAAAATCTACTACAAATTGCGATTAATAATTACATCCAGCCCGAAGATTAAAAAAAAAACTCCTCCTATTTTACAACGTCGATCGATATAATTACACGCGCCGTTTGATCTCTGAATTTGAAAGAGCTACTTCCGGCCAAAGTGGTATCCGGGCCTCTTGGTGGGTCGTCGTGGGAACGGAGTGGGCATGTCCTGTTGGAAGTAGCGGTGGTGGAAGGGCCTCGGAGGGGTCCAATCGAAGAAGCTGCTGGGGGGGTGTTGGTGGTGCCACTGAGGAGGGGCTTTGGAGGGCAGCAAGGGGAGCTTGGGGGGAGGGACGGAGAACGGCCGGCTGGAAGGCTGCTTTTTCTGCTTCTCGGTCGATGGCGGCTGCTTCCGGCGGCTCTTTGCCTTCTTTTGGCCGTCGGCTGGCGTCTGGAAGAGACAATGGGGGTTTGAACCAAGTACACATAGCACAAGTAGATTTACACTTTCAATCACTGTTGCCCTACAGTGCAGATTTTTGCCCATTGCCAGATATAGGGTTCTTAAACTGCAGGTCTTTTTTGCCAGACTTGCACATAGTTCCCACTTTTTTGTGAGGAAAAAAATCAATTACTTTTTAAGGCTTATTTTAAATTTTTCATGAACTAACACAGAAAGGCGGAAAAGCCATTAAGAAGGAACAAAAGTTGTTCTCTTTAGTACCCCCCCCTATTTCAGAAACTGAAGTTTTCTCAAAAACCTTTCTCATAATGAACACTACATTATCACCATTCATATATTTAACTCAAGCATATTACTATATTTCACTTGTTTTAGGAAAGTCTAACAGAAAATATTAACCACTATATAACTATTCTATTGTCTATATATTTTATTTTGTTAAGTTACTTTACATACTTATTTACTCACCTATATGGGTCAACTGATCCCAGGTGATATTTCTATTTTATAAATGTATTTTTATTCTGATTAATAAAGTTCTATTCTGTTCAAAAAAAAATTAAAGTAGCCAAGTAAACTTCTGTTCTACAATTTTAAAAATTCCCATCCGTGTTTAAGAAGCCAACAGGATATGAACTATTTGAATCAAAAATTAACTTTTTCATGTTTGAACTGAAAAGAATTCCAAATTATTAAAATATTTCAAATAAAATTCAAGGAATCTGTACTAAATTCAAGTACTTTCCAGGGCTCTTGAAAACAAAAATGAAATTCAAGTACTTTTCAAGGCTCGTTGGAACCCTGTTGCATGTGAAATCTCATTTTATTTTTCAGTCTTAATTAAGTGAGAACAACAGTGTTGTAATTCATGTTTATGATTGAGGGTAATCAGTAAATAGCTCTTTAAAACAACAGGACTCAAGTCACTCAACTAGAGAAGATTGTCTTTTTCTTTAAAATTGCAGGACAGGAATATAAATAAAAAAAAAATTCATTTAACGCTCTTAAAATGCAAGCATTTTGATGTAAGGGAGTTCCAACTTCTTAAAATAAAATGGGTATTTCTTATAAAACTTTAGAATAATTACAATTTTTTGGCCTTTTGTTGTTAAAAATCATCGGAATGACAAATGATATGAAATAGTGATTTAGCAAGGGTGTTAAGTTTTGTTTCAGTATATGGTGTCTGTTGAATGAAAGATTTAGAAGCAAAAGTAACTTAAATTTGGTTTATTAAAATGCTAAATCAGTATGAGGAAAACAGTAGCCATTTTGCCATGATCCAAATCATGGTATAGCAAATAATAAAAATTAGAATTCTAGGTGAAGGTTAACATTTAAGAGTAAATCTTTCAACTAGTGAAACATAAATCCATTACAACAATGTAAGACTAGTGATTATATTTAACAGTGTCAATCCCTTATTTTGGACCATAAAAACAGATAAGAATGTTTGGGAAGTGATAATCTGAATGTAATCAGTATTGTGAAAGGTTTTGAAATGAATATTTTACCAAGTATTTCCCTAAATCTAGCATCAGAACAAGAATTGGACGAGTGTAAAATTAGAAAAGATTGTGGTCATTGGTGATGTGGTAAAAAGAATAGGTAATCATTTTAATTATTCCGTGTGACACTGGACCAAATACATGATAATGGATTGTAGGGGAACTGATAAGAGCACAGAACTAGAGATAAATGAAGAGACAAACTTTGGAAGAATTCACACAATTACTTGTATACAATTATCACTGAAAACAATAATGTTATACCAGAGATTAAACAAAGACTAAAAATGCTGGAGAATGCTTTTTTGCACTCAAGAAACGATTAACATCTAAAATAGTAACAAGAAAAACAAAGCTTCAGGTTTATAAAACTATAATAAGAACAACAGTTACGTATGAAGCAGAAACCTGGGCTTTAAAACTCAAAAACAAGAAAAGAGTCTTAAGAGCTATTTTTGGACCTTTGAAGGAGGGTGACTTTTGGAGGAAAAGATTTAATTGTGAAATTGAAAGACTATTTAAAGAAAAAAGATATCATCAATCATGTTAAGACATAAAGAATACAATGGCTGGGACACCTCGAGAGAATGGAAGAAGATAGGGTCACTAGAAAGATTTTCAAGTGCCCAAGATAAGGGAAAAGAGGAAGGCCAGTTAAAAGATGGTTGGGTTGAAAAAGACCTTAAAATTCTAAAAGTCTGTAATTGGAAACAAAAAGCAAAAGACAGAAGGCTTTAGGGGGAAATTGTTAGAGAGGCCATAGGCCAGCATGGGCTGTAATCCCAAGGAGTTAGTTAGTGTGACACTGGAATTAAAGTTATTAAAAGAGAAAATTTCCCTGATTCAAAGTAGTGGAATTTTGTAGTAGTGGAATTCTCTTCAATTTTGAATATTATTCAAGTTGCACAGAAATTGGCCAGGGTAGAAAAAAAAAATTAAACAGTATGGAGAATTCAACAGATTATGTAATGGTGGGGTTTCTTAACAGAAAACAAGGGTACAGAAGGGTTTGCAAAACCCAAGTTATCAGACAGGTCAAATACTTTTTTTCAGTTTAACTTCAGTTAAAAAAATTGCAATTTGAAAATTCAGTTCAAAATTACTCATGGGCGAGCTGTGGCTCCTTTGGGATGTATTTGCAAAATTGTCTTTTTATTTTCTGTGTATTTTTGTGAATCTATGTTTTCAATGTTGCAAATTTTTGTTTTTGTTAATAAATTGATTGAAATAGGTTGTTTAAAAAATGTAAACACTATTCATTTTTTAAAGGTCATTAAAGTTCTTTGAGGTAAGGAAAGAGAATATACAGAAATTCAAAATTTTAATTACCTAAAAAGGCAAAGTGGGTAATAGAATAAAGGATGTTCTATTTGGTTTTTAGTTGTAATACATTTAAAAACTAATACTTCAAAGGCACTTAGGATTTACATATAAAATGGCAAACAGATATTCAAAATCATGTTCATTGTCAATATAATCTATTGCAGTCAAACATGCTTATACCAAGCACAATAGAGAGCTACCCTTTAAATAAATTGAGTCCTAGTTAAAACTGAGTAATGAAAAAATTTTAAGAGTATCTGATTCAGATTATTAACTTGAAGTTGTCCCCATCTCAAACTGATAACAAAAGAATTTTTTAAACCAATTTCACAATGGTCTTAGAAAGATGTAGTTCATTATTTTAGATGCCCCAATATAATAAAATAACAGTTAAAGTATATTTGTAATTACTGAAAAAATTAAGCCCCAAAAATGTTAAGCACCACAAATTATGTATCTTATAAAAGTTTTATAAGTTGTTTGTGTGTGTGTCAGGTGGTTTTTTAGGCCAGAGTTAGAAGGGGATGTGTTTATTATAGAAAGTAAAAAGTTTTTCTCTGTGCAACATGTTCTATTATATTGGGTAAAAAGTAATAAAGAAGTGATATTTCTTATAAAATAGGGGAAAAGATTAAGTGGGAAACAATAATTAATAGTTACCTATTTATACAACTAAAATAGTCAAAAGTTAATAAAAAATAGTTTAAAACAAGCAGTTGTGGATACAGCTTAATTAAATACTATTATATTTCAATTTCTTTTAAGCAAGCCAATTTGTAAGTTTCTAAATTGCAAAAAAATATGAAAGTTAAAATTATAGATAGCAACATTAAATAGATAAGTTTTCTCCACCTAAGCATGTTTTCTTAAATGGATAGTTAAAATCAAACACCAATGGGAAAATATAATATAGAAAGGTGAATAATCTTTTCAGTATGAAAGGGTCAGTTAAGTCTTTTAAATCATAGGACTGGCACAAGTTCTTGTGTTGTTTAATTGGAAATTAATTATTAATTATTGTTAATTTGGAAAAAAAACACCTCACATAGTTTAATGGACATCCCCTAAGTAATCATGTAAAATAAGCAATTTGTGAGAAACCTGTATAAAGATGCACAGTTAATTCTTGGTAAACCGTATGAAAATTCTTACTAGGAGCACAAGAAAAGGAATTTACCTGGTTATTGCACTTGTCTTGAATTTCTTCTATCACATTATCAGATAAGTTCTCCTTGTTTTCTTTGAAAGATGCGACTGTACAATATGATCCCTCGTCTTCACCGAACCTGCAAACATGGAGGGATTCCATTAGATAGAAAGTAACATCTCAACAGATATTTTATACAGTATGCAATTGAACAGGGATTGAAAGTTTTTGCCCCAGATGGAAAAAAGACACAGTGAAACTGTCTTGGCAAAAACATGTTGACACTACATGGATACTTCACTTATTTTATTGTCTTACATTAAAAATAACTGACAAGGAAACATTCTCTGGGGGTGAACTCACAGAATTGGACGAAAATTTTACAGGGGTTAGTATATGACTCAAAACACATTCTGTAAAAAATTTAGCTGCTAAATTACAGTAGAAAAGCTGTAAAAAATTATTTAAAATCATCAATTTTAAAGCCAAATGCAACCCTACTAGGCGAGAAACGCAGAGAGAACGCCAAATGCTAGACAGTTCCACCAGTGTGTGCACTGTATCGGCCGTCCTGATTCCATCTGATAGAATTCGCCAAGTCGCTAAGTGGTGTTAACTGAATGTGTTTGGCATCTCAGAACCCAATTTTCAAAGTTAATTTACTCCTTTCCTAATGAAATTTAGCAGCTAATTTTTTCACAGTAGGTGTTTTTATCCATCTTATTATGCCTGTAAAATTTTCGTCCAATTCTGTGAGTTCACCCTGAGAACGTTTCCTTGTGAGTAGAACTACAAGGCTATTAAAAGGGTCCACAAATATCCTTATAATACCTTTAAATTGAATAGTTTGCTTGAATTCCATGTCACAACAAGTTAACATTGGAAAATCTACAAATTACACAGACCTGCCAACTGTCCTGCTTTTGGACTGAGTTTCCTGCCTTTATTTTAAATCTCCGGCCTCTGGTTTTTTGATTGAGTGCAGCAGGGTAAAAAGACAGAAAAAATGGAGGCTGGAGATTCAAAGTAAAAGGCAGAAACTCCAGCCAAAAGCCAGAGTTGGCAGGTCTGCAAACCATTATACATTATAAATAAGACGCATTGTAAACAGCATCTTTACATAAGCTTTTAGAATTATAATTAGAATAATTATTTTCTTACTAATGTTTAGCTGTTTTGTTTACCATTGTAAAAGAAAATAAATATTGTTTCCAGCAAACAAGTTTAGTAAGGAAACATTACTCAGAATATTCAAGCGGACAAAGCGACGAATGGTAAAGCAGATGTAGTGCGTGTGAATTTAATTGGGAGGGGAAGATATGATTCGTTCATTTTTACCAAGAATACGTTCGACTTCATTCGCTGTTAGGATGCATTCCCATGGAAACTGCATCATTTCAATGAGGGGATGTCTCACTAAGAGGGGAGATAGGGGGGTTGTCAATCTGTGACACTCAGTGGCGGATTTAGAAATCTGCTGCCTATGGGCTGAACTAAAAATCACCGCCTATTCTATCCTTTCTTGCCAAGTAAAAACTTACAGTTTTGATGAAATTAGTATTAAAACATAATTTTTCCAGCCTAATTCCTTGAGAGTTTTAATATGAACCTTATAAAAAATTGATGGCGGATTTGTTAGGTCTAATGACTCGAGTTCTTGCAAACTAGAACAAATGTGGGATTAGTAATTAAGAAATCTGCCAAAATAAACTTAAAATACACAGAAATTCTATAATAAATGACTGACTGACTTTTAAGAGCAGATATAAATTTCTATTCTTAAAATTTTGGAAATTACCCCTCTTCAAGCATTACTGTCATACAACTGTATGAGAGAAAATATAATTAAAGCATACATTCCACAATCATTGTAATTACCAAAGATAATCACTTAATTACAGACTAAATTACCTTGAATGAAATTACAATTAATTGAAGAATGAATTTTTGATTATTATGTTTTAGTTACAGGATACTCTTTCAAAGTTGTGGAAAACATTTTTGTGAAAAAACTGGCCACACTTAGTGGCTTTTTAAATCCATTTTAAAAACTTTTTTGCATTTCTACAGAATAAGGGTTTATGTCTGTGAAAATTTGCAGTAATAAGATATAGCCTGTTCTAGCTAGCTAGTCTGTTCAGAAATCTGCCACTGGACACTTTGTGACAAGGGGAAAGGGGGTTACACGAATCATGACATCACATGGAACAAACTTTCTTGAAAATGTAAGTTATACACCAGAGGATTAACAACATTGTTATAAACTTCAGCTTGAATTGAATATTTTCTGGTCCCACAATAGATTCAACTTCTTCATATTATAAACAATATTCTAAGAATCTAATTGAAACACAATTTTAATACAGTTTTCTGATATTGATAGTAGATTTAATTCTAAAATAAAAAGTTTCATGGAAACACTGTTATAAAAATAGTCTCCGTGGAAACAGAGATGTAGAATTAAAATAAGATGAGATTATCCTCATGGTAGTTTGTTAAAGAAAGTTGGTTAACTAACCAAATACCAATAAGAATGCTATTAGAATATAATTTTAACTTGAATAGTAAGAATTTATTCTAAATTGCAGGAATTAATATGCTTTAAGCACTGAATAATTCCACCAAAAATGTTGATTAAAATCGTGAAGAAATTATTAATCAAGTGCTCCAAATAAGAGCCTATTTAAGTATTCTTTGTAAGATCACTATATTTTTCTAATAACAATTTAAATGTTTTTCCATGGGGATTATATAATTGTAGAATTTGCTCGAGGGTTGGCGAGCGATAGCGAGTATTTTACTAATGTTAACTTTGTCCCCCTTGTGTTCAACAAACATTACCTGCAGCAGACCTCCCTGGGGTCCACCCAGACGGTGAGCTCTGCGGGAAGCTGCAGGTGCTCGTAGCGCAGCCCACAGGCGGCCGCAGCCTCCTCCAGCACTGGGTCCCTGCGCTCCCTCCCATTCACACGGATGCACCGGTACGCCTGGCCCTTGCACGGCTTCTCGGGGAACCAGTGCCCCTCAAACTTCTCCATAAGGATGCTGCCCAGCTGAGTCTGGAACACCTTAAGAAGACATCCAGAGCTTAAAACACTGATATGCTGCATACATCATTACATAGTACTTGAATATTAATGCCACCACAGCTATTTTTAAAGTGTTTTGATTTTAAATAAAGTGTTATTTAGATAAATAGTTACTTTACAGATAAAATTTTAAAGTGTTTTATGTAAAATCAAAACACTTTCAAAATAGCTGTGGTGGCGTTAATACACAAGTATCCGAAAACCTTTAACAACTTTTACCTTAGTGGTCTGAAACCTTTTTACAACTTAAATCTTAGAGTTTTGTTTTACAAAAATTTTCAAAAACTCTTACTTTCACGAGTGTTGTCTGGTTATCTAAATTTTTGAAACAATATTCAAAGACCACGGGTTCATCCAGGTTTTCCACCAGGGTCCTGTTTTAGGAATTTTGTGAATAGTAAAGTAATTAGAATTTTGTGAAAATGAAGAGCCATAACTTTTGGAATGGGCCCAAAACTGACAAATTCCATTCTAAAATGATAAAAAAGCACTCCTGAAAACAATAACAATTTTCAAACCATTTTTGATCTCTGAACTTTTGTAAAGAGTCTGTTTTTGGGAAATGGAATTTTGTGAAGGGTCCTTTTTTGAAGATATGAATTTTGTGTAGGATCCTAAAACGGACCCATTTTACTTCTAGATGAACCCCTGAAGACTATTACGGAACATTGGATAATTTCTTTAAAAAATTTAAGAAAAGGAAAAGACACTGATGAAGTGGTTCCCAAAGGGCAAGCAAGAAGCCTTTCTGAATTCTAGAAGAAGAAGAAGCCTAGAATTCTGAAATGATGACATTTCTTTGCATATCTCAGCTTCCATTTACCTATATACTAAAAAGAATCTAGAACAGATTAAAAGGAAAAGTTTAGGCTCGATTTATCAATAAAGTTCAGCTGATTTTTTTTATCATTACATGCAAAATTTATTCAAAGATGGTTATGAGGACCGGTTGATAAAAGTTTATGAATAATGTTTGAGAAAAGTAGAAGATATTTGAAAAGTTTTGTACATTTCAATTGCTTTTAATTTAATTATATATCACCGAGTTAACTATAGAAAATTTCAGTTTTTTAATTAAAATTTTAAAAACCTTAGCAAGTTTTCATTTTTCTAAAGTTTATTTTTTTATAAGAGGGGCACAGTGGAAGAAATTTTAGTAATACCTGACTTACATGCTGAAATAGTGGCGACTCATGGGTAGTTCAAATGGAGGTTCACAATTATGTTTTGAAAATGCAATTAGGTAACAATCTCAAAATTATAAAATAAATTGCACATGTAACTAATCAATTAACTTATCCAACAGGAAGTAGCATTCCATTTTGCTAACCAACACAAACAAATGAAGACTTCTTAGTTTATTCGTATACACAAGTATGCCAATTTACAATTAAAATCTAGTTCAAATTTCCTTTTGAAATCTTTGGTTTGCAGCTCAAATTCCGTTTTGATCCAAAATATTTGTTCTACCATAATATACAGTAAACTCTCGTTAGTACGCCCCTGCTTAGTGCGACGTCCCGCATATTACGACGTTTTTCTCCGGTCCCTGGTACCAATAGGCCCGGACCTGGAAAAAGTTGTAACCTTCCCCCGAACCTAATAAAATTTACCCGAACCTAATGTATTGCTCCTATGGAGCTGGCAGGGGCTTCCCCCGAACCAGGTTCGTAGGTTCAGGCACTTTTTCCAGGTCCGAATAGGCCTTTTATCATTAAAAACTATCCGCTTATAGCGCCCCCGCTTATAACGACTTCCCGCATATTTCGACGCTTTTCTCCGGTCCCCCGAAGAAAAATCCCGGTTATTGCGTCGTCGAGTTCCTTTCAAATAACTTAAGAGCTACAGAACCATTGAAAACGCAAGTAGAACAATATGGTAGAATTGGTTTTTCCCACCGCTCCCCTTTTTCCCCGAATGGCCCCCCGTTGAGCCCTCAAAAACAAGAATGACCAGTGTTTTGCAAGGCACGTGGGTTGTCCTGTGACAAATCAGAACCCTCCCTGAATTTCTTGGAAATTCTCTCCTATTTTAGTGATAAAATCCCGCTTAAAAAGGTTTCTAGGTAAGATTAGGTATTACGGGTTTAAGGTATATCGCCGAAACGGTGTTTTACGGAATTCCGCATATAGCGTCGTACCGCTTATTACGACGTTTTCACAAATCCCCTTGAACGGCGTACTAACGGGAGTTTACTGTATTATGAAATTCTTATATAATTTTGCTTTGAAAACCACTAAACCATAAACTATTTGCAAAATTATATTATAATAAAACTATTGATCTTAAAGTAAAGTGTAACTGTGCTTCTTAGGTTGATTGTTACAACAAGTACAAAAATTACAACTAATTGTAGATTTCTAAAGCAGAGCAGGTTGGCAAAAATATTTAAATTAAAAAGGGGGTGATGTCACTCACCTCCACCTTCTCTGGACTGATCTGCTCATTCTTGCCAACAAGGCGTGTCAGAAAGCTGGCTGCGGCGCTGATCTCTTCTTTCATGGTCACATGCAACGGAGTCTAGTGGAGAATTTATGGGCCTGCGGAATAGAAGAAGGCTTTAATTCATAATAATATATTTAAGAAAGGGGTCTGTCGAGGTTTTTTTAAGAGGTACCTATTTTATGAAAAATTAGGGCTAATTTGTGAAAAATTTTCTGTGAATTTGTGAAAATTTGAGTTTAAAATCAACATAAAAACAAATGCATAACTTTTTAAAAACAAAATAAAATTTGGCACTTATGTATTAACGCCACTGCAGCTATTTTGAAAGTGTTTTGATTTAAAAAAAAGTTTTATTTTACAGATAAAGTGTTATTTAGATCAGTGTGGTCCAACCTTTAGGTACCCGAGTGCCAATTAAAATTTTCATGAGGAGGCGAGTGCCAGAGACAGGAAAATTTACAGTTTACTATTTTAAAACAGGCAAATCAAGCTTATATATTTTAACACTGGAACATTTACTTCAACTACAAATACTTACTAAGACACATTTTACTTAAGAAATATCTTTCCTACATTTAAAATGCAATGCAAAAATATTGACTGGGTCTCATTAATATATATTTTATTTACTCAAGGGGATTTATTTTGTGCCACAACTGAAATACTAATTTACTTGATGTTCAAATTCATGAAATTAAAATTTAACAAATTATTTCTTGGATATTTTTCCAAATTGATTATTTTTGGTTAAAAGGAAAATTAGTCCATTAGTAAGGAGAAAACCGTTCGTAGAAAACAGGCGATTCTTTTCCTCTCTGTGGGGGGTGTCTTGAAGAAAATTTTTTTAAAATTAGACTCTAAAACCGGGTTTTTAACACTTTTCTGCAATAAAAATTGAAATGTGGATTATATTCTATTTAGAATACGAATTTAATTTTGAGGCCGAGTGCCACGAATATTTCTTCGAGTGCCACTTGTGGCCCGCGTGCCACGGGTTGGACCACACTGATTTAGATAAATAGTTATTTTATAGATAAAATTTTAAACAAAGTGTTTTATTTTAAAATGCTTTTTAAAATCAAAACACTTTCAAAATAGCTGCGGTGGCATTGATCAAAAGTACCTAAAAGGTTAGTCTAGAATGGCTAAAAATTTAACTATTGAGAAAATATAGCTTACAAGAGAACTTTTTTTCAAAAATGTATTTTGTGAAAGTACATATTTATCAATGAATATTGTGAAGGTACCTAAAAACAGAAAAATTTTCCAGGACAGACCAATGAACATATTATGCAAAGTGTTTTATTTTAAAATGCTTTTTAAAATCAAAACACTTTCAAAATAGCTGCGGTGGCATTGATCAAAAGTACCTAAAAGGTAGTCTAGAATGGCTAAAAATTTAACTATAGAGAAAATATAGCTTACAAGAGAACTTTCTTTCAAAAATGTATTTTGTGAAAGTACATATTTATCAAATAATGAATATTGTGAAGGTACCTAAAAACAGTAGAAAAATTTTCCTGGACAGATCAATGAACATATTAAAGAAAGGGGTCTATGCAGACTCCTTGTCAAATTGTGGTTGGTTGGGAATTTAAGCTAATGATCTTGAAAATTCGAAACGTATATCTTAGGTTCTTTCCGTGTTTTTGTGATAATCAAAAGTTTAACTTACAGTTAATACTTTAACAATAGGCTAATTCTATCACTAAGTACACAGTACACAAATTTTTTAAGTTAGACAGGCATTCATTTTTTTTACATAGTGAAGTGCTTGGTTAAACCTAAAATGACAATTTTAATTGTATTTCTATAAAAAAAAAAACAATTTTAAAATTTTAGTAAATACTCAGCAATGACAGATATGAAAATCCTTAAAAAGGTAGTTTGGTATTAAAATTCTCAACTTTATGCTGTCAATTAGAAAAAATAACACAAACAAAAACTATTCAATAGTGACTAATATTTTAATGATTTACTATTTAACAACATACCTAAATAAAATATAAAATTAATTTTCTTATTGAGAGCACAATAAAAATACTAGTAAATGCTGATTTCATTGAAGTGATGACACAAATATGGCATTCACAACACAAGTTCTAACTACGAAAAAAACACTTTCTTTTAACTTTTTAAAAGACCCTAGCAAACTGTTGGAGAGCTAAATCTTTTTACAACATATATATTTCAATTAAATAGTCTTAGCTAATCTTAAGAGTCAGAAACAATAGAATTTAATAGGTCATAAGATATATAAACAAGCAGCGAATGCATCTACGTGACGACATATGCTTCACTTCGAAAGTGCACAATGCAAAACAAACGAACTTCAAACGAACATAAGTTTAACGAGAACATTTTAGAACTACAAGAATGATTATTGGCATTGATTTATATAGTTTTTCTAGGAGATTTACAAGATTATTTAACAATATCCTTCACTTTCAATCAATTAACCTAGATAACAAAACTAAACTTGTTTAGATATGTTTTGATTCAGAACTTCGGAAATCAAAGTTGGAATAAGGTAAATTACGTTCAAAATGAAAGAAAACTTACTAAATTGTTTGAAATCCTACATCTGATAACAACCAACAGTAGAAAAATAAATTAAACCTAATTAACACATGCCACAACAACACAATACACCAATTGAGGAAAAGAACACCTATTACGCAATTTTGATAATATGCTGCCAACTTCGAAACTCGAAACTTACGACTGCCATTGGTTGTTGGTTGGTTGTTGGTTGGTTGGTTTAGTTGCTCTGGTTTTTGCTATGCGCTTATACCAGGTATCCTTTTTTTTGTAATTTGTTGTTTTTAGTTTTTGTTACCGAGCAAGTTTGTCTCTACTCTGTGATTTGTCCGTGTCTTTTTCTTCCGATTTTTATTTTATTATAGTTTTCTTCTTTCTCAGGCGTGAAAACTCAACAAGTGTAAGCTTTTTGTCTTTGGTTTAATATTGTTTCCCGTAAAGCTTTTCCGAGATAGTTTTTTCCATGATGTCTTCCAATTTTTGGCCATAGGTATTGATTATGTTCCGGCAGTTCCTATCCAGCTTTTCCAATCTCGATTCCAATGATTCTGGGACTAATTCCTCTTCATCTTCGTCTTGGCTTATGTACTCTGGGTCTTCATCCCCCCGGGATGGGTCACTCAAACTAGATTCACTTTTGGTTGAGTCTTTGATTTTGTGTAGATCGTCTTCATCTTGACTTATATTCCCTGGATTTTCATCCCTTCTGAGTGAGCTCTTCAAGCTAGATTCACTTTTGGTCGAGTCCTTAATTTTATGTAGGTATACTACGTTAGCAATTTTTTCATTCAATTGTTCTAGTCTTACTGCACTGCCTTTTCCTTCCTTATGGTTTTCTTTCCTATGTTCTTCCGGATCGGATGGATTTCCTACATTTGAGGCTTTAATCAGAGTTTGAGCTAATGCCCGATCTAAAATTTCTTCTACTTTGGTAGATATCGTTTTAATTAGTCTTATTTCTAGTTCTTCGAATAGCTTTGCGTGATCAGCTTGAACTTTTGACTGATCAGACACCTTTCCAGGTAGCAGCTCAGATATGATTTTTGTGAGGTTTTCAACCGCCTCTTCTAGTCGATCGATTCTTCTATTTAGGCTTTCTATGTGTCCTTGCTCCCTTCCCGCGATCGTAGGTGCTTTCCTTTGGTTTGAATTTTCGTTTGACTTCACGATTTCGGAATAACTTTTCCTTGGAGGCAAGGATTTCTTGGCTTCCCTAATGGAAATATTTTCGGATTTTGCTTTGTTTATGATTTCACCTTCTCTCTTTACGATCGGACATCTTATATCTAGTGCTGCGTGGTCACTACTCCCACATCTGAAGCAACGTTGGCTTGCTTTATCACAGTCGGAAGCTTCGTGGTTTTCTCCACATCTTGAGCACTTTATGTTTCGCTCTTTGCAATTACCTTTAAAGTGTCCGAATTGCAGACACTTGTGGCAGATTTTAGGTTTCTCTATATATTTTTGGGCGTTGTAAATTACGTATTCATACTTGACTTGATCCCTTTGTGTTCTTCCAAGTTCTTGTAATAAGATCGTGGGAGAAGCCGCATTGTCACCTTTTTTGGTGAAACGAACTATTTTGTTCACTCTTACTCCGTGTGCCTGGAGCCTTTCGTTTATATGGCTTACAGAAGCTTTCGGATCTATTCCGTTTATGATATACTGTACTGTGATTGAGCTTTCGAATACGAAGCTTGCAATGTCTCTTCCCACTATTTCTCTTTTGTTTAGTACGTTGATTGCCGATTTCAAGCTGTTTGCAGTTACAATAATTGTTTTATTTCTTGTAAGAAAGACTTCATCATCTGGGTTTAATAAGTCAGCAAACTCTTTGTTTAGGTCCTCATTCTTAATAGGAAGCTCTTCGGAGTTGGCACTCTTCAAGCCCAGCTTTATACACGTGGCGCCATTTTCAAAGGCAATTCTAACTTTTTCTTCAATCGGTAGCTTATTTGTGTAAATTCTGTCTTCCTTGGCCCTTTTGTCTTTGCTAAACTCTACATCGTTGTCTTCTTCAAAGTGGTCAGCAGACCGTTTGAGTTCTTTTCCGCCTCTTTCCCCATGCGTGCTCACGTTTTCGTCGCCCTCTACCTCCAGTTTGTTGGTGTGACCGAACAATCTCCAAAAAATCACGTTGCACTAAGACAAACTATTATTCACGCTTTGAATTCGTCAAATAATAAGTAACAGGAACAAATTATGCTTCGAGTCGATCTCTGACTCAGAAAAAATTTCAGTATCACCACAACGCGTCACAATTCTTATATTCGAATTCGAACAAACTTCGACTGCCATTGAAAAACCGAAACCCTAAATCGTGTGAGGCTCAGATATAACACTATTTTTTAGAATAAAACGTAAAACAAGAATGAATAATAATAAATGTATAATAAAAATTATTATAGTAGTTTAAGGGGGCATATAAAAGTTATAATGAGCTCAATAGTTTTTTTAAGATTTGAAAATTATTAAATTGTAAAAAAGTTTATAATATTTTTGAAAAAGACTACAACCGTAATCTTTACTAAAAATTCTAATGTTCAAAAAAATAAATATTCAATTCTATTAGTTTCGGTTCTATAAATAGATATTTACACAGGTTATGGTAGAAAAAACTGAAAGAATAAATAGAACTAATATTCCCATGTTTAATAAAAGTACATTTATAAGCCATTATTTGTACTTTGCACTCTGTCCAGAGAAACTAATTAAATATTGTGGTGAGACAAATCTTTGGTAAAATAGAGAAGTGGAGTGCGACCTACATTTAACTAGGCTCTCTACATATTACCAGCATAACTCCACTGAAAACTGAAAATTTAAAGTGACATTCAAGTAGGACATTTGACTGAAGAATTCACTTTCCATAATTTACATAATGATGGCGTTCTGTGGTCTGGATGTCGTGTGATGAGTTGAAAGATAATTCTGGTGGAAAATGGGCATTTAGAATGGAAGTTTGTAACAAGGGAGGAGCTATAAATTTTCACGCGTAAGTTATATGTTTTTGCTATCTAATGTTACTGCTCCTCCTATTTTGATTTTTATAAGGTTTTTAAAATTTTGTGTTCGGTTTTGCTGGTGAATGTACAGTGAAAGTTCTTAAAAATTAGAAATTTAAAAAGTACTATTGAAAAAACATACAAAAAACAACACACTTCTCTTAACTTATAGCTTTTCTTTTATGATTGCCCTTGGTAATAAAAGGAATTTTAAGTCTTAACGTTTATTACACAAAGCTATAGTATGAAAGATAAAAGCATTTTTTATGTTAATCAATTGCAAAAAAAAATGCAATTACATTTAAATTAAATTTCACAGAGGATTCTTTAGGAGAGAATCTTAGGGTCCTCCCCCAGAATTTTTTTCGACATTTGACCCTTAGAAGTAGCGTTTTACCTCCTTTTGAGACCGTTTGGATTACACCCAAAAAGAATGATTCCTTGTAACATGTAGAATTTTCAAGGAAGAGACAGTAGGGGAAAGTGGGACAAATGGAGTTTTTTTCGTATTTTAAATATTTTCCATACAGTTAATATTTTTACATCACTAAATTGGTAACAGGTGTAGCAAACATTTTAGCCATGACAGGTTTTTACTGCGCAGAAAGTAGCCAAATTTGTTTTCAACAAGCCATAGCAAGTATTAAATGTTGTAATTGATTTTATTTTGTAAGTTTTTAAGAATATTTTAATCTCATTTAAAGACAGTTTTAGATTCAACTACAAATACTGGAGAATAAGAAAATACTACTTAAAAGTATTGAATTGCACTTGTAAAAAAACTATTACTCAAAACTACTAAAACTAGAATGACTTTGACATTTAGACAATCATTACCAACATGTAAAACTAAAAAAGAACTAAATAGTTTTTTAAATTGGACAAATTTTAATACTTTCAATAAACAAATTAGTAATTTTAAATATCCTTCAAAGTTTTTTTTCCCTATACTATGTATGTAGACTAGTCCTATTTAGAATTATCCTATTAACATAATTTCAATTATTGAAGAAATAGCTAGAGGATAAGTGAAAATAAACACTGCAGAAGACATTGTGGAATTAAACAGTTCAATGCTGAAATTTCACCTATTCCTAGGATTTTTTTGGAGGAGTAAAAATAGACTCCTTGACTTTTTCAGGAGGAGTGAAATTCAATTTTGTGAGGAGTGAAATACGGAAATAGCATTAACTACATATACAGAGACAAATTTTCTATTAAAAACTTTTTAATGGACAAAATGAAATTGAAAAAAAAATGAGGATGCTTTTTGGGGTTTTAACAATTATAGCATATGTTCAGAATTAATAGAAAACATTATACATTATACACGGTGCATTTTTTAAGCTAAACCATTGTGAAAAATTCAAAGAGTGAAAATACTCCTGGCTAGTTTTTAAAGAGTATTTCCGATTTTCAAGGAGTGAAATACTCTCAGAGGAGTTAAAAATATCTCTGCCCACAACAATTTTTGAATAAAAAAGGCATTTAAAATTCATAAATGACTTATTTTTGAATTCTATAGCATGTCCCATTAGCCCTGCACTATGTCCCAATAGACCTCATATATCATATGGGGACTAATGGGACAGTATTATTAATTTACAAAAGTCGACATAACACATATGAATAATGTTTTTTACTTTCCAGGAATATTTTTATAAACTTAAACGTAAAATCGTTTTAAATTCATAAAAATTTTAAAATGTAACTGCATTTATGCTTTTTTAGTGGCATTTGTTAAAAAAAATGTCCCATTAGCCCCCCACTTTCCCCTAGATAAAATTTACAACAAAATTTCAGGGAGTTAACCCTACCCCCTTGGGTACACCCACCCCTGCTTTTTAACAAAAAACTTTTAAATTAAAACCAATTTTTTTTTGGCTTATTTTACAGCACAAAGAACAAGAAAACTAAATTAACTAAAGTTTCAAATAAAATACAATGAATGGACATCGATTTCGCCAAATTTAAGGGGTTATATCTGTCTATAGGAGAAATTATTTTTCCCCTCTTGTCTTCCCACTCAAGTGTAGAGCGAAGCTTGGAGATTTTTTTAGCCCAAAAAATAAATGAATTTGCCATATTTTGGACTTATTCCCTTTTTGACGATTCAAATATTAATTGCTAAATATGGAAAATTTTCAATCTAATTCAGGCGCGGATTCAAGGGGGGGGCACTGAAAAAGAAAGAGAAAACAGAGAAAAAGCGTATAAAAAGAAGAAAGTAGATTCTGAAAGACCAAAAATGTTTCGGTAATTTCCATCTATCCAGTATGACATTACAGCCCTTTTAGGGCCTGCTTAAGGATGAAGCCCCTTTTTTTAAACCCAGGGGGTCACTTTCCCCAGATTGTTTAAACTTTTTCGTTCATAGGTGCTTGTGCTGATCAAAAATGATGTTATTTTATTTACATGGGCACCCATACATAAGGGCAAAGGGCCCCCCCCCCTTGCACTGGAAAAGTTACGAAAAATCTTCCTTTTAGTGTCTTAGTTGAAATTTTGCGGCTCGGCGTAGGAGCGATCCTATCTTAGAAGTCACCCAAATGAGTTAAAACATACTTTTAAGAATAAAATTTCGAAAATTTTTCTGGGGGAGGACTGACACCCCTTTTTGCTTGAAACTCTAGTATTGTTTTACAAAATTTTTAGCATTAAGAACTAGCGAGGGGTCCTTTGAAATAATTATGAACCAACCCCCTTAAAAAGAAACTTGGGTCTAGGGCTAAGAAACTGGGTATAACTTGCAAATATTTTTCTTGGGCCTTGGGCCCCCTCTTGAATTTAAACATATGGGCACCCATGGTTAATTAGGGTCAAAATCCTCACAATTTTCTGGGGGAGAAATTTCATGGGGGGAGCTTGAGAGATCTGTATAGAAAAAAAGTAAAATTTTGTCTATTATTTGCGTCCAAAGTTAGAGGTGCCCTCCCCTTGAGAGCCCTACTGGATCTAATTAGTACCGTGTAATTAATTAATTAGAAGTAAAAAAAAAGGCGCTTTTAACTCGTTGAGGAAATGCTCTATCATCAATCGATATGTTTGAAAAGAATCCCTCCCTTAGAAAAAAAAAGAACCAACAGCAGAGAGCTTTTCCGGAAAAAAGAACAGAGGAAATCCCTAGCGATCGTTTCCTCGGCCTTGTTTCGACGGCGGATTTGGAATAAAAGGGAAAAAAAAAAGAAAGAGGACCGCCGTTGATAAAAAAAATAAATCCCCGGTGGACATACATGCAGCGATTCGAGCGATGCGACGTGTTGAGGAAAACTGGGGAAAATTTCCTATCGCTTTCGAATCTCGCCCTGCCATTGGTCCATAGCAGCGTTTCCCAACCTTTTCACCCTCAGGAAACCCTAAAGACAATGTTCAAGTTTTACGGAACCCCTTAAATATCGTATTACAATATTTTGAGATTTTAATGACAACAAGAAATAACTATCATGAGTCGTTCGTTTTAAAACAAATGCAATCATTGTATGAAATAAAATATACCTTTTTGATAAAAAAAATTAAGTTATTATTAGTTCATTCCTACAAAATGCAACTCAACCTAAAAAATGAAACAGATTATCAAAAGAAAATGTCAAAACTGAACGAATTGTAAAACTGTTGGACATTAGTAAAGGATTTTTGCTGAAGATTTTTCAATTTTATGGGGGAAATACCTAAGTTTTCTTCTTAGGGATACTCTCCCAGAAAATATTTGAAGATTTTAACTGAAAAATAGTGTTTCAACTCTACCCTCTGATTGCGGACAGTTCCCTTTAAACCTTTAAAATGACAATTTCAACTACGCTATGGCATAAGCCCTACGTAAAAGGGGGACGGGGTCTTCCCCCAGAAAATATTTTGTATTATAGCATGCCAAAAAGTATTATTGTACTTTTTGTGGGATTAAATGGCATTCCCCTCCCTAGAACCGTCATTGAGTGTTCATATTATTTGCGTATCGCTGGTCCAAAGTGCTATATGACGTAGAGTTACGTCATCATTAATCAGAGTTAAAAACCTACTGGGGGATGTTCCCCGAGGTTAAAAGCGCACTCTCCACGAGAAATGAGACAGTTCACCGGCGGTTGCGGCGGGAGCTACATAAAGGCCACTTTATTGAACCTTTTTTCTAAGGTGCCAACCTCTATTCGGTTCCTATGTCTTAAAAAATGAATGCATGTTATATTTTAGCTCATTTGTTTTGACCTCCGCCCACTTCAATTAACTGAATTCCAGTATGTAAGACAATGCATATTATGCAGTGCGCTTTTAACCCTCAGGGAACATCCCCGGTGCCATTGAATGTTTTTCCAATGGGATCTTGGGACAATGGTATCCCAAAGGTGATACAATAGCACCTTTAAGGCAAATCATTCAATATTGAGGCACTCAATATTGAGAGCGTTCAGGCTTATTAAATTAAAAACAACAAAAAATGAAGGTATTTTCAATATTTATCCCTATACATTAACATGGAAAAACTACTTTTGAGGTGCGCGGGGGTTAAAAATTGATCTGAAAATTTGCAGTAAAGGGGAAACCTGAGAAATTTAAAAAAAAAAAAAAAAATCCCACAGACTTTTGCAATGAGCTTCTGGGGAAAATTTTCTATCCCTTTCGAATCTCGCCCTCCCATTGGTCCATAGTGCTATATGACTCAGAGTTGCGTCATCGTTCGTATAGGGAATTGATAGGGAAGTTTGGACCAATCGCGTCACTAGAATCGTTGCATGAAAATCCGCCCTTCTCCAGTTGGATAAACTGAACTGGAATAAAGGAGAGCGTTGAAAAAAATTAGGTTGGAAGCAAATGATGGGTTTTGTACTAGGAGCAACCTTTGACCTATATCAGTGTTTTCCAACCTTTATCGGTCCCCCCTCTTGAATACGGCAATGGGAGAAGGGGATAAAAATGACCAAAAACATGCCAGCCTAATATTTAATCGACCCCAAAATAAGGAATTGTAAATTACTTCTTTAGTAATTCAGTAACCACCAAGATTTGAACTGAGTAATTCAATGCTTTTTTATCCGTTTTGTCGATATACCCCCTTAGACCTGGGTTGGAAAAACATGTTTTTAACATAAAAACAAAAAAAAAACATGTTTTTTTACCCTTGACACAGAAATGCTAGGAAAAAAACCCCATTGTTTTCAAAATGAAATTATATTACCGAAATGCAGCGCAAACAGTCTGTCCTTTCAAATGATTTTCGTGAGTTTTCATCACAAAATCATGCTCTTTATCAAGCAATGTACCACCTATGTCATGGCGATTTGTACCCCAGGCCTTATTCTTGACACCATCAACTTTTTGAAGATCCACACATGGAAAATCCCCCATAAAAATGCCCTCTTTAAAGTTTAAGATATTTTTGACTAGTATCGTCTGTAGAGAATTTTAAAGTATAAGGTATGTTATTTTATAACCACCCTACAGTACATGCGTTTCTAACAACGTTTCTTCTTGCTTTGTACTTTGTTTTAAACTTACGTAACAACCCTGACACATAGACTCGTAATACATAATAAAATACCCCATCAAAATATAACGTGAACGAACAACCATTATAAAAGCTAACGTGAGCTGACATTCAAAGGTGGTTTTTAAATATTCCATCGCCATCCGGGTCTCGTCGAGGGAGGGAGCGATGTTGATTAGAACGGGACCCCTCAGCAAGCAGTCGATTGCCGCCGACTTACGTCATTCGTGACGTCATGGGACCATCTTCTCTGCATACACGGACGCTTTTTAAAAGCCCCCTCTTTTTGGACTAACGATATTGTGTTCGGGGCTTGGTTCTTTCTCCCGTTACCCGAAAGAGATACTATTTCGAGACGCATTTTTAGGCTCTAGCCATACTAGAAGATTTTCGAGGCCCGAAACGATTAAAATCTTTATTAAACAGAGGGAAGAAAGAAGGGGATTTGACGCGATATAGTGTTGTGCTTTAAAAATAACCCACTCCAAATTGTACCCTAAAAACAACCCACTCCAAATTGTACATCTCATATACCCTGTCCTTCTATGCCTCTTATTAGAGTGTCAGGGGTGTAAAACCTGGTCAAAGAACGGTTTATTTACTTATTTTTTAAACAAGCTGAGATAAGGTAGGTTTTTGCCAAAAAATGTGCTTTAGATTTACAGATTTTGTAAAAATGTATGTTGTAAAGACTTTAGAGCATTTTTGGCGCGTTTTTATGTTTTACCATTACTATGAGAATAAAATATTAAAGTTTTAGCTCAGTCCGCCAATTAGAGTCCTTCTAGGAAAAAGTGGGTTTTTTTTCAAATTATTACTTAATTGACTGCCGATTTGTAGTGTTCGGCAACTAGTGGTCAAAAAGTAGTTAACTACCAACTACTAACTACTCTGGGAAAATCTAGTTGCAACTAGTAGTTAACTATTTTTTCCTGGGACTAGTTGCAACTAGTAGTTAACTATTTCCCAAAGTAGTTAACTACTAGTTAACTAGTCTATTTAATTTAATAACCTATTTTTTGCCCAAATTCCAAACATCTTTCTTACCTATATCACAAAAAACTTTATGCTTCGCTCAAAACGGTGCTTTATTTCTGGTTATGGTATTTGAGAACTCTACCATGACACTGTAGTTATAAATAGCAGTGTAATTTTTTGAATATTTTGATAACATTTTTTAATAATTTTGAAATTTTAAACAAAATTTTTTTTAAAAAGTAGTTGAAAATTTGAAAGTAGTTTCAACTAGTAGTTATTAAAAAAAGTAGTTCAACTACTAGTTAAACTAGTTTAAACCAAAAGTAGTTAAACTACTAGTTAACTACTAGTTGATCGGTAGTTAACTACTAGTTGCAACTAGTTCTAGTTAACTAGTGCCGAACACTACCGATTTGTAATGGATAATTAGAATTAAGCATGCTAAGCACTAAAATGTTAAGGAGGCCAAGCCGTTACAACAGGTTTTTGTTCGATTTAATTATCTTTTTATAAAGCTTTTAATGGAGAAAATATTAAACAGTGGGTTGTTTTTAAAGGACAGCACTATACTATTTCGAGACGCATTTATGGTCTCCTCAAAGCTACATACAGGGCATGGGCGCCCATACATAAGGGCAAGGGTGAGGGGCTTTCACCGAAAAAGTTACGTAAAATCTTCCTTTGACTATAATAAATTGGTTTTAATTAAATGTTTTTTTATGTTAAATATTGAACTTTTTTTACTTTAAATTTTGAACTGAATTAATCTTTTTATTATGATTGTAAGCTAATAGAGTATTTTCAATCACATTACTTGGACTTAACAACGGCCTTAGCAACGTTGTTTTTGTCCTCCACGTCGTCAAGTGTGTCGTTATGTGCGAATGCTCTATTAAAATGCAAAATGTAAGCAATTTCTATAATAATGTTAGCCACTATTTATATACTAGCTTATTACTTGAAACTTTGCGGCTCGGCGTTGGAGCGATGCTATTTTAGAAGCCCACCTAAATGAGTAAAGGAACAACTTTTTAAGAATAGAATTTCAAAATTTTTCTGGGAGGACTCTCAGAAACCCCGTTTTTGCTGAAAACACCAGTATTTTATGCAATTTTTTTTCCTTTAAGTACTCGTGAGGGACCATGGAGAATCCATTGAGCCCCCTAGTGTCAAAATAAGAAAGTTAAAAAAAAATAATTAAAAAACTAAAGGAGATATAAAGGAGAAACTAATGGAAAAAAAATGTCCATATCAGCTTTTTTTTTTTTTAATTTTAATGCATAGTACTTCTTATTAAGATACTAAAGAGGAACAAAATTGGGAAACTTTTCCTAAACAAATCCGACACTATACAGAAACACTTAAGGAGTGAGCAAGAACATTCAAAACTAATTTTGTAATAATCGGAAACTCGGTAAAAACCCTCAAGCAACAAAAAAAAAATGAAAGTTTTTAAGGAAACGAAGTTATAAAATCACTCTTTAATCCTTTCCCACAATACATGGAGAGCCCGTCTCGTTAGGGGGAGCAAAAGAGACTCCCGAAAGCAGCGATTGCGAGAATCTGGCAAGCTTGTCAGGCCAAATTAATGTCGCCTCAAAAGAGAAGAAGGGAGAGCGCGAGAAGAAAATCCTTCCTCTTTGTGTCCATCGCAATCGTAGAGGCATTATACGCGAAGAGAGAGCTTGGGTATGGTCACGCAGCATGGAGAGTGAGTGGCAAAAAGAAATACGCAACTATACTAGACTGCAACATTTCCTGACCCTATGACGTCACTACGCGGAAGGAGAAAATGAGTAAACACAAAGCTTTTTGGGTTGCTAGGAGGATTTTCGGTACGCAAATCGTGATAAAAAGGCACTATATAGGATACGAATAGCTATGGCCACCTAACATGGGGTGAGTTTTTGTCCTCAAACCTAACTACAACACTGTAGTCGGAGGTAGAACACTTCATTGGCGTCTTCGGCTCCTGAAAATCGGGGGGAGGGGTGCAAAGGATTCGGAATTCCTCCCCAGAAGGATTTTACAAAACCATGATTAACTAGCCCTAGTAGACTACTAAAAAGTAAATTATTATCTAGAAATTGTAAGGTGCAGATATATAAAACCCTAATAAGGCCAATCATAACATATGGTTCTGAAACCTGGGTGAAATCTAACAAAGATGAAAGTATGTTAAGAACATTTGAAAATAGAATAATGAGAAGAATCTTTGGAGCCATATACGAAAATAACACATGGAGGAAAAGGTACAACTATGAAATAGAAAGGCTGATTAAAGGGAAAAATATTATAAGATACATTAAAGCTATGAGAATACAGTGGATTGGACATGTGGAAAGAATGAAGGAAACGGACATGTGCAAAAAAATTATGAGTGGAAAACTATATAGTAATAGGAAACGAGGAAGACCTAAACTAAGATGGCTGGACCAAGTTGAAGAAGACCTAAACAAAATGAAAATAAAAAATTGGAAAAGGAAATCAGGAGAGAGGGCAACGTGGCGTTCTATAGTAGAGAAGGCCAAAGCCCACCAGGGGCTGTAGAGCCGTGCAGAGAGAGAGAGAGAATGATTAACTAGCCCAAAAATAATCTTTTTCGTTTAAGCCCGCATTCAATGATTTTAAGGTGGTTTTCACTGATTAAACTTTTTATAAATTTTGTGTGAATTGTCTGTAATATATGACTGGAAAGGGGGTCTGGGGGCCCTCCCCCATATTTTTTTTTTTTTTTGATTTTTGACATTTTAAAACAGAGGTTCAAACTCATTTTCAGTGTTATATGATTACACGATTTCGAAATGAAATTTTCTATGTATTAACCAGTGCTGTAGTTGGAAAAAATATTTTTTTTGGGGGGGGCTTGCGTTTTTTTCTGAAGTTAGAAACGATGTCCTACTTTGAAGGGATGGTGTCCCCCAAATCTCAGCACTGGCTTCAACGGATTTAAAGTGATTTTCCCCCTAAATTAACAACACTTTTGTAACGTTGTCAGGTAGAACACTTTAACATTTCATTGTTTTGTGATAGTGTTATGAATATGTTTGAAAAGTGTTAGAAATGTGTTCTAAAAGTACAGTGTTTAAAATCTGAAAGTGTTCTTAAATTTGGATCGCAACACTATAAGAATACATTTTCTGACTCTGAAAATTCTTAAACAACACTTACACTACACTATCTTTTTCCCACACGACAATACAATCGCAACACGCTTTTGATTATATAAATTTTCATTATTGTGTTCACTTATAGTTTCAAAAGTATTTCACGCTTTGCAGTGTAGCCTCACTATACAGCCCCTGATTTACCATTAGGCCCACTAGGCCCGGGCCTATGATGGGGACCCACAATTTTAAAAAGTAAGCGAAACTTTATAGTCAGTACTTGTGTACTATCACAACCATTTCCTTTAAGTGTAAAGACCAAAAACATGTGATTATATTACTATTACATACATTTAATGTATGCAAACTTTTATACTTTTACTTGATAGTAATACCATCCAAAACACCTAAGGCTGGGCGCGCACGAGTGATTAAAGTCACGGCGACCAGGATTACTAGTATCAAAAATATCACTAAAAAACAATGGATCTCTATGAAGAAATTCTTGGCAATCGGCCAAGTGTCACGTCGCCTAGTGCGCGCACTCTACCAATACTTGAACTTGTTTCAATAGCCAAGGCAACAATTTTGTCTTTGTCACCGTGACAAAAGTCGCTCGTGCGCGATCAGCCTTACTCCTTCCACATGGTTGCGATAACACACAGGTACCGCATAATTTGGGCCCCCTTCCTGCATGTTGTTGGGCCTAGTGTTCCAAATTTTCTAAATCGGGCCCTGTCACTATACAACGGGAGCAAGACGTTCTAAAGCGCCATCTATTAATATGGTGACTCCTCCCTTCCTCTGTAGTAATCCCTTTTAGGGAAAAATGTGTCAAAGCCAATTACCTCCGATCGGCAGATTAAGGGATGGAGTCGTTAAAATAAGATTCTTCTTCTTCTGCTGCACAACATTTTTTAACGATTTATTATTTCTCCTTCCCTCCGCGTTCGAGAGGGGCCGTACACAAGTTACTGATGCATAAGACATTCAGAAGGGGTGTTATATGCTCCGCTCCTTATTCCATGTGTCTGGGGCAAGAGAAGGGATTTAGAGGGTAGAGCCATAGCCCTCTTAGAATGGACGTTTAGGGGGGGGCAATTGACCCCCTCCCCAATGTTTCCACTGTTATGTGAAAAATAGGGTCTCAAAATGAACTAAAACACTAGTTTTATAGGCAAATTTTAAAACATTTCTGGGAGTGACCCCCAGACCCCCTTTTTTACTTGGAGTAATTATAAAATTTTGACATTATGTGCACCATAATTCCAATCCTACTTTTAAGTTATCTAAAACTAGTTATGGGGGTACCATAGAAAAGACGTTGAGCCAATCCCCCAAAAACAAAAGTCTGGTTACGGCCCAACACCACTTAAAAAAAAACGTGCCCCCCCTCCCAACCAAAAACTGAAATGACGCCTCTGCATCAAATGAAATCTTGCACGCTCCCTTCAGACTGGAGTTGCGCTGTTGTCCAGAAAGCGATGATGAAGCGAAATAGTAGGCAGATAGAACATCACTCAAGATTTCGAGCTTCTCTGGCCTGATGTGTCTAAAATGGCCTTGGTATAGCCACTACCATCGAGAATACACAAGGCCCGCGCACGGATCTGTGACGTCACTGCGATGCGACCGCTGTTTCAGCGGAGAACGGAGAGAGCGATCGCGTCTGTCTTTTTACCTTCCTCAATTTTTTATTCAAATTTAATGAATACTTACATTTCTCCACATCAGCATATCCAAAGAATTTCAGGGATCCAATTATTAAATATTTTACCTGTTTTTAATAAATTGTTCAGAACCTAAAGAAACAAATTTAAAATCTTTATATAAATCTATAATATGTTCATTAAAAAAATTTAAGACTCATATTCCATTGTCCTTGTTTCATAATTAATTGAATATTAGTTTAAGTTTAGTAAAAAATTCGAAATTCTGTATTAATAAATATAAATATTACATTACTTTATTAAGTATTAATATACACTCATAGTACATTTAAGTTTTATGATAATGATACTAATTCAGAATACTTTCTCTTATTTATGACTTTTATACCATCAATTAAGATTCCCAGCTAATGGATTTGGTTTGTTAAAATGAACACAAAAAACTACTTGATATTATATCCTATCTCACAATAATTAAAAGTTCATTTCAAAAGTTCATTCATTAGTTTACACCAATCAAACTTTATTTTTTTCAAAAAAATGCAAAACAAATACAAAAATAGAAACGTACATGATTATGAAGAACTATTATAAAGGTAAGTAAATGATGGATATTTATAACAATGAAACTATACCTATAATGCATTTGAAATTTTAGGTTTTACTAATGTTTCAAGCTTTCTTTTTTTGGACACTTTAGTTACTGGTTTGTCATTCATTTTGATACAATAATTTTTTAATAAAATATTACTAGAAACCCATAAAACATGCTTAATGACATCTTCGCAACAATGTCCAGAATTACAAACATCATAATGATTTAAAATCTCTGCATCATTTACAATATTATAAGTAACAGATGTTACCACTAATCTTTGATTTTGAGACCTCAAAAACATTTTTTCCATTTCCTTCGATAAAAATTTTTTTACTACTGTCAAGGGTAATAACTGTTTAAGGGTGTTGAATGAAGCATATTTCATAGAATTATTACTTATGTTATTACAATCACTGAAGTCTGGGTAAAACATATATTTATCATCATTTTTTTGGTTTATCCAATTATTACGAATGCATTTTAAAATATGAACTGAATCAATTACAAAAAATAATGGTCTTTCTGATTTAAATGGATGAGGATATACAATACTTATTTTAGATGGATTGGCAAAGTAAGACATAGCTTTTTTATTTATAGAATTATTGTCAGACACAACACAAATAACTACATACCCTATTTCCTCCAGTCCAATTATGATGTTCTTCAACACTTCATGCAGCTTTTCTGCATCAATTTTTCTAACAGGTAGAATGTGGACAACATCCTTATGTGATGATAAGAAGCTCTGCACCATGAAAGTATGAGCACTAGTTGCAGGCTCATTACCATCGTAGCACATCCCCACAATATTACCCCCCTTGTAGTCATAATAAGACTTTAGATGCATTTCGTCCATCATCAGAGAAACTGTTTTCTCGTGATCCTCTAAAGATTTTAATTTATGTCTTGCATAACATAAAAAGTTATCATCAAATTGTTCATGTCGAGGACTAAAGTTCATTCCTGTGCACACTTTTCTAATAGTACTTGGATGAGGCATAACAAGAAATCCAGATTGCCGCAGAAATTTATATCCATGAGGAGATATTGTGTAGAGCAATGTAAAAAATACCATAGTGTCAGCAGAGTATCTATATTGAGTTTTTGGGCAATTAATTAGTTTGATTTGTTCAACAAGAAAATGTTTTCCATTTTCAAAGTCCTTCATTTCTAGTCTTTCTAATTCTTTCAAAATGATCGAAAGAGAAGTCACTATATTTTTTCTTTCCAATCTTACAAGTTGTAGAATTTTTTCCAAATTTCTGATATCGTCTATCTGCACGGGTAGCTTCTCTTTACCTAAATAAGTTAGTTCTGTGGGCCCACTATAAGCCGAGACTTTTAAATCATCATCTACAACAATTGAATAGATGACTGTAGGAGGTCCATCTGTCTTTATCATTAAAAATAGTACTTTTTTATCACTTTTTAGAACAGTCCACATAGGAGAGATTTCCTCTGCACTCAAACACTTCAAAAATCCTGGAAAGTCAGTAAATTTATAGTTTTCATTTTCCTTTTCCTGGGCATTTAGGCTTGCATTAATTGCTGCCCCTAATTGTTCGTTTTCCAATCTGAGTCTCTTTACGCCTGGCTCTTCTCTGGAACTGGCTGACGAGGACAAGTAGGACGGGCATCCAGGAAAGAGTGAAGGAATAGCTGTTCTTTTTAATCTGGTCCGCCTCAATTTCACAGAAATTTTCTCTCCAGTTTTAGAATTGAAAATACTAGTCTCAGATTCAATGTCTGACTCCAGAAAATGCAGCTCACATATCTAGAAGTATAATGAAAACTAATATAGTGAAATACTGAAAATAAAACAAAATCAAATAGGTACAATATTTGCCAACATCAAACTAGAAGCCAAAAAAGTATAGTTCAGCTAACAAAAACTTACTAAATCTCAGTATAATCTATACATTGGCATTATTAATCCTTTTCTTAATTTTTGACCCCAGTATAATTAATTACATTATCTGCTTATGCATTTCACCTATCAGCTTTTCCCTCCCAATTGAAGAATATCCCAAAAAGCACACATAATTAAACACATAGCAGGGACACAATAAATGTAACACCAGAAAACCTAAATCTATTAAACAAATAAATGTTATAAACTTAGTTACTCCTTTCCCAACAAAAACTAAAATAATAATCGGGTCTTCATTATGTACTTAATTTTCTAGGATAAAGATTTCACTTAAGACAAGACGATTAAATATTGCTTGACCTGTTTGTTTACAAACACAGTAAGTCACAATAAGCTATCTTTGACTCAGAATTTTGAAATACTATAAAATTATTACTTACTTTAGAGTGTTTTGTGACAATTAAATTTTCTCTTGGAATAGCAGCTATCCACTTTTTTTTCATTTCATCATCATTCGGGAAAGAATATACTTTGACATGTGGTCCTTTGTCGTAGTTACCTTTGCACCCAGGAGCTATACATCGAGACGGCATTATGAGGCAAGTTTCAATCAACGAATGCAGGTTTTAATCAACAAACACAGGAACGCTAATAATGAAAATGAATAACGGTCGTATTTCGAATTCCATTTCCATCACTCGGCCCGGAATGAGAATGAACTTGAACATGCTCGTTCGAGTTTTGGTTCGAGTTTCGCGGGGTGTGTTCGGTCGCTTAAGGATGACGTCACGAACGATTTTTCTTCCGTGCGCAGGCCTTGTGAATTCTCGAAGGTGGCGGTATAGCCCACCATTTTTTCGTTGATCGTTCTGTATTGTAAATGGGTTTCAAAATTTCCAGTAAAAATGTAGTGAAAATTCCATTACTTATACACAGTTTTTTTCTATTTTCGTTTTTGAGCTTGTACTCTTTTTCCCCAAACTGATAATTCAATTAATCTAGCATTGGGAATCGTTAGAAAATATCTAGTGTTCGGCAACTAGTGGTCAAAAATAGTTAACTACCAACTACTAACTAGTCTGGGAAATTGTAGTTGTAACTAGTAGTTAACTATTTTTTCCTGGGACTAGTTGCAACTAGTAGTTAACTATTTCCCAAAGTAGTTAACTAGTCTATTTAATTTCATAACCTACTTTTTGGCAAAATTCTAATACAGTTTTCTCATCTATGTCACAAAAAACGTTTATACTTCGCACAAAAATGGTCTTTATTTCTGGTTAAGGTATTTGAATACTCTACCTTTGATAAAAATTTTAAATATCTTTGTAAATTTTAAATAAAAAAAAATTTCAAGTAGTTGAAAATTTGAAAGTAGTTTTAACTAGTAGTTAGTTAAAAAAGTAGTTAAACTAATAGTTGAACTACTTTAAACTAAAAGTAGTTAAACTACTAGTTAACTACTAGTTGATCAGTAGTTAACTACTAGTTGCAACTAGTTCTAGTTAACTAGTGCCGAACACTAAAAATAGCCCATTGCAAAAGTCTATGGCTAAAAACCCCGAGGGTTAAAAGCGCACTCTCCACGAGAAAAGAGACGGCTCTCTGGCGCTCGCAGGCGGGAGCTGGATAAAGGCCACTTGAGTGCTTTATTGAACGTTTTTCCTAAGGTGCCCCCATCTATCCTGTTCCTAATAGTAAAAAATGGATGTATAGTAAATTTTAGCTAATTTGTTTAGACGTCGAGCGAGCCGTCTCTTTTCTCGTAGAGAGTGCGCTTTTAACCCTCGGGGAACATCCCCAGTATGTGCGAGTGAATGTTATTCCTATAGGATCTTGGGAAAATTATATCCCAAATAAGGTGATATATAGGGTTTAAATCAATTTTGACAGCGGTCAGGCTTATTAAATTAAAAACATCAAAAAATGGAGATATATTTTCAATATTTTCCCTATACTTTAACATGGGAAAACTGCTTTTGAGGGGGTCAAAAATTGACCTAGAGACCTGAAAATTTGCAGGTAATAATGTTTTAGTATTTGTAACAACATGAGAGGGGGGGATTAAAAAAAAATTCTTGCAATAGGCAATAGAGAACCATCTGTCCTTTATAGCTCAGATCGTGTGATCAAAATTTTATTACAGGTGCGGTGCATGCTAATTTCAAATCAAATGAAATTTATTTACAACAAAAACAAGATATATAAAAAAAAAAACATACAGACAAGAAAAAATAATAATAAACATTGATCATATTTGTCTATCCCAAAGGAGCAACTGCTCGTCCATGGATAAATGGCATATCTAAAATTAAAATCAGATCAAAATAATTTAAATTTAATTTCCACGTTAAAGATTATAACATCAGGCCCTGATTTACCATTAGGCCCATAATTTGCAGGGATGCAGAAAGTGCTTTTACTTCCAAGATTTCCCCCAATCCATACAAAAATTTCCCCAAAATTTTAAAAAGTGATACAGACCTGAGTTTAAAAAAATAATACAAGTATAAGTTTTAAATCTTTTTTAATCTTCTTTTTTTTCCTTAGGGTCCCACTATTATTTTATAAATTTTGATTACTGTACTGAAATTGAATTCAATGGTATATCTTTTCCTCAAAATTTCCCCAGATAGCTAAAATTTCCCCCGATCCTAGATCCCTGATAATTTGAGGGCCTCCCAAATCTCAAAAACATCTAAAATTTAAAATAAAACTAATTTTTCGTATTTTTTGGAATTCATTTCAAATCTACAACAAATGGTTGTAAAGCACATCTTTGAAACATTCAACTGGCTGTATGCAACTACCAATTATTTGTTTTTATGATAAACACATAAAACATGGGACCCCCTTGCTGATCGGTGTGCCTACTATATGGAAAACTTTCTAAACCGGTCCCTGTAATAGCATTGCGGTCTAAGGAAGTGCTGTCTTTTATTCTCTGTTCTAACCAATTTCTCCTTCCCTTTTTGTGCCTTCGATGCATTCTGAAGGGCAGAGAGAAATGGGATCCTCTCCTTGTCAACATTGACATTGTCAGCAGTGACTCTCCCCCTCGGAGAAAAGATCCATTCGAATGAAATATCCCATCTTATACATGAAAAGAGACGTTCTCTCTCAATTGATTCACCATAGGGGCATTTCAATAGCTTATTTTTTTTTTAAAAATACCAACGCCTTAATATAGAATTAACATACAGAGTGTTCCAAATAGAGTGTAAAAAATAGGCTCTAAAATATTTCCCCTAGACACATACTTCCAATTGCAAATTTCCATAGAGTGTTTTCAGGTGACGTCACGACCAGTTATTTTCTTTTAACTGTTAACCTTTTGCACGGCTTTTAACTGTTGCTAAGGCGGTTGCTAGGTGAAGTGGTATCTGTTTTTATGACGGTTGTTAGGTGTGGTCACGTGATTGCAAATGCACCAATAGAAGAATTGCACGACCAGTTATTTTCTGTAACTGTTAACCTTTTGCAGGGCTTTTAACTGTTGCTAAGGCGGTTGCTAGGTGAAGTGGTATCTGTTTTTATGGCGGTTGTTAGGTGTGGTCACGTGATTGCAAATGCTCCAATAGAAGAATTGCACGCCCAGTTATTTTCTGTAACTGTTAACCTTTTGCAGGGCTTTTAACTGTTGCTAAGGCGGTTGCTAGGTGAAGTGGTATCTGTTTTTATGGCGGTTGTTAGGTGTGGTCACGTGATTGCAAATGCTCCAATAGAAGAATTGCACGACCAGTTATTTTCTGTAACTGTTAACCTTTTGCAGGGCTTTTAACTGTTGCTAAGGCGGTTGCTAGGTGAAGTGGTATCTGTTGTTATGGCGGTTGTTAGGTGTGGTCACGTGATTGCAAATGCTCCAATAGAAGAATTGCACGGCCAGTTATTTTCTGTAACTGTTAACCTTTTGCAGGGCTTTTAACTGTTGCTAAGGCGGTTGCTAGGTGAAGTGGTATCTGTTATTATGGCGGTTGTTAGGTGTGGTCACGTGATTGCAAATGCTCCAATAGAAGAATTGCACGACCAGTTATTTTCTGTAACTGTTAACCTTTTGCAGGGATTTTAAATGTTTGCTAAGGCCGTTGTTAGGCCCGAGTCATGTGATTGAAAATGCTATATTTTAAAAGGTGAAAATAACGATGACTTAGGTGATGGGACTAGTTTCAACTCCCTGGGGGTCTACTTGAGAAAATGCAGGAAATAAATTTTCATACGACTCCCGTAGTTTAGAATTTCCAATTAGCAACATTTTTTTTACTATTTTCTGAATAAGACACATGAAATTTTATCTCAATATCTTCCAAACTCACTGAGATATGCATGTTTAAATGTTTACGGGCATAATCCAATTGAGATTGGGAATCCCCAGCGTTTCAAATAACAATATTTTCCCTTCGAAATCGCCCGTTAGTCCACTGAAAATAGAGAAAAAAAGGGCCGAACCTCAAACAAATTGCAATAAAAGGTTTCTCAACGGTTTTCACTTAGGAATTACCCCAATAATAACATACTAAAAATCGGACAAAATCGGACCATGGGAAATTTAATTTTTTTTAAATTTTTAAAAAATGGCCGAAAAAATTTTTTGAAAAAAAACAATACACAAATACAGACATGTGATACATGTTTATAGGTTATTTTTGAGTGCTGAAACCGAATACAGCCTTTAGTTTTGAAAAAAAATTGAAATTTCAATTTTTTAAATTAATTTGAATAATTAGCTATATGAAAACATTAAAACACCCCTAAAACCCTAACTAAAAGGTCAAAAGAGATAAATCCAACGGTTTTCATTTAGATATGACCTAAGTATTAACATACTAAAATTTGAAAATTTTACGAGTGAAAAAAGTTAATTTTTTTTTAAAATTTCAATTTTTTTTTCGAAAAATGCATTTTTTTTTCAAAATGGTGCCATAAACTTTTGAGGCTTTTGAAAAGGTCATTTTTCAGTGGATATTGTCCACAGATAGTTATATAATGGAAAACCGGTGGAATTTACTTTTAACTAATTAGTTAAGTAATTAATTTCATAAATTGAAATTGGTGAAATGTAGGTCTAACTTCCAAACAATTAAAAACAGGGGATACTTTGGCATACTTCTATCAAAAATTTTTGAAATAACAATTAAATACTATTAAAAGCAAAAACTTTTCAAAAAAATTCAATTTTTTAAAAAATTCAAAAATTTTATAAATTTAAAATTTTAATAAATTTTAATATTACTATATAAACTTGTAACACATGTTTATAGGTCAATTTTTAAATGTGATGGCGAAAAATGTAATGTTTTTACAATAAAAATTGAATTAGAGTTTAAAATTTAAAATTTTTGAAATTTTTTTTAATTATGTAAAACTAATCCCTACACCTGTAACAAATTGCAATAAAAGCTTTTACAACGGTTTTCACTTAGAAGTAGCCTAAATAACAACATACTAAAAATCGGACAAAATCGGACTATGGTAAATTTAATTTTTTAATTTTTTTTTATAAAAACAGCCATTATTAAGCAAAAAATTTAATTTTTTCCGTAAAGGTATGTAATGCATGTTTATAGGTTAATTTTCTATCAGGATGCTGAAAAATTAAATATTTTTGCCATAAAAATTGAAAGAGAGTTGAAAATTTTAAAATTTTAAAATTTTTTTTATTATGTTAATAACTAGCCCCTACACGTGGAATAATTTGCAATAAAAGCTTTTTCAATGGTTTTCACTTAGAAATAGCCTAAATAACAACATACTAAAAATCGGACAAAATCGGACTGTTAGAAATGTAATTTTTAATTTTTTATAAAAACAGGCATTATGAAATAAATTTTTTTTTTTTTCGAAAAGACATGTAATACGTGTTTATAGGTTACTTTTCGATTATGATTCAGAAAAACATCATATTCCTGCAATAAAATTTAAAAAAGAGTTAAACATTTTAAATTTTTAACAAAGATTTTAAAATTTTAAAACTAAATTTCTTAGTTCTTAAAATAGTCCGATTTTTTCCGATTTTAAATATGTAGTTATTTAGACCATTCCTAGGTGAAAATCGTTGAAAAAGCTTTTATTGCAATTTATTCCACGTGTAGGGACTAGTTTTTAACATAATAAAAAAAATTAAAAATTTTAAAATTTTCAACTATCTTTCAATTTTTATGGCAAAAATATTTAATTTTTCAGCATCCTGATAGAAAATTAACCTATAAACATGCATTACATATCTTTACGAAAAAAATTAAATATTTTGCTTTATAATGGCTGTTTTTATAAAAAAAAAATTAAAAAATTAAATTTCCCATAGTCCGATTTTGTCCGATTTTTAGTATGTTGTTATTTAGGCTACTTTTAAGTGAAAACCGTTGATAAAGCTTTTATTGCAATTTGTTACAGGTGTAGGGACTAGTTTTACATAATTTAAAACGTTTTCAAAAATTTTAAATTTTAAACTCTGTTTCAATTTTTATTGTAAAAACATTACATTTTTCGGCATCACATTTAAAAATTGACCTATAAACATGTGTTACAAGTTTATATAGTAATATTAAAATTTATTAAAATTTTAAATTTTTAAAATTTTTTAAAAAATTGAATTTTTTTGAAAATTTTTTGCTTTTAATAGTATGTAATTGTTATTTCAAAAATTTTTGATAGAAGTATGCCAAAGTATCACCTGTTTTTACTTGTTTGGAAGTTAGACCTACATTTCACCAATTTCAATTTATGAAATTAATTACTTAACTAATTAGTTAAAAGTAAATTCCACCGGTTTTCCATTATATAACTATCTGTGGACAATATCCACTGAAAAATGACCTTTTCAAAAGCCTCAAAAGTTTATGGCACCATTTTGAAAAAAAAATGCATTTTTCGAAAAAAAAAATTGAAATTTTAAAAAAAAATTAACTTTTTTCACTCGTAAAATTTTTAAATTTTAGTATGTTAATACTTAGGTCATATCTAAATGAAAACCGTTGGATTTATCTCTTTTGACCTTTTAGTTAGGTTTTTAGGGGTGTGTTATTGTTTTCATATAGCTAATTATTCAAATTAATTTTAAAAATTGAAATTTCAATTTTTTTTCAAAACTAAAGGCTGTATTCGGTTTTAGCACTCAAAAATAACCTATAAACATGTATCACATGTCTGTATTTGTGTATTTTTTTTTTCGAAATTTTTTTTTCGGCCATTTTTTAAAAATTTAAAAAAAATTAAATTTCCCATGGTCCGATTTTGTCCGATTTTTAGTATGTTATTATTGGGGTCATTCCTAAGTGAAAACCGTTGAGAAACCTTTTATTGCAATTTGTTCGAGGTTCAACTCTATTTTCAGTGGACTACGTCTATGAGAGCTGCTCCAATGTTAAAAATTCTTTTTGCCTGGCGTTCATGTTGGAAACACAGAATTGGCGCCGCCTCTACTATTCTCGTACCTCTATCTATGGTTTCACCGCCATACACACCGTTCCTGTAAAACTAGTTTTTCCTTCATAAAGCTCAGTATACAGCAAAACCAACATCAAAGTATAACATGGTGAAGTAAAGGCACATTACATCAGTGTATTAGGTTAGGAGATTGAAGATACAGTAATACAGTATACAAATATACACGTAAAAGAAACTTTGCTAGTTAGTATACTAATTTGTACTGATAATTATGAAGAGAGATTAATAAGTCTTCGATGATAGCAACTTATCACTAATTTTCAAAAGCTGGTTTTTTTTTAATGTTTAGTGGATTATCTTAAATTTACTACTGGCATGTCATGTTAGACTGAAATAGAATTTACCTATACTCAGGGTTAATGAGATTAAAAACCGAAGAAAATGGAAATAGAACTGCAGGGTTTTTTTTTTTGTAAAATAAATAAAACTAATTAAAGTTCTATTAATTAAATTTAATTAATGCCAAATTTATCAGCATAACAACATATTTTAATAGGTTAACTCGCAAGTTTTGGCGACCAAAACAGCTTGGCGATTTTTAACGGGACAGAAAACGGAGTTGCTCCAATTCAAATCGATGAAAAAAAATTTGGGAAGCTGATAAAGGAAAACGATTACTTCATATTTGCATTCAGGAACCCCCAAAATATAATCAAAATCAGCTCTCACATTCCAGGTACCCCCCTCAAAAAAAAAAACTTTGGTCGGCTAGTATTTATAAAATATTCAATGAATTTTTCCCAAACTTCCCTAGCATTCGCATGTAGCCAGGGGGCATAAAAACTGATCCCACTATAGACTGAATATAAAACCTGCCAAATGGGTTACACAAATTATTCGCTTTGGCGGGGATTCCCTGTTCCGATATGTTTCTAAATTTAACGAAAATCGCGGTGGATTTGAACACCAATTACCAAGTAATTAATTATACATTATACTGATAAATTCTTAACTGAAACAAAGGAATAGTCTTGGAGTTGTAATGGATTTTTATATCTGTATGTCAATATGTAAATAAATAAATTACAGATGATGCTACCTTTGACCACTGGTCACTACCTCCTTTTTTTTTTTTGGCTTATTGAGTATGTTTTTACTTTTTGACACACTGGAGGTCTATCCTGGTCCGTTATGGTTAACCTTATGCTACCCTTGACCACTGGTCAGTACCTCCATTTTTTTGGCTAAACGGATATTTTTCAACCTCTAAAGCAGGGGTCTCCTAACTTTTCAGCCCGAGGGCCGCATTAACTATCAAACAGCAGTTTGGGGGCCAACTACATACTCGAGGTACTTTCGAGGAAAATTTGTTTCGGGAGAGGCCGAAATATCCTCTAAGAAAATTAAGTGATTATTAGGCCCAAAGCTAGATTTTTGCACCGGGGAGGAGACCTAAAATCATCTCTAAGCCCCTCTTATGCATATTAATAAGTGTAATGTATACATACCTTTTTAATAGATTTTAGGTCGGATTCTTATTTTACTGAACTTAATATGAAAATTAATGTGATGAATTGAATTCAAAGTACAAAATGGGTGATCTGGGGATCCTCCCCCAGAAAATTTTTGGAAATTTGACCCTAAAAAGCAGGGGTTTTACTCATTCTGATACCCTTAGTCCAAATATCGGGGGGATCTTTGATCTGTTATTTTATCTTTTTTTTAACGTCTTATATCTTTTATTTGAGCACACCACATATCCTTAATTTTTTTCGTAGACAGAAAGGTATCCACGAGCTGGATGAGAAGGCCTCGCGGGCCGTAGTTTGGAGACCACTGCTTTAAACTATGGTTACAACAACGAAATATTCACTCCAACGAAATCGTTACCATTCGAATCAAACCACAAATGCATTTCATACGCTCTCAGAAATAAAAAAAAAACTCATTGTGTGTTACTTCTTATCAAACTATCGTAAAACCGCCGAAAAAGACTATTTTGTCATCTTTCGCATTTCGCCCACAGGAGCCTGCAGTGGGATGTGGGGCTGCGGAATGCCTTTTATTCGGAACAGAGTGGTCCCGTGACCCAGAGAGAGCGCCACCGCTCGCCCCCATCGATTTTCTTCACTGCGACCGCTTCTTCCACTGGGCCCGGAGCACCGGCGGTGAGTGACAATCTCTCTTTCGCGTCTTCATCATTCTGTCGCACTGTAGATGTCCGGAAAAGTCCTGGCAATAAAAGGGAGGGCATCATGGTGCATATGGCGCATCCTTTTCGAATCGAACGGAATCCATCAAAATGTGTGAAATAAAATTTTTCGGCGCCTAAAGTAAACACCACAGTAATGATGAACGCTTCTGTAACCGAAAGATTGTATTTCGGTTGTGTTGAGTGAGGAAAGGATACATTTATTGCAAGTGTGCGTAATGCTTTTGCAACGCTTAGTAGACACAATAATGAATAGTGTTCGGCACCAGTTAACCGGAACTAGTAGTTAACTACCTATCAACTAGTAGTTTAAACTAGTTTAACTTTTAGTTGAACTACCTTTTTTAATAACTACTGGTTAAAACTACTTTCAAATTTTCAGCTACTTATTTTTTTTTTAATTTAAAAAATATTTAAAATTTTTATCAAAATGTACAAAAAATTGTACTGCCAACTGCACTGTATAGTATAGCGATTTCCGGAAAAGTCTTGGTAATAAAAGGTAGGGCATGATGCATATGGTCGAATCGAACGAAGTCCAACATCGCTTATGTAAAGTAAAGTAAACATGATGAACGCTTCTGTAACCGAAAGATTGCATTGCGGTTGTATTCGTCAGTGAGGGAATGATACATAAACAAAATTGTGCGAAACAGTTTTGCAACGCTAAGTAAACACGATAGTGAACGCTTCCAACCAATAGCGTTGCGGTTGTGTTGTGTGAGAAAAATATAGCGTTGTAAAAGGTGTTCTTATAGTGTTGCTATCCAAATTTAAAAACACGTTCAAATCAGGGCTGTATAGTGCTCTCCTTTAAAAACAACCCACTCCAAATTGTACCCTAAAAAAAAACCATTGAGATTTTTTAATTACATAACCATCTCATATACCCTGTCTTTCTATGGCCTTTAGAGTGTCAGGGATGTAAAAACTGGTCAATGAACGGTTTATTTACTTATTTTTTAAACAAGCTGAGATAATGTAGATTTTTGGCAAAAAATGTGCTTCAGAGTTACAGATTTTGTAAAAATGTATGTTATAGACTTTAGACCAGTTTTCGCGCGTTTATATGTTATCCCATTACTATGAGAATAAAATATTAAAGTTTTAGCTCAGTCCGCCAATTAGAGTCCTGCTTGGAAAAAGTGTTTTTTTTTTTTTTTTTTTCAAATTCTTACTTCATTGGCTGCCAATTTGTAATGGATAGTTGGAATTAAACATGCTTAGCACTAAAATGTTAGGGAGGATGAGCAGCTAGTACAGTTTTTTGTTCGATTTAATTATCCTTTTTATTAAGCTTTTAATGAAGAAAATATGAAACAGTGGGTTGTTTTTAAAGGACAGCACATCAAAGGGGGGGGGGGAAGTTTAGAGGTTCAAACCCCTCCCGAAATTTCGACATCAATTTTTACAGTGTTCTTTTTTCTTGAAAATTGTGTCGTTACAAACAACCCAAAGAGCCTAAAAATATGTTAAAACCCCATACTTTTAAGGCTATAAATTAATTAAAACTCCTACTATTTTCCCATGAAAATAAAGTATTCCTCATTGGTATAACCTAAAGAGTCTGAAAAGGAGTTTAAAACACTACTCTTAGGGATAAATTTCCAAATTTTTTCTGGAGAAGGACCCAAAACCCCCTTGAAATTTTACAGTTTATTATACTATACTGTATTCTTTTAACATTCTTAACGTTATGCTCTATGAGTGCAATCCAAAGTGTCTCAAAATAAGCTAAAACACTATTTTGAGGGGTGAATTTCCAAAATTTTTCTAGGGGAGGACCCACCAGACACCCCAATTTTACTTGGGATTAACATTGTTTGGAAATTTAGTGCAAGAAATAAACAGGCCAAAGAATAAGAAAAGAAAGACAAATTAAGTTAAATTTCATATTTAAACAAAAAATAATGAATGGAAATCGATTTTGCAAATTCACGGGAATTGTTTTTGTTTCACGGGAATTACGCGGATGATTCAGTATTGCTTTATTCTTGTCATGATTTAAATGAATTGAAGAGACAAATTGAATCAGACCTTATTATAATTAGAAAATGGTTTTCATGTAATGATTTAACTCTAAATTTAAATAAAACTAAATATTTATTCTTCAATTTACAACAAAGTTATATTGATTTAAATATTAAATTTCACTCAAATACCTGCAACTCTATTCAAAATTGTAAATGCTACGCTTTAAAACGGGAAAATACCATTAAATATTTAGGGATTAGCATTGATTTCAATTTAAAATGGAAAAGTCATATCAATGAATTATGCAAAAAACTTCGTTTTATTTTAATTAGATTTTATTTTTTAAAGAACAAGGTAAATAGCTCATTTTTAAAAACATTATATTATTCCTGGTTTTATTCTTTACTAAATTACGGAGTAATAATCTGGGGTGGGGAATACAAAAGTAATTTAAAACCATTAATTTCTCTTCAAAACAAATGCTTAAAAATTTTAAATTGAAAATCTCAACGCTCTTATAATTATCAAGATTTAAAATTTCTACCGTTACGGCATAACGCTTTTTTTCGCATGATTCTCTTTTTATACAATAATAAAAATATATGTGTACAAAAAAAAGAAATCTCTAATAGAAGACCAAACGAAATATTTCAAATCCCCCGTTTTAAAAAAGAAATTTTCCGTAAACATTTTTATTATCTGGCTCCTAAATTATTCAATTCCTTACCTTTTGATTTACAAAACATTCCACTTAAGCAAAAATTCAAGAACTTATTATTTAATTTTCTTATTGAAATTATAGATTTAGAGTACTTTTTCTTTTTTTTAAATTAAAGAAGCAAAGAGAGTAATTTTTACGCCTAGCTGCTGTGCCAATTTTTCTTTTCAATTAAAAAAAAAGGAAAAATCTTGTACGTTTTTGTATGTTATTATTGTTTTTTTGTGTGTATGTGTGTGTTTTTTTTTCTTGTTTTGTTATCCCCTTGTCAATTTTATCATAAATCTCAGAAAAAGCGTTTTTGGTCATCTAAATGGGTTTTAACCCCCAGATGACTCATATGTTTTGTTCTTTTCAAATTTTCCCATATGTACTGTCCAAATTGAAATAAAATTATTATTATTATTATTATTATTAAATTCAAGGGGTTATATCTGCCTATAGGGGGTAGATATTTACACTCATGCGTAGAGCACAGCTTGGAGATTTTTTTGGGCACAGAAAGTCAATTTGCCATTTTTTTGGACTTATTCCCTTCTTCTAACTGGCGATTCAATTATTGTGCGCCATCACATTTGCCAAATTTAACGTTCCCCGGATTAACGAAAAAGAACAAACGAAAACGACGCGATTACGAAATGTGGAATCGCCCCCTTCACATTCTCGCCTAATAACCGAATTTCCTAATAATCATCGCCTCTACAAAGAGAGAGGGGGGGGGGCAATCAATGTATTTACTAATTCAGATTTAATCTCCTCGCCCAATGAAATCCCCTAATTGAGTTGAGAGATAACATCCTTCTTCTCTCCTTTTCCCTTTTTTTTCCTTTTTCTCTCCGATATATTGTTTGCGAACGGGATTAAATTTCCGTTTCTCGCGAGAGGAGAGGGTTTTTGCTCCGAGTTAGGAAGTCATTGCCTGTACGACGGCAAACACCGTTTTTCACCAGTTCTATATTTGAAGTAGTGATGCCGTGTGTTTCGTTCACCGAATTTCGATCAGATCCCATAAGATCTAAGATAAGATAAGAAATTTTACAAAAAAAAAAAAATTCAAGCATTTTGACTTTACAAAGAAAGTTTTACCGATAGAGCATTTTCAATCACATGACTCGGACCTAACAACGGCCTTAGCAACAGAAATGTTACAGTTTTTTGCCCTACACAGGTTAACAGTTGCAGAAAATGACTGGCCATAGAATTCTTCTATTGGAGCATTTGCAATCACGTGACCCCATACTTAAAAACCACCTTAGCAGCAGATAAACAACGGCCTTAGCAACAGTTAAAAGCCCTACAGTAGGTACACAGTTAAAAGAAAATAACCGGTTGTGACGTCACCTGAAAACACTCTATAGGTTATGTTAATGCAAAGTCCTCGTTAAAACTATTAGAAAACTTCACGTTACTGTATGTTTGTACTACCTATTTTATTTATTCTCTTTTATACAATACTCGACAGCAACGTATTTTCTGGAAAATGTAGCTTAAATAACATTATTATAAGATGCATACCATACCAACGAAATAAGAGTTCAGTTTGAACTTTTAAGGTGGGGTGCAAACTCCAATAAATGATCGGGTTCCAAATTCTTACCAACCTTATTCTAAACTTTTATTATTGGTAGCAGTCCGTGACGTGACAAAGGGGGTATGGTGAAGTGTGACACTTTGTGACATAGGAGAGGGAGGGGGTCAAAAATGTTTGAAAAAAGTGTGACATCATTTATGTATGACCCCTATGACGTCACTCACAAACATAGTAGTTCCCAGCGCGGTGTCTGAATTTTGAGTGAAATGAAGATCTTCAATTTAAACATATTATTTTGTTAAACCCATGTATATGTTACGAGCAATGTGATAAATCGGGCATTATTAATAATGCCCGAAGTGGAGGCGGGCAATGTGATAAATTCAATGGAATTTATGAATGAAATTTATCACTTTGCCCGCCTCCACGTCGGGCATTATTAATAATGCCCGATTAATCACTTTGCCCGAAACATATATGTAACGTCTTTTTTTTTATCACGATTTGCCTACCGAAACTCCTCCTAGCAACCCAACAGGGTTTCTGTTCACTCAGTTTTTCCTTCCACGTAGTGAAATCATAGAGTCAGGAAACGTTGCACAGTCCAAACGTTGCATATGGCCATGGTCTCTCTGTTCTTGTACTCTGTATAAAACTAATACACTTCGGCAACTAGTGGGCAAAAAATAGTTAACTATCAACTACTAACTAGTCTGGGAAATTGTAGTTGTAACTAGTAGTTAACTATTTTTTTCCTTGGACTAGTTGCAACTAGTAGTTAAATATTTCCCAAAGTAGTTAACTACTAGTTAACTAGTCTATTTAATTTCATAACCTACTTTTTGGCAAAATTCTAATACATCTTTCTAATCTATATCACAAAAAACGTTTATACTTCGCGCAAAAATGGTCTTTATTTCTGGTTATGGTATTTGAGTAGGGTCACTTGGGGTAAGTGGGACCCCTTTTTGGAACAGTACATTTTTGAAGGTTCATAAAAATTTTTTGAAGAGGTTCAATTTGAACTTGATGACATATTCTATTTAAGACACTATTAATAAACAAAAATTTATAATTAGGTTCTAAAATAATGTTCTACATTTTTCTTAACTGGTCTTTTTGTAAAAAATGAGACGGGGGTCCCACTTACCCCATAGGAAGGGGTAAGTGGGTCACCCCCTTTTTATTTTGATTGAAAGCAAGCAAAACTTAAGAGGGAGTAAGTGGGTCTTACTTGATAAAGTATAGAAGTTTTAGGTACAAAATATTTTATTCTAACTTAACCCATGTACGAGATATCTACTCACATTTAAATTAATAGGGTTGGTTGGGGTAAGTGGGACCCCTTTTTGGAACACTACAATTACAGAATGTTTTCTTCAGGTTCGAATGGTTCGGGAGACTTATAAAGAAACCCTCGAAACTATTCCCCCACCCCACTGTGTGTTTTAATTAATTTCTCGGCAACGTGAATAAAAAAAACCCAACTTAATAGTTTTTTTTACTTACCACAGCTTATATTAAAACGCAAAATTAATATAAAATTTCAATAAATTACTTATAAATGTTTCAATAAACATTAAAATGGTGAGTCTAGGGTGTCCCACTTACCCCATAATGAGGGGACCCACTTACCCCTACTTTGCTTAAATTACGGGGTAAGTGGGACCCCCCTCTTAAAAATTTTTAAATAAGAGATTTTGTGAAAATTCAAATTGCAGTATGTATTTTAAGTCAAACCTGGCACAACAGTTGAAAAAACATTAAAATATTGTGAAAACTTTCCTGGAAACACTTCTTTGAAAAATGAATCTTGAACTCTCCAAAAAAAAAATTATGGAAATTTTTTTACAATAGTTCTATAATCTTAAAAAGAAATGACACAAAACTCTAATATATGCAAAACCCATCAGTGTGACAAAATGTAACATGATCAATGTGAATATATGTGAAATGTCCTTTACATAGTTTAGTTTGAGGGGGGTGACCCACTTACCCCAAGTGACCCTACTCTACCTTTGATAAAAATTTTAAATATCTCTTTAAATTTTAAATAAAATTTTTTTTGAAGTAGTTGAAAATTTGAAAGTAGTTTTAACTAGTAGTTAGTTAAAAAAGTAGTTAAAATAATAGTTGAACTACTTTAAACTAAAAGTAGTTAAACTAAACTTAAAGTAACTAAAAGTAGTTAGTGTTCGGCACTACTTAACTAGAACTAGTTGCAACTAGTAGTTAACTACTGATCAACTAGTAGTTAACTAGTAGTTGCAACTAGTTCTAGTTAAGTAGTGCCGAACACTACACTTAAGTGCCCCCTTAATACACTTAAGCCTGGCTGGCTCCCGCGAAGCCTTCTGAGAGAATATCTTGATCGTATTTTTAAGGGCACGTTTTTTACGTGTGGTGAAAGTTATCGTACAATAAGCGGACGAGAAAAACGTGTCCTGGTTGTTCTATAAAGTAGTATTTGCAGAATTCGAAGCTTTACGATCATGAATGGCTTTTTTTTTTTAGAAAAACATCACCACTAAAACATCGATTTATATTCGGATCTCAAAAAATTAAATGAAATTCGTGAAAATATAACCCTCAAAACAAAATAACCGATGTGGCGCTTAATACACGTATAAAATAACAGCTTAAAAACCATAAAGTTAGGTTTATTAGTTCAGTTCTTTTTTTTTCTTTGTTGAAATCTGGTAGAAAAAGGAAAATTCAGAAGAGAAAATTTGCTAGTTTCTGAAAAGTTCGTGCAATGAGCTTCATTAGCAAGTTTCTTCTTCTGAGAATTTCTTCTCTCGATGATGGGTTAGTGGAATTGAAATCTCGTGAATTGGTAGCTCGTGCAGAGGATTATGGATTATTTATTTTACTGATTATAGTAGATTGCACGTATATGTATTACAGAAATTTATAGGATATTTTTAATGACTGAACACTGAACCGTCATATTATAAAAGGAAGTACAAAAAATAGTAAATTGACTTTTTCGGCATCTAACAAGCTTCTCTCTACACCTGGCGCGGATCCAGCACGGCTCCAAATCATACTGGATCCAGTATATTTTATACTGGTTCCAGTATCATTTAATACTGGATCCAGTATAATTTGATACTGGTTTATGAAACATGAAAATTTTTCCAATAGGGAAGGGGGGGGGGGCACTTTTCCAGACCACCACCATTACCTTTTAACGCGAAATTTCAAAATGTTGGGGATTTCCAAAAAAGTATGTGGGACAGATGGGGGGTTTGGGGGTCCTCCCTCAGAAATTTTTTTTTTTTTGAAATTTGACCTGTAAAAGTAGGATTTTAGTGGATCCAAAGGGGGCACTGTCCGGAGTAACTATAGGCAGCTATAGCCCCTTGAATTTGGCAAAATCGATGTCCATTGATTGTATATTTTTTTATTAATTTAAGTTACAAGTTAAGTTAATTTAGTTAATTTAATTTAATTTAATTTAATTTGTCTTTCAAATAAGTTAATTTGTAAGTTAATTAATCTTTCCGATTAATAATAAAGTTAATTTAAGTTAATTTGTCTTTCGTTTGTTATTCTTTGTGCTGTACACTAAACCAAAACAAATTTTTTTAAATTTAAAAGTATTTTACCTTTTTTTATCCAGTGAATGTTGGACTCCATTGATATTCATACCTTAATAAGACAGTTTCATAATGCTTTTTAACTTTATTTGCATCAATGTTTCTATTTTTCACTTTGTGCTGCGAACTAAACAGAAAAATAATTTATAATTGTCAATTTGAGTTTTAAGATTTTTCCCCATTGAAATTTCATATAAGGTTGAAAAAGGGAATAAGTCCATCAACTTTTTTCAGCTGTACAATAATATTTTTGAATGTACTCATATTTTTTTCGATGATTGTTCTGAAAAGGGGCCTGATAATTTCCTAATAAAATTTTGGACGTTATACAATGAAAATTCCATTACTTATTCAGTTTTTTTCGATTTTCTCAAAACTTGGTTTTATTCCCCTTTTGAAACTGGCCATTCAATTACATTCAGATTTTTCCCCAATTTAAATTAAAAACTCCTTTTAAAACATCAAGATTGTAATGAAATTCTGACGCAAGCGAGTTTTTTTTTCCAGTGCAGATTCGCCATTTTTTTTTCGATCTGAAACTGATGAATGCAATTTCTATCTTGAGTTGAGTTTGAAATGCCGATCTTTTCTAGTTTTCGGTTTGTTAACCCATCACGATCTGAAAATGACAGCTTGCTGCCAATATCAAACGACCAAATATCTCCGGTTATTCTTCGAATCATTTTTTTATACTCTCTACGCGGGGAAAATCCAATAACCCTCTCATCATCGTATTTTCGCAAACAGAAATTTATACGATGCTTTTTTTTTTATAACTCCAATACCCCCGAATATGTTTAACCCGCTATAAGGATGCGTGTGGGGTTAAAATAAACTTTCACAGGAACTCTCATTTTCAGATTTCCACCAATAGCCTCTTGAAGTTTATAGCTGCTGAATTATTTTCCGTGTTAGGACGTCGTTTTTATTGAAGCGTTTCTCAAACTGAAGGGCATAATAGGTGCTAGTTATGACCAAAACAATTCCAAAAAATGACCCATCTTATCATTCTTTTCTTACGAAATTGAAAAAAAAATATAGATTCACACCACTGTTTACTTCTCAACCATTCTTTGCAGTTTTTCATTGAAAAATTATCAAAAATATGGTACACAATTTTAGAGTGTGAAATAGTCCAATATTCTCTTTTATAAAAATCTGTCAGCTTAAAAAAAGATTTTTATACACTTTAAATGATTACATGATGTATTTAAACGTTCCCAGGAAAAGGTTTTTCATATACTGAACGTATACTAGAACGGAAAACGGTGCGTGAGGTCTGACAAACCTATCCCAAATTCAAGTAGTATACGTATAAAAAGGTCGTAACACTAATAAGTCAAAGACTCATTTGTATGTATTAAAATTGGCCTTCGAACGAAAAAAAAGAGGGGTTATTAGGAGATTTCACCATATTTTGATAACATTAAGCGATATATTTCGCATTATATTAAACATTAAATTTAATAGAAATGATCTGGACCGGTCAATTTCGATAACATTATCCGATTGATAACATTAACCGTGATCACAATAAGCCAAGGATGGATTAAAAGGGGGGCCCTCCGAGAAAAGAATATCCTCTGAACAGTAGTTAGGAGTTCTTCAGTAGTTAGGAACACATTTTGGCATGCTAAAATTCAAAACATTTTTAGGGGGAAACCCCCAGTACCATGGATGCGTATAAGGGGGCCCGGCCTCCCCTCCAAAAGTCGGACTATGTGGATAAAAACGAGTTAAAATGCTGTTTTTAAGGATCAAATTTCTAAAAACTTTCTGGAGGAGGACCTCATATTTCCCCTTTTTTCTTCGATTGTGGGCAGTATATATGTTACGGGCAAAGTGATTAATCGGGCATTATTAATAATGCCCGAAGTGGAGGCGGGCAAAGTGATAAATTTCATTCATAAACGCCATTAAATTTATCACATTGCCCGCCTCACATCGGGCATTATTAATAATGCCCGGATTTATCATATTGCCCGTAACATATATACTGCCCACAATTTCTTTTAAATTAATGAGCCCCTTTCTCCCCTATTTTTTTAACTTATTTTATATCAGTTTTAAGTCTCAAAACAGCTTAACAGTGCAAGTTTTAATGATATTATTTTCTAAAAATTTATATCCTATTTGGGAGGACTTACTGTAAATTGAATATTCCTTCTAACCGCCCCCACCCACAAAATTGCATTAGTCCGTCACAGCAATAGAGTGTTTTCAGGTGACGTCACAACCGGTTATTTTCTTTTAACTGTGTATCTTCTGTAGGGCTTTTAACTGTTGCTAAGGCAGTTGTTTATCTGTTGCTAAGGCGGTTTTTAGGTATGGGGTCACGTGATTGCAAATTCTCCGATAGAAGAATTCCACGGCCAGTCATTTTCTGTAACTGTTAACCTCTGTAGGGCAAAAAACTGTAACATTTTCTGTTGCTAAGGCCGTTGTTAGGTCCGAGTCATGTGATTGAAAATGCTCTATAAGCGGAGTCGACTGTAGAACCGCTTATTATTTATTGTTCGGCACTAGTTAACTAGAACTAGTTGCAACTAGTAGTTAACTACCGATCAACTACTAGTTAACTAGTAGTTTAACTACTTTTAGTTTAAAGTAATTCAACTATTAGTTCAACTACTTTTTTTAATGAACTACTAGTTAAAACTACCTTCAAATTTTCAACTACTTCAAAAAAAAAATTATTTAAAATTTAAAATATTTAAAATTTTTATCAAAGGTAGAGTACTCAAATACCATAACCAGAAATAAAGACCATTTTTGCGCGAAGTATAAACGTTTTTTGTGACATAGATAAGAAAGATGTATTAGAATTTTGCCAAAAAGTAGGTTATGAAATTATAAATAGACTAGTTAACTACTTTGGGAAATAGTTAACTACTAGTTGCAACTAGTCCCAGGAAAAAATAGTTAACTACTAGTTGCAACTAGATTTTCCCAAACTAGTTAGTTGTTGGTAGTTAACTATTTTTTTACCACTAGTTGCCGAACACTATTATTATTGTCAATATGGGATATTGTTATTCCGATCTTGGACAAATGTGATCACATTAAAAAATGGAATCGACTGTATATTTCCAAAAAGAGAGAAGTTGCAAAAACTCTTGGAATTGGTGGGGAGGGGATGTTGGTGGGGAAAATGTATTCATCGATCTTTCTAAAATTAACTCTTCAACTGTAACAACAGGTTTCCTGCTCTTTTGCTCTCCTTATTTTTATTATTTTCTCTTCGGCGGTTTTCGTATCACTTTTCATTTATAATTATTTTCATTCGAAGGATTCTAAATTAAAGCTATTTTGCAGTGACAGTTTAATGAAATTTTGTGGATGGGTTTTGATCCGAGATATTTTTAACTCCTCTGAGAGAGTATTTCATTCCTTAAAAATCGGAAATACACTTTAAAAAAACTAGCCAGGAGTATTTTCACTCTTTAAATTTTTCACAAAGGTTTAGCTTAAAAAATGCACCGCGTGGCCCCACCGAAAACAACAAATAAGATTTTTCTACTCAAAACACCAACTGATCTCCGCGGAGACATTTTCGCCTTAGTTCTGGCCAAAACCAATTGCCAAAAGCCACGGCACCCTAATTATCATAATTTTTAATTGTATTTTCATACAGCCATAGTAATTTTTTTAAAATATTATTCAGATGCTTTGGGAGTTTGATTGAGGTTTTCGTATTTCTGTATATGTTCATACTATTTCCGTATTTCACTTCCCATAATTCAATTTCACTCCTCCTAAAAAAGTCAAGAAGTATTTTTACTCCTCCAAAAAAATCCTAGGAATAACACTGGGTGGGGGCGGTTTATATTGAATTCAATTTAAAGTAAGCCCACCTTGGGAGATAAATTTTTAAAATTTAATGTCTTTAAAACTAGAACTATTAAGCTGTTTTGAGACTTAAAACTGATCTAAAATAAGTTTAAAAATATACTGGAGGATAGGGCACATTAATTTAAAAAAAAATTTTGAGGGCAGTATAGAAATCCAATTAAAAAAAAGGGTCTGGGGAAATTTTTGGAAAAAAGCGACCACGAAGGGAAAAGGAAGAGAAAAAAGGTCAGAAAGAAGAAATCGTACATCTTTTACATGACCGAAAAATTTTTGGTCTTTTAGAATCTACTTTCTTCTTTCCATGGCCACCTATAGACTCATAAGGCCAGGCCATAGAAGCTCGAAATCGTGACGAGAAATAGTAGACAAGACGTCGCTTTTCAACAGTGTGAGGTACAAGATTTCAGACTGGAGTTGCGCTATTGTCCAAAAAAGTGAAAAGAGACGTCTTGCAAGACGTCACACCTACTATTTGGTGTCACGATTTCGAGCTTCTTCTTTCTCCTTTTTTTCCACCTTTTCTTTCTTTTCTTCCCTTCTTTTCCTTTATTTTTCCTTTTGACTTTTTGGAATGTCCCCCTTTGAATATCTGTGCCTTTGAGGTTTATTAGGCCCAAGAATCTCTGCTTTAGTTCATAATTTGTTGTTTTCCTTGTAGGAAGAAAATCCGATTGGACATGCTCTTTCCACATCAGTGGAAACCGTTGCCAACTCATCGACTTACCCAATAAGTCAACAGGTGAGTGAAATGCATTTTCAGATTCTCTTTTTTTTTAAATACAGGTCCTTCCAAAGCGTGACTCACATTACAAATGAGCTAGTAAATTCGAATCCTTAAATCACAACTGATGGGATTAATATTCAATTAAATTAGGTAACCTTTGGTTTTCCTGTTGCTTATATGGTTGGTTTATTATACGAGCTACTAAATTTCATTTATTGTATGATGTATTTTCAGTTTTAGCAAAATTTCAATTGACGGTTAAGATAAAAATTGCGATAGTAAATAAAATTATTTTTGTAGCATTTTGAAGACAAAAAAAACCGTTTCACAGTTTTTTATAAATGAGTTGAAATATATTGAAAATACCTTATTTTTCAAGTCTGAACGCTGTCACTATTGAGTGAAAACCTATAACTACCTTTGGGATATAATTTTCCCAAGAATAGGCACCTGTTAGGATGATGTTCCCCTATTCCTATTTTACTATACTAGACAGCAACTTAAGTTGACCCGACGACATCACACACAAAGTAGTTCCCATCGCGGTGTCTGAATTTTGATTGAAATTAAGAACGTCAATTTAAAAATATGATTGGTTTGTTAAACCCATGTATATATAGTGCTTTTTCATTACTATTTGAGTACCGAAACTCCTCCTATCAACCCAACAGGCTTCGTGTTTACCGATTTCTCCTTCCGCATTTGGTTCAAGAAACGTTGCTACGTTGCTGTCTAGTTTATACAATTCTGTATAGTAAAATATATAAAATGTATAGCTGGCATCATCTGATAAATTTGTATCTCGATCCATCTCCTTTTGAGGTGCGCGGGCGTAAAAAATTGCCCTGAAGATTTGCAGGTAATAATGTTTCAATAGAGTAACTCTAACAACATGAAAAGGGGGCTCTTGAGAAAAAAAAATCCCCAATAGACTTTTTCAATGGCCTGCTGTAGATGCCAATCAGTAACCTAAGCTTTGCTTTCAAATCTACTACATACTATTTGGAGCGCAATGTGCCGAAATATATTTCCACAATTCCTTTTCGTTCGAAATAAGCCCTCCCCCCCAGGATTAGCTTCCAAACAGGAGGAGCGCTTCGGGTTCCCCAAAGTGGGTGGGAATCGATTTTCTCCGGATTTTTTCTCCAATGGAAAACGATTTACTTATAAGGCCGACACAAGTGCCACTGGAGACACTTTATTATAGAGAAGGGGTTCCAAAAGTCCCTCTTTCACGACGGCTTTTATTTGGAACCCACTTCTCTTATAGGGTCGTGGAAGTAAGGTCTACTCTTAGGTAGGTGGCCATGCTGAGTCCATTGAAATGGTATTCAGCGCCCCTAGCGGCCAAAATGAGATACAGTCGACTCCGCTTATTGTGATCACGGTTAATGTTATTAATCGGATAATGTTACCAAAATTGACCGGTCCAGATCATTTCTATTAAATTTTTAATGTTTAATATAATGTGAAATGTATCGTTCTATGTGATCACTGTATCGCTTAATGTTATCAAAATATGGTGAAATCCCCTAAAAACCTCTTTTTTTACCGTTTGAAGGTCAATTTTAATATATAAAAATACACAATGAGTCATTAATTAATTAGGGATATGTTTCACTCTCATATTTTCTTTAAGAACGTAAAAGTTGCAAAATACATACCAGGTAATCGTTTTAAATACTTCAATTAGGACTACACAGTTGTGATTTTAAAGCTTACACTCGAGTTAGAACACTGTTTGAAACTTTCTAGTATCAAATCGCTTATTATTATCAATAGGATATTGTTCTCATTCTACTCTTGAACGAAAGTGATCGACAAAAAAAAGTTTCGTGAAAATGTCTTAAATGTTCGAGGAGATATTAGCATGTGAAAATAGCTTCTTTTCCAGGCTTCAAATTTGTCTTTATTTAAATCATTTTAATCAGTCCATTAAATTTGTCTTTATTTAAATAAAAAACTCAAAAATACACAATAAAAACCGAAAAACTTGTAAATTTGTAAAAATTGTTAAAAATGGGGCTTTATCTATTAAAACGAACTTCTTTGAATCCGTGACCCCTCATTCTGTTATCCGAATCAAATCCCTTTTTCCCTGACTGTTTGTACTGTTTAGACTATAAATGCTATTTAATTTTTTTACACGCTCATTATAATCCAAACTTGACCATTTTACCCCTTGACCATGAACAATAATAAAATTGACTTAAATATTTAAAATGTTGTCTTCTAAAACTTTTAAACGAGGACAGTAAAAAATATTAAGTGTCTTTTAAAAATGTTTTCTTGGCGAATACAAACTATCTAAACCAGTGGTTCCCAACTCAAAGAAGTCCGTGGACCTTGGAATCTTCACGGCCCACCCTTTGTAGCTTAAAATCCTTGTGTTCTCAAAATTTCAAGATGAAAGTTTATTATCCCTAATCAGACATGGAATTTTACATAATAGAGCATTTTCAATCACATGACTCGGACCTAACAACAACAGAAGTGTTACAGTTTTTTGCCCTACAGAGGTTAACAGTTACAGAAAATGACTAGCCGTGGAATTCTTCTATTGGAGCATTTGCAATCACGTGATCCCATACCTAAAAACCGCCTTAGCAACAGATAAACAAAGGCCTTAGCAACAGTTAAAAGCCCTGCAGAAGGTACACAGTTAAAAGAAAATAACCGGTTGTGACGTCACCTGAAAACACCCTATGCTATGAAATTTAAATATATTTTAAGAAAAATGCAATTAAATCTCACGAGAATTAATAATTTTTGTTGTTAGGTAAATAAATCTTTAAAGAACCCACAAAATTGTGTCCAATTTTTTTTTCCGAACTTCTAAATTCGCCTTCAATATTTATAGTAGAAGAAAGTATTGTTATTAATTTAGGTTATTAATTCTCCCCAAATAGAGCATTTTCAATCACGTGTCTCCGATCACGTGATCAAGCTGGCTTGGAGGATAGACAACTTTTCTTTAACATTAGGTTCCCATAGAGAATACGCGCTGCATTTAGTTTTTATAAAAAAAAGTTCATTTAAAAAGATTCTTTAGGCTCGGTTAGAGACCGGAACGAAAGAATAATAGTTATTGAAGGTAAGTGCATATGTTTTTGTGTTTTAGTGGGAAGCTAAATTTAGAAAAAGACTTATTACGAGGTGACATGTTTTTGTTTACATTTGTTAGAACAATATGCGAGTCCGATACATCTGTAAAATACTTATAATATGCTACTGAAACTAAATATTGAATAATTAATAAATAATTAAGAATTTTAAAATATGTTAGTAGCATTGCGAATGGTACTTGCAATTAGAACACTGGCAGAAATGGTTTCAGCAATTAGAACACTGCTAAATATAAAATGTAGTATTATTGAATGACTTATAATATGCAGAGATGCCATTTTAGAGTAAATAAAGGTTACTTTAAAGTAAACTTTGGAGAAAAACATAAAACATCCTTATTTTTCAAAATTCACATCAAAAGTAAACAAATAAACGATGTGCATCCTATAGTTTTCCATCATACTGTCTGTCATCCAAGCCTCTGACGTCACAAGCCTGTGACGTCATGTGCGAATGCTCTATTACATAGCCGAAAGAAAAATTCTATCTTTTTGTTAGGAAATAGACCAACTTTCTTTAAAGAACAATATCGTTACATTTTTGAGAACTCTAACCAACTTTCCTAAAGATAACTTTTAATTTCTTTTTGTAAACCAACTTTTTGAAAGGACATTGTTTTTAATTAATAGAGCATTTTCAATCACATGACTCTGACCTAACAACGGCCTTAGCAACAGAAATGTTACAGTTTTTTGCCCTACAGAGGTTAACAGTTACAGAAAATGACTAGGCGTGGAATTTTTCTATTGGAGCATTTGCAACCACGTGACCCCATACTTAACAACCGCCTTAGCAACAGATAAACAACGGCCTTAGCAACAGTTAAAAGCCCTACAGTAGATTAACAGTTAAAAGAAAATAACCGGTTGTGACGTCACCTGAAAACACTCTATTTGTTAGATATTTATTGTTTTTTCCGATTATTTTAAGTTGGCAATAATGAATTAATAATGTTCTAGAAGAATGTTTTTGTTGATAAATAATTTGAGATTAATATGGTGTCGATGTCAGCCTCTTTAAATATTTTAGAGCAGGTAAGTTAGAAATGAGTATATATTTTTTAAAAGTGTAAATAGATTGTAAATAAATGTATCTACTTTTTATTTACTGATGTCCGTGATTAAGTAGAGAAGTGACAAGGTTTTTTGTTTAGCTGCTGTTCAATTCATTCAAATTTCTATTTATTGGAAATTGTTTTTTGTGCTCCACGGACCAACGGTTGGGAACCACTAATCTAAACACTTATAGAGCATTCGCACATGACGTCACAGGCTTGTGACGTCAGAGGCTTGGATGACAGACAGTATGATGGAAAACTATAGGATGCACATCGTTTATTTGTTTACTTTTGATGTGAATTTTGAAAAATAAGGATGTTTTATGTTTTTCTCCAAAGTTTACTTTAAAGTAACCTTTATTTACTCTAAAATAGCATCTCTGCATATTATAAGTCATTCAATAATACTACATTTTATATTTAGCAGTGTTCTAATTGCTGAAACCATTTCTGCCAGTGTTCTAATTGCAAGTACCATTCGCAATGCTACTAACATATTTTAAAATTCTTAATTATTTATTAATTATTCAATTTTTAGTTTCAGTAGCATATTATAAGTATTTTACAGATGTATCGGACTCGCATATTGTTCTAACAAATGTAAACAAAAACATGTCACCTCGTAATAAGTCTTTTTCTAAATTTAGCTTACCACTAAAACACAAAAACATATGCACTTACCTTCAATAACTATTATTCTTTCGTTCCGATCTTTAACCGAGCCTAAAGAATCTTTTTAAATGAACTTTTCTTATAAAAACTAAATGCAGCGCGTATTCTCTATGGGAGCCTAATGTTAAAGAAAAGTTGTCTATCCTCCAAGCCAGCTTGATCACGTGATCGGAGACACGTGATTGAAAATGCTCTATAATAAGTTATCGTAATATCAATAATTATCTCCAGTTAAAAAGAAATTCAGTGCGATGTTCCGTCATATATGATATGAAAATATCGCAACCTTCATTTATATAATTAGATAACATTTCTCGGAATCGTCGCAATCCTACCCAGAATAGTTAGTCAATAAATTATGAGGTTGCAAAATTAACTGCCAAGATTTTCTCTATTTTGTAATATTTGCCCTTTAATGAATATCTAATTGGATATAGGTTTTTCGAAAGTCAAAAGATGTTTTTTTTTAAGTACAGTTAGCGTGTGTTTGCGTTTTATAAATTTGAGCGAAAGGATCCTAAATTAAATTTCTAAATTAATCCTAAATTAAATGAAATTCAATCCCACGCTAACTTAATAATAATTGATGGACTAGATGATAAGCCGTACTTTATAAGGATGAAGCTTAAAACATGGATGCCATTAAATATTTAACTTACCATTGAAATAAAGGATGGTTTTTACTATTAAGAAATTCTGTTATTTATTTTTAACTTACTAGCTGATCTGCCCTGCCTTGCACGGGTATTAGTTTATTTTCAAGTTACATGTCTAATTTTAGCTATCACAATTACCAATCATCCCGGTATTTTTTCCATTACATTAAATTTTATAAATATTAACTGCTAAAATACCTATATCCATTTTACCCCACTTTTCCATACGATACGCAGATTATAATACTATATTAGATTTGGATGTTTTTACGCTAAATATGTGTATTATGCAGCTCTTCTTTCATTTCCATAATGGGATTGAACAATGAGGGTAAACGATTTCCAAACGCAAAAAAAGAAAAATTATTCGTCTAATTTGTTTCGAAAATGAATGGCGAAGGATATTTTTGTTCCTTAATTAAGGAAGTTTCTTCTCTTGGAATATTTATTTCGTTAATGGGAGCCTATTGTTATAATGTTTCACTCTCATATTTTTCTTTAAGAATGTAAAAGTTGCAAAACATACCATGTAATCGTTTTAAATGCTTTAATTAGGACAACATAGTTGTGATTTGAAAGCAAACACTCGGAATTGCACTGTTTGAAATTTTCTATGTAGTATCAAATCACTTATTATTATCAAGCGGATATTGTTATCATCATTCTACTCTTGGACAAAAGTGATCACATTGAGCGGAGTCACTGAGAAAAATGGTGATTTCAAATCTGAGTACATTGATAGTTTCATTTTGATATGAAACTGTTTGTTTCAACTATGAAAACTCAATTCTTTCAATTTTGAAACACCAGAAATACTTAGTAAACTTGAGTAAATTTGATTCGGAGCCAGTTTGAGTTTGTGGAAAAACTCAGATTTGAGATTTTTTACTCAGTTTTGAAAATGCCGTTTTAAGAGTATAGACTGTAATTGCATTAAGGTTACCTTTGAAGCGCATATTTCGATAAAAAAAATCGGTCAGCGACGGATTAATGCAATTTTTGTGGGAGGGGGCGGTGAGATGGAATATTCAATTTACAGTAGGGCCTCCCTGGGAGATAATTTTTTATAAAATAATATCTTTACAACTAGCAATTTTAAGCTGTTTTGAGACTTAAAACTGATATAAAATAAGGTTGAAAATAGGGGAGAAGGGGGCACATTAATTAAAATAAAAATTTGGACGGAAATTATTTTTTTGCCAGTATAGAAATCTAAGTAAAAAAAAGGGGGTCTGGAAGGTTCTCCCCCAGAAAATTTTTGGAAATTTGACCCTTAAAAATAGCATTTTAACTGATTTTTATCCACTTAGTCCGACTTTTGGAGGGAAGGTCGGGCCCTTTTAAGTCCCTTTATATACGCCTCTGGCCCATGGTACCTGGGAATTTCCCCCTAAAATTATTTAGAGTTTATAATAAGAAAAATAAGTGTTTTTAAACACTTTAAGGGACGTTCTCTGTTGAGTGGCTAATCATAATTATAACACCTAAAATAGGGTCTAAAAAGTTTTATGTCAGGCCCGATGGGGGGGGGGGGTCCGGCACCGGGGACCCCACGTAGCTACGCTCCTGAATAGAAACTTCTATCTTATCATCATAGAAAACGAACCACACTAAAGCCAAAGAAAGTATATGGGGGTCCTCCCTCGGGAAATTTTTGAATTTAGCATGCCAAAAAGTGTTCTAAAACTACTGAGGGGATTTTTCTTTAATCCGTCCCTGCCGAGGGAGATTAAGTCAGATTTGTCTTCCTCAATTAAGGAAGTTTCTTCTCTTGGAATATTTACGGCTCTCCTTATTCGTTAATGGATAACGAACTCGAGGAGGAACGGCTATTTCGGACAGCCTCCCCCGGTCTGACGTCATATTCGCCCTTCCATCTCTGTGTACTGTAAAAGAGGAATTTCAACTTCCCTTTGAATTAAATAAATAATGGGCAATTCCCGAATTTCGTTCTTACTAGATAGATATATCCAAGAGAGGAATATACGTGCAAAATGTTTTAATTGCGATGTCTATTTAATCTAATTTCAAAGTTTCACTTTTTAAGAGGGCTCGAAAACGGCATGTGACGTCGTTCAATCCAAAACTTGGTATTAAACAATGATCCTACTCAATCGATTGTTGATTTTTACTTTGAAGTATGATCATAAGAGATCTGACGTCATTAAATCGTGAAAAATCCGTTACGTGAAAAATCCGAAAAAGAAAGCCGAGGTCTGCATCTTGCATATTATAATTTAAATCTAAAGGCATTTATACAAGACAAAAACGTTAGTTGACCCTGTGACGTCACTCACAAACAGAGTAGTTCCCAGAGCGGTGTCTGAATTTTGATTGAACGTCAATTTAAAAATATGATTATTTTGTTAAACCCATGATATATAGTGTGTTTTTATCACGATTTGCGTACCGAAACTCCTCCTAGCAACCCACAGGCTTTGTGTTTACACAGTGTCTGCTTCCTTGTAGTGCCGTACTAGGTTCAAGAAACGTTGCTGTCGAGTAAGGACGTCCACATAAATTACATGAGTGTTTTTTCCAAATTTTGGACCCCTCCCTCCCTCTTGGTGAGATTTAATGAGATTTTGCTGGACCTCCCTCCCCCCTCAATATCTCACGTGAGATTTTATCAATAACTTTTTTAAATATAAAAATTTATACAAATCCATGTTAAAATGAAAACTATGGTCTTCTGGTAGTTATTACGACTGACTGCCTAATGATTCCATTTTTGAACTAATTGCGTATTTTTCATAAACTTTTGCTAAAAAATATTTAAAAAAAACCCCGCATATTCTCTAAACCAAAAGTTGAAGTGAGATTTTAATTGACTCCCCCCTTTTATGACCTCACGTAATTTATGGACGTCCCCTAATGGCCTAATGCATTATAAAAATAATCGGGCAAACTGAGTGTCGTGAAATCGAACCAAACCCGTCGTTATTTCGATTTTTGGCTCTTTCGCCGGATGAGTTTTCCGACCCCTGACCTATATCGTAGCATCCACTCCATCATTTTCGGGTGCGTATATAATCCACTCCCATACGGACGTGTTGTTTTCCCGGGGAGGCATATTTCCACGCGCTACTTCCCATAAACACACGCTCCCATTTTTCTCTCAAGAGAGGGGGGGGGGGAAGAAACACTCGTAGGTAGAATCAATCGGATGTAGAGAGAGCTTCGAACATTTGAATCGTCGGTTAGAAGAAGGGAATAAATCCAAAAAATGGCAAATTGACTTTTTGTGCGCAAAAAAAAAATCTCCAAGCTTCGCTCTACACATGAGTGGAAAGAGGAAAAATATAACTACCCCCTATCGGCAGATATAGCCCCTCCAATTTTCGAAATCAATGTCCATTCATTGTATTATTTGATAATTTTGATAATTATTTTGATATTTGATAATTATTTGTATAATTTGAAATTTAACTTAATTTGTCTTTCTTTTCTGATTCTTTGGCCTGTAAACTAAGCCAAAATAAAATTTGATTCGAATTTAAAAGCGTTTTCTTCTTCTTTTTTTTAAGCAATGAATGTTTGACTCCATTCATATTCACTCACTCCATTGATAGCGCCTTAATGGCGCAGTTTCATAATAATTTTTAATTTTATTCGTCTTAGTCTTTCTATCTTTCCCTTTTGTACTGTGAACTAAGCAGAAATATAATTTAATTGTCAATTTCAGTGGTTTTTAAGGTTTTTGTTAAGATGAAATTTCATAAGGTTGAATAAGTCCTTCCTCTTTTTTTAACTATAAAACATTTTTAAATACAGTTATAATTTTTTCGATGATTGCTCTGTATTCTTAACAGTGTCATGAGTCTCTGTTTGCAACCCACCATGCTGGGGTCTCCATGCCGATGCGCTCTCTTGGACATTCTCCCTCTACCGATGCTCTAGTGTTTGTCATCTGCGTCACGAAATAATAAGTCGGACGAATTCAGGAGTGCCCAACCCCCGGATTCCGGATTTATTTTTATGCCCGCCTCCCTCCTCGAGTTATTTAATGCGGTAGATCGTCGTTGCACGTACAGAAATCTATAGAAAGAAATGTGAGAAAGTATTGCAATGTGGTTTCATGAAATGTGGTTTCATGTTTATTTCATGAAAGGCGAACTCATATTTCAATTCTTGTGACATAGAGTGTTTTCAGGTGACGTCACAACCGGTTATTTTCTTTAAACTGTGTATCTTCTGTAGGGCTTTTAACTGTTGCTAAGGCCGTTGTTTATCTGTTGCTAAGGCGGTTTTTAGGTATGGGATCAATGCTCCAATAGAAGAATTCCACGGCTAGTCATTTTCTGTAACTGTTAACCTCTGTAGGGCAAAAAACTGTAACCCTTCTGTAGCTAAGGCCGTTGTTAGGTCCGAGTCATGTGATTGAAAATGCTCTATAGATAAGAAAGATGTACTATTAGAATTTTGCCAAAAAAAAAGGTTATGAAATTAAAGGCGCAAGTTTAGAGTTGCGTATGCTTGGCGAGTTTTGGCTGTTTAGCGGCACATTTAGAAGCCAAATCATTCACTTAAAGTTTGTCTGCCCTAGCAAGGCACGAGTGGCAAACCTAAAATCAGTACCCACAACAGAAAAAACAGTGGCGAAAAAGCCATAAAGATGGTTATCTCACTTCTATTAGATACCCGATACCCTGCACTCGCCACTGCTTTTTCTGCTGTGGGTACTGATTTTAGGTTTGCCACTCGTGCCTTGCTAGGGCAGACAGACTTTAACATGAATTAGGGTTACCATAATAGTGATATGTAACGCTAAAAACTTGGCGCATACGCAAGTATAAACTTGCGCCAAATTAAATAGACTAGTTAATTAGTAGTTAACTACTTTGAGAAATAGTTAACTACTATAGTTGCAACTAGTCCCAGGAAAAAATAGTTAACTACTAGTTATAACTACAATTTCCTAGACTAGTTAGTAGTTGGTAGTTAACTATTTTTTGACCACTAGTTGCCGAACACTAGAATTAAGCAATTAAGGAATATTCTCTTTTCCATCCGGTCGCCTCCTGCAAAAGAACATCTGCCTCTTGCACATTTGTTTCGTTTACCGTTGACTGTTTTGTCATTCGCTTCCCTTGGGTACAATGCAAACAATTATCTTGTCGACGTTTTTAATATGTCTCCTGTGAGTTTTTTTATTTATTTTTTTTTAAACTTTCTTATTTCGTCTGAATAATTTCAGCATGGTATCCTAACTCAGTTTTTCTCAACCGGGGGTACGTGTATACCCCTAGGGGTACGCCGAGAGCTTTTAAGGGGTACGCAACGAATTATTTATTTTTCAACTTTCAATGATTTTTAAGTTTTTCAACTTAATATATTTAACTTTTGAGGAAGACCGAAAATTCGCTGAACGTGTTTCTCTAACCTTTTATGATAAAGGATGGTGCCAATTACCCAATAGCAGTTATCATTAGAGGCGTATAGTGTAAGAGGGGAACGGATATATAATTTCATTTAGAATAGGTTGAGGCCAGTGCTGAGAATGGGAGGACATCATACCAAAAAAAAAGTACCTATTTTGTTTCTAGCAAAAAAAATTGCAGAAAAAGCATAGAAAATTTGATTTTGAAATTGTCTAATCATATAACACTGAAAATGAGTTTGACCTTGTTTTAAAAGGTCAAATTTCAAAAACTTTATGGGGGAGGACCCCCAGACCCCCCTTTTTAGTAAAAAGTTACAAACAATTCACAAAAAATTGGGACAAAGGTTAAAGAATTTATTTAAAAGCACCTTAAAATCATTGAAATATTATTTTTGGGGTAGTTAATCATGATTTTGTAAAATCCTTCTGAGGAGGAATACCAAATCCTTCGGTCGCCCCCCCCCCCCCCAATTTTCAGGAGCCGACTACGCCAACTGCATGCTAGGGGGTACGCAGGGAAATATATTCTTCCTTTGGGGGTACAATCGTGAAAAAGGTTGAGAACCACTGTACCTAACTTATCCTATTAATTCTGACTTATAAGTAAGCTATCCCTATAGGGATAGATCTTGCTTCCATAACCCTATAAGAGACGTTGGTTCCAAATAAAAGCCGTGATCGGGACTTTTGAAACACCTGTATGCTGTACAGACAGAGGCTTTCGATAAAAACGCTGCTGGGAAGTGAAAATAAAGGAAATTCACTCACAGAAAAATAAATTCTCTCATCCCCCTAAAAAACTTTATCACTTTTTGCTAGACCGATAAAACATTTAAAAACGGGAAGAAAAATATAAACTGCATCAAAGGGGGATGAATGAATTATCGATCTTTGAATACAAAAAAAAAATGAATTTCTCTCTAAGAGAAGTTTCAAAATTTTTTCCTTGATGAAATTAGACATTTCTTATAGATTTTGGATCGCTGAACACGAAAATCACCATCATAATTGGCTCGGTGTTTTCGGGGAACGGCCCCTCCCCCTTTTTACGTTTTTGATGTCTTAATGACTTTGAATTCGATTTTCAGGGTCAAAAACCATTACTCAAGTTCCAAAGGGGACAAGGAAGGTTGAAATTTCTAAAATCTGAAATTTTGTAGCAAATGGATAGGTTTAAGGGGTTATTACCCCCTAAAAAGGCAAAAAATTAGCTAAAAATTATAGAGTTTTTTATACGATATTTTTTCCTCTTAACTTTTACGCAATTCACCTTTGAAGGGTCCTAACCCTTCCCCAGGGACCCAAATTTGATGACAATATGCAGCAATGATTTTTACTAAAAGCGGTTGAGGTGTTAGAGCCCTAGAAGCCCCCGCGGAAGAAGAGTCCGAAAGACCCTCAATTGCGTTGTCACTCGCGCGCTCTGGAATTAATATTTATGCTTCCAAATAAAAGCCGCCAAAGGGACTTTTGAAACACCTGTATGCTATACAGAGGCTTTCGATGAAAACGCTGCTGGGAAGAGAAAATAAAGGAAATTCACTCACAGAAAAAAAAATTCTCTCATCCTCCTAAAAAACTATCACTTTTTGCTAGACCGATGAAACATTTAATAACGGGAAGAAAAATATAAACTGCATCAAAGGAATTATCGATCCTTTCAATACAAAAAAATGATTTTCTCTCTAACTAAGGGGCCATCCATAAATGTCACACTTTTTTTTTTCAATATTTTTGACCCTCTCCCTCCCCTATGTCACCAAGTGACGCACTTCACCATACCCCCTCCCCCCTTTGTCACATGTCACGGATTGCTACCAATAATAAGTTAAGAATAAGGTTGGTAAGAATTTGGAACCCGATGTTTTTATTGAAGTTTAAGTGCACCCCACCTTATAAGTTCAAAGTGAACTCTTAATTCCTTGGTATGAATCTTATAATAATGTCATTTAAGCTACATTTTCCAGAAAAAAAAAATTGTTAATTAGTTTTATTTCTATTTTCAATGTGTGATGTCACAATGAGATATTTGCTCGTTTTGAGATAAAATTTTATTAAAATAGTAGATAAAAAAAACACGAAGAATAACGTTTAAATGATGTTTCTAAGTTTCCTAGAGTTTCTGAGGTATAAATTTTTGAAATTTCGTTTTGGCGCGACAACAGAAACACTGTTGTTTACAAGCGCTGTAACGTCACATCCAATAGAATCCCGTTTTCGGATCATTGAAAAACAGTAAAAAACTATTTTCGAGGGCGCTGTGATGTCAAATCCAGTTTTTTTATCACGTGACTCTACTGGTGCAAAAAAAATAAAATTGAATTATTTAAAACATATTTTTGGAACTTAAAAATATGATATTTGAGAGTTTTAAACTATTAACGTATCAAAAAAGTACAAAATTAAGAAAATCCCTCACTTATGCAAATACCTCTTTTTTGAAACCCCCCTTGTCACAAAGTGTCTCTAATTGATGAACCCCCTCTCTAAGCATGACGTCATTTATGGACGGCCTCTAAGAAGTGAGAAATTCCCTCAATTGCTCACCAAATTGCTAGAAAATTTTATTTCGGCTTAGTTTACATCATAAAAAATAAGAAAAGAAAGACAAATAAACTTTAATTCCAAATTAAATTAAAAAATACAATGAATGGACATCGATTTCGCAAATTCAAGGGGCTATATCTGCCGATAGGGGGTAATTATTTTCCCACCCGTTCCACTCATGTGTAGAGCGGAGCCTGGAGATATTTTTGAGCACAAAAAGTCAATTTGTCATTTTTTGGAATTATTCCCTTTTTTAAACTGACGATTCAATTGTTATTTAGTTTTATTTTTGATTTTCAATGTGTGATGTCACAATTCTTGAAATCCCCCCCACCTCCCTTGTCACAAAGTGTCACAGATGATGAACCCACTCCCTCCCCTCTGACGTCATTTATGGACGGCCCCTAAGAAGTGAGAAATTCCCTCTATTATCTTTTGTTTCTCTGCTGAGGGGGATTTTTAGGGAAGTTTAAAGGAGATTATTTTTATAAGCCTTTATTAAAGATCTTTTGTCCTATCTATGTTTGTCTCGCAGCTATTATAGAGAATTAGAAATAATCGTGCGTTGGTAATAAAGATACTGAGGTTGGTACTTCAGTGTAAATATGGATTTTTAGAATTTTGTTTTTGTTAACAAAGAGAATTGGAGTTTTTATGCTTTTCGTTTTCAGGAAAATAATTACCACATGAGAGAGGTTGAACGATTTTCTATTTATTTATTGAAAGCGTCGGTGCTTGCAAACTTTTCTTTCTATAAGGTACTATAAACTTGTGATGTAGCTAAGAAGTGCATTCACAATTTATTTATGTCGCTCATCAATAAATTGAATTGAAGGGAATAAGTCCAAAAAATGACAAATTGACTTTTTGAACTAAAAAAAAATCTTTAAGCTTCGCTCTACACATAAGTGGAAAGAGTGGGAAAATAACTACCCCAATTACCGACAGATATAGCCACCTGAAATTTGGCGTAATCGATGTCCATTCATTGTATTATTTTATTTAATTTGAAATTTAAGTTAATTTATTTTTCTTCTGTTTTTCTTTGTGCTGCAAATTGAGACAAAACATTTTTTTATATTTAAAATTACTTCACCTTTTTTTATAAAGTGAATATTGGAAATTGATATTCATGTCTTAATGACTCAGTTTCATAATAATTTTTAATTTCATTTGTCATAGTAGTACTTCTATTTTTCGCTTTTGTGCTGTGAACTAAACAGAAATATAGTTTAATTTATCAATTCGAGTCTTTGTGCCGTAAACTAAGCCAAAATGATTTTTTTTTATTTAAAAGTGTTTTCATACCTTTTTTTATCAAGTGAATGTTTGAATACATTTATATTCAATTACTTCATTGATACTGCATTAATGACTCAGTTTCATAATAATTTTGAATTTTATTTGTCTCGGTCTTTCTATTTTTCACTTTTGAAACATAATTTAACTGTCAATTTTTAATATTTCTTCATTCATATGATTAAAAAAGGGTCCATAATTTTTTTCAACTCTACAGCATTTTTGTGAATTAAATGTGTGTATTCTCAATCGGGTCCCTTTTGGTGATTATACAACGAAAATTCCATTACTTATAGTTTTCTTTGATTTTTCCAAAGCTTGGTTTCTGGACGTATTGCATTTTTCCAACTGACAATTTAATTAAAGTAACTTTATTTCCCAAAAAAATTATCTGGCAAGTACAAGTAAGTATCAATTTTCACAAAATACATGAATCGAAATTGGGGAAAACTTTATAAAAAAAGCAATAAACTTCAAAAGTTTAATATTTAAATCTAACCTTATTTACCTTTAGATGCCAGAGTACATGGCTTCAAAATATTATAAATTCTACTCCGCTTAACTTTCATTTTTTTATCGAAAAAAAAAGTAAAAAAACCCTTGAAAATTTACCTAATAACTGTAGTTGTCATAGATAGTGCAGATATTGAAACTTAAGGTTGCAAAAAATCCAAATTCTAGAGTTTTTGCTAACCAGAATTAAGCTTGACAAAAAAACCCTTCAATTTCCCTACATATTATGTGTAAAAATTCATGTATTTTTTCCAATTGCTTTTGAGTTATGAGCATTTGAAATGTGCGGTGTAGCCCGTCTGTAAGATATCTACAGCTATTCCCCCCTTACATGGTTTTACAGGGTTACAGACTATGCGTTATCTAATCCTTCCAATCTCTATGCACAGGATGTTAGCTTCCTCGCATACTAAAAACCATGAAGGAAAAACTAGTTTTACAGATATGTGTGTGCATGGCGGGAAAAACAAATAGTGGTTCAGTAGATTTAGTCGGAAAAAAATAAGTTTTCGAATATCGAAACGCTTGGGGGTCTCAAAGGGGAAAAGAAAATGGAAAATAACTACCTGTTATAGACAGATATAGCCCTCTGAATTTTCGAAATCCATGTCCATTCATTGTATTTTTTTATTCAATTTGAAATTTAAGTTAGCTTGTCTTTCTTTTCTTATTCTTTGTGCTGTAAACTAAGCCAAAACAAAATCTGTTTTTAATTTAAAAGTTTTTTTTACCTTTTCTTAACGTTCGACTTCATTGATATTCACTTACTCCATTAAAACTCCCTTAATGATTCAGTTCCATAATAATTTTTAATTTTATTCGACTTTCTATACTTTTCACTTTTGTGCCGAAAAATAAGCAGAAATATAATTTAACTGTCGATTAAAGTGTTATTTTAAGATTTTTTTCAGCTGAAATTTCGTAAGTTTGAAAAAGGGGGAATAAGACCATCGACTTTTTTTCAACTGTAAAACTTTTTTGATAGTATACTTATACTTATATATGTTACGGGCAATGTGATAAATCTTGGCATTATTAATAATGCCCAAAGTGAGGCGGGTAATGTGATAAAAACTCATTCATAAATGCCATTGAATTTATCACAATGCCCGCCTGATTTTGGGCATTATTAATAATGCCCAGATTTATCACATTGCCCGTAACATATTTGTATTTTTTCGATGACTATTTTGTACTCTAAATAGGTTCCTGAATTTCTAGTTATACTTTGGAAATGAAACAATGAAAATTCCATTACTTACAGTTTTCTTCTTTTTCTTGGTTTTTTGGACTTATTCCCTTTTTCCTCCCAAACCGGCGATTCAATTATAATCCCCCTCAGCATCAGTGTATCGGCGGCAATATAAATATTTCAGCCCCGTCGGACCGATAATGGCAATTCCGGAAACAAACAACACGAGGAGTCCCCTCGGGCCCCAATCGAACATTTTCCCCACATCATTAGCGCACATCCCGCTCTTCCCGTCGCCATGGTTACGCGGTAATTGCAAGCCCCCCTTGGGCTGCTATAGGGAGCGCATCGGCATGGCGTGCCGACGTGGTTATAGTGAGTGGCTTAAGGCCGGGACAACTTCGGCGTTTTTAATCGTTCCATGTCTTAAAGGTCCTTATCAAACGGAGGGAAGAAAGGGGGGCACGTGTCCCCCCCAGAGGACTAAAACTGCATAAAATGGCTCAAAAAGGTCAAATTTCAAAAAATTTCCTGGGGAGAACCCCCCCCCCCCTCCAAAACTTGGATCCACTACTCTGCCGTCCTAAGCGAAAGTGCACATAAACTAGTTTTCTTATAAATTCACTATCTTTCCCGATTGGCGCGTTTTTTTTATTTGGCGAGAATGTATCTCGCTACTTCCAAGCCTCTTGAATAGTTGTCAAAATCATGAACAAACCCCCCTAAGCTGTCAGAATTGAAAGAAAGATAAAATTATTTTGTAATATTAAAATTAACATAAATTTAATTAGAAAATAAATTTAAACTAAATTTAATAGTTTGAAATACATTGCCGTATAGTTTTAAATGTGGATACCATTACTATATCCGGAATATGTAAGTCGCTAGAATTGCAACTGAAATGTTGTGTTTTTTCCTTACTGCATTGCAATCTGGACTCGAACGCACCCCAACGCCATAGCTGATTACATAGTATTTTTTTAGGGTAGCCAATATTTGATCTTAGATGGAGGGTCTACCACACAGAAAGAAGAATCCGCCAAATACTTTTTTGGTGAGATTTTTCTCACAGTAAATCTGTCTGAAATTGCCTTTATGTGCACTTTCGCTTAGGACGGCAGTACTAGACTAGAATACTCCTGTAGCGGAGGAAAACGGGTGTCATCCTTTCCACTTCCAACCCATATCTTTTGACGCGCTTGTGATAAAACAATTAAAAAAACAACAGCAACACAGAATTGGAATCTGTGAATTTTAGCCTAGATTGATCCCCTATAGGTCTAGATTTCCCTAGAGGGAAATTGGAATAAAACTCCCTTTTTTAATCAATTAAAACAAACAAAATCTCCCCGTGTACCACTTTGTATCACACGGGGCTTACTGATGTATGTAAGTAAAATTTGACAAGATAAAAACACCACAATGTATAGGAAAATTACAGGTTTAAATTTTTAGGAGATATCAGGCCACTTCCTAGGACTTAAAAAATGAGGCAAGGAAGGGAGATATAAAAGAAAAAATGGGACAAAAAAGAGAAAGAAGGAGAAATGTAATTCCGAAAGACAAAATTTTTTCTTCAGACATCCAAAAAAGTGCACTTTTTCTACTTTTTAATCTTCGTTTTCCTCTCCCTTATCCTTTGGTAACCCTTTTTCTTTCCTCAGATGGTTCAAACATTTTTCTCTAATTCTTTTTTTTTTCCTTTTCTTTGTCTTTCCCCCCATTCTTTTCCACATTTTTAGTTCGAGGGACACTTTTTTCACCCTCAAAGAATAGTTTTTATGACTTAACAACTAGCATCAGAAGTACTGTGGAGCTTAAATTGACAAAATAACTCTCTCCAGTTTTTAAACAAACTGTTTTAATCAAGCGCTTGTGCTGAACATAATATAGTTTTTTTAGGGTCAAATTTGCGAATTTTTTCTGGGGGAGGACCCCCAGACCTCCCTATCATAGTGTTATGTTAGTTATCGTCTGAAAAACAGTTCTCACTCAACAAAAATAGTAATTACGAGGTTTAGTTCACGATCATAGATGGCAGCACGATATATTGAGAGCTTTACGAAAAAGCAATCCTTAAGGTACTACCTATTTTCATGCGTCGAAGGGATATCAGACTTTGTCAAAATATCGTAGCGGCATCTATGTAAAATTTTCTAAAAAACTAATTTTTAAAAAATTGTTTGACTCAACCAAGTAGAATGCAACGAATGGCGTATTTTTATCTATTTTTTTTATTATTGATTTTGATTGAACAGCTACTTTTTTGCAGCGTTAGAAATTGGAAAAAAAAACTCACTGGTCCTATCGGACCACTACTTTGCCAATCTTACTGGTCCTCAACCAAAATGATTGGTCCACCAAATTAAAAAAAAGGGCAGGTTTCAATTTTTTAAAAGTAACTATTGCATTTAAATTGAATACCATCAATAATAATTAAAACTAAACTAAATAAGCAAATAAGTTTAAAAATATACCTGATGTACTGAGTACTTTTCTTAATTAAAGGTTAATATTGTGCACTAAATCACATTAAACTTCTAATTAGTTTCGCAGCAAAAAAAAAAAAAAAACTCGGCTAGAATATTGGAGGGTGGGGTACTTTTTATTGTCACTGGTCCACCGGACCAATGATTTTCTGACCGTAGTGGTCCAAGCCGTTTTTCAGTGGTCTCGGACCAGCGGACCACCGCCAATTTCGAACGCTGCTTTTATGATTGGTTATGTTTTAAAATTTCCTAAGGAAAATTTCGAAAATCTGACCTCATTTTATTAAAAGCCATTTTTCTTGAAAGAGTTGCGAGAATTATGTAGTCGCACTTAGCAACCGCCCTAGCAACAGGTGCGTTGTCCTCCAGCAGTTAACAGTTAAAAGAAAATAACTGTTCGTGACGTCATCTGCGAATTCTTTATGTCCACGGTCGCTACACCGGAAGCCGATGCCGAAATCTTTCTCTGCGCATATGCCTCCACTGGTGCATCAGCTTAGTAGGGGCCCGCGGGACGTCTCAATCTCTTCCCTCTCTGACGCCCCTAATTGAAAGGATTCAATCCGTCTAAATTAGGAGCGAATAAAGTTGCGAAATTTCTCAAGACGCAAATATTTCGATCAAGCGGGGGCGTTCAAGGGTGGGAGCACTCCGGAAAGTGCCCCCTCCTTGGTCTGAAAAAGAAAGGGGAAAAAGAAGATAAGGCGTACAAAGAAGAAAGTAGTTTCTGAATTTTTTCAGTCATTTAAAAGATGTATACTTTTTTTTCTTTATACCCTTTTTTCTCTTCCTTTTACCTTCTTGGCCCCTTTTTTTAAGCCCTGTGGGTTACGTTACCCAGATTGTTCAATTTTTTTCGTTCATTAAGTGCTTGTGGTGTTCAAAAAGGAGTTTTTTAAGGTCAAAAATCCCTACAACTTTCTAAGGGAGAATTTTCATGGGGGGGATCTGAGGAGATCTTTATAGAAAAAAGTAAAATTTTGTCTATTTGCGTGCAAGGGTATCCTCAAATAGTGCCTCCCTTGGAGCCCTGCTGGATCCTTCTAGGCGAATCAAACAAAAAAGGGGATTTTAATCCTGTTTTTTTTTTTTCAGTTAAAATTTCTCTTTATTTAAAAAAAAGCAAAAGTTGCACGATAACCATGAAAATCTTGTAAATTTGCAAACTTGTTCTTGTGTTACATTTTGTTTCTAAATAAATAAATAAAAGTTTTAAAAAAAGTAACGCTCGATGAAATATAAGTAAATTAGGGAGGAAATTTGTAAGGAGGGAGGTGGAAAATTTTCTTCTTGAAAAGGGGTCCGTGGTCCCTAAAAGTTTGGGAGCCCCTGCTGTAAACACAGCGCATGTTTAATCCCTTCTCGATGCCTAGATGAATCTTTCTCGCTTCTTATTTCGAACACTTTTCCCAATTACGGCCATTAGTGACGAGCGCGCCCTTAAACAAACCGAAATTCGGAAGAATTCCGAAAAGAAAACGGATTCTCTAATTAGGTTCCAACACGCATCAAGGAGCAGAAGAGGGGGAGAAAAGAAGAGAACCGGGCAATTGGAGGAAAAGTGGTTTAAGTTCGAATAGTATAGAAAATTGGTGACTAGCACGGATTTGGGTTTCTTTTTGTGATTTGTGACTTTATATCGTGTGATAGGCTTGTGTGATAAAAAAATGGTAAAAACATTTTTTTTAAACAAATTTTGTTTTGGCTTAGTTAACAGCACAAAGAATAAGAAGGTAATGTGGTTTTTTTTCTCTTCCCACTCATGCTTGGATATTTTTTGTATGCCTCCGATGGTCTCTCTAACAATACTCCACAGCAGCTTTTCCTGAACCCAGTACCCGGATGGAGAAAATTGGTAAAAACAAAGCCTGTTGGGTTGATAGGAGGAGTACGCAAATCATGTTAAAAAACACTTGTGTGATAATTTTTTTTATAATATTGAAAGCAAATTTTGTTGTGGCTTAGCTCCAAAATTTGGAAAAAACACCTCACGTAAGTTATGGACGTTCCCTTAGAACAAAAACGTTCGGCGCAACTCCCCCCCCCCAGAGCGATATTGTTTTTCCGACCAATGAGAAGAGAAACAAAAACAGATTACTGAGCGAAATTCAAAGGCGTTTGCGCTCCGAAAGAGAAAAAAAAAACAAAGGCTGTGAGGAGCAAAACTAGCGAGCGAAGAATTAATAAATAAAAAAGAACAAAATTGGCCAGGTGTGTTTTTTTCAAAGTGGAGAACTAAAAGAATAATCGCATCATGGGAAGAGATGGTTTGGAACAGTTTGGAATGGATGATGAATTTGTAGTGTGAGTCCCACCACTTTTATTCAGTTGGATTTTGTTGGTTGAACATCAGGGGTCCTCAAACTTTTGAACATCGTGACCCACTTTTCATGAACGTTTGGATGGCATGGGTGAACCCTAAAAGAAACTCAAGGAAAAACACAAAACATAAGTTTATTAGTACAACACACACAAACATAAGAACACGATTAAAAGTAAATAAGATATTAGAACACATGTATGCGCCGGCATTTATAAGAGTTCTTAACTGACGTCAGCAGCATAGCTTGGTTGGTTGGTTGGTTGGTTAATTGGTTGGTTGGTTGGTTGGTTGGTTGGTTGGTTGGTTGGTTGGTTGGTTGGTTGGTTGGTTGGTTGGCTGCTCCCACAAACGCGACCCAACTCATTTTTAGGTATAATTTCTTCAGAAACTAAAAATTTAAATCAGTGTTTCTCTTTTTTTTCACACCTTACTTCCTTAAGTCCAACTAATTTTTAAATTAATCTCAATTACAGGGCCGCAAATAAAACATAGGTTTGGTCCTTAGCATTTTATTCTTTTTGCAATAATTAATTTAATAATAATAAACTGCAAGCATAAGATGTAAAATGTAGCTTTTGTTAAAAATTGGGAGGTAGGTAGAATTTGAATCTCAACGCATCAAAGTTTTAAGTTATACATAAAAAACTGAGTCTGACGATAAAAAGGGCGCCCCGCACCCCACCTTATAATTTCAACGTAAACTCTTATTTTATTTCATAATAAGGGAACGTACCCATACTACGTGACCTGTTTAGGGGGGGGGGCTTAGGGTTTCGTCACGTACTCAAAAAATATAGAAAAAAAGACTTGTTTTTGTAAATTAAGTTAGGCTGGGCGCGCACGAGTGACTAAAGTCACGGCGACCAGGATTACTAGTATCAAAAATATCACTAGAAAACAATAGAGCATTTTCAATCGCATGACTTTACCTAACAACGGCCTTAGCAACGTTGATTTTATCCTCCAGTGATGTCATGTGCGAATGCTTCTATTGGATGCTTATATGTCCCGCCCCTAACAACAGCCTTAGCAACGTTGTTTTTGTCTTTGTCACCGTGACAAAAGTCGCCCGTGCGCGCTCGCCCTTACTGTTACAACAACTTTTACATCAGTTTTTTTCTTCTTGATAATATATTTTCCACTTGTGTGCACGCACTCTTGGCGTCACGAGGCAAGCGCTGTATTAGTAAAGACAAATTAAGCCAAATTAACTTTTTTTTTTTAACTTTCTGTTCGCTAAAAATGATTGAAAATCGTATTTATGAACTACTACGTGAAAACTAGAGGTGGAGGGGGGGGCGTCTTGGAATATACTACGGGTGGTCACCAAGTAGGGGAGGGGGTCAAAAATAGTAAAAAATAGGTCACGTAGTATGGGTACGTTCCCTAATGTCATTTAAACTGTACATTTTCCCGAAAAAAAAAATTCATAATTAATTTATTTTGTTGATTTTCAATGGGGATAAGTTACAAATTCTTAACCCCCCCCTTGTCAAAAAGTGTCACAGATTATAATGAACCCCCTCCCCTCCAAGCGTGACATCATTTATGGACGACCCCTATAAATCCCCTAAAAAAATAAATAATGCTGGCATCAGCATTATATGACTTTTGTCGTTTTTTTTTTTTATGAACACATCAAACAGTTTAAAAAGGCTAAGCACATCTACTACAGTTATATGAACACCATGAAATAAACTCACTCCTCCGTAAGAAACGGCGCTTTTCATATTTCTCCTTTCATCATCGGAATAAAAAAACCCACTTCTCATCATTTTAAGTAACAAAAACGCAACACCGAACCGAATGTTTCGCCTGCAGCATTCTTGGGGTGAAAAACGAACAGAAATCCCTTTCGTTGTAATAAAAAGGAGGGATAGAGATGAACCGACTCGATTGCATGCTCGACTGTGGATTGTGTAGGAGTATAATAAATAGTGTGCCCAATGGTACAGTGACCCTGCGCTGCAAAATGGTGAGTGGCCATAAAAAGTGGTGGATCCCACTGTAACCATGCCAAAAGGGTCTTATTTGGCGATTTATCGCTAATTTGACGAGGATTTTTTGAAAGTATGAAGTATACATCTTTAGTGTATTTTGAATAGTATTTATTTCGTTGGAATGGATATTTCATTTCTAACTCTTGACTACTGGTCACTTCTCTTTGCTAAGTTTCCCTTCCCTTTCTGACACACACGAGTTTTTCCTGGTCAGTTATGCTTGATATTATGCTACCCTTTGACCTTTGGATAAATCCAGTATGTTTATCTTTTTTTTCAACCTATATTCCAGCATTTAAAGCAAAATATTGCTTTTATGATAATTTTTTCCTTAAATATACATATAAAAATTTTAGCCAGTTCGGCACTAGAAAAATATCTGCAGCTCTTCGTTTATTTCCGTCAAAGAGACGGAAATAATCCAGGACTCACCGACGAGGAGGTGGCTGCAGTTCGAGTCCCGCCCCCCACCCCCCAAAAAAAAAGATTTGCCCAAAGTTTAAAGTTTTAAAAACAAAAAAAAAGTTTGCCAAAAGTTTTTAAAAAAATTAAGCCAAAAGTTTATAAAGTTTAATAGCCAAAAAAAAGTAAAACGAAATTTAAAAAATAAAATAAAAATTTTAAAAATCAAAGAAATTTGATAAAAAAATTTTTCAATTTTCTGTTGAATCCCCAAACGAGCACCACCCAGCTCCAAAAGTGATTTTGTCCCCAGGCGATGCTTGTTTCATCATCTCCGCCATCTTTCGTTGTGAGCGTGGGACTCTCTCAGCCCCGAAGTCAAAACTCGAACAAGAATATCATCATAGGCTGTTGAAAGCAATGGTTGAGAAGCATTACCAGGTCTTGTTGTATTCCTTCAACTGCACCAAGCTTCTCTCTGCTCTTTTGGGGTTTCGCAGCAAACGAGAATGCTCGGAGTAGAGTCCTTGCATCTTGTGGTGGAAATCCCGCCTGAGCAGCTGCTCTCGTAGCCTCAGATCCTTGCGCTCGCTCTTCTTCTGGGACAGGAAGAGCCCCCTGGACACCACCAACAGGTCCTCCTCCTCGATTCCCTCAAATTTGTTGAGACTCGGAGTCTCGGAAGCTAGGTATTTGATCGCTTTGAAGCGATCTTTTTCAGTGTTGCACCAGTGGCGCGTTACAGCGAGCCTGTGCAAAGGGGTGCCAGGTTCTCCACCTTTCCTTTTTGTAGGCGAAGGTGGGGATTTGGAGGATCCTGAGGTGGTTCCAGTACCTTTTTCAACTCCTACTGGAACAGGAGGAGCAGGTCGATGAACATTGCGTACTGGAATAGGGGGTGCAGGTCGATGAACTCTACGTTCCCTCTTCCTTCCGCAGCAGCAGCAACACAGATTTGACAGCAGGTTGGCCAGTCTAGACCTAGACCTAGGCCTTTCGGCCGCCGTTCCTTGGTCTTCAACTGGTTGCTCAACAGCACCAACACCAGCTGCTGAGTTCTTACGCCCACAACAGAAGATGGCAGAGATCAGCCTTGAGAGCTTTGAAGGCTCTCGTCCTACTGGTGCCCTAGAATCGGAGAGGTCGATAGCCTCTTCTTCAAACATATCGGATTATATACCGAAATAAAAAAAATCAGTTAAAAACCCAAAAATCGCAAGTTTTAAAACCTCAGTGAAAAAAAGCGCCTTCACTAATAGCTTTAAAACTCAATATGAGACTCAATATGCTTTGTTGAGAATTCCAAGGAAAGGGAGCATTGTTGTAACGTTTTAAACAAAGAGTGCATTGTTGCAGAAAGTTATTCCAATAGTGATAAAAATTTCACTTAAACAAACGCAATGTGCAACAATGCTGTATTCACTTATACTACCATAGAGTGTTTTCAGGTGACGTCACAACCGGTTATTTTCTTTTAACTGTGTACCTTCTGTAGGGCTTTTAACTGTTGCTAAGGCCATTGTTTATCTGTTGCTAAGGCGGTTTTTAAGTATGGGGTCACGTGATTGCAAATGCTCCAATAGAAGAATTCCACGGCTAGTCATTTTCTGTAACTGTTAACCTCTGTAGGGCAAAAAACTGTAACATTTCTGTTGCTAAGGCCGTTGTTAGGTCCGAGTCATGTGATTGAAAATGCTCTATATCATTACTTAATATGCTTTTTTCGTAACAATGTCTGATGTAAAAGTAATAGCAATTAATATAGAAAATATCTTATTGAATTTGATTTTTAAATAGTTAAAAAAAATTAAATACTTTTGAAACACACATTCAAATAATACTATGTAAGCACCTAAGGGGGGAGGGGGATTTGCTCTTTGCTAATTTTTCCTGACAAACGGGGAGAGGGGTATGAGTGATGGTTAACCGCAAGATGTTACAAACACTGCAAATATATTGTTTCTCGCAAAAATAATTTCAAATTTCAACCAAAAATAAAATTCACAAAAAAAAATTAAAATCTTAGGACTGTTAAACATTTTGTACAAAAAAAAGAACAAGGGGGTTTTCTTGCGTAATTATGAGGAGGGGGCTTGCTTATCTTTGCTCACAAGGGGGAGGGGGTCAAAAATGACCAAAAAAACAATAATGTAATATCTGAACAGCCCCCTACTATTCGAAACAAACCATCAATTTAGCGAAAATTCGCAAAACTAGACTAAGTATCTATAAGTATAAGACTAAGTACAAATAAGATCTCTCTCTCTCTCTCTGTGTTGCCATTCGAAGACTTCTGAAAAATAGGGAAAGAATTGACTTCTTTAGAACCGACTGTGAACAGTAAGAGGTGTAATAAATAGTGAGCGCTTCGTACGGTCACCCTACGCAGGCAAAACCTATAAAATGGAAAGTCCCTCTCATACTGGTAGAAAAATTGCACTGTCTGCTAAAAATGTGGTAAATTTAATTTCAAAACAAGTTACTTCGAAGATTATCCCAAAGAAATAGTCAATTAATAGTTAATCAGCTAAGCAATATTGTGATTATATTCTTCTCTTATTGTTTTCATTCGTGTTTATTATAACATAACATAACACTTTATTGGACATGAGACAAAACATATACATACAAGTAGAACACGGACAAAAGACAGGACAAAATAAAAAACAAAGAGAAAATATAAACTGTAACATAATTATTTGTAGAAAATCAGGGGGAAAAAATATATATATTTATGTGGAACCCAAAGAGCCAAAGGCTCGCCTAGGGAACCTAAATTGAAAAATAAATTTGATTATGTGGCAAGAGCTGCGCTTATTATCTATGAATTTTGAATAGTATTTCGATATCCGAGTGTCCTGAAATAAAAGAATGAATACCGGATTTAAATTCATGAATATTATTAGTTAATTTAAGTGTTTCACCAAGTTTATTAAATATGTATGGTCCCAAAAAGGCATGAGATTTATGAAATACTTCCTTTTTAGATTTAGGGATATATAAATTACCCTTAGCGTTTCTTAGATTAATAGTAAAATTTTTGGCTTCATATAAATGTTTATTATATATGAGCATATGAGTGAGCCTTTCTTTCATATGTTTCTCTTTTTTTTCTCCCTCCTTTAACACTCTATTTCTTCTACACTCTCCTCCTTTCTCTAATTCTCCATTTTTTCTTTCCCTCGTTTACTTCTCGTTCATTTCTCTTTCTTTATTTTTCTTTCTTCTCTCTTTTGTCATCTTCTCTTCCCTGTCTTATCTTCTCTTTTTTTATAACTTAAAATCAACAAATCAAAATTGAAAAACCGCAGCTCTCAATTACTCAAGGTGCCGTTGTACTATTTTTAGTTCTAATGGCAAAGCATAAAAACACACATTCGTTTTCACAGACCCCCGGATGATCTTTTAACCACTAGAACAGCACGCCAAGTATAAAAGGTACCCTATATTACTTGAGATGCTAGATTTTTAAGTATACAGGGTGTTTCAAAAGTCTCTGAAATCTTTCTGAAATCAGGGGGTAGAGTTGACACATTATTGTTTAAATTAAAATCTCCAAATATTTTCTGGGAGAGTATCACAAAGCAGAAAATTAAGTATTTCTCCACAAAATTGAAAAATCCTTTACCAAGGGTTAACGTTTTTATCATTCATGCAATTTTAAAATTTTCTTTTAAGAATTTGTTTTCATTTCATAAGTTGAGTTGCATTTTGTAGGCAGTAATTAGTAATATTTTTTTTATCAAGCAGGTAAGTGCTGTCCTTTAAAAACAACCCACTGTTTCATATTTTCTTCATTAAAAGCTTAATAAAAGGGATAATTAAATCGAACAAAAAACTGTACTAGCGGCTCATCCTCCCTAACATTTTAGTGCTTAATTCCAACTATCCATTACAAATTGGCAGTCAATTAAGTAAGAATTTGAAAAAAAAACACTTTTTCCTAGAAGGACTCTAATTGGCGGACTGAGCTAAAACTTTAATATTTTATTCTCATAGTAATGGGATAACATAAAAACGCGCGAAAAATGCTCTAAAATCTTTATAACATACATTTTTACAAAATCTGTAAATCTGAAGCACATTTTTTGCCAAAAATCTACATTTTCTCAGCTTGTTTAAAAAATAAGTAAATAAACCGTTCTTTGACCAGTTTATTCATCCCTGACACTCTAAAGGGCATAGAAGGACAGGGTATATGAGATGGTAAAATTATTTTAATTATGTAATTAGAAAATCTCAATGGGTTGTTTTTAGGGTACAATTTGGAGTAGGTTGTTTTTAAAGGACAGCACTACATTTTATCTCATACACCAATTGAATTTGTTTTAAAACGAATGACTTATGACTGCTATTTTATGTTGTAAAAATATTACAATGCGATATTACAGTGGAAGCTCTTATAGCGACCTGCTCTTATAAAAATACTCTCTTATAAAGACCCAAAAATTAGTCTCTATAAGAGCACTTTTGTGCTCTTATAAAGACTAATCTTCGAATCGATTCAGCTTATCGAATACTTTTCTGGATCAGTTTGTGTGCGTCACACCAGAATTAGCCAATAAACAAATATCAGAGTATGAGAAACAGCACCAAGTAACGATCGCATCTTCTTCTCGCTTGCTTTCGCCCGGGGTAACCGGCTACAATCCCAAACGAAATCTTTCGCTACCTAATGTCCTTGTTGATTTTAGACTTTAAATTTATTAGCGTATTCATTTATCTTTCTTTATTTCCAATTTTTGACTTCTATTTAAGACATAAATTTTTCAAATTGCATGCAGATGAGGTGAAATTGATGTAATAAATTTTGTTAAGCATCAGACCTTTCTAAGGAAGCTAAGCTATGCAATTAATATCAAAATCAAAATTTAAAAAGCAAACGCAAATATTTATACTCTGTAAAATATTGATCTTAAACTTTATATAAATTAGAATAAAAGCAAAAAATAAGGTAATATAACATGAAATTGGAATTATCAAGACTTCATAAAATAAGAAATATAATTGTTTAAAGTGAGGAATGATCAGTTGGATGATTCGAACTGTGTTCTAAATCCCAATGATATCGTTTTCAGGTTGAGATTTCCTCCAGACTTTATAAATTAGTCTACTTAAAATACATCATTGAGGGAATCGAGTCCACCTTCCCGAAAAGCATCAAAATTGATAGTTTAGCTTAACGAGTTTATTGCTTTTAAACGAGTGATATTCTACACTCGAGTGTATCACTCGAAGTTTGCTCTTATAGCGACAAAAAACTCGGTACGGATTAATTACGCTATAAGAGCTTCCACTGTATTAGGGGGTTCCATAAAACTTGAACATTGTCACAGAGGTTCCGTGAGGGTTAAAAGGTTGGGAAACACCCTGCATAGTGCATTAGGAAAGCAGAGGAGACACGCTCCCTCCGTTAAAACATACTCTACTCTGTGCATTTTAAGAGCTATTTCCCGAGAAGGCTTTTTGGGTTGGACGAGAGTCAAGAGCTTTTTATAAAGCTTCGCATGCCAGCTTCTCTTTGTGATGTGAGCGGAATTGTTCCTCCTTTTATAAAAGGATTTTTGTGATCTCGGGTCGTGATCTTTTTTCTCCTCTTTTCGAAAGGGGAAAATGAATATAAGTACTGTCGTACCGCGAGGAGAAGAGCTATGAACAGGGTTGCCGTGAGTAGACGAGTTCAAAAGAAGAGGGGAGCGGTATGAATTGAACGGCATTATTTGGGTTTTTAAGCGTAATTTGGCGAATGAGAAAACGCGTTTTGTGAATGAAAATAAGATAATCATATTTTATTAAACTACATTAAAATATAGATTATCTTTGAAATTTCTCGTTAATAAAAATTGAATTAATGAACACGGTAACTATAAATCCAAAAATTATAAAATATCCAAATAAAATCAGATAAATTGAATTAAATCACATAACATAATATCAAATTAAATAGATCAGATTCGGTGAAATATTTAAGATCAGTTGAAAAAGATGAGATCAGTTAAAATAGATCAGATCAGTTAAAATAGATCAGATCAGTTAAAATAGATCAGATCAGTTAAAATAGATCAGATCAGTTAAAATAGATCAGATCAGTTAAAATAGATCAGATCAGTTAAAATGGATCAGATCAGTTAAAATGGATCGGATCAGTTGAAAAAGGTCATATCAGAAATATTTAATCAAATCAGATGTAATGCGAAAGGAAATTCCAAAATTCGTTACTCTAGAATCGAAAGAAGTACACAGCTGAAAGATAGCCACTCAGATTTGGCTCGGAATATTTATTTTAGCGCCAAGTGAATTACCATCACCCCCAAAATTCTGTGAAATAATCCGTTTCTATAACAACCGCAGCATCATCGTATGACGTCAATAGCTCTTCTCCTCGCGGTACGACAGTAGTATACGCTTAATGGGATCACGGTTAATGTTATCAATCGGTTATGTTATCGAAATTGACCGGTACCGGCAGAGATATTTTTATCTCCTGTGAGAGAGTATTTCACTCCTTGAAAATCGGAAATACTCTTTAAAAAACTGGACAAAAGTATTTTCACTCTTTGAATTTTTCACAAAGCGTTAGCTTAACCTTCAGCTACGGCATCTTAATTATCGTACTTTTTAATTATGTTTTCATACAGCCATAATAATTTTTTTTCATTTATTGTTCTGATGATTAGGGAGTTTGATTGATTGAAACCCAAAATAGCATCCTCATTTTTTTTAAATTTCATTTTGTCCGTTAAAAAGTAAGTAAAGTAATTTTGTCTTTGTATATGTAGTTTATGCTATTTCCGTATTTCACTCCTCATAATTGAATTTCACTACTCCTAAAAAATCCAAGGAGTATTTTTACTCCTCCAAAAAAATCCTAGGATTAACACTGGGTCCCGGTCACTCCTATACTTAAATTAACGCAAAATGTATCGCTTATTGTGATTAACATTTCGCTTAATGATAACAAATTTTAGTGAAATCCCCTAAAATCATCCTTTTTTCCCGTTTGAAGCCCAGTTTTAATACACAAACATACAAAATGAGTCCTTAATTTATCAGTAATTATATATGTTCCAATCTCATATTTTTGCTTTAAGAATGTATATAATTTGCAAAATACAAAGTAGGTAATCGTTTTAAATACTTCTATTAGAACTACATAGTTTTGATTTTAAAGTTTACACTCGTGTTAGAACACTGTTTGAAATTTTCAAGTATCAAATAGTTTATTGTTATCAATCGGATATTGTTATCATTCTACTCGTGGACAAAGGTGATCACATTAAGCGGAGTCGACTGTATTTGGTAACAAGAACCTTTTTGAGATAGTCTTGATAGAGACTTGAGACAGATATGTTTAACGAAAAAAGTGGGTTTTTTAGCACCTTGAGAAATTTTATTTTCATACCAATCTGAATGCAAGCTATACTAGACCGCCCGCAACGTTTCTTGACCTTATGACGTCACTACGCGAAAGGAATGACTGTGTAAAGTGAAAGCCTGTTGGGTTGCTACAAGGAGTTCCGGTAACGCAAATATTGATAAGACGCTGTATATACGCATCGGAAACTAATCATATTTCTAAATTGTAGTTCACTCGAAATTCCGCTCTGGGAACTACTTTGGTTTTTTTTACTCTCAGCAGTGGAGGATCCAGGGGAGGAAACTCTGGACATTGCCCCCCATGGACCCAAAAAATCACTCATAAGAATGAAAGAAAGTCTCAAAAAGAGTTAAAACCCTACAGGTCAAATTTAGAAAAAAAATTTCTGGGGAAGGACCCCCAAACCCCTGTGGTACCAAAAGGGGATCTTGAGTGATACTTTTTAGAAATCCCCTACATTTTGACATTTTTCTCAAAAAGGAAAAGGTGATGGATGGTCTGGAAAAGTGTCCCCCTCCTTGGAGCCGTGCTGGATCCGCACCTGCGTGGATGCTAAGTTTTCCCACATCCACTCTTATAATTAATCCAGTTCATCTTCCAAAGGGTAGGAAGTATCATCATTTTTTTTTGCTGAATTCATCTTTAAAAATAAAAAAAACAACAGTGATTCCCTAGCTGACAGTTTTCCACCCACAGATCTCTCAAACGCGATTGCAAGCGCGTGAAACGATATAATCCAGAAAAAAAAAATGAAATCAGCGGAGAGTGTTTTTTTTCTGCCGTTTTCATGCTAATTAATTACTGCGCGAAGGGGATGTTTGGAACATCTGCTCCGTCCGTCGACTTTTCTCTTTTCTCCAACAGAGCTGCAAAGATAACAACAACAGAAAGAGTTTCGAAGTTTGCGTGCAGCTGCTGAAAGTCAGAGGATACTAGGGATTCACCGTAGTAGAATGGTAGTTTCTGTGGTTGTTGTTTTCATTAGAACGGAAAATCATCTGGAAAAACTACGGAAACCCTCCCGATGTGGCGATTAAATTTCGTCTGTATCGAAATAAAAAAAAACACAAAACTGCAAAAAGCAAATCTGCGAACTTTTTCTTTTTTGAGGCCTGAAATAGTGTTTTTTTCACACGCTGATATCTCGGCGAATATTCACGATAATTTCATAATTTTTTTGCAGTGAGTTTTTCATAATATTGGCAACAATATTTGTATTGTAGGTTTCACTCTATCTCTTTTAGTTTTTTAATTAATTTTTTGAACTTTTACATTTTGACGTTAGTCGACTCCACTTAAAGTGATCACTTTCGTCCAAGAGTAGAATGATAACAATAAGCGATTTGACACTAAAAAGTTTCAAACAGTGTAACTCGAGTATTTGCTTTAACTATGTAATCCTAATTAAAGTATTTAAAACGATTCCCTAGAGCCTAGAATGTATTTTGCAACTTTTACCTTCTTAAAGAAAAACCTGTGATGCTAATAAATTATACAGGGTGATTCAGATAAGTGTTTCATAACTTCTAGGGGAGGAAGGGTACATCAAGACGAACAAGAATCGATGCAGGTTAGGGGGTCGCAAGTGGGGTCTAAGGGGTGAAAATCACGGGTGAAAATTAGCAAAAAACCTCGCATATCTGGGCAGAGATAATCAAATTTATTCTAATCAAAAACAGACCAATAATTGAATGAGGCATGCGTTGTAGGTAGATTAAAGTTACAATTGTCCATTGGTCGGACTTTAGTTCTTTGCACCATATAACTCCAAACAACCAACAAAACTCTAGTATTAAGATGTTTTTGGCGTGACACTTTCTACTGCAGTCTATGAACTTACAACGCATGCCTGTTTCCTTTATTGGTCTGTTTTTTATTAGAATAAACACTTGCATCTCCTTTTTACATGAAAAATTTGAAATTGGTTGAATGTAAAAAATATCGGAATCGAACAATTGTATCTCTTTCTGCCCAGATATGCGAGGTTTTTTGCTAATTTTCACCCGGGATTTTCACCCCTTAGACCCCACTTGCGACCCCCTAACCTACACCGATTCTTGTTCGTCTTGATGTACCCTACCTCCCCTAGAAGTTATGAAACACTTAGCTGAATCACCCTGTAGACTCATCTTGTATGATTATGTATTAAAATTGGCCTTCAAACGGGAAATAATGGAGGTTTTTAGGGGATTTCACCTGGTTTTGATAATAGTAAGCGATATAATGATCACATAAAACGATACATTTTGCGTTAAAGTTAAATAGAAGTGATCGGGACCGCTCAATTTCGATAACGTTAACCGTGATCACAGTAAGCGAAGTGGACTGTATAAAGTTTGAGAAGATTGTGTTGGGGAAGGAAGGGGCAAAAACCCTGGATCACTCCAGAGATGAATCGAATTACCGTTCATGCGATCTAATTACACCCAAAGAGATTGCCCTAATTAACTCGCTAATTAATTGTCACTCGACTTTTTATTCCCCTTCAGAAAAATAAGGAACGTGAGAGGGTAAAAGGAGGAATTCACCCTTAAGGCTACATTTTCGTTTGACATTCTCCACCTTAATTGAATTTATATTCTGTTCCAACAAAAATCCTGTGTGAAAAATTCCTACATAACTTTATAAACTTTTGGAAAACTGCGATAGAAAAAGGTATGACGCCGTATCCGGTCATATTTATTTGGATATGTTTGCAAGCTAAAATGTTAAAAATATCCACTGCCAATGATACCATTCACTGCTACCTGACCACAGGGCATAAAAACCGATCCTACTCGAGACCCTAAGCAAAAATCCGCCAATGGATCACGTGATCAGTTGGATTGCATTGCTTTGGCGGGGATTTCCCTTTCGCTGAGTTTGCATATGCGTTTCGTGTGGAAGTTTCGAGTTTCGATTTCTAAATGAATATTGACTATAATTATATAAAGGCAGTTTTGCCTGCAAACTTTTCTCACAGCATTTTGTCTGAAGATAAAGATGAACTTATTTATAGGTTGAAAAAAGGTCAGATTTTTGAGGCCAAAAATATTTAAAACTTAAAAAATTAAATTTTTTAAAATTTAACTTTTTACCGTCCGATTTGAATTATTTCTTTTGCAGTAATTTTACTGAGTTTTGAATGATATTTAATACTTTCAGTTCTATAATTTTAAAAAAATTTCAAAATCAAAATATTTAGTTTTTTAAATTTTTCGTTTATATTAAATTATATATTTTATATTAAGTTAAACAGGAGCTTTTGAGAGATAACAAGTTAAGTAGATGAAATTTTAGTAGTTTCTCCATTATATATTATTTGCTAAACGATATTTTCTCTACCTAAACCCTGATTACAAATGAACCATTCATTCCAACAAAATCAACACCATTCGAATCGTACGACGAACACAAAAATGTGTTTCATACTTTCAGAAATTGAAAAATAAAAAAACTCTTCTACGATCTTTCTCTTCAAATTAGCGAAAAATCGCCAAATAAGACTACTTTGGCGGGTTTTGCAAAAAGTCTCGAGTAGGATCGGTTTTTATGCGACCACAGGCTCCAAAGGGAGAGAATTTTGACCCTAAATAACTCCTTTTTGATCAGCGCAAACCCGTAGCAGCGTAGGATTTTAACGCAAAATGCAAACCTACTAGGCGAGAAATACAGAGAAACGCCAAATTTTTAAATGATCTGGCTGCGTTTTGTGTGAAGCAGTTTTACAGCCATATTCACAGCCATCAGCGTCAGTGTTAAATCCCGGTCAAAGAAGAATTCCACCAATCAGAGTCAACGGAAAGCTACTTTTTCTTTCTTTAACCGCTGGTTAACCTCGACGCTGATGGCTATGAATATGACTGTAAATCAGCCAATCAAGAAGGTTCATCAAATGCACGCCAAGTGGGTGGATACAGCAACTCAGAACCCAATTTTCAATTGTTTGGGACTTGTTGGTTCAATTTAAAAGATTTGGATATGCCAGTCAAATTAAAAAAACGACTCAACCGTTTATTCTAAGCACTCTTATGGCTTGAAAGAAAGAATAAGATATATACAAAGCAGTATAAGCATGACATTAAATTTTCGGGAACTCGAGTCGGCCATGTTTCTCCTCGTTTGGAGCGATCGTACCTCTTGTGGTCAAGCTAGCAGCGTTCTCGTTCTGGGAGGCTCGGTCTGCTACTTATGCAAACAGTAAAAAATTAGCTCCAGATTAAGGGGGCGGAGCAAGGCCGTCTCCAACCTCAATTTACTCCTCTCCCATAATGAAATGCTAATTTTTTTAACAGTAGGTAAGTGTTTTGAGTCATCTTCTTATGCCTGTAAAATGTTCGTCCATTTTCGTAAGTTTAGCCTGAGAACATTTCCTTGTTAGCTTGAAAACTGTGATCATTGGTATTAATGCATTTTGGGTGCCATGGGGCGAACCCTAAAATAAACTCAGGAAGAAACAACGAAACATAAGTTTATTACGACGCACACAAACATATACACTAGGGTGGTCTAGGTTAACATGGGGAATTTTTTTTTTCTTCCAAAGTTTCGGGGCACCCCCCCAAAATGTGACCCTGGGTATAAAACTAATATTCTGAAAGTTTCAGCTCAAAAAAAATAATATTTAGACCCCGCCCCCGAGCGTCAAAGTTCCAAAAAAACTCGAAGTTTTGCACATTTTCAGCTATAAAATCCGAACCGGTGGTTGTAAAAATACAAAACTTGTTTCATTTTGTAGATTATTTATTTAGCTTCAACTTTTTTAATTGAAACTTGTTTGTAAAACTTACAGATCAAACGATACAAGGGGTTTTACTAACGCCCCCCGCAATATCATTTTTTTAAGGAGTGTCGGGATATTTTTTTAAATTTGTCAGTTACCGTAAAATGGTTCAATATCATGTAAATAATGGTTTTTGACTGCATAGGTATAAAATTTAAGAGATTTACAAAGAAAAAATAATTTTTGTTAATGCCTGTTATTTTTTTAACCATTCTAAAATAATTCAAATAAAATACATAAATTAATTTTTTAACTAGTTGATAAATACATAAGGTGTAAAAGTTGACAAATAAGCAAAAAAAAAAAAAATCAGCTTTATTAATATTAACCCATTTGCAAAATTTTTCTCTTCACTGAGTTAGGAATAAGAAGACTGAATGGTGAGAGAGGTATTTGGACTTAAAAAATGGGGTCAACCACAGGACCTCCACCTGAAGTTTTTTAAAAGTTTCAATTTAAAATGGACTGAAATCAGTTAAAATAGCCACGGAGCAAGAGTTGATGAGGAAGATGTCAAGTTAAAATAAATAACATCGAAAATGTTAGAAGCTTCATATCTGGGCTTGATACATCAGACCAAATATCAACGAGAGCCCCAGGTGCCATGCATCATGCTAGACTAGATGGATGACAAATGTCCTCTATTAATCTATTATTGCTTGAAAATTTTCCTTTTCATTTATGAATTCCCTCTAACTCTTACAGAGATATATACATACCATTAAAGTATTTGTGTTATATTAATAAACATCTAAATAAAAGTTTGGTTTAATGCACCTAAGAAATTTTTAAATAATTACGAAAAATAAATGCAGAAGTATCAAAAGTACCATAGTTTAAGAACTTGTGGTACTTAAACCCAGAGGCATTTGAATTTTTGACGAAAAATTTATAAAAGAAATTAAAGTTAACATGCCTTTGTCTAATGAGGATGAGCTAGAAAACTAGATGAAGACTATAGTGGAGGAAAATAGAATAATAAAAGTGAAAGTGAAAAGTTTCCATTAATCGAAGTACTAGCTAATGCATAGTTAATAATTTCATCACACCATTTACATTGCCCTATTTAAAAGTGTGTAATATTTCTACTAGTTTTTTTTAACGCTGGGTCAAGATATTTGGAATATTGATTAGGAACTTTTAAAAACATCAAGATTTGTTAAAAACTTGAAAGTTTTTAAGGATATACAGCAGAGATAGGTGCCATCTGTAAACAAAGACGAAAAATAGAAGAATTAGAGGGAATTCGTATCTAAAGAGGATAATTGTCACGCAATAGAATCCATCTAGAATCTGGGGATCTAATTGATATTTGGTTTGATGTATCAATCCTTATAAATATTTGGCACTTGGAATAATTCCCTGTAGTCCTCTCTTGAAAGATATTTCGGGTTTTTCAATTATCTAGGTAAGCTTCCAACATTTTCGATGTCTAATTTTAACTTGACCTCTTTATCATCAACTCCAGCTTTGTAGTTATTTTAATTGATTTCAGTTCAATTTAAAAATTGAAACTTTTAAAATCTTCAGGTGGAGGTCCTGTAGTTGATCCCCTTTTTTAAAGTCGAATACCGCTCTTAGAACTACTTCTGAAATAGGGTGATTTTATGGGAAAATACTACATTCAGTCTTCTTACACCCAACTCAGTGAAGAAAATTTTTTTTAAAATGGGTTAAAATTAATAAATCTAATTTTTTTTATTATTTTTCAACTTTTACACCGTATTTATTTATCAACTAGTTAAAAAAATTAATTTATGTATTTTATTTGAATTATTTTAGGATAATTAAAAAATTAACAGGTATGAACAAAAATAATTTTTTTCTTTGTAAATCTCTTAAATTTTATACCTATGCAGTCAAAATCCATTCTTTATATGATATTGAACCATTTTATGGTAGCTGACAAACTTAAAAAAATTATTCCGACACTCCTTAAAAAATTAATATTGCGGGAGGCGTTAGTAAAACCCCTTGTATCGTTTGATCTGTAAGTTTTACAAACAAGTTTCAATTAGAAAAGTTGAAGCTAAATAAATAATCTACAAAATGAAACCAGTCTTGTATTTGTACAAACACCGGTTCAGATTTTATAACTGAAAACGTGCAAAATTTCGAGTTTTTTTGGAACTTTGACGCTCGGGGGCGGGGTCTAAATATTATTATTTTGCGCTGAAAGTTTCAGAATATTAGTTTTATACCCAGGGTCACATTTTGGGGGGGTGCCCCGAAAAAAAATCGGACTTTCATTTTTTTAGACCACCCTAATATACACATTATACGACACACATAAACACGAAAAGTGGCCCAACCCCTATAACTTTACTCATATAAAACTCATTAAACGCCCGTTTATTTAATTAAGAGGCTATTGAATTTTGGGTTTTATTGTTTAATTATGCGTAATTGTGTGTGAGGTGTAAAATGTGCAACTCGATATTCAATCTAGAGTCCAAATGTGCATTGTCACGGACGGGAAGCACATACAGCGGTGAATGTAAAAAGTTTATTTTCATGAGGTGTTTCATGAGGTTAAGTGTTCGAGACCTCAAATAAACAAGAAAGCGTTTTAAGCGCTTCGTGAGGTTGAGTGTTCCAAATCACAATTAAATAAACAGGCGTTAAATGAGTTTTATTGTAGGCATTTTTGTGGTGGAGGTGTTGATTTATAATGAATCGATGCTGCTCTACAACTTAGTCACTGACTTTTTCCACATACCTCACATAGGTTTTAAAATAAAATTTATAACTCCTAAAGTTTCCGCTAGAGGGCGTCGAAAGTTGTCTCATCGGATAGGGCATGGTCACTTTACTATATCTAGACCCCACTTTCATGACTATCTGTAGGAGTTCAGAAGTTAGGGGTTGGGCCACTTTTCGTGGGACACCCTGTAAAAGCAGGACGAACACAAAGTAAGTAAAATGAAAGAGAGCGAAAGCAAGTGCATGCGCTGGTATTTATAAAAGTTCATGACTGACTTCAGTAGATAGCTTGCTTGATTAGTTGATTGACTGCTCCCACAGTATGTTGTGATTGCCATGCGTACTCTTACGTCATCCAAACTCAATGGCATCTAATGATTCAGTACAGGTAGTTTAATATGCTACCAATAAAACCGGGGGCTCTAAACCGACCCTTAGCTCGAAAACTGAGTTCATTCATTGTTTCTCTTTTTGTTTCAGAGGGCGTTGCCATGCGGCCATGGCTTCTTCTACGGCCGAGCCCTGGTCGACGACGACGCCTGCAGCAGGGGTGGTGGCCCCCGCGCGCCCCTACCTGCCCCCCTACTTCCGGGGGCCCCCCTCCTCCACCCTGTCGCCCGGACACCAGGAGATCCTCGACATGCACGCCAACAGCCTGCCCAACGCACTCATCTACATACTCGTGAGTACTACATACTCTTTCTTAAAAATGGCGCCAAGCCGTTTTGGTCGCCAAACTTTTAAAAGGTTGCCATTGATTTAACTGTATGCATAGGCGTAACGAGGGGGGCTATTGGGGATGTAACCCCCCCCATTGCATCTTCGATTTCTAAAACATGAAAAACTGAATTTTTTTTTCCTTTCCAAGGAAGTCTGTTTACAAGGAACTGTTTTTTTCGTAACTAAAAACATTTTTAACAAATTAACATTTTTAAAAAATTTCTGGGGGAGAACCCCCAAACCGTCTGTTATACTGTGTTTTGCCCTTGAAAGATAAGCCTCTTAAATGAAGTTTTCCCTTTGGAAATTTTGCGAGAAAAAAAAATGATATTGTTTCTAATGCCACTTGGGATATCCAAGCTCCTTTCGCATAAGAGGCGTATAGGATTTAAGGCAAAGGGCTCCTGAGAATGAGAAAGTAAGGCCCATAAATGGCAGAAGTCCGACTAAAGCCTCATGATATGATGTACAGGTTGTCCCAAGATAACTGTGTCCACCCCTTTTAACTTAAGAAAATCATAAAAGTGGAGTCTATATAGGTATAGGAAAGTGAGCATGCCCTATCCGATGTGATAACTTTCAACGCCGCCTAGAGTGTAAATATCGAGAGTTATAATTTTTATTTTAAAAACTTTTAAAGATTTGCTAAGTAAGTCAGTCAATTGCAAAGTTACAGAGCAGCTTATATTATTTAGTACGAAAAGTCACCTTGGGCAGAGAAATATCTCTGACCAAGGTGACAAGGTCTGCCCAAATGACCCAGCCCAGCAGGCACCTTCAGAGAACACTTGTGTTGCAGGTGGTGGTGGTGCTCTACATCCTCGCCATGACCGTCGTGGTGATCAAGTACATCCGCACGGAGCGGTACGAGGCGCGGCTCACGAGGCTCTTCCAGAACTTCATGCAGCGCGAGCACTTCTTCCGCCTCTCCCGCCGACGATCCTCCACTCTCCCCAAGTGCCCCTCCCTGCCCCTCTCCCCCACCACTGCGGAACAACAGCCCCCAGACCCCCCACCCCCGCCCGACGACGAGAGCAAGGTGTGACGGTCTATACTGTTGGGATATGCCACTGATGAGCAATATAATAACCTGGATAACTCAGCGTGCCAAAATAAACAAGGTGTCATCATGCCAAGGGGGCAAAGGTTATTTTATGGTCAAGTTCTCCGCATTGGATCTATGCCATCGACTCAGGCGCCCTATATAAGGGCAAAAGGGGGCCCGGGCCCCCCCTTGCACCCGAAAGTTTACGTAAAATCTTCCTTTTAGTTTCTGACTTGTAATTTTGCGGCTCGGTGTCGGAGCGATCCTATTTTAGAAGTCACCCAAATGAGCTAAAATATTAACTTTAAGAATATAATTTCGGAACTTTTTCTGGGGAGGACTCTTAGACACTCCTTTTTGCTTAAAACTCCAGTATTTTTTACAAAATGTTTAACATTAAGGACTCGTGAGGGGTCCTTTTGAAATAATTATGAACCAACCCCCTTAAAAAGAAACTTGGGTTGCAAATATTTTTCTTGGGCCCCCTCCTGAATTCAAACATATGGGCGCCCATGGTCTAAAAGAATCTAACTTAAATGTTAAAGTATACATAGGCGCCGAGTTCATAGGGTTTGGGGGGGCTCGAACCCCTCAATGTTTTTAGAGGAGGGACTGAGCCCCTTTCCAATTTTTTTAAAGTAATTTTTTGTTTTCAGTATGGATTTTCTGAGTATCTGTATCTCACTCAAACATGAAATCCTAAATCCATTTCTTATAAAAACAAAAAAAAATATGTAAAAGAGGGATTTAAGGAGTGAGAAATTTATTTATATTATTAAAGTATTAAAAGAATCAGGAGTTTAGTAATAGTAAATTTTTTTTACAAAATGCTACATGTGCCATGCAGGTTCAGAGACGGTTTAGTGATAGTCCCTAATTAGTACGAGGCTCCTATTTTGATAAGTTTTCTATTTTTATTATTGGTGGCCATGTATTAGCTTCCAGAGACGTAGCCGAAAAAATTTGGAAGATATGCTGTGTTGCCTTTTTGTTAAAAAGAGGATTTCTTGAATTTCAGTGTGGATACACCCCAAGCTACGGGTCTGGGCCCCCCAATATTTTTCCGAAGTCGGCGCTCCTGAAAGTATAGGAAGTTCCAGGTTATTACATAGCTCCGTGGTATTCTCTCGGTACCATACGATTGAACTGAAGTTACCTGAATCTGATCAAGAACTATGATAAACTTGGGTGAAAATAATATGCAACAGCTATGCAATTGGACGATATACGCCGTTCGGACGTACGAACACTTTCATTATATTAAAGGCATCACACTCGTCTTTCATGGAGAACGGATTTTTATGAGGAGAGAGGAAAAGACAACTCTGCTGAACCCCGTTGCAATTTGAGAATTTAAAAGCCAGAGCCTCAAAAATTTACTGGACTTGCTTACTTTATAGTAGGTGAGCCCAGAGTGTTTTTGGGTAGTAACTCGAGCGCTTCAGATAATCATAGGGGGGATACCTTGCATGCTTTTGAGTAACTCCACCAAATATAAGCTCTCCATGTTGGTGGGAGAACAGCCCGTCAGATTTGTAAAAAAAAATTAGTTAAATGGACATACTCGAGCGCGTCAGATAAAGATAAGGTAGGTTAGTTACCAGCTAAAAAGTGTACATTTTCTAAAATTTGCCGATTAGAGCGGTGGGCAAGGGAGTGGGAGGGTTAAAAAGTTGCAAAGTAAAGCCAAGACCGGTAAGACGCTATCGCTCTTTTTGAGAAAAATGTACGAAACAAAATGTTTATGGACTAGTAGCCAGAAAACTAGGCTCAACTAGTTGTTAACAGTCTCTCTGTAGCCAATCTGACGCGCTCAAGTATGTCCATGTAGCTAGTTTTTTTTCAAATTTTGACGGGCTGTTCTAAACTTACCCACCAACATAGAGAGCTTATATTTGGTGGAGTTACTCAAAAGCATGCAAGGTATCCCCCCTATGATTATCTGACGCGCTCGAGTAAATCCACATTTAGCATCATGGGCTCCCCTACTATTATTGACTCGCAAATAAACCTACAAAAATTACAGGGTGCTGAAAAAATTAGTACACTTTTGAAAATTCTATGAAAAACGGTCTTTAGTCTCAGCATCCTAAGGTCTGAAGACCGTTTTTTATTTACCGTTTTTGATGGAAGTTTCAAAATGTACTTATTTTTTGCCCACCCTGTAAAAAATTAAGAAAAAATTTTCTCAATTTCCCCCAAGCAAGACATTTTTCAAAAAGACCCCCTGCGTTCCCATTTAAACAAACATTAAAATCGTAAAAGGAACAGACTATTCGGGACTGTAACGGAGTTCAACTGAGACATCCTCCAGAACTCTTTTGGAACAGAAAGGACTGTTGGAAAGATCGTCACACGTGAACCAAAGTGTGACAGCAAGAACTGAAAAGCAATAGGGGACATTCACAAATTACGCCACACTCTATCCAAAAGGGACATCTCTGTCGAATTTTGATGATACGAGATAGGGGATTATAATTAAAATATTTAAAAGACTTGTTTCAGCAAGGCACGGATCTAAGGGGGGCACTCTGGACCGTGTGACCCCCTCGGAACCAAAAAAAAAAAGTTCTTAAAAGTTCAGGGATTCGGTAACTTTAAAACTTATCATAACATCTTCTTTCTTGGTATTGGTTATGTTCCGGTCTGTGTGCTTGATCTCAAGCATCCGCTTATAAACCTACATATTATTTCTTAGTTGACGTTTTCCAGCCTATCAGAGTAGACTCTGTTAAAAAAAAAAAGTGACATACTGAGAATAGGGTCTAATGCGAATTGGTAGCAGAAGTACTACTTGTCGTTATCAAGCTGAAATTTTTTGCACACTTTTTTTTTAAATCCGCACTATTTCAAGTTAGCGGATTTCGAAAGAAGTGATGTTTTCCACTCACTGCACCCTCAAAGCAGCACGAACTTTCAAGATTCGTCCAACTTTTGTCACGTATGTCCAAATTTCGTTTATTTCTAGTTGCGGTTATGTAAAAGTGACACATTTGGTATGAGCTGTGACGCAATTTGTGAATGGCCCTTTAACAGTGTGTCGGTGAATGTTTAAAGGCGGAAACCCACTACGTTCCAATGCAGAAGACGACAGTCAAAATTTCCTTATAAGATCTGTCAAAGCGTGCCTTGAAGGGCCGGGTAGAAGCTTAGTGAAAACGACTTTGTTTGGGTCGGACACTCCCCGAATAATTATAGACTACCTTCTATGTCTGAATTCCGCAGTAGGGCTCGGTGTGTTTCCGCCTTTAAAAAAAACAATGCAGCCCCATGGAAGTGGGAATATAGGGAAGTGCCTACAGACGCTGTCGGTTTGATAAAATAGTGGATTTGTTGAACAATTAAACTTAAAAAATATAGTCACTCCAGGAAGTATTCGTACACCCTACAAATTTGCATTGGTATACCTATTACGGTTAAATTCCTCGGGCAAAAATCCAAACAAAAATTATCCTAACATAGTATGGTATTCTTCATTATAATCTACCAAAAAAATAAGCAAAACAGTTAGAAGAAAATTATTTAAAAAATGAAGTGATTTGAGAGCTATTGGTATTATGAACCTCAAGAAAAAAAATTGCATGCAAGTGCTTTTAAATTAGGATTAGGAACAAAATATGCTTTTCAGCAAAATATTTCATCCATGTTAAATCTATGGTTGTGCGAATATTTGTTTGAGCTTTCAAATCGCTTCATTTTTTAAATATTTTTTTTCTAACTGTTCTGATATTTTGTTAGATTATTATGAAGAATACCATACTATGTTAGGATAATTTTTGTTGGATTTTGCCCGTGTAATTTAGCCGTAATAATAGGAGGTATACTATTGCAAATTTGTTGGGTGTACGAATACTTCCTAGAGTGACTGTATATATTTAAAAGTACAATTTTTCGCGATCCCCTTCGTCAGTGATCAAAAAGAAGAAAAGATAAGGATGTGGTTTCACGAACCTTGAGGACGAAGTTAAGGACACCTTGCCTGCACAACTTAAGGGGGCGGTGGAAAATCTCCTTGAAAAGGGGACGGTGACACCGAAAAGTTTGTGAACCTATGGTGTAAAGGCACTTTCCCGTTTCCTACTTCCGTGGGCAAATCCATCGATGTTATATATATGTTTCGCACAAAACACAATTGATACACATATCAGGGTAATTGTAAAGGTTCATCACTTTATATATTATACGACTTTTCAAAAACTGTTGTTTGAGTAAAGGATATTCTTTGAATATATAAAAGGTTTTATCCGCAGTGTGAAGATGATATATTATTATGTATTTTTCATGTTGTGTCTACTCTTGAATTTCTCAAGAGATGGAAAAAAAAGTTATGTACAAAAAAAACCGTGTAGGAAGATGCTTCAATAAACCTTGTAGGCCTTTTTAATGTAAAGATTGTGTTGAAATTTAAGGGTGTCCTAAAAAAGACTGACACATTACATTTTAAAAATCAGTAACTCAAAAACTAAAAAAGATAAAAATACGCGGTTTTTTGCATCCTACTCTAAAGACATAATAAGTTTATGACACAAGTTTACGTAAATCATAGTTCAAAAATCCCCCGACAGGTGGCAGCACTATTTTACATTATCTCCTATGGGAAGATTGATACTTTTATACCCTGTCGGGGGATTTGGAAACAATGATTACGAAAATTTGTGTCATAAAATTCTTTGGTCTTCAGAGTAGGATGCAAATACACATATTTTTATCTTTTTTAGTTTTTTAATTAAAAATTTTTTAAATGTGTCAGTCTTTTTTGGGACACCCTGTATCACGGCTCATCTTGATGACCAACTTCCAGGTGAAGGAGAAACAGAGTGCACCCCAAGGTTAGTAGAATAGAGTGTTTTCAGGTGACGTCACGACCAGTTATTGTTGGGCAATGCGTCTGTTGCTAAGGCGGTTGCTAGGTGACGAGGTATCTGTTGTTATGGCGGTTGTTAGGTGTGGGGTCACGTGATTGCAAATGCTCCAATAGATGAATTCCACGACCAGTTATTTTCTGTAACTTGTTAACCTTCTGTAGGGCAAAACGTCTGTTGCTAAGGCCGTTGTTAGGTCCGAGTCATGTGATTGAAAATGCTCTATACAGTCTAACCGAGATGCGGAAATCATTCAAAATAAAGATGGCGATAGCTGACATCTGGCAAAACGCTAAATCTATAGGGTGTAACAATATAGGCTATTTTCTAAAATATTTCCCCTAGGCACATACTTCCAATGGCAAATTTTCATTAAAAGAAGTTACAAATGAGGAGCCTAGAAGCCAAGGGGTACAAGTACAGTTTTTTTAGTATTGGATTTAAGTGCACTAAGTAGTTGTTAATATACTACTTAGTTGTTATGCTACTTAATGCACTTAATTCCAGTACTAAAAAAACTGCACTTGTACCCCTTGACTTCTAGGTTTCTAAAATTTGCTTATATAAGTTGCCATCTCCATGGGGGGTCTATTTCAAAAGATGCAGAAAATAATTTTTGTACAGCCCCTGTAGATTAATCCACCCCATTAGCAAAATTTTCTTTACCATTTCCTGAATAATACACAAAATAATTCTATCTCAATATCTTCAAAACTTAAATTCTGAATTAGTGACTTACACCACTTAATAACACCCTTTTAGAGTGCAAAATATAGACTAAAAAAACCTTTAAAACTCAATATACATCGGGCAAAATTTTTCCAAAGAAATTCTTTATTTTGAAAATAAATTCCTATTTACAGTAAAAACAGTTGCCATTAACAATATGTGGTTACAAAAAAAATTAAATATAAATAAATAAATTTACTCGTGTGAAAATGAAATTGCACTAGTTTCGTACCTAATATTTTTTTTAGATCGAAAACATTTTGATGTTATAAAGAACACAAAAACACTCCTAATTTTATCCAGATTAAAAATTTTATCAGTTTTAAATCAGCAAAAAAAATTTTTAAAAAATGAATGACTCCATTGAGGTTACAAGTATTGATTTAATTTAAGGATTTTTTTCCACAACATGGAGTTTTTCCTATAGAGAACTAGTACTTGTATATATTTTCCTATATTTTCCCTGTGTCTTATCTATTTCCCTTTCTGCGTAAGAAAAATCTCGGCGATTTTCCTTAACAATCCTGATTGGCCACTCCACTAGGTAACACGTCATAGCTTCATGTCTTTTATACCAGTGACGTCATCCAACTGGAGGCAAAATGAGAGTCTGATGCCCCCCTGAGTGCACCCCTTAGCCTTCTTGTGGGCACAATTGAGGTCGTTGGAGCAAGAACCCAAGTAGACGGATAACGTGATTTATGACGTTATTTTTTGTCTCAAAAAGCTTAAATTGACGTCATTTTTCATCTTATGTCCATTTTGAAGACGTCATAAATGACGTGTAAATGACCAAATCGTCACCATTCATCAAAATTGCGTCATTCTAGGTGACGTGTAAATGTCGCTTTAAATTGACGTCATTTTTCACGTTGAATGTCCACTTTGAAGACGTCATTTTTGGCGTCATAAATGACGTGAATTTGACATATACAACATGAAAATGATCAAATTAAGGACGTCTTAATAATGACGCCATTTCAAGTGACATAAAAATGACCAAATTATTACCATTCATCAACATTACGGCTAAATGTTGCGTTAAATTGACGTCATTTTTCAATGAACGTCCACAAAGACAATTTTGATGTCATATATGACGTGATTGACTTGAAAATGATCAAATTTTCACCATTCATCCAAATTACGCCATTCTAGGTGACGTAAAAATGACGTCGCGTTAAATTGACGTCAACTTTCGCTAATCAAAAGAGACGTCATTTGAAGTGGTCTATTTTTTCTCAATTGACGTCATCCTACTTTTCACGTCAAAAAATATTTTAATGAGGTCATCCGACTACTCGGGGACATCGATATGGCCACACTTATCAGCAGGACCTCTTCATCTTGACCCTCCAGATCTTGACCAACTTCCACGTAAAATAGAGGGAGAAGCAGTGCACTTGCAGAGCGACCAAGATGAATCCTTACCACCAGAGGGCGACGGGGAAGCCTTGCCACCTGTCAACTTGGGCCTCCTCCTTCATCTCCGCGTACTCTCTGACGTCACCGTAGAAGTAGACCGCCGCCTCCAAGAGAGGGGTGACCTCCGTGGTCACTGTTTCTGCTCACTGTTATTCGTCCATCAGTCTTGGACAGATGGGAACGCTTTCTCAATGTCCTCTCTGCCATGACCCGAGTAGACGGATAACGTGATTTATGACCCCATTTTTGTCACAAAATGCTTAAATTGACGTCATTTTTCATAGAATGTCCACTTTGAAGACGTCAAATATGACGTGATTGACGCGAAAATGTCCTAATTATCAGCATTCATCAAAATTGCGTCATTCTAGGTGACGTGTAAATGTCGCGTTAAGTTGACGCAATTTTTCGAATGTTCACTTTGAAGACGTCGTATATGACGTGATTGACGTGAAAAAAACATTTATTAAAATTACTTCATTCTAGGTGACGTAAAAATGACGTCAATTTTCGCGAATCAAAAGAAACGTCATAGTTGAAGTGATTTACTTTTTCACAATCGACGTCATCCTACTTTTCACAACGTCATAAATGACGTAATCCGACTACTATGGGGACGTCGATGACCTATCAGCAGGACCTTTTCATCTTGACCCTCCAGATCTTGACCAACTTCCACGCAAAATAGAGGGAGAAGCAGTGCACTTGGAGAGTGACCAGGATGAACCCGTACCACCAGAGGGCGACGGGGAAGCCTTGCCACCTGTCAACTTGGGCCTCCTCTTTGAGCTCAGCATACTCTCTGACGTCACCGTAGAAGTAGACCGCTGCCAAAAGCAGAGGGGTGACCCCCGTAGTGACGGTCGCAGCGGCGTACGACCGCAACGCCCCCAGGCGGTTTTTTGAGAGCGACCGCAGCGCTACGAAGCCAGGCAAGATGCTGGAGGCCCAGAGGTACTCGAAAGGGAGGGGCTTGGGGATGAAGAGTTCCTCCAGTTCCAGGATGAAGACGTCCATGCGGTCCAGGATGTCCTCCGAGAGTCGAGCCATCATCACCAAGAAGAGCACGAAGTGCAGGAAGATGCACACTTTCAGGCGGCTCTTGTAGAGGGCGCTGTAAGAAGGAAATGAGAAAAATCAATGGGGGGTATACTTGAAGGCGGTACATACAAACTCCAGTATAACTACAGTGCCTATAGTCTGTGTAAAGAGAATCGGCGGTTGACCTTGACTTTTTTCTCAATGTATTTCTTCTGCGTTGCCATGGTAAAGAATGACGTCAAACCGCCTAATTTATTTACACAGACTATAGAAGGGTATAGTGTCTTTATCACCATAGAACCGCGTACAAATTTATGATTCCGTAAAGGAGGAAACCACCAGAGAGCGATGGGGTCCCATGTTTACACTGAAATCGCATTGTGAAAACATATTAATACTTTGATAGAGGTTTAACATTTGTTTATTTTTTTTTATCCAGACAAGGTAAGAGGTTTTTTTTTATTCGCTTAGAGCATTTGAAAGAGTTTATTTTTTGCAGAAAATTAGATGGCTCTAGCGTTCTAGATGCCATCAACTTTTTCCCTCCCTTTCTAAAGCATTATTTTGATAGCGGTCACAACACTACTCCTTCTAGTCAATATACTATAACTAGTCTCACTGGGTGAAGTCATGAGCAAGAGCTGCTACAGAGCTATCTGAAAGTAACGGTCAGCCGACCAGGTAAACTTCATACTCATTTTATCGAAATAACGGCGCGCTCAAAGGTATCTTTTCTTTATAAACTGTCTTGATTGAATTTTCGCCTGAATTAATTGAGAAGAAATTTTACTTTGCACCTTCCAAAGCAGACAATTTTAAAACACAAAGGGTTCTAATTATCAAGGTCAATTCAAAGAGCTCTGAAAATTCAGGCAAAAGATGGCAGTAATACAGCTATCTGTTGGTAATTTTTTCAATTTTTTTAGAATTAATTCAACACAAAAACATGTGAAAACCCCATGTTTAAATGTGCTCCCCTAACAGTAAAACCTTCATTTAGCCACAAATCGAGCATTCTTCCGTGTTTTTAAAATGAATGATAGAATGACCTTTTTCCCAGAAATCAATTTATTTTTAAAAACTCATTTAACAAAGAGCGTGTTTTAACACTTTCTTTTTTACTACGAAAGCACTTTTCTGGGGCCGTTCAAATATTACGTAAACATGTTTTTGGTCCTTCTTGACCCCTTCCCCCCTTGTCAGCGAAAATAAGCAAGCCGCAAACCCCCTCTCATAATTACGTAAGAAAACTGCCCGACCCCCTCCCTTTGTTCTTTTTTTGTACAACATATTTAGTGATGCTTAGATACCTATAAGTAATTGTTCTCCATGAACACTTACCCTATCATTAAAACTTTCCTTGTGAAAAATGCTTCAATTTTTTTTCCTATAGTTCAGGTTGTTTTTTTTTTTGTGAAATTTATTTTTGGTTGAATTTTGAAATTATTTATGCAAGAAACAAGAGATTTTCGAAAATGCAGTGTTTGTAACATCTTACGTAAGTATCACTCATACTTGTCAGGTAAAATAAGCAAATAGCAAACCCCCCTCTTAGGTGCTTACGTAATATTTGAACGGCCCCTTTATCTGGAGCTCCATAGCCAGCGACGCATAATTTTTGACTGCGGGACTGTTATGCATAATTAGCAGTACCGGAGACGAAGGAGAAAAACCGACCAGAACGAGAACGCTGCTAGCTTGACCACACGGACTACGCAGGTACGATCGCTCCAAACGAGGAGAAACACGGCCGACTCAGAGCTCCCGAAGATTTCATGTCATGCTTATACTGCTTTGTACGTATCTTATTCTTTTCTTTCAAGCCAAGAGTGCTTACTTAGAATAAACGATTAAGTCGTTTTTTTAGTTTGACTTGCAACCAAATATTTTAATTGAACCAACTGGTCCCAAAACAGTTCTCCAACTTTGAAAATTTGCCGCGTTATAGCTTATACTTGACAGCAACATTTCTTGAACCCAGTACGTCACAAATGCGGAAGGAGAAAATGAGTTAACACAAAGCCTGTTGGGTTGCTAGGAGGAGTTTCGGTACGTAAATCGTGATTGAAATATTGAAAAGCACAACATATGTTATGGGCAATGTGATAAATTAGGCATTATTAATAATGCCCGAAGTGGAGGCGGGCATCAATGTGATAAATTCATTGACTTTTATCAATGAAATTTATCACTTTGCCCGCCTCCCAATCCGGGCATTATTAATAATGCCCGATTAATCACTTTGCCCGTAACATACTATATTATATACTACATGGGTTTTAATCCTATTTTTAAATTGACGTCCTTCATTTCACTCAAAATTGAGACACCGCGATGGGGACTACTACGTTTGTTAGTGACGTCACAGGGTCAACTTAAGTTGCTGTCTAGTATAGCTAGCTGATTTAAAAAATCCGCCTCTGTCTGCTAAAGATATTTCGGTGATGATTCTCCACTCGAAGTGTTTGTAGCTTTAGGTGACGTTTCTTTCCCGATGATAAGCGGGATGCACTTGGCACCAAAGAGTGTCGTCGCTGGCAAGGTCCCCTGCCAGTTGACAGTGACCTTGTGAACAGTGGGTGCCGCGAACAAAGCGACATTAGTCTCGCTGAACGAGATCGTGTCACATATAAGGCAGGTCATAAACGTGTCTAGACCTACAGTCACTCCAGGAAGTATTCGTACACCCAACAAATTTTCCCTTAGGGGCCATTGATTAATTACGTAAGGATGATTTTGGCAATTTTTGACCCCCCCTACCCCATTGTAAGGGTACGAAAGATTTTTCAAACCTCTCACCATTCTTTCGTAAGATTCCCATTTCATTTTTTCAAAATAACAAAATGTTAGAAAAGGATCAGTTACACTAAAACTCTCAGTTTGACGTAAATCAAAGATTTTTATTTTTCAAAAGATGAGTAATATTCTTGCTGTTAACTACCTACATATTTTTAGGTTTTTCTGGGATTATTCAATAGTAATTTGATTAGAATAATTGGAATTTGTTTACATTAACTTGGAATACCTTACGTAAGGATGGGTTTGACCCCCCCCCCCCCCATCCCCAAGTAGTAAGGGTATGTAGAGATTTTTCTAACCCCCCTCCCCCTCTGGACCCTTACGTAATTAATGAATGGCCCCTTACGCCCATTCTTCTATTCAAGGGTAGTTGCTCTTTTTCGTTTTAACCCGTTTTCAGATCAACGGAAACTAATATTATACAGTCACTCCACAGGAAGTATTCGTACACCCAACAAATTTGCTCTAGTATACCTCCTATTACGACTAAAGTCCAAGGGCAGAATCCAAACAAAATTATCCTAACATAGTATGTTATTCTTCATTTTAATCTACCCCAAAAAAAGTAATATCAGAACAGTTAGAAAAAATATTCAAAAAAATGAAGTGATTTCAAAGCCCAAACAAATATTCGTACAGCTATAGACAACATGGGATCATTGCATTGCTGAAAAGCATATTTTGTTCCTAATCCTAATTTTAAAGCACGTGCATGCAATTTTTTTTCCTGAGGTTCACAATACCAAAATCTTTCAAATCACTTCATTTTTTAAATAATTTTTTTCTAACTGTTCTGATATTTTTTTTTTTGCTTTTTTGGTAGATAATAGTGAAGAATAACATACTATTGTCTATAACATACTATTGTTAGGATAATTTTTGTTTGGATTTTGCCCGTGGAGTTTAGCCGTAATAGGTATACAAATTTGTTGGATGTAAGAATACTTTCTGGAGAGACTGTAGCAAGTTTTCAGACTCAAAACATAGATAGAAAATAGGGTAAAAAAAACTGTATACTAAGTAATGGAATTTTTGTTGTATAACCACCAAATTTGTACTGCAAATTCAGGATCCTATTTGGAGTACACAGAATAATCATCGAAAAAATATAAGTATAATATTCAAATATATTTTACAGTTGAAAAAAAGTGGATTGACTTATTCCCTTTTTCAACCTTATGAAATTTCAGATGAAAAAAATCTTAAAAACCATATTAATCGACAACTAGTGAATTATATTTGTGCTTAGTTAGTTCACGGCACAAGAATATAGAGACGAATAAAATTAAAAATTGTAATGAAACTAAGTCGCACTATCAATGGAGTAAGTGAATATCAATGTAGTCAAACACTCACTGGATAAAAGAAATCCCTTTTACATTGAAATCAGATTTTAATTTGGCTAATTTTACAGCACAAAGAATAAGAGAAGAAGTAAAACTTAAATTAAATTTTAAATTTAATTAAAAAATACAATGATAGGAAAGGAAAATTTATTTTGCTGAATTTATGAATATTTGTAAACACTCTTTAGCTCATCTTTAAGGTATTTTTCAAAGCTTTTAGCAGCAATCTTTTTAAACATCCTGTAATGTTAAAGTATAGGAAGTTGTCACTAAAAGATCCATTCTCGCGGTGCGGTAGTGGTCTCCATACTCGACAGCAATGTTTCCTGACCCTATGGTGTCACTAACGATCAAAGTAGTTCCCATCGCGGTGTCTGAATTTTGAGTGAACGTCAATTTAAAAATATGATTAGTTTGTTAAACCCATGCGTATATAACGTCTTTTTTTATCACTATTTGCGTCTAGAAACTCCTCCTAGCAACCCAACAGGCTTTCTGTTTACGCCAGTGTTTTCCAACGTGGGGCGCACGCCTTACCGGGGGCAATATAAATTTCAAGGGGCGCCATTTGAAAATTTTAACCAAATTGCCCCCCAGGTGGAGGTTTTATTTACTTTTCAAGAAGGATTTTCGAAAAAAAAAATAAAGGACATGGAAAATATAGAAAGCGCATATGGACCAATAAAGGTTTGGAAATACTCGGTTACACAGTTTCTGCTTCCACGTAGTGACGTCAGGGCCGTATCCAAGGGGGGGGGGGGTTCAAACCCTCTGCCCGAAATTTGGACATTAGTTTTTATCCTATTTTTTCCTTAAAAATTATGTGACTCGCAAGGAGCGGGGACAAAATGAGTCAAATGAGAGATGAGACAATGAGCGAAGGGTCTCAAAATGAGTCAAAACACTATTTTAAAGGTAAAAATTCCAAACATTTCTGGAGGAGAACCCCCAAACCCCTCTCAAAATTTTGAAATCTATTACGTACTGTTTTCTTTGAAAATTCTGAGACTTACGAAGATACATAATGCGTCTAAAATATTAATTTACAACACTACTTTTAGGGTCAAATTTCCAAACTTTTTCTGTAGTAGGACCCCCAATCCGCTCTAAAAATTTTGCTGTTTATCATACTATACCACATCATTTCCTTGAAAATTCTGTCCCTTGTGAGCGGTGCTCTAAGGATGTAATCCAAAAAGGCCTCAAAACAAGATTAAACGCTATTTTGAGGGGAAAATTTCTAAAAATTTTCTGGGGGTGGACACCCAGCCCCTCCGATTTTACTTGAAATTCACATTGCCAACAAAATTTTGAAATTAAGTTCTCTAAAATTAATATACAACGTGCAAGTCATCCAAAACTTGACGTAAAAAAGTACTCTTAGGCCGGGCGCGCACTAGCGACTAAAGTCACGGCGACCAGGATTACTAGTATCAAAAATATCATTAGAAAACAATAGAGCATTTTCAATCACATGACTTTACCTAACAACGGCCTTAGCAACGTTGTTTTTATCCTCCAGTGATATGTCATGTGCGAATGCTGCTATTGGATGCTTCTATGTCCCGCCCCTAACAACAGCCTTAGCAACGTTGTTTTTGTCTTTGTCACGCCCCAGGCAGACAGGGGGCAAATTCGATATGGTGCCAACCCACTAACTTTAATTTTTTATAGAGTACTTCAAAGAATTAAATCTACAGATCCAAATTGCATTAATATAAAAAACACTCCATTTGGGTTGGGACAAAGTTACCCCATTTTACGGTACAGCAAATGTTTTAATTAAAAATACAAATACGAAAAACTCTGATTCAAATCACATTTAAGATTTTTTTCTAGGGGTATATAAGGGGGGAAAGGGATCGTACGTTGATATTCGAACTCTCTCTAGGTGAATCAAAACTAGTTAAACCCCTGTTTTTAGGGTCAAATTCCAAACATTTTCTGGGGTAGGACTCCCAGACCCCTCCCTTTTTTGTTATTCACAATTTTTTCCGCATTATGCTCATCCAAATGCAAATTCTACGAAATGATTCTACCTATAAATGTAGAAGAAGAAAACGTATGAGAAGAAATGTTAAGGGTAAAAAGGGGGCCATGGATGAAAATTGCTCACCGGGGCCAACTGCTAGCCAGTCCAGCCCTGCTCGTAAGGAGGTACCTCAGAAAAAAAGGTTGGGTCACCCCCCCCCCCGAAACAAAAGTCTAGTTACGGCCCTGAGTGACGTCATAGGAAACGAGTATAGGAGGACGATTCTATTCTACCTGATCTTGAAGAGCGGCAGGCCCTTTGGCTTGATGGCGAGGGAGAACTCTTGGAGGCCTCCATTGGACACTCCATTTGCGGGGGCGGGGGGAGGTTCTTCGGTGGTCAGCTGCGGGGGTTGTTCCAACGGCTGTTGCTGCTGCTCCGCCATTGCTCTCTCCTCCTCACAGCATCAGCTGACAGGGAGCTCCTTCCTTCCGAGGAGGACGCGAATAGCTCAAAGGAGGGAGAGTCTATTTTCGGGAGACGGAGAAGAGAGAGCAGAGAGGAGAGAGTGTCTGCGGTGTTGTGGGGTGGCTTTGTGTCGCCAGACAATCCACTTTGAAGTGTATTTTGGGAGGGGCCTCCTCAGGGGACGGCCTATGGCGTCGCTACGCGGAAGCAGAAGCTGCGTTAACAGAAAGCCTGTTCGGTTGCTAGGAGGAATTTCGGTACGCAAATCGTGATAAAAAGACACTATATACAGGGTGTCCAGTCGTAAGGCTTATCACGGCCTTTACTCCTAAACGCCTGGAGTTATTTCCATAAACGTGGTGTCTACCCCTAGTATAAAGCATAGGCGCTTGCCGATGAAACCGTTTTTAACGCCCCCTAGCTGCAAGTTTTGGAGTTAGCGTGCCTATCTTAAAAACTATTAGAGATATGAGAAAAATGTCAATGACAAAGTTGTAGAGCATTGTCTATTTTATACAAAAAGACACCTTTTACACAAAAATGATAAGAATAGAACCTGAAAAAAATAAGTTTATTAACCACGTTTTCCTACACATAGCCCAACTTGTTGAAAAAAGACGCATCGTTGAAAAAGTCATTGTTGCGTTTCATGGGGTTAAATATGAAAAACGCGAAAAACACCCAGTATTTTTGGGGGTCCTATTCTTGTAATTTTTGTGTACAAGGTGTCATTTTGTATAAAATAGACAATGCTCTACATCAACCTTGTCATATACATTTTTCTCGCATCTCTAATAGTTTTTAAGATAGGCACGCTAACTCCAAAACTTGCTGCTAGGGGGCTTTAAAAGCGGTTTCATCGGCAAGCGCCTAGGCGTTTTACTAGGGGTAGACACCACGTTTATGGAAACAGCTCCAGGCGTTCAGGAGTAAAGGCCGTGATAAGCCTTAGGACTCGACACCCTGTATACAGGGTGTTTCAAAAGTCCGTTTCACGGCTTTTATTTGGAACCAACGTCTCCTAGGGTCCTAGAAGTAAGGTCTACCCCTAGGTAAGTGACCCTGGAGAATCCATTGAGAGGACTTACAGCGCCCCTAGTGGCGAAATAAAAAAGTTAAAAAAACTAATTAAAAACTAAAGGAGATGGAGCAAACATTTCAGTGAGACTATTGTTGCCACCGTTATAAGTAACTCACTGAAAAAAATTTCATGAAAATATCGTGAATATTAGCGGAGATATTAGCATGTGAAAATAGCACTTTTTCAGGCATCAAAAAAGAAAAACTTCAAAAATTTGCAAGTTTTTTTGATTTTTTGATTAAAATTTCACTTCATTTAACTAAAAAGATACAAAACTACATAATAACTATGAAAAACTTGCAAATTTCCGAAATTTTCCTTTTTTGAGGCCTGAAAAAGTGCTATTTTCACATGCTAATATCTCCGCGAATATTCACGATATTTTCATGAAATTGTTTTCAGTGAGTTACTTATAACGGTGGCAACAATAGTCTCACTGAAATGTTTGCTCCATCTCCTTTAGTTTTTTAATTAGTTTTTGTAACTTTTTTATTTCGCCGCTAGGGGCGCTGTAAGTCCTCTCAATGGATTCTCCAGGGTCACTTACCTAGGGGTAGACCCAAGGTTTATAGAATATAAGGTTGGCTCTTCACATAGACATGGAAAAAGCTCGTTTCCGCTGCCAGTGACGTCATTTGTAACGCCTCCTAACTGTTTGAACAACCAATCACTTTCAGTTTGAGCGGGATAAGGGAAAGATACTGGTGGCTTGGAAACTTTACGCTCCGCCTTAACAAGCCTGATTGGCCAGTGTAAGCTTTGGCTCGCCACTTCCGCTGCCAGTGACGTCACTAGTAGCAGTGTCAGATGGGCCCCCTCTGGGGTAGACCTTACTTCCAGGACCCTAGGAGACGTTGGTTCCAAATAAAAGCCGTGAAACGGACTTTTGAAACACCCTGTATGCACATGGGTTCAACAAAATAATCACATTTTTAAATTGAAGTTCACTCAAAATTCCGCGATGGGAACTACTTTGTTTGTGAGTGACGTCATAGGGTCAACTTAAGTTGCTGTCTAGTATAGCAGTCTGCGAACTGTACCGAGGCGCGGATCCAAGGGAGAGCACTCTGGACCCCTTGGACCCAAAAAAAAGTACTACCCAAAATGAGTTAAAACCCTACTTTTAACAATATCCTCAAATTTCAAAATTGTTTCAGGGGGAGGACCCCCCAGCAGTACCAAAAGGGGATCTTGAGTGATACTTTTTAGAAAATCTCCAACATTTTGACATGGAGTGGAGACGCTTCCCTTCCTGTAGGGAAGAGTCTATTTTCGGGAGACGGAGAGAAGGGAGTGGAGAGGAGAGAGTGTGTGTTGGTGTTGTGGGGTGGCTTTGTGTCGCCAGACAGTGACTAGAGATTTATTTCGGGAGGGGCCCAAAACAGGGGCGGATCCAGGATTTTCTTCCGGGGGGCACCACTAAAATTCTTAGCCCTACAGGTCGTAAAACCAGACTTTTGTATGAGGGGATGACTTAACGTACCCCCTAACGAGTGTTTATGTATCATTTTTAATCTCTTCTGGAAACACCTGAAGGGAACCGCTTTATGTAAGTGGCAAAATTGTCAAGGGAAAAACACTGTTTACAGATGTCCAAATTTTGGAGGGGGGGTATTCTCCCCCAGTAAAATTTTTGAAATTTGACCCCTTTGAGCGAATCGAACCCCAGACCTGTGGCACAGAAGAGCTATAATGCGCCACCGGGCTTCACCGTTCCCAAATGCGACAGAAATTTCTGGACTTGAGTATTCGAACTTATAAACACCCCGCGAGACGTACCCGATCAATCGACCAATGATAAGTCGTTCGCTTATTCCAACACATTATTAGCACCAGTCGAGTGGCAACGTATATATCAGTTGGTGGCGAACTAGGCCCAGACGAACTACGCAGATCGCCGTGTTCCCGCCATTTAGAAGTAAGTTAAGTCATTAAGTAATTGAAAGTCCCTCAGATCCAATGAGAAAGTTTCAATTTAAAAGAGATCAGACATTGTGACTTCTCATTGGCTCTGAGAGGCTGGGAATTCGGGTATTTAAGCACTCTAGTTTCCCCCAAGACAACCTTAGCAAGATTTTCTGTCAAGGCGATTGATTACTATTCGCCAATAGTCATTCCGAGTGTCACTTTTGAGATTGAAGTTGTAATCAGAGATTAATTTCAAATCTGCAACCAGAAATTTTAAACTCTAAAGTGCGTTTCTCTTTCATTCGTTCAAAAGGGTTTTTTCTCTCTCTATTTTAGACGATTGTACAATTTTATGCTTAAAAACAAGATAATCAAATATTTGTAATATTTAGGAATACTGGTCAAAGCTTTGAATTTTTTCTTTATTAAAATGGACAGCAAATTTGTTTTAGATCTGGACGATCTGAATTTTGGGGAAGCTTAATTTCGAAATTTTTTACTCTTACTTGTTTATTTAAGAAAGTCCTCCGATTCATTAATCATTGCTTTAAAAATAATTTATGAAATCTTGAGTACTTGAGTTTGATCAGATAGATAATTTACGTAAAGATTGATTACATTTTCATTGATTATCCATCTCGAGAGAATCAAAAATTGTATTTTACACTCGTGGATTTTGACAAAGTTTTCTAAAATCTGTTGGCTTAGCTCCTAAAACGACGTTATAACCAGAGGATATGAATACGAAAGCTGACCTAAACCGGCCGGCTTAGGGTTACATGAGGGATGTGAATAATGCCGTTAGTGTCGGTACAGGATACATTAGTAATCCTTCAAAACTCTCGAAATAGGCGACATTAAGATCTACGCACTTAAACTTGTAAATTTTCAAAACTGATACTGCCAGCATATTCTAAAATTAAATATTTTACTGATTGTGGGTACATTCGTAAAATCGAACTCGTTTAACCAGTTGAACGAATTATACGAATTGAGCGTTCCTAAAGTCAACCGGTTATTTCCATGAGGATAACTCGCCGTTCCTAAATTCGCTGTAACCGAAAAAAGTTCGTAACTCAAATAACTCAAATATTTCTCAGAGGGTTGCCAATTTGGCTTTTTTAAGGCCAAATTCGAGAAATTTGGCTTTTTTCAAACTCGTTTGGCTTTTTTTGTTAAATCCTGAAAATTTGACTTTTTTTTAGCAGTTTTCCCCATTTTTCTCTGTAGTTCATAGACATAGGCATTAGTAGTTCAAAATAATGTTTCTATTAATTTTCTGAGAAACGTTTTGGTACTTTCATTCCTAATTCCCTTTGTGAGGGTTTAAAGTGAATTTCAGATTCAGAACAAGCATGGAAATTTTTATTTTTTAATAAATATTTTCATTTTTTGAGCTCAGAGAACGTTTGATTACGGTCTTATAATACCACCGCATGTTTTGTTTAATAGGCGCGTTTAGCATTTTTGTTCTGAAATTTCAACTTGTATTTAATATAAATTAATAATGAAACCTAAAAAACTTTTCTGGATTTAAAAGAGTGGTTAGAGCACTTTTTTGACATTATAATAAGTGAAACATTTCACACTGTCTTGGTAATCCATTTCTTTTTGAAAACAGAATCACGCGATGTCACTTTTAAGCTGAAGGGAAAAGCCCGCCAAGCCAACGCCAAGCAAGCAACTTTACAGAAAAAAGTTATGGTCGTTCGTATAATCTCAGTTTAACTCATGAAACGGAGGTCACGTGACCATAATTTTTTCGGTTTTCACCGTTTAACTGGTTAAACGAGTTCGATTTTACGAATGTACCCTGTGTTATAACGTTTCAGTTTAAAAATCAGTTTTTCAATTTTTTAAATGAGTCATCAAAACTTGTAAGAGATCGGATCTATTTCACTCCTTTTTTCCCCCTCGATCTCTATCGGGAGAACAACCTGTTCGTGGTGACAATCTCGGTTGAGGAATGAATTTCCTTAGCCACAACAATACTTTCCTGAAACTAAAAATTCTTGAAAAGGATGTTTTTTATGACGTAGATCACAGTGGTTCCCAAAATGGGCGGTACCGCCCCCAGGGGAGTGGTGATGAAAATTGGGTGATCAGTTGATCCCTCTGTTTGTCTAGATCAGTTTGAGTGGTGATCAGTTGATAGAAAATTGGGGAGGCATTCATTGACTTCTTTTAAACTACTGCTTAATGTCTATTTTTCTGTAAAAAAAAAAAACATTCATAAACAACACAAAAGTAGCTTAAAATCGATTTAGCATGTTAAAATTAAAAAATTTCCAGTGGAGGACCCCCTTTTACATAAGGATTGAGGTATGAATATTTAGGGTAATTTTTTAAACTGGACATTTTTAGGTGGGGATACCAGATATCTTTCTATATCTACCAGATATCTGCACTATAGGCATATCCAGAATTAGGTAGACTTATTTCTTAAACCAAATTTATAAAACGGTAGAGTTGAAGTATTATCCTAATTGTTACATTTTAGGGGTGCATAGAAAACTTAATTTTCGAATAGTGTCTGGCTTCACGAAATATTTAGTTTAGTTACTTAAATGCAAGGCAATCATCACGTTGGTTTAAAATTCTATGAAAAATAAAGGGAAAATGTTCTTTTTTGGGCGGTGGTCTAGTTCGTAAATCTTTTCATCAGCCCTAAGAATCTATGTGCCCAAATGTGAAAAAGGGGTCAGAGCTTTCGAAATCTACGGATTCTATTGAAAAGCGGAAAACTTGTGACTTGGTAACATATTACTTATTTAATAGTGCGCAGTTTAGGTATAGTATTAGGATCAATGGGTAAGGCTGGGCGCGCACGAGTGACTAAAGTCACGGCGACCAGGATTACTAGTATCAAAAATATCACAAGAAAACAATCGAGCATTTTCAATTACATGACTTTACCTAACAACGGCCTTAGAAACGTTGTTTTTATCCTCCAGTAATGTCATGTGCGAATGCTTCTATTGGATGCTTATATGTCCCGCCCCTAACAACAGCCTTAGCAACGTTGTTTTTGTCTTTGTCACCGTGACAAAAGTCGCCCGTGCGCGCTCGCCCTATAAAGGTAAAATTTTGTATTAAAGGTCGATGCTAACAAAAGGTCGAGTCGTTTGTTCGATTATATTGATTTAAATTGAAGTAAATACCGCCGAGAATAATTTATCTTGCAGGTTTTGGGGAAGGCATCGGTGAAGAAAAGGCGAAACTGTCTTCCGGAAGTGCGTGGGATCAGACAGTTTCTGTGGTCAGATTCTCCTTGTAGCGAATGCATGGTTTCTGTGGCGCCTCTGTAGTAATGATCAGGTATGTCATGAGTTTATCACTGTGGTTAACCCGCGAAGTTAAATCAAAAGTTAACTGATATATCACATCATAAGAAATGTTTCATGTGTGATGACAGCCGATGAAAAACCAAACTATCATATATTGAAGCTAAATAATTATATTTTGGGGCAAGCTTAAAGCGTTTAATGATTTAATGATTATGAGCAGTCTTTTTTTTCTAGGAAATTTATCGAAATATCCGGTAACTAAAAATTAATTTGTTTTAACAATGGCGTTGTTGTAGGTGTTGTAACTTGGGTAATTTAAAGTTAGCAAAATTTTATGAAGTATTCTATATAATATATTTTATTAAAACATGTGCAAAAGCTGAGGCTTAAACATTTATAAACAACGAAGTTTCACGGTAGCAACAAGAAATCTGCAACAAGAATTATACCAGTGGTATTAAATACCATCGGGAAATTCTCTTGGGGTCTTGGGTATTCGGCCCGCATACGTAAACTTGCCACACATCCCCCCTTTGTCTTTTCTCCCATTCAAACGAATAGAGTTCTGTATATTGGCTTTCCTGTAGGGTTAGTCTTATAAAGGAAAAACAAGTTCTACAGGGTATTGTAAGAAAAACAACTTGGTGAGGTGTTTTGTTTCATAGTCTACTCCGCTTATTGTGATCACGGTTAATGTTATCGATCGGATAATGTTATCAAAATTGACCCGTCCCGATCACTCCTATTTAAATTAACGCAAAATGTATCGTTTTATGCGATCAATAAATCGCTTAATGTTATCAAAATCCCCTAAAAACCTCCTTTTTCCCCCGTTTGAAGGCCAATTTTAATACATAATAATACAAAATGAAACATTAATTTGGTGGGCTCAGAATTAAAGTGGGCCTGGTCCACTTTTTGTCATTTTTGAGTTAGCAACGCTATAACATGCACCAACTATGTAAAATTTCAGAGCAATAATGAACCAAGTCCTAGTTCTGATAATATCCGCTAAAAATGTTAATTTTAAAAAAAATGTTATCGGGTTATTTTGCTATGAAGCTTTAACTTCAAACTTCCTCTGTAACTTCCTCTGTAGCTCAAAAGTAACTAAAGTGGACTTCGTTCACTTCTATTCTGAACCCTCCATTTATTAGTGTTATACGTTCCATTCTCATATTTTTCTTTAAGAATGTATAATTTTCAAAATACAAACTAGTTAATCGTTTTAAATACTTCAATTAGGACTACATAATTATGATTTTAATGCAAACTGTTTGAAAATTTAACAGCTCTGCCCATGGCCTAACCACCCAGTAAGGCTGGAGTTTGAAAGTACGTGTACGTGATCACATAATTAAACGAAAAATTTTAAATTTGTTTTTTACTTTAAAGATATGTCTTTATCTGAACGTATTTGCGAGGTTTCACCGATTTATTTATTTTCGTGATGTTCACCCCCCTTTTGCGACCCGCTGTTCTATACCAATTCTTGTTCGCCTTGGTGAGTCCTGTCATCTCTCAAAGTTTGTAGAACCGTTTCAGATACACCCAGTATACATTATACTAGACAGCAATGTTTCCTGAACCCAGTATGTCACTACGCGGAAGTAGAAAATCGGTAAACACGAAGCTTGTTGGGTTGATAGGAGGAATTTCGGTTACGCAAATCGTGATAAAGACACTATTTACGTGGGTTTAACAAAATAACCATATTTTTAAATTAACGTTCACTCAAAATTCAAACACCGCAATGGGAACTACTTTGTTTATGAGTGACGTCATAAGGTTAACTAACGTTGCTGTCTAGTATAGATGATTTAAGGTCTAAGGTTTCTATTGAATTCTCAACTTTCATTATTGGATTGGATCTCAGATTTGGCTAAATGTATAGTGCTGTCCTTTAAAAACAACCCACTCCAAATTGTACCCTAAAAACAACCCATTGAGATTTTTTAATTAAATAATTAAAATAATTTTACCATCTAATATACCCTGTTCTTCTATGCCCTTTAGAGTGTCAAGGGTCTGAAAACTGGTCAAAGAACGGTTTATTTACTTATTTTTTAAACAAGCTGAGAAAATGTGGATTTTTGGCAAAAATGTGCTTTAGATTTGCAGATTTTGTAAAAATGCATGTTATAAAGACTTGAGAGCATTTTTCGCGCGTTTTTATGTTATCCCATTACTATGAGAATAAAATATTAAAGTTTTAGCTCAGTCCGCCAATTAGAGTCCTTCTAGGAAAAAGTGGGTTCTTACTTAATTGACCGCCAATTTGTAATGGATAGTTGGAGTTAAGCACTAAAATGTTAGGGAGGATGAGCCGCTAGTACAGTTTTTTGTTCGATTTAATTATCCTTTTTATTAAGCTTTTAATGAAGAAAATATGAAACAGTGGGTTGTTTTTAAAGGACAGCACTATACATTATTTGGTTTGGTGTTTGGTACATATATTTTCCGGTCTGTGTGCTTGATCTCTAGGATCCGCTTAATGTTAACTCACCAACCGAACCAACCAGTAACCAAATAAATTTATTTGGTGTTTCAGGAAAAAGGAGTTGAGCGGTGATTTGGTGGCTACAAACAAGCATCAGTTGGTGTAGCTACCAAACTTGGTTCTTCTATGGATGAAGATGTTTTTTTAAGTACTAGTCTAATTTAAGTGAGCTTTTTTTTCACAGGAATGACATAGACCAAAGAATATCAATTTATTTCTTCCAGCACAGTTTCAAAGGTTTGCATGTTGCTCATAACACGATAATCATAAAATAACATGAATGAATAGTGAAATAAATATCTTCAAACAAAGTTTGGTTTTTGTGTTCAGTCTTGAATAATCTCTAAGATTAGTAAATTCACACATTTTAAACAATTCTTTTAAAATCTGCTACAAGTTTTAAAAATGTTGAGCTACATCAGTTGCCATAACCAAATGTGTTGAGATGGAATATAAATCTCGAGTGAATAAGTAGAAAAAGAAAGCTACACTCTCTTAACCACAGAGTACTAGAACAGAGAGTCCACGGCCATAGGCCATAATGGAAATCGAAAATCATGACATCTTGTTACAGGTTGGGAGAATTGTGGTGCTGGGATCGCACTAAACTCACTAGCGTCTGGATCCAGTCGGAATCGTTCGCCGGCTGCCTATGGGAAATCGAAAACACCTTTTTGCGCATGCTCTGAGTTCTAATTTGGCGAGAGATTTAAGCGGCCGGCATACGTTCCAGACTCTAGTGTGGCGCCCTCACATCAGTAACGCATTTGAAAATAGCCTCGTGGACCCTCTGTTAGGATATTTCTCTGAGCTCTTAACTGCATCTATGGATGGACTACTTGTATGAAGAAGTACCGACTTAGTTTAAAGATCACTATAGAATCTATTGGTCAGGTCTATCTATAAATAAATCAACGCCTCACTTAGCTGACCAATCACATGGCAGTCTATTTGGAAGGCAAAAAGGGCAGTTGGTCCATGCGCAGTAGGTCTCGAGGTTACGTAGCAGTCCCGGCGCTCCAATCAGAAACGTAAGAGTAGAGTTTAGTTGTATATTTACCGTCCAAATAGACAGTGCCGCAAAAATATATAGAGTACAGTACTGGTATACCAGTAACTGGCTTCCAATAACCTCATATACAAGATTGTTGGAGGCCAGTCCTATAATTTTTTCTGCGGCACTGTCTATTTGGACGGTAAATATACAACTAAACTCTACTCTTATTTACACGGCAACGTTTCTGATTGGAGCGCCGGGACTGCTACGTAAACTCGAGACCTACTGCGCATGGACCAACTGCCCTTTTTGCCGTCCAAATAGACTGTCATGTGATTGGTCAGCTAAGTGAGTAATTGTCTTTAGCCCCAAAACCCTGCTTTTTCATTGGTAGCTAAAAGAGAAATTCTGTCTTTAGACCCAAAACCCAGCTTTCTTATTGGTCAGCTATGAGACATTCTGTCTATAAACCCAAAACCCTGCCCTGTGATTGGTCAGCTAAAGAGCCATTCTGTCTGTAAACCCAAAACACTGCTTTCTGATTGGTACATTTAAAAGGAAGAACCTGTCTATGACTCATAATGAAAATAAAATTCTAAAATATTTATCTTTTAAAAGAAATAACCATTTAATTGACTCTTTAATGAAAATACGAATGTTAAAAAAAAACACTATTTTTTGAAGATTTTTACACTTCTTATCAGTCAAATTCCTGAAAAAAAAAACACTATATTTGAAAAAAGAAAAATTAAGAGTCTGAAGTAATTAAAATAGTAACTAATTCATACTTCCATCCCAAACCCCACCTACCACCCTGCGGATTTCTTTTCCCTTGTAGAATTTTTCTTAATTTTTTGAGTGGTGACTAAAGTTCTGGTAAGTACTAATATGCAAATTTGTACTGATTGGTTGGTTGGTTGAAATTTATGCAAATTTGCACTGATTGCTTGCTTGGTTGAATTTTTTATTTCAACTATTTTTTAAATAAATTTAAGAAAGTAATGTAATGAAACCAACCTAAAGTACCGTTGAGGAAAGGACTAATCCTTTTGCCATTTACAATTATGTCCATAATGAAAAATTAAATTAATTTTTTTTTCAAAATTAATGTCGGAGGGTAGGATTTGAACTGGAGACCTTCCGAATGCCAGGCAGATATTAATCCGCCCCACCACCTCCTAGCATTTTGTAATTGCTCCGGATATCATTAGGGACACTTAAATTAGCGTTGAGGAAAGGACTTATCCATTGCCATTGGCAATTCTCTCCCTAGATGCTTAAACTGGATATCATCGCCTGGCTCTTCCGGAAGTGAATAACTTTATTTCTGTGGCACTTATTTTTGACAGGATGCTACTGTCACTTTTAGCTGAGTCTGGTTTGGTTGGTTGAAATTTCTTTTGGAAAATACAACTTTTTCTAATAATAAAATAATAACCGGGAATAGAACCCAGGAACTGCTGAATGCTAAGCAAGCATCCTACCACTGCTCCAGCGGGATTTAGGAAATTTAACACTTTTGTTATTGGTTTAACTGCTGGCGCAGTGTTGCAGGTTTCGAAAAGTGACAGTTTGAGACTAGTTTATTTTTGTTGTTGTATGAGGTTGCAGAAATCAGTAATGGATACTTTTAGTTCAATCAGCAAACTTTTATTGGCGACAAATATTAAATTAGTGAAACACTGATCCGATTCAGGCCGGTCACTTTCAAGAGAGTTGGTCCTTTGCGGTTCTTGCATCAGGAAATTTGCCATTTCTGACTGGCCACTCTAGCTGCAATAACAGAAGATTTGAGGTGGTTCCAGAATACTTACCACAGCAGGATCTCATATGGGATTTCTTTACTTCTAAACAGATACATATTACGAGCCCTTATTTATGCAATATTTTGATCCAATGCGCATGCGTGTGGACTTCATTTTTGCTGTTTTTTTTTTTTTTTTTTTTTGGAAATTTTAATAAAATAACTGAGGATAGAACCCAGGAACTGCCGCATGCTACGCAAGCAACCTACCACTGCTCCAGCGGGCCATTCATTAACTTTAAAACTTAGGCATGGCGCGCACGAGTGACTAAAGTCACGGCGACCAGGATTACTAGTATCAAAAATATCACTAGAAAACAATGGATCTCTATGAAGAAATTATTGGCAATCGGCCAAGTGTCACGTCGCCTAGTGCGCGCACTCTATCAATATGTGAACTTGTTTCAATAGCCAAGGCAACAATTTTGTCTTTGTCACCGTGACAAAAGTCGCCCGTGCGCGCTCGCCCTTATTGTAACATCTTTCTTTTGACGCATGCGCATGGCAAGACAAAAATGTTGCATTTCTAAGCACTATAATACACATTTATGGTAGTTTTTATGAACATCGGGGGTTTAGGTTATTTTTTTTTAGTTTTACGAGCTTAATTAACATCAAAGACTACCATCTCCGTTCGGTTAACTTCGGGAATCCCGATCCTTGGCGATCGGATCATTGGAGAAGCTCATTTGATTGGTTCGCTGACATCATCAAGCCCCTGGAAAGATCAAAACCAATCAAATGAGCTACTCAAGGATCCGATCGCCTAGGGTCGGGATTCCCGAAGTTTGCCGAACAGAAATGGTAGTGTTTGATATAAATTAAGGTCCTTAAACAAAAAAATAATAACCTAACCCCCGATTCTGAATTACGCATCCCGGTCAATATTAAAGCATACTGGATTAGGGGGGGTGTAAGTATGGGTTTCGGTTTCTATATTAGAGGTACAGTCCGCTAGATGACGCTTCGGAGGGAGGGGGGGAAAACCACCGGTGACGGGCAGAAATGGCTGCGGGGAAAGGTGGCTCCTCGGGCGGCCAACAGGTTTCCTCCAGTGACGGTATTCCTTACACCTTATTTAATTCATAATAGGTTGAAGATTTCAGGTAAGCAGTCCCCAAACTACAGCATCGCAACCTGAAATATTTGAACCGTCGCCCCTAAACATTAAATTTTTGGCAAAAAAAAAACCCCTCCAAATTTTCAAAATTACCCTTTGGTAAGGGATCATGGAGAATCCATTGAGATGACTTACAGCACCCCTAGCGGCAAAATAAGAAAGCTAAAAAAATTAATTAAAAAAACAAAGGTGATGGAACAAGAACTCCTATGAGAAAATGGTTGGCAATATAATAAAGCACAAGCAGAAAAAGTTTCGTGAAAATATCTTCAATATTCGAGGAGATATTAGCAAGTTAAAATAACCTAAATGAAAACAAATTTACCTAAAAAAGCAAAGAAACCTAGAAAACTTTCTTTTTTGAGTCCTGAAAAATGGCTATTCAAGAAATTCAAGATGATTCGATAAGTTCGAGATGGGCAATTTTGGCTTTACAGCAGCATATATCTGGTTTTTCATAGTTTTTTCTAAGCGCTTCCCTCGTTCCGCTGAGCAGCTGATATATATGAATTAAAATCAAGACAGATGCTTTGCAGATGTTTTTCTGAACCAATATGCTTATTTAAATAATGAGAGTATTTTTCCATTGTTTTATTCATTTCCAACGAGGTGTTTCTTTTTTTAGTGTTTCCGTATGAAGAAAAGAATCGCTTACCGTAATTTTAATTTATTAAATTAATAATTTTAATTAATTAATTAAATACTCGGGTCTATCTTTAAGCTTTCAAATTGATTCTGATGCCGTTTTAGTGAAAATTTCTTTCAAATGATGGAAGTTTTACGCAATAGATGTTTATGTTTGAGACCAAAAATTTCCCTCAAACTTATCGAATCATCTTGAAACTCTGATATCTTAATGTAAACATTGTTAATAAACGGCAAACCTGTTTTTAGTCATTTTTAGTCAGAATTTAAACAAAAGAAAAAATTAAACGAAAAACGCCGTTTGCGGTCTTTTTTTCTTTTTTTGCCACCAGAACTACAAAAACCATACATCATATTCATAAACGTACATAAATCAAAATCCTCGTTTTTTGAATTCTCCACCTATTTACCAGTTTTTCAAACCCGAAACTTAGTAAAAAGGTTCACAACGTTCCGGATGACCTTATATTAAATTTTTGGAAAAAAAAAAAAAAAAAAAAAACCTCCAAATTTTCAAAATTACGCAAAATAAGAAAGTTAAAAAACAAAGGAGATGGAACAAAAACTCCTTGAGAAAATGGTAGGCAATATCGTTTCGTGAAAATATCTTCAATATTAGCAAGTTAAAATAGTACTTTTTTAGGCCTCAAAAATTCTCCATAGTCTCATACCTAGGGGTACACCTTACGTCCCTGACCCTAGGAGGCAGGGGCGTAGTCAGGATTTGCCTATGGGTGGGGGGTCTAGCGGGGGAAAAAATCTTAATTGTACATAATTAAATTTTCCGCAATTATAGAAATAAATTTGTACTTTTATCATTATTTACTTTTCTGGGTTAAATAATAGTTCATATTCATTTGTATAACAATTAGAGAGGATTAAGTACTTTTCAATGTCTGGATTCAAAATAATAAAATATTTTGTAAGTACGAAGGAGGGTCTGGGGTTCAGAAATGTTTTGATTATTCTCCCCTTGAGAGCAGTGCCAAACAAATTTTCGGCCCATAACCAGTCATTTGTTTTGGAGGGCCTTACGAGTACTTCTCCATGTTTAGTTCTGGTAGGAAATATGAATTTTAATGCACTTATAATTTGAGTACACAGATAGGAGGATTTAAGGTAATTGATCTTTAAAATTAGCGTTTTAACTCATTTTGAGAGCTCTTGAGTTACATCTACAGAGGACCGCTCCTTGTAAGAAAATAAAAAAAGTACATAAATAGAAATCTCAAATGTGGGTCCTCCCCCAGAAGCATTTTTGACCTTAAAACGGAGTATTTTAACCTTCTAGGTTACAACCATCAAAGACTCCTGTCCTCCACTAGTGCTGCCTTTCAATTGAACCAGAGGTTTCCCAGGATAAAGAGTTTTATAGGTAAAAGATATAAAGGCACTTTTTAGGGGCATAGATCCTGTGTCTCCAAGGGGGGGGGCACTTTTTCAGACCATCACCTTTACCTTTTGAGAAAAATGTCAAAATGTTGGGGATTTTCTAAAGAGTATAACTCAAGATCCTTTTTTGGTACCGCTGGGGGTATGGGGGTCCACCTCGAGGAAAAAAAATTTGAAATTTCACCTGTAAAAGTAGGGTTTTGACTCATTTTGAGTACTTTTTTTGGGTCCAGGGGGGTACTGTCCAGAGTGCCCCCCTTGGATCTGCGTTTGCTCTGGAGTGACTCCTGATAATTATAACACCTAAAAAAGGGTCTAAAATATTTTGGCTACCCCCCTGCTAGGAGGCGTTGGTTCCAAATAAGAGCCGTAAAACTGAAACATCCTATAATACAGGGCACACACATTTGCATTTGGCCCTAACCAAAACTTTCAGCTTCCATTCATGTAATAGAACCCTGGATCAACATCAGTCAATACCATCCACTGGTTGTAGATTGTCGGAACACCTTTAATTACTTACTTTTTCTTCCAAGGTGATATATTTTGTTTTAAGCCACGATGAATCTTCCTATTCACTGAATTAAAATTTGGGGGGAAAAATTGTATTAACACAAAGATTTTTTGTGTTAATACAATTTCTTAACAAATGTTAATACAAAACATTTTCTTAAAAAAAATAATTAGTTCACAACATTTTGAAGATTAACGACAGGGGTCTGTGTAGAATTTTTTTTAAGAGGTACCTATTTTGTGAAAATTTAGGGCTAATTTGTGAAAAAATTTCTCTAAATATGAGAAAATTTAAGTACAAAATCAACGTAAAAACATGTACATAATTTTTTACACATTAGAAACAAAATAAAATTTAGTCTAGAAGGGCTAAAAATTCAACTATCGAGAGAATATAGCTTACTTGAGAACTTTCCTTCAAAAATGTATTTTGTGAAGGTACCTTTTTTCCTAAAACTGAATTTGTGACATTACCTATTTATCAAATGATGAATTTGTGAAGGTACCTAAAAACAGTAGTAAAATTACCCTGGACACTGAAGGAGTAAGAAGTGTTAAAGGTTTTAGTGAATTAAGTGTTATTGATAGATTAGTTCACATATCCAAAGAACAGACTGATGATTTCTTTTCTCAAGAGGTTAGGAAATAATATTTTATTTATAATAAAAAATAAATTCTTATTGACCACAAAGGAGCACGCACAGGTGCCCTTCCATGTGGTGCAGAAAATAAATAAATTGATATTATTTGATTAATTATAACACAAAAATTAGAGAAATGTAGCAAAAACAGGAACAGAACAAATATATACACAAATCGCATCAACAGAAATACCTTTATATTTAAGAAAAATCTAAATCAAGATAAATTTTAAAAACAATAAATAAAAAAAAAATACCCCCATTCCCTGTCTAAATGATCCGTTTAAGAAAAGATAAATATTTCAATGCTCCACAAACTCTTGTCATAATTTATAGTTTTTTTATAGAAATTTTCGTAATTAAATTTGAAATGCATACATACAACTGCAGCCCTGTAGTGAATATTTCTGAATTGCAGTTGACATTTTTATTAGTATAACAACTCCTAGCTGCTACCACTGATCATATAGCTCTTTTTCCTGTTTAATAGAAACTCTTTTAAGCCACAGATATATTGAAACCATGATGAAGTTTCAACAGTAAAAGTGGGTCGCAATGTTCAAAATAAGTTTGCTTTAGAAAGTTCCCATTCAGTTGAACTCAGTTCAATTGGATTTTTTTTCATTCAAAATGAATACATGGGAGTTCAATACTTATAGCTCCCCCAAAGAAACTTCGGAACAGCTTTTAGAATAAGTCCGCTTTCTGCCATGTTTAACCACAGTTCTGAAAACAACATGTTAAGTGTTGTCATTATAGAGATCTAATCATACTATTAGATCTCTTACAATATTATACTAATTACTATTATTTTAGGATCTAATAATAATAATATTAACAATTAGTTGTCGGTCATAAATTGAGTTGTGGTTAAACATGGTGGAAAGCGGACTTATTCTAAAGCTGCACCGAAACTTCAATGGACAATTCCCGTATTTTTTTAAAATAGAAATAAAGCCACTTTTCCTGTAAAACAAATGGTTTTAATTTCAAAAATCAGTATTAAAAGTTTTTTAAAAAAATTATTTAATTAGATATTTGAAAATAAAAATAGCTAAATTTGAGTTGACCTCGAAACGCTCATGACGTAATGTGATACAAACAAACGTCACATAAACTAGTAACAGCCAATCAAGAATGTTCTTGATTTCACACGACGATTTTGATGACGTCACAAAACTATTTGTGACGGAGCAGCCGTTTTCGCGCTCTTTTCAAAAGACGAACTTTGAAATTAAATAAAAAAAATAACTAAGCATCAGAATCAAAAAATTTTTGCGGCAACATTTCTTTTCCAACCATGTCTATCAAATAAAAAAAATAATAAAATGCGGGAATTGTCCACTTTGTTATTGGTCCCATTAAATATCTCCAAGCGGTTTTGGTCGCCAAATATTCAAGCATTGCCAAACTTTAACGGTTGCCATTGAAATGTTTTGTTCAGTTTGTTTAAATTTTGTTTGGTGATATTTAAAAGGACACGAATTGGTTCAATTCCATTAACTGTCCCACTAAATATCGCCAAGCGGTTTTCAACCTGAAATATTCAAATATCGTCAAGTTTTTATGGTTGTCATTGACATAAATGAACATTTCAATTAGCTTAGTTTGCAATTTTTTTTGTAATATGTATTTCTAATTTTTGGCATCAAAAATAGTTTAGAGAAAAAATAAATAATTCACAACATTTTGAAGATTAAGGAGCAAGAAGTGTTTAAGGTTTTAGTGAATTAAGTGTTATTGATGGACAATAATTTCATAAATAAAACTATGTACATCCTATTTATTTTCTTTTCACCACTTTATGAGCAACGCATTCTGCATTTTCTCCACAGCGTGGTACTGTGTGTGGAGCATTCGAGCCGCTTTGGGTGACTCCTCTCCTCCCAGCCAATCGCTGTACAGGAATCGCACTGCAGCGCCCTCTTCTGGGGGCTTCGAAGGGAGGGAGTGGTAGAGCCCCTCCACCCTCTCGAGCAGCTCTTTGGGCTTCTCCCCTCGGATTTGAGCACCCCCGTTCGTGCAACCTGCAAGAAATGGCGTTGTCACTTAAGCTTGTTTTACTTACACCCAACAAATTTGCACTATTACGGCTAAATTCCACGTACAAAATCTAAACAAAAATTATCCTAACATGGTATGTTATTCTTCATTATAATCTACCAAAAAAAAGAGCAAAAAAAAACATCAGAACAGTTAGAAAAAAATATTTAATAAAAAAAAAAGAAGCGATTTGAAAGCCCAAACAAATATTCGCACAGCCATAGCCTTAACATAGGATCATTGCATTTCTGAAAAGCATATTTTGTTCCTAATCTTAATTTAAAAGTATGTGCATACAATTTTTGTTCTTGAGGTTCATAATACCAATAGTTTTCAAATCACTTCATTTTCTAACTGTTTTGATATTTTTTGCTCTTTTTTTTTGGGGTAGATTGTAATGAAGAATAACATACTATGTTAGAGGATAAGTATCGTTTGGATTTTGCCCGTGTAATTTAGATGTAATAGGAGGTGTAAATTTGTTGGGTGTAAGAATACTTCCTGAAGTGACTGTAAGTATAGCAGAGGTGCCACTGACTTCAACTCAAACTCCCAGTAAACTATTTTTATTGACCCTCTGAGTTGTTTAAGACAATTATCAGCCTAAAAAATAATCATTAAACATAACTTCAACAAACTTAATGACCAAACAACAACCAGCTCAACATTTCATCCCTACATGATCGATAAAATGAGGACCCTGCTCGCTTGGGGAAACAAGGGCCTCAGCTGACTTTCAGTCACTTGTTCTGGAACACATCAGCTCATGGCCTCTCACCCTGTGAGGCTGGTGATACTGAAGCTGGAAGGTATCTAGGTGCTCCTTCAAGTATCCCCCTTGTTTTGTTCAAAACACTAATGTTCGGCACTAGTTAACTAGAACTAGTTGCAACTAGTAGTTAACTACTGATCAACTAGTAGTTTAACTACTTTTGGTTTAAACTAGTTCAACTATTAGTTGAACTACTTTTTTTAATAACTACTAGTTGAAACTACTTTCAAAATTTCAACTACTTTTAAAAAATTCTTATTAAAATTTTTATCAAAATATAGAAAAAATTGTACTGTAACAAATTTAAGTAAGATGGTAGAGTACTCAAAATACCATAACCAGAATTAACGACCCTTTTTGAGCGTTTTTTGTGATATAGAGTGTTTTCAGGTGACGTCACAACCGGTTATTTTCTTTTAACTGTGTACCTTCTGTAGGGCTTTTAACTGTTTCTAAGGCCGTTGTTTATCTGTTGCTAAGGCGATTTTCAGGTATGGGGTCACGTGATTGCAAATGCTCCAATAGTAGAATTCCACGGCTAGTCATTTTTTGTAACTGTTAACCTCTGTAGGGCAAAAAACTGTAACAACCTCTGTTGCTATGGCCGTTGTTATGTCCGAATCATGTGATTAAAAATGCTCTATAGATAAGAAATATGTATTAGAATTTGGGCAAAATAAATTAAATAAAAATTAGGTTATGAAATTAAATAGACTAGTTAACTACTTTGGGAAACAGTTACCTACTAGTTGTAACTAGTCCCAGGAAAAAATAGTTAACTACTAGTTGCAACTAGATTTTCCCAGACTAGTTAGTAGTTGGTAGTTAACTATTTTTTGACCACTAGTTGCCGAACACTACAAAACACTATTGTGACTGTTTAAGATCACTGGTTTTATTGCTTGTCTTACTTAAACAGGGTTCCCACTCAATTTCAGAAATAAAATTCCCCGACTTTTCCAGGTCAATTTTGAAGATTTTTTGGTCCAAAAACTAGCCATTTATGTACATTTGTCAGACATTTCTTGCTCTTATGAACACATATTTTCAATAAATGGTCTATTTTTTCCATTTTCTAAAGCCAAAATTGACACCCAAACATTAAAAAATTTTCAAGTTCATTTTCCAGGTATTCTGTATGATTTTCCAGGTTTTTGGCCAAAATGAGCAATTTTCCCTGACTATCCCCTGACTTTTTAGGTGAAATTAAAATTCCCTGACTTTTCCAGGTTTTTCAGGTATTTCCTGACCAATGGGAACCCTGCTGGTTTTATTAATTGTCTTACTTATAGTGATGTTATGTTTTTTAATAGGTTACTTACATGGTATTTTTACGAGTTAAAGTTAAACGAGAGATTATTAGATTGTTACAAGTTAAACATTGTAGATATGAATATACTAGAGGGGAATAACATATACACATAAGCATGTTTCTATGTAATGAAAGTAATAATAATAATCTTTATTTACATGGAAAGAAACACAATTTCAGAAATTAAGTACACATTTGTAGCCAAGGAGATAAATTAAGAAATCCCATTAGGGCTACAGAAAATAAAATCTTACATATTGGACAAGAAAATAAGAAAAAAAAAATTATAAATTAAAAATTTGGCAATAAGCTGGTCAAAAATAAAAATGTTTTGCTTCAAATGAGGTGAAAACACAGATCCAAATTGTCTATTTTAATTAAGAATTTAAATAAATTTCTTTTAAAAGAAGAGAAACTAGTAATGCTAATTAAGTTTGGAGTCAAACTGTTGAATAATTTGGGTGCAAGGTAAAAGAAATGTTTAGAATTAAAATCTTTGGAAAATTTAGGAATCTGATAAGTTTGATTTGACCTAAAATTATAAGTTCTCTCCCTAAAGTTACACAAATATTTATGGCAAAAAATTAAAGAAAGTTAGTCAACAAAGCTTTTTTTTGTGTGGGAAAAAAGAAATTGAAATTTACCAGCAGGACAAGCCATGACTTCGATAAAATGGAAGGGTGATTTTCCTCGTTTCAGTTTCTGGACCACGTTCTGAATGTTCCGGAAGCCGTTTGCGATGGCAAACCTCAAGAGGACCTCTCCGTCCCTCTCCAGGACCACTTCTTTGAAATCCTGATTTCTAGAGAAGAGAAAAATTAAGTAAGGGGCCGTCCATAAATGATGTCACACACTTTTCCCCCCCCCCCCAACATTTTTGGCCCCCTCCCTCCCTGATGTCCCAAAGTGTCACACTTTGTCACACAGGGATGAGTTGGCAAAAAGCAAAAAGTCTGAAAACTGTGCGAACATTTGATCTCCTTAATCGAGAAAAATCGGAAAAATAACAATTAGTAAACATTAATTTCAACAATAAATTCTTACACTTTGAAATTAAAAAGTTTTAATGTGTTAAGCTGCTATATTAAATTGGCTTAGATATGTAAAGTTACTACATAAAAGAGCCTCATAAGTCAAGATCAACTTGAATTTGGAAAAGTGATACTCTCTGTCAAAAATTTCAGTTCATAAGTTGATTTTTTTAAAAGTAAAAAGTCTGTAATAATTTTTAAAAAAGGCTGAAATCCTCCAAAAGTCTGAAAAATATCATACCTGTTCAAAATACTCCCTTTTGTCAATGATAAGTTCAGAATAAAGTTGGTAAGAATCTGGGGGACCAATGTTTTTATTCAAGTTTAAGTGTACCCCACCTTGTAAATTCAAAGTGAACTCTTATGATTAATGTTAGTATTCTAGTGAACTCTCATCTGTAAATGAATTGTCAGTTAGAAGAAGGGAATAAGTCCAAAACCAAAGTTTTCAGAAAATCGAAAAAAAAACCCTGTATAAGTAATGGAATTTTTGTCCTATAGCCACATAATTTTTACAGGAAATTCATGACACTGTTAAGAATACAGACCAATCATGGAAAAAATTATAAGTGTACTAGCTGACTTACCCGGCCTTGCACAGGTTGAGTTAATTCATAATATTTTAAAAAGTTTTTCAAGTTGTGTCTTTTCTTTTTCTGGATTAGCAGTTACTTATCATCCCGTCGTCCCCGTCGTCTTTTTCATCCCAGTTCCTAACTGTTATAATTTTTAAACAGAAATTTACACTATTTTTCCTCTTAATTTGTTATAAATTATGAAAATTTTGAAATTATATTTTAACAAATGTGTCCAGACGAAACCTCAAGAGAGAAATAAACCTACTGCAATTTACGCATTTCAACAATGCACAATGCTATTTCAATGGGAAAAACGGAGCCGAAAAACAGGGAAGGAATTGTTTGATTTTAAAATCGTTTCTTAGTGCGCGTCGCATAGCTGAGAGGAACGTCTCTGTCAAATTTCAAAGCTCTGGGTCCAGTAGTTTCAGAGATTCCGTGTTGAGTGTTCCTTACTTACCAGTCAGTGGTATTTCGCTTTTATAGATATAGATTTAAAAAAGTTTACAGTTAAAAAAATTTGATGGACTTATTCCCTTCTTTAACCTTATGAAATTTCAGCTGAACAAAAATCTTAAAAACCACTGAAATTGACAATTAAATTACATTTCTGCTTAGTTCACAGTACAAAAGTGAAAGATAGAAAGAATAAAACAAATATAATTCAAAATTATTATGAAACTGAGTCATTAAGGCAGAATCCCTGTATAAAAAAAGTAAAAAAAAAAACCTTTTGAATTAAAAGAAAATTTTATTTTCCCTCCCCTATGTCCCAAAGTGTCACACTACTTGACAATACCCCCTTTGTCACATTGTCACGCTCTGCTAACAATGATAAGTTCAGAATGAAGTTGGTAAGAGGAACCAATGTTTTCATTCAAGTTTAAGTGCATCCCACCTTGTAATTTCAAAGTGAACTAAGTTAGTATGAATTTTATAATAATGCAGGGTTGAAAAAAAAAGGGGGGGGGTTCCACAAAAAACAAAAATGTCTTATTATTCATCCTGTAACACTTCTAAAGATGGTTTTCTATTATCCAAACATAAACATTAAGAAATGTTAATTTCCATTTAATGTTAATGTGTTTTAATTTTTTATTTAAATGTTAAGTTGTGAACAGAAAATTTCTCATCTTCTCAGAATTGATGCAGTTGCACACATATGTTAAGAGGCTGGGACAAGTGAACTGTTAAAATAATAAATAAATAGGACTAGTGATTCAATGCAACAATTTCCCCTTTGAAAATGAGGAGTCCTGTTGCCTTGCCAACAGAAATGTAAACAAGATTTCAACTTGTGATAAACAGACAGTAACATACCTCAGTGTCTTGTACTGGAGATTATGTACAGAACTCCCGAATAGCTCTCTTGCGGCATGTTGAAAAATGTGGTCACTGTAACCACCGGACGTACTGCCAGCATGGCTGTAGAGAGGGACACTAGGATCGGGACTGAAAGAAAAGGGGGTCAGGGTCAGAAAAAACATTTTCTTATAAAGCAAAAACCATGTTTTTATTTAATAAGAAGAAAATAATAGTTTCAAAACATTAATCAATAACACTGTTAAACATGGTTTTTTGGCACAAGATACTTTTGTAGTGTTTCTTGGGTAACTGATTTTTGTTCATGATAATATTTTTTGTTAGAGGCTGTTGAGACAAAACCGTTTGATTCTGAATTTTTAGACAAAAGTGGGGGTGCAGGGACAATGGGGGGCTAGAATTCTTGTTGATTACTTTGTGATACTTTAAAGGAACATTTCTGATCCTATACACATAAAGAAAATCTCAACCTTTACACTTCAAGTTAGTTGAATACTATCAGGTCTATATGTGAAATGCAACATTTGGCTCAAAATTAAAATGCATGCTACAAAAAAAAAACGAGGGTGATGGGGAAAAACAACTATCTCATTTTGAAACTCTTTGGGGAAACTATTGAAAGAGGACAGTTTCTTTTAAGCGGCAGGATTTTGAAGGAAAAAAACAGTATTAACAGAGGTAAACAATTCAAGGGAGGTTTGGGGGTTCTCCCCCAGAAAAAACTTCTGAAATTTGACTCTTAAAAGTATTGTTTTAACTCATTTTGAGACCCTTTGGTTTTCACCCGAAGAAGATTGCTTCTTTTAAGATGCGAAATTTTTAAGGGAAATGACAGTATAAAAATCAGGGTGGCCAGAGAAAACTTGTTTCATAATCCCTGATATTTCAGAAATATAGTAAATTCTAATCACTCTAGAAAACAGAAGAAGGACTGTAAAAATTGGGAAAGTGGGAAAAAAAGGAAAATCTGAAGAGTCCAGCCTGAATCATGAAGGTTTAAAACTTTGTTAAAATAATACAAATGAGATTATTTTCAGTCTTTTATAACAAAGGAACCCTAGGAAGACTTTTCTGAACTTTTGCAACCACACTAATTTATGTGCATTCAAGATTCTATTCTGTAGAAAGGAGAACGGAAATGCACATTTAAAGATTTGAAAATCAAAAAAATGTTGAATACATTTTTAAAACTAATGCAATTTTCAAAATTTCCCTGATTTTCCCCTCATAATTCCAGGTTTTTAAATTTTCCCCGACAATTTCAGCTTTTTAAGGTTTTCCAGGTCTGTGGCCACCCTGCCAGTGTTTTACCATTGCCTAATAAACCCTACTACAGCCCAGAAGACTCATCTTTTGAAATCAAAACAAGAATTAAAACCACGAATTGATGGGAAAATACATACTTAAAACTGTCCAGGCTTTCATCTTCGAGGTCGCTCAAGTTGATTCCTTCATGGTCTAGCATTGAATCTACTTCAACTGTAAATGAAACATTTAATTAACAACACGAAAGCTTAATAAATACAACAAAATTAAATAAATAGCATGAGTTTAGTTTGTGCAATATAAACTGCAAACATGAAAAACCAGTAAAATGCAATACATTTTAATAAAAATATAAAGGGGGTCATTTCAAAGTGACTAACGAAACATTTAGACCAGATTTCATTAAATTGTTGGCTTAAAACACAAAAATTAAGATTATATTTGGTACTAAATGGCTTTATAAGTGCAAGTATGATTTTTTATGATAAATTAACAGTTTAAGTTTAAAAGGTGTGTGACTAACGTAATGTAGATTGACATTAAAATGGAATGACACAAGGGTATAAATAGCATGTTATTTATACCAATTGCTCTTTTTATTGCTTTATTGTTTGTGTTTAAGAGCAATAAAAAACTGCAAACATGAACAACCAGTAACATGTATAATACATTTTAATCGAGGTAAATTTCTTGACCACAAAATCCCCAGATGTAGGGTCCAATATGCATTTAAAAAAAAAAACTACTTTCAAGAGGCAAATTTTAAAAATTTTCTGGGGGAGGGCCTCTCATTTTGGCTGGGAAACTATTCATCTTTACATTTTAGTGCACCAAGATTTAAATTTAAAAGATTTCTGTAGGATCCATGAAATTGGGACTAAAGAGATAAAAATAAGTTTATTTTAAATCCTGCTTTGAAAGGTTTAAATTTCCAAAAATTTTAACTAAAAATCGCGTTTTTGTTTAATCACGTCGATGCTTTTGACTGAAAAAGCTTAGTTAAAGAGGAGAGTTTTACCGTAGCTCAAATTTGCGAGTTTATAATTCCTATTTAGAGATATCTTTGAGCTAAAGTGACTTGTACATAAGAAGATATAAAATCCATAAAAATTGAAACGTATGGAATATTTGTACTTTAGTAGTAACACAAACTGGAATGAAAATATGGAGACATTTTTCTGGGGAAATTTTGGACAACATTAATTGTGTTCTGAGAAAATATTGGGCCTTGGAACATTTTCTGCATCCCTGAATAGCATGAGTTTAGTTTGTACCTAATCTAACAACCATAACATGTGTCTAACATAAACTACCAGTAAAATGTAATACATTTTAATCGAGGTAAATTTCTTGACCACAAAATCCCCAGATGTAGGGTCCAATATGCATTTAAAAAAAAAAAACTACTTTCAAGAGGCAAATTTTAAAAATTTTCTGGGGGAGGGCCTCTCATTTTGGCTGGGAAACTATTCATCTTTACATTTTAGTGCACCAAGATTTAAATTTAAAAGATTTCTGTAGGATCCATGAAATTGGGACTAAAGAGATAAAAATAAGTTTATTTTAAATCCTGCTTTGAAAGGTTTAAATTTCCAAAAATTTTAACTAAAAATCGCGTTTTTGTTTAATCACGTCGATGCTTTTGACTGAAAAAGCTTAGTTAAAGAGGAGAGTTTTACCGTAGCTCAAATTTGTGAGTTTATAATTCCTATTTAGAGATATCTTTGAGCTAAAGTGACTTGTACATAAGAAGATATAAAATCCATAAAAATTGAAACGTATGGAATATTTGTACTTTAGTAGTAACACAAACTGGAATGAAAATATGGAGACATTTTTCTGGGGAAATTTTGGACAACATTAATTGTGTTCTGAGAAAATATTGGGCCTTGGAACATTTTCTGCATCCCTGAATAGCATGAGTTTAGTTTGTACCTAATCTAACAACCATAACATGTGTCTAACATAAACTACCAGTAAAATGTAATACATTTTAATCGAGGTAAATTACTTGACCACAAAATCCCAAGATGTAGGGTCCAAAATGCATTTAAAAAAAAACTACTTTCAAGAGGCAAGTTTCAAAAAATTTCTGGGGGAGTGCCCCTGATTTGCATTTTATCACATCGATGTTCTTGTCTTAAAAGTTGAGTCAAAAAGAGAGTTTTACAGGAAGCTCAAATCGAGGTGTTTGCTGCAAGAAGGGATTAACTCTAAAATCCGAATTCATTGCAAGATAGTCGCCAAAGTGGAGCGTAGTTGCCAATGTGGTGCTCTTTCACTCTCTATAGAATTATATATCTGAGTCGGAGAATTTCAGCCATGTTTAACCACGGCCAGATGCTGATCGTGGTACAATTTTCTACCACAATTAATCGGGGAGAACAAAGAAAATTTGATTTTTTAAAGCTAGATTCTATATCTAACAAACTTATTTAAGATGATCTTAAGGTAATAATCTTCAGTATTTTAGAATTGGATAAATATCGGACAAAAACTCCAAATGGAAATTTTCTTTTATACAAATAAATTTCATTTCTTAAAGCTAGATTCTAAATCTAACAAACTTGGTTATAAATCTTCACTATATTTTTGGATCGGAAAAGATCAGATGAAGATCAGACTAAAACTCAAAATAGAAAATTTTTTATACAAATAATTTTCATTTCTTAAAGCTAGATTCTATATTTTAACAAACTTACTTAAGACATAAGATGATCTTAAAGTTATAATCTTTAATATTTTCAGATCGGACATAAGATCAGACGAAAACTCAAAATGGAATTTTGTTTTATGCAGGAGTATAACAAATAAAAAAAACAATAAAGGTAAAATGATTCTAATCCTAGAACTTTGTTTTATGGTAAAAAATGGCGATCACATTCACCAACCCAGTAGTGGTTATGCATAGCCCTAAAACGACACCACCTTGGCTACTATCACCAGCTGCCGCCAAGGTGGCGACTTCTGATATGAATTCGGATTTTAGAGTTAATCCCTTCTTGCAGCAAACACCTCAATTTGAGAAAAGTAGTTAATAACTAATGATTCAAGACCAAGAGGCACTTTTGAACTAAGGTTATATGCATGTAAGAAAGACTAGGAGAGGGTATACAGTTCATTAAAATTTAAAATTATGCATTATGTGAAAGTCACAGAACTTAAAAGTAAATCAATAATTGAAAAACTTTTTTACTTGAAGTGATCACACAGTCTATGTCCCTGGTTTGATAGAGCTCATCGTAGAAATCCTTTCTCGACGCTTCTAGTTTTTTGTCAAAGCAAGGCATCACGGTGACATGGTAGATCTGGCAACAGAAATCACTTATCAATATATGGTTATCTTTAATTATGTTTCATTTATAATAACAATAATTTGTTAACGAAAAAGAGAGAAATACAAAACAATACAAATATTGTTCACTAAGCAGGGATGAGATTGGCAAAACATCGAAAACTGCACGAACAACATTTGATCTAAATCAGATAAAAACTAATCATAATTAGTTAACATTAATTTCAACAATAAATTCTTACACACTAAAATTTAAAGTTTTAATGTGTTAAGCTGTTATATATTTAATTGGTTAAATATGAAAATTTACCATATAAAAGCCACATAATACAAGACTATCAACTTGAGTTTAGAAAAATGAAATTTCCAGTCAAGAATTTCTGTTTATAAGCTGATTTTTTTAAAAGTAAAACATCTGAAAAGTAAATCTTTAAAAGTAAATTTCTGAAAATACTCCAAAAGTCCGAAAAATCTCATCCCTGACTAAGGGGCCCTAGCCCTTCCAAGTGAAACATAAAATTAATTACATTAGTATTTATAAATTAAAGAAGAAAAAAAAATACAAAATTAAAGACAAAAACAATCATAAGCAAAAAACAAACAAGGAAACATACATACACAAAAAAAATACAAGTAAGAAATAAAAACATCTGGCAAAATTAAGATAGTAAAAAACAGTCAATATCAGAGGCTCTCAATCAATTTTATTTACCTTGAACCACGGCTTACTAGCTACTATAATTCAGTCTTTTAAATTTAACTTCCTGTAAGTGGGATCAGTTAAGTTCAGATAGTCTTGTAAATTTAATAAAAATGGGTTTCATTATACAACAGGGTGCCACTTGTGTTTTTGTTTGTTATACTGGATAGTGGATTATAATGGCCAACAATAGTGGCACCCTGTTGTATAATGTAATAATGTTGTATATTGTATGCTATAACCTAAATATGTATACAGACTCTTTTTTAAATGAAAATTTATTTGAATTAGAGGTTAAATAAACTGGCAGTTTGTTGTGAAAGAATGAACCCTGATAAAGAAAACTTTTTGCGCATAATCTCTTTGCATTTAATTAATTAATATTTTCTTATGGGTCTTCCAAAAGATTTTTTTTTTAAAAATTGAAGAAGTTGAATATAAAGACGACATACCTGATTGGGTTTGATTTGGAGTTTTTCTGCGAGGTAGTCTTTTACCAAGGAACCCATCACTTGCTGGGGAGATTTAACACAACTGATGTAGGGCAATATGTAGTCTCCGTGGGTTTTTTCAGCGTAACAGACCCAACCTGAAAGAAACAAAATGAAATAAGATTCCTAAAGGTCCACCACCATACATGGGAAACCAGCTCCTTCATTATGTAAAATCAGACAAATTCTATCTAAGAACGGTTTCCTCTTCTTCTTCTTCAGTGGCGCACCAGCCCAGGGTGGGCCAAGGCCTTCCTCAGAATCGATACCCAGGTTGTCCTTTTCCTGGACAGACTCCTCCAGTTTTTAACCCTGAGAATTTCCAAATCTGCCTCGAGACAATCAATCCACCGGATCCTCGGTCTCCCCCTTTTTCGGGTCAACAACGGTTTGGCCTCGAAGATCCTCTTGGTGGCCCGTTCGTCGTTCATCCTAATCAAGTGCCCTGCCCATTTCAATCTTTGAATGGAAACGTCTTTTATTATATCTGGCTCCTGGTATATCTTATAAATTTCTGAATTGGTTCTCCTTCTCCAGGTATCATTACATTTTACACCTCCTAATATGCTGCGGAGTACCCTTCTTTCAAAAACTGCCAGAGCCTCTTTATCACTTTCGGTCATTGACCACGTTTCAGCAGCATATGTGGCAATGGGCCTAATTAAAGTTTTGTAGAGTAATAGTTTTGTTCTTCTGCTAATGAGAGCAGATCTCAAGTATTTGTGGATTCCAAAAAAAAACATCTGTTTGCAGCAGTAACTCTATTGTGTATTTCCGGTGTAGCGTCATTATTGGACCCACAATTCAGAGCCCAAGTAGGTGAAGCTATTATCAGCTTCGAATCTGTAGTCATTTATTTCAAGGTAAGGTTCACTATAATTGGTATTTGTCATGTTTTCCTCTTTACTAATATTCCTTTTAACAACAAATCTTAAATTTGAAAAGAAAACTTATTTGTTTTAAACTTTAATTTTATAAATATGAACATCCAAGTAAAATAATGTTTAAATTGTGGCACAACATAAAATCCCCTTGAATAAATAAAAAGTATTTTAATGAGACCCAGTCAATATTTTTAGTAAAATGCGTATTAGAGTAAATCCTAACAGTTGAAGTAAATGTTACAGTGTTGAATTATAAGATTGAATCGCCTGTTTTCAAATAGTAAAATGTAATTTTTACTATCTTTATATTTAAGTTTATATAAAGATAGGGCTTATATTTATGAGATAGCTTATATTTATGGGTTGAAATGGTGCTTGTGGGATTCAATGTATCTTGTTTTCGATGCAAATGGTACACAAAGAAACATGATTTTGAGTGTCGGCATACATACCAAACCAGAAGTACTTTTTTAGAAAGGAATTCATATGTTTTTGCAACACTAAAATATGTGCTATGTGTAGGGCTTTGTCTTAATGCATGGGAAATTACAATCAAAGATTTCGGCAAGTTATTATCTAAATCATTGTCTTTTGTTTTGTTGTACACCAGTAAACCTGTTTCTGAATGAATAAAGAAATTTTGCTTAGTGTATGATCTTGACATAATTTGTTCAATAATTAAGTTTTTATCAGTTTTCTGCGCATTACAAACTTCTGATAAAGAAAGTTCATTTTGGGAGAAAGAGTTGTTTTTAGCCATTTGATCCTGAACATGCGATATATTCACAACATTGGCTTGTGATTTCACACTCGGTGTTAATAAAGTATTAACCTGTACAACAGGTTCCTGTGAATTTATGAGGTTTGGGTTGGAGTTAAAATCATCTATGGTGTCTCTAGACAAGAAAAGTAAAACAGGCAAAAAGTTTTCTTTACCGGGAATGTGTATAAATGTGAAAGCGTACTCACTAAGTAACAATAGCCAACATGTTGTTATGTCTACTGGGGAGGTAGTTTTCTTGTAGTATTGTATTATTGCTTGATGTCATTTTTATGTATAAAAAAACATTCAAAAATCTCATAAAAGTAGCTTAAAATCACTTATTAACATGCTAAAATTCAAAAATTTCCCAAGGGAAATTATTACCCCATTACCTATGGATTGAGATATCAATAATTTTTTAGATGAAAACAGGAAATTTCCAGGTGGACAGTGTTATTCCTAGGATTTTTTTGGAGGAGTAAAAATACTCCTTGGACTTTTTAGGAGGAGTGAAATTCAATTTTGAGGAGTGAAATACGAAAATAGCATAAACTACATATACAGACACAAAATTTCTATTAAAAACGCTTACTTTTTCTGTATGAAAACACTATTAAAAAGCATGATAATTAGGATGCCGTAAGGTTAAGCTAAACATTTGTGAAAAATTCAAAGAGTGGAAATACTCCTGTCTAGTTTTTTAAAGAGCAATTCCGATTTTCAAGGAGTGAAATACTCTCTCAGAGGAGTTAAAAATATCTCTGCAGGTGGGGATACAAAATTTCCTTTGGACACATATAATAGCAAAGGGGGTATATGCCCTGGGTATCACACAAAGGGTTTCAGTATTCAGAATTGGGTAAAGAATTATTTTTGAATCAAATTTTATGAAAGGGTAGAGTTGAATTGTTATCCTCATTACTTCAAATTTAATTTTAAAGGGTCATAGAAAACTTAACTTTTGAAGTTTGTCCATATACTAAATTTTAAAATTTTATTTTACTTGGTTATAAAGTAAAGTATTTTTGTTGGTATAAAGTTGGTAAAAGTAAACCCTGTTTTAACAATTGCCACCAGTTCAAGTTTAGAGGAGGCATATAGCAAGAGGTATTTAGACTCAGATTAAGATAAGAAATTTTGAAAAGACACTGGGCAAAGTTGTCCCTCAAATTTTTGAAGCAAAACTGCTGAAATGGCATGTTTAGAAAGAAGCATGAGATAAAAAGTGTCCTGCCAGTTAGGTTGTTTCACAAAGGGCTTATTGGAGAAGCAGATGAAAAGATTGATTACATTTTTCAGTCCATGCAAGAGATGAAGATTGACAAGTGATTTGAATTAATGGAACGTTTATTAGTTTAATTAGCAGTGGAAAGTTTTGTTAAAAGTTTACAAAAAAAAAGCCAAGGGGGAATTTTGAAATAAAGATAGAGTTTAAACACATAAAAATATGAGGTGGTGTGAAACATCACCACAAGCTAGTTTTCCTATAATAGTATGAAAAATGATTTTGACTAAGTTGTAAAGCCTTATGAATTTGAGTTCACTTTTTCTGAGCTCAACAGAGATTTTAATGTATTTGGCTTGGAGCAAGATTTATAATTTTGAAGTAACTGTTATACAGTTAAATCTTTCCTTGGTTCCCAGACTTTAACCACCTGCTAAATGACTCATGCATGAGCTGAGCAGGTCTTTGACAGTACCTCTAATCCTACTGTAAGGTCTTAATTGATGTTACCTGGACAGGATGATGCCAACATCGGTAACGCTTTGGGGTTTTCGTCTTTCGCTTTGAATCGACGCACAAACTCTTTCTGGCTTTCCAATAAAGTGAAGTCCCTCGCTATTGTTGTATCAAACACATACTTGGCACCTAAACAAAACAAAACAATAAATACACAGTATTGAGTGAAAACTAGATGCCAAACAGGTGTTGCATTTATACACATTTTCCAACAAATCTTAATGAAGAAAATCCATACCTCTTGTCCCTGAGTTGTTTTTTTAAGAGGTACGTATTTCGTGAGAATGTAATAATAATTTGTGAGAAAGTTAAGAAATTTTGTGAAAGTTTAAGTGCAAAAAGATTAGTAAGTAGATTTTTAAACATAAAAAACAAAAGAAAATTTAGTCTGGAATGGCTAAATATTTAATAACTAATACCTACTACTCATACTAATACTCAGTTGTCAGTTAATGTCAGTGATAACCAAATACCAAACAGGTTCAAGTTCAAATTGGGGAACATAAGAGACATTTCCTTGCTCTAGAATGAGCCACTTTGTCTCTCTTCATCCTACTTTTTTTTAACCATTTGTATTACTTTTGATGAATTTTTTTTGATTGCTTATCTTATTTTTTTCTATTGTTTTTCTTTAACTTTCTGCTACTTATTCATTAAAATTTTGTTTAGTAATTATAGTTGTAAAGTTTTTCTTTTAGAACTTTAATACTTTTCTTCATCCTAATTATGAATAATAATAATAATGTCAAACAGGCGTTGCATTTATACACATTTTCCCTACAACTCTCAATGAAGAAATCCCTAAAACACAAGAGAGTTAGACAATGAATCATGATTTTAATTACTACCATCAATAGCAGGGCCGTAACCAGACTTTTGTTTCGGGAGGGATTTTAACTTCACATTAATTCTGAGGTACCTCCTTACGAGTACTTTCATACAATAAGGTTTAGATGACTTACACATAGTATTTAAATTTTGTTGCACTAAATTTCAAAAGAATGTTTACAATGTTAATCCCAAGTAAAACTGGGGAGTCTGGTGGGTCCTCCCCGGGAAAAATTTTGGAAATTCACCCCTCAAAATAGTGTTTTAGCTTATTCTGAGACCCTTAGGATTGCACTCAAAGAGCATAATGTTAAGAATATTAATTGAAAACAGTATAGTAATCAGTACAGTATATCCCTGTCATTTTGAGACCCTTTAGGTAACACCAATGTGGAATACTCCTTGAAAGTCACCCCCATCCAGTGTTATTCCTAGGATGATTTTTCGGAGGAGTAAAAATACTCCTTGGCTTTTTTAGGAGGAGTGAAATTCAATTATGAGGAGTGAAATGCGGAAATAGCATAAACTACATATACAGAGACAAAATTTCTATTAAAAACGCTTACTTTTTAATGGACAAAATGAAATTTTGAAGATTTTGGGTTTCAATCAATCAAACTCCCTAATCATCAGAACAATAAATGAAAACAAATTACTAGGGCTGTATGAAAACACAATTAAAAAGTATGATCATTCGGATGCCGTGGCTGAAGGTTTAAGCTAAACCTTTGTGAAAAATTCCATGAGTGGAAATACTCCTGGCTAGTTTTTTAAAAAGTATTTTCGATTTTCAAGGAGTGAAATACTCTCTCAGAGGAGTTAAAAATATCTCTGCCCCCACCCCAGATATCTGGAGCTACCCAGCAAAAGTGGCACCCCCCTGGAGTTGAAAGTGGACTCACCTAGTTGGTGGAAGAAGCGAGTCAGCTTTTTGGCAGTGCTCTCGATGCTCAGGTCGTACTTGGCAGCCAGAGATGCTCTGGACTGAGGGGAGATGGACACGACTATGGTTTTCACTTTGTCAACTTCATTCACCTGAAGGAGTTAAGTAATAAATAAATATTTATTGGCAAAAAATACTTATACTTTTAAAATACACAACTTCCTAAGCTAACTTAAGTTAAACTGCTAAGATCTAATCAGATTTGATAAAATGAGGTATTTTAACTTCCTGATTTAACAATTTTATGGTTGTTAAAATGTATTGATTTTTTCATGACTGTTATTTAACAGGTCCACAAAGTATTAAAAATGAATTCGGGGAGGTTTTAGTTTATTTTGGAGCTACAAAAATAACAAAGGGGACAGCACATCTAGACTACAATAAACGTTTGAGTAGGCTAAACAAGTATGTTACGGGCAATGTGATAAATTCAGCGGAATTTATGAATGAAATTTATCACTTTGCCCGCCTCCACTTCGGGCATTATCAATAATGCTCGATTAATCACTTTGCCCATAGCATATACACTGGAAAGAAGAAGGAGGGGGGATTTGATTCAGCTATTCAAGTTGGTAAAACAAGGGGATACAGAAGGCTTAAACTTTAATAGGGATAACAGAACATGGGGCCATGGATACGAATTGAATAAGACACATTTTAATCGGGATCTAAGGAAGTACTACTTCTTTAATATAGGGTAGTTGACGCGTTGCCAGAAAACATAGTTAATTCAAAGGGTGTGTATGAGTTTAAGCTAAAATTGGACAGACAGTGGGAATTGGTGAAATAATAAACAGAGGACCAGCCTTGTTGGGTTTTGAGCCTGTAGCTGGTCGTCAATATTTGTATTTGTAAAAATATCAAGTAATATATATAGGCCAACCCTGCTTTTTTGAGACAGCCTGATCATTACCAGTTGGTTTCTTCTAGAATTTTCTGGGGGAGGACCCCCAGACCCCCTTTAGTACTTGAAACTTTCTTGCTCATAACTTTTATTACATTCAGTTCTTTAAGATGGAAATTCTACCTAAAAATGTATTCAAAAGTTACATTTGATTTATAAAATATGCATGGGGGCTGAGAAATAATTTTGGGCACCTCCCAAAATAAATTTCTATATATATGCCACTGACAGTGAATGGTACTAGAAATAAAAAGTGCTCTAATTGTAATACTTTATTATGCTACTTTTTATTTAAGGAGAATTTGGCTGTTTTGAATTTTAGGGGGAAACTGCAGGGGTTGGTTGAGGGAAGGTTAAACTTTTTCCAGGCCAGCCTAAAGCAGGCTGTAGTGCAGAAGAAGAAAAAGTGCTACTAGGGAAGTCTTTTCAAACCCACCAGTTGGTGTTGCTTGTTTTCCTCAATGACGCGGTACAGCTCCTCCTGGCTCTGCTCCGTGATGAGAACACTCTCGGCAGAGGTGACACAGCCGCTGCAGGCCAGGCAGTCGTTCAGGGTGATCTTGGCACGCTCCAACTTCTGCTTACCACCGTCCTGTGCACCATTAATAAATAGTCATACAAGAAATAATAATACAGCTTTATTTTACTTCGGTATTTAGTTTTAGGTCCATGGAGGAGCTTTAGGCTCCTTTGGGAAACTGCATTTCTTTTCTTTTGTGTGATACTATCTCATACCTGCCAACTTTTGAAAACTTGCATCAGTAAAACTTTTTACATAACGTTACAAAACTACAATTTGAATTGCTTCAAACAAAAAATAAGCACAGATTACAGATTGATGCATTATTACCTAAATTATTTTTATTAAGTATTTAAAATTTTCACATAATAATTGAAGAAAACTGTGAAATTTCTTTGCTTAAAATTATAAGTATGTTAAGTTAAATTTTCACAAGCTTATAATCAGCTACTTCAATTGCATAGTACTTATCTGATAACAAACTGACTTATCCCCCTTCACAAAATTCATATTCATATTACAAACCAATTTGGTTACATGAATATCTTGTGCTCTTTTTCCCAAACCATTTGAGTTAAATTTCTGTTTGGAATCAATTTCAGATCAAATGTTATGATTAAAGCTTTTATAAAAATTTTTCTAAATTTCCATCAACATTTTCAGCAGCATGTGATAAAGATGAATTTAAATAAGCTTGAGTTGCCGATTAGAATGCGAGGAGAAACTTTTCCGAGTTAACAAGCCTCAATGCTAATTGAGGGAGACGCGATGATGAACCACAGGTCCGATCTCGGTAAAGTTGTTTTTCCCGCATTGCGATCGGAACACGGGAGAAGCAAACTGACCGTGTGAGCGCGCGCCAAGACTCGCGAACGAATCCGAAAAAGATTACAAAAAAAAAAATTAAATTTCACTCAATAAAAGAATTAAAATTGATAAAATCGTAAGAGCAGGGATTAGGGGATGGTTTTGAAGTAAAAATATATCAATTAGAGAAAATCGTTTAGGTTGCGAATGTTTTGCATTTTCATGGATAGTTAAGTGGAAAGAAATGCAAAATCCGGAAAATTTTCTGATCCATCCGTACAACCGTAAAACTAGACAGAAATCCGTAAATTTTACGGACAATCCGTAAAAGTTGGCAGGTATGCTATCTGTTTTTGTGTACTTGATTTTGTTGTAAATCAATTGAGTTTAAATTTATGTATATGAATTAAAATATTCCATTACATAATTGAACTTTATTTTTTAATCATTTTTAGAACAGAACAGCTTTAGAAAGAGTCCTCCAGTCACCACAGCAACATAATTAAGTGTTGTCAGCATAGAGATCGATTAGTGCTGTTAGATTTCTAATATTAATCTACTAATTAATATTACTTTAGGATCTAATAATAATATTAATAATTATACCACTATGATTGTCAGTCATAATTTGAGCTTTGAGTAAACATGGTGGCTGGAGGACATTTTCTAAAGGTGTAGCTACTTCAATTTCCTCAACTCTAGCATTTGTTTTTTAAATTACAGAAAAACATACATAAAATATCAGATGTACAATTATACAGATCCTTAAATTTTAAGTTAAAGCTTTACCTGAGTAAAACAGGCTTATTTGCAGGCAAAATGTGCGACGTAAAATACTGAAATTCAATGGAAAGGTTCTTAAAAATGGCAAAAACATACCGAAGTAGTTTCGAAATAGTCCCCGTCATCAGAAACTACAACAGACCTCCCACTTCCTTCGGTTTTCTGGAATTTGACGGGTTTGATGCATTCCTGTTGAATAAAATGCAACAGTAAATGAGAGTTCACTCATTCCGATAACATTTACGGGATACAAATACAAAGACTGACGACCAGCTACAGGCTCAAAGCCCAACAAGGCTGGTCCTATGATTATGAATTCCCCAATTCCCACAGCCTATCCAATTGCCTCTTAAACTCAAACACTCCCTTTGAATATACTATATTTTCTGGCAACGCGTTCCATATGTCAATTACCCTATTGAAGTACTTCCTTAAACCCCGATTGACCTGTATCTTATTTAGTTTATACCCATGGCCCCTTGTTCTGTTATCCTTGCTGAAGCCCTCCGTATCCCCTTGCTTTACCAACTTGATTAGCTGAATCAAATCCCCCCTCTCTCTTCTTTTTTCCCAGTGAATACATGTTGAGCCTGCTCAAACGTTCATTATAATCCAGGTGTGTTATCCCCTTAATTATTTTTGAAGCTCTGTGCTGTACCTTTTCAATTACCTCTATATCCTTCCTCATGTATGGATCCCAGAATTTTCTGCATATTCAAGATGAGGTCTTACTAATCCCTTGTATAAAGGCAATATTATATATTCCTATCCCTTGAAGTTACAATCCTTTTTATATACCCCAATAACCTATTTGCCTTTTTACCCACAGCTGTACATTGATGACCCATTTTAAAGTCCCTATGTATTAATACCCCTAGATCCTTGACTGATTCTCCCTTCTTTACCTTACCAACAGAAAAAGTTGAATTACTTGTGAAGGAGTTATAAAATCGTTCAAATCCGTCAGTTGCAATGCGCCACTGAACATGCTAGCCATGTTTTTTCTTTTTTTTTAAAAATTATTCTAGAGAAAGAACAAAATTACGCATAGGTCCTCATGCTTGCTCCATCGTAAACAAACAAACAAGATTTCACGAGTTGAGATGTTCGCACTTTTCTCTCCGTCATTTTCGAAATAAAATTCTAGAACATTTTAATCTTTCAAATAATGGTTTCTTGCTTTTCTGAGGCATAAAATATCGCGAAAATAAGAAGAAATTAATCCAATTTCATTAATAATTTTAGAAAATTAAATAGATTAGGAAAAAACTAAATCAACGAATGCTTCCGGATCATACATGCTCACTGGGTTTGCTAAATCAGTGCTGCCATCTGTTAGAGCTTGGCAACTCCATTACATCAGACAAGAATTAGGAACTTACCCTTTTATTCTATTTATCAGATCAGTACTTTTTTTTTCACGATTGAGAGCAATTTGAGACTTTAGAAGTAAACATTTTCAAAATCGGGATAGTTTGAAGAGTGTTTCATTACAAATAAACTTTTGTTTTATACTTTTTACAAAAAAAGCATAAAAATCCACCCAAAACATCACCTGTTAAAATACATCTTGTTCTGAAAACTTTTGAAACGAACCTTAATAAAACTCAAATTATTTTGAAATGATGCTTAATTGTTTTATGCATTTTTTACAGGTGTTTAGGTTCTTTTTCTGACACAACCAATTTAGTAGTGATAAATCATCTAAAAAATAAGTAAATTTGAAAGGGACAAAATATCTTTCAATATATATATATATATATATATATATATATATATATATATTTTAAATTTTTGTAGTACCTACAGGTATTTGATACATGTCTATAGGTTATATTTTAGTGCTGTTTTTTTACGAATACCAGGCCAACTTTTAAATAAAATTTAGAATAAGTGTGGAATTATTGAAGCATTTATCTTTTAATACTTTTGTTTAAAATGCTTCAATTCTTCCACACTTATTCTAAGCCATAGAGGGTTTTTACCAGTTTTTCCAAGTGGGATGGGAAAAAGAAAACCCTGTTAGATTTTGGGGGAGGGAGCTTATATGCTTTGTAGTGATGTTTAAGAAGGCTTATTAAAGTTCAGTTCTTTTGTTTGAAAATAATGAACCTTCATTTTAAAAGCTGTGTAGTTTTTTCACTGGACATCGATTAAGTGACCAATCATAAAAGCTTAATTCTTAAATTGGGGAAGCATGTAAAGGAAGAAAAGAAAAAAACATGTGGAAGATTTTTTTTGAAGAACCATTTATTTGACTACAGCAACCAGGATTTATTAGAAAAAGGATGAGTCACATTTGGGAACGTCTTCTATGATGATGGGTTCTGCCAACCAGTGTCCTTCACCTATCAGGAAAAATATGGAATAAGAAATTATTTCATAAACCTATTTTCACTAAAAAATTTTTAATGACTTATTTTACAAAGTTACCTAAATTGTCAACGAACATGTGACGTTCTAGGATAATTTTTGAATTCAGTGCACCAAAAAACATTAATAATATTTTTGAAAAAAAAATATGTTTTTAAGTGTACACTAATTTTTAATGAAATATTACCCAGGGCCGTAACCAGACTTTTGTTTAGACTCAATATTTTTTCGGAGGTACCTCCTTACGAGTACTTTTATGCGTTAAGATTTAGATGACTAACGCATAGTATTTTAATTTTGTGGCACTTAATTTCACAATTGTGTAAACAATGTGTATCCCAAGTAAAATTGGGGAGTCTGGGAAAAAATTTTGCAAAATTTGCCCCTCAAAATAGTCTAAGCAGCATAATTCATTTAAAAACAGTATATTTATATGCTAATGCAAACGGCAAAATTTTGAAAATTTCCAATCAGTTTTCACTTTTTCCAATTAAACGCTAGAAATTTTTTTGGAATTTTGCCCCTAAAAGTCGTGTTTTAACTCAGCATTTTGAGACCTTTTAGGTTACATCGAAGAGGACCACTCACAAAAGTTTCGAGGAAAATAAAACATAATAGGTCCAGAGGTAGGTCCCCCAGAAATTGTTTAGAATTTTTATCCCCAAAAGTAGGGTTTTGACTAATGTGACCAGATTTTTCAAACCAAAAATCAGGACACAATGCGTAAGGGAGGGGGTGCAAAAAAATGCTTTTAAACAATTTTCGACGCATCACCAAGAGGAAGACTTGCATAAATATCTCCTGTAATATAAATCAGGGTTGGAAAAAAACATGTTTTTTCTTTAAAAAAAAAAAAAGTGTTTTTTTTTTTTGTTTTAAACGTGTTTTTTTTTTTTTTTTTTTTTTTAATAATTTGTTTTTGTGGGTTTTTTTACAAATAAAATAATATTGCACACAATAGCGAAACGGTAAATAATTCGTAAAAAAATACTGGCCAAAAACTGCAGTGCCGCGATATCTCGTGAGAAAATGGGAATAAGTCTAAAAAAAGACAGTTACAAATTCTTCATATTCACTTTTTGTCTTTTTAAATTTCGGGCTGTAGACATTTTTGAATTAATTTAATGGTAAAATAATTATGGTAAACTTTTAATAAGTAAAAAATTTAATGGTTAAAAGAAATAACTTTAACTGTAAAAAAAATATCGTGTTGCAAAGATCTAAATACGTCAATAAAAACACCTGTACATTTGGTTTTTATTTGGCCTAACTTTCATAAATTAATAAAAATCAAACACGTATGTTTTATATACGATATAGAAAGTGGACCCATTCCATCGATATAAGAGATAATAGATCAATTCTTGCTTTTAGAAAATGACTGTGGGGTTTAAACTCGAAGAGTACCTAGTCCCTAAGGACTTCAAATTCTTGAGACTTGAATTGTTTCAGCTGAGCAACTCAAGAACAGGTTATAAATTTTGTTATCTTGCAACCCCCTAGTTCAAGTAACACAGCAACGTTTCCTGTCCTGACCCTATGCTATGGTAAGCTGTTTGCCCCCCTGCCCTGAAAACACCCCTTTTCAAAGGAAGAGGAGGGGTTCTTATCTCTCTGTCAGTGGACAAACTGCATCGTTTGGATTTGTGCGCCACGAGAATTCCCATTCCCGAATCCCGGCTGTTGACCACGTGGAGGACCACGATGGATTCTTTGATAATTTCTCGCCGAACTCTGCCCGCCTTTAGGCACAGGGCTCGTCACTGAAGAATGTTGGATCGCGAGCCGAATTAATACGCTCTATCCATTGGACTTAGCAGTGCCGATTAAATCTCTGTTCGCTAGGAAGCAGCAAGTCTCTCCTCGTAGAAGAAAGGTCGAGCATCCTCGGTACCATCCTGACGACATCACGGTCGGTCGCCGCTACGATGGCCACCTGTTCCGTCAGCTGTACCCTACCACTGCCAAGACGGACGTGATAGAGATGGAGCTGTTTATGACATTTCTTTACAGCGTCGGCGCGACGGGTCTAACTTCTGGGGAATCTGCCGGTCGGTTTCTTCGTCTGGCCGCGCTCTGCGGCTTCGGGGAAATTCACGGGGTGGAGGAACCCTCCCTCTCCTACGCTTACCAACTTTCCAAAAACGCCTTTCAGCTCGTTTATCCTCACATTCTGGAGGGCATCTGGGCTCTACTACCAACCATGTGGGTTCGTGCGGAAACGGGTTTTTTTGCGAGTCACGTGGTATAACCCGACGGCTTTCTCCTTAGGACTACTACGATCTACAAAAAGTGGGGAAAGATTCCCGCAAAATAGAGTTGGCCGACGGGTTTCAACCCACCACCTCTTGACTAGGTGAAATGGAATTCCCACGACGGATTTCTGCTTTAGCTTTTTAAGTACGAGTATGTTGATGTTGAGGATTTTTATTGAAGGCTTGTTTTTATAATTTTAGTCATGTTTTACAAACTAATTTTTTTCTTATACATTAACCACAAAAAAACAGACTGTCAATAAGTAGCTTATTTAATTTTTTATCTTTATTATTTTATAGAAAAAATATATTACTTGAGAAAAATTATTTTAGCTGAATCAATAAAAACAAAGAATGATTTTAATTTTTAGAAAAATGGAGGCATGGTTTTTTTAGTAATCTCACTGTCATAATTTTTTTCAAACCTTATATTGATCTTAAAATTTGGCAAAAGTAGTTATAGAAACAAGAATAAAAATTTTAGTAACTGATAGGGTAAGTAATTGATCATTCATAGAACGGGCGCTCATAAAATACATAAATGATTTCTACTTACGTACTTAGTTAAAAATATATTTAAATTGTTCAAATACGGAAATATATTTACTGATGTTTTACCACAAAACGTAAGAACTTTAAAAATATTTGAAAGTAAACTTTTTTTCTTAAAAAATTATTTTATCTTAATTTATAAGAATAAAGACAACTATTTTAGGGGGAAAATAATTCTTTCCATATTTTTTACACCACAAAGCAATTTACTAATCGCTTAAAAAAGCTTGGTTGAACCTAACAAAGATTTACTGTAACAATACTTAAAGGATTCTAATAAATAAATATTCTAAAATAATCTATTAATAATTAATTCTAATTAATTAATAGGTTAAAATATTCTATTATGGAATATTTTTAATACCTGTTGTTCCTATATTAAATTAAATAGTAGTTTTAACATGTTCTTATTATTGAACCTTTCTTTCTTTCATTCAATAGGTACTTTCTATATGTGCTAGTAGATGGCGCTCCAACGTCTTTGTAAAATACGGCGGCAAGTCGAAAAAGTAGGCTTAACTAGTGCGATGTAAAAACTCAAAATACGTCAAATTAAGTCATTTAACACGCGGTTAAGTATATAAAAAGCTTATAAATGGCAATTAAAGCATTATGTGGTGTACAAAATCCCTTTTTCTTGTTGCAATTTCGTTTTGATTGATCGATGAGAACCCGTCGTGGTGGGTAAAATAGCCTCGAACTCATAGAGTTCCCACCATCACTCGACGACGGAAAGTGGTGTGCTCGAAGTAGTCCTTTTCTTCTCCGACGAGTAGATGTGGGTTTTTAGCCGTCGGGTTTGGTGGGAACGGGTTGGAACCCGTCGTGTGCACGTAGTAGGGCCCCAGGACCAGGTCCGAGCGGCTGATGACGGCATTCTGGGACTGCTTTTGCTTGACGCCCTACAGCAGGGTCAAACTGTTCCACTGGGTGTCGGACCCCGAGCATTTGAAGTTCATGCTGCGGGTGGCCCGACACACGCGGTTCGATTTCTGGGCCTTCCGCCGCGGCCGAGACGCGTTGTTCGCCGTGCTCATGGATTACCTCGGAGACGGACGCCATGATCTAATATCTGTCATGCTGGAGTACGGTTACACCCTTTATTTAGGGGCGAATCCCCTGGACTTTGACTCGTAAGTACAAAATACACTTTTTCAGTTACTGCAAATTCGTTTTTGGCATGAAAAAATGTTTAAAAACCGTGTTTCTTTATGCGTGCCAACCAACCCCAAGCGCGGATCCAGGGGGGGGGGGCACGGCAAACAGCAAACAATCACATTCAATGGCCCCTTCAACAAAAGGGAGGAGAGAGAAGTCACTCGGTGGTCTTTCTCCCCTCTTTTGTTGGAAGTGGTCATTGAATGGGATTGTTTGCTGTTTCTCTTTTGTCCGATACCAAGAAAACGGAAAATACCAAGAGAAGGGGCCGTCCATAAATGATGTCACACTTTTTTTTGCCCATTTTTGACCCCCTCCCCCCATGTCACACTTCCCCATACCCCCTATGTCACATGTCACGCTTTCAATCGATCAGTATGTCCAATACATAGAGTTGTAAAATTCTCGGTAATAATTTTTTGTAGAATATTCTCCTAGAAGCAACTATATTTTTTTTTCGATAAAAAATCTTAGAAAAAAATTCTTTTTTTTTTTTTGTTATTTTTGGTTGATTTTCAGTTTTGGGAGGATGGGATGTTACAACTTTTGAACCCCCCCTCCCCCTTGTCACAAATTGATTAACCCCCTCCCCCCTCTGAGCGTGACGTCATTTATGGACGGCCGCGAAAGAAATTTTTTTTTCAACTGATACCAACCTGAAAACACGGTGACAGTATCCTACAGATCGACCACGAAGTTGAGTCGCTTTGGCAACCCCTAAAAAACCGGAATCTCTTCTTTTTTTTTAGCTACTCTGAAGCGGCGAGCTCTCCCCGGGTCAAGAAAGGTCAAGCGACTGAACTTCGTGGTCGTACTGTAACTACGACTACCCCAAGTACAGACCCCCCAACAGCCCAAGAGGTATTAAGCAACCCGTTTAAAGTTTGTCTGTCCTCGCTAGGCACGAGTGGCAAACCTAAAATCAGTACCCACAGGAGAAAAAACAGTGGCGAGCGCACTAAAAAAAGCCATAAAGATGGTTATCTCACTTCTATTATACTCTGTTCCACCCTAAGCTGGCACTGAAGAAAAGGCTACGGTGACCGAATTACAGCCAGGAAACCGGTTCCCAGCCAATCATCCGGAATGGATTGCCCCCGTTCAACGCTGTCCTACCCGGCTTTACCCTACGCACTAAATACATTCGCTTCGGTTACAGGCTATTAACATGATTAAATTTAGTTATATGACACAAATATCAATCAACTATAATGTATGTTACATATTTACAAATGTGTCTGCGTATTCTTTATTTTAAATTACAATACAAGCTAGTACTATTTTTTCGGGCGGATGGGTACAACCTCCGCCTTTCCAAACAGTGCCAACTTAGGGTGGAACAGAGATAGATACCCGATACCAGTGGCGGATCCGGGGGGGGCCATGGCCCCCCCCCCGAGAAAATTTCAAAAATAGTTAAAAAAAACCCTTTTTCAGAGCTAAAATTCAAAAAAATTGTCATTCTACTTAATGCGATGTCTGACAAGAATAAAAACCACGCAAAACGCAAGGGGGGGCATGCCCATCCTGAGAAAAATCCCAACATTCCAGCATACTCTTTTCGCATGTTCGGGGGTCGAGATAAGGCCCACCGGAGGCTGTCAGTTAAACTCAGTGCTTGTTTGTTTATCACATCCTTTCTATCACATTATTTATGACCCTTTTATCTTCAACGATCGTTGCTGAAACGCCCCTTCCGCTTTGACACCATATCTTCGGACGGGCTTGGTGTGTAATGCTAAAAATGGAGTGTCCAATTTCGTAGTTTCAAATTGTTGTATTGCCCCTTTCCTGTTTTCGCTTCCCACGTGAGTCACGTGACTTGACCAGGGGACGACTGGGGTGACATTTTCTACTTGGGTCAGTTCATTATTTGCAATTTTGTTCTCGAGAAGTTGGTATCTCAGTGCCGCTGGATTAGAGAAAAAAACTATTTTTTCAGTCCCAGGCTTCAGTAATGGTAAGTTGTTTTAGTAATTAATAGTTACACAAATTATAACTATTGTATGCAATATTGAGTCGTAAATGACTCCAAAATTAATTAATCTTAAGTATTCTTTCGAATAACATTTCCTTCCTCCATTAATTGGCAAAAAAGTTTTTGAAATTGTTTTTTCTTGTACGAAATGTAAATATGGAATGCGTTACCTATGAAATGATCTCAAGTGGGGTAAACGAGTGCAAGAGAAAAATTGAGATGTACTGATGGAGATCCGGTAGTTAATTTGATCGGACCATAACCTTCCTGGGCTTTAAGTTTGTAGTTGGTAGCCTATTTGCATTGGCAAAACTATGCTTTTGTAAAATTCAAAAATTTATAGAGAAGTATCGTATTTTTCCAAATGGCCCCCCGAAAATTTGGTCTGGATCCGCCCCTGCCCGATACCCTGCACTCGCCACTGCTTTTTCTGCTGTGGGTACTGATTTTAGGTTTGCCACTCCTCGTGCCTTGCCAGGGCAGACAGACTTTACACTGTCCCCCGCCCATTCAACAGCCTCCGTTATCAGTGAATCAACAATACTATTTTCGGTCCCTCCCCCAGGTTGGGCGGCGGAAAAATGAACTTTGAAAAATCTTGAAAGGAATTCCGAGTTTTCATAATATTCTACAAAAGAATACACGATCTAAAAAAGCTGGTTCAGGCTCTGGGGGGGGGGTTCCGGAATCCGGACGCACTGGCCCCCCGTGGCTGCACCACTGGTTAACTATTCTTACATGAAAATTATGCTGCTTAGACTATTTTGAGGTGCAAATTTGTAAAATTTTTCTGGGGAAAATATTTTGCAAAATTTTTTTCCTGGACTCCCCAATTTTACTTGGTGTACACATCATTGTTTACATAATTGTGAAATTTAGTGCGACAAAATTAAAATACTATGTGTTAGTTAGTCATCTAAATCTTAACGTATGAAAGTACTCGTAAGGAGGTACCTCCGAAAAAATATTGAGTCAAAACAAAAGTCTGGTTACGGCCCTGGGTAATATTTCATTTAAAATAGTGCACACTTAAAAATATAAATTTATTTTTAATGTTTTTTGGTGCACTGAATTAAAAAATTATCCTGGAATGTCATGTTAGCTGACAATTTAGGTAAATTTGTAAAATAAGTCATTAAAACAATTTTTATGAAAAGAGGTTTATAAACTAATTTTTTATTCCATATTTTTCATGATTAGGTGAAGGACCGGTTGGCAGAGAACACATCATCATAGAAGACGTTCCAAAACGTGACGTTGGAAATATTGCTCGCCATTTAAATTTACATTATTCATTTGTCAAATAAATGGTTATCAATCTTACACATGGATTTTTTTTTTCTTCTTTTACATCTTTCCCCAATGAGGTATTTGCATAAGTGAGGGATTTGCTTAATTTTACACTTTTATGATACTATATTTTAAATAATTTAATTTAAAATTCAATTTTATTTTTGCTAAAACAGTTTTTTCAGTTAAAAAAGCGAATAATAAGTGCAAAAACCAAGTTTTGATAAAATCGAAATAAACTGTGTAAGAATGGAATTTTCGTAGTAGGTATAACCACCAAATTTTTACTGGAATTAATTTTTACTGGAAATTCAGAAAACAGAGAAATCATCGAAACAAATATAAGTTACATTCATAAATATTTTACAATTAGAAAAATTTAATGGACTTTTTAAACCTTATGAAATTTCAAAGGAAAAAAAGTCTTGAAAACCACTTAAATTAATTTTCTGCTTAGTTCACAGCACAAAAGGGAGAAATAGAAAGACTTAGACAAATGAACTTCAAAATTATGAAAATGAGTCATTAATAAGGCAATGTCAAAGGATTATATCTAGTGAATATAAATGGAGTCGAACATTCCCTGAATAAAAAAAGTTAAAAATATTTTTAAATTAAAAGCAAATTTTATTTTATCACAAAGAAAGAGACAATTTAACTTTAATTCCAAATTAAATATAAAAAATACAATGAATGGACATCGATTTCGCAAATTCAAAGAACTATATCTATAGGCATAGGGAGTAGTTATTTTCCCCCTTTTTCCACTCATGTGTAGAGCTAAGCTTTGGGATGTTTTTGAGCACAAAAAGTCAATTTGTCATTTTTTGGACTTATTCCCTTTTTCAAACTGGCACGATTCAGTTATTGAATAGAGCATTCGCACATGACGTCACTGGAGGACAAAGACAACGTTGCTAAGGCCGTTGTTAGGTCCGAGTAACTTATGTGATTGAACATGCTCTATAGGTCTTAGCTCCTAAACAGCCAATAATTCGCATCCAATCCATGTGGGTGGATATACTAAACCAAAATGGTTCTTCACACGCTTTGATTCCTTTTTATTACGTTTTCACACAAGCTAACAAGGAAAGTTCTCAGGCTAAACTCACAAAAACAGACGAAAATTTTACAGGCATAAGAAGATGACCCAAAACACTGTGAAAAAATTAGCTGCGGAATTTCATTAGGAGAGGAGTAAAATAATAGTGAAAATTGTGGGTTCTGAGTTGCTGAATCCATTCACAGGGATGGCCACAGAAAACTTAATTCAAAATTCCTTGATAATTCCAGGCTTTCCCTCAAAATATGGTATGATTTTCCATATGATATTTTATAAAGTATATAGTGAATTCTAATCATCTAAAGAACGAGAGAATGACAGTATAAATTGGAAAAACGTGAGAAAGAAGGAATATAAATGATATTACTTCCAGACTTTTATCACAAAGGAACCCTCGAAAGCCTTTTTTTTAACATATGCTTCGCAACTACACTAATTTACATGCATTCTAGATTTTATTTTGTAAAAAGGAGAACGGAAATCCCCATTTAATGACTTGAAAATCAGAAAAGTCTTGAATTTATTTTTGAAACTAAGCAATTTTTGAAATTTCCCTGATTAATATCAGATTTTCTAAAATTCCCTCATTTTTCCCTTATAATTCCAGGTTTTTTTAATTTTCCCTGACAATTCCAGGTTTTTAAGGTTTTCCAGGTCTGTGAGGATCTTTCCAGGTGTGTGGCCACCCTGATTCATTCACCACCACTTGGCGACTTGGCGCGCATTTGATGAACCTTTTTTTGATTGGCGGACTGCTGAAAAAAAAAACGCGACCACCTCATTTAAGAATTTGGCGGTTTCTTTGCATTTCTCGCCTAGTAGGGTTGCATTTGGCGTTAAAATTGATGAATTTTAAGAATTTTTAACAGCTTTTCTACTGTAATTCCACAGCTAATTTTTTCACAGCATGTTTTTTCAGTCATTACTAACCCCTGTAAAATTTACGTCCATTTCTGCAGGTTTAGCCTGGGACGTTTCCTTGTAAGAAGCCTTCTCCTCAAGAATAAGAAAATTTGACTCAGCAATGGAGTTATACTTGCGTATGCGCCAAGTTTTTAGCGTTACAGATCATTATTATGGTAACCCTAACTCATGTTAAGTGAATGATTTGGCTCCAAACTTGCGCCGTTATTTGAATCATCGACACCTTTGATTCCAACAGGCACGGATCCAAGGGGGGCACTCTGGGCAGTGCCCCCCCCCTTGGACCCCCAAAAAGTACTAGAAATTAGTTAAAACCCTTTTTTTACAGGTCAAATTTCAAAATTCTTTCTGGGGGAGGACCCTCATACAACCCAGCGGTACCAAAAGGAGATCTTTAGTGAAACTTTTTAGAAAATCCCCAACATTTTCCAGACAACAATGGTGATGGTCCGGAAAAGTGCCCCCCCCCCCAATTCAGGGTTCATACTATGTCTAAGATAGTAAAATTCAGACGCCTTTAAGGAGTAAATTACAAAAACATTAGAAAGTAGCGTTAACAATTATTAACCTTATACTACTTAAAATTTCACGAGCAGAATGAATTATTGAACAAAGAAGTGCAAAAAAGGTTAGAATTTTATCTTTCAACAGTATTTTACTGATTTAAAAAACAATAACTTTCACCAAATTGTTATTTAAACTTGCTTTTGCTCTCGGATAGATACATTTTGGGAGTTTAAGGGAAAATTCAGGAGAGAAAAAACTTTTAATTTCCAGGAGTTTAAAGGGCCCTTAGAGAAAAATAAAGCAAATTTCAGGAGACGTACGAACCCTCGGATTTCAAAAACCTCAAACAGGGTTCCCACACTCAGTTTCAGAAATAAAATTCCCCGACTTTTCCGGCATTTTCCAGATATTTCTTGCTCTTATGAACATATATTTTCAATAAATGGTCTATTTTTCCCCCACATTCTAAAGCCAAAATTGACACACTAACTTAAAATATTGTTCACTTTCCAGGTATTCTGTACGATTTTCCAGGTTTTTGGCCGAAATGAGCAATTTTCCCTGACTTTTTAGGTGAAATTAAAATTCCCTGACTTTTCCAGACCAGTGGAAACCCTGCGAAACGTACACTCTCCAACTCGAACTCGACCTTAAGAAGCCAATCTGGGAACCCTGCCCCGAAGACACCCCTTTACAAAGGAAGAGGAGGGGTTCTTATCTCCACCCAATTGTGAAAGGGGTCAGTCAATGGTCAAACTACAACATTCGAATCCCGACAGTCCGTGAGAAACCTCTTTCCCTGCGTTTGCTCTTGACCAGACCACGTGGAAATTATCAACCATCATTTGTGCTTTCCCAGTCCGCGAGATATTTCTTTCCCGGCGTTTACTGCTCCTCACCACGAGGAAATAATCATCAACCATGCCTCTGTTCGTGCAAATTTCTCACCGAACCCTTCCCGCCTTCAAGCACAGCTGCCTCGTCGCCGAAGATTGTTGGACCACGAGCCAGATTCCGCTCTACCCATTGGACTTGGCGGTGCCCAACAAATTCCTGTTCGAAAAGCACTACGACGAAAACGTCTTTCCCCGCAGACACCTCAAATACGGCTTCGGCAAAGAGCATCGAAAGTTCCATCCGGACGACATCACCGTCGGCCGCCGCTACAACGATGAGGACCACCTGTTTTATATGTACCCTACGCTTGCTTACAAGACGGACATTCTCGGAATGGAGCTTCTTATGACGTTTCTGTACGGTATGGACTCCAGGTCCCTCGAGTCCGGTGCAGCGGCCGAACGCTTCGTCAATTTAGCCGAACTAGGTAAGCAATTTCATAGCTGCCGGAAGATTTCCGTTTTTTTTTTAGAGAATCTTCCGTCATCCGTTTTTCAATCAATTTCTTCCGTTTTTTTGCTCAGTTAAAAGCAGGGTTCGTAAGCCTCCAGAAAAACTTCTGTTGTTGTTGTTTCTTATGCCACTTGGAATATCCAAGCTCCATCCGCAAAGCGTACAGGATTTAAGGCAAAGGGGGTGCGGCTCCTGAGAAAGTGAGGCCCATTAAATGGCAGGAGTCCGACTTAAGCCTCGGATGATAGATGTCGCCACTATCTATCGCCATCTCTCTCTGAAGGGGAGGGAAATAGTAGGAAAAACTTCTAAAATTTGCATTAATTTTCTAAGGGCCCTTAAAACTCCTGGAAATTAAGTTTTTCCTCCTGAATTTTCCCTTAAACTCCTGAAATTTATCAATCCAAGAGCAAAAGGAAGTTTAAATCACAATAAGGAGAAAGTTATTGTTTTTTTAAATCAGTGAAAGATATTGTTTCTTCAATCAGTAAAATACTGTTGAAAGATAAAATTCTAACCTTTTTTGAACTTCTTTGTTCAATAATTCATTCTGCTGAACTCATTCTGCTCGTGATATTTAAAGAAGTCAGGTTAATAATTGTTCACGTTATCTCCCAATTTTTGTGTAATTTACTCCTTAAAGACTCCTGAATTTTACTATGTTAGATATAGAGTATTAACCCTGTAAAAGATTTTTTTTCTCATTAGTTATTAATCCGACTCGGTTAAAGCTTTAAAAGCAGTTGTTCTGCTGTTGGAAATAATGAATAGCTATAGATCTCTTAGTAAAAAAATTATTAATTCATTGCAAGAGAAAGTGGTTACCAATGCAGAATTTCTATTGACAGATTTCATAACCATACTGGAAATATTTTCCCAGTGTTTCATAAACCAGTATCAAATTATACTGGATCCAGTATAAATGATACTGGTTTATGAAACACTGGGAAAATTTTTCCAATAGGGAATTGTTCATTATGTGCCTCTCTGCTGTGCTGATTGATAGTGCTGATCATTCAAAAAAAAATTTCCAGATTCCAAAATATGCCTAGAGTTAGGGATGTGCAAGGACTAAAAAAATAGATATTTTGTTAAAAATGCATGTTTTTCTTCGATTTTTTACTGAAAAATGTCCATTTATGCTAGCTATTGAATTAGGTAGAACATGGTATACTAGACAGCAACTTAAGTTGACCCTACGACGTCACTAATAAACAAAGTAGTTCCCATTGCGGTGTCTGAATTTTGAGTGAAATAAAGAACGTCAATTTAAAAATTTGATTCTTTTGTCAAATCCATGTATATATAGTGCTTTTCAATCACGATTTGCATACCGAAACTCCTCCTAACAACCCAACAGGCTTTGTGCTTACCGATTTCTCCTTCCGCATTTGTGACGTACTGGGTTCAAGAAACGTTGCTGTTGAGTATAGACACGCTTGTTGACTTATCAGTGTAAAAAAATGCTGTGGGTATCTTGAGTTTCAAAACCTTCCATTTTTAATAATCCCACAGGTATGCAATTTGCTGAAAGCCACGTGGAGAAGAACCCTTCCCTCTCGTACGCTTCCAATCTGTCCGAAAACGTCTTCCAGCTCGTTTACCCTCACATTCTGAAGGGCATCTCCAGGACCAATAAGTCTGCAGAAGGGCTGATGACCAAATTCTGGCACTGCTTTTGCCAGACGCCCTCCAGCAGAATCCAGTTGTTCCAGAGGGTACCCGACGCCCGACATTTGAAGTTCATGCTGCGGGTGGCCCGAGACACGGGATTCGAGTTCTGGGGCATCCTGCACGAGTTCAAGGAACACGTAGTCATGGATTACCTAGAGAAAGGACGTAGCGACCTCGTAGCGGTGCTGGAGGATTTTACCCTTCACTTAGGGATGAGTCCCCTAGACTTTTACTCGTAAGTACAAAATATACTCATTCATATATACTCAAAATAAATTCATTTTTGCATGTGTAAATGTTTAAAAAAAAAAGTAAAAACCATATTTTTTTATGCTTGCCAATGCTGATTTTAATGGCGGCTTTATTATTATTTGCGACAAATTTCGACAACCGCGACAGTTTTCGAGGATTCCTATTGGTTCTTTCGAATCGCGGTTGTCGCACAATTCACAAATCGCGTGGTGTGAAGCCGCCATAGGACGCACCATTTTTTAACAATTTAAGTAACCAAGTGGTTATTTCCACGACAGTTGAAGCATGCGCAGTAATAGAAGTTTGTATTGAACATAAAAATTACATTACTGATCAATCTTAGCATCAGCACACACCAATGGCCTAGTGGGAGAGTGTGCGGCTAGTAACCCAATGATCCCTGGTTCGATTCCAGGCAGCTACTTTCAATTATTATGCTTTTATTTAACATGTAATTTTTCAGAAGTAGCGAGAATAGTTAGAGTTTAGTTGTTACTTTCGTGGAAATAACCAGTGCCTTTAAGTAAATAGGGTATATTATCAGGGCTGTATCCAAGGGGGGGGGAGGTTTAGGGGTTCAAACCCATCCCGAAATTTTGATATCAATTTTTACACTATATTTTTCTTGAAAGTTGTATGACTTACAAGTACAAGGAGTGGTCTTCCTTGATGTAACCTAAAAATGTCTCAAAATGCTGAGTTAAACCACTACTATTAGGGGCAAAATTCAAAAACTTTTCTTTTATTATTAAGGTCATTACTTTTTAATATTTTTTTTGGTGCACTGAGTTCAAAAATTATCCTAGACTGTCATGTTTGCTGACAATTTAGGTAACTTTAGTCATTGAAATAATTTTAATGAATGTAGGTTTATAAACTAATTTCTTATTCCATATTTTTCATGATAGGACCAGTTGGCAGAGAACCCTTCATAGAACATGTTCCCAAATGTGACTCAACTTTTTGTAACTCTGGTTAGTGGACCCATTGAAATATTGCCTGCCATTTAAATTTACTTTATTCCCATGAAGTCTTTCAATAAAAAGTTATCATTCTTCCACATGGATTTTTTTTCTTCCTTTACATGTTTCCAGGACATTTCACGGTCAGGGGTTCATCCTAGTTTTTCTGCCAGGGTCCTGTTTTAGGAATATTGCGAAAAATTGCCAGGAATTTTGTGAAAAGTAAATGAAATTCTGTGAAAAATCAAATGAAATATTTTGAAAATGAAGGGCCCATAGTACAACCAGTGTTCAAAACTTTTAGAATGGGCCTAAAACTGGCAAATTCAATTCGAAAATGATAAAAACAATTTTAAAACCATTTTTGAACTTTGTGAAGGGTCCTTTTTTGAAGATAAGAAGAATTTTGCGGAGGGTCCTAAAAGGCACCCATTTTTCTTCTAGATGAACCCCTGATGGTGATTGTATAAATTTAAAATTTTTATAGTTTTTCTGCGTTAATCTGATGTTTGCAGGCTATGTTTGTTAGTATGAGAACAGAAAATTTTAGAAACTTATACACAACTTTAAAAGACAAAATGAAATGTTACGGACTATACAATTACAGTGAAATGCCCCTTCCCCCAATTTAAGAGTTAAGCTTTTATGATTGGTCAGTTAATCGATGGAAAATGTCCAGGGAAAAAACTACAGAGCTTTTAAAATGAAGATTTTCAAACAAAAGAACTGAACTTTAATAACCATCATTAGAAAGCATATAAGCTCCCTCCAAACAATTCTAAACCCCTGTAAAACCTGTGTTTCTGTAGGTCGTGTTCACAGTGTAAATGGTCAATTTAGCTTTATAACTGCAAAATATTCGAATCAATTGGGACCGGACTCCAAAGGTATGACTCCAAACGTAAGCAATTTGATGCTACAAATTTTCAAACAGTGTAACTAGAGTGCTTGCTTTAAAATCACAACTATGTAGTCCTAACTGTGAAGTAGTATTTAAAATGATTACCTAGTACTATGTGGGTATTTTGCAACTTTTACATTCTTAAAGAAAAGTATGACACTAATAAATAAATGTCTCATTTTGTATGTAAATTTGTATATGTAAATCTGTATGTAAATTTGTATATGTATATGTAAATCTCAACTAGTTATGTATTTTATTATGACAAACATTTAATTTTCACTTCCCTCTACTGATACTTAAAAAATTATGACCTAATAATAATAAACAGCAAACCTAACTTTCTATATGAATGAATTCAGATCAAATGACTTACCAAGAATAGTCAACAGCACTCCCATACTTTTCTTGAAAGGAGAATTGGGCAGTTAGTCTACTGAGGCTAAGCACTTTTTGCCCCCACTAAACTTGGTCGTCCACTTACCGACCCAAGAGGGATGAAAGCATCGCCCAACCACCAGGAATAGAACTAAAGAGAGAAAAAAGCTAGTAATATCAGATGGTCGGAAGACTGTCATTTGGTGGACACAAATTTTCAAACAAAAGTATGAAAGGTTAAGGACATATTATTCTAAGATCATTCACAAGGTTAAAAGAGGTTTAGACACTTTCTGAAGGGCACAAATGAAATTATTTCTTTTATTTTTGAACTTAATAGTAATTGTTTCGTCACACATCATATCTAATAGTCTAAGGTTTTTGCAGGAAAATATGCACATTTTATAACAGAATGTTTTTCTATGTCTCAGTACCATATTGTACACGTACAGCTAGATAAATGTTGAACTACAAAATTTAAAGAGTTTTTCAGAATAAATTCAGCAGAAAAAAGTACACGTGAAGAGTTTTTCACAATTATATCAACCCTGAATATTCGAACTGCTAAGACAACAAAAAATGAACCAACTCAAAACTTTCTTATTTTCAGTTTGCCCATTCTCCGAGTTCCTGAGGATGTTTTTCGTTTAAATAAAGAGCCATTTAGTTTTACATTAGAAAGGTAGGGCAGAGTGGGGATGAATGGGACAACTCAATTTTTATATCGTAACTTCACTTTAAATTTTTGATATTTCACCCAGAGGAATACAGAGCCAACTCAACAAATTGTGTTTATGAACATCAGCTTCCATTCTTGCATAAATTGGACTACTAAATGTGTTTTCATATACCAAAAGTAACTTTGTTTTTGTTTTACTTCTTTAAGAAGTTATGAAAAAAACAATTTAACTAAAGCTCAATATTTTACTGTGTGTTGAAAATGTACTTACTTATATTAGTGTAGTTTGCAATTTGAATGGATAAAATTCATGGTTATTTTCCTAGCCTAATTTTAGTTTTTTAAAAATAAGTGGGCAGGGGGATGAATGGGACAGTTCCATCTTCCCTTAGTTAGTGTTTTAAAAACTTCTCATCAATAGTGCTTGCTATATTCAACTCATTTCAGTAATTTCTGATAAGCTAAGTAAAATGGGTGCAAAAATTATGTTTCAAACTTATGTGCAAGTATGCAACTTTTAATGTGCAAATACTTGCAATTTTCATCTCAAATTGTTCTCTCTCAAACAAGGTTGGTTTATGAGCTAATTTTTAAGAAAAGTTCCTTCAGAAAACGTTAACAGCAGGAAAGAAATGGCTTCTCCAGACAATAAAAGCTATCTATTTGCACTCCTAAAAGTATGAACCCATCAAGAGCAAGTAAAATTAATAGAAATAACACTAAGCCTCATCCATTGAACTGAGAGAGCAAAAACACTTGCTTCAGTTTGTGTGAATTTTTACTAGACTTGAAATTAAATAATTTAGGCTGTTTTTTCCGCTTTAAATGCCATTTTAATTTGTTCTTTGGAAAATATAAGTGTGTTGTTCCTTTAAAATGTTAAACATTGTGCAAAATCTATAATAATATTGTCATTTTGAAAATTTCTCATCTTTTTTAACCGTCCCATTCATCCCCATCACGGGGAAGAATGGGATAGAATACATGCTATTCAAAAAAACTTTTCTTGCAGTTTTTAAATAATGGCTAAATGTTTGAATACAGTTATTTATAATGTAACCATTAGTTCAATTATTGGTTTAAAACTTGTTACAGGATTGAAAAATGTAAATATTTTGCAATATTAGTATAAATGCTTGCCAATGATCATAGGGGATTCTAGATAGCAAATAATTTTAAATTTGAGGCAGTTGATAGTTTTACCTATCTAGGTTCAGTTATCAATACTGTTAACAATCCCTCTGAAGAAATTAAGTCTCGAATACAAAAGGGAAACAGATGTTACTTCACGTATCAGCACCTTCTTAGAAATAAAGTTGATACCTAAAGAAATTTAGCTTAAGTTGTATAAGACAATACTTAGACCAGTTGTAACTTATGGCTGTGAAACTTGGACCTTATCTCCTCAAAAATATTTCAATAATTTGGAAATTTTTTAAAGGAAAATTCTCAGAAAAATTTATGGCCCGATTATGAACGATAATAGATTCCAAATTAGAACAAACAGAGAATTGGGATCCTAATAAAAAATGAAACTATAACCCGTTTCATTAAAGGACAGAGATTAGCCTGGTTGGGTCACATTGAAAGATCCGATGACAGAAATAGAGTTAAAAGGACATTAAATTGAAATCAAATGGGCAATAGACCTAGAGGGAGACCCAAAATGAGATGGTTGGACCATGTTCTTTAAGATCTTATAATACTGAAAATAACCAACTGAAAAAAAAAAGGTGTGCAATAGTACAGCAGGCCAAGGCCCATCAAGGGATGTAGGGTGACCAAAGAAGAAGAAAAAGTATAAATGTGAAATTTGTCCCATTCATCCCCACTCTCCCCTATATACATACTTGAATAACACAGAAGCACACGTGCACGCCAAGCACAGCTAGTTTTAGAGTTTTGCAGAAAATCTTTTCAAATAATTTAAAATTTTGGTAAATAAATTAATTTTTTGTTGCTGTTGTTGCTTATGAAGCATTACAGTATTTAGGTAAACAATGAGACTGTCATTATGTTTTTAAGTCTGATGGAATTTTTGTGCGCAGAGAGTTTTTTGTTTTATCCAACTATGCCTATATATAGTTGGGGCATTTCACAGTAATTGTAGAGTCCATAACATTTCATTTTGCCTTTTAAAGTTGTATAAATTTCAAATTTTTTCAAAATTTTCTGTTCTCACACTAACATAGCCTGTAAACATCAGATTAACACAGAAAAACTATAAAAATAAAATGAAATGAAATGTTACGGACTCTACACTTACGTGAAATGCCCCAGTTGCATATAAAAGAAGTCATACTCACAGTAGTTTCATCTCCCCCAGCTGCATCTTGTTTCACAGAGGAAGGATCTCCTCTAAAGGTTGTTCTGTACATTCATGAGGGCTCACAACAAGAGCAAGATGATTCTGCTGCCGATTCCAGGCAAATCTGCTTGTTGTGCTGCTTTCCCATTACTGAAAAATATAGGTCTGTTATCAAACACTGCATATTGTAACCCTCAAGCACTCTATACATTACACACACTATTTTAGTGCATAGTAGTATAATACCTGCCAACATTGGGATTATAAAAAAAGGAAGATTTTAAAACTCAAGATACCCACAACATTTTTTACACTAATAAGTCAACAGGTAGCATAAATGGACATCTTTCAGTAAAAAAATCTAAGAAAAACATACATTTTTAACAAAATATACTGCAAGGACATTTTTTAGAGCTGGCACATTACTAACTCTTGGCAATTTCAGAGTCTGGAAACATTTTTTGAAATAATTGTCCAGCACGATCAGGCCAGCTGAGTGGTAAATGCTGATCAATTATGAAAGCATTCAATAAACATTCTGCATTAATAACTGCTTTCTCATGCAATTCACTATTTTTTACAAAGAAATCTAGCTATTCATCATTTCCAACAGCAGGACAATTGCTTTTAGATTTAATCAATTCGGATTAATAACTGTTGAGGAGATATTTTTTTTTAACTGGGCAGAAAATGGAAGAGATAGATTGAAAAACAGATGACGGAAGATTCTTTAAAGAAACGGAAATCTTCCGGCTAAAACGGAAGAGTTGGCAGCTATGTAGTATGTATGTACACACTCTTTTAAAAATAGTACTTGGTATAGGTTTTTAATTTTAAAAAGAATTTTTTTTTAAGAGAAAGATTCAAATATTTGATGTTTTTCATTTTATGTTCAAAAGAAGATTTTGATTCTTTTACAGCACTTCACAAAAGCTTGTTTAGTAACAACTGAAGTATTTAGTGAGTGAAATATTTCATGTTATGTCACAGTTTGAATGCATTATCTCTAGGTCTGCTATAGTTATCAAACACTACCAAAGACCAATCCAGGATTTTAAACTTAACCCCCATTTTTGTGAAAAATTTTCACGGCATTTTAATTTTTGTGAAAAATTGAAACAGCTTTTTAATTTTTGGGAAATTTTTTATAATTATCTAATTAATATTTTGATGGAAACTATATCCATTTCATATGTGTGGTTATCAAAGACCACACATATTGCAAACTTAACTCATTTTCCCTCAAGCACTTACTACCTTATACACACTCTTGCATTTAATTTTAAAAACATAAGAGAAATATTCACATTTGTGATGTTTCTCATTTTTACATTCAAGAAAACATTTTGATATTTTTTACAACTAAAAACTTTACAAAGCTCCTTTAGTAAGAAGCATTTAGTGAGTATGAACTGAAGTATTTAGTGAGTGAAATATTTTATGCTATGTCGCAGTTTGAATACATTATTATCTGGTTTTCCCAAATACAAAACACTTGCTTCTGTAAAAACTTAAGACTTCTCATATATTTATAGAAAAAAAAAACAGGTGAAACATTAATGTACCTACTAAAATATGATTTTGTAAATGTGTCAAGATTTAATTATCTTCACCACCCAACCAGTATATTAACAAGATTTATTTTTTAATATGACAGTAAGAAAGCATTTAAAGTTCTATAGCTGTATAAGAGTAGGTTTGGAGGTAGGTGAATAAGAGTATAGAGTACTTACGTACTATACAATCGACAATTCAGCGACACAGCTATAGAACAGGCTTTGATAATGTTTTTAGATTCAGCAGCACGGTTGACAGTTTAATACGTAAAAACTGAGTATAGTACCAACAGCACAAGCATCTTTGGACCATCCTATTAAGGTCATTCGATCCCTATAAAAGAGTAAAAAATTAAAGAATGTAGAAACAGAAATATACTTCAGAGAAGAACTTTTAGATATCCCCAATTTATAGTATTAAAAACTTTGGTAAATGAACATTGATGTACCCAATTTCAGAAAAAATAAACTTTTCTTCCTTTTGTAAAATACATATAGTTATTACAGATTTTCCTTATGTTTAAAATTATTCTGTAGGAGAAGAATATAAATAAATAAGAACAAGAATAATTGCATAAAATTTGTTCTTAAAAACTTCAGTAGAGCATTCACCAAGTTGGTAACTACTGTAGTTGGCGTTCGCCGCGGAGAACCTACATTTTAAGCATACATTGGCAGTAAGGACCTACATTGGCAGTAAGACCTATTGTTGAAAAGACTGGATTTTAGTCCTAGTAATTCTACCTATAATCTTACTAAAACAATACTAAGTTATGCGATACACTCATTTGAAGAGGGATAGCAAATATTTACTACTAATTTAAAAAGAGGCCTAACATCAACACTTTCTAAGTCTCTGAAGATAAAATAGAATAATTTCTATATTAAAAGTTTTAAAAAGTCATATATTTACAGGTTTCCAGAGCCAAATATCACTCGTTCTTATTTTTTAGTTTCTTTTTATCAAGGATAAAACTTTTAAAAGCTTTTCACCTTTTCGATTTCCGTTTCGGTTTCGAAAATATTTCAAAACTTTTGTTTTTTGTAAACAAACTGTCAAAGGATTTCAGCCGTTGAGCTGTTTAGTTCTGTCGTAAAAACTTTTCTTTTAAAAAAAATTCCAATAAAATATAAAAAGAGCCTTTTTCGAGATCAATATTAAGAATACTTCACTGAATAAAATTTTCTTTCCATATATTTAATTAAAACAAAATATTAAAAACATTAATTCATATTTTTAAATGCAGAATGATGTAGAAGGAAGGAGGAGAACAACTAATATTAGCTTGACTTGTTTATTTACAATTTGATTACTTGTTCCGTTCCGAGGGTTCTGTCCCGTGTAAAAATTGAGCTGTTGAAAACCCTCCAATTTCTAAATAACAGCCAATTTAATTAAATTAAGAAGATTTTATTGAAAACCACTTATAATTAGCTCCAGTTCACGCTGCTATCTACTGCTGGAAGGAAAATCAGATTTTTTAAATTAAAGATAACAGAAATACGGCTTAAATTATTTTTCAAATTTATTTGCATTATCTTTTACACTAATTTTTAAATGTATTATTATTATTTTAAAGTGAAGGATAAAAATTGCTAATAATTTATACAACAATTAAGTACGAAAAAGGGCAATTTTGTGGATTTTTCATGGAAAATTTGAAACTTCAAAGTGTTTGTGGTCACAAATATTTGTCAGGATACCTCTTTATAAGTATAGGAACATTTTGAGATTTGGTAGAAAGTGATTCGTTTCTGGAGGGGCATTTAATGCACCCTACTCTATATGAAAACCAGTTACACTAAATGACTAAATATTTGCTTATCAATTCTGGATGGTTTTAATCAATTTTATATAGGTGTATACATTGGGATTCCAAAATGAATGTAGATATTTGTTTCTTTTCTAGGAGAAACTACATTTTCCCAAAGTTTTTCTACCAGGTTTGGGCATCTGGTGATAACGAACATGAGTGTTTCTACCTGTGAGGAGACTGGCACCATATGTACCTGAGAAGGCATATCGGACTGAGGCCTCATGCTTGTCAAGAGTGCAGAAAAGCTTTGTGAGAGCACACGACTTAAGGACCCATCAACTGGCTCATGAAAAACTTTTTTTAACGCTTTTAAATTCATAAAATATATTGTCCATTTGTGTTCAACTTTTTCAGTTCTTTTCATTTCCTTTTAAAAGGCATTAGTAATGCAATATGAGTATCTTTTTAAATTGTTATTCTGTGAACAAGGTGGTTATTTCCACGAAAGTTGAAGCATGCACAGTAATAGGAGTTTGTTTACCTATTCTATTACGTGTTTTATAACATTAAAATTATGTTATTGAACAATCAGGGCATCAGCACCAATGGCCTAGTGGTATAGTGTAGCTCTAGTGACCTAATGGTGCCCTGTTCGATTCCAGGCTGCTTCTTTGTATTTTGCTTTTATTTAACTTGTAATTTTTCAGAAGTAGCGAGATTAGTTAGAGTTGAATTGTTACTTTCACGGAGATAAACACAAACAGTGCATTCTGTAAAATAGGACATGGCTGATTTTGTTTCTGGTCTTGAAGTAAAATTTGGTATAAAACTATTAGTGATGTTTTTGTCATGCTTAGTTTGTATAACAGATATTTTTGTTTTTGTGAATACCAACACATCAACATTACTTTTCTTTTTTTTTTTTAGGTTCTGCAATGTCTTTTGGATATTGAAAATTTGAAAGGAAAAAATAAGCATTTGAAAATAGCGTTTTCGACCCTCTGTTAGGCTTTCTCTGTGGATTAAGCTAAAAAGCTCATTAGTCCATTATGTTTCGTTCTGTTTCATCCAGCCTTAGCAAGAATTTGTCTAGTTAACTTTATATGAAGTTGCTTCAAACACATAATACAGGAGGGATGAGATTTTTCAGACTTTTGGAGGATTCTCAGACTTTTTACTCTTAAAAAATCAGCTTATGAACTGAAATGTTTGACTGGGAATTTCCTTTTTCTAAATTCAAGTTGATGTTCTTGAATTAAAGGCTCTTTTATAATATGGTAAATTTTCATATTCAAGCCAATTTAATATAACAGCCTAACACATTAAAACTTTTCATTTTAAAGTGTAAGAATTTATTGTTGAAATTAATGTTAACTAATAATTAATTATTAGTTTTTCCGATTTATTCTCAATTTTAAGAGATCAAATGTCGTTCGCACAGTTTTCAGACTTTTTTGCCAATCTCATAATAATAAGATTACAATATGATACAATAATTATTTGTTCTGACTTCTAACATGTCATAAAAATCTTTTCAGGGCTGCTATTGTGTTTTCATAGAAGAAAACTATCTAACCAGTGACCAATCCAGGATTTTAAACTTAACCCCCCATTTTTGTGAAAAATTGTAACAGCTTTTTAATTTATGTGAAATTTTTATAACTATTTTGAATGGGAACTATAAAAATAATGAGAACAGCATTAAATTACTTTTCTCCTCCATTTTATAGCAATTTAAATACTTTATGCAGCTTTACAATATATTTTTCAGAGAATAAATTTTAGTAAACAAGAAGTATTGTGAAGCCGCCGATTTTCGGCAGTATAATTGCAAAGATGTTTTTTATTTTAGAAGAATTTTTGTGAAGGTGACGATAAACAGTACCAGCTGACTATTGTTTATTTGATCCATTTTTTTTTCTCTTTCAGACCCATGCCTGATAACGAACACGCTTATCTATACCAGCGAGAAGACCGGCGGCATAGTGTACAGCTGCAAGATCTGCAGTGCCTACACGACGAGCCAGAAATACAACATGACGCGTCATTTGAGGCGACACGCGGGATTCAAGCCCCACAAGTGCAGAGAGTGCGGGAGAGCTTTCACAGAAGAGTCCGACTTGAAACAGCATCTGACCGTCCATCTTAACCGGTTCCCACCGAAACTGAAGAAACTCATCAACTCCTTCAATGTTCTTTAACCCTAATAAGGGCCCCCAGAAAAGTACAGTAGAGTGGGAGGGTATGATATCAGGGGTTCATCTAGAACAGTGGTTCCCAACTCAAAGAAGTCCGCGAACCACTAAGTCTGAAATTGGAGCCTTCACGGACCACCCCTTTTGTAGCTTAAAATCCTCATGTTCACACAATTTCAAGATGAAAGTTTATTATCCCTAATTAAGCATGAAAGTTTATAAAATACACTGAAATCTAACTATATTTTAAGAAAAGTATAATTACATCTCACAAGATTTAGCAATTTTGTTGTGAAAAAGGTCATTTTTGGGAGCTCACAAAATTGTGTATAACTTTTTTTCAGAACTTCAAAATTCACTTTAAATATGTATAGTAGAAGAAAGAATTGTTATGAAGTTAGTGGTGACTGTTATCCCCACAAATTACATAGGCGAAAGTGTAATTCAATTTTTTCTTGTTCAATTCATTCAAACTTAATATTATTTATAGGAGGGGTTTTTTGTTTTGTGCTTCCGGGTCTGTCCACGGACCATTTCCAAGGCTCTCACAGACCACCTATTGGGAACCACTGATCTAGAAAGAAAATGGGTCCGTTTAAGGACCCTTCACAAAATTCTGTTTTTCAAAAACACACCCTTCATAAAATTCAAATCCCCAAACACAGACTCTTCACTAAAGTCCAAAGCTCAAAAGTGGTTTGAAAATTGTTTTCATAATGTTCTTCTATCATTTTGGGATAGAATTTGTTAAGTTTTGGGGACTTTCCAAAAGTTATGAACTCTGTGATTCTACTACGGGCTCTCTTTATTTTCACAAAATTCCTAAAACAGGACCCTGGCAGAAAAACCTGGATATTGTTGTCAGCCAATATATTGTTAGATGAATCTGGTAAAAGATGGATTTTCTTCACTTAAAAGTTTTTCCTCTTCAGCTTTGAATTATCCAAGGTATTCAAATTTTATGATGCACAGATTATGTAACTTTTTTTCTAAACAAAAGCATCATCTTTTTATATCTATGTTTGTAAATATATGCATTAGTATATCCGACTCCTGATGTTAGTAAATTTGGTGAAAGGTTTAATTTTTTTTTCATGCTTTAGTTTGTATTAACAGAACACTTTTTGTGAACAACACATTCATTATTTTTCTTTTTTTTTCAGCTTCTGAGATGTCTTTTGCATATTTTTGGTCAATTAAAGTAAAACAAATGTACCTGTCTATCCATTCATGAACACTAAATAACTTATTTTTCCTTGTTGATGGTTTTAATTGAACTTGAATTGATTTTTTGTGCTCAAAAAAAGCTTCGCTCTACATATGTGTAAGGCGAGGGAAAAAATAACTATCATCCATAAGCAGATATAGCCCCTTGAATGTGCGAAATCAATGTCCATTCATTGTGTTTTTTATTTAATTTGAAATTTAAATTCATTTGTCTTTCTTATTCTTTGAGCTGTAAACTAAGCCAAAACAAAATTTGTTTGACTTAGTTCTTGACTTAGTAGTGACTTGTTTTCAATTTTGAGGTGTTTTTACATTTTTTTTATCCATTGAATTTCATTTAACTGAATAAATTACTCAGTTTCATAATACTTTTGATTTTTTTTTTGTCTTTTAGCCTTTCTATTTTTCACTTTTGTGCTGTGTGAACTGAGCAGAAACATAATGTAATCAAGTTGTTCTTAAGATTTTTCCTACTTACATTGACAACATCCACTTTTTTTTCTTCTATATAATATTTTGAACACCCGTATATTTTTAGATGATTGTTCTGTATTCCAAATAGAGAGGATGGTTATACAATGAAAATTCCATTACTTATGCAGTTATTTTTGTGGTTAATCCTTCATTTTATCTCAAGCAGAGAACTGTCATGTGCAGTTTTTATTTACCTACTTTTACATCTACAAGACTTCTCACCATAAAAATTTCTTCTATGGATTTGTATCTACTGCATGTTTAGCTAGAACTTGGGATGTGTTTTATATTGTTGAAAAGAGTAACTATCAAAATGCAATGTTACACAAGGTGTAACTTGGCTTCTTTAACTCAGCAACTTTCCTAAATCAAGTAAAGTATAGTAATATGTTTGAAACTGTTAAATGTACCATCGACTCCGCTTAATGTAATAAATTTTGTCCAAGAGTAGAATGAAAGCAATATCCGATTGATAATGATAATGGATTTGATACTACAAAGTTCCAAACAGTGTAACTCGTGTGTTTGCTTTAAAATCACAACTATGTAGTCCTAATTGAAGTTTTAAAATGATTCCCTGTTTTGTATTTTGCTAATTAAACATTCTTTATACATGTTTTATGTTGTTAAAAAGAGTAACTATCAACACACAGTACATGTATGTTTAAAATAAACCACCTCTGTCATTTCTTCCAGATTCGTATATGCTAATGTACACGGATATTTCCATGGATAACTTTTCTATAAGCATAAAAGGCTTTGTGACATCATTCGATTTTTTAAAAAAGTCACAACAGGACAAAATACTAATATCCATATCAAACAATGCTAATAAAAGTGACAATGTTTAATTGAATCTTAAATCTGTGTACCATTGAATTATTGTTTTAAGCTGTTGAAAAGAGTAACTCTATTTATACTAGTAAGTGTTAAGCACAGGAACTACCGTTTTCAATCCCCTTAACCGTTAAGTTTCCTTTTCCAGATTCGTACCTGCTGACGTACACCGATGTTTCCACCTGCCAGAAGACTGGCACCCCGGTGTACCGTTGCAGGATTTGCGGATACTCGACGCGTCGCAAGTTCCACATGAAGCCACATCTGAGGAGGCACATCGGAATGAAACCGCACACGTGTCCGGTGTGCGGAAAGGGCTTCGTGACCACGGGAGATTTGAAGAGTCACCAGATCGTCCATCGAAAACAGTGATTCCCGCATGCATGGTCAAGGGGTAAAATGGTCGAGTTTGGATTATAACGAGCGCATAAAAAATTAAATATTTATAGTCTAAACTCTTTAAACAGTCGGGGAAAAAGGGATTTAAATCATGTACGGATATTAGAACGAGGAATCACGGATTCAAAGAAAACAAAGTTTGTTTTAATGGAGAAAGCATCATTTTTAACAAGGTAGTTGCAAATTATTTGCTAGTTTTCCAGTTTTGTTATAGTGTATTTTTGAGTTTTTTGACAAATTTAATTTTTAAAAAAATCAAAGAAACTTACAAATTTGTGAACTTTGTTTTTTAATTTTTTTTTGTGTATTTAATTTCTCTTTTAGGCAATTTGTTCTGTTTTGTATGTTTCATATCATAAATATAAACTTTAGTTTTTAACCCTACATTAGTTTTTAGTTTCCTTAGCTTTTTCAGCACTTTTATTTTCACTTGTGTCAATATTTTGTAAAGATTTTATGTTGGTAGCATGCCACTATTTAGGAAGCAAAAATTATGTGTTCTACTATCATTTCTTATCTATATACCAAAAAAATAAAAAAGTTTAAAATATTTTTAGTTTGTAGGCTGATTTTGGGAATTTCAAACAAATAAATTTTTTCATGCAAGCCTGTGTAGCAGATATTTTATTATGTAGGGGGTCTTCCCATGAAACATTTTAAAAATTCTTCCATAAAACAGACTTTTATGCATTTTGAAACACTAACATAGCCATGCCAAAAATACACAAAAGGATTTCAATGAAAAGAGAACCATACAGATGTTAAGCTATCTAAATAAGCTAGTTCCAAATTAATAAGAAAATAAATAATTAGGGTGGATAGCAGAGTCTCTAACTTTATAGAGTACAAGCGCTTTCAGCGCTAGACCCGGCGTTGCCCGGGCGCAGTAAAACTTTATATATACCTATAACGCACGCGCTATCCCGGCGTTGCTCAGACATTATTGACGGGCTGCGCCCATTCTAAGTTCCTTTGACAGAATCTCATACACCTTGAAATAGTTGGGAAGTCATATATGTTAAAAAAAATATTTAAACTTAAGGTGCAACAGATTTAGTGTTACCCAGACTGCAACACAAAGAGCCCCGCTGCATTACCGTCCATAAAAATGAATTCAAACAGTTAATGAATCTAATCGAAGAATTAAACAAAAATCAGTAAATGTATAAAAAGCCAGAATGATTTAAAGGCACAGCTTCTATAAGAGTCCTTCAGGTGCCATATTTAGCCATAAGTTCAAATGATGATGATCCGGAATGGCCTGAAAATCGGACACTTTTGACCGATTGATTTTTTAAGGCATCGTTGAATTTATCTCAGACCATGCTACGCTGTTTTTTAATTACGAACACCGAACACCTTTTCTAAAACGCAGTATCGGAATATAATAAGATCACTGATTATTTTCTAAAGTAGAACAAAATGTGCCATTGCGCTGCAGGTGTATTCTTACTCGTTCTGGGTCTGTTTAGATTTACATTTAAGTAGCAAAAATTGTTCGGATTGGGCTTTTTCTGAAGCCATTTGAACTTTATTCTCCATCTGGAAATTGCTGATTCTACACGTTTAATTTGAAGTCTAGTCTAGTTTGATAGCGAATTTTCTTCTACATTTGTACCGGAATTTTGTACTACATACTTCGATAGTTTAGTTAGTTCGTGAGCGTTTCTGCCGGCTGCAATGAAAAAATGAAAAGAAAGCTTACGGATTATTTTAAGCGAAAGGCAGGTGAAAACGGTGAAAATAAAGGACCGCCGAATGTTGAAAAGCCAGCTCCTGAGACTTCTATGGAAAAGATAAGTGCTTGAGCTGATAAAATTAATAGAATACATATGGATCCATGTTTTTGTGTCATCTGGGACTTTTATATTAGGGTGATTTGAAAAAAAAAGTTCTTTTCGATGTAAATCCGCTTTCGGATAGACAAATGGGGCTTCAATAAAGCATGATTTTTGATAGTGATGTATGGTAATAAAATGAAAGTTTCCAAGCGTGGGGGGTAATCCCCCCCCTTTGGCTACTCCCCGGCGCCCCCCCCCCCCCCTAGAAAAAATCCTGCATACGCCCTTGCCGACCCGACATCAATCCGAAAACACGAAGAAAGTCCATTGCAAGGGTTAAAAAAAAGGAATAAAAGGAGCAAAAAGCTGAAAAAAGGAGATACCGTAAAAATAGGAAAAAAGGAGCTAATGTGAAAATAATAGGAAAAACAGGAGCTCTGCGGTCCCTGCTTACATTGAAAATGCAATGCTAAAATATTGACTGGGTCTCATTAACACACTACTTATTTAATCAAGGTGATTTATTTTGTGCCACAATTTAAACACCATTTTACTTGATGTTCAAATTTATTCACAATTAAAATTTAAAACAAATTATTTCTTGTTTTTTTCCCCAAATTGAGGATTTGTTGTTAAAAAGAAAATTAGTCTTAAGTAAAGAGATAATCTTTCTTAAAAATTAGGAAATTCATAACACTTTTAAAAATAAAAGAGAAAGAAGTGTTCTATAGCTAAAGTGATTTACAGCTATTTCTAAATTAGCAGTTCATATCATAAGAAGAGGCTGGATTTTTTTCTCAAGAGGTTAGGAACTCTTAATGATCAAAATTGAGTTCTAAATACATATAAGCACATGGCTGCAGCCTTGTAGTGAAATTTCTTAAATTACACATGTAGATTAAATGTTAAGGACAACTCAAAGCTTCTATTGATTTGACTTGAACTGAAACTACAATATTAGTACTTAAGGGGTCATCTACATATTACACAGATTATTCCTGATTCTGAAAGAACACCCCCCATAAACCTAGTTTCATTTCTTTAATATGTATTCCAAATACTTTTTTTTAAACTTAAAACAACTGGACGGATTATAGTATCTTTCACCCAACAAAATAAGGTATAGATAGAAGAATGTGTCACAATTTTAAAGAAGAAAGCTATAACTGATATAGTATCAGCTAGTTAATTAAAAGGGGGTTAACTACTTGCTTACTTTTGCTGACAGCAGGGGCAGTGAAAATCAGCAAAAACATGCTAATGATATATTTGACACCTCAGGTTTAAGTCAATAACTGACTCAAGAATGCATTCTCCATAGGAAACTTATAAAATACAATCATTTATTTCTAAAAATAATCTTACAACATAAAAATCTTTGGCGTTTCAAATTATCACAAATATACGTATTATACAACAAACACATTGTAAAACAGCACCACTATATAAATGCATATAACTAGCTCACAGGGCTTCACCATTAGTTTGAAATATTGCCATTACCCATGATTTTCTAGCAATAAAAGCTATTTCAGTTGCTGTCATGCATGCTTTGATAAAATTAAATAGCTCAAAAATTAAAATACATCCGAATTCGAAACATTTATTTTATAGTAGTTGATCAGTGTTGTAAACTAGTCTTTGATTTTTCACTTTTCCCCTCATTTTTTTGGAGGGGTGATGGGTCAAATATCTCTTGAAATCTTTCCAATTTTTTGCACTTAAATTTAATTTAGATTTATTTATGCAGATTAGATTCCTAATTGAAGGATAGTTCAACACCACTGTAGTTGTTTTGATTATAAAGCTCAGTATTAGTATGCATGATCTGAATTTTGTTCAGAATGACTTAATTAATTTTTAAATTTAGGATAAAACAGCTTATATCAGAGAACTTTCCTTTATAAATGTATTTTGAGAAGGTACTATACCTTTTTTCTAAAACAGAATTTGTGAAAGTACCTATTTAGCTAATGGTGAATTTGTGAATGTACCTATAAAAGGTAGTAAATTTTCCTTAAACATACCCCTGAATTTTTAATTTCTAGAGCCAAATTTTGAGATGCCAACATTAAAAATTGATCCTTTTACAGGTTTTTTGGCAAAAAAGACCAATTTTCCCCGACTTCTCCAGGTTTTTCAGGTATTCTCTGACCCATGGGAACCCTGCAGCAGTTAAAGGTTATGAAACCATGACTTTATTTTTCCTCATTTGCCAGAGTGTTTTCCTATTAGTTGGGTTGGATATGTGGCGATCCCAGTGGGAAAAGTTGTCAAGACTAGCCTGTACGAATCCAGTAAGCTGCGATTTAGTGTACACCATTGAACTCAAGGGTGAAAAACAGGACAGAATCAGTCTGAAAATTTTCCTGACAGTAAAAATGAAACATCTAATGAACATACATAATAATTATGGCTCGATCCCACTTTCCAGGAAGAAAAAAAAAACAAAATTGGGACCTTTTAAATGCATTTTCGAAAGGGATTTCCTTTATCTACCTAATTGTTTTTTAGGAAAGATCGAGATTTTGTCAAGTAAAATTGATTCTTATAACATAAAGTAAAAAATACACTGAATGCAAACTTTCGTTTGGGGTCTATGTAAAGTCTGTCTTTCTGTGTCGCTAGGCGGTTGAGAATGGGAAAATCCAAGTTCGAGTGGGGGGGTCGGGAAATTTTGGTAGCTAGCCTGGCACTTAAAACGTCTTAATCGAAAAAGAGGGAAGGGAGTTATTGGGGGTGAGAAATAACCAGTTAGTCTCTCTATACTTCCCCAACCATAGGGAGTGAATGGCCTGGCTGGTTTGGGGTTACACTAACCGCCTAGACAGGAAAGGCAAACTTTAATGTAAATGATAAAATCCACGAAAGGTGAAAATCTAGCCAGACACAGAGAGAGGGGACACCTTTGTGGTTTGGCCCCCTTTAAGGCTTTTGGTCCTAGATCCTATAGAACAGGGGTTCTCAAACTGTTGAACTAATGTCATAAATGTATTTTTCATTATGTCTATGAACGTCTATTTATCTGTATTTATCAGCAGGCCATTAGCAATAATGAACCTACTCGGTGTCAAAAGCAGAGGACAAGTAAAAAAAAGTACATGCTTCACTTTTTAATATGCTGATGATGCAAAATTTGTCGGACATTCAAATATGATTTAAAATAATTCAAATCAGTGTTTCTAAGAGTGGGAAACAACCTGAGGGATTACTTAAAGATGAGTCGAAACCCAATTTTAAAGAATCAAGTTTTCGAAATTTTTCTGGCACTCAGTTCACAACATGGGACTGATTGTTGCCACTAAACTAATGATTTGATACACTAGGTTCAAATCCTGAAAAGCTATACATATTTTCCCTCCAATTCATACACAAGATTAAGGAAAGTTGTTGGGTAGATGGACTAACGGAGTGAAAAAGGCAGAGAAGCACCGACTTAAATGCTCTTCTCCAGTGAAGCTAGTCTCTAGGTCACATTCGATTGTTTATAAAAAGTGGTCTGAAAACATGATAATGTGGAGGGTTGCATTAGAGTCTGTTTATAAAAAGTGGTCTGGATGACCATTCAAGCTTCTGGTCTATTGTGCAGGTATACTGAACTCAAATGAATCATGACACTAAAAAAAATACAATGCACATAAAATGTGTATCAATATGTCAAAAAGGGGGGTCTGGAGACCCTCCCCAGAAACTTTGACTTTAAGGCACTCATATTTGGTCATTCCAAGGGGGGGGGAACCCTCCTTACAAGGAAACGTTCTCAGGGTGAACCCACAGAATTGGATGAAAATTTTACAGGCATAAGATGGCTAAAAAAACTTACTGTGAAAAAATTAGCTGCTAAATTTCATTAGGAAAGGAGTAAATTAACTTTGAAAATTGGGTTCTGAGATGCCAAACACATTCAGTTAACACCACTTGGCGAATTTTCTATCAGATGGAATGATTAAATTTGTATTTAACCTGAAATTGAGATGTTTTGTTAAAAGTACTTCAGAATATCCATTAAAACAACAGTTTTTTAATTAATTTCCTTTCCTTTAATTTAATTTTAATCCTTTTTTGCATTTGTTGAACCTTTTTTTTTTATTCGCTCATTTAAACTACTTCAGAGAAAACGCGGCCAGTTTATTCTAGCATTTGGCACAGAGCCAAAGGAAGCATCCTTGCTAGTAGGAATACATTTGACGTTAAATATGATAATTTTTAATAATTTTTTACAGCTTTTCTACTGTAATTTAGCAGCTAATTTTTTTACAGAAGGTGTTTTGAGTCACATACTAACCCCTGTAAAATTTTCGTCCAATTTTGTGAGTTCACCCTAGAGAACGTTTCCTTGTTAGATATTTTTTAAAGTCTTTTAAAATCGAACCTTAAGTTCTTTTTCCACAAGTAAAACTTTTTCTTCGTAAAGGCAGTCGTAGTCAGAGTTCAGCTCCCGAATGTGGTTTGTTGCAATGAGAGCTGGGACACGCGGAGAACTTCGCCCGCCAACTTCTCAACATGCGCCAAGATGGGGAGGACTGCCTGGCTCACATTCGAGTCCAGCAGCGCCCTCTTCAGGCCGACTAGGGTTTGCCTGAAAAAGAAACGCAACATCAGAACAGGAATCAGGGTGGCCACAGAAAACTTATTTCAAAATTCCCTGATAATCTGGTAGGATTTTCCCTGATATTTAAGAAATATAGTAAATTCCAATCTTCTAGTAAAGAGGAAAATGCCTATAATTGGAAAAAAGAAGGAATATTTGGAATATAAATGAGAATATTCCCAGACTTTTATCACAAAGGAACCCTTTTTTGAACATTTCCTTTGCAACCCCACTAATTTATATGCATTCGAGATTTTATTCTGTAGGTAGCAGGGCTTAAATTGCACCGGAGCGGAGCTCCGGTACTCTTGGTTTTCAGTAAATATTTACTGATATTTATTTACTAATCAGTAAATATTTGTAATGCTGAAATAGTAGCGCTCCGGTACTTCTTTGGTTAGAATTTAAGCCCTGGTAGGTAGGAGAACAGAAATGCACATTTAAAGATATGAAAATCAGAAAAATGTTGATTATATACAGGGTGTTTCAGATAAATGTTTCATAACTTCTAGGGGAGGTAGGGTACATCAAGACGAACAAGAATCGGTATAGAAAGGGGGGTCGCAAGTGGGGTCTAAGGGGTGAAAATTAGCAAAAAACCTCACATATCTGGGCAGAAAGTGATACAATTGTTCGATTCCAGAATATTTTACATTCAACCAATTCAAATTTTTCACGTAAAAACGAGATGCAAGTATTTATTCTAATGAAAAACAGATCAATAATTGAATGAGGCATGCGTTGTTGGCAGATTAAAGTTACAATTGTCCCTTGTTCAGACTTAAGTTCTTTGGGCCATATAACTCCAACCAACAAAACTCTAGTATTAAGATGTTTTTGTAGTGACACTTTCTATTGCAGTCTATCAACTTCCAACACATGCCTGTTTCAATTATTGGTCTGTTTTTGATTAGAATAAACACTTACATCTCGTTTTTACATGAAAAATTTAAATTGGCTGAATGTAAAAAATACTGGAATCGAACAATTGTATCGCTTTCTGCCCAGATATGCGAGGTTTTTTGCTAATTTTCACCCCTTAGACCCCACTTGCGACCCCCCTTTCTTACCGATTCTTGTTCGTCTTGATGTACCCTACCTCCCCTAGAAGTTATGAAACATTTATCTGAAACACCCTGTATTTTAAAACTAGGGCAGGGCAATATTCAAAATTTTTCCTGATATCATTCTCAGATTTTCTTAGAATCCAGGGATGCAGAAAATGTTTCAAACCCTAATATTTCCCCAGTACACAATTCAATTTAGTCCAAAATATCCCCCCAAAAAAGTCTTCATAATTTTGCCCAAAATTTCCCCAAAAATGTAAACATGAAGACTTTTACAAAAATTCCCAAATTTCCCCAAAAATGTCCCCATATTTTCACATTCCATTCTATGTTACTACAAAGTACAAAAAAGGTTTTTATTATAAAATATAGTTTTCTTAATTGTTGACCTTCTGTAAGGTTTAATAATTACCAAATATGCCACAAGTTTCAATGTTTATGGACTTTATACCTCCTTATATACACTGTCCCTGTGTAGCTCAAAAAATATCTCTAAATCTTAGAATAATAATTGAATTATAAACTCTCAAATTTGACCTCATCTCTCCTCTTTAACTAAGTCAAAAACATTGTTGCAATTAAACATAGGAGCAAACCATAACACTCCTACTACAGTTTGTATGTTTATGTATTAAAATTGGCCTAATGAAATAATTAAGCTGCCCCAATTATGAAAATTTACCATAGGAAAGAGTCAAGATCATTCTGATAACTAAAAGTGTTGTTCTTAATCACCTCAATTGTGACTAATAATGTGCATTTTTGTAACTTTGTTTTGTTCTTTTGATTGTTTGTTTGATCAAGGTAATATGAGGTTGTGAGTTCAAGGGTTGTGTGTTGTAGAGTTAAAAGTCAGTTTGGTTTTTGACAGTTCAGTATCTGTAGTTCGTGAATTGAATTGAGCCTATGATGTCATCACCTCTTGATTGGTTAAAGCTTGTATGACATCACATCGTCTTTTAGATAAAAGCCCAGTGTGTGGCTGTTTTTCTCCTTTCCTTTTGCACTTGTGAGGATGCCTGGTTAAGTTTGCTTTTAAGAGGTTTTGTGGTGTCTATTTTCCTGCTAGCCAGGATGACAAGTTTATTTAAAATGTTTACATTCTTAGGAGTGGCAGATTACCAGATGTTTTTCCTGGTTTGGTCACATGCCAGTTTGTTTATGATGTTCCTTTTGGAAATCAGAGTTGTTGATAGCTGTTATTTAATCTTTAGTCATTAATAAAGTTAATCTTTATTTTAAACTCTGCTGTTTTTGTTAGTCTACCTTTTTCGTGACTCTATTTAGTCTAATAGGTAACACATTCACACAAAATGAGAAAGATGTAATTTTTAGTTGAAAATTCCAGTTCATGAACTGATTTTTTTACATTAAAAGTCTGAAATTTTTGTTTGAAAATCCTTCAAAAGTCTGAAAAATCTCATCCCTGTATACAGAAATAGATGGTCAGAAGAGCACTCACTTGAGCTTTTCCTGCAGTGCCACGGAGTGAGTCATGGTCTTCAGAACAACCTCCGAGTAGTTCTTGAGGGACTTGATCCCTTCGTTCAGGTTTTGCTCGGCCGCCTTGCGCAGATCAACTTCTCGGAACATCTTGGTTTCCAGCTGCAATCAGAATTCAATTCAACAGCAGAAACAATTTAGCAGAAACAAGCGAGTTTCTTTTAAATGTCTTCTTACAGAAATTTCCCACAGCAGCAAAAGTTAATCTCAATAAAAATTATGATTTCAGGAAAAATAAATTTGATTTTGAACCAACCCCTCATAAGGAAATATTTATCCGTTATTCCATTCAATAAACTAAATTATGATAGAATATAGAAAATTTATTAAATTCAGCCAGGTGATAATTTACATTATAAAATATTAAAAAAGAAAACATCTTGCCAGCCCCACCAACCCACTTTTTTATTTTTGTTTTAAAAAAGTGATTGACATTCCATGTAATGTTTTGTATTCCATTCCATTCTGTTTTGGTTTCCATGTACTGAATAGTACTTAAGTGAATAGAATTCTATCAACCCATGAAAGAGCTTTCAGCTACTTTATTAAAATTAGACACTATATTTTTCCAGCACCTCAAAAAGAGATTTTTCCACCTCACAGGGTTGCCAACCTTTTCTAGATAACTTCAGAGGCCCAGAAATAAATTTCAAGAGTTTTATGATTTATCAGGAGTAGCTAGTAACCACTAGATTTTTTTTTATCGTTTTAAAGCCAGACATTAGATTCGTAATCAGACTTTAAAACACTACTCTTTTTTGCAATCCATTTTATCGAAGCAAACAAAAGAGCTCAATGTTATTCTATGGCTCAACCATTGCAATGTCAGTGTTACAGTAGAACTTACCAGTAACAGATCGGAAAGCATATTTCTGGAGTATCCTGGTTGCGGATTCAGTACTCATTTGGTAAACTCTGGTAGTTAGGCTGGGCGCGCACGAGTGACTAAAGTCACGGCGACCAGGATTACTAGTATAAAAAATATCACTAGAAAACAATAGAGCATTTTCAATCACATGACTTTACCTAACAACAGCCTTAGCAACGTTGTTTTTATCCTCCAGTGATGTCATGTGCGAATGCTGCTATTGGATACTTCTATGTCCCGCCCCTAACAACAGCCTTAGCAACGTTGTTTTGTCTTTGTCACCGTGACAAGAGTCGCCCGTGCGCGCTCGCCCTTACTGTCTGTCTGTCAGAAGCTCTTGTTTACAAATCTGTTGCCAAGGCAACAGGACTCTCCTCATTTTCAAAGGGTGAAATTGTTCCATTGAATCACTAGTCCTCTTTGTTTATTATTTTAACAGTTCACTAATCCCATCCTCTACCATATACATCAATTCCGAAAAGATTGTGCTTGTGATGGGCAAAAATTCCGCCAATAATCCTCCATCGGCTTAATCCCCACCAAATTATTATACAGTTTATCCCTAAATAAAATGAACTGGTCTTGTTTCTATAGCAACTCTGACACAACTAGAAGGGAGCTCAACTTCTGGTAGACAGACAGTATTTCGCTATTTCCTTTCGATCCTGGAATCCCATTTGACTCCCTTTATTCAATTGAAAATCGGCTTACAGGGACATCGTTTACATTTCTGTTGCCAAGACAACAGGACTCTCCTCATTTTCAACGGGGGACATTACTGCATTGAATCACTAGTCCCAGGGCCGTATCCAAGGGGGGGGGGGTTTAGGGGTTCAAACCCCCACGAAATTTTGACATCAATTTTTAAACAGCTATTTTTCTTAAAAATTATGTCTCACAAGGAGCGATCCTCTTCGGGTATAACCCAAAGGGTCTCAAAATGAGTCAAAACCCTACATTTAAGGGTAAAATTTCCAAAATTTTTCTGGGGGAGGACCCCTAAACCCCCTCGAAATTTTGAAATCTATTAAGTACGATTTTTCCTTCAAACTTGTGTGATTTACGTAGTGGTCCTCTTTGATGTAACCTAAAGTGTCTCAAAATGAGTTAAAATGTCACTTTTAGGGGAAAAATTCAAAAACTTTTCTGGAGTAAGAACCCCAAAACCCCCTCAACATATTGCCATTTATTACAATATACCTTCTTTTTACCTTGGAAATTCGGCCGCTTACAAAAAGTGGCGCTCTTTGAGTGTAATCTAAGGGGTCTCAAAAAGAGCTAAAACACTCTATTGAGGGGCAAATTTCCAAAAATTTTCTGGGGGAGGCCCCCCAGACCCCCCTTTTATTTGGAATTCATACTGTTTGTACAATTTTGAAATTTAGTGCATCAAAATTTCAATCCAGTGTTGTCATCTAAAACTTAACGTATAAAAGTACCCGTAAGGAGGTACCTCAGAAAATATTTGAGTCAAAACCCCCCCCTGAAACAAAAGTCTGGTTACGGCCCTGACTAGTCCTCTTTGTTTATTTTAACAGTTCACTCTAATCCCAGCCTAAGAAACACAGACAGTAACTCCGGTGGATAGTTGTCAACCCTTCATAAAAAGTGTTACCTCCTTGTTGGCCTGTTCCAGCCGCTTGTTTTCCAGCAGCAGCCGGTTGTTGAGCGTCCGCAGTGCCCGGGGGTCGTTGCTACAAGCCAGCTTCTGGTGGTGCTCTGCAATCACGCTGCACAGTGCCTTGCGGGGGCCCACGATACTAAAGGGCAGAGAAACCTTAACATCAACATTAACAGAATAGGCGTTCCCTTGGTCCGAATGGGTCCAAGGATAAGAGAGCTTAGACAGTGCATCTTTCAACTTTCCCAGTACTAAATTAACACCCGTATCGACCATCTCGAGTTAGTTCATATAGCTAACTCTAGAGTAGGTTGTCTCTAGAGTTAAGCTAACTCTAGTAATAAGTGTTGAGCTTATTGACCAGCATCGAATTAAGATACTCTCGAGCTAAATGTAGGAAAGTAGTAGGCCTGTTTCTGATTGGACCGTCACGATCGACAAGGCAATAGAAGGCCGAAAATACCTCACAGTCATTTCAATGAAAAAAAAAACTATCTTAAAAAATTATTGATTCTAACTTATTAATAATAGAGTATTTTCAATCACATGACTCTGCCTAACAACGGCCTTAGCAACGTTGTTTTATTCCTCCAGTGACATCATGTGCGAATGCTGCTATTGGATACTTCTATGTCCCGCCCCTAACAACAGCCTTAGCAACGTTGTTTTTGTCCTCCAAGTGACGTCATGTGCGAATGCTCTATTTAATCAAAATGTTTTCTTTAAAAATATTCAGCAATAACTATTGTTAACCAACTTTCTATAAAAAAAGTACACAAATAAATTTTTTAAACTTAATATTTACCTAGTAACTCGTCAATAAATCTAGTATTTTATAATAAATATTTTTTGGTTAAACAATGCCAATTAAACAGTCAAAATGATGAGGAACAAAAAATTACACGTCACTCAATGTTTACAAACGATTTCAGTTAACAGAATTAAATTTAACAAATTTTAGGCAAAAAATGTGTGAAATTCTAGCATTAAATGGTATTTTTAAGTTTCTACAACACTTTTGCACATTAACTTTAATCCTTCCTGCTATACAGTGTGCTAACATATCCCAGACGGCCATTTTGTTTTTGTTAACTCGAGACTAACTCGGGAAAATTGGGGAGTCAAGTTCAGTGCTGTTTTTCACTCTAGAGTTAAGGTATTTTGGACTGGTCGATACCGTTAACTCGCGAATGCGAGATCTCTCCTAATACAAGAGTAACTCGTGTTCGTCGATACGGCTGTAAGTGAAGTAAGTGGATGATGTCATCAGTGGCCAGCTGTGATTGGTTGAAGTACAGTATATAAATGGAAGTTTATTACCCAATGCAAATGCACATAAAACTGCACATTACTACTCTACCCTACCCTATATTCTTCCGTTACTCCACCTGAGTGTGGTGGTCTTCTGTGTTGTTTTTTGGTGCTGGCTCACCATATTGATGTTTGTCTTTAAGCTGTTAAATGCTTAATGTTAAATGTTAATGCGGGGAAAAAGTACTCTTATGGAGGTTCAAAAGTCTAGTTAGGGCTCTGGGTTAAGATAAAAGAGACCTGCTGGGAGGCCTGGGTCTTCTGTTCTCTTATGAAATGTTTACTGTTGTGTTTTTAAAATGTGTTAAGTGTTTTATATTTATTTACTAATGGTAAACTTTAATGTTAACTTTTCCCTGTGTTCGATTCCCAGCTTATCTACTTCTGAATTTGATAACAACATGGGTGCCAATATTCGAAAATTGCAATACTGAACTTGAAACTATCTTTATAATCATTTTTCTCCAGTTAAGTCAATTTCTTTTAATTGCAGAATACCCCATAAAATATCACATGAACAGGTCCTTAAATGTTATAAGTTAAAGCTGCATCTGTGTAAAACAGGATTATTTCCTGGCAAAATGGGTTATGAAAGAACCATAATTAAGTACAAATTACTGCTAATTTTACTTTTCTTATTAAAAAAAGACAGAATTCCGTTCACAAAACTTTTAAAAAGACAGAATTCCGTCCTGAGGGTACGCGCATAGTGCCGCCGATTTTCAGATTCTGAAAACCAGCGAAAATCGGAAACCAGAATTACCTAGCGTATTTAGTGGAGAGTGCTCATAGTGGCCGACTTTCATATTTCCGACTTTCCGATCGTTAGAATCAGATTTTTGCCGGAATTAAATTTTAATTCCGGTTTTTCAGATTCGGCAGATTTCTCGGATTGCGTGTTCTTTTGTTTATTGCATTTCCATGGAGATTACTTTAACAACAATGCCATTCCATGAAACTTTTAATTTAAAAATTAAACACTGAAATAAAATTATTTTAAACTATATTTACCAGTTTTAAAATTTAAATTTCGTTGAAATATATTTTTAGATCATTAAATATGATTTTTGAATAGACATATATAGTTTTTCTTTTAATAATTTTTTATTTGCATTATGTTTTTTTTTTTTTCGTAACATTGGGATAAGATCTCCCTTTGAGCAGAAATAAAGCTATTTCAGCAAAATGTAAACAAAACGCTTTCCGAAGAAGCAGGCAAAATCTGATGCACTATGCGCACTCACCGGCGCTGGCAAATTCTGAGAGCAGATTTCCGAAAATCTGAAATCGGGAATCTGATTTTGGAATCTGAACCCATGTGGCACCCATGGTTAGGGCCCATAGAACAGGTTAGGGCCCTGGGTTAAGATAAATTGACTCACTGTATCCCGATGTCCCTGAGGTCACTCTCGTTGAGTTGCCAGAAGATGTCGATGTCTATGTCCTGGTTCTCGAAGAGAGGGAGGTACTTGGAGAGGCGGAGCTCTTGCAGAAGGGACGGGAGACCGTTCTGAGGATGGCCTACAACACACAGGTATTTCACAGGTTCAGACAAAAAATTTCACAAGTTTCTACTTGTTGCGGATCGAACTCTTAACTCTATGATTTTAGCTGAATTGCTAGCTTTAATAATAGGTTTTGATTATTTAAGTTAACTGTATCCCTAACTTTTAATTCTAATACATAAGCTCATGTTTGTTTTGCCAGGATGAGATGATTGACTTGAATTTATGATTTGTAAGTACGCATTTATTAGCACTTTGTTTAACTTAATTTTAATTTGTATTTATTTGAGATGCAGAGAGTTTCACATCAATAAAGTAACATTAATTTTTAAAAGTGTTTCTTGTTTGACTTGGGAGTTAAGACCTTATGCTTCGCCAGATGTATTAGTTAGAGCAGCGGCATATTCTAGAGATAAATTAGAGTGAATTTGAATCGATTTGGAAAACTATTGTATTAAAAAAACGAATTACAGCAAGAAGTTGATGGAAGAAAGAATCAAGCGATAAATGTTAGAACATTGCAATCATAATTGGAGAATCTGTGACTATATTCATCAATTCATTTTAATTACTCATTTACTCAGAATGTGCAACGAAAAGAACTAAACTGAAAGAACTTTTACTTATTAATATTTCAAAATTCTCTAAATAACAATGGGATTCCTTTGTTTTGATAAAATTACAAAACCCCTATTCTAATTCTTTAACTACATTTTACTATACCTAGTTTTATTCTATAAGTCAAGTCTAATTCTTTTCATAAATTTCATTCTCATTTTATTCAAATATTCATTATTATTGAAGTCTAATAAACATTCAAGTCTTTTTTAATTTCTAAGCAAGATGCACTAATTTCAAGTTTATGGCACGAAGTAAGACTGTTTAAATTTGAACTAGCCAGGCTATTATGTAATTTGTAATACTAGATAGTTTTTAAAGAACTAGCCTTATGTGTTCATTCATTCTTAACAATAATAATAATCTTTATTATCATTACTAAACAGAAAGCAACAGAAGAAGGAGAAACAAAAACATGTTTGTCACCAAGGGGAAACAACCCGTTTAGGTGACAGAAAAGTACTGCAATATAGGGTAAACGCACCAGTACCCGACCAGTTAAGGAAATTTTCACATTCAATTTGATATAGCTCCTCGGAAAAATAATCAAATGTCAGACTAATGCTGCCTTTATATACCTAAAATTATCCTTAACAAAACGTATGTTCTCAAAAATTGATTTAAAAAATATTAAGCCATTAAATTTTACAATTTATGAATTTATTGCCATTGCACCAGTAGCCGACCACCTTACCCCAATATCCGACCATAGCATGCACCAATATCCGACCAGATTGTAAATCTGCTGTAACTCCTAAAATATTAATTAAAAGGACTGAAACAAAACTAAATATAAGCAAGCAAAAAGTGTCAGTACATAATTTAATCAATTACTATCACTTATTTTTCAAATTTTGATTATTTTTTATGAAGATAATTTTTTTTTCTGTATGTTGTGAGTTTAGAATCCTCTACAACTTTTCGCCACAACCTTTTCTGTGGACAAAATAATCCCAAATCTGCAGGTTGCAATGTATGGGCGGAATTTGGCAATAATGAATATAAACTTACACCTTTAATTTAATATCAGTGGTGAACATAGAAACTTATTTTGAGACAGGCTCAAATATCCTCTTAAAAATTTAGCCATTAAAATTTAACCCAAAGGTAGATTCTTGCACCGGGGGAGAGGTCCCAAATTAATCCTAAGCACTCAATGCATATTTAATAGATTCAATGTATTTTTTAATACATTTAAGGCATAACTCGCATCCTCATGAAGTGAATAATAAAGGAAATGTGAATAATATAGTCACAAGTACAAAGAGGGGGGGGTTCTGGGGGCCCTCCCCCAGGATATTTTTGGAAATGTGAACCTTTAACTCATTTTAGTACATTTACTCAAAATTTCGGAGGGGGGAAACGCCCTTGTTTCATATTCAGAATGTAGAAAAGTCTTAGTCACATAAAGATGAAAATTTCAGGCCTTTTCTCTAAATCGTTTTAATGGACTAAACAAATTCGCTTAATGATTAAGAAAATGTTCGAGATTTAAGGCCATTGCTATCTGTAAATATTTAATCAAACATTTATTTGCTTTTCAATCGGAAATCAAAAGATTTTTCCCCATTTTCAAATAAAAATTTAGGTCCTTCTTAAAAAATGGTCAAATTTAAGAAAATTTTAAGTAGTAAATTTATTATTTAATTATTAAATCGCTAATGTAATTCCAGCAATAAAAATTAAAGAAAAATCTTTGTTTATAAAATAAGTAAATATATCTAATAAAAAATTAATTAAGATTTTTTAGCTTGGTAAACAAAACAAGCCATTCATACTTTTTAATTAAAATTGCTAAATATATCAAATAAAAGTAGTGAAATTGAATTAATTATCGTTTGATACTTGTTATATTTAAGGCTGAATCTTTTTTAAATATTTCTAGTTCTTTGTGAGTATTTATTTTGGTTAAATTATTCCTTGTTTTATTAATTTTAAGTAATGGTCGGATATTGGATCTAAGCAAAAAATACACTGCTCCATTTTCCGACCACTCTGGTCGGATATTGGTACAGATTCGTAAAACAACGTTCCAATACCCGACCACACTAAAATTATTGTTTAAAAAATTATTTGTTCAAAAATGTTTGTTTACTTATTTTGTTTGGACAGTAAACAATGTGGTTATGCAAAAATTAAATATCAAATAGCGTTTTCAAAGGAATTATTTGAAGTTTTTTAAAAACATACGGCCATATTGACGTAGTTGCGAGACACTAAAAAGTAAGCAAATTTTTAGGTGTGTTCACATTTTCGCTTTCTTCACCTTTGATACAAATTTTAGGGGATTTTTCGGATAGCTATATTTTTATACATAATTTTATTGAATTTTTAGAGTTGACAGAAAGTTTTTAAGTCTTTTTATTTTCTTATTCTGATTAAATAAAGTCGCTTTGGACGGAAACTGGTGACTGGTCGGCTACTGGTGCACTTACCCTAATTATAAAGGGAAAAGTACAATATCAAATTATTGAAAAAAATGTAATATAAAGACATGTAATCAAAACCAATAACCATTTGTTCAACTGTATTACTGTATGGAAAAAGATGGATGGAGGCCATTTGGAGGGCCTACAAAAACACAAGGGTTAATACCAGATGGAGAATCTTGGACTAGTGACTATAATCATTTATTAATTTTCTATTTATTTCTTTTATGCACTTTTAGGACTCTGATTTATTATTATTATTCAAAATTGATGGAACGGAAGTTTGTGTGTTTAGATAAAACTATTGGATTGGTTTTGTTTCCATCTGGGTATTGGGGCTTGATATTATCTGCCGATTTTGGCGGATGATATTCAGAAACACCCCCTCTGTCTGTGTCCAAGCCCCCTGATGAAGAGACATGGACGGAGTTGTGAGTTTGAATTTTGTGGATCTTTAGATAAAACTATGATTTACTCAGATTCTACCCTTATATTCTTCTTATCCGTTCATCCTTATATTCTACAAGTCGTAACTTTCAAGTCGATTTATTCTCTATTCTTAACAAGATGATGCAAGCTTTAGGATGTTCATGTGTTTAGCCAAGAAAAGCAGTGATTGGAAATAGCCAGGCTCTGTTTAAACTTTTATGTAACTATTTGGTTTGAATATATATTTTTGATGGAACTAGAGCCTCCTGTGTAATTTCATTCTCATTTACCAGGGTTGGCCGATATATATCATGATATTTATAGGGTGATATATATTATGATATTCATCCAATAAAAAATCAGCAATTTTAAAGCTAAAACCGCCCAAATTTCATTTTTGAGTACTTTGTTAACATATCAATAAATTAAGCTATGAAAATTTTTTAACCATATAAATACAATTAAATACCTTTAAAACTGTAAAATCCTCAAGTTAAAGTATCATATTTTATGAGACCTTGTCTTATTTTGTAACAATTGCTAAGCAATCATCATTTAAAAAATGAAAGATAAGACAAACTATCAACATCTTTCAAGTATAAATTGTTCTTAAAATTATTAGTTACACATTGAAGGTTAACTTTTATAATTAAACAATGTTTTCTTGAAGGCAGAAATGAAATTATAATATACATGCATGTGGGGTCGTGAGTACCGCAACTACTGCAGCGCCACCCCCTATCGCCCGGGTACGAGGGTACACCGTACTCCGCGGGGCAGAAGCGAGCTAGAGAAGAAGAGAGAGAGGAGAGAGCGCGGGAACGGAGTCTAACGGAAAGCACGCGTCACGCCATTTTGGAAGTCTGGGACCTCCTTTAATTTTAGCTAGAATAGCTTGATCCCTTGGTATCCGGGATACCACCCCTGTAGTTCCGCTGTCTGGGACAGCCAGGAACTATAACAGCCACCCCGTGAAGTCTCTGGGAGACCCCGCGTGAACTGTTTAACTTAATCATCTTTTATATTCGTGTCGTCTGAGTGTATTCGAGTGAAATAATTAAAAACGTGTGTGTTCAACCAAGTGGAAGTGTTATTCTTCAAGCCCCTAGACCACCCCCACATGCATAAAGTTCTTGTAAATTGATACTTTGTTTTATATTTTCATTTTCAGCATTCAACGAGAGTAATTTAATATGTTCAGCTGTTCTTTCTTAACTAGGGGGGTGCTTAACTAAAGAAGTAACAAAAGTAGAGCCATACTTCTCCTGGAATGACTCTCCAACAGACTGGTCAACTTGGAGTGTCCGTTTCTGGCAGCCAGACTCTTGGCACTGTCCCCAGATTTGGACCGGAGGTTGACATTCGCACCCTGCAACAAACAATCATTTTATTTTCTATAGAAGGACAATTCCATGAAAATGTCAACCTGAACATCAAAATTTAAAAAGTTAAGAAATGTTAAAAGCAGTGGCGGCTCGTCCATAGGAGCACGTGAACACCCACAGAAAAAGTAGAACAAAAATCGAATATAAAGATAAATAAATAACAATGGAAATATATTTTCAATTTTTTTTTTAAACTCAGAATTATGTTTCCCCCCTTCCTTCTCTACACAATAAGAAAAATTTACTACCGGAAACGCGAAAGAAATCGAAAAAAGAATGAACTCTTATTTTTCTTTCCTTTTCCGCACGTGTGAGCGTAAAAAATATGAAATTCCGAAGAAACCCCGACTGCTTGCCGAGAGAATATTGAGCTTACGTCCTCGCATTTTAGAGTCCCATACGCACAGATTTCGTGTGCCGAGGCCTTCACTTTTGAGGCACAGCTTTCCTTTTTTTGAGTTCTGGAATTGATTTTTTCGGCTAATTGAAAAGTACGAGTAAGAGCATTCTTTCAATATAATTTAAATCTTTTCATTAAAATATTTTAATACTTTTGTTATTAATTAGGATGCTTTTTTTAGGATGGGATGTAATGGCGTTAAGTATAATTTCCATGTTTGAAATAAAGCATCTTCATTTCTCCCAATTGCCGCTGGAAAAAAAAGTTAAAATAAAGAGCTTAAGACCAACACCTCATCTGACCATTGTGCAAATTAAGAAAGGAAAAGATACGGACTTAAAAAGATAATTTAAAGATGACATATATGGCAAATATAAATACATATTTTTTTTAAAATAAAAGTGTATGCAGTGAATAACTGAATAATTTAGGTTTTCAAAATTATTTCCAAGAAAGAGATGTTTCTAGTAAAAGAAGTTAGATTTATGTATATTGATCCACCATGCCTTCTCTTTCTAGATATTTTGTAAATTTTAATTTTTATATAATAGGTGTGAACACCCTATTAATTACATTGTTTATTAATTAAACTTTCGAGCTTTTAAGCTATGGTCAAAAAAGATTAAAAATTAAAAAGTTAAAAATCAATTAAAATCTAGACGTTTCATCCGAGCTTCGCCGGACATCATCAGTAGAAGGCGTTGATGAAATGGAAGATCGTAAAACGTTCACGATCTTCCATTTCATCAACGCCTTCTACTGATGATGTCCGGCGAAGCTCGGATGAAACGTCTAGATTTTAATTGATTTTTAACTTTTTAATTTTTAATCTTTTTTGACCATAGCTTAAAAGCTCGAAAGTTTAATTAATAAACAATGTATTTAACCGGCTATGAAAATTTCTCATTATTAATTACCCTATTAATTAACTCACGAACCGCCACTGGTTAAAAGTAATGATAAAATTATATATAAACAAAAATTGTTAACAGAATATAACCTATAATTTTCTACTTTAATTGCTAACCTCTTAACCTAATTGCAACATTTTTGAACTCAAATGCCATATTCTAAAAGCTTATGTATTGTTCTTTATCAATACATTTTGAAAAGAAAGTTATTTAACATGCTATATTAACCAGGAATGAGATTGGCAGAAAACCAAAAAGTCTGAAAACTGTGAACAAAACAACATTTGACCAACAGTACTTATTTAGATTTAAATCTAAATTAAGAATAAATCTGGAAAACTAATAATGTAAGGTTGTTAACATAAATTCATACTTTAAAATAAAAAAAAAATTACTGTATAAATAGTAATGATTTGAAAGAAATAAAAACTATCCATTAGAAAGCCTAATTTAAGTGCAGAAAAAAAAACTTATTGAATGATCCCAAAGTAAGACAGATTGCATTAAATTACATTTGCAAATTTTTTAGAAATCACAGCAAAAATGTAGGGGTGTCTTATGCAGTTAAGATTTTCTACATAAATAAAAGGAAGAACTATGAAAGTATTTTTAGAACATTTGAATTTTGTTGAAAATCTGAAACTGATCATAATAACTGATAAATTACTAACTAATAGTTTTACATAAAAAATCAAATACAAGGAACAAAACAAAATAAGTAATATCAAACAAAGAAACCATTATACATATTTGAAACAAAATAAGATTAAATGGCACAGCGAGTATAGTAACAAAAAAACTTTACTTCTCTCTAAGATATTGAGAAAAAAACATCTAAATTTTCTATTTCAATTAGGAATTTAAATAATAAGAGTTTAAAAGTGCATAAATTTGGAATAACTTGTAAATCTGAAGGAAAATTATTATATAGTTTAGGTGCAAGATAGAAAAAATGCTTGCGAAAAACTTCCTTACAGAAATTAGGAATTTGATAAATAACTGTTGGTCTTCTGTCTGAGATATTTTTTTTTTAAATTACATTATCTAAACTAAATATTTTATTCCAAACTATTCATAAAAAGAAGTGCCTTCAAATATTTCAGTGACTGAGAAGAGGCGCAGGGCCGTGTTGTGGAAAAATCGCGCCCGGGGCGAATGGTTTTTTGGCGCCCCCAAATTTGCTAAAACAATGTTCCGGCACAAATTTGGCACCCCCCTGTTCATCGTACTTTCGTTCGTAAGTATCGAAGAATCTTCTATATAAAGTCCACAGTCCAATGCTAAAATAATTTTGATTGCAAAAGAATGTCCGGGCACAAATTTGGCGCCCCCTGAACACGTTCATCGTTGTTCCGTTCGAAAGTACGGAAGAATCTACGCAGTCCAATACTAAAATACTTTTAAATTGCAAAATACTAAAATAATAAATTGCAAAAAAAAAGTTCGGGCACAAATTTGACGCCCCTCTTAAGTACCTGAATACGGCGCCCGGGGCAGACGCCCCCTTGGCCCCCCCCTTAACACGGCCCTGAAGAGGCGTAACAAGTAAAAACGAAGCGTACCAGTTTGAGCAATTCCCGAACCACCATCTCATGCCCTGCCGAAGAGGCCAGCATCAGAGCGGTCACGCCGTTTTCGTCTCTGTGGAAACAACAACAAATTAACTTTAATTTCAAACTATGTTTTAAAACAGGAATGAAATTGACAAAAAAGCAGTCTGAAAACTGCAAGAACGACATTTGATTTAAAAATAAATCAGAAAAACTAATAGTATAACTGATATTGAACAACTTTTTTAAACTGACTGAAATTAATTGATAACTCCCCGACACCGTACCGTTTCGCCAACGCTTAGTACACCATTTTTTTTAATACATATTTATTCGTTTTTTTGTTTTCCTTTCACATTTTTCATTATTTCGTATTTCAATTCTAAGTATTAATTTTGCCAGTAATTTTATGTTTGTTTATTATATCTCATTGTATTTCTATTATACCTGCACAGGATTATTTCCTCCAGGTTATGTATGTTCAACTGTAAAATCCTTCTTTCTTTGTCAATAAATAAATTTGTTCTTTTTCTTGTTAAAAAAGTAATGATCAATGTTAATTATTACAATCAATTAATTCTTGCACTTAAAAAGAACTGAAACCAATAAAAACTACCCATCAGAAATCATGATTTAACTTTAGAAAATAATAACGATATTAAATGATCCCAAAAGTAAAGACCAATTTAGAAATTCTATTTAAATCATTGACAAAATGTATAGTGTTGTGTATACTAGATTTTTTTTCACTGCATAGAAAGAAAAACTAAAAATGTACATTTAGAATCTTTGAATATGATGGCAAAAATCAGAAACTAGATTACTATTGCCTTCTTATTTATTTCAGGCAGCAAACCAAAGCTGATAAAATAATTTAGCTGCCCCAATTATTTCAAACTAAACTGAAAAAAAAACCACAATGATCAGACATCAATCTTGCCAACTCAAGGGGCTACAAGAATTTTCTCTCAAATTTGTAACCAAACCCCAAAATCTCTGGAAATCTACAACTTTAACCCTGGTAAATACCATGGTAAAAACCTGTATTTACTGCCCAGGGAAAAACTGATTGTTAAAAACATAAACAGAAATTCAAAACACCTTTAGGAATGTTAAAAGTGAGTTCTAAGTAGCTTGAAAGGTAAAAAAGAAAAGGAATATCTACAAAAACAGACAAAGGAGTGCATTTATTTCAATAATTACACATCAAACATTTAATTTTAATGCAATATTACTTCTCATTTATTTATATTATTTTCCTACAGAATAATTTTAAACCTAAGGGAAATTTGTAATAACAGATTCAGAAATCCAGAATATTTCTTAGATATTGTCCTTTGGAAGTTTATTATTTATGTACTAAAATACTATACTTAACTGAATCAAATGCTTTTGAAATATCCAAACACATTGCACTTCTTTTTATTGCTATTTATGCTATCAGTAATAAAATTAGGAAATTCTAATAAAACCTTTTCAGTATTAGGGTTAGGCAAAAAAAAATCCACTATTTTTAAGAAAATATTTATATTTTTTAAAAAAAACTAAACTCATCGGCGCAACAGCCCTATAGTGGGCCAAGTCCTACGATGCCCATCTTTGTTTTCTTGACCGTGGGGCCCTGGGGTGCAAGGCATATGTCCCGGTTAGGTGGTCAGTCTAACGCAAGACCCCCAGTGTTTAGTTCCTCAATTTATCGACCCACTCAAGGGATGAAAGGTTGAGTGGACCTTGCCCAGCCCGGGAGCCGGGAATCAAACCCCGGACCTGTGGCACGGAAGAGCTATGCGCTACCACTGCGCCACCGGGCTAATCTGTCCTTAATTGTGTCCTTTTTGAAAGAAAGTTCTCTAGTAAGCTATATTTTCTCAATAGTTAAATTTATAGCCATTCTAGATTAAATTTTATTTATTTTTTTTTTATGTTGAAAAAAAAATTATGTACTTGTTTTTATGTTGATTTTGCACTGAAATTTTCTCAAATTTACAGAAATTTTTTCTCAAAATGTCTAAATTCTCCCAAATTAGCCCTAAATTTGTTTTCATAAAATAAGTACCTCTTTAAAAAACCTAGACAGACCCCTGAAGTCCAAACCTTCAACCAATTATTTAAATTATCTTTAACCAAATCAATCTTCCTCAAGAAATAATGTTTTATTACTTTAACTTTTTAATGCACATTTAAGTTTAAGTTACCCTTTCCTCACGTGTGAAATCCATCATGTTCTTTGAATACGAAAGCATTAAAAAACATGGCACAGCTTCGATAAGAGTCCTCCAGCCACCATGTTTATCCACAGCAATATGCTTAAGTTCTGAGCTTTGATCATTTGAGCTTATGGGTAAACATGGCGGCTGGAGGATTCTTATCGAACCTGTGCCAAACACACGATTTTAAAACATGGCAAGAATATCAACAAGCGGGTTCTTACGCAGAGTCCACGCTGGCTCCCTTTCCCACCAACAACTGTAGAACGCTGCAGTAGCCAAATTTGGCAGCGTGAGCCACGGCTGAACAACCTCTGCTGTCCCTGTCCTCACTTTCAGCGCCAGCCTAAAAGAAAACATTCAAATAACAAAAATTACATTAAAAAAAAGTTTAAAAGTTGTCAACATCCCCTTTTACTCTCCCCTTTTTTTGCCCCCTCCGAATTTTCTGTCAACTCATCACCACACTCCTAGAATGCTTCAACGCCCACTTTGGCAGTTTGGCGTAACTAGAGTTGACTCATGGGGGGTGTTACTCCGACCAGTCAACCCCTCCAACATATCCCTTTTAAAAAACGATTCCTAATATCAGGCGCGGATCCAGCACGGCTCCAAGGGGGGGGGGCACTTTTTCGGACCATCCCCTTTACCTTTTGAGAGTCAAAAATTTGGGGATTTTTCTGAAAAGTATCACTCAAGATCCCCTTTTGATACCATGGGGGGTCTGGGGGTCCTCCCCCAGAAAAAAAATTTGACCCGTAAAAGTAGGGATTTAACACATTTTGAGTATTTTTTGGGACTTTTTTTCGTACTTATAAGTGATTTTTTGGGTCCAAGGGGGGGGGCACTCAATTTTTTTTTTGCAAAACTTCATCTAAGAGGCTTAACTTTCAAGGGAAAAACACAGTATAACAGACGTAAAAATTTTAGAGGGGGGTTTGGGGGTTCTCCCCCAGAAATTTTTTAAGAATTCGTCTCTTAATGTAGTATTTTAAATTCATTTTAAGGCCCTTTTGGGTTGCGTCCTAGAAGAACAGTTCCTTGTGAACCGCCTTCCTTGTAAAGGAAAATTTTTTCAGTTTTTCATGTTTTAGAAACCGTGGATGTAATGGGGGGGGGTTACAACCCCAATAACCCCCCCTCGTTACGCCTATGCACTTTGCAGGGATGCAAGTGGCAAAAAGGGGTTTTAGAGCACCTTTGGTGCAGGGAAAAATACCATTTCGGAGCAGCAAACCTACGTTTTGGAGCAGGTAAAACACCATTTTGGAGCAAAACAAACCTCCTATCGGAGCAGGAAAACTACCATTTTAGAGCAAGGGATTTTACTTTAGGACAGGGATGATTTCATCTTATCAAATCTGATTCTGAGGAATAGAATAGCTTAACTTTTTTCACTATAAAAATATTTTATTACCCAAACATGTTAACATATTTAATCCTTTAAAATTACATATTTTATTGGTTTATTTGCAATTATTAGGGATGAGTTTGTCTAAAGATGAAAAAAGAGTGAAAAGCGCAAGCTTAGTTTTATGCAATTTTTTTGAGAGAACCAATTTTAATTTACCTTCACTTAAATAATTAAATTACTGAAATTTTTTACCAATATCACTTATGCTAAGTAAAAAAAAAAGTTAGAATGTATTTTTGAAAGTTTTTTTTAGAATCTTAAATCTTATAGATATCTAGAACAGGTTATAATCTAACCTGATTTAAATAAACCACTATATTATCTTAAGTTGCTTCAAAGCAACCTTTCTCTAAAAATTTACAACTTAGAAAACCTCAGCCCCGCATATTTAATAGGCCACTTACACACCTCACAATCTTAGAGAACCTCACTTATCTTAGAGAATCTTAGGCCTCACAATCTTAGAGAACTTTCTATAAGAAAAGTTGTGAGTATTAGAGTTCAAAGCACCAAAGTGGGGTCTGGGGCCCCCCCACAGAAAATTTTTGGAAATTTGACCTTAAAAACAGGAATTTAACTTGTTTTTGGTACATCTGGTCCAAATTTTGGACATACTTTTTTAGGAATGTAAAATATTTTTAAGAAGAATTTTGATTTTGACAAATTTACTATTAAAAGTTGTGAATTCAAGTTCTAAGTGCAAAAGGGGGTTTAGAGGCCCTCCCCCCCCAGAAAATTTGACACTTAAAAAACAGGGTTTTGGTAACCTTGACCGAATATCTGGGGGGGGGGGGTAGGCCCCCTCTTACATAAGCCCCTGAAAGCTGTTCTGAGAGATATCTATCACTAGAGTAGACTTATTAGGCTGCTCTTACAGTCCAGTTCAACAGGCGCCCGTATAAAGCAGTCGCGGAAAAAACGGAACTTTCGTGAAAAATCGCTATTTTTCGATTTCCGTAACACCAGATTTGCAAGTAGTAGTTTCTAACCACAGTAAAGTTGTTCTTTCTACATCGCAATAAGAACGCGAGAAGAGAAGCCGATTTCAACTTTACGGCCGCGGCGTCCAAGAAAGCATCGCAGAAGGAACGGTTCACTCCGTGAGCAAAACGAAACTTTCACGAGAAGTCGCGACTTTCCGACTTTTTAACTAACTGGCGATAACTGGTAATCTTTCTTGGAAATAATCTGGGAAGCAAAAAAGTAGGGATTATCTGAAAAAGTTAAAATTAGTTCGCGGGGCGCAAAATTGATGAAAAAGTGGAAGAGCAGAAATAAGCGGGAAAATCGCGATTCCGCGAAAGAAATTGGGCGGTTAGGGGTTCCTTCCCCGAAATATTTTTAAATTTTTGTATGCTAAAAAGTGTTTTGAAGCTACTTTTTTTTTTTTTTTTTGGGGGGGGGGGGGTTCAGGGCGCATCGCGGGCCGCACAAAATGACCCGGCGGGCGTGGCTTTCGTTTCGATTTGGAAAGTCGCGCGCGGACAGCTTTGGCGCCGTAAATTTCCACGCTTTACGCCAAAAGCGCGCTTATCATTGCACTCTGGAAAAATGCTCTGAAGTGCCAATTTCAATTGTTGGCGATTATTGGACGGGTCGCGACGATCCGGAGTAAACAATTTTGAAAAGTTCGCGTGAAAATACTCGCTTTGGCGCAGTTGGGCGCAATTTCGGTTCAAAACTACATTTTTGAGCAGGATGGCGCAGGATTCAATAACTGGCGCAGTTCGGCGCAATTGGCGCAGCACTTGCATCCCTGACTTTGTGAACCACTGCACTAAACCAAGGGTCTTCAGAAGATTTTCTTCTTATAGAAGAAAATTATTCTTCTAGAATTCTATTGGAAGATTTTCTTCGATTTAGAAAATTTGGAACACTAAGCCCAACATGCAAGAAGGGGCCCCCACATTACCACATTTGGTGCTATATGAATGTAGGTAGAAGTGTGAAAATTATATCATCAGGGAGCCAGGGTCAGACACGTTCTTGGCTATCTTTTACGTTTTTATACATTGCTAAAAAGTTTGGATTTTAATTTTCAATTTAAAAAAAGTAATGAAAAAACATTCTAGGAAGTATAAAAAGTTATTTCTACTACACATTTTTGTTAACTTTTTAAAATTAGGGGGCCTCTAAATTGTGGTAAAAGTTGCATTACGAACCTAATGTCCGGCTTTAAAACGATTAAAAAAGTCTAGCGGATCTAATGGATGCGAACCACTGACTTAAAGGGTCTGTTTTTGGGGTAAAATATTTTGTGAAGGGTCTGAAAATGGAAACAGACCCCTGCACATATCCCTGATTTTATCCGTAGATAGAAAGGTATCCGTAGTTTGGAGACCTGAACGAAAGAGAGAGAGGGATCTTACCTCTATGAGCATCTGCACGACCTGTGGGTTGCCGCTCTTGGCCGCCACGATGAGCGCGCTCTGTCCCAAGGGGTTCCTCCCCCTCACGTCCGCCCCTCCCTTCAGCAGAAGGGCCACCGTCCGCAGTTGGGTCAAACAAGCCGCCAACATCAGAGGCGTCCACCCGCTCGCGTTACGCTTGTTCAGGAGACCAGGGGAAGACCTGAAACCAATAGAGCATTTTCAATCACATGACTCGGACCCAGGGGGGGCCCATCTGGCTCTCATTTTGATTTCATCCAGTGACGTCACTGGATGAAAAAGGCGTGAAAGTTATGACGTAGAGTAGCCAATCAGGATTCATAAGGAATATCGCGGAGATTTTGCTTACGTGGAAAGGGAGAAAAATAAGACACAGGGAAAATATAAACCAGTAGTTTTCTTCTTCTTTTAATGAAAATAAATCCTGAAATTAAATACTAGTAAAATTATAATCTGCATCAAATGATGATTATTTAGTTTCCTAGATAGTAAAAAGAATAAACGATTAAAGCAAGTTTCCCAACAAAGTAGTTTCTTTCTAAAATTAAATACTGAGTTCTCTTGTTGAAGGAGCTCAAAAATTGAAAAACTAAATATAGTCACGCTGGAAACAGGACTAGTGAACGGAACTTGTACAATTTTATTTTCACTAGTAAATTTATTTTATTTTATATTCTTATAAGCGTATTGTTACTGAGTTATTGGCAACAGTGTTTTTTGTAAAAAGAAATTGATTTTCAAAATAAAGAGATGGTTAGTTTGAATTTATTAACAAGAAATAATGCCGGATACATCTTGTTTTTAAGTTTTTCGAGTCTTACCCGGTATCTACAACGTAATAGAGCATTTTCAATCACACAACTCGGCCTAACAACGGCCTTAGCAACATTGTTTTTGCCCGCCAGTGACATCATGTGTGAATGCTGCTATTGGATGCTTCTAGTTCCCACCCCTAACAACGGCCTTAGCAACGTTGTTTTTGTCCTCCAAGTGACGTCATGTGCGAATACTCTATAGATAGCGCATCATTAAGGGGAAAGATTCCTAACATTGAAAAGTAGTACAGCTGAACCTGTTGGACCAAAGATCAAATATCCCTCTCTCAAAGAAAAAGTCCCCAATCCATAGTGCCCCTCCCTAAGTCCCACCCGAGTGAAAGGGATTGGCTAATATGACGGCAAAGGAGGAGCTGCAATTGACGTCACTGGATGAAATCTCACGCCCCTTTTGAATTTTTCATCTCTATGTGAAGAGCCAACCTAGTCTTATTCTACTAACCTTGACTCGGACCTAACAACGGCCTTAGCAACAGAAGGTTACAGTTTTTTGCCCTGCAGAAGGTTAACAGTTACAGAAAATAACAGATCAGCTGGAAAAGCATACTTGGATAATAAAGAAGCACACACGCACGCCGAGCGCAGCTAGTTTTAGAATTTTGCAGAAAATTTTTGGTAAATAAATTGATTTTTTCTAGCTATTGTTGCTTATGAAGTATTATTACAGTATTTAAGTAAACAATGAGACTGTCATTATGTTTTTAAGTCAAAATTCAAAAGACTAGGGGCATTTAATTAGTTTGCAGAAAATATTTGATGGAATTTTAGTGTGCGGAGTTTTTTATTTCATCCAACTATGGCAATAAGGGTCCTCCATTTGGCGATCGCCAACTATACCGCCAACTGTACACCATAACTAACCATGCCGTTAACTTCCGTACTGCTAACTTGGCAACCACAACGTGAGTCACCAAATGGAGGATTCTTATTCCAGCTGATCCCCTACTTTCCTCCGGCAAAGTTTTCCTATTGCAGTTTTGCATTGTACAAGTCACACAAGGTTTTAGGTTTACAGAAATATGTAGCGCCTAAAAATTGCGGCACTGCTTTGATAAGTCTTCCAGACACCATGTTTACTCACAGCTCAAATGATGACAACACTTAAACTAGTTGCTGTGGGAGCTGTGGATAAACATGGCAGCTGGAGGACTCTTATCGAAGCTGTACCAAAATTGCCAAGAACAAACTATACCAAGCCTGTAAGGGGTCACAAAATGCAAAAGTAAAATTAGCACCTTTGGAGGGTCCTTGGGAACCCTTATACCCAAAAATTCTTGAAGGCGAAGGATATTTTAAATGGAATAACATAATACTGAAAGCCTCGAATGTATAGAGAAAACGGCATAAATAAATGATATTGAAAATCCTACTTCAAAATGGAAACCAAAAGTTCGTCACAGCCAATACTAGCTGCTGTGTGAATATCGAACACATGTTCTTGGTCTTCGAGCAGCAGGTTTTGATAAAATATAGAATCCATTGTTACTAAAATTTATTAAGCGTAGCTAAAAAATCATTTAACATAAAATTCGAAGGACCCCAACACCTGCCCAACACCTCACCCTCACTCACAATCAAAACATTTGGAACAAATACACGATGATTGCCACTAAATTTTTTAACAATTCTTAGAACTAATAAAAATCTGAATTATCATAAAACTTAAACAATTTTTTATAAAACTAATAACAGGAGTATTGAAACTGTATTTCAAATGCTAAAATATGCGTTAATAACAATTTATTTGAGTAAAAGTAATTTTTTTCTAAAATTCGAAAATGGAGAGAACATAGAGAGAAGAGGAGGAATGTCTCCTCAACTTATGGAACTTTACAAGAATATTTTGTTTTGAATTTTGACTTTGTTTTGATTTGCAAGTGAAAAATGAGAAGAAAGGTGTTTAATGCCTTATAACTGAACCAAACGGCAAGAGAAAAAATTGAAGGCAAAGGTATTCTTTGGCAAAGGAATAAGAGGACAAAGGTTTAAAATTTGAGCGGTGTAGGGTAGGGGAGACGGGAGAGCGGGGATATTTGAGCCTCTTCTATTTTCTCCACTATTTGATAATTTTTCGTTCCAAAACTGGTAACATGTGAACATATTTAGAAACAGCTTTAGAAAAAGTTCTCCAGCCCCCCATGTGTAACCACAGGTCCCACAACACCATGCTTAAGTGTTGTCACCATCACTAAGCTATAATTCGTTATTATATAGCTCATTGTATAGTTATTATCAGTTGGTTATTACATAGCTCAGTGGTCATCATTTGAGCTTTGGGTAAACATGGCAGCTGGAGGACACTTTCTAAAGCTGTTCCTTTGTTTTTTACCCATCTGAAGTAAATATTTAGAAGCCATGTTTATGTTAAAAAGCTACTAACTAAACTTGAACTATAGTAACTCAACTGGATGGCTAACTTTTTCAAAACCCTGGGTTACACACCTAATAAAGTTTTCTGTCCAATAATGGAATTGTGAATCTCTCTGGAGTATTGTCACTTTTGTTGCCAGTCCTACCTATTGTTTGGGAGGAAACAATAAAACTCAATGTGATAAGAGAAGGGGAAATAAAATCTTCTGAACAAGTACAGCTTTGATAGTGATCGTTTAGAGTCATAAAATATGCACCAACCATACAAAACCTAAACCAACTGATGGGGCCTTTCAATGGCAGACTTGGATAAAACAAAAAATTTTTCTTTAAATATTTTATGCGAATTAAATAAGAGCCCAAGTCCTTTAAATTGTGACTTAATAAGCATTTTCAATCACATTATTTACCTAGGTACTGTGATAATGCTTCTTAAGCTATAACACTAAGAAAAAAATAAATTTATTTATCAAAAACCTAAGTTATTAAAAGTATTTTCTGCAAAATCCAATTTTATGTGCTTAGGGGACATCCATAAAGTACGTGAGGTCGAAAAGGGGGGGAAGGGTTTGGAAAAATCTCACCAAGGGGGGAGGGGGGGTCGATTAAAATCTCGTGTCAACTTTTTAAGTTAGAAATTATAAGATTTTCTTTGTTTTTTAAGTATGAGAAAGGAAAATCATTTTTAAAAAGTTGTAGGTAAATTTCACGTGGGGGGGGGGTCCAGCAAAATCTCACCAAGGGGGAAGGGGGGGGTCCAGATTTTGGAAAAAACACCTCACGCAATTTATGGATGTCCCCTTAGTGTGTGTGTGTATAATCCAAGTATAAGTGGAAAAAAGTTATTTAAAGTCTACTAAATGGGAAAACTGTTCCTTTCCCAGCTTTAAAACATCTGGAAAAGTTTTCTGATAAAACTTGTCATTGTATAAAAAAGGTATTTTAACATTAGGAGAACAGGGAAAAAAATCGGTGCCTTTAAAACCTGGTTGTATGTACTATAGTGCTATGTTCTATGATGGCTCTATTCAAGGTTTAACTGTACATTTATAGAACATTTCTGGGTTAAATTTTAAACGTGGTGTAGTACTTAAAGGTTCTAATTTGTGTACTATAACACTGTTATAAGCAAATATGAGGTTGGTTTAAGGGGCAGAAAATTTTTGTAACTTGACCCACATTAAGGTAATATGGTATGTACATCTTTATTTATTGTTTGTCGTCATTTCAGCACCTGACTTTAGTTTGAGAGAGGATCTACCACTGTTTTTGGCGTCCCACAGTAGTGTCACACCTTCCTGTGTCATTCTCTTCTACTGACAATCCTTACTCACCAAAAATGCTTTTTCAGCATTCCATGATTGAAGTAAGTTAAACAATTAAAGATCCTATTCATATTCCCTTTTGGTTTTTTTAGGGAATTTGTAGTGAATTTAATTATGTTAATTGAAATCAATAGAATCAAGATAGGTACTTCTCAAATAATATATTGAGAAGCACTGTTAATAGCAAAAATGTAATTATCTACAGTTATGCGTTACTTGTTTAGTTTTAAAGGGTGGTTTATTTTTAAAAGCAAAAACAAATTTCGTTATCACCACATACTACCAAAACCAAACAATCTTTATTAATAAAAGTGAAAACATGCCTAGGGGAAATAAAAAATCCTTTCCAGGCATAATAGCAATTAATACATTAAATATGCACCAGAAACAACAGAAAAAACTAAAATAATCACAGGCTAGTTTTTCATGAAATGTATCTTCAGCTCTATATAAGTTTCTTAAATGAAAGGCGCTTTTTATATATATTAATAATACTACACAACCATAAAGTTCAGACTTACCTATTAACTATGTCTTTTTTGTTACTTTTGTTTAGGTATGCTTCTGTTTTGGAAATGAAGCCTAACATTATACACTGGTAAAGGTGGAGATGTTCAATAAATTTGGCAAGTGAGTTATTTCTACTTTTTATTTAAAGTGTAAACACATGTATCCATTTAATTTTTTTTACAAGTACTCATCTTCAAATGGGTCAAAAACTGATTGTTTTACATCTTACATGCTTGAAAATAATGATTTTATTGGGAATAATGACATTTGATTGGGTTAGAATCCAAAGTGTTCAAGTGAAAATGCTGAATATTTTATAGTAGGTGGGGAGGCAAATTTTTAAGGGGGTTTTTTTTCATCCATGTGTGTTTCTTATGAGAACTTATACTTTCCTTGTCTTCTCAAAAGGTAAACTAGTAGTAGTAGAGTACAAAGACTAAAATTTAGTCTTTTCAGTTTTTAGCCACAACCAAAAGGTAAACTTAGTATCACATATCGTCACTTGTACCCCTTGATTTCTTGTCCACTCATCTCTAATTTTAAGGTTGTTCATGATAACATATGACCATAAAAAATGTGTTTTGAAGAGGTGTTAGATCAAGTGTACTACATGTAAAATGTGATACATTTAAGAGTCTAACAAAGCTATTTAAAGTTTATTTTAAAAATCTGTTTGAATACCAACTGAAATTTTCAAATAAAGAATCTCAATGATATTAAAGTACCCACAGAAGAACTGGCAAAAGACAGAGCACAAATATATAAATTAATATTTTTTTTGGCTCTGTATAACTTAACAGACCAATGTTTTTTATTCATTACAAATAAGAAAAATTAAATAGGTGGAAAATCAGGACTATGTGATAGAAATAAAAACAAATTCTTCTTAAAAGATATCTTGTTTGCATTTGAAGTTAAATAATTTGGGAGTTTATTATATAGCAGTGGACCTTGATACAAAAAACTTTTAAGTATGCAGTATTTCTTTATATGGTTTAGGAATTTTTAATTAAGGTGTTTTTCTTAAGTTATATTGATTAATCTTACTTTCATATTCAATTTATATTGTCATGAATTAAAAATTAATAATATAAAGCAATGCAGTTTTTTTTTTAAGTTATAAAATGATTATGCTGTTTATCATTAATATATTTGAAATGTAAGTGCAGATGTAATATGTAAGTACAGATCTTATAAGCATTTTACATCTTGGTACTAAATCAAAGGACACTAGACTTAAGAAATCTACATCACAGCCCAAAAAACAACAGCAATAATTCTTCTTTGGACCCCTGGTCCTACATCATTGTTAGTGTTGACTTTATGAAATTTAAACAGTCCAATTTCAAGGTAGGAAAGATCTAAACTCTCCTTAGTACATGCCATAAATTCAGTTGACTGTTAAATTTATTTGCTAATTAAGTCTAATTATTACATTAGAAAACACCAAAAACTAATCCTTCAATTGTCATAACCCCATCATCAAACAAAATTAAACTTGTCTTTGAGTGCTGTATTCATATTTGCATTCTACTTTTGATAGGATGGTTGTTAGTTTTCCCTATTAGAATCTTTCTTTTGAGTTTTAAAAGGTGTATCAGTATCCTTCTTTATTCTTATCAGTATTTTCTTATCTTCTTTTTGCATTTACTTTTTCTATGCAGTAGTTTTCTTTTATATGTTTAAATTTTGAGTAATATTTGCTAGATGCCCATTCTTTTTCAGGTACAACTCCTTTAAGAGTTCCCGCTAAATATTGCCCGGTTCTTTTAGACAACAAAAGGTAGAAATATTCATAAACAATTTCAAACTCCTGAATTAAAATGTTTAATTAGACAATAACTATTCAGTTTATTAATAAAAGTCTGAAAAAATTGTTGATTTTTGGATATAATGTGTCCAAAAGAACCGGGCGATATTTAGCAGGAACTCTAACGGAATTGAACCCTTTTTCATAATCCTTTTTTATCTTGTTTGCTATTACTTTTTCTTAAATCATCCCTGTTACAAAATAATTAAGTTTTAAATTGATTATTTTTGTATTTAGTTCCAGTATCAATTGATAGCGGTAGTTTATGCCTACCTTTTGATTGGGGTAATTTAAGAATTGCAGTTGTTCTCCTTAAAGCACTAACTGAATTATGCTTGCAGGTTTTAAGGTTCTATTGTAATTTGTTAATAATGTTGTGAAATAGAATGGGTGAAAAAGAAGTTACTATTAGACTCGCCCCACTTGTTAAAAGTATTTGCTGACCTACATTGGCTGCTCTTGCTTCATTGATTTTCCATTCCTTTACATTTTTTTGAATAACTCCTTTTTAAATGTCTACTGATTTGGTTTTTCTGTGTTCTTTAAAAAAAGATATTTGGGTTTTAGTCTTTTTGTTCATTTCCATCAGTTGAGAGAAGTTTAATTTAAGTAATTTGGATCTTGGTTTGGTGTATTTTTTTTTTCAGTACAGTGCTCATTCGTATCTTAATCCTCCTAATACCCAGGAGGTAATAATAGATTGTTTTGAGCACAAAATGTCAACTTGTCATTTTTTGGACTTATTACCCTTTTCAAACTGACGATTCAAATTCACATGCACTACATCTGCTTTACCATTCATTGCTTCGTCCACTTGAATATTCTGAGTAATGTTTCCTAACTAAACTTGTTTGTCATGGTTTGCTGAAACAATATTTTTTTTTGCAATGGTAAATGGATCAGCTAAACATCAGTAAGAAATAAATGATGCTGTTTACATGTTGTACAATGGTTTGCAGACCTGCCAACTCTGGCTTTTGGCTGGAGTTTCTGGCCTTTACTTTGAATCTCCAGCCTCCATTTTTTCTGTGTCTTTTCTCCGTCTTTTTACCCTGCTGCACTCAATAAAAACAGCCAAAAAACTAGAGACTGGAGAGTTAAAGTAAAGGCAGGAAACTCAGTCTAAAACCAGGTCTGTGTTTGTAATTTATAGATTTTCCAATGTCAACTTGTTGTGACATGGATTTCAAGCAAACTATTCGAAATTTTTCAATTTAAAGGCATAGTTAGGATGTTTGTGAACCCTTTTAATGGCCTTGTAGTTCTACTCGGTTATTTTTAATGTAAGACAAATAAAAAAAGTGAAGTATCCATGTAGTGTCAACATGTTTTTGCCAAGACAGTTTCATCTTGTCTTTTTTTCTTCCTGGGGCAAAAACATTCAATCCCTGTTCTATTTCATACTGTATACAATATATGTGTTAAGATGTTGCTTTGTTTGTATCTAATAATGGAATCCCTCTGTGTTTGCAGGTTCGGTGAAGACGAGGGATCATATTGACAGTCGCATCTTTCAAAGAAAACAAGGAGAACTTATCTGATAATGTGATAGAAGAAATTCAAGACAAGTGCAATAACCAGGTAAATTCCATCACCTTTTCTTGGACTCCTAATAAGAATTTTCAAATGGTTTACCTAGAATTGAGGACTAAAAACATTGGGTTTCAAACCAAGTTATTCACAGTTATATTCACCAATTTAGCGATATACTCTTCCAATCATTGTTGCCTTAAAATGCAGATTTTTGTCATGTTGCCAAGTATGGGTTTTTTAAGCTGCAAGTATGACAAAAAAACCTGGGTCTCATTTCAGTTCTCATAGAAACACCAGTGTGGTAATATATCTATCTAAAGTCGAGGGTAATCAATAACTAGTTACAATTTTCGAAAAACCTAAGGAGTTCCATATCATGAAGGCTGATTACAAGTGGATCTAACCATTTGCAGTTTTTAAAACAAAATAATAAGCTAAAGCACGGAGGGTTCATACATAATACAAATACAGAGTTGGAAAGAAACCATTTTTTTTTTAAACTTGTTTTTGTGTTTTGTTTAAAACATGATTTATTTGTTGTTCTTTTACCCTTGAGACAATCATACTTAAAAACCCTATGATTTTTAAAATTGAAATTAGATTAACAAAGCTTAAACTTTCTAAAACATCAATGCAAACAGTCTGTCCTTTCAAATGATTTTCGTAAGTTTCCATCACAAAATCATGCTCTTTATCAAGCAATGTACCACCTATGTCATGGCGATTTGGTGGTTTGTACCCAAGCCTTATACTTGACACCAACTTTTTATACTCTTGGTGATCCCCACCTTAAAATGGTGAGTGCATCGTTTTAATAAAGTGAGCAACTTGCTAAAAAGTACATGTGTTTTAAACAGTGGGTTTTTTTTTTTGCTTTGTTTTAAACATAACAACCCTGTACAAAAATACAAGGCAGGGGTGGAAAATCTGCTCCAACTGTGCCAAACTGCTCCTAAATGGATGCCTTGCTCCAATCTGCTCCAAAACCCGCAAAATTCACATTTTTGCGCCAAAACTGCTCCAAAAACATGATTTTCCGTTCAATTTGATTCAAATTTTGAAAATCCTACCAACAGGGAAAGAGCCAATCTTCAGCCATCATGATTACCATCAACGATTTTCCGCTTTTTCTCTACAAAATATGAGCCTCCATCTAAAATAGGGATGCACAACCTGCGATTTTTCCAGATAATCCCTACTATTTTTTACCTTCCAGACTATTTCCAAGAAAAATCACAAGTTATTGTGGGAAAATCGTGACTTTCGCGAAAGTTTCGTTTTGCTCTGGGAATTAACATGAAAGTGTAATACTACAAAAATGCTTGATACGAAATCACCAAAAGGTGCTGCAAAAATGCAAATCATACCCTGATACAAAAACACTAATAGGTGCTCCAAAACTGATTAGCCTTGCTCCAAAACTGCCCCAAAAATTGATTAGCCTTGCACCAAAACTGCTCTAAAGCTGCTCCAAAAATGAATTTTTGGTTTTCCACCCCTGTAACAAGGGTTTCTGCTTTGGATCAGGATTTTATCCTAACCTATGCAAAGTTTATAAATCAACCCTAAAGTGTACCATGAAATAGTGTAAACATTATTTCAAGAAATGCACTCAACAATTTTTTTCCTGAAGTGTTGTTAGCATTGTTTATTTTAATGCCTATTTTTTATGTGTTGTTTCCCTCATGAATAATATCAATCTGAAAATGTACCTTGAAAAAATGAAAGTACTATTGTTTCGTAAAAATGATACATTGCATTTTGTGTAAAATACTAAGTTATATATTATACCGATTATTAAGTTTTTTTATCTTTTTTCAGATTTTGTTTTGCGCTCCCTAATATGAGTGAAAGAGTACTGAGCTGGCTAATCAACCAGTGGTATGTCATCTAATATTTTGATTTAAAAAAAACAACATAATTTTAGCAGAATTCTGTGTTGTAAAGTAAACTGTTACTTATACCTTATTCACAAACAATGAGGGAATTGCACGTTTTTTTTTTAAATTTTATTATGATAGAGGATGAAAATCCATGAAAAATGACGTAAAAATTATTGAAATCGGAAAACTATTCCCCAAGATATTAATTTTTAAAATGTCGTTTCCAGTATTGGCGGGAAAAACAGTAATTTCGTTATGGCTGCTGCGTGACGTCACAGCGCTTGGACCCGCTATGTTATTGTATGCTTAGCTTGCTTCATTCTGCTATTCTTCACAAAGTTTTTACTAAAAAACTATGATATTTTACAGACACATACAAATATTTTTTATAAAAAGATTGGCGTTTTCTTTTTCAAAAAATATTAATTGGTTTTGGAATTATTAGGATTCAAAGTTTTAATTTTTTCTTTTTCTGGCCGTTCACTAGAGAAACAGACGAGTTTTATGATAAGTCTGATTTCTTTTATTTTCAACAATTCACTAGTTTGGACGGCGCTGTGACGTCAAATCCCGTTTTTTGATCACATGACTTTACTAGTGTTTTGGCAAAAATAAAATCGAATTTTAAGTTATCTAAAACATATTTTTGAACTTTAAAATCTGATATTTGAGAGTTTTAAACTATAACGTATCAAAAAAGTGTAAAATTAAGCAAATCCATCACCTATGCAATTCCCTCATTGGGGAAAGAACCAGGTCTCTCCACTTTTGATTATAATTTTCCTAATCCTAAGTGCCTTTGAAGTACTATTAGTTTTTAAATGTAGTACAACTAAAACCCTAATAGAGCAATCACTTATTCTATTGCCATTTTAAGTAATAATTCCAGTGTCACACTGAATGATTAAAATGATTACCCATTCTTTCTACTACATCACCAATGGCCCCAATCTTTACTAATTTTACAATCGTCCAATTCTTGTTCTGATACGTGATTTACAGAAATGCTTGGTAAAATATTCATTTGAAAAACTTTCACAGTACTGATTACATTCAGATGATCACTTCCCAAACATTCTTATCTGTTTTATGGTCCAAAATAAGGGATTGACACTGTTAGATATAATCACTAGTCTTACATTGTTGTAATGGATTTATGTTTCACTAGTTAATAGGTTTACACTTAACTGTTAACCTTCACCTAGAATTCTAATTTTTATTATTTGCTAGACCAGCATTTGGATCATGGCAAAATGGCTACTGTTTTCCTCATACTGATTTAGTATTTTAATAAACCAAATTTAAGTTACTTTTGCTTCTAAATCTTTTATTCAACAGACATCATTCTGAAACAAAACTTAACACCCTTGCTAAATCACTATTTCACATCATTTGTCATTCCGATGATTTTTATTAATGAAAGGCCAAAAATTTGTGATTATTCTTAAGTTTTATAAAAAAAAACTTTGATTTAAAGAAGTTGCAAGTCCCTTACATCAAAGTGCTTGTATTTTAAGAGCTTCAAATGAATGGTGTTTTGATTTTTCAAACAACCAATTTGAACTGAAGTTATTTTTCAACTTACATTAAACTCTGTTTTAAGCAATTTCATAGTTTAACAATTTTAAAGTTTACAAAATATCTGAATAGGAAAATAGTGCAGACATTTTCTGACTGGATACAGTTCATATTAATTTCTTGATAAAAGTTTAATTAAATTCAAAAGTGATGCTGAGCTTTCGGTTCTTGAGTTTTGTAGTTTCCTTGTAGAAAAGTGAGGCATTATTAAAGAACATAGATCTCTATGTTCAGTTTGAACAGAAAATTAAAAGTTTTAAACTTGATAGACCTTTAATTCTCAATTTAATGAATCAGAATGTTTACAAAAGTTAGGAAAATATCAACTTCAATGCATGTCTGGCTGAACCCTACACTTTTTTTTGAAGCCATAAAGGTGTGGCTACAATAGAATGAAATAAAAGAAATAATTAATGAGCTGCAAAAAAAAGTATTTAACCGGTCAGATAACTCTGATTTTACAAACCCTTTTATATACCTAAATACCCTTAGTTTCCCCCCTAAAAAACCCACCATTATGTAATTTGTTGAATTCTTTTAAGACACATTTAATTATCTTTTTCTAGTCCCTGGGCCCAATTATTAACATACAACTGTGCAAACTTGTACCCTGACATTTTTTTTGGTCCATCTATTGCATAAGTTTGGGATGTTACTTAACTTATTGCTATATCTAATGTTTTTTTCTCCCTTTATATTGGCAAGGTCTTTAAATATTTTAGTTTTTCAATCATGAATCCATTGTAAAAAACTAACATTCTCAAAAAATATCCCTAATCTTTTATGAAGAGAGGATAAATATCTAATTAAAATATATTGACATACAGTATAAGATCAAAGGTTCATCTAGAAAGAAAATGGGGTCTGTTTAAAAAATTTTGATTCTCAAAAATGGACTCTTCACAGAGTGGTTTGATGCTTGTTTTCAGGAAAGTGTTTCTACATTTTGTTAATGAAATTTGCCTGATTTTTAATCCATTCCAATTAAGTTGTGAATCCTCTATTTTCATTTTCACAAAACTGGACCCTGGCAGAAAAACCTAGACAACATTTTGGAATTACTTTAAATTTTACAGTAATCTTTCATTTTTTTTCTCAGTGATTCAATAAAGCAGGTATTTCAGTTCACAATGTTACAATTGGTTAAAATAATTTTAAAAGTTCAGTTAAAGGTATGTGATAAACATTAACAAACACACTTAACAGAAATAAGTTTTAAGAATTTCATAATTTGGGTAACATCAGTATAAATGAGGTTGAATAACATCTGTAGTGGTAAAGTACTAAAACAAAATACTGTTACTAATGCAGCATTTTTTTAAAAATTCTTTGTGCTTTTATAATGGATCATGTACAGTGCTGTCCTTTAAAAACAACCCACTCCAAATTGTACCCTAAAAACAACCCATTGAGATTTTTTAATTACATAATTAAAATAATTTTACCATCTCATATACCCTGTCCTTCTAAGCCTCTTAGGGATGTAAAAACACTTAATTTTTAAACAAGCTGAGATAATGTAGATTTTAGGCAAAAAAAGTGCTTCAGATTTACAGATTTTGTAAAAATGTATGTTATAAAGACTTTAGAGCATTTTTCTCGCGTTTTTATGTTATCCCATTACTATGAGAATAAAATATTAAAGTTTTAGCTCAGTCCGCCAATTAGAGTCCTTCTAGGAAAAAGTGGGGTTTTTTTTCAAATTCTTACTTAATTGACTGCCAATTTGTAATGGATAGTTGGAATTAAAAATGCTTAGCACTAAAATGTTAGGGAGGATGTGCCGTTACAACAGTTTCTTGTTCGATTTAATTATCCTTTTTATTAAGCTTTAATTGGAGAAAATCTGAAATAGTGGGTTGTTTTTAAAAGACAGCACTATACATGTTGGAGGCTTTCAGTAAATGCTAAAGAATTAAATTGAATTACAGTAGCAACTCACTTTTTCAAGCCTCTGGGGATACACACCAAACAAAGTATACTTTATTGTCAAACTAGCTATTATGCCTGGCCTTGCACTGGTGGAGTTAGAAATTTTTCTTTAAAATTTTTATTAAATTCCATACCTTATTTTGTTGGGTGAAAGGTATTAAAATCCAATTTAATAATTGAATTTTAATATTTGATAGATTTCTACATGTTACCACAGGATCCCCATGAAAAACAACAAAATTATTGGAAAATATTCTACCAAAAAGTTAATTAAAAAGCTTATTTAGAGCCCTTCATTTATCATATCTTCATTAACTTTTTGGTGAAATTCAATAACTATTATTAGATTAAAAAACATTTATTGTAAATATCTCTCGAGTAATGTCACTTATGCCAGTCCTGTTGTTTTAAAGAGCAAAAAAAAAACGTGTGGTAAGGAAAGGGAGGGTTCCAAATTTATAAAATCTTCTGAAGTAGCCTTTCCTTTCAATGGTGGACCAACTGTTTTGAAAGTATATTGAATGGAATAGTGTTTTTTTTCCTTTCCCGGCCTTAAAATAGATGGAATTTTTTTTTTGTGAATTGAGAACACTGATTGCTGGGGATTTATTGGGGCCAAACAGAGATCAAGATGGAGAAATGTTCTTGGAAAGCCTTGGCCCACCCTGGGCTGTAGTGCTATAGTTTTAGGGTCAAATTACAAAATAAATTCTGGGAGAGGACCCACAAACCCCCCCCCCCTTTTGTACTTGGAAATTATTATTAACAACTTTTTATTATAATAAGTTCATCAAAATCCAAATCATACCTAAAAATGTTTGTCCAAAATTCGGACTAAGTGTTCCAAAATCCAAGTTAATGCCCTGGTTCTAGAGTAGTTTTCCAAAAATTTTCTGGGGGAGGACCCCCCCAGACTCATAACTTTTGTTAATACTATTAAGGTCATCAAAATGCAAATCCTATCTAAAAATGTACATCTAAAATTCGGACTAAATGTACCAATCTAGTTAAAAACCTGGTTTTTTTAAAGTCAAATTTCCAAAAAATTTCTAGAAGAGGACCCCCAGACCCCCCCCCCTTTGGTACTTGTAATTTTGTTCCTCACAACTTTTCTTATATTAATTAAGTTTTTTAGGGCATAAATAATCACCTCCTAAAATGTATTAAAAAGCTGCATTAGACCTATGAAATATGTGTGGGAGGGGCTGAGGAGAAATTTTGGGCCCCTCCCGAAATAAATTTCTATGTACACCACGTTCTCTTAATTACTGCTACCACTTCGAAGAGAAGGACGAATCAGGGCGTGGCACAAGCCGAGTATCTCACAAAGAAAATTCCACGAACCGAAACCTAAAGTTTGCCCCCATCGAGAGGCCAAGGAGTTTCGAATTTCGAGGAGCTCTATCTACCGCCAGGCGCGGCTCCGAGGGGGGGGGGCACTTTTCCAGACCATCGCCTTTACCTTATGAGAAAAATGTCAAAATATTGGGAATTTTCTAAAAAGTATCACTCAAGATCCCCTTTTGGTACCGCTGGGGGTCCTCCCTCAGAAAATTTTTTGAAATTTGACCTGTAAAAGTAGGGTTTAAACTCATTTTGAGTACTTTTTAGGACTTTTTTTTTCGTATTTGAGTGATTTTTTGGGTCCAAGGGGGGGGGCAACTGTCCAGAGTGCCTCCCTGGATCCGCCACTGCCCCAAATATCTTATTTAACAGAGGGAAGCTATTTGTGTTTAAGGAAAGGGGATCAGAGTTATATTAGATTCGGGTTCTCAACTTATAATCCATTCAACTTTAGTATGGAAAACGCAAGCACAAGGAAGCTTGGGAAAATAATTATATCATCTGCTTTCGGTGATAAAATTGAAGCGAAATTAATAAAAGCGTTAAAAAAAATAATTCGATGGAATCGCGCTAACCGATAAGTTGGGTGTGAACTGAACATGGGTTGATTCCGTTGTCTTTATTATAGATCGAAAATTCTTTTCACCAGGGCCGTGTTAAGGGGGGGGGGCGTCCGCCCCGGGCGCCGTATTCAGGTACTTAAGAGGGGCGCCAAATTTGTGCCCGAACTTTTTTTTTTTTGTATTTTAGTATTGGACTTCGTAGATTCTTCCGTACTTTCGAACGGAACAACGATGAACGTGTTCAGGGGGCGCCAAATTTGTGCCCGGACATTCTTTTGCAATCAAAATTATTTTAGCATTGGACTACGGACTTTGTATAGAAGATTCTTCGATACTTTCGAACGAAAGTACGATGAACAGGGGAGCGCCAAATTTGTGCCCGAACATTGTTTTTGCAAATTTGGGGGCGCCAAAAAGCCATTCGCCCCGGGCGCGATTTTTCCACAACACGGCCCTGCTTTTCACAATGCATTTCTATCATTTTGGGATAGAATTTGTGAGCCCATTCCAGAAGTTATAAACGCTGTGATTAGAATGCAAGCCCTTCATTTTCACAAAATTCCTAAAACAGGCAGAAAACCCTGGATGAATGCGAAATGACTTGAGTCACGTGGGGGGACGTCAATCGAATGAAAGCTAAACAGATGGCCGTGAAGGCAGACGTTCTTTTGCGGGAGGAAAGTTGGGAAAGAACAAAAAAAAAGTCTGCGAGGAGAAAAATGAGGGGGGTTGCGAAGGCGAAAAGGATTCTGTATATGTTCGTTCAGATGCACTTAAAAAGGAGCAGAAGGAATGTCCATCATTAGGGGACGTCCATAAATTACGTGAGGTCAAAAAGGGGGTTCCAGCACAATCTAACCAGGGGGGAGGTCAATTAAAATCTCTCGTCAACTTTTTGTTCAGAAAATTATGTTTTTTCTTTCATCATTTTTAGTAGAAGTTTAGGAAAAATGTGTACATTAGTAAAATAAACAGCAGACCATTCATTACCCAGTCAGTATTTTTTTCTTAAATTTAGGCAAAAAAATTCCCCCGAACAAAATATGCACCCTTGTGATTCGATATCTGCGAATACATTTCTACTATTAAGAAAACCTTTGTCTGGTGAAAGCCGTTATAGCACTGACCTGGATTGCGTGGGCTTTGCTTTAAAGGTGATCACCATGATGGCATAAGTAAGTTCTGATGAAAGAGTTAACAGAAGAAGAAAAGATGTCAAAAGGGTTCGTACGCCTCCTGAAATTCCTGAAAAATCCCGAAATTTGCTTTAATTTTTTCTAAGGGCCCTTAAAACTCCTGGAAATTAAGTTTTTTTTCTTCTGAATTTTCCCTTAAACTCCTGTAATGTATCTATCCGAGAGCAAAAGGAAGTTTAAATAACAATTTGGTGAAAGTTATTGTTTTTTAAATCAGTAAAATACTGTTGAAAGATAAAATTCTAACCTTTTTTTTTTTGCACTTCTTTGTTTAATAATTCATTCTGATCTCCTTCTGCTCAAGGTATTCAAAGTAGCAGTGGCGGATTCAGGGGGGGAGCTGAAAGTAAAAATGGGGGTCTGGGTCAGCTCCAGAATTGTTTTTTGAAATTGGCCTCTAACGGGCTGCCCACACCAAGGACGCCACTCCAGAGCAATAAAATCAATCAATCTTGACCCCTTGGCCCTCGCAGCCTTCGCAATACAAGATAACGTTAATTGACCTCCTGGACAGTCGAGTAAACAAGACACTCTCAACTATGCTCTCAACCCCCTCTCTTCTATTGGGAAGGCTGAATGGGGAACCTGAGTCCGCCTGTCAAGATAACGATCTTTATTGGACAGTACGCACGACGAGCTCGGTGTGGGCAGCGCCTAAATAGTGATTTATTTGATTTTGAGACCCTTTGGGTAACATTTGAAGAGAACGATTCCTTGTACACCGCACAATTTTCAAGGGGGAAAAAATATAAATAGGCGTCAAAATTTCGAGGGGACTGGGGGTCCTCCCCCAGGAAAATTTTTAAATTTTCCCCTTTAAACTAGTGTTTTATCTCATTGGAAACCACTTTGGGGAACACTCAAAGGGTACCGTTTCTTGTAAGCGGCAGAATTTTCAAAGGAAAAACACTATGTAACAGACTTCCAAATTGTGGAGCGGGTTTAGGGGTTCTCCCTCAGAAAAATTTTGAAATTTGATTCTCAAAATAAATTTTTAGTCTTTTTGAGACTTTTTGAAGTCTTTCTTTTGACTTTTCTCTATGACAATTTTTCATGTTCCACGGGCCGAAACAAATGGAGAGGCGGGCTGGAGGTTACCCATATGTGGTCTAAAGAAAGCATTGAATAATAGATTTGTTACTTTACTGAATCAAACTACTCAAAACTTCTGGGTGGGGGATTTTGGTTATTTGAAAAAAGCGTTCTCCGTCTTTCCAGTGCTTGTGTTTCCTTTGTCTTCTCCTTTTTTTGCGGAAAAAAATTCCACCGTCAAAAATTTGCCGCCTACGAAAATTTGCCGACGTAGCCTTCAGCCTGGCTAGCCTGTTTAGAAATCCGCTACTGCTTGGACCCAAAAAATCACTTATATAAGTACGAAAAAATTCCTAAAAAGTACTCAAAATGAGTTAAAACCCTACTTTTACAGGTCAAATTTCAAAATTTTTTCTGAGGCCTTATACCCGTTAGCGGTACCAAAAGAGGATATTGAGTTATACTTATTAGAAAATTCCCAAAATTTTGACATTTTCCTCAAAAAATATAGGTGATACTCTGAAAAAGTGCCCCCCCCCTTGGAGCCGTGCTGGATCCGCGCTTGCAAAGTAGTAAGGGTAATAATTGTTCACGTTACCTCCTAATTTTTTTGTAATTTACTCCGGAAAACTCCTTAACCTTTTAAACGCCGCAATTCAAATTTCAAATTAAAGGTTCTGATTTTTGGCTTAAATGGCTTGTTTCATCATTACTAAAACCAATCTTGACATTTTTTGGCTGAAAAAAAATCCTAAGAAGGATTTTGAGGATGTTCCCATTTGGGAACATCGGCGTTTGGAGTGAAGTTTTTAGGGGGATTTCCAAAAGGCATATATTTCAAAATTAATTCAAGTAAAACTACTGAAATAGGTTTCTACTCAATAATTTTGAACATTTTTATGATATTAGACTGTTTCTTCATATTTAATTCACATGGTTGGATGATTGGGTAAAATTTTATAGATTTTCAGAAGAAAAAATTTACATATTTATTACATGCGTAACACTTTTCCGTACATTTTTATTGCACAATGGGTAATTTTTCAGTATAAAAATTACGAAAGAATGTTCCCATGCGTTTGAAAGCTAAACAGTTATCTTTCTGCGGGAAAAATTAGTTTTAATTACTGTTCTATCCGGATATCTAGCATAAAATCAATGAATTGCATTCAAATTTAATTAGCTTTAAAAAGTGATAATCATAACTACCTCCATTGATTTGTTAAAGCTGCGTTTCTCATGCAAGATTCCAAACTTGACAACATATATTTTACATCCAACTTACGTTAGAAGAGTGTTTTCAGATGTACACACTTTTCATTATTTTCAAAATTCTTCAAATTTATACCTAAAATTTGTATGTAAAAAAGAGAACTACAACAAAATAAGTACCCAAGTCCTCAGAAGTACTCCAAATATGCCCTTTGCATAACCCCTAATAATAATTACTGAAAATTAACCTGTCGGAGAGTTAGAAAAATATACAATAGTAGGAATCTGCCATAAAGATTTGGCATTTATTCCTCTATAAATCAGGTAAAAAAAATAAAATTATAGAATTAGAAATTTAAAACATCATTATTAACCTGTTTAGATTCTTTGAGACCGAAAAGGTTAAAAAAATTAAGAGAAATAAGAAATAACTTGAATTTTTACATGTTATAAAAATCCCCTCAAAAACTATACCCCAAACGCCGATGTTCCCATTTGGGAACATATACGTTGAATTGGTAATTACTCTCCAAAATTGGAATATGGAGCTATTCTGCCAAGCCAATTGAAAAGATGTGTACTTAAGCTACCTAAACACAGCATAATTATTTAAAACTAAATTTATTTAAATTTATCATAAATTGAAACTTGTGCAACTTTTGGAAGAGCCAAAAATCTGTTATTTTGATATAAATTCCACAAAAAGGATTAAATTTCACATGAAAAACTTTGGCATGTAAAATAACTTCATATCTTTGAGTTTCTTACTACCAAGTATCAAATTCCTACATGAAAAATTAAATGGTGAAAAAATTCCCTAAAGTGATGTTCCCATTTGGGAACATCGGCAGGTAAAAGGAGGCTTCTGAATTTTACAATTTTAGATAGAGTATGAACCCTGTGACAAGATTATTTGATGAAATGGTTTGTATCTGTCGGGCAATCACGGATCTGGCTAATTTTTTGACCAAAAAAGTCTTCAAAATTGACCCGGAAAAGTCAGGGAATTTTATATCTGAAATTTGAGTGAGTACCCTGATGTTTTTGGTTAAATAAAGGCAAATTTTAACTAAAAACCCAAAGAAACTTGCAAAATTTCCTTTTTTGATGCTGCTAAAAAGTGCTATTTTCGCATGCTAATATTTTTTCGACAACAGATGATACTTATGATTTTTTAAATTTGAGCTATACTTGACAGCAACGTTTCTTGAACTAATACGTCACAAATGCGGAAGGAGAAATCGGTAAGCACAAAGCCTGTTGGGTTGTTAGGAGGAGTTTGGATACGCAAATCGCGATTGAAAAGCCCTATACATACATGGGTTTAACAAAATAATCATATTTTTAAATTGACGTTCTTTATTTCACTCAAAATTCAGACACCGCGATGAGAACTACTTTGTCTATTAGTGACGTCAACTTAAGTTGCTGTCTAGTATAGAAATAATTGTATTGTTTTACTTTTAAAATTAGAATTCATTACATATTAAATCAAATCCATAATTATTATTAAATTTTATTCCAACGATTTTTTAACCGAGCCAACTTAATAAAAAAAATCAACCCTTTTATGTAATTTGTGTAGTATCATTACTAGGTGCAAACTTGAATAAAACCGTCCGTCTTTTTATGATTGTTGCCCCAAACTCAGAAACCATAATGAAAGAATCCATCTGCTCTGGAGCAGCACTATTTTGATAAAGAGAAAACACAGCAGCTGCATAACCAGCAACGGATTTTCTTTTAGCCGAAAACTGCCCCACTGTGAAGGGTTCAGTACTGAATATTTATGTGAATATTCATGCCGTCGCGGAACAAAGAAAAACTCCCAAGGGAAGACAGTTGTTTATTTATTCTCAAATCCCACATACGTGATTCCTCCGCCAATTGGCGGAAATCCGCCAATTCGCTTGGCAAAACTAAAATTCCGATTGAAAAAAAAATAGAAAATTGGGCCACAAAAAGAGATTAGTTTTTTCTCTCATTGCGATAAGCTAAAAACATCTCATTCCTAAAATGAAAAATTGTTCGAATCTATGAATATTCACACTTTTAAGAGAGTGTTATTTAATGGATGATCATACAGATTTCATGGCACGGACGTAGCTATAGCTTTTACAAGGGGGGGGTCCAAGAAACTTTCTTCAGGGGACACTGAAAGTGTAGCTAAACAGGGTTTTCCAACTGGCGGGCCGCAAGCGGCCCGCGAAGCTCCCTGAAAACCCCCTAAAAAGTAGCTTTAGAAGACTTTTAGCACACTAAAATTTAAACATTTTGGGGGGAGGACCCCTGAAAACCCCCTATTACATTAAGGAGTAGCTTTAGTTGGTCGTTTTCTATGGAGAAAAAGTAAAAGTTTGAGGTTTCGAAAAGGAGGTTGTATACCTTGAAATTCCCCCTGATGAGCGTAGCAAGGGGTTATAAAAGCTTAGGTTAACCTTTATCACGAGGAGGGTCGTTGCCCTAAGGACCTGTCGAGGACCCTCTACCCCCCCCCCTTATATACGTCCATGTTTCATGGTGTATGTTTAAAAAGTTGGTTGACGTTTCTTCTGCTAATTGTTTTTACAAATGAATCAGGGATGCAGAAAGTGTTTTTACTTCCAAGATTTCCCCCAATCCATTCAAAAATTTCCCCAAAATTTTAAAAAGTGATAAAGACCTATACCTATAAATAAAAGACCTATCAAAATATGTTAAATAAAAGTTCTATCTTTAAAACCAATAGACTTATTTTGTTAAACCCAAGATAAGAGTTTTCGAAAGTGAACCTTTGATCTGTGTTGGTGAAGGCGGAAATCGCCACGTAAATTTTTATTATTGTACTGAAATTGAATTCAATAGAATACTTTTCCACAAAATTTTCCCCGATCCTAGATTGCCGGATCGGACATATTCTGCATCCCTGCAAATGTTACAGTAAGTGCAGTGAGCTGGGTTTTGTAAGGATTGCGAAGCGATCCAAAAGGTCCTGCGAAAGCAGTTTACTGGGGGATGGTAGCTTCTAGGAATAAAAAAAAAAGTTTGAGAAATTTCCGCCTTCGATGAACTTCATTATTTAACTTTTTTTCCCCATCCGCCGGTAGGCCCAAAAACGCTCCGAGGCACCCTGGGGTTAAAAAAAAAAGAAAGAAATTTTGAAAAACCAAGTCTCCGGTAGATTAAATTAAACATGGGACACAGATATTAAATTGAACCCTGCAAAATCCCCGTTAAAGCGAAGGATGATACTTTTTTATAGACTCTAGAAAACCACACCATTTTTCTAGACTAGAGCATTCGGACATGACCTCACTTGGAGGACAAAGTCGGAGTCCTTAAGAAACAAATAATAAAAACAAATTAATTAGTGTTAAATAATAGAGCATTCGCACATGACGTCACACTTGACGACGTGGAGGATAAAAGCAACGTTGATGCTAAGGCCGTTGTCAGGTCAGAGTCATGTGATTGAAAATGCTCTATTGGAGATTAATGAACCAAATTTCTTTGAATTTTCAAAAATAAAAATAAAGACAACGACCCTGAATTATTAAGCAGGAAAAATCTCAAAAAGTGGGTAATTAATTCATCCACATCGTTAACCAACCAGAAATTTTAAAAAACCCCATCAAATTAGAGGAAAATCGCCAATTAAGAATGCCCATTTTGTGGAACCATATAGTAACCCGTTGGTGGCAGATGGATCGAATTCGAATTTGGAATGTTTGCTTTCAGTGCAACTGTCCGAAGAGCTGGTGGTGTCTGACATCTGCCAGTTCTTTGTCTCATCATTCCATCTCTTCTCTTCTCATCGAAAGGACGCGCCATGAAAGTGTTCTTCAGAAGTTCTTTGTCTCCATGCAGGAACGCCATGACCAGTACTAGCGATTCAACACCGTTGTGAGAGAGGTAAGCTTTCATTTTCAAATTTTGCGTAGTTTTCTTTCTACTTATGTAATATACTTAAAATTGTAGTTAGCTCTTTGTTTGCTTCATTGAGTTATCTTTATGCTGTATTGTGAGCTCCTGTGCAGACTTGCATAATATAGAAGCGCACGCCGAGCGCAGAGGTTTAGAACTTCGCAGATAATCTTTTAAAATAACTTAAATTTTTGATCAATGAATTGATTTTTTCTTACTGTTGTTGCTTATGGAGTATTTTTACAGTATTTAGGTGAACAATGAGACTGTCATTATGTTTTAAGTTAAAATTCAAACAAATGTGGGCACTTAAATATTTGAAGAAATTTTTGTGCGCAGAGAGTTTTTTGTTTTATCCAACTATACTCCTGTGTTTTATTGAGAATTGTATAACACTGTATTTTTTTGCACTTGTTGTATGGTAAATTTTTTAGAAATTAAGTTGATTATTGTTGTTTTTGGTGTGTTCGTTCTAAATTCTGTATTTCTCTTGTTTTTCTGCTGGGTGTTGGGGACAGTTGCAGTTTGGAACTTTTTTAAGTTCCCTGCAATCAGAAACGCCCCCTCTGCTCAAGTCCTGTCCTCCTGACGAAGAGATTTGACGTGTTCTTTCTTTTGCTGTTATTCTTATTCGCATGTTTTCTATTGGTTTACAGCTTTAGCGCAATCTTAGAATTTTGGATCATTCATCACTTTTCTGTATTTCTCTGAATTTTTAGTTCTTTAGGTTCAGAAACGCCCCCTCTGCTCAAGTCCTGTCCCCCTGACGAAGAGACTTGAGCGGAGTGTTCTTTCTTATTCTTATTCGCATATTTTCTATTGGTTTGCAGCTTTAGCGCAACCTTTGAATTTTTTTTTTTCTGGTTCATAAACTCAGTGATGCTGTCCTATAATTCCTATATTTTTGAAAAAATCCCAAAAATAAGTGGTTTGCTCCATTCCGTTTACATTCGAAAAGTTTGCTGCTTTCCTTTTAATTGCATTGCAGGAAAAAGTGTTCGAAAACTGTTTATAGTATGACTTTTCCCGGTATCATTCATAATTTTAATGCCATTTCATGTTGTGTCAATTTTCTTTAAAAGAAAAACAGTCAAGGCTGAAATTGTTACTTATATAGTCTATGTCCCTTACAATGTTTAAATTGTATATTCATTTTAATTTCTACATGAAATATCCATGTCTATATTAAAGTGTAGGTTTATTTAAATTTAAAACCTGTGAATTAAATAAAAAGTATACTTTTTGCATGTGGGTCATTCCATTTCAAGTGGTCCAAAACACTAGGGCATAACACTACCTAACATAAACTAGGGCATAACACTACCATAATATACTCTAAGATGACAAAGTTTCAAATTTTTATCTCCTGCTCCTTCAGAGAGATATCACTCAAAAAAAGTGAAATTCTTGACAAATCGTTGATTTTGGGATTTTTTTAAGCAAAGAAAAACCAAGTTTCAGGTTTCAAATTTTGCGTGTAACTTGAATTACATTTGGACTATTTGTATAAAAATATGTGTTGTGTTGAATGGTTTCCTTCCTATAAAAAAGTTCTCTTGAAAACAGACAAATTTTGTAGAAGTCCTTAACTTCCAAATTTTGCGACATTTGGGGGCACCTTGTAAAAATCATACCTCGGCTTGTAGTCAAATCTCCTCCTATGAACTTTTTGAGCTTAACACTAATATATAGTACTCTAGAATGAACCATTTTAAAATTTTTAACTGGTCCCCCACTAGAGATATTTAACCCTCAAAATTGCAAATTTTGACAAATCTTCGACTTTGAGATTTTTTTAAATAAAGACAAATTGAGGCTCAGATCCAAAACTTTGCATATGACCTAAAATGTATTTGGACTATTAATAAAAAAATATTGGTGCCTTGACAGGTTTCCTTCTTATAAAAAAATCTTCTTAAAGTGGGCAGATATTTTTAAAAAAATTTCAACTTTAAACTAAAATTTCACCCCTAAGAGTTTATTTTAGAAAAACATACTTGCTCTAGTCTTTTAGACCGTTTTATTCTTAACAATTTTGCTCCAAACCCCATTTGATTTGGAGATTTTAAAGGGGAGATATTTCCAATCCCGTAAACGCTTAAATTAGCAAAAACCGCTAAAACGTCGAAATTTGCATGGCTGCTGCAGACAAGCAAAATAGGTTAAATTAAAAATAATGGTTGTTTTGATCTTCATTTAGGTTAGGGTTGATGTACAAAAAATTTCAGATTTTTTAAAAATGGTCGAGCAACCAGTGCTGGACCACTTGAAATGGAATGACCCATGTCCTATAATTTTCATTGAAGAATCCTATGTAATATATTTCTTTGATCTCGCTGCTATCACTGCACTGTCATATTGTTGTTTGGTGTTTTCGTTCTAATTTCTGTATTTCTCTGTCTTGTTTGCTGGGTGTTGGGGACAGTAGTAGATTTGAACTTTTTATGTTCTCTACTATCAGAAACACCCCCTCTGCTCAAGTCCTGTCCCCCTGACGAAGAGGCTTGAGCAGAGTATTCTTTCTTTTGCTGTTATTCTTATTCGCATATTTTCTATTGGTTTGCAGCTTTAGCGCAACCTTTGAATTTATGACTGTTCGTCTTTTTTCTGTATTTCTCTTGTTTTTTGCTGGGTGTTGGGGACAGATGCAGCTTTGAACAATATTGTTCTCAGCTATATTCAGAAACGCCCCCTCTGCTCGAGTCCTGTCCCCCTGACGAAGAGGCTTGAGCGGAGTGTTCTGTCCAGGGCAATTTTACTGCCGTTTTTAGGTACCTTTGTCTCAGTTATGGCTAGAAATAGCTTTCGAGAGAAATTCCATAAATGACATCGCGCTCGGGGGTATTCAATTTGTGACTAGGGGTGGAATGGAAAAAGTTAAACCCTTGACATCTAGGATGGGAACTTAAATCCCATCCTAAAGTTTGAAAAATGAGTCAAGAGACCACAAACGTTCGTTTAAAAACAAGTTTTATCTGAGAATCTTAACACGAAAGAAACTGTCCTTAATTGTGACTATACTTCACGAATAATTGAAAGGGGTTCTCCCAAAGAATTGTAGTAATAAACAAAATTTATATTGATAGTAGATACTGAAATTCATTCAGTGATCTATCTGTGGATAACTTAAGTTGTGTTTCTCACGTGTTCACTCTTTTATGTCTACTTAATCGAATCTTACGACGTACACTAAGCATTTCTGAAAACAAATTGATGTTGTAGTGTTTAAAAAAAGGTTTTTGCTAACTTTCGTGTGTCTGGCGCAAATGTCCTGATATGGTCTTGCGCTGTAAAACCCCAACCTAAACTAGACGTCTGGGTGGACCTGCTAAAAGAAAACGTTGCGTTGTTTCGGCAAAAAGAAGGTGCTTTAAAAAAGTGTGCATTGAATCCAATTGGTGAAGCAAAATTGGTAGGTCTTGTTTCGTATCTATCGTGCCTAAGTATTCCATGGCTGTTGTGCACTGAAAAAAATTTTAATAAACGAGAAGATGTGAATTGGTGGAACAACACGAAAAAAAAACAGTGCCATAAAAATGAAAGTTATAACAACAGGTGAAATAGAGTTGCACGCTGGGTAAAGGTGTTGACTCTAGACTGAAAAATATCAATCAAAAGGCAATATTCAGTTGCCTACATTCGAATTCGAATGTAGGCAACTGAATATGTGTTGGTACAAATTATTTAGCTCGCTATTTAAGAGAAAGTGTAGCTGTTAGGCCGGTGGGGTGTCTTTGGGTCGTTCAGGGACCTTTTGTGCCGCTTTGAGAGGATGGTTCCAACTATCCAACTCGGTGGCCTCTTGGAAACAGAACACCCGATCCCACCCCACTCTGGGTGCGGGCCTGACGAGAGAGGGGGGCTAGGGGGTACGATACCCCCGGGCCGGTAGGGGGCCCGGTACCCAAAGCTTTTCATATTGAGTACTAAGACGGGTATCATTTTGAATATTTTGGAAATTAATTTGTTCACATAAAGATCAAAAATGAGTAAATTCCCAGTTTTCTAGGGCATATTATCAAAAATTTTGTGGGGGAAGACCCCCTTTATTACTTGTTACTCATCGTATTATCAAGAAAACGATACTTTTAAGTTGAGTGAAATTCAGATCTTTCCTAGAATAATCTAAATATTACATTAAGCCTATGAATGCTTGGGTGGAGGTACTTCACCCCCTACCTCGAAATGAGAATATGTCATTGGGGGCCCGCTTCTCAACCTTGTACCCGGGGCCCGACTTGGCTCTTGGCGGCCCTGTCTGAGTGCGATCTCTAGCATTACGTTGGGCCCAATAAATAAAAAAAAATACAATGGTTGTACGAAGACGCAATTAAAAAGTATGATGATTAGGCTGAAGGTTTAAGCTAAACCTTTGTGAAAAATTGAAAGAGTGAAAATACTCCTGGCTAGTTCTTAAAAGAGTCATTCCGATTTTCAAGGAGTGAAATCCTCTCTCAGAGGAGTTAAAAATATCTCTGGTTGAGGTGCTCTATCTCAGGGCACGAAATTTCCGCTCTCCAACTCGCCATTGGCGACCAAAAATTTAAGGCTGGCGAGAAAGTTCTTTTCCCTGAAGAATATTTTGAGTTTAAAATAGAAAATATCCAAATCAAGGAACCTCAATCAAGCCGCTCTTGTTGTATAATGATAGTCGTGCATTGTGTAAAGTTTGTCAGGAAGTGCCATCCAGTAATGTTGACAGAAAGTGGATTAATGGTTTCTCCGGACCTTTTAAAAAGGAAACGGTTTTCTTGCTATAATCAAAGCAAAATCCACTGTGAAAATTTTGCCTTAGTAAAGGCAGAAAAGCGCAGACTGAGACAACTGGAGGATTTGCTCAGAATTTCCATTAATGGACCCTCTCTAAAAGATTTTGACCCAACAGCTGATATCGACAAGTGGTATTTTAGTGCTGGAAGGCAGCGATACACAAACATAAGGGGATAAGAAACTTGTCATAGATGGCTAAGGGGGTATGTAACAACCTCCAAGACCCGATATCAAATATAGATAGTTTCATTATTTTTTGCAGTGTATTTTAATTTTACATTCTTTTTTAAAGTTTTAATTTCCATAATGTTTCTGAAAACATTTTTTTTTTTTAATAAAAAAAATGTATGAATCCAAAGTAGTGGCGAGTAAAAATTTTAGTCTGGCTAGTACCTTTGGAGCTGAAATTTCATGCCCTGCTCTATCTCCAATACTAGCATTCATTAAGCTGCGAGGTAAAATGTTTGACTCTGGTTGCCACTAGTATTATCGGCATGTGTTATATGATGCTCTATGGCCTCCCTGGTGTCGGCTTTGCGTCATCAACCCGCTAGGACAGTGGTTCTCAACCTTTTTCGTGATTGTACCCCCAAAGGAAAAATATATTTCCCCGCGTGCCCCTCGCATGCAGTTGCAGCTAGTAGTTGAAATATCTTCTTCTTTTAAATATATTGCAGAAATATACTAATCTAAAAAAAACATTCTTACTTACCTTTAACCTATGTTGTTCTCAGTGTTATTATTCCTAGGATTTTTTTGGAGGAGTAATAATACTCCTTGAGTTTTTTTAGGAGGAGTGAAATTGAATTATGAGGAGTGAAATACGGAAATAGCATGAACACAGAAATACGAAAACCGCAATAAAATGCCCAAATAAAAAAATACTATGGCGGTATGAAAACACAATTAAAAAGTATGACAATTAGGGTGCCATATGGCTTTTGACAATTGGCTTTGGCCAGAAGTCGGGCGAAAATTTCACCGATGAGATCAGTTGGTGTTTTGAGTAGAAAAATATTATTTGTTGATATCGGTGGGGCATGGTGCATTTTTTAAGCTAAACCTTTGTATATATTCAGAGTGAAAATACTCCTGGCTAGTTTTTTAAAGAGTATTTCCGATTTTCAAGGAGTGAAATACTCTCTCAGAGGAGTTAAAAATATCTCTGGTTGTTCTATCTTATTCATTCGTTATATTTTTAAATCTATTCTTGTTTTTATTTACATGAAACACATTAAAAATAAATGCAAAAAAAGTCGTCAAGAGGATAAGAATATCCCTGAAGTATTGAATGATAGGAGAAAAGAGCTTTTTAAAGATAAAAATAATGATTTGTGATTGAGCAAGATTTGGTTTTGAGTGGTGTCAAAATGTTTGATTTATGATAGTAAAAAGAAAACGCTACAAAAAAAATACACTACTGCAAAAATACGCTAAAAAATAAATAATTTGCAGCGTACCCCTTAAAAGCTCTCAGTGTACCCCCGGTTTAGAAACACTGCGCTAGGAGACCACTGATGTCCTATTGTAGTGGCTCGACTACCTGAATTTGGTCACACCATGAATTGCCATGATTTAGGAACTTCTTCTTCAACAGCACTACAGCCTGGTACAGGCCAAGGCTTTCTCTGTCTGCCTCCTCCAGACGGCACGACTTTTTGCTAGCTTTCTCCATCTGTTAATTCCCAAGATCTCCAAATCTCTCTCCACACAATCCAACCACCTTGTTACCTCTTCTCCTTGTACCCTCAATTTTTTCTAAAAGTTAGTTTTTTAAGAAGGTCCAAATCCGCCATCTAATTCTGTTGGATTTAATAACTCTCAAGATGTTAGGTTGTCTGTATTTAGTGTATATTTCATGGTTATATAAACTTCTCCATGTATTACTTTCTCTCACTGCTCCAAAAATCGACCGAAGGATCTTTCTTTCAAAAATGATAGTAGCCTGTTTTCCTCTATTTTGTTAATTGCCCATGTCTCACAACCATATAAAATGATCGGCCTTATAAGGGTCTTGTATAGATTTATCTTTGTATTCATGGAGAGGAGTTTAGATTTTAATTGACTCTAAACCAAAATAGCATCTATTTGCTGCCAAAATTCGGTTTCTAATTTCAACCTTTATCTCATTTTTATTGGTAATAAGTGTGCTCAAGTATTTAAACTGGGTGACTCCTTCAAAAGTGTAGTTTCCAATATTAAGCGACTGTACATCATTTATTCTAGTGCTTACCACCAAAAAACTTAGTTTTTTCCTCGTTTACCACTAAGCCCATATCCTTGGCAGCTCTCTCAAGGGCAATAAATGCCTCAACCACATCCTGTTTTCTTCGCCCAACAATATCAATATCATCTGCGTATGCCAGAACCTGTATAGATCTTTGCAGGATTGTGCTTCTAGTGTTGAATCTCGTATAACTTTTTCAAGGGCTATATTAAATAAAATACAGGACAGAGAGTCACCCTGTCTAAGACCTCTCTCTGTATAGAAAACTTCAGATAGGAAAACTTATAGTTAAAAAGCTACTCTTGGAAGCGACATCCTATCCAATATATTTTACAAAATCAAGAGAAGATAAATTTGTTCCAATTTTTTCTTTGGATTGCTGTTCCATGTTCGGGCGGTATTGAAACCCAGCAGAGCAGCCCCTGCTGGTACTTTTTTTTAATGCTCTTAATTTGTCTAATGTGGTTTTTTTCATTTTTTACCCTCAAGCAGTGTGAGCAACCTTGGGAACGAATCTTCTTTGAAAATAAATTAAACAGACCTAAAAACGTCCCAGGTTGGGTCAAAGAATTAGGTTGAGGGAAATGTTGAATAGACTCTATTGCTGGTAATGGTTTATAACTTGTTCAGACACAAGAAAACCTAAAAATTACAAGGATGATTCAGACAAATTGTTATAAAGTCCATATTTGTCTAATCTAGAAAATAAGACATACCACATACTTGATTTTAAATTGAATGTATAGAGTAGATTCAAAAGTCTGTAATACTAACACACTGTCAATAGTAACACAATAGTGTTAAATTTGTCTTGTCTGGCGCACAATATCCTTACGTGGATAATGCACCATAATACAATAACCAACCTACCTAGATAAGGTGACCACATTCTCATTGCCTTTGATATGCCCGTTGAAAATAAAATTGAGCAATTGGCGAGGAGAACATTTCTTCTCTGGTCTTCGCTGAAAGGCATGTATAAGAGGCTTTTGATCTGTATTGTAGATAGAAAAAGACCTTCCCTCAAGCCTAACTGCCGCAGGGTTCACGTGGATCAGGGTCTGGGAAAGTTACTCATCTTGTCCAAACACCTGGAAAATGACAATTTTTAATGTTTGCGTGTCAATTTTTGCTCTAGAAAGTGAAGAAATAAACCATTAATTGAAAATACATGTTCAAAAAACCAAGAAATATCTGAAAAATGCCACGAATTGCTAGTTTTTTGACGGAAAAGTCAGGAATTGAACACCATAACACTGTTTTCTTTCTTAAGCACCACTTTCACACCATATCTTTTTCTCAGGAAACACTTTAGAGTAGAAGTGTTACGTGCGTGCTTACACATTTATAAGAACAAGAAATCTATTTTGTCCCCTATATTAGCAACACTTCTGGTTGTATTCGTTAGGTTATATCACCTTGTTGTGGTTTGATAGTGCTCTGAAATTGTTTAGAAGTGTGTTCCTAAAATAAATTGCGTTTAATACTGAAAGTGTTCTTAAATTTAGATCATCCAGGGTTCCCACGGGTCAGGGAATATCTGGAAAAGTCCAGAAATTTTAATTTTACCTTAAAAGTCTGGGAAATCATATGGAACACCTGGAAAATGTACAATTGTCAATGTTTGCAAATTTGCCAAAGGGACAACAAATTGCAGTCATGTGAATGTCTGCAGGATTAATAGGCATACGCTTTCACCAGATCAAATTTTGCAACAGGCTGTGAAATCCGATACGTTTGGTCTTAACCTTTTACGGTTTGAGCATTAAGTAGTCGATAGTGTTCGGCACTAGTTAACTAGAACTAGTTGCAACAAGTAGTTAACTACTGATCAACTAGTAGTTTAACTACTTTTGGTTTAAACTAGTTCAACTAGTAGTTGAACTACTTTTTTTATAAACTACTAGTTAAAACTACTTTCAAATTGTCAACTACTTCAAAAAAAATTTTGCTTAAAATTTTAAAAATATTTAAAATTTTTTATCAAAATATACAAAAAAATTGTTCTGCCATCTATAACTACAATGTCATGGTAGAGTACTCAAATACCATAACCAGCAGAAGTAAAGGCCCGTTTTGAGCGAAGCATAAAGTTTTTTGTGATATAGATAAGAAAGATGCATTAGAATTTTGCCAAAAAGTAGGTAATGAAATTAAATTGACTAGTTAACTAGTAGTTAACTACTTTGGGAAATAGTTAACTACTAGTTGCAACTAGTCCCAGGAAAAAATAGTTAACTACTAGTTACAACTACATTTTCCCAGACTAGTTAGTAGTTGGTAGTTAACTATTTTTTTACCACTAGTTGCCGAACACTAGTAGTCGAAAATCACCCACAAGTCACCACAAATCAGGCTTCTCGGGTGCAAAGGTGAAGCAAAATTACTTTTAGACGGTCTCGTGTGTTGTGATTTAGAATAGAAAATAATTTATTAACACACAAAGATACATAAAGAACAAAAGACGAAAATGGGGACACAAACACAGACATACATACAAAAAAAATAGTTATGAGTACCAAAAGAGCTCATAGCTCGTCCATGGTACTACACTTATAATTTATTTGCTTTGGTAACGAAACTGCGCTGACTCTATTTGGTTAAATTAAATAATTTCTCGATGTTATGTCTTGCTCTAAAATCATAAAGACCATTTTAAAATTCAGTTCTATTATTAGATGATTTAAGAGTTACGTTTAATTTATTAAATAGAAAGGGACCTAGAAAGACATGAGACTTATGAAAAATTTCTTTGCTAGACTTTGGAATAAAATAATTTCCTTGAATGTTTTTAAGAGAATAGTTACTAGTTTTTAATTGATAGAAGGACCTATTATTGAAAGTGAAAAGTAATAGTCGAAAAATATAGAGTTCTCTTACAGTCAAAATAGGTTTTGTTAAAGAATTACCTTTTATGTGAGATAAGATTTTATTTTGAAGGTTCCCTTGTATTGTATTGTATTTCCCTTTTGGCGATATTTAAACGATCTGGTGCTAATCTACGAGGTTTACATGCAACACCTTTATAGGACCTTTAGTTTCAAAGAAATGCAATGTTTTACAGGGGGATTTGGTTGTTTAGTTGCATTTGGAAATTCATAAAAATAGAATAGTCAGTAAAAGATTTTACAGAACACTAACTCTCAGTAGACTTATAAATAGAGTGAGAAATGTGCTCGGACAACGTCAATAGTTTATTAAAAATGAATGACCTAAAAACCACTTCATGCTAACTAATAACAAAATAATAAGCCCCGTCTTGGGAATTTGCAAGAACTATATCCTATTTACAATATCTTCTCTTCCGTTCTATTTACAGTTCATAGTTCTTTGCCGGCGCAACCAAAAGCACCTGTTCGAGATCCACTTTACGATACGGAATCGAACTCCATTCCCACAGAAAGAATGAAATATTTTTTTGTTTATTTATAATTTACACACAAAATTTTCCAAAGGGGGTGCCTGTAAATGGTGTTTGTCAGTTGACAGACATCCCTCTACACCTCAAATATTTGGAAAATGTGTAACCTTGCGTTTGGGGTTTGCAAACAATATCTCTCTTAAACATACTGACGTTTGACTTTTTCGGGAATGAAACTGAATAGATTCAAACTCTAGAGAGCTTTTCTCAATCATTGAGCTGTTTTCTAATGGGTCCCGAAAAAGATCTTGGGCCTGTGGTAACTCCATCCTCTACACACATAAGAACTGCAATCTGACAAGGTCAACACATAAAATATCAATTATTAGGTTTTTACAAGTTATTTTTGAAGCGTTTTCAGGGGTCTGTTTAGAAGAAATTTGGGTCCGTTTTAGGACCCTTCACAAATCATTTTACAAGGACCCTTCACAAAGTATTTTTGCCTTTAAACAGACCCTTTTTTCATAATACTTCAAATATTGGACCCTATTTTCACAAAAACAGGCTCCTTGCTGAAAAAACTAATTTAACGCTAACTTCAAATTCACAAAATTATGAGTAGATTTTCACAATTTTTAAGAAAAACGGACCCTTCACAAAAAGTCTGGAATGACCCCTGGTTTTGAAACAGAGTAAATCAAAGGTCGTGTGTGGCGCATAATATCCTTATGTGGATAATGCGCCATAAAATACTAACCGACCAACCTAGATAAGGTGACCTCATTCTCATTGCCTTTCATATATGCCAGTTGAAAATAAAACCGAGCAATTGGCGAGGAGAACATTTCTCTGGTCTTTGCTGAAAGGCATAGATACAACTCGGAAAAATTTCGAAGGGACTTGTTCTTGAAAACAGTTTTCAATGCTCTATCTGTGGAAATTTCTATTAACTGTTCTTCTTTTACTGACGTGAGACCGTCTTGTTCACACACTTTCACCTCAAATGGATCTCTATCCCAGTTATCCAGTTATCTCGAAAACTTAGTTTTAGATTTAATAAATGCTGTGTAATCAGCATCCTGTCTTCTTCAGAGATCTTGTACTCATTAGAATCAAGAAATTCCACTTTTACCACTTGACAATGGCATGCCTATATAGTTCTATTTTTAAGCAGCACAGACTAGTATACAATATATACTGACGGTTCTAAAAACGACTCTCATGTTGGGTCAGCAGTATTTCTTGACAATGGAGTTCTTTCCAGAAAACTTGACAAACGGTGTTCCGTGTTAACATCCGAGAGCTGGGCAAGCTTATAAATTCTTAAACAACGTTGCGGCGCTTTTGCCCGTTTTTATATGGACCTCGCGCCATTGAAAACCCCAACAAACCACTTGGGGAAGAAATGGTTTACTGATATAAAAATGGACTCGAACGATGCAAACAAGTAGAATCTTCACCAAAAAACGTCAAATTTAAGTATAATAGTGATTTTGCTTCTTCGCAATAGTCGTAAGATGCCTTATCCATTCCCATTGAACAGGCTGCATGCTTGAAAAATACTTAAAAACACATTCAGAAACTCCTAAACCATGTTTATTTTAAGAACTTTGATATGAGTGTCTGTACTCACTTGAAAGGGGTATTTAAACGAGTATTTTCAACAGGAATTTACAAAATTTGGCTTGTTTCAATGAGAATAGAACAGTCAGTTACTCTCTGCATTCGAGTTTCCTCAAGTAGTTCCACAATGTCATTGATGTAGAAAGGAAATAAATTCGGGCTTAAAATTTTCCCCTACCCCAGTTTTGATTCTAAATGACAGAGTAAACCTAGAACTCTTCTAAGTATACTTGCAAGAAACATTGCTTTCAAATTTTATCACTGGTCTATGTGGCAGATAATGACCTGGCCTACCATCAAGTTTAGACCCCTTTCAATTATGTTAAGTCGTACATATCCGGTGCCTATCACTGTCACAGTGAAGACATTTACTTCTAAATTTACAAAGCCTGGCAACATGACCTATTCCCAAACACACCAGGCAAGCCCTCTTCCACATTATAACTTATCTTTTAGACTCTAACGTCATTTTTCTGGCCAGAAAACATCAAAGTTAAATCATAATACCTTGCTGCTTGGATGCAATTGAAAATTTTAATAATAAGAGTCACCCTATCATACTCCAGATCATAAATTGTTATTTTAAATTAAAGGACAAGGGATACTCCGTAAAATTCTGCTGGATACCTGGTCATTCGGGCATCCCGGGCAATGACAAAGCTGACTTAGCAGCAAAAACTGCTACTTTGAAATTAAACTCTTTTATACCCTTCAATGATGTAGAAAAATATATTAAAAACTCAATCAAATCATACTGGCAAAATGCATGGGACCAAGAACATGATAACAAATTACATTCTATTAAACCTTCTGTGACTGGCTTCCCTGAATCCAAATTGAAAAGGTATTTCGATGTAAAACTGACAAGGCTCCGTATCGGACACACTTATTTTACTCATAAACATCTCCTTCATAACGAGCCATGGCCTCTCCTCTCTGTGCAATTTGTAATACTCCTTTATCTGTGAAACATATCTTATCTGAATGCCCACGGTTTCGACAAGTGAGGCAGAGGAGATTTGGCATGGCATATCCATCGTTATCGGACATTCTCGGGGTAGTAGAAAATACCTGTTCACAGATGTAGGTAGGTGTGTCGATAATTGTAAACACCGCAATTATCTTCTCAAAATACATTTTGTTTTGTTCAATCTGTAATTGTAGGGGTTATTCGAAACCATGTCGCGGTTCCATTAGTTCCACAAATTTCCATTAGTGTATAAAGGAGGTGGTTGTAAAGGCTAGTAGTGCGTGTCCGATTAAGAGAAAAGCCAAAATAAGAAATTTATTAGTAAAATATCCTTTATAAAAACGAATGCTCTGGAGTCTGGCGCAGCGGCAATACTGATGCTGAGCTTTTATAACAAAGAGAAATGGTGGTGAAACAATACAATGATGATGCACCACAAGTGAAAGGTTTTAATGTCTCGCTTGGCGCTACATAAATATAATAAATAAATAAATTTTTTTGGAAAAAGGGCCACTGGCCCATGCACCAATGTTGGTATCATACTACATACATAGTTGTTATTGTTCATCAAAAAAATTTACAAGGAATTTTTTGAAGACAAATTTCACAATTGTTATGCAACAATGAAGCTATTAAAAAGAAAAAGAAACACTTACAAAAAAAATATACCCATATACACAGAGATATTTTTAACTCCTCTGAGAGTATTTCACTCCTTAAAAATCGGAAATACTCTTTAAAAAACTAGCCAGGAGTATTTTCACTCTTTGAATTTTTCATAAAGGTTTAGCTTAAAAAATGCACCGTGCCCCCACCGAACTTTTTTTGCATTGATTCCAATCAATTAGACTTAGCAAATACCTATGAAATTTAACTTAACATATAAATGGTTTGTGGCCATAATGACGTAGCTGGAAAAAATTTGGAAAGATTATACCTACTTTTGGTCGTTTTAAGAGGAATATGTATATTTTTCACTTATTGTTCTGGCGCTTAGGGAGTTTCATTTAATTTCCTGAACAAAATGTTGAATTGCCTTGATAAAATGAAACAAATCAAGGTTAAAACACTTTTCAGATGACTTTATATCAAACCATTTGGGAAAGTAAACCTAAGGAGATATTTATGTCTATAATATTAGAAATTTGGGCAAGTATAATTATTAATATATTAAGTAAGTGATAGACATCTTGCGTTTTCTTGGGGGTGCAGAACGAACAAAGAAAGTTGATTATTTGGGTAAAATAATGGTTTATTATTTATGTCTCTTACAGTTCTCTCAATAGAGATGTTGAGATTCTTTTTAAAGTATAGGGATGGTAGAGAAATGGTGGTGAAACATACAATGATGAACCACAGGTGAAAGGTTTTAATGTCTCGTTTGGCGCTATGTATCCTTATGTGGAAAATTTTATTACTTTCAAATGAAAATGTAGATACAAAATAAGGAATTTACAGGAACCTCAAATCGAGGGATGAAAATACTTGGCGAAAGATTAAGGGCATATAGTCGTCTTCAGATTTCATTGAAGTGCCATCACATTGTGTTTCAAGAGATCTTTTCTCACTAAGTTTCATTAGTGAAAGGTGTCTCGTTTGACGCTATATATCCTTATGTGGATCTGGTGTCAACATTGCATGCCAGGTGTTATTGTTTCCACCATTGCCACTCGTATCACTAAGGCTACCGCATTCATTAGTCTTTTTAAAGTGTTTGTACAATACGCTTTCATCAAAATTTACGTTAACGGTTTCAATTACTTTTTCCTCATCACGCAGCCATATTCTAAAGCCTCTCGTATTTAGAGCATAGCCTACCATTACACCTATTTTGTCCAACTTCACCCTCCTCTGTTTAGGAATGCCAACATTAAAGCCCTGGATGAAGACGTTACCTTCAAGGTGCCATTAAACCCTAAACAAACAATTAGCTTCACATGAGAAAAATTGTATAACCCTCTCTGTGGTTTTTGAAACTGGACAGCCAAATCTAGCCCTACCTAAATGAGAGTGAAATTATACACAGGAGGCTAGCCTGTATCAAAAATATATAATATATTCAAGCCAAATAGTTACATGAAAGTGTAAACAGAGCCTGGCTAAACACTTGAACATCCTGACGCTTGCCATAGCTGATTTCCTAAACCATATAACAGAAGAGATATAGCCCCCGACCTTTTACTCCATTAGCACAGTGAACTACATCAGTCTGTATCTCGAGGACGAAGCAGCTTTCATCAGCGAGCAAATGTCCGAAAAATCAACAACTCAACTCCTGACGCTTGCATATGAGAATGAAGAATAAATAGACTTGAAATTTATGACTTGTAGAATATAAAGATAGAAACTGAATAAATCTTGAATTTTTGAATAATAATAATAAATCCGAGTCCTATCAGTTCAGTTTGCTTTGTCGCACGTGCTTAAAGGAAATATAAATTAAAGAAAATTAATGAATGATTGTAGTCACTAGTCACTAGTCCTAGATTCTCCACTACCCATTCATAAGAGCTGTATAGTTAAATCTGTAATATCTGGGGTCGGAACTGCTTTCTTGTAAACCGGTCAACTACGTATTATAGTCATACAGTAGTGTTTGCTACCTTCAGATGGAGGGCCTATGAAATCGACATGATGCATATGCGCTACAAAAAGTTATATAGGGGTTGACTAAGCTTACAAATCGGGTTTTTAAGAATGGAAGTCCAAAAAACAGTCCATCATTGCACTTTTTGTCATTGGTTTCTTACTGCAAGATTTTAATTGGCATCTTGTCTGCAATGTGTTGATCTAGCAAAGGAAGAGAACATGGTCTAAGCAAATATTCAGGTTCACATTTTTTTCCATTTAGGTGCTTTTGTATCAAACTTAAATTCATATCTGGGTAAAATCTCTATAGTTCCGGCAGAATCTCGAATTTTAGGATCACTACATGTTTCTACTATATTGGAATTTCTTCGTACCTTTCGTCTACCCATAGTCGCCTGGGATCTCTTGGTCCATTTAGGTGACCAAATAAAAGAACAAAAAAAATCCTTTAGGGTTTTTTTTTTTAAATAAATATTTGGATGGACTATTTTGGTGTTGTCTGCTAATATCGTCTAGGATGTAACATTTCTCAATTAAATTAACTGCGTCTTTTGGCAGCTTGCGCTTGGATTGATCTGCAATGCATTCGTTATTCAGCTGAGAATCTGGTTGTCCAATTTCACTCTCAAATGATTTTTTTACTACTGCGTTCTTCGAGATAAAGGCAGAGAACGCTTAACACGGCTTACAGCTTTTCCTAAAGTTTTGTTATTACTGAAAGGGCTTATGGTACTAATACTGAATACCTTGCTTTTAATTGCGCTGCATTTTTTCACTCTTTTTATTACATCTTCCCCAATATCTCTTACCGTTACTTTGAACTGACTTGGGTAATTTAGACAGTTCTTTTTTTTTCCTTTTATCTCTGCTTTGTTTTGCTTTTTTGTCTTTCTGCAGCAGTAAGTGGCATATCTGGAATGTTTAAAAAACTTACTCAATTATACAGTACACGTTCTAAATGAGAAAATAAAATAATAGTAATAAAAATATTACTAAATTATGTGATTCAAATCTTATTTATTGCAACAACTTAAACCATTATGACACTTTGTATTGCACAAGAGGCCCTTGCTTTTACAACTGCATTTATTTGTGGAACACTTCCTTTTGCAATGACAGCGTGTATAGCCTATAGCTTCTCGAATTAGCTGCAGCTTTTTCTCTTAGCGAAATTTCTTGAAAATAAATCTCATCTACGGAAAGTAACTTACGTGTGTAAAGCTGCTTGAGGGTACCATTTTCATTTGCAACTTTATAGAAGTCGGAGTCTTCTATTCCAATAACAATAACCGCTAACACATTTCGGTTATCTGTACGACCACGGTCGACATCAGGGACTTGTATTCGTACATCAGTATCGCCAATTTGAGCAGGTGGAAATTGTTTTTGTGAGGTTCGTAACATTTTTGTTGCTTGCAGTAGAAGATTCTCTGCCAGCTCTTTTTTAGAAATGAACTAGTGTTTTTCGGTCAGAACTTGAGAAACAGCCAGTTGCCTCTTTGTCGGCTCTTCTCTTTTCGACCTCCACCAGAGCATATCTTGATTGAGCCATGTTATTAAGTTGAATCAGTCCTGAATGTTATAACAATTACACATGTTTCGAAATCGGAGTGAGAGCTCAGTTCAGTAAGTTAGTCCACCAGAACATAATCTTTGTACGGTCTAGAGCTGCGCGTGCCGGTGGGGTGATTGGGTGTTGAGGTACCTTTTGTGTCGCTTTGAGAGGGACGGTTCCGACTGTCCATCTCGGTGACCTCTTGGAACTAGGGCACCCGATCATGTACCCCACTCTGGGTGCGGTCTCTAGCCCGTTTACCTGTTAAAAAGCGATAGAGTGTTTTCAGGTGATGTCACAGCCGGTTATTTTCAGTGGCGGATTTACCAGCAGGCTGGAGCCTGGGGCGGCAGATTTTTGAGGGGCGGCAGATTTTTGAGAGGCGTGACTTTTGAGAGGTTGAGAGATTTTTGAGAGGAATAGACTTCAAAAAGTTTCAAAAGGACTTAAAACACATTTTGAGGATCAAATTTCAAAATTTTTTTTGAGGGAGCCCAAACCCCCCTCCACAATTTGGAAGTCTGTTACATATAGTTTTTCCTTTGGAAATTCTGCCGCTTACAAGAAACGGTTCCCATTGCGTGTTCCCCAAAGTGGTTTCAAATGAGATAAAACACTACTTTAAAGGGGAAAATTTTAAAAAATTTCCTGGGGGAGGACCCCCAGCCCCCTATTTATAATTTTTTTACCTTGAAAATTGTGGGGGTTTACAAGGAACCGCTCTTCAAGTGTTACCCAAAGGGTCTCAAAATCAACTAAATCACTACTTTATTAGGCCAATTTAAAAAAAAAAATCTGGAGCTGACCCACAGACCCCCATTTTTACTTGCAGCTAAGATTGTAAAATTTTGACATTATGTGCACACTGTAAAAAAAATCCCGTAAAATTTACGATTTTTAACTGGCAGCTGGGTTGGTTGTGGAAAACCACACACACACACACAATGTAGTGGAAACACAATGTAATGGGACCCAATACCTAGTCGAGAATATGATGCTCACATTCAATATACGGAAGCTTTTCCAAATGTATTTTTCGATGCCTTGTATTCATCTAGCAGAGCTTGCATTGGAATGATATCTTCAGCTGATCTACTTTCATAAACTAAGCCTATATCAGACACTAAGGTTCAGAATTCTTATTAAATTCTTCAGAACTGGCAATTAGTTGCTTTTTTATGTCAGTTCTCGTTACATTACGATAAAAATGAACCATCGATTTAGGGGTTTAGGGACCCAATGTTCTCGTTACTTAAAAATTACATTTTTTGTATTAAATTTCTCTTTGTAAAACTGCATTATTCTTTAACCAAAATAATGCAGCTTGCTAATTATAAAATAATATGTGATAACTGAAGCAATAGAGCTATTGTTGCTTATTTCTCATTACACTGAAGTAAGATAAATAAGAAAATCCTAACTTTCCCCTATGACCAAAAAATGTCCAAGGATAACTTTTTTTAAGTTTTTACCTGGGGGAGGTTTTTGGGAGGGTCCTCCTTTTCAAGGATTTTGATTTTGTAGGCTTACTTAGGGAAGACATTTCTGGAAAGCAAAAAATGAAAATTAAAGGATTGTAATAAATGTAGGAATTACGGACAATCCTCCGTATTATTTTTCACGGATTAACTATTATAACTACAATACATCGCTGTACAAGATCATTGGTATCGTTATAACTTTTTGTTTCCATCTGTTGTCTGCATTTCAAATTTCCTTTCCTACCCTATTTCTGCACTGCAATATCCCCTTCAGTGGAGAAGCTATGGTCAGACAGTTCCCAAAAACCCTTTTTGGTCCCCCTCTAACAGTATTACCGCAACCCAACTACCAGTTTCTTGTTCCTCAGATCGCAAAGCATACACGAAAACATTCCTTATGTTAAAACGCCGGCATTTTAAAAACAAGCATTTGCATCTTACTGTCCAAGTTTTAGCAGGTTTTATAGTGAAAAAAAAAATAACTAGAAGCAGTCTTAAATGCTTTTTTTAGATACTTGTATCGTATTGAGTTACTTTTTTTAAAAGTGTTTGTGCTTCTGCTTCTTTATGATAAACTAGCTGATATGCCCGGCCTTGCACGGGTGGAGTGTATCAATTTATTAAAATTTTCTCAAGTTACATGCCTAATTTTCTGTAACCATAATTACCAATCATCCTGGTAGTTTTTCATATCCCGGTGTTCCCAGTATTTTTTCATATCCCGGTGCCTTTTTCATCTTGGTGTCCCCGGTGCCTTTTCATCTCGGTGTTCCCGGTGCATTTTCATCACCGTGCTCCCTGTGCCTTTTCCCTCCCGGTTCCAACTGTGTAAATCTAACCTAACCATCCAGTTCCGGTGTTGCACATTTAATTACGACAGTTACCCAATTATCCATTCTAAGTGAAAAAAAATCCATTAAAATTATTACAGACTTTTGAAATCCCAAAATTTGTAAATACCCCCTGTTTAAATTGAAAAAAAAAATCCCGTTAAACTACACCAAAGAAACAAATTATAAGGTTAAATAACAAATTGATCTAGTGTTTCTATCATCAACTTTCTAAAAAAACTGCATGATGTAATCTTTACTTTAACCAGTCTAATTCTTAAAACTTTCTATTTCAACTTAAAGTTTCATGGAAAATGAAGTTTTTAATAAGAAAATACTGTTATAAAGTTTTTATAAGGGCCGTTTTTAATTTTTTAAATTATTAATAACCTTTTTAAAACATTTAAAACAATTTTAGCCAAGTTTTATTTTTAAATACTTTGTTTTGTGTTTAAAATTGTTTTTGTTGTATTATTTGCAACAATGCGAGTTAAACAGATCTTCTTTAGTGGAGAAGTAAGGCGATTTTTACAAAAAGGCCTTATAGGGGGTGAAGGGGTGGTTTTAGAAATTTGGAAATGATGTCATTGTCTTTCCCCCGTCCCCATACGTATGTGTACCAAGTTTGGTTAGATTGGGACGGGTAGTTTTGGAGAAATTGAGCCAAATCTGTTCCGGACAAACCCAGGAACCCAGGGACACCTTCATTATATATAGAGAGATATTTGTGTACTAGCTACCTCGCCCAGAACACAGTAGTAAGGAGCATACCCGATGTGGGGGGGGTTGTCAACTTCTTCTTCATCATCATCTTTCGTGTCCAGGCCAAGATCTTTAGCACAGTCATCCCCATATACCAGGTCAGGAGTTCTGTATAGGTCTTGCAGAACACCTGCTTCTTATATTGTATCGCCATCAAGTTTTGTTGATGTTCGGCATTGGCAGTGTTGACGAACCTGTTGGATGTCTTCTTCTCCTTCCCTTCGATGTAAAAGGAAGAGCCATCGCCTTTCCTCACCTCCTGTCCTCGAGTGCTGCTCGCACAAACGAGCTATTCTTCTAATAAAAATCTTCTTCTAATCAAATCATAATCTTCTTCTATATATCCTTAAGTGGATCTGGTGCCATTAAACCAAACCTAACACTACCATACTGGACGTTACTTGACCCTGTAGAAACAAGCTGAGAGCAAACAGATAATTAAGCAGGTCAGAGTTACTTAGCATAATGTTGATGGTTGAACAACAAAAGATGACATTTGTTGCTTGGTATATAGGGGGCCCTCCAGTGGTGTCGAAGGCTCTTCTTTTGCTTGTATCGCTTAGCAACAAGTCAAGAGTTTTTAAAAGATCATCTTAAGAACAAGAATCTCATAGTATTTCTCTTCCCGACGAGATGGTTTCTTCAATTTGTTTTCTTTCTCGCATCGCCTCCGGGGATGTTTTGTATGGCCCCTCTGGAGTCCTCTTCTCTTTCCGTCCCACAAGATAATCCACTCCAGGGAGGTCGCCAAAACTATCAGCACCTCGTTCGTCCTCACCTTCTTCCGAATCCTGCTCATCTCTTCTATTAACTCTTTTCTTTTTTCCTCCTTGTGGTAACTTTTCTGACACCTCTTGCAGTGATCGAGCAGTAGCTGGAACCGCGTGAAATGTTTGCCACCGGGGCGGGGCTTTTCTATCCCTTCCCTCCAGCCCATTTTTTTATAAAATTCGGGCCTTTGGAATACTTTGATTTCATCGAATGTTTCAGCGTATCTTTAAGTTCAAAGCGTGTCTCCTCCTATGGACGGTTCTATATTTCTTCTTGATTCTAATTCCCATCGCACGTGTGTGGGCAGAATTTTACATTCTCAATGTTTAAGAAATGTTTATCTTCCTATATGTCTCTTTGGGCGCTATATATCCTGATGTGGATCTGGTGGAACCAATCTTCAGAATCGGCTGACGAAGTAGAATCGGACGAACATTGCTTTTGATTTTAATCAAGAAGGAAATTTTTGTGTTTCCGTCTTAAATAAAGGTACTCACTTGCTACTGTTTCATTTCCCTCGCCGCTCCTAAATGTTTGAATTTCATCCTTCTGCTTACGCTGCCTTAAGTTCGTATAAAGAGCGGACGAGAGTCTCCAGCAGGTGCAGAACTGAGAGATAAATTAACATTTTCCCTAAAATATTAATGGATCAGTATTTTAATCTCGACGCTTCCATTCAAAAGTAAATTCAACTTACGCTGGTACGTTGTCATTAGTTGTAGGATCGTTTTCATCTCTGCAAACGAAAAGGTATTAAGATTAAGGGGTGAGGCTGCATTGCAAGTTGTTTTTTCTTTATTACATGAATTACAAATTTAGCTCTTCCTAGCAGGAAATTAAAAAAAAACCTCAAATGTGTGGAAAGTAAGTAATTCAGCAACCTCGAAGATTAAGGTATGAAAAGACCTTGGATTTTTTTACACCCCTACCGAATCAGTCAGCCTCTCTAGTACTAGCTAATTAAATAGAAATTGGAGCAAAGGGTATACTTACTGAACATCATATCGTTATCATCAATTTTTTCTTCATCTATAAAACAATTAAAATTTAGAAAAAGGTGTTTAAAATTTAGAAAGCTGAAATATTAATCTTCTTTGGCCTTAAGTGGATCTACGCCTTAGAATAGTCACGCATCGGTTCCTTTTGGCTGGGGAACCGCCACCGACTTGTCCTCATTGCCAGAATTCCGTACGTGGTTCAAAATTGTTCACAGTCCGTTTGAACCATGGTTTGAACAGGTATCCCTTCCCCTCTCTTCCAGCCAATTTTTTCCTTCATTAATAATGCGAGGCTTTTGGTCGAATCGATTGTTGCATATCTCGAAGCATTTTCATAATCATATCGAATCCCTTTCCTGGTGGGGATGGGCCGGGTTGTCATTCCGTAGGTACATTCTTCCGCTTCTTCGAGCGTCTTTAGATGCTCCTTACACGAGCCTGGGCACTCGAAGTAGTCTTCTTCGTCCATCTGTGCTTTTATTCTTGGCGCGGAATGTCCGATATAGGGATCTTTAAAACCACAAACAACCCTCCCATCACTTGCGAGTATAAATAAAGATCCCTCTTTAGACTTCCATATTCTTTTTCTCTGTTGTCCCTGGTACTATATCTTCTTTTCTTTCTCTTAAAAATATTTCTTCTCGGTTGTATGCTCGGTAGTGTGACAAACCCTTTTCCGCACTAGCACGTGTGGTTCCTTGTCAGAGGGCACCTGTGAAATGAATGGTGTGGATATAGTGCGAAACTTTTACTTCTTCAAGAAGGAGGCAATTTTATGTATAGCAATGCGATTTCAAGAGCTTTGCCATACCGCAAAGAATGCTCCTATTCGTGCCCACTGGGTAGACACTTTATTCCGGCTCATTAAATGTTTCTTCATGATCTGGTTGTGTGTATGCAGGAGGCATGGAGCTCGACTACGGTCAGAAATTTGGTTTTTTTTACCTCGTCTTTACACACCCCACTCTAATAATGATCGATCTTTAACGGGGAAAAATTCCCACTTTTGTTCGATCCAATAACATCTTTATACTAGTTTATTGTCTATTTTTCCCTCTAATTACTTCAATATTGGAGGACATGGATTCGCTCGTCTCATATTCGCTCCTGCACCACACACTCTCTCTCCAAGTCTGCCCTTTGCCTCTCTATGTGTTTGCATTCTATCTCTGCGGCGACAACTTCACGACGGTTTAATCTTATAGAATCAGACAGTAGGAAACTACACCACACCCCCTCCTCCTACACCTCCTGAGCCGTCTTTGGAACAAATCGTGCAGAAGGCTTTTCTATTTTACAGAAAGTATTACAGGCCCTCGGTCTTTTCCTTCAGCCACTCCCACCTCCATGCATTTCTAACACCATAGTCGAGTATATATCCTCATTGTCCTTACGGCCCACGACGATTCTCGATTACTACATTCTTATTGTCCCCTAGAGTTTCTGTCTGTATATCATTGCGCCCTTATAGTGAATACTGTTTTCTTCTTTCAATGGTTGAAGAGGCAGGCATCAAATATCATCTACATCACGAATATAGCTAAGATGATGGCAATTATTAGGAAATAGAGGATTTTTTCGTTTCTACACTAAAAAGATATCAATTTATTATTTTTTTGCCTTTATTATTACTAGGGGGCTCTACTACTACTAGATGGCTTGGTGCCGCACTTCAGTGCCTTTGGCCTCGGCTCGTGTGTCCGTCTATGGTCCTCCAGTGCTTCTCGCACAAAGGCTATTCTTCTATTGATTCTGTTTTCCTCCAAGAGACGTTCCTCCCGAGCACCTCATGGTAGGGCACTGTGTGCTTTTTATAGCCTGGATATTATCTTGCGTTCATTTTTTAACGAGTTCTGGAGATTTGCTGTTCTTGAGATTTTATAATTCCCTCTTTCTTTAAATTCTAATAGGGCCATAAAACCCCAACCCCTCTTTAAATTGAATGTTCTGTTTCGGTGGTCCATCAGCAGCAGCAGGAACCTCGTAAACTTCTTTCCACATGTGTCGCCTATTTGTCCAACTGTGGGCCTTGCGCCATAAAAAAACAACCAACCAACCAACCACATGTGTCGCACTCAAAAGGTCGCACACCCTGGTGGTGGCTCTTGAGTTATTCTTTCTGTGTGAAGGAGGCCTCGCACAAATGGCTTGGTGCTGAGCTGGTGCCTCCTCATACGGGCATTCGTGTTCACCCTCTTGGTGCCCGCACTTGAATGCCAACCCTCCAATACAAATAAAAACAGTATCTTCGCTTAATATCCTACAATGGATCATGCGCCATATGATACGGCGGCGTAGTATAGCCAAAAATGGACCTTATAGCGCGTCTTCTCAGAATTTGAAATTGTTGGTTTGATCTGCCGTTTGAAAGCTTTTTGCTCCGCTAAACTCATATCTTTTTCTTTATCCGCCTCGATGACCGACACTTGACTGTTCCGCCCATCTAACAATACATACACAGCCTACACCAGACCCCGCCTTCTAAAATAGTTTTATTTTGTCTTGTCTGGTGCATTTAGGATAATATTCTGAAGTGAATAACAGTGCTGCACTTTTGAAATTTATATTCTGTGCTTTAATTACTTATATTTATTGCAGATCCATGCAAGTAATGTTGTGATAAATTAAACTGAAACCGTAAAGATGAACGACTTGAATTTACCTGCAGGGAAGTTTGCTTTAGCAACTTCAGAATTTGTTTCCTCTACTGCAAACAATTTAAGAGTTGCCTTTTTCAGATATTTGCCATCCCTTCCCTCTAGCCTATTTTTTTAAAGTTAGGGCGAGGCCTTTAGAATTCTTTGATCATCTACCTGTATCATCCGTCTGAACTGGTAGTGGTACTGTCGTTGGAGTAGTTGCTGTGGCTATTGGAACTGGCCCAACCATCGGTACTGTAGGAAGGGCAGTCGCTGTGGGTGCAGCAGCAGAATTGAATTTACCTGCAGGGAAGTTTGCTTTAGCAACTTCAGAATTTGTTTCCTCTACTGCAAACAATTTAAGAGTTGCCTTTTTCAGATATTTGCCATCCCTTCCCTCTAGCCTATTTTTTTAAAGTTAGGGCGAGGCCTTTAGAATTAATTCTTCATCTACCTGTGTCATCCGTCTGAACTGGTAGTGGTACTGTCGTTGGAGTAGTTGCTGTGGCTATTGGAACTGGCCCAACCATCGGTACTGTAGGAAGGGCAGTCGCTGTGGGTGCAGCAGCAGAATTGAATTTACCTGCAGGGAAGTTTGCAAGTTAGGGCGAGGCCTTTAGAATTCTTTGATCATCTACCTGTATCATCCGTCTGAACTGGTAGTGGTACTGTCGTTGGAGTAGTTGCTGTGGCTATTGGAACTGGCCCAACCATCGGTACTGTAGGAAGGGCAGTCGCTGTGGGTGCAGCAGCAGAATTGAATTTACCTGCAGGGAAGTTTGCTTTAGCAACTTCAGAATTTGTTTCCTCTACTGCAAACAATTTAAGAGTTGCCTTTTTCAGATAGGGTGGGTTGCCCAGTGAATGAACACTCCCAGTGAATGAACACCTGGTCGTATAATCTCAATTATTAAGCTATTTGAACTCTGTAAAGACTGTTACTAAAATTCAGTAGTTTGTGATGTACCCTCCTCCCGACGGCTATCCAGCCGGAAATAGAGGCGCCTGTCAGTCTGCCTTTTGACAGTAAAGTACAGAGGCAGATTCGACATGGTGCCGAGTGATGAATGAGCATGAGAAAGTCGCCAGACAGAAGGGAGGCTGGCCCTAGACTTTCTGTCTGGATTAAAAGGGCAAATAGGGTCCGCGGTCGCCTTTGCCCCCTCTGACGTCAACCCAATTAGAGGGAGGCTGATGACGTTGTAGCGACCGCAGCGCCCTAATCCAACCCCCCTAAAATCCGGATATAAAAGGTTGTTCCCGACTTTTTGGAGTGCAAGTTCAAGTTCCGAGTTCGAGGCTCGAGATACTTTTGGAAGCCGGAGGCTTTTTGCCCGGCGGAAGGCTGACTTTTTGAGGACGTTAAGACTTGGAATTTGCTCGGAGCGAGCTTGTTGTGTGATCGTGGTGTATTTATCCAAAATAAATACCATTTTACTTTAATCTTGTTTTGACTGTGTGAAAACGCTACAAGTTGCAATGAGACCTCCTAGAGGCCAGGCAATCGTTGATTTAACCGTATATTCCGATTTCAGTCTGTGTAAATTTTTTTACTGATACTCGAGCTTCAGGCCCATGAAAAAGTCTCCGGTAAGTTAAGATTTGACTTGATTCATTCATATTTTTCTAACTTATAATTGCGCTTATTATGATTTTTGTTGTTTTTCATCAAATGTTAAAGACTTAATCTTTGATATGGCATAATTCAGAAAGCTGTACTTTTGAAATTGCGATAGATAAGGGGGTGTTCACTTACTGGAAGTGCAAACTGAGATTTCCCAGTGAATGAACAGGTGTTCATTTACTGGGGAAAATGCATATTTCGTAAAACCTCATGATTATAGTTTTATTTGATTCATAATGATGTAAGCTAAACTATGTAAAAATGCGCGATGATCAAAATTGTGTCCTTCCAGTAAATGAACGGGGTATGTTGATTAGAAAGTACAAGTGTTCACATACTGGAAAGAGTAATTAAACTAAGATTTACCAGTAAATGAACAACCTTCATACTATGGGAAACTGCTTATCTCGTGAACCAAAAGACCTATAGGCTTATTTGACGGCTTAAACTAGGAATAGGTTATGATAAAGATCAGTTTGGGTCATTTGGGTGAAGCACTCCTCATACGTATGACTTGGTGCCGCACTCGGGTGGTCGAACAGACAGTTCAATAATAATATATAATAATGTTTTTCCGGTCTTGGGCGCATATTCTGATCTTCGAAACCGCCACGGCGTTTCCGAAAATCCTAATCCGGCGTGAATCTGACTCACCGTATTCTGATGACCTTCCGAAACAGGCGGAGGTCTCGGAGTGTCAGCTCATTGGTTAGTTGTGTTGTTGACGTGGCGGGACGTAGAAACGCTCAGCGACCAATAAAATCCGTCGATAAAAAAGCGGAAATACGTCACTGATGCATTCTCGTGCTCCCAAAAGTGTAAACAAACAAGAATCCGTGCGAAAAATGTGTTCTAAGGATACGATAGCTTTGGTTGAGGCGCTTTTTTCAAAGCCCAAAAACTTATTGATTGGAAGGTTTGGGCTGGGGAGTCGGTATGAATCGAACAAGGAATTACTAAAAGAATGGAATAATGTTGCACTCCTAATTCACAGGGGGTGTTTAAACACTCCAAAACAGCCCTGGAGATTAACTAATTAAAATTAACCCCACCAATTAAAGAATTAATACAAACAATAAAAGAAAAATAAAATATTTGATTTTTTTTTTTTTAATTCTAAAAGCTTTGCAACTTTATGGGGAGGGATGACCATATGACATAATGGTTTTAGGTTCACCTTTATCAGATTTTTATACACTAGGCATTAATGTGTTTAATTTAAGTTTATGGCTTGCTACAATTTTTTATTTTATATTGACCAGAAAAACAGTCTTGAAATGTTATAATTAACAGTGTAATTTTAAATAATAAATAGTATAATTAAAGATAAAGATATGGAAAGAAAATCTTTTTTAAGTTTAAAATATATATATACAACTATATATATATATTTACATACAACTGTTACGTACTGTTTATAACCATTTAAGCAAAATATTATAAAAAATAGCAAAATAAATAATAAGTAAATAAAAAAATAAATAAGCAGAAATAGAAATGTGTACAACTAAGCAAAATATTGGTTAGCAAGATCATCCCTGATCTGTGCACCCCGTTGTCTTAATGATGCGTTGCTACCATCAGAGTTTGGTTGGAATGGAAGCTGGTCATCGAGGTCATCATTTACCATTTCTTCATCATCTGGCAGAAGAACATTTCTCTCATTGCAGATGTTGTGCAACACTGCACAGGCCAGGATCATGGTGCAAGTTTTAGAGGGTTGGTAGCACAAGGCACCCCCGGTTTCATGTATGGTGTATGGCAGGGGTTCCCAACCTTTTTGCACCTGCGTACCACTTGACTTTTTGAGAAATTTTGGCGTAACACCAGACCTAAATATTTTAATAAACGTATAATATTTACTTTAGAAGATCGACCTTTCTTGTGTGATACCTGTGGGTTCAGTACAAAATACCAACTAAAAGTGTTCAAAGGCTTTTTGAATTAAATTCCTGAGAAAACTTCATATTTAATGGTTAGATATTTGTTTATTTATAACACGCTTATAATAAAGAAGAAATAAAAAGATGAAAATGTTATTAATTTACAGTTTTATTTATTATACCCATAGGTCTAAAAACATACAAATGAAAAATTAGTACAAACTCAGCAAAAAATTAATCATACAAAATATACTTTTATAGTCTTGAGTGCGAGATTTGTTCTTGTTTGCCTGTGATTAAAATATCAACATTAGGAGTAATGGAACTTATCTTCACTCTTCAACACTTATTCTGCTTCTATGTTCATTTTTTATGTACAAGAGTTCAGAAAATCCACTCTCACACAAGTAACTCGTAACAAAAGGCATCAAAAATAGCAGAGCTTGCCGAAGATCAAAGGGTACTCGGTTTTAGATCCGATCCAGAAGTTAATTAAAGATTTCTCTTTAAAATAATCTTTCATTTTTCTTAAAAGATCGACATACATTATCGATTACATATATCGCTTTGACTCACGCGTACCACCTGAAACGTTCCCGCGTACCACCAGTGGTACGCGTACCACTGGTTGGGAACTCCTGGTGTATGGGTTGTATGATGTTTCATGTATGGGGTGCAGATGTATAAGTTGTTTGGGGATTAAAAGGTAAAAAGGTAAAGTAAAAGGTTAGTTTAAGATACGAAATGTAAGAAGTGATTCAAATGATGCTAGAAGAGAACTGTCTGGCTATTTGTAATATTGCAAAACGATTAAGATTAAACGAAATTGGATTTACATAAAATTGTACAAATATAAAAGCTGTAAAATATGAAGGTTAAAAGTTCTATTGCAAAATGTTGAAATTTCGACCTACCTGAATCTGGATTTTAAGATCCCGTTGCATTGCTCTATGACAGTCCTTATATTTTTGAACCCCTTGTTGAAACGCTCCTGAACTCCATTACTGGGATTCAAATATAGAGTCAAAGGCCATGGCTCCAACGGGTACCCGCTATCTCCCAAAAGAAATCCTGCATTTCCTGCTGCCTCCAGCCTATTCCTTACAGAGGAAAACTTCATCTTCTGATGAGGAGACAACCGAGAAAAGTTTGTTATTGGATGTTCCAAAGAATCATTCAAAAACAAACCTCACCCGGTTAATGTTATAGTCCTTTTTCTGAAATCAAACAAAAGACGCTAATAAAAGCAAACTATAAGTAGTCAGAGAGTAAGTAAGTTCCTAGAAAAGTCAGGGAATTTAATTAGACCAAAGAAGTCAAGGAATAGTCAGGGAAAATTGCTTATTTTTACCTACAACCTGTAAAATCATACAAAACACCTGGAGAATTATTATAAATTTATTCATCTCTGTTTTGGCTTTGGAAAGGGAAAAATATAAAATTTATTGAAAATATGTGTTTAAAAAACACAGAAACAAGTTACAAAAACAGCAGTTCCACTACTAATGAAATGTAACTTAAATTTTTATATTATATTACCACGTCAAATTTGTAACGTCAAAATTTAAAAAAAAAACTAGTTACATGGACATACTAGAGACATAGAGTAGTAATAGTGGGACTATATGTGGGTGGGTCTATATTCCTACTCTATGACTAGAGAGCGTCAGATTGGCTACAGAGACAGTTAACAACTAGTCGAGACTAGTTTCCTGGCTACTAGTCCATAAACATTTTGTTTCATACATTTTTCTCAAAAAGAGCGATAGCGTCTTACCGGTCTTGGCTTTACTTTGCAACTTTGTAACCCTCCCACTCCCTTGCCCACCGCTCAAATCGGCAGATTTTAGAAAATGTACACTTTTTAGCTGGTAACTAACCTACCTTATCTTTATCTGATGTGCTCGAGTATGTCCATGTAACTAATTTTTTTTACAAATCTGACGGGCTGTTCTAGACAAACCCACCAACATAGAGAGCTTATATTTGGTGGAGTTACTCAAAAGTATGCAAGGTATCCCCCCTATGATTATCTGACGCGCTCGAGTTACTACCCAAAAACACTCTGGGCTCCCCTACTATATGTAGGTACATTTCCATTAGCCATCGATCCGAGTTTTCATCACGTTCATCTTCAGCAAAATAATTAGCCAACATGTTCCTTTACAAAGACCCAAATACTTCCAACTAATAATCCAAATACTTCCTTACGACGAGAAATACGACTACTACGAAGGACCAAATGTAAACAAAGAACAAAAAAGTTCGAAGAGTAGTAAACAAGCTGTTTCCAGCGCGGTTTCAAAGGGCCATATTCTTTAGCTTTTGTTAAAATGGGATTAGCCAAGCACAAACCCTGCTTATTGGAAATATGGAAGTTACACACGACAATATAAAAACAATTATAAGGAACACTACCTAATACAGATGCTTTGATTATTTTTTCTTTAGCTATTTTATTTATTAATCAGAACATGTAGCAGTTGTTCACAGCTATTTTAAAGTTACAAACAAGACAGTCAACACATTTTAAGATTGCAATGAGAAAACAATCTATTCTTTATAAAAAGGGAAATAAATACCTGAAGTTCAACTGAAATGCCATTGTATGCATGCCGCAAGTCACCCTCCAGGATGTCGCAAAGGTACAAAAAACTGTGTTGGTCCAGCCTGTACCTCGAAATAAATTGTTTTTCAGATAAATCTAAAGGATTGGCTCTATCTAAATAATTTCGCGGAACCCGTTCATCCCTATCATCTTCTGAAAAAAAGTAAGCCAACATTTTGCACGATTGTACGAAGGACCGCAAACGCAAAGTTCGACGAGTGTTTATAAACAAACAAACTGTTTCAGCCAATAAGAGAAGAGAAAGTCATGGCGTTTTCGAATGGACAACTTGCACCTGTTAGGAAAAAGCCCAATTTTGTACTATATCGATAGATTGTCTTCTCAAATGTTGGAAAACATCAGTTTTTACTCATTTTATTTCTTAAATATTTTATCATTTAAGTTTAAAATTGGCTAAAAATCACGTGACCTCAAAACGCTATTTGACGTCACTGGGCCCGATGCAAAAGTTCATCGCTAATTCACAGGAGCTTTGGTATCGCACAAGTTTTGACAAGTGATCAAGGTAAGTTGAAATGATTGGTTTAAGGACCTAAAAAGTTATCTGTGAAGAAAAATGTTTTTTTGAAGCGACGATCTATGCAGTGACGTCACAGGGCCCCGGCGTAGGAAAAATAGCGTTTTGGTATAGAAGTAAATAGTGCGCTATTTAAACACTTTTATTGTATCTGTCCAGGCCTAAAAATTTAAAAAAGAAGATGCTTTCCGTCATGATTTGAGTTTTTTTACATAATAAAGTCAAAATTGAAAAACGTGCAAGTTGTCCATTCCCCGGCCACAGAGCCGGTGAATCCGCCAGCCTTGTTTTTCGGCGTTTCAGGCGAATTGAGTCGGGAGAAAGTCAATCTGAATACCATTTCGGCGGATTCGCCCGGCGTTTTCACCGTTGGCGAACATCTGAATACAGGCCTTGGTTGTCGGAATGTCCGATATAGGGACCTTACAACCAAGCTTTATGAAGGAAGTTTCCATCTTAAATGTATCGTTCCAACGCTATTTGTGGTGTTTCGAAATATTCACAAGTGGTAAAACATTAATGTGTATCCCAATCGAAAGAAATCTTCCACTTTGACCTTAACCGTGCGAGCGCTCTAATCACCACAATCTCAAGCCAAAATAGCTGAACCCAGAATGTCATTTCGATATTTTGAGCGGTTAGGCCTTAAGTGCTGCGATATTCTTTAAAAACCTCCTTGATTTTTTTTTTATTGTCCCCTAGAGTTCCTTTCTGTATATCATTGCGCCCTTATAAATACTGTTTTCTTCTTTCAATGGTTGAAGAGGCAGGCATCAAATATCATCGGTGAATCCACATCACGAATACATCATTATAAGGAAATACAGGATTTTTTCGATTCTACACTAAAAAGATATCAATTTATTATTTGTTTTCCCCTTAATCTTACAAGGGGGCTCTACTACTACTATTACTAGATGGCTTGGATTCATACGGGCACTCGTCCTCACCCTCTTGGTGCCCGCACTTGAATGCCTTTGGCCTCGGCTCGTGTGTGGGTCCTCGAGTGCTGCATCTCGCATCGCTTTCTGGGTATCCGGGGATTTTTTTTTATTGTCCCCTAGAGTTCCTTTCTGTATATCATTGCGCCCTTATAGTGAATACTGTTTTCTTCTTTCAATGGTTGAAGAGGCAGGCATCAAATATCATCGGTGAATCCACATCACGAATACATCATTATAAGGAAATACAGGATTTTTTCGATTCTACACTAAAAAGATATCAATTTATTATTTGTTTTCCCCTTAATCTTACAAGGGGGCTCTACTACTACTATTACTAGATGGCTTGGATTCATACGGGCACTCGTCCTCACCCTCTTGGTGCCCGCACTTGAATGCCTTTGGCCTCGGCTCGTGTGTGGGTCCTCGAGTGCTGCATCTCGCATCGCTTTCTGGGTATCCGGGGATTTTTTTTTATTGTCCCCTAGAGTTCCTTTCTGTATATCATTGCGCCCTTATAGTGAATACTGTTTTCTTCTTTCAATGGTTGAAGAGGCAGGCATCAAATATCATCGGTGAATCCACATCACGAATACATCATTATAAGGAAATACAGGATTTTTTCGATTCTACACTAAAAAGATATCAATTTATTATTTGTTTTCCCCTTAATCTTACAAGGGGGCTCTACTACTACTATTACTAGATGGCTTGGATTCATACGGGCACTCGTCCTCACCCTCTTGGTGCCCGCACTTGAATGCCTTTGGCCTCGGCTCGTGTGTGGGTCCTCGAGTGCTGCATCTCGCATCGCTTTCTGGGTATCCGGGGATTTTTTTTTATTGTCCCCTAGAGTTCCTTTCTGTATATCATTGCGCCCTTATAGTGAATACTGTTTTCTTCTTTCAATGGTTGAAGAGGCAGGCATCAAATATCATCGGTGAATCCACATCACGAATACATCATTATAAGGAAATACAGGATTTTTTCGATTCTACACTAAAAAGATATCAATTTATTATTTGTTTTCCCCTTAATCTTACAAGGGGGCTCTACTACTACTATTACTAGATGGCTTGGATTCATACGGGCACTCGTCCTCACCCTCTTGGTGCCCGCACTTGAATGCCTTTGGCCTCGGCTCGTGTGTGGGTCCTCGAGTGCTGCATCTCGCATCGCTTTCTGGGTATCCGGGGATTTTTTTTTATTGTCCCCTAGAGTTCCTTTCTGTATATCATTGCGCCCTTATAGTGAATACTGTTTTCTTCTTTCAATGGTTGAAGAGGCAGGCATCAAATATCATCGGTGAATCCACATCACGAATACATCATTATAAGGAAATACAGGATTTTTTCGATTCTACACTAAAAAGATATCAATTTATTATTTGTTTTCCCCTTAATCTTACAAGGGGGCTCTACTACTACTATTACTAGATGGCTTGGATTCATACGGGCACTCGTCCTCACCCTCTTGGTGCCCGCACTTGAATGCCTTTGGCCTCGGCTCGTGTGTGGGTCCTCGAGTGCTGCATCTCGCATCGCTTTCTGGGTATCCGGGGATTTTTTTTTATTGTCCCCTAGAGTTCCTTTCTGTATATCATTGCGCCCTTATAAATACTGTTTTCTTCTTTCAATGGTTGAAGAGGCAGGCATCAAATATCATCGGTGAATCCACATCACGAATACATCATTATAAGGAAATACAGGATTTTTTCGATTCTACACTAAAAAGATATCAATTTATTATTTGTTTTCCCCTTAATCTTACAAGGGGGCTCTACTACTACTATTACTAGATGGCTTGGATTCATACGGGCACTCGTCCTCACCCTCTTGGTGCCCGCACTTGAATGCCTTTGGCCTCGGCTCGTGTGTGGGTCCTCGAGTGCTGCATCTCGCATCGCTTTCTGGGTATCCGGGGATTTTTTTTTATTGTCCCCTAGAGTTCCTTTCTGTATATCATTGCGCCCTTATAGTGAATACTGTTTTCTTCTTTCAATGGTTGAAGAGGCAGGCATCAAATATCATCGGTGAATCCACATCACGAATACATCATTATAAGGAAATACAGGATTTTTTCGATTCTACACTAAAAAGATATCAATTTATTATTTGTTTTCCCCTTAATCTTACAAGGGGGCTCTACTACTACTATTACTAGATGGCTTGGATTCATACGGGCACTCGTCCTCACCCTCTTGGTGCCCGCACTTGAATGCCTTTGGCCTCGGCTCGTGTGTGGGTCCTCGAGTGCTGCATCTCGCATCGCTTTCTGGGTATCCGGGGATTTTTTTTTATTGTCCCCTAGAGTTCCTTTCTGTATATCATTGCGCCCTTATAGTGAATACTGTTTTCTTCTTTCAATGGTTGAAGAGGCAGGCATCAAATATCATCGGTGAATCCACATCACGAATACATCATTATAAGGAAATACAGGATTTTTTCGATTCTACACTAAAAAGATATCAATTTATTATTTGTTTTCCCCTTAATCTTACAAGGGGGCTCTACTACTACTATTACTAGATGGCTTGGATTCATACGGGCACTCGTCCTCACCCTCTTGGTGCCCGCACTTGAATGCCTTTGGCCTCGGCTCGTGTGTGGGTCCTCGAGTGCTGCATCTCGCATCGCTTTCTGGGTATCCGGGGATTTTTTTTTATTGTCCCCTAGAGTTCCTTTCTGTATATCATTGCGCCCTTATAGTGAATACTGTTTTCTTCTTTCAATGGTTGAAGAGGCAGGCATCAAATATCATCGGTGAATCCACATCACGAATACATCATTATAAGGAAATACAGGATTTTTTCGATTCTACACTAAAAAGATATCAATTTATTATTTGTTTTCCCCTTAATCTTACAAGGGGGCTCTACTACTACTATTACTAGATGGCTTGGATTCATACGGGCACTCGTCCTCACCCTCTTGGTGCCCGCACTTGAATGCCTTTGGCCTCGGCTCGTGTGTGGGTCCTCGAGTGCTGCATCTCGCATCGCTTTCTGGGTATCCGGGGATTTTTTTTTATTGTCCCCTAGAGTTCCTTTCTGTATATCATTGCGCCCTTATAGTGAATACTGTTTTCTTCTTTCAATGGTTGAAGAGGCAGGCATCAAATATCATCGGTGAATCCACATCACGAATACATCATTATAAGGAAATACAGGATTTTTTCGATTCTACACTAAAAAGATATCAATTTATTATTTGTTTTCCCCTTAATCTTACAAGGGGGCTCTACTACTACTATTACTAGATGGCTTGGATTCATACGGGCACTCGTCCTCACCCTCTTGGTGCCCGCACTTGAATGCCTTTGGCCTCGGCTCGTGTGTGGGTCCTCGAGTGCTGCATCTCGCATCGCTTTCTGGGTATCCGGGGATTTTTTTTTATTGTCCCCTAGAGTTCCTTTCTGTATATCATTGCGCCCTTATAGTGAATACTGTTTTCTTCTTTCAATGGTTGAAGAGGCAGGCATCAAATATCATCGGTGAATCCACATCACGAATACATCATTATAAGGAAATACAGGATTTTTTCGATTCTACACTAAAAAGATATCAATTTATTATTTGTTTTCCCCTTAATCTTACAAGGGGGCTCTACTACTACTATTACTAGATGGCTTGGATTCATACGGGCACTCGTCCTCACCCTCTTGGTGCCCGCACTTGAATGCCTTTGGCCTCGGCTCGTGTGTGGGTCCTCGAGTGCTGCATCTCGCATCGCTTTCTGGGTATCCGGGGATTTTTTTTTATGTCCCATCTTGAGTCAGAGTTGATGTTCTTTGATTGTTTTTTCTATGGCATAGAACTCGACTGTGGTCAGAAATTTGATAATTTTTTTAGTGTCGATATAATTACCTCGTCTTTGTATACTACAATTACTTATTCCTCTCCAATAATAATCGATCTTTAATGGATAAAATGCCTGTTTTTTTTATCCAACATCTTTGTACAAGTTTTCCTTTTACTGTCTATTTTTCCCTCTGATAACGTACTCGTTTACTAGTTCTTATGTTGGAGGCCTTTGTCGGCGCCTGGAATGACGTAATGGAGCTTGAAAGACAGCAGTCGCTTCGTCGCTGTTTTCAGTAATCCCCTCTCTGTAGGTGGAATGGACTTCTCTTTCGTGCGTTCGAAGATCCCAGTAGCACCAGGTACTCTGTTCAGCAAGAGCTTCATATGAAATCTTTCGGCATCTCTGGGTGACAATCCGTCCGACTACCTTGCAGGCGGGGAATCCACTTTCTTTCTTCCAAGAGTGACTCTCTGGCAAGTTACCGTAGAGAACTTTCCTCGCATCTTGCTTGTTCAGTTCGAGCCACGCCAGCAACATAGCAAAACATGTAACAAAAGGTTTTAATTACGACTCGGGTAGTCGTTTATTTATTGTGGTGTGGAGGACCCGTGCCCTTGTCTCCGCCAGTGGCGCCTGAGATGGACCATCAATTACTAAAGTCGAATCCTCTTTTGATACCAAACCAACGTCAGCTAAAAACGCAGCAGTAACCGTATCTATCACAGACCTTAGATTAGCGGAATGGCCGAGTCGCCGAATTTTATGTCTTGAATCTATAAAACCTAGTGTTCGGCACTAGTTAACTAGAACTAGTTGCAACTAGTAGTTAACTACCGATCAACTAGTAGTTAACTAGTAGTTTAACTACTTTTGGTTTAAACTAGTTTAACTAGTAGTTGAACTGCTTTTTTAATAACTACTAGTTGAAACTACTTTCAAATTTTCAACTACTTTAAAAAAAAATTTTGTTTAAAATTTCAAAAATATTTAAAAAATTTTTCAAAATATGCAAAAATTACACTGCTATTTATAACTACAATGTCATGGTAGAGTACTTAAATACCATAACCAGAAATAAAGCGCCGTTTTGAGCGAAGCATAAAGTTTTTTGTGATATAGATAAGAAAGATGTATTAGAATTTGGGCAAAAAATAGGTTATGAAATTAAATGGACTAGTTAACTAGTAGTTAACTACTTTGGGAAATAGTTAACTACTAGTTGCAACTAGTCCCAGGAAAAAATAGTTAACTACTAGTTGCAACTAGATTTTCCCAGACTAGTTAGTAGTTGGTAGTTAACTACTTTTTGACCACTAGTTGCCGAACACTAATAAAACCTCAACCAATCTCTGAAAAGGAACTCTGGTACAGAAGAAATGGGCTCAGCCAATGGGAAAAGTTCCTTAGATGAGATAGGCTCAGTCGAAGGGGAGAGTTCTGTCTATCAACTTATTCCATAAAGATATTCCTCCTCCCCGATAGTTTTACTGCACTCGCCATTTTAGTATCACTCAACATCTTCGAAAGCTTACTTATCGTACTTACGTTCTCGTTTTAATTTTTTAGAGAAGAAAGAGAACCCCTTAAGTTTTAAAACTCCCGTCCTGTTTTTATACTTGAATCTAATTTGCCATTTATTTTGATACAAATCTCTATCTTCTATATATGTTGGCAGCGTCAAAGTATTCACTTATGAAGTGTATGCGAGTATGCGTGTTTTTTGGGGATTGTAATCGGAAATTTTTCTATAATTTGTCTTGGTTGGCGCTCTATGCCCACATATGGGCTCTGCGCCATTAAAATAAAATCAAACAAAAAAAAATAGAAATGCATGCACTGAAGCTTTATCATAATTTTCTAAGACACAATTAGTATTTTGGGTAGAACGCAACTTTTTTGTTGCCCTCAATTTTTCCTCTGCTGTCTTATTATCAATCTAGCTAGCCGTTTATTTCTTATCAACGCCGCTCATAACCATTTTCCCGTCATTTCTTTGAACGAACAAAAAAACTTCTCTCACTGATAGGAACTTTCTTTTGTGTCTGTAGTCAATGGTTTACACTGAACTTTATTACGTAGCTGACGGTTTCTTATAGCATAGGTCTAGATATCGAATGATAACACATACCCATAAGGCATTATATTTACACCTGTACAGATACAGTGGGTATCAGAGTTCACTTCAGTGTTCGCACTACACTTTCTTCCAACACGAACAGGATTCAAATGACGTGCATTTGCAAGCAGCGGCTCAGATGACTCTAAAAACACTCGTGAACATTGCTGTGCCTCTTTTTAGGCTTTCTTTTTGGGTGACCCCACACTCCTCACACATATGACGCACTCGAGTGGTCGAACAGACAGTTCAATAGTAAAATAATACATAATAATGTTTTTCTTGTCTTGGTTGTTGTTTTCTGTTCAATTATGCTCTTCTTTGCAACTGCAATAATTTTTTTGTAATATTTGTGGTGTTTTCAAATGTTTAGAAGTAGTAAAAAATTAATGTGTATCCAATCGAAAGCTTCCACTTTGACCTTAACCATGCGAGCGCTCTATAATCAGAACAATCTCGAGCCAAAACAGCTGAACCCAGAATGTCATTTCGATATTTTGAGCGGTTAGGCCTTAAGTGCTCCGATATTCTTTAAAACCTCCTTGATTTTGATCTTTTTACATAAAATCTTTTCTCATCAAAGAACCGCACTTTTGTATCACTCTTCTAAAAAGCGAGATCATCACATTACGACGCAGTTTGGTTCGTTGCATTTCTGCCCTTAGGACACAAAATGGAAACCTAAAAGAGAAGTAGAATTACTTTTTCGAGGCGAAGGGGAGTCTCTTTACCCTCGGTTGACGCTGCTCAGATGACTCTAAAATAAAACACTCGTGAACATTGCTGTGCCTCTTTTTAGGCTCTCTTTTTGGGTGAAGCTGGCCCCACACATTCAAGTGGTCGAACACTGGTTTTTGGTGATAATTTACAAAAATCTTTGCCCGCTTGTTCTTTCTTTTTCGGGGTTCTCCGGCATACGAACCGCCGATTGAAAATTAATCCTCGTTTGGGAATATTGCTTTTATACCAGAACAGGTATATCAATCCAATGCTTGATAATATATTCAATACTTTTGTGGCATACCATGAAAACGGAGCTTTTTGAAACTTCTTCTCGATTACAACATTCTTATTGTCCCCTATCGGTATATCTTTATTTTGATATGTCTTGGTTGGCACAAAATGTCCCTATCGGGGCCTTGAGCCATAAAACCCCAAACAACAAACCAACCCTATCTGTAAATGTCCCTATCGGGGCCTTGAGCCATTAAACCCCAAACAACCAACCAACCCTATTATCTGTATATCACACCCCGCTTATAAATACTGCTTTCTTCTTTCAATGGTTGAAGAGGCAGGCATCAAATATCGTCCATATCATGAATATAGCTGAGATGATTTTTCGTTTCTGGAACTACAATAAAAAAATATCGATTTGTTATATTTTGCCATTACTAGGGGGCCCGCCAACCCCCAGAACTACTTTGATATTTCTTTCAATCCTTCTCTCCAACCACTCATCTGCTTATTATAATATAACTTAAATAGCAAAAGATTTTAATGACGGCTCAGGTAGTCGTTGATTTGTTATGGTGTGGCTTGCCAGTGATGTGCCATCTATTTGTAGGTTGTGGTAACATGTGTGAGGGCAGTATGGGTTTATTCTTTTTTCACTGGACTCGGGTCTTCTTAAAAATTTTGTTCTTCTTGCGTCTCCTGATATGGTTGCTTTCTTTTCCCTCGGTTGATTAAAGACTAAAAATAAACAGCAATGAAGCAAAATATGTAGTTTTCAGTTTAACTAAAGCTGGAAATGATCACATATCATCACACAAGAATCAGTCTTGCAGATTACAAAACATTAATTGCATTTATTCAATTATAGAAAAAGTGTATACAATTGTAAGAAAAATAAATATAATATGAATATAATTAGTGCTGCTTTGCCATGTGCCTCTTGAGTTTGTGAGGCTTGATAAATCCCTTTTTGCGCTGGTACTATATCTTCTTTTCTTTCTCTTAAAAATATTTCTTCTCGGTTGTATGCTCGGTAGTGTGACAAACCCTTTTCCGCACTAGCACGTGTGGTTCCTTCTTCGTGCCAAGACAGTCTGAAGCTACATTCGTGAAAAGTGATTTAAAAGAAGTAGCAGGTTTCAGTAATCCTCTAGAATCAAACTGCAAGGAGGTTTTAGTAGTGTTATTGGGAAAGCAAAGGATGACGTTGTCAAACGGTTGCAGTCTTTTTTTTTATATTTTTAAGAAGGGAGAGCAACTAAATGTTTGGCGAGCTTATTCGAAACAATAGGTCTGAAGAGAATGTATCTGAGGGTTTCTGCACTTTAGGCGGAGCACAGCTATCGAGGGAATGATAGAGCTTTTCTTACATGTATCGTTCAGAGTGCGTTTATGGCTGATTTCATTTTGATTAATTCCGAGTGTATTCATTGGGGAGCAGGCTCCCATCTGTTCTCATTTGTAAAATCTATTTAGGTGAAAAAATCCCTCCCGCAGTAGCAGGTATGCATTCTTATATTTCTGTGCCTTAGTACATGGACTTCAGCGTGGCTCTTCACCGTAGACTTGTAGGACCACGACAGTACAAGTTGCGCTCCTTGTTGTGCTTATTTTTCGCTTTTGTTTTGGAGTATCAATATCTTTCTTGGGATGGAATAGCCTAATTTCGCCCCATAAAACCCCATTAATAAATTTATTCCATGTCGGCGGTCCTGCTATGGGCCTGGCGTCTTAAAAGTTCAACCCTCTTCTATCGTATATTCGCCTTCCTTAGTGTTTCCTTACGGACGTATTCCTATCTATATCTCTTTCGTATATTCGGCTTTCCTCACGTACCTTCTATGCGGGCGGTGTGGCTGTTTCGGTGGTCCAGCAGAAACTCTTGAGTGTTCTATTTTCTTTCTGCTGCAGGAGTTCGTAGCCCCCACACATCTGAAGATGGACCCCCTCTCCTTAAAATAAAGGAAAACTGCCCTCGACCAAGCACATGTACCAAGTATCCGAACCTGAGGTTCCTCTCGTACTGATAAAATATAAATAATTAAATATACTTACCTGGCAACGTAAAGTTAGTTTTCCACTTTTCAAAGACGGCCTGATGCTTGGACTTACTTTTCTTCACGTGGGATGTTAGAGCACACAGACCTCCTGAGCCGTAGGATATTTCTCTGCAACATATAATGCAGAACAGATAGCCTGGCTTTTCTATTTTACAGAAAACTTCTTTCAAGTATTACAGGTCCTCGGTCTTTTCCTTCAGCCACTCAAATGTCCCTATCGGAGCCTTGAGCCATAAAACCCCAAACAACCAACCAATCCTTCAGCCACTCCCACCTCCATGTATTTCTTCCCCTCAGGGGCACACCTTGTTGAGGTGTGACGGGTGTCACAATCCCGAGGTACCCCAGTGTATTTGTGCCTAATTAAAAGGCCTATCTTCCAACTGCACGGGAACCTCCTTTAGGTGACCAAGTGCATCTTTCCACTGGGAATGCGCGCACCCGGGCAGCCTAAGCGATCTTTCTTCTTTTTCTTTCCTTATTCCTTCCCCCTTTCCTTTCCGTCAAAGAGCTGGTTTTGAGTTTATTTATTCTACCAAGGAGCCTTGATTTTGAGACCCAATTACCACTAGTTGGGTCTTGTATTTAGATGTTTGTTCATGAGTTTTGTTATAGTTTCACTCTCTCTCCATTTTGAATAGTGGCTTAACAACACTTTATATTTTCTTTTGAAATAGTAAAGTGATATACTGGTTTTCATTTCTACTTAGCATCCAAACACAATATCTACCCATGTTACTTTTCAGTTTTTACTCCCCTGGAGTGTTTAACGAGCTCTGGATGGGCGATGCATGGAGTAGGCAGCAGAGACCAGGAAACCATAAATGCTTCGGCATCGTTTTTGTTGTCCCGGACTTCCTGGTTAGTCAACGAACCGACGTTCTGCTGTGTCACCTCTTGCTCCTTAGCAATGTGGCGACTTTGTGTGTTTCCTTGCTTGCTGGGCAGTTTGTGGGAGCTGCCCAGTCGGTCCTATCGTTTGTCCTCCCTGGCGGACACCATGCCGTAGCGCCTGCAGCAGCAGTGCAGTCCCGCCTGGCAGGCAGACTGTCAGGTACGCACTGTGGGAGCTGTGGGACCAGTAGTGGGAGTGGGAGGTTGTCGTTTGGTGGGTTCTTGATCCCTCCCTCTGCCCACCTTAAGCCCTAAAATAAGAACCTAGGCGCCCCTATACCCCATGGCATCTAACTTTGAACATGGTGATAAGTCCACCCTTTTGTCTATACCAAGATTTTTAATTTTACATTCTGAAGCAACCAATCCTGATTCAACAAATTGCAAACTCAGTGAAGCCTCTCCTTTCTTGATCGCAAAAGCAATATCTGGAATAGCTGGTACAGTCAAAAAACTATCTTCAGGTGATCTTCTTGTAAATACAGCCTCCGATGCACAATCTAGAAATCTCTTAAAATGCAAAAAACTTTCAGATATCCCTATATCAGTACAACCGCATCCAACACTAAATAACTCAAAAGGAGTAATTTATTGCCCAGATTTAGTTAACATCCCTGAAAACGAAATAAAAAATGAATTACTAGATCAAAAAGTATCAGATGTAAAACAAATCACCATAAAGAAAGATGACAATTCAAAAAAATCGCCACTCTTTATTTTAACGTTTTGCACTCCTAAGTTACCCTCAAAAATATTAGCTGGTTATATAAGCGTTAATGTCAGGCCATACATTCCAAACCCTCTCCGTTGCTTCCGATGTCAAAGATTTGGCCACAGTGGTAATACTTGTCGTGGATCTCCCGCATGTGGAAGATGTGGAAAACCTGATCATATTTCTTATAATATTAAGAAATGCTCAGAAAAACCACACTGCTTAAACTGCGGAGGAGACCACCCTTCATATGACAAAACATGCATTAAGTGGCAATTTGAGAAGGAAGTTCAACGCATAAAAGTCACAAACAACTTAAGCTACCCAGAAGCCCGCAAACAAGCTGAAACAATAGTACCTCCGATACCTAAAAATACCTACGCATCAGTAGCAGCAAAGCAAACCCGATCTTTTCAAACACAAACCGATCCCATAGTAACTACTACTACTCCTACAAAACCTTCTACTTCAGCTAAAACTGACCCGACATTAGAGAAGTGGCTACATCTCGCCGTTCTTTCAAAAAATCCAGCAGGAACTCAGCTAAACCAACAATCTGAATCTAACCGTGACCAAAACCTATCATTAAAGAGAACTCAAGCTGAACAAATAAAACACAATAGTAAGATCCCAAAAATACCTCCTACATTAGAAACAGCAGATACCACTGAAAGCAATTCCCCAGAAGTTGTAATGGAAGACGTAGAAGGAGAGCAAGACAGTAAAGAGAGAAAAAAAGAGCAACAACCAAAAGAAAGAGCAAGGAGCCATTCTAGGCTTCGAGAGATTACGGCTCCAAGATAACCCTCATTCAGTGGAACTGCCGTGGCTTCCGCAGCAATCTTGAGGACATCAAATCCATCATTAATTCACATTCTCCTGTATGTCTGGCACTACAGGAGACATTCTTAAAACCCACAGATACGATTCGACTGCGAGGATATTCAATCCTTCGCAATGACTGTGCGACGGGTGGACGAGTTTGTGGCGGTGTGGCGCTTTTAGTAGCTCACACGACACCCTATACTCCCATTCCTCTCCACACGTCTTTGCAAGCAGTCGCAGTTCGTATATCGTTAACTTCATCCGTCTCGGTGTGTAGCCTTTACCTACCACCAGGCACTCATATTCATTTTAGGGACATGGAAGACCTTGTAAGCCAGCTGCCATCTCCTTTTATTCTCTTAGGAGATTTTAATGCCCATCATACCATCTGGGGTAGCCGAGATGTGAACTCTAGAGGAGAGACCATTGAGAGGCTACTCTCAGACTTAGATCTCACTCTACTCAATGACGGATCACCTACATATTATCATGCTCCTACACAATCTTTCACTGCCATAGACTTATCTATTTGTTCACCATCATTGTTTTTAGACCTCGCATGGAATGTTCTGAACAATCCATATGGTAGTGATCACTTTCCGGTGGTTGTGTCATATACAACGCCTATCGCGTGTGTGACATCCAGACAACCACGCTGGAAATTTGACAAAGCCAATTGGTCTGCATTCCAAATGCTTGCCGAGATAACAGAATCTACGGTAGAAGATGGGACAAAAGATGAGGTTATTGAAACAGTCACAACAACCATTTTAAACGCAGCTGAGTTCACAGTCCCAAAAACTTCCTCAAGATTGCCGCGTTTTCCAAAACCATGGTGGAACGAGGCTTGTGCGGAGGCACGGAAGGCACAAAACAAAGCCTGGGGTAGGTTTAGGCGATATCCTACCCAGGAAAATATGACATCTTTTAAGCGGGCACGGGCTCAGGCAAGGAAAATAAGGAGGCAAAGCCAACGTGAGTCCTGGCAATAGTATGTGAGTGGCATCACATCCTCTACACCAGCAAAACAAGTTTGGAATAAAATCAGGAAAATTAACGGCAAAAACAATAGTTCTCCTATATCCATTTTAAATTATAACAATAGAACCAGTAGCACCATCCCTGACATTGCTGACACCCTAGCGGAGGCGTTTGCGAACACTTCCAGCAGTTCGAATTATCCTCCGGCGTTCCTGGCCATTAAGAGTAGAGCTGAGCGATCCAGATTGAGTTTCTTCTCAACAAATGAGGAGAACTACAATTCTCTGCTGACAATGCTCGAACTTAAAACAGCCTTGCAACGATCGAGGGACTCGGCAGCAGGACCCGATGGAATCCATTATATTATGATCAGGCAATTATCACCCAACTCTTTACTTTCAATATTAAGTTTATTTAACCGTATATGGACCACTCATGTTTTTCCTTCTAAATGGCAACATGCTTTTGTCCTTCCATTTCCTAAGCCAGGTAAAGATCTAACCTCACCAAGCAACTATCGCCCCATAGTTCTTACAAGTTGCCTTGATAAGCTTATGGAAAGAATGGTCAGTGCCCGACTTATGTACTATGTAGAGTGAAATAGCCTTCTGTCCCCGTTTCAAAGCGGGTTCCGTAAGTTCCACTCAACTAATGACAACCTCTTGAGATTAGAAACCGCTATACGCGAGGCCTTCTTGCGCAAACAACATCTTGTCGCTGTCTTTTTCGACATTAAGAAGGCTTACGATATGACCTGGAGACATGGCATCCTCCAGGATCTATATCGTCTAAACTTAAGAGGAAACATGCCAATTTTTATTCAAAACTTTTTAAGCCATCGCTCATTTCAAGTCTGCATTCGCTCACATTTATCATCAATTTTTATGCAAGAGCAGGGAGTCCCTCAGGGATCAGTTCTGAGCCCTCTATTATTCATAATCAAACTCAATAACATAACACGTCATTTGAATTATGGAGTACAATGCTCTCTGTATGTGGACGATCTGCAGATTTCATTCTCTCATCTCAATTCATAAACATTGCTGAACGTCAATTGCAGAACACTATAAACAAGCTGGACCGATGGGCCCAACATAATGGATTTGCTTTTTCCGCTGAGAAAACCGTTGTAGTGCCATTTAGCCGTAGGAGGGGACTCTTTCCCGATCCTGAACTAAGGTTCGGCAATACCCCCATACAAGTAGCTGAGCAAACACGGTTTCTCGGCGTGATTTTCGATAAAAAGCTTGGCTTCAATAGCCATATCAAGGACCTCAAAAACAGATGCCTAAAGGCAATTAATATTTTGAAAGTGTTAACTACGACACGTTGGGGAGCCGATAAAACATCTTTATTACGGCTATACCGAGCTCTAATTCGATCCAAGATTGATTACGGTTCAGCTGTTTATAGCTCGGCTTGGGCAACGACATTGCGTTCACTTGACACAGTCCATCACCAGGCGCTGCGTTTGTGCCTCGGTGCTTTCCGCACCTCTCCGATACCATCTCTATACGCGGAGGCGTACGAACCTTCACTGCACAATCGCCGCTTGTACTTATCACTCTCACACTATTTTAAAATTAGATCTCTCAGACATAACCCATCCTTCGCATTCCTGTTTGATTTTAGTTTACAAAGGTTGATCATCCATCGTTTTTATACTCCACCATTTCATTTTAGAATGCGAGAAGGAAATTAGATATTTCTCTAGACTTGGTAGCTCAGTCCACAATAGCGCCATTTCCCCCATGGGAAAGAGTAGAAATAAATGTAGATCTTTCATTAACTTCCCATCGAAAATCATCAACTCCAGATCATATATACAGAGTTCTGTTCCAGGAGCATCGCGAGACATTGGGAGACTTCATTCCGATCTTTACAGATGGCTCTAAGTCTGACACCCATGTCGGGGCGGCTGCTGTATACCATCAAGCTTCTTTCGGCGATGCCCTACCATTAAAAACATCTTCATTTACAGCAGAACTACATGGAATTAGAATGGCGCTTGAACTTTTAAAAACATCTCATCATTTTAAATTTATTATTTATTCAGATTCACTTTCAGTTTTGCAATCCTTAGTTTCACATCAACCATCTGCACACTCGATCCTAATAGACATCTGCATTGAATTGGGCGATCTCATGAGACGAGGATTTGACATTCGTTTCTGTTGGGTCCCTAGCCACACCGGGATAGCTGGCAATGAAGAGGCGGACCAATTAGCAAGCACTTCAACTGGATACCCAGATAGGTTCCCGGTCCCCTTCACTGACTTCAAAGCGTATGCCCGGTGGAAGCTTCGTTCCGAGTGGCAGTCCAGCTGGGGAACAAGCTTCATTCGATAATGCCATTGATCACTCCTCCCCGTATTTCTAATTTGAGTCGTAGAGAGGAAGTGCTAATCAGCAGACTTCGAATTGGCCATACCCGTTTCACACACCGCCATCTACTCATTGGGGAGCAGGCTCCCCAATGTTCTCATTGTAGGGTCACTTTTACTGTTAAACATATAATTTGTGAGTGTCCTGTTTTTAATGCTCAGAGATATCTTGTTTTTAAGCGCTCAAATTTTAACTTATCAGAAATTTTATCTCATTCATCAAATTTTAATCTTGTCCTAAACTTCATTCATCGTATTGGTTTTATCCATCATGTGTAAATTTTAACTATGGCTGTTTCGTCACATTTTATTAGATTATTTTAAGTAAGAGATGTACAGAGTTCATCTGACAAAGGCCTTCGGCCGTCTAAAATAGTTTTATTTTGTCTTGTCTGGCGCATAATATCCTAAAGTGGATCGTGCGCCATAAAACACTAACCAACCAACCAACCAATCATCGACATTCTCATGGAACTTGTTAAATTGACAAGACGTGGGTATCAAGTACGTTTTTGTTGGGTCCCTGGCCACGCCGGAATTGCTGGTAATGAAGAAGCTGACGTGCTGGCACGTACAGCGACTGGTGACTGCAATCGTTTTCCTGTACCTTTCTCTGACCTGAAAGCACTTTTCCGGCGGAAGCTTCGTTCCGAGTGGCAGGCCAGCTGGGGAACAAGCTTCATTCGATTATGCCACTGTTAACTCCTCGCCGCGTTCACTCGCTGAACCGTCGGGAGGAAGTAAATATGTCGGCTTCGAATTGGTCATACCCGGTTCACCCACCGTCATCTGCTGATGGGGGAGCAGGCTCCTCTGTGTAATGTGTGTAAAGTTTCATTTACAGTCCGTCATATTATTTGTGAATGTCCCAATTTTAATGCTCAAAGATTTCATGTTTTTAAACGCAGAAATTTTAACATGCCTGATGTTTTACACAACAACTCTGATTTTAAACTTGTTCTAAATTTCATTCATATCATCGGTTTTACCCATCATGTCTGACATTTTAACCTGTTATGTTTCATGTCACTGTTCAGATTTTAACCTGTGTTTTTAAGGTTTTTAACTTTGATGTATAGAGTACATCCAACAAGAGCTTTTCGCTCGCTTAATTTTTATAGACCTACTTGTGCTGCTTTTAGTCTTGTTTGGCGTAGAATGTCCTAATAGGGGCCTTGCGCCATAAAACCCTAAACAACCAACCAACCCATTCGTTTAAGAAATAGCTTTGTCAATTCTTCTTTTTTAATATTATTCCTGACAATATTTTCAATATTCAGGGAGATAATACTTAATAGCAACTAGCAAGTGAAAATAGCATTTTTTTAGGCCTTAAAAGGAAAAGGTTCGCAAACTTGCAAGTTTTTCAGTGTTATCATGTAGTTTTTGCATTTTTAAGCTAAATAAAGACACATTTTAACCAAAACAATCTGAGAATCTTACGAGCTTGTTCTTTTTGAGGCCTAAAAAAATTACTATTTTCACTTGCTACTATCTCCTCGAATATTGAAGATATTGTCATGAAATTTTTTTCAGCATGTTTTTTAGGATATTGTATTCAATTTATTAACAATATTTTTTTTTGTTCCATCTTCTTCTTTTTTTTAGCTTTTTTATTACGCCACTAGGATCGCTGCTGTCGTTTCCACTAGATTGGGTTTAATCGCTCTTTATTACTATACCGTTTCCTAACTTGCATAGTTCTCAAGTGTTTTCAGGTTAAAGGTTCCTGTTCCTGTGTTAGAGAAGAAAAGACGGTTTCTGTGAAGAATAGACCGAGAAGTGTTTGATTGTGGGTGCTTGTTGTTAGCAACATCCATTTTCAAACACTTCTCAGTTCAGAAAGAGAAGAAATACTACCCTTTACTGTAGTAACTTCTGCTGACGTTAGTAAGTATTTTTTTTAAAGGGGTAAAAAAATATTGATCTATTCATTTGTGCTTGTTTTTTTAATGCTAGTTTTCCTTCTTAAGCTCTTTTCTCTAATCCAGTTTGAAGTGATTTTTTTAATGATTTTTTTTTTCTTTTTTTTTTTACTTTTTTAAGTGTCATTTTCTTTTGTCATGTAATATAAACTGTTTTGTTGGTAAAAATAAGTCTATAATTATGAGGTAAAGAAAATATCTTTTAGCGGTACTTACGTATTATTCCGTCGACCTTTCAGCGGCCGTCTAATTCAGCGGCACAGTAATAGTAAAGTCAGTGGGATTTAATAACGTTTTCGGATTAAACGTCACAGTCGACGGGATAATACGTAAGTACCCTTTTAGCAAAAGTTTTAGAAACGTTAGATTAAGCCAGTACTTAACTTACTATTTTTAATATGGGCTTGTTGAAAGTATTTTCAACATAGAATTTCAGTAATCTAAGCATTACTAAAGATTTTGTACTAAAAAATAACGAAGGGGGAGGTCGGGCAGTTTTCTTACCTAATTATGAGAGGGGGAATTATTTTTCTGCAATTTCCCCTTGGGGCAAAGAGTTAAATGTTTCACAAAAAGCTCAGGTACCGAAATAATGAATGAATAAGTAGTAAGACTTGAAACACAAACAAAAGTGAAATTTCTAAACGCTTTCTGGAGGTGGATCCCCAGAATCCCAATTACAAAACTTATTCAGTACTAAAAATAGGTAGGGTTAGAGGTTTTTCCTCTGAAATTTTTATAGTAGAACTACGCATCATCATCCCTCCCTCACCAAAAAAATTTATTATTAAATACTCTACCCCCGAAATCATGTGGACTAATTTTTAAACAACCCATGAAAAATTAAAAAAAAAAAACTAGTTTTTAACAATCCATGGAGCTTTGAAAAATAAAACATTTAATTTTTAAGCACTCTACGGAGCTTGGAAAAAACCCAAATAATTAAAAAAAAAAACATTTGACATAAAAAAACCCTGCCATAATCCTTAAAAAATCAAGTAAAATTAAAAAAACCCCACTTATTCCATAAAAAAACATAAAAAACTTGTGGGAAAAACCATCCAAAACTGCCTAACTTTAAAAAAAAAGAAACACATTTTATTTTGAAAAAATACTTTTAAAAGCCCTACAAAAGATTAACAGTTAAAAGAAAATAACAGGTCGTGACGTCACCTGAAAACACTTAATAGCAAAAAAAAAACCTAGGCATGGAAAGGCGTCTTCCTTCGATCAGATCGCGTCTTTAGTTCAAGCGTTCTCCGCGAGATGGCGTTTCAACGGAGAAGCAGGCTTGGTGGCTGCGGGAGAAAGAGCTCCTCGCGCGGCCAGACGATTCCTCCCTCACCGCTCTGAATTTTCCCGACGGTGCCCGTCCGAATCGACTAGCCGCGCGAGGAGCTCTTTCTCCCGCAGCCACCGAGCCTCTTCCTCCGTTGAAGCGCCATCTAGCGGAGACCTGGGAACTAAAGAAACCCAAACTCATATGCGCTCTGATCGAAGGAAGAGGCCTAAGCGCCTAAGGTTTCTTATATTCTCTGGTTGACTGAGATTTGCTGGTTGTTTATTTTTGCTGACAATGGGGTTATGAGTTATGCTTATTTTAAATACAATGCATGATCAAAATCCCTTTGTAATTTGCAAAAAAAGGAAACCAAAGTGTAATTTAGCAGGTAACGGACTAACAAATATCAGACTGAAAGAGTAACCCCATCCCTATACTCGACAGGAACGTTTCTTGAACCCAGTACGTCACAAATGCGGAAGGAGAAATCGGTAAACCCGAAGCATGTTGGGTTGCTAGGAGGAGTTTTAGTACGCAAATCGGGATTGAAAAGCACTATACGAGGGTGGTCCCAGAAGTACCTGGCCTAACAATGAAAAAATTAAAATTTTTGAATTATTTTTTTTAATTTTTCTACATAGTCTCCTTTTAGCCCCACACACCTCTTTCAGCGAAGTCCCATGGGTTCCATGACCTATTTTTAGAAGGATTCGTAAAAGCCCTCGAAATGACCGTTCGCAGCATATTTTACTCGATCATTTTTGCAAATATTTTCCCCATTGAACCATTTTTAAGGTTTAGAAGCAATAAAATAACCTGTGGGGATGAAATCCGGGGAATACAGCACGTTTGAGCAATTTAAACTTTGATTTAATTGATTTTAGCCATCACGACAATGGACGCTGCTTTTGGTCAATTGTCATCGATTGCGGCAGCCATCTTGCACAAAACTTTTTCAGGTCCAAATTTTCTGTTTAAAATTTTGCACAGTGCATTTTCAAATGCCTACCATGTCTGCTAGGTTTTGCACTTTCAATCAAAAATCTCCTATTACCCTTTTGTGGATTTTTTCATCATTTCCGAAGGTTTCCCCTTCATTTGGTCGCCCTCTGTGATGTTCTTCTTTTCAACTCATTCTCCCCTCTTCAAATCTGCCGCCCAGTATTTCACGGTGGTAAACGAAAGACCAGAGTCCCCCAGACTCAAATCCAGTTTTGCTTTAATATTGGTAGAAGTTTAGCCCCTCAAATGAAAGAATAGAATCAAGCAATGATGACCCAATTCTATCCATCTTCAAAATTTCACTGACATTGTTTTCTAAAAAAGAAACCAAGACGAAACTAACCAACTTTCACCCCTCTGACTCAGAATTTGGGCTTCATAAGAACTGAACTTTCGACCCCAGTCATTTTTTCTGTTTTAGTAGCGCCATTTATAGGTCAGGCCGGGTACTTTTGGGAGTATATTCATGAGTTTAACAAAATAATCATTTTTAAATTGACGTTTTTTATTTCACTCAAAATTCAGACACCACGCGATGGGAACTTCTTTGTTTGTTAGTGACGTCAGCTTAAGTTGCTGTCTGTGCCAATTATGTCAAGTTTACGTAACGGCAACTAGAAGTAAACAAAATTTGACCATACATGACGTAAATTCGATCTGTCTTGAACGTAGCTTAGGATGTCAGAGGGAGAAGGAAACGAACCCTCTATCGCCAAATGTGGACTCTTATGCTCTTGAATTTGAGTTTTTTCAAATTTTTAGAAATGTGATTTTTAAATTATAATTATAAGATAACTGACAGAGGGGTTCAGTAAGGCTGATCGCTCACTTTTGCCACGGTGACAAAGACGAAATTGTTGCCTTGGCTATTGAAACAAGTGCGCGCACTAGGCGACGTGACACTTGGCCGATTGCCAAGAATTTCTTCATAGAGATCCATTGTTTTCTAGAGATATTTTTGATACTAGTAATCCTGGTCGCCGTGACTTTAGTCACTCGTGCGCGCCCAGCCTAAAGGATGAAATCAGCAATAGAATGTTGAGGGAGACTAACAAGCTATTTAACTATAATTGGCTTCGGGATTAACTCTGTGCTAATTGGTTATATTAGCCAATTAGTTAGCTTAAGTCCAGAGGGAGGCAGGAGAAGGAATCGAACCATCTATTTCCAAATGTTCTCGCTCTTAACTGCTAGTTCCAAGAAGTAACCGCAGTTTTTAAAAGAGTATAAAAAATTAGTTTATAGAAATTCATGTTTGGCATTCCTCGTAGTATCCAGCATTTCAAAAGGTGAGTTTACAAACAATAATTGCATTTAAATTAGATGGATCTAGTAGGATTTTTTTAAACTGAATCCTGGTGATTTCGAAGGGTGTTTCTCTAAATTTGGGATTTCGCCCGCACATTCCGGAGAACATCATGGAATTAATAATTCGATCTATATAGTTGGCAGTCATAATTTCAGCTGTGGGTAAACATGGCGGCTGGCTGGAGGAATAATTCTAAAGCCGTACTTTGATTCCAATCAATTATACTTTGCAAAAATCTATGAAATTAAACTTTATATGAATGTTTTGTGGCCATAATTGCGTAGCCGGAAAAAAAATTTGGAAAGATTTTATCAATTTTTTGTACGTTTTAGCAGACAATTATATGGATCTAGATTGGGTGTTAGTTAAGTTTAAAAAATGCTCGTTTCAGTATATAGTCGGCTAAATACTTGAAATATTCGTTCAGATAATTGAACTAGACTAGTATATTATGATACCTGGTTCGTGTTATTCCTGTCACAGTTTACACCCGATTTTAAATGAGGTTATTTTGTTGTACAGGATTTATATAGTTCACTAATTCAGGATTCGTGATCATTGTTATTGAAATCGCTGAAAATAAATGCTACACAATTTCGTACTTTAAAAAGATAACAGCATTCGAAGTGTTGTAGAAGATTTCCTAGATATTTTTTTCTGTACAGTGCCTTTAATTTAAAAAGAAATCATAATTTTGGTGGATTTCAATCTTTGCTTTCCCTCCTTGATTTTAGAAAGGGGTGAAGTTGCTTTTGCTGCCTTAACCCTCTTTCGGCCGAAAAACAGTGTGTTGCAGGAAAACTCACTTCACTTTTTGAGACAATATGCTTACTCCAATATTTTCTTTTGTTATTTCAGAATTGATTTTGTGTTAAAGCATAAATTCGTGCGGTTGATATCACTCAATTTTAAAGTTTTTGTGAAAAACGTCCCTTTTTTTATACTTACTTAGCGTAATAACCTAACTAATGGCTTTTAATGTAGTCCCAATTCGGTGTAAAAAAACGAATTTTGGTTATTTCTGATTAAATTTAAATTAAATGATTCCCAAGAAGTTTTATTCTTAAAGAAACATTCAAAACGCATTTATTTTTCTGATATTGCATTCATATTTTTCAAGTAGAGGGCAGCACCTCCTAGTTAAATGGCACAGCTGTAAATAAATTTTCAAACTGTTTCCCTCCGTCATGACAATGAATGAGTTGTTGTGACAGTAAAAAGGCCTCTTTTTCTCTTTACGTTTTTTGATTGCTTGCTTGTGCTAAACATTTTATTGCGTTTCCCAAGTGTGTTTTGGTAGTTGGAGTTGAACATGACCTATTTTTAATAATAATAATAATAATAATAATAATAATAATAATTTATTATGAAAAATTTTTTCAACCTTTACATCCAATGAAAGAGAGAGAGAGAGAAAAAAAAAGCGACATTATATTGTTCACTAAGGGGCCGAAATTGGCCCTTCCAAGTGAAACAAAAAGTTTTTCGATTTAAACATATATAAATAAAAAGAAATTAAGTACATAAATATAAAAATAGAAATAATTACAAGACATGGCAATGGACAGCACAGAAAAATATTACAGTTACTTTGTGGCTCTATACAAAAATACAACCCAATTTAAATAAAAGATAAGAACACACTAGACCATATGGACAAAGACAAATATATATGATATAAAACAAACGACGTTAGATGAAGATCATAAACTGAGAACTAAATGAGCAAAATGTGAATATTTATCAAGAAAATACATAATCATCCGAGTTCAATAAAAAATTAAATAATTCCCTTATAAAAGAAAATTTATTGGAATTTGTAGTTAATTGCATAGGTAGTTTATTGTAGTAGAAAGGACCCTGGTAGACAAAACTTTTACGTAAAATTTCTTTGTTGGGTTTCGGAGTATCTAGAAGAGGTGGTTTTCTGAGATCATAATAGGTATTAGAGCTATCAAACAAGATAAAGTTGTTATGTATATAAAGTAATGTTCTGAAGTAAAAAAGTTTCTTTATAGATAAAAGATGGTCATCGTTTATATACTTCAGTAATCTTTTTTGTAAGTTTATTAAAGGTAACAGATTTGACAAATAATCACCCCCCCAGAAAATAATTCCATATTGTAAAATAGATTGTATCCATGAATAGTATAGGATTTTTAAAAAGGATCTATCTACATAATTTTTCAAATGAAAAAATATAAATAAATAATAACGGAGTTTATTTTTCAAAAATTCAATGTGAGATGCATATTTTAAGTTTTGGTCGATGTGTAAACCTAAATATTTAAAGCTATTTACTCGTTCAAGATTCAAACAATTACAATGGACTCTAACCGTCTGACGTCACACGGAACCAACACGTGACCTACTGAGCTTGCGATTGGTTACCACAGATACTACACTAGTAGATCTACTAGTGTAGTATCTGTGGTAACCAATTGCAAGCTCAGTTGTAGGTCACGTGTTGGTTCCGTGAAGTCTCGAACCAGATAGGCGGTTAGAGTCCATTAACGATATTGAAACAATCATGATATGTTATATTAAGATCTAAACTAGTCCTCTGAATTAAACTAAAATTTATGTACTTTGTTTTATTACTGTTTATTGAGATATCATTTTTTTGAAACCAATCCTTTAGCTTAATTAAATCTGTGTTTATATTTTTTTTCTAAAGTAGTATAATTTTGAGCAGAGTAAACCAATACAGTATCATCTGCGTATGATATAATTTTTCCAAAAAGTCTTAACTCACATAGATCATTTATGAAAATTAAAAACAGCAAAGGGCCCAAAATGGATCCCTGAGGTACTCCCTTCTTTATAAATTCGAAATCACTTAAATTATCCCCTAGTTTTACACATTGTTTTCTATTTTTTAAATAAGATCTAAACCACAGTAGCTGCTCTCCTCTAATACCTGCCCTTGAAAATTTTTGAATTAACAGATCATGGTTTATTGAGTCAAAAGCCTTTGATATATCTATGAAAATTGCAACAGTTTTTAAGTTATTATTTATGTTATTGTAAATTAAGGTAAAAAATTTATGCAAAGCATTTTCAGTGCTAAATCCCTTTTTAAATCCGTATTGATTTTTAGCAATGAAATCATTTTACAATGAATAATCTAAATTAATGTTTTTTGATTGGGTTTTTTGTGGTTTTGGGGGGTGTTATTGGGTATTTAATAAGTGTCAAGGAAAAATCCTGTCACTAGTGATGATTAATAAGTAATTAGGCATAAATTAAGAAAATAATAAAGGGTCAAAAGTGGGTATTAACTAAATACATGAACTTCTCTGACTGCCTGTTGAGGGGTGCCTTATCTTAAAGGAACTTCTGATGGGTCTCAGTGCTAATAACTTCTGATAATTTTCGGGTGCTTGACCACTGGTCGGTTTACATTATATTAGTGTTTGGGGCATATTTTGATCGTGCATAATACTTGTGTGTTACTGTTATGTTTTAATATGTGTTTTCAATGTGGTTGACCCTTGGTCAGTTCGGTCACTCTGTTTTTGGCACCTGAAGTAACAATAGTAGGTGGGTCGAGTTGGGTATCATTCCAGCAAACTCTTCCTCGGGATTATTTTGGTGTGGACCACTGATCAATTCCGATTGACCAGTGGTCGATATTCACATTTTTCTGCCAAGTACATAATTTGACTTCCCGTGTCATTTTTCATGGTCTGCTGGGGTGTTTACACTCTCCTAAAGGTAATATTGACCATTGATCAATAGTGCTGTTTTTATCATGAATCATCTAAAATGCTGTTTTTGAGTTGGAGACCCCTTGATTAGCCTACAATATACTTTATCTGACGGGTTTAAAGTTGCAATGACCCTTGGTCACCTTTTCCTAACTTCCTTAGATTGGGCATGTTGGCTGTCATTCCTGACTACTGATTCTCAACTTTCATATTTTGGTGTTGACCGCTGGCAGATTCCGACTTACCAGTGGTCAATCCATTTTTCCTTAGTTTCCAAGGAACAATTTGTCTTTTTAATGTATTTTTCGGTTGTCTGGGGCAGTGGTTTCCAAAGTGGGTTCCATGAAAAAATTTAGGGGTTCCGCGTGACGAATTTTATTTCCTTAAAGAAAATAAGAATGGTGTTTTTTTTATATTAAGTTCAACACAAAATGCAAATCCTACCAAAAATATGTATTGAATTTTTAAAAATGTATGTCCGAAATTCGGATTATAAAACCCTCTTTTTATAGTCAAATTTCCAAACATTTTCTGGGAGAGGACCCCCTGACGGTAACTCGCTTAATCACAACTTTTTTAACATTAAGTTGGCATGTTTAATTTAATATCAAATATTAAACTGGGAAAAGTCGTTGATTAAAAAATATTCAGGGTTCCGCGATCATTGGTAACAAATTGGGGGGGGGGGGTTCCTCGAGCAAAATAGTTTGGGAACCACTGGTCTGGGGTGTCCTCCGACCTCTGCCCTGAAGACCTAATTTCTTTCTTGGTGGCCTACATCATGGTAATTGAGACTTATACGTACTGGGCACCTTTGTACCACGATATCTACACTTTGTGCACAGTTTATTTTCAGATCCTGTGAAGTTCCGGTCCATCCCAAAATAATAAAATCTTCATATCAAGACCTGTTCCAAAAAACACAACACGGACATAAACACACACACATTTATTATCTTCTTCTTTTGTTGTATTTCACAGGTGTGGTTTCTGCCACTTGATGCTACGCTATGGTGGTTGGCGATGGCCTGTTATTCCTCGATCAAGAAAAGATGTGTCAAAATATCCTAAATGGTTTTTTGTATCTTAGCAAAAAGTTTTTGTTATAGTTAAGCCATAATGAGCATGAAATTTAGAGAAACTCCAATGCATGAACTAGCCAAGGAGTAGAAAAGAAAAGGTTAAGCTATTTGTAGAATCGCAAGCAAACTTAAATAGTCTAAAAAAATAAGCAGAGTTAAATCTTAAAGAGATTGACCCAACTGAGTTCTTAAGCATCATAGAAAACATAACTTTTAGTTTAAAATATAGAATGTAATTATACTAGATGTGCATTTGAAATAAAACACAATAGTCAATTCAAAAGTGGAACTTTATTGCACACATCACTATAATAAAATGAGAATATATTGCAGCCAAAAGCTTTGATGAAACTTTTTTTTTTTTCAAAATTATTTCTATCTCTAGAAGATCTCTATCTATCTCTAAAATTATTTCTATGCCTAGAAGGAACTTTTAACATTGCGCCTGCATCGAAAGTTAACCCAATGAGTATATATGTTGTAAATTTTATAAAGTTACTGAATCCCACTGGAGCAGTGGTAGGATGCTCGCTTAGCATGCGGCAGTTCCTGGGTTCTATCCCCGATTATTATTTTATTAAAATATATTTTCTTAGAGAAATTTCAACCAACCAACCAGAGCAGGCTCTGTTAAAAGTTCCTTCTATAGTTTCTAACCTCTGGTCAATCAACCAACCAAGAATCGATTAGCTTTCTTTATAATCGATACAATTTCAGAATTAATAGTCTCCCGTTAGATCTTTAAAATTCTCAGCAGCATGTGACCCGATGGCCAAGAGTGCTAGGGCACGATGCTTCGAGTCGGAAGGACCTCGGATCGAACCCTGGCTTCCACTGATGTGTAGTGTTTTTGATATTAATGTATTTAATTTTATTAAGTTTATCAACTTTATATTAATTAGAGAACCTGGGAAGTTGCAGGAACGGATGGCTTGGTGTGTTAGTGCACCAGTATCCCATCCCGTAGGATGGCATACTAAGTACCTGGGTTCGATGCCCGTATTTTTTTTATTTAAATTCAAAATTTAATATCCACAGCTATTATTAGTTTCTGTTGAAGTGTGAGTCGATGGCTCAGTGGATGAATGTGTGGCTTGCATGCTCTACACCTGGGTTCGATCCCCGTTCTGCCTATTTATCAACTTTAATTTTTCTATTTCTTCTATTCTAACTATCTATTCTATTATTAACTATATTCCATTATTATTTATTCTATTATTAACTATCTTCTATTTATCAACTTTAAATTAATTATAAGTATGTCGTAGCGGCAGGAAGGGATGGCTTGGTGTGTTAGTGCCTGCGTAGCATGCGGCAGATCCTGGGTTCGAACCCCATTTATTATTTTATTAAACTTTCCTAAAATAGCAAAAATCAAGTTCTGACGCATGCGCATTTGAATCGCCACACGGTGCTGGCGCCATCTATATTACAAAGAGTTAAATAAAATTTATAATATAATCGAGGAGTATCAAGTTCATATTAATTAAAAGATTGTCACAGCTGCAGGAACGGATGGCTTGGTGGTTAGCACACCAGACTGCCATCCGAAAGGCCCTCAGATCGAACCCTGGTTCGAGTCTGAGCCTTCTCAGCGGGTATAGCACCCGGAAATAAATACAGTTGGGTATTTATAAATTTTCCTGCGTAATTCACGGGGGGACATAATTTTTCCAATTTTCAACGTTAACTGTAACCGTACCGGTCAATTTTCTGAATTTTTCAAGACTTTTACACTATTTTCCCAAGATTTTTACACTATTTTTCGCAAATATTTCAAGACTTTACCTCTTTTGCCTAAAGAATGAAAGAGTCTTAAAGGGAAGAAGAGGAAGGTTAGGGTTTCATCCATCCACAAACCCCTACCACCAACCCAGGTGGTCGCTTTCCTATGACAATTTCACGCTAGTTTCTAAAGCGGTGATTGAAATATAGGTAACGTTAGATAGGTGGAAATTTACTTGCACAACTTATAAATTTTTATTAAATTATTTTACTGGTAACTTTGAAATCCCTTAATAAAAATCACTCAAGGAATCTTATCATTGACTTCAAGAAACGGGGCATAACCATTTCGCTCTCAGTCAGAATAGCGGAATGAGGGAATTGCACGTTTTTCTTTTAAATTTTATTATGATAGAGGATGAAAATCCATGAAAAATGACGTAAAAATTATTGAAATCGGAAAACTATTCCCCAAGATATTAATTTTTAAAATGTCTTTTCCAGTATTGGCGGGAAAAACAGTAATTTCGTTTTGGCTGCTGTGTAACGTCACAGCGCTTGGACCCGCTATGTTATTGTATGCTTAGCTTGCTTCATTCTGCTGTTCTTCACAAAGTTTTAACTAAAAAAACTATGATATTTTAAAGACACATACAAATATTCTTTATAAAAAGATTGTCGTTTTGTTTTTCAAAAAATATTAATTGGTTTTGGAATTATTAGGATTCAAAGTTTTAATTTTTTCTTTTTCTGGCCGTTCACTAGAGAAACAGACGAGTTTTATGCGTGTTTTGGTTTTATGATAAGTCTGAATTCTTTTATTTTCAACAATCCACTAGTTTCGACGGCGCTGTGACGTCAAATCCCGTTTTTTGATCACATGACTTTACTAGTGTTTTGGCAAAAATAAAATCGAATTTTAAGTTATTTAAAACATATTTATGAACTTTAAAATCTGATACTTGAGAGTTTTAAACTATAACGGATCAAAAAAGTGTAAAATTAAGCAAATCCCTCACCTATGCAATTCCCTCATTTCCCAAAGAAAATTCATTTGCATAAAAAAAACGTCACTTGTAATAATCTCACCTGAGACTTCAGTCGACGGGAAAAGTTAGGTTCTTAGAGAAAAGTGGATAGAAAAGCTATCATCATTTTAAGTTAACTATGGGGTACCAGCTAAATCTCTTGCCTATAGAAATAAGTTTTTAGGAAACGTGATGAGTATATACATGAGGAGTGGGTGCAAATTGAAAAGAGTTAAGGTTGAAATGAACGCAAAATCAGATGGACTTTCTCCTCCTGATAGCTAGAGGCGTTCCTTAATAACTGTTCCCAGAGCAGGGACGGTATACCACCAAAAGAAGCAAAGACGTAACATCAAACGTAACAGTTTTTTAAGGACAGAAACTTCTTTGCAAATGTCCTGCCTAAAAACACTTGGTAGGCTAGAGAAGATGAGAGGGAAGCCTTGTTCAGGAAAAGATGGATTCGAAATGGAAGTCTATAAACATTGGGACAACCTTTCTACTGTTTTTCTTTCAGTTAATGAAAACACACCGCTTTTAAACTTTGGGAGTGGGACAGTCTTTGAGGGATTGCCGCATTTTCAGACATCTTATCCTCATGTGGCAGTTTTTAGAAGGCCGAAGGCATAAGGCCGAAGACATTGCAAGAAACCACTGCTGAATAAGGGGCCGTTAAAATAGTATGTATAAGCACCTAAGGGGGATTTGCTCTTTGCTTATAGTTTTCCTGATAAGGGGTAGGTACGTAAGATGTTACTATCCCTGCATTTTCGAAAATCACTTGTTTATCTAATAAATAATTTCAAAATTCGCTTCAATTCCGTTAGAGTCCCCGCTAAATATTGCCCGGTTCTTTTAGACAACAAAAAGTAGAAATATTCATAAATAATTTCAAACTTCTGAATTAAAATGTTTAATTTTATCAATAACTATTCAGTTTGTTAATAAAAGTCGGAAAAATTTGTTGATATTTGGATATATTTAGCGATTTGGATATTGGCGATATTTAGCGGGAACTCTAACGGAATTGTACCCAAAATTCAACCAAATATAAATTTTACAAAAAATTTTAAGCAATTTTCACAAGGAAAGTTTGAACGATAGGTTAAGTGTTCATGAAGAATTATGATTTTCAGAAATTTAAGCATTACTAAAGATTTTGTATACAAATTAACAACAAAGGGGGGGGCGGGGAATTTTCTTACGATATAATTATGAGGAGGGTTTTGCTTATCTTTGCTGACAAGGGCGATTAAAAACGACCAAAAAACTGCTTACGTCATATTTAGAGGGCCTCTAAGATATGCTTGAGGGGAGGACGTTCAAAACACCGATTTTGTTGACGGATCAAACTTCCTTCACCTTGAAAATGTTTTTAATATCATTCATCGGAATTGCCGCCTTAAAATGTGGCATGGGGGGAGTCATTCGTTGGATTCATCGTGTGTTCACACCTGTGAATCCTTTGCCTTCGAGATCATCTTGATACTTAAAAGAATTCAGCGTCTATTTGCCTATTGCTGTTCAGAATGAAACAAACGTCGATGAAAAAAAAACTCAAAAGCTCACTTTGATGAAAAAAAAGTCGATTTTCAAAATATTGTAGAAAAAAAAACTACCTAAAATGTGGGAACTAAAACATCTCCATGTGTTAATTGCATGTTATAGTGTAATTAAAATTTATTTTTCACTATTTCTGAAGCTTTAAGAAAGGAGATTGAAACGGATGTTCCTCTAGATTGGGCCTGTGAAGGGTTTAGTCACCAGTATAAGTTTAATTTGTGTATTAATAAGTGGGCCAGTTTTTCATATCATGATATTGCAATCCCGTAGTATATCCAGGCCAGGAATACCCATGATATAGTATTCCGTAATGAGCTCTTAATGGCAGTGGCGTATATAAGGGGGGGCGAGGGGGCCCTGGCCCCCCTCGAAATCCAGACTAGGTGTACCAAAACAAGTTAAAACACTGTATTTTAGGGTCAAATTTCAAAATATTTTCTGGGGGAGGACCCCCCAAACCCCCCTTTTGTACTTGGAATTTGATTATTAACAACTTTATTTTAATAATTCATCAAAATCCAAATCCTACCAAAAAATATATGTCCAAAATTTGGACTAAGTGTTCCAAAAACAAGATAAAACCCTGTTTTTAGGGGTAAAGTTCCAAAAATTTTCCCCCCAATTCCCCTTTTGTACTTGGAACTCTATTTTAATATTAAAATCATAAAAAAGTACATCCAAAATTCGGACTTAGTGTACCAAAACTAGTTCAAAACCTGGGTATTTTTTAGTCAAACTTCCAAAAATTTTCTGGGGGAGGACCCCCTGACTCCCCCTTTGGTACTTGTATTTTTATTACTAACAACTTTTCGTATATTAAGTATTTATAACCTAAGTTATCACCTAAAAAGCTACATTGGGTCTATTAAATATGTGGAGGAGGGGCTGTGGGGAGTAATTTTGGGCCCCTCCCGAAATAAATTCCTTTAAACGCCACTGCTTAATGGGGTGACCTTAAACTGTCCTGACGGTTTCCAAAGGTTTCCTTTCGAGGGCTGATCACAGAAAACAACAGATTTGTTTTAAAAAATGAAAGATACGAGTTCTTTCTCCCTGGATCTTTCTTTGACCTGCTTACTTTCCCAGTGGCCAAGAGCTAAAGGCCACTGCAACAAGTTCTTACTACCAGCTCTTTCAGAGTTAAATTTCTAAAACTTTTCTGGGGAAGGGCCCCCCTTTGCAGGGCCGTAACCAGACTTTTGTTTCGGGGGGGGGGGGGGGTTTGACTCAAATATTTTCTGAGGTACCTCCTTACAAGTACTTTTATTTGTTAATTTTTGGATGACAACACTGGATTGAAATTTTGATGCACTAAATTTCAAAATTGTATGAACAATATGAATTCCAAGCAAAAGGGGGGTCCTCCCCCAGAAAAATTTTGGAAATTTGCCCCTCAAAAGAGTGTTTTAGCTCATTTTGAGACCCTTTAGATTACACCCAAAGAGAACCACTCATTATAAGCGGCCGAATTTTCAAGGTAAAAAGAAGGTAGGTATTGTCATAAATGGCAAAATGTTGAGGGGGTTTTTAGGTTCCTATACTCCAGAAATTTTTTTGAATTTTGCCCCTAAAAGTGGCATTTTAACTCATTTTGAGACACTTTAAGTTACATCAAAGAGGACCACTACGTAAATCACACAAGTTTAAAGGAAAAATCGTACTTAATAGATTTTAAAATTTCGAGGGGGTTTGGGGGTCCTCCCCCAGAAAAATTTTGTCAAAAATTGATTGTCAAATTGTCATTGATTTTGAAAAATTGATGTCAAAATTTCGGGGGGGGGGGGTTGAACCTCTAAACCCCCCCCTTGGATACGGCCCTGCCCCTTTGGTACTTGGAACTTTATTAATTTTTTAAGATGCAAATTCTACCTAAAAATGTGTTAAAAAGTTTCATCGGACTTATTAAATATGCATGGGAGGCCGAGGGATAATTTTGGGCCCCTCCCGAAATAATTTTCTACATACGCTTTTGGGGGCAAATTCGATCGTCGATCGTTTTTACCCTTCTTTTAAGGTTGTTTTCGAGGATCCCGTTAGAAGAGACGGGGTGCCACTTTTCAAAATTTGAAAGACGGAACTTTATCGTATTAAATCATTTTCATCCAGTTTATTTAGCTGGAACATTATAATGTTCCCGCTAAATACCGCTATATGCTCTTTTGGATACCAAAAAGGTAGTAATATAATGCTAAAACAATTTTAGACTCAGATTAAAATGTTTAGTTAGATCAAAAACTATTCATATTTTCAATAAAAAAAAATGTTGATAGAATGTATGACATTCTCAAAAGCATGGCAATATTTAGCAGTAACGTTAACGGAATTAAACCAAATGTGCAATGTAGGTATTGGAATTTAGTACAAATTTTGCGTTTCGTAATATACCTGGGACGGAATTCCGTTCATTGAAATTTTAAAAAGACGGAATTCCGTCCTAGGGACGGAAGAGTAGCACCCATAGAGTGAGGAATAACATAAAGTTGAAATATTTTTCCCAATTCTTTTGGTGGTGACTGAAATGCTTCAGAGGAGCTTCACAATCGATAACGTTCGCTTAAACATTGTTCACTCTTTTGCTCGTATTTCTAAACTATACGGTTTCCAAAGGCAATTTATTTCGAGGGTTGATCACTGAAAAACAACCGCCATGTTCAAAAAGAAGAAAGTTCTTTCTCCCTGGGATCCCTCTTTGCGTTCCCAGTAGCCAAGAGGCAATTTGGACTAAAACCCTGCTTTTATTTTGGGACACATTTCAAAATAAAAATTCTGCGGGCCGATCCTCCCCTTTTGTGGTTGGAACTCTTTCGTTCACGATTTCTTTTCATACCTGTACCAGGTCCTGGTTTACCATTAGGCCCGGGCCTAGGGGCCCCCTAATTTTAAAAAGTTGACCAAAATATAGTTAGAAATAGCTTTTTGTACTTCCTAGAATGCTTTTTCATTCCTTTTTTAAATCGAAAATAAAAATCTAAACCTTTTCAATGTAAAAAACGTAAAAGATAACCGAGAACATGTCTTCCCCTGACGATAGTAAATTTTCACACTAAGCAAACAGTTACTTTTCACGCTTCTACATTAATATAACATCTAATGTGGCAACGGGGGCCCCCTTCCGGTATGTTGGGCCTGGTGTTCCAAATTTTTTAAATCGGGCCCTGACCTGTACCACTGGTATGAAGTTGGATGAGAGATCTCTGATCATTATTAATAATGCCCGAAGTGGAGGCGGGCAAAGTGATAAATTCCAATTGAATTTATCACATTGTCCGTAAATTATATACAAATAAATGCTAATAAAAGCAAGTTAAAAGGGGGACTCATCAGTGGCAGCCCGATGAAACATTAAAATCAAATTACAAGGGAGGGGTGTTTCGTCCTTGCCACGTGGCAAACAGCCGACAGCCACGTGGCAACTGCCAGACACCCAAACAAAATAGAAACCATACTAAATGGAAAATAATCAATAGAACTCAATAATTATTTTGAAGCAAACGCGAAGTTTAGCCGCCATCTTGAGTAATACATTTTAACCCATATTTAAAACAAATTTTACCATTGAGTTATTTGTATTACTGTGTTCCATGAAACTTTTTATTTTAGATTAAAATATGAAATTACTACACTAAGTTTTCAAAGAAAATAATTGCATCCATTTAAAATTATTATACTCATTCATGTTTTATTCAAAGGTAAGAGGTCTTCTGAAATGCGAGAAATACAAACATGGCAAAAGTATCATGGAACTTGAGGTTAGTCACCACTTATTGTTTTATAAAAAAATTGTTAAGTTTGATAACTTTTTTTTAGCTCCAGGGATTTCAGACAATGTTCCCTCCTCCACATTCTCCATGAAATGTTTTTTAAAAATTAAGTCATATTTCTGAAGAGAAAAAAACTCTTTTGAGACCTTTTTTTCAGGGGGTCCCTTTCTTGTTTCTTAACTTCTCGAAAATTATCAAATACATGACTTAACATAAGCCTTGGCCGTGGGCTTAGTAGCAGCCTAGTGGTTAAAGCATCGGCTTCGGGTTCGATTCCCGACACCGCCAAAGACCCACCGAGTATCACTGAGCTATAAACAAACTGGAGTGACAACTGAGCGTGCCGAAACCGCATCACACCTTATCGAAGTTTGTGTCTACGCGGAAAAGATTTCCATCTTCTTTTAGTTTTCCCCATCTGTTGGCACAATTGTATGCACAGCATGATCGGACCATTCTAAATGTTGCTCAAAATATTTTTAAAAAAGGGGGTTTTCTAGAAATAGTTCAACTCACACAATGTTAGTCAATGGAGAAATTCGTTTGTTTTGCCCGGTTCGCTCAAGCGAACCGGGCAATTGTGACCATCCGCGCCGGCACGTTCGGTCGCATGTTATATCATCAGAGGTTGTCACTCCAGTTTGTTTATAGCTCAGTGCCGAGTATATGCGGAGTACGTGCTCGTTAAATCTGTGGGTATGAACGTCCTGGAATCGGTCAAGACGCAATTTACCATGGGTCTGTCTTCTGGAGACTGTTTCCCTCGCCTTCAGAGACATGGCAAAATTGTAGAGGAGGCGATAGATGGTGGCTGAATTTTTCATCCGAGTCGGACTGGAACTGCACATTTATAAAAATTAAATATTAAAAGTATTGTTAAATTATATTTTTTAAGTACAGGCTTGTGATACATGTTTAAAGGCTAATTTTTAGTGCTTACTAGCTGATATGCCCGGCCTTGCACGGGTGGAGTGTATCAATTTATTAAAATTTTCTCAAGTTACATGCCTAATTTTCTGTAACCATAATTACCAATCATCCTGGTAGTTTTTCATATCCCGGTGTTCCCAGTATTTTTTCATATCCCGGTGTTCCCAGTATTTTTTCATATCCCGGTGCCTTTTTCATCTTGGTGTCCCCGGTGCCTTTTCATCTCGGTGTTCCCGGTGCATTTTCATCACCGTGCTCCCTGTGCCTTTTCCCTCCCGGTTCCAACTGTGTAAATCTAACCTAACCATCCAGTTCCAGTGTTGCACATTTAATTACGACAGTTACCCAATTATCCATTCTAAGTGAAAAAAATCCATTAAAATTATTACAGACTTTTGAAATCCCAAAATTTGTAAATACCCCCTGTTTAAATTGAAAAAAAAAATCCCGTTAAACTACACCAAAGAAACAAATTATAAGGTTAAATAACAAATTGATCTAGTGTTTCTATCATCAACTTTCTAAAAAAACTGCATGATGTAATCTTTACTTTAACCAGTCTAATTCTTAAAACTTTCTATTTCAACTTAAAGTTTCATGGAAAATGAAGTTTTTAATAAGAAAATACTGTTATAAAGTTTTTTATAAGGGCCGTTTTTAATTTTTTAAATTATTAATAACCTTTTTAAAACATTTAAAACAACTTTAGCCAAGTTTTATCTTTAAATACTTTGTTTTATGTTTAAAATTGTTTTTGTTGTATTATTTGCAACAATGCGAGTTAAACAGATCTTCTTTAGTGGAAAAGTAAGGCGATTTTTACAAAAAGGCCTAAAAGGGGGTGAAGGGGTGGTTTTAGAAATTTGGAAATGATGTCATTGTCTTTCCCCCTTCCCCATACGTATGTGTACCAAGTTTGGTTCGATTCAGACGGGTAGTTTTGGAGAAATTGAGCCAAATCTGTTCCGGACAAACCCAGGAACCCAGGCAGGGACACCTTGATTATATATAGAGAGATGTTCAATATCAGGTCAATTTTGTAGTAAAACTTGAAAAAGAGTGACTAAGAGAAACAAGCAATAAAAGATAAAACAAATTATATAGTTTTATACTATTATGTGCACCTTTATTAGTGAATTAAATTTTTTACTTTAAAATAAAAAGCTATCCATAGAGTTTTTGAATTCTAAATCTAATGATGTCAGTATTTCAAGTTCCTTCATTTCACTCAAAAATTCAGACAGCACAGAGCTGATGGGAATTACTTCGTTTTGTTTGGTCAAGCAACATTGCTGCCTAGTAGTATAGTACCAAAAGCTTGAAACCTACTGATTTAAGTCACTGATTGAGTCAGAATTCATGGCACTAGCTAGGGTTTTTCCCAAGACTTCCATGCCTATAGATAAAGATCTTAGATTCTGAATGCAAAGCCACAGTAGGTTAGGAAATAAACCTTTTCCTACCTCACAAAATACAATTTTTAGGAAAATAAAAGCAGAAGCCCTGAATGCTGAAAAGAATTTTTATTAAATTTTACAACCCACCTGTATCATAGTGGCACAAACCAAACCCTGCTGGAGTAGTTTCTCAGTAGACTGTTCTAAAAATTTTTGTTTTAGAAGTTTAATGCGCATACCCCCATTGTAGACCCAATGGCCCTTAAGAAAAAATTTGCAGCAAAACTATTATTATCAAACTGCTAAAAGAGCATCAGAAAATCTCGTTTTTCACATAACTTACAAAAAAGTGTCAAATAAATAAAAAATTTTATATTAATTAGTTAGATACTAACATAAATTAAATTGAGTTTTTAGTCATCAGTTTTACATAATATCAAGATTTTCATAGTTATGAATCTCTTAACTCTAAGTATGAAACATAAACAAAGCCAGTCACATTGTTTATGATACTCAATCCCTGATATCTTCATTTGCTTTTATTAGTTCAATTTATTGTGTATCCAATTTGCTTCTCTTTCAAAGAAATACCATTTGTTAGAAAGCTGCATTTTTGTACTGAACATTGTTTTAAGTGACTATGTGGTATGCTGCAACTCTGAAATTACAACTTTTTACACCTATTATTTCCAATCTGAGTGCAATTTGGATACATTTTGAAGATATTATTTCATTTCACTCATTCATTTTATAAGTTATGTGCAAAACGTGAAAAAACAGATCTTTTGACACTCTTGATCAGACCTGGAAAAAGTGCCCAAACCTATGAACCTGGTTCGGGGGAAGCCCCTGCCAGCTCCATAGGAGCAATACATAAGGTTCGGGGAAATTTTATTAGGTTCGGGGGAAGGTTACAGCTTTTTCCAGGTCCGCTCTTGATCTATTGATATTATTTTTGTTTCAAACTTTTTACACCTTTTTAAAATGTTATTGGGCACAAAATAAGAGGGAATAAGGAATTTAAAATTTTTGTAAATACATGTTCTTGAGCAGTCTGTTAATATTAATCTTTTTACTTTAAATTTTGAGAACACAATATTTTAATGCCATTGAGCACAAAATGAGGGGGTATGCGAGTTTGAAATAAAAAAATGGTTTTTACACCATAGGATTTTGGAACAGTCTATATTGCACAGTCATTCACCGAGCGCTCGAATCATTCTAGATTCCACTCCTTTCCCCTCATGGACTAAAATTCACAATAAAAGCATACACAAATGGAAAAACTAAAAAAAAAGTTTATTAACTAACACATTTACACTTAACACATTATTATTCATTCAATCACACATTGCATTCAAGGGTAGTTCACAATTTTGTCTTTCATTTTTAAATTTCGTCGTGTCCACACAAAGTTTCTTTAAAGTTATTTTAAAGGAAAACTAAATTTTAACTACGAAGGTTAGTTTTTTTTCAACTTCCGTTTTGCTTCTAAAAAAAAGTAGTATGAATTTTGAAATAATTTTGGTACTGGTAGTTAGGTACAACATCCTTCAGGATCAATTTCATACCTGCCAACATTGGGATTATAAAAAAAGGAAGATTTTAAAACTCAAGATACCCAGAGCATTTTTTACACTGATAAGTCAACAAGGTACCATGCTCTACCTAAGTCAATAGGTAGCATAAATGACATATTTCAGTGAAAAAATCTAAGAAAAAAATATATTTTTAACAAAATATCTATCCTTGCACATCCCTAACTCTTGGCAATTTTGGAATCTGGAAACATTTTTTGAATGATCAGCACAGCAGAGAGACAAATAATGATCAATTACGAAAGCTGTCAATAAAAATTCTTCATTGGTAACCGCTTTCTCATGCAATTTATAATTTTTTTACTAAGAAATCTAGTTATTCATTATTTACAACAGCAGAACAACTGCTATTAAACTTTAACCAGGTCAGATTAATAACTAATGATTAACTGAGCAAAAAACGGAAGAGCTTCCGGCTAAAACGGAAGAGTTGGCAGCTATGCAATTTGTACCTTTTTTCAAATAGTTATCTAATTTAAAAGTGCACTCCTCAAAATTATTTCCCGCCAACCCACAGAGAATTTCGCTTTCTCCTTCACACGCACCCAGAAATTAACATTAAACAATGGGTGGGCAGGTGATAATCATAGGAGGGGAAAGCCACATTTTTTTATGGGTTTGCTTCGAGGAGCGCGCTTGTAAATTTGATAACTATTAGAAAAAAGGTGCAAATTGATCCTGAAGGATGTACCTAACTACCAGTGCCAAAATTATTTGGAAATTCCAGCTACTTTTTTTTCAGGAGCAAAACGGAAGTCGAAAAACGCCCTCATATGTCTAAAATCACCATAATTTGATACTAAATAAAAAATTTCATTATAACAATTGACAGTTCTCAAAAATACAAACGAATACAGTAGGGGAGAGTGGGGCACCTAGGGACATTACACTTTTAAGACGTAATTTAATAGTTATTATCTTGTGGTTTTAGGTAACTAATAAATGAAACTAAAAAATACTCTCCAACGTATTTTGGAATCTTTGGTGTGGCTGGATAATTATTTCCACCAGTTTTCTCTTGTTTTTTGTGGTACAAAGTTACAATCACTTGTAGCTTCAAAACCATTTTTTTAATAAAAAAATTGTATCTATTTTACAATAATTGTGATGAGATTAAAATATGCGTATTTTAGAAAAGGAAAAGAATATTTATTGCCAAACCTAAAAGAGTAATTAAGTTTAATATCCAAAGCGTCAAGTGAGGTACCTTGAGACAGGTCCAAAGATACCCCAAACATTCCAAAAGTTTAAAAAAATGTTTTTATTTAAAAACAAAACACATAATTTAAGAATTTATAGGATTATAATTTAGAAATTGGCGCAGAAATTTATCTGGAAGTAAACAAAATATCATTGATTTATGTTAAAACAAAAATAATGAAATTGGTGAAAAATTTTAATATAAAATGTTTGATGCCTAAATTAAGATTATTATACATAGATTTTAAATAATAAGTGTCATTTTTGTTTGTTTTTTTAAATAAAGTTTATACTTTTTGAAATTAATTTTGAGAAAATTGGACGGAAAAAATTTATTAGATGTGCAAAGGAGCATTTTTAATACATCAGCTGTGTTTGAAAATTATAAAAATAATTTAATAAAAAGTGTCAAGGTGCCCCACTCTCCCCTACTGTTCAAATCTACATATTTCAATCAAATATTTTTCACATTTTCTTCTATTGCACTCAACATTCTGCGGCGGTTTTTTAATATAGAGAGATAAAATACAAGGAGTGCCGTTAAAGTTTCATACTAATTCCTTAGAAATGCTTAAGGGGCCATTCATTAATTACGTAGGGGTCCCGAGGGGGGGTTGGAAAAATCTCTACATACCCTTACTTGGGGGAGTGGGGGGGGGGGTCAAACCAATTCTTACATAAGATTTTCCAAGTTTAATTACTGATAAAGGGCATTCCAAAGACTAGAGATAATAAAATAATGGTAATACGTATTGTTGACAGCAAGGATTATTACTTATCTGTTGAAGAATAAAAATCTTTGATTTACGTCAAACTGAAAGTTTTAGTGTAACAGATCCTTTTCTAACATTTTATTATTTTGAAAAAACGAAATGGAATCTTACGTAAGAACAGGGCAGGAGGGGTTTGAAAAATCTTACGTACCCTTACATGGGGGTAGGGGAGGGGGTCAAAAATTGCCAAAATCATCCTTACGTAATTAATGAATGGTCCCTAAAACCATTTTGATAAAGTTTTACAACCCACCTGTATCATAGTGACCGTGATGTAGAACACAGTTGCACAGTAATGCTCCAGAATTCTTTTTTTAGAGATTTAACCCGCATAACTTCTCATTTTGTGCCCAATGGAATTTTGTTCTCCAGATTCAGGGAAGAGAAAAAGCATACAAAAATGAAAAACTAAAGAGTTTATTTTAACAACTATCAATTTTACACTTAAGATGAATTCACAACTTTGACACAAACATCAGCCAGTCTTTCATTCCTCCATAAACTCACACATTGCATTCAATGGTTTTTCACTTTTTTAAAAACTTTGTTCCATCCACTCAAACAGTCTTTAAAGTTATTTTAAAGGGAAACTAACTATTTCTAGAACTATTATAACTAAATATTTACTGAAGAAAAGATACATAACAGCAATTGATAGTGTTGAAAAATATAAACAAATGAAGTTACTGTTCAATCCTAATCTTGGGCAAATAAAGACACATTTTCTTTTCATACACTCAATCAACTCAATAACTCAAGCTTCTCACGCACTGACCTATTGAAGCAGATGTCACATCAAGTGGGCACCATCAAGAAATGTCGCCAGGAACTTAACTTATAAGGAGTTTTCCTTGCAGATTATCTTCTTTTTTCTTCTGTATGAGCTGAAAGAAACAATACGGAAGCATCAAACTACCTTAAAAGGGAAGTAAGAAATGATCATTATTGAACAGAAGACATTCAACGTATCGCAGGGGTATAATGAGATGAGATTTTAAACTTTGCCGAGGAAAGGTGGGAATTTTAAAAATAATTATGCAGGCCAAAATATTAATTTTAAAAATTTTGTAAGAAAAACTTTAAATTCAAGAAGTTTAACTACAGGGTTGCCACTGATTTTAAAGACCAAAATAGTTGTTTTAGTTGCCTAAAATTAACAAAATAGTAGCAAAAATAGTTACCTAAAATTTACAAAACAGCAAATGAATGGATAAAATCGCGAGCAGACACACGTAGGTTAGCACCAAAACAGGCAAAATGTTAAAAAATCGCTGTTAAAAAACTAAGTATATGTTTCAGAAAAATAATTAATCAAAACATTTAAATAAAAGTTTCTTAATCGTTAAGTTTCCTAAGGATGAATAATATTGTGAATAGTTTAAAAAAAAAAATAAACAGTTTTTAAAATTCCTGAGTGTGTAAGTGCCAGCGTGATTTAAAGAGTCTTCCAAACTCTTCCATGGGTGCTAACACTTCAATCGCTTATAGTAAAAATCCTTGCTGCATATTTTTATTAAATCTGGGTCTTTGAGGAAGGGTTAGGACCCTTAAAAGATGAAATGTACAAAAAACACCAGGAAAAAATAGTGTAAAATAACCTCGATAATTCTTAATGAATTTTTGCATTTTTAGGGGGTAATAACCCATTAAACCTATCCATTTGCAAAAAATTTTCATATTTTAGAAATTTCAAACTTTCTTGTCCCCTCAGGAGTAATTTAAAGACTTAAATAATGCTTTTAGACCCTGAAAATCGAATTAAAAGTCACAAAGTCATCAAAAAACGTAAAAAGGAGGAGGGACTGTTCCCCCGAAAATATGAGGCTGATCAGAAAAACTGGGGTCATACTCTGATTCAGGGGGTCATTTTACATAAGAATCTGCATAAATTGTTTCAGATGCATTTTGACCCTATTTTTTGTTGACCAGTGTTACTATTTGTGTCATTCCCTATAGGGCCGCTAATGTTAATATTAGGGTCCATTGAGCACCCTCTTAGAATTTGAGTAGGAAGTTAAAATTTTTTCAGCACTATACTGTTGATAAGTCTAAAAAAGTTAGGGGGTGGCCCAGACTCTAGCTCAAAAAAAGTTTTTTTTGAACCACCCTAATGCATAGTCGGCAAGTCCTTTAAAATAGTCGCTTTTAGTTGCATTTTAGTCGCCAGTTGCAACCCTGTAACTATGAGTTAACAAATTTTTTAAATATTGGTTTAATAGAAAGTTTAAGGGACTGTGGAAACACTTGGAATTATATGTGGCTTTGAATTAAAGTAGTCCCTGTTGCACTGTATTGTATCATTTTGTAATTGTTTTTTGTTGTTGTGTAAGGGGGGGGGGGAATGAAACAAATACTTGCCTGATGCAGAAGCCCAGTCCAGCAAATTTCCTTGGACAAGTTATTCAGCATTTTCATTCATTTCAGCAACTTTCTTCCATTTGAGCTAAAAAAAACAATACAGAAGCATCACTACCTTAAAATGAAATAAGAAATGATAAACATGAAACAGTAGGCATTCTATGTATTGCAGGGGCACAGCCAAGGAAGCAAAGCTAAGCATAGCATGCTCAAATGTTGGTTGATTTTACATTTAATGGGGGGGAACTAAATTAAAACCAAACAAGGTGAGTAGAATTTTTTAAGAGAATAATAAAAAGTTATAATAGGGTAGTACCAGGGCCGTAACCAGACTTTTGTTTCGGGGGGGGGGGGGTTGACTCAAATAATTTCTGAGGTACCTCCTTACAAGTACTTTTATATGTTAATTTTTGGATGACAACACTGGATTGAAATTTTGATGCACTAAATTTCAAAATTGGATGAACAATATAATTTCCAAGCAAAAGGGGGGTCTGGGGGGTCCTCCCCCAGAAAAACTTTGGAAATTTGCCCCTCAAAAGAGTATTTTAGCTCATTTTGAGACCCTTTAGATTACACCCAAAGAGAACCACTCATTATAAGCGGCCTAATTTTCAAGGTAAAAAGAAGGTAGGTATATTGTCATAAACGGCAAAATGTTGAGGGGGTTTTTGGGTTCCTACTCCAGAAAATTTTTTGAATTTTGCCCCTAAAATTGGCATTTTAACTCATTTTGAGACACTTTAAGTTACATCAAAGAGGACCTCTCCCTGTAAATCACACAAGTTTGAAGGAAAAACCATACTTAATAGATTTCAAAATTTCGAGGGGGCTTGGGGGTCCTCCCCCAGAAAAATTTTGGAAATTTTACCCTTAAAAGTAGGGTTTTGACTCATTTTGAGACCCTTTGGGTTATACCCGAAGAGGATATCGCTCCTTGTGAGACATAATTTTCAAGAAAAATAGCAGTATAAAAATTGATGTCAAATTTCGGGGGGGGGGGGGGTTGAACCCCTAAACCCCCCCCCCCCCTTGGATACGGCCCTGGGTAGTATGAGATATCCTAACAAAAAACAGATTTAATCCAATTGGGATCAAACCCTGTTTAGCATGGCTGTGACCTTGCAACAGTTCTCTAGCTGCAAAAAGGAAAATGATTAAGGAGTATTTCTCAATTCTGAAATTTTTATACCACATCGATTTCTGAAAAACAATGATTTTAAACCATTTCACACAAACTGATTTCCTACTACAGAAGTTATTATTATTATTACAAACACAAAACATTGTGTCAATACTATGGCTACAAAAGAGAAAAAACTTCACTTCTGATGAATTTAATTAAAAATAGTGAAACATTAGAATCAGATAATAGTCATCGCAATAACTATCAAAAGTTTTCACAGTTGAAGACTTTATCATCATTTTCAGTTTCAGCAGTCATTACATAAAATAATTACTCTATTCAACCACAACATTTAGCTTTGTGGTTGATTTTTACCGTATTTCATGCAGGTAAATAGAACTTAAGGAATACAATGGATTTAAATAGCCCAGATAAGATACAAAAATCTATAATATTAAAAACTTGTTAAAAAGTGGTTGGTTCATAAAAGCACAAAATGAGAAAAATCAATAATAAATCAGGCCAAAGGGCCATCGTTAAACATAAAAAAACACAAAATCAAACCAAGTACAACTCAAGTAATAAGACTCGTAATTTTGGGGGCCTCAAAGAATAAGAAATAAATTGAGGAATTCATGAAAGCAGGTTCTAAGGAACCATTTTCAGAGTCCCAGTCTGTGTTATTGTTATGCTAAAACATTTTAAGTTTAAGGTACAAGTTGCATAGCAATAAAAAATAAGAGAAATACATAATGATACATTAAGAAGGCAAAAGTACCTTTGTCATGTTTACATTTTAAAAACTTAAGCTAAAGATAAAATTTTAGATCTACATCAAGTCATTTTACTACTACAATTAAATGCAGATAAAAAGTAAAGAGTTTAAGGTAGTTAGTTTAATTACTAATGCTAAAGCAGGCGAAAGAGCCTTTGTCATGTCACATTTTTTAAGTTTATAGCAATTTTCAAAAAAACTGAATAGACCTAGAGTGACTTAAAAAAAAAACTTTTCAAAAATGAACTTTTTATTTAAAAGTAATTGAAAGGGTCAAGAGAAAATGAACTTCTTATTTAAAATGGTCAAGAGCAAACTCCGAATCAAAGACATATGAGTCATTCAAGCACAAGGAAGAGTACAAACACGAGTTTAAAGCAGAGGAATAAAAAAATAACAAAATTTCAAGAAAGGTGATAAAAAAGGAAAACACGCCTGTCATGTTACATTGTAAAAACTTATTGTAAGATAAAATTTTATATCTATACCATGTCATTTTACTCTACTTCCTTTAAATAAAGTTAAAAATTAAAGATAGTTGAATCATTAAATTAATTACTAATGATAAAGCAGGCTAAAGGGCCTTTGTCGTGGTTTGCATGTTAAACACTAAGATAACAACTAAAGGGAAAGATAAAAGCTAAAACTACTAATTATCGACCAGGAAAAGATTTGACAACATGAGAACTAAAGCAAAAAAAAAAAAAAAGGTCATACTCACAGAAGATCGTAGTCGCTCCAGTAGAAGTGAAGAAGAATCAAGACAGGGCTGCATCCAAGGGGGTTTCTGGTTGTTACATTGATCAACTAAAAGAACTACACAAATATCAGTACATGATACATACAAAGAGATAGACTAGCACAAAATTTACAAACATCATGTGAATTGTGTGTTTGGTTTCGCTTTAAGGTCATCAGTGTCAAAAATTACAAGTGTCATAATAATTACCTGTACTTACTAGAAATTAAAATAACAGTTTCTTTAAAATTCACATGGTTTTTAGTCTTCGAAAGAATTAATGTTTTTACGACGTTTTTTGCTTCACGAGTTTAAGAGTTAAAAGTTATAAGGTAAAGTTAATGAATGTGAACTTCTACGATTGAAGCTCTTATAGCAATTATAATTAAAATGAGCTGTGTCTGGCATTGAAATTTAAGCATCATAACTATTATTTTTGATTTTTTCGTTAATACAGCATTTTCTGCGACTACCTGTTTAATCAAAAAAGAAAATTGGGTGTCTAGGGTTCTTTTTAGATTGGCGGGCTTCGGGGACATTTTGGATTCAGCAGCACGGTTGACGGATAAGTACCAAAGACTTTTATTTAAAACATAAAGTGATTACAGCAAAGCCTAAAAAAACTAGCTGAACCGATATCTTTTTGAAAAGGGACACAATTCCTAAAATTTAACCCAAAAATAAACCCACTAAATACTATCCAGGGACCAATCCAGGATTTTAAACTTAACCCACATTTTTGTGAAAAATTTATACCGCAGTTTAATTTTTGTGAAAATTGTAACTGCCTTTTTTATTTTCGCGAAACTTTTTCTAAATATTTTTAACAGGAACTATAAAATTAAAGAAAGCAGCATTAAATTACTTTTTCCTTCAGTTTTATAGCAATTTAAATAGCTTTACAATCTATTTTTAACCGCATAAATTTTACTAAACATAGGTTATTAAAGAAGAAATAATTGTGAAGCAGCCGATTTTCAGCAATATTATTGCAAAGATGTCAATTTTTTGGAAGAGTTTTTGTGAAGGGGCCGTTTTTGTTCGAACATTTTTTGTGAAGGTACCGATAAACGGTACCAAAATAGACCCGTATTAGTGCCTGCTATCTCAAATTTATTTAAGATAAAAATTTTTAATTTGGGAGAAATGTAAATCTGCAAGTAAAACAAATTGAACGAGAGAAAGGCGTTTGTACAAACAGGTCACTACAAGAGCTTCCACCGAATCTGAATCCAAGAATATAAAAAGGCTCTTACCTTAAATCTCCACCCAATCGCCTTGACGCTCGAGACTTCGGATCTCAGCCTTGAGACCCAGCAGTGCCTTGTTCAACATCAGAATCCTCAACAACTGGTCGCGTTTGATTGCTTCCTTCAGGCGCTCTTCGGTCAAAGTCAGAAGCCTCCTCTTGGTTTGCATCTCCACAGAGTTATTCACTCGGATCCACAGGCCCTGAAAGAAACACGGTTCAGTATACATTGAAAGATAACAAAAGGGAGGATCACTTCAATAGAGGAAACTTCTGAGATGAGAAAGCTAAACCACAGACAGAGAATTAAGCAAAACGCTTACTCTATACTTTGCATTGCCCAAAATGGATATCCAGTTAATCGCAAACTTATTGTTTGGGGTCAGGTACCTTAAGCTTATTGTTAATTTTTTAAAAGTATTTTGTATCAATGCCTCTGCTTTAAGAGCACAGTTGAAGACTTCCTCCATTCTTTGTTTGCCACCTAATGCTTTCTCTGACTCATTTGACAATTCAATTATTTACAGGGACGCCGAGAGCCAAGCCAGGGACGAAGTTGAGGAGAGGGCCCCCCAGTTTTTATTTTGATGGGGGGGGGGGGATTGTCTTAAGTAAATACATAGGCTTAATGCAGTTTTTGAACATTTCTATGCAAGATTTGAATCTTGACCCTTAAAAAAGAAATTTTAAATTCATTCTTGAATACTTTTCACAATTAAAAGACACCCAGGGATGGGCTTTTTCTGAAAGGAAGTTAAGACTAGGATCCTATGAAATAATTATTTATCTGGAGTGTCAAACTTAAGAGAATTAACTTCATTTCGTAATGAATTCTTTTAGGGCAGGGGTCTGGGGGAACATCCCAGAAAATTTTTGGAAACACGCCTCTTGAAAACTGAAATTTACTCATTTTTGGCGCCCTTCAGGGTGAACAAATTAATTTCCAAAATATTCAAAATTATATTCCTCTGAACCCAATATGAAAATCTCTGGGTCCCGGGGATTGTACCCCTCTTCCCCCCCCCCCTCTCCTCAGGCCTGATTATTTATTACTGATAAGTGATTTTGAGAGCCCCCCCCCTATGGTAATGAATGAAAAGTCAGTGGTCTGTCGAGGGCAGTTTGGTTACCTTTTTGCAGTTTTCATTATTTGATCAATTACTTTGCAAATTCAGTTTCAAGAAAAATAAGGTACCTTCCCAAAATACACTTTTCAAAGAAACTTATCTAAATTTTTAATGTAATTCTCTGAAGTGTTGATTTTTTTTCCTCGCCATTCTAGAATAAATTTTCTTTAACCGACGCTTTTATGTTGGTTTTGCACTTAAATTTCCTCAAATTTGCAAAATTTTCACAAACTATTGCTAAATTTTTACAAAAGAGGTACCTAGATAGACACCTGTAAGTCCATAATTACAAGGCATCTCCTAGGCTGCAAAGCAAACATCATTTATGGTTAGGAATTTCAAGCTTTAAAAGAGGAGCCATACATTCTCTTTGAAAAGTTTATTTTTAGTATTTAAGTTAAAACTTTTAATTAAGATATTTCGTAAAGCTAATTTTTAGTCCAAAGATAAAATAAGTTTAGCTTGAAAATTATAAAAGAAAAAATACCAGAACTATATACCCCTCCCAAAAAAGAAAAGTTGAAATAGGAAATTGGTGCAGTTATGATGAAGATTCACACCTAGTGACTTATTAGAACTAAGGAAACTTGGAAGATTCAGAAGCAGATAAAAATTAAGTGCAAAGAAAAACTAACTACACTAACTAAACTCGAACTAATTTTCAAAAAAAACATATTAAAACAGCTTATATGTTGATTAGTGAATCCCACCACCCTATTATTGCAACCCAACTTTTCCCCCAAAATGGCTGAACACAGAACCCCAAAAAAAATACCTTTACATACTTTTAAACTTAGTAAATGTTGTAGACAAACCAAATTGATATTCACTTTAAATATAGAAGAAAGAATAATAGAAGATTTCAACAATCAAACCAAAAGGAATCCTAAAGTAACATGACCTTCTTAAACACTGCAGATAGTCAAGAAATTTCTAATTAAAAAAGTGAAAATACTCAAAGAAAATCGAGGGGCAGAAAAGAATAAACACTTAACAATATAGATGAAATAAATTAACTTACTGCCATTGCTGCAAAAGATAATACTTGGAAGAAATTAACCACAAAATAAGTTGCACGTGGACCGCAGTTATAACGATCGAAGACGAAAATAATATGACACTTCACCAAAGTCCGCAAAGGTAGGGAATGTTACGCGAATCGCTCGGGGGTCAGTTATATATCGAGAAATCACTTCACTTCAAATTGCGAAGTGGTCACAGAGGGGCGGAAGCGGTTTTCGGCCAAGTTCCAAAGCGCCCCTCGCGGAATTCCATCTTCACTAATGAAAGGGAGGAATTAAAATAGAGAGAAAAAAGAATAAAAGAGAGAAGTTAGAGAATAATAGGAGAAAGACTGGAGGGGAGATGTATAGAGAAAAAATAGAGACTTGTGTAGTATTGAAGAATTTTTAAATATTATTGAAGAATTGATTTTAATACTGTAATAGTTTGTTTGAAAAAAAATCCATGGGGAAATAGTGTCAAATTCTAATAATAATTGCTCCTTAACTAAACTAATGAGTCAATATGTTAGTGACCTCAGAAGAAAGTATAGAGCAATTTCTTGATATGATAAAAAACCTAAAGTTAGTAATTACTCATCAGTTTTAATTTGAAACATTTTCCTTACAACCATACATTGGTTACAGCTGGAACAATTGAAACTATTGCATGCTTCAAACATGCATTTCTCGTGCACACATTCATTTTTTTAAAATGGGAAAAGTCTCGCATACCACCTGTGTGGTGGTGGTTAAATACTTACTATGTGGCTACATTCACTAAAAATTGCACACTTACTTGAAAGTTTTTCTTATTGAGAAAGAAATATTAAAGTAACTGGAGGATAAACAGAATTATTTTCCTTGTAAAGGAGTAAAGGGTTTGAAAAGACAAAAAAAAATTTCCAATCCAACAGCTTTGAGCAAGGGCAAATCCAGGGAGAGGGGATATGGAGCTGCAGCCTGCGCTAAAATTAATAAATTTCTTCCAATTTTAGTAGAAATTCCTTCAATAATTTGAATTTTTTCAACATTTTTCATGAAAACAGGTAGTAATAGGGAACTTGTGATGTTACTTTAAAAGAAATCCTTTAGAATTAGAAAATTAAATCCTTTTAAAACGAGAAAAAGAACCAGGCACTGGCTCTCTACACTGTTAAAAAAACCAGTTCAATATTTCACCAGAATTCTGGTGAAATGTTTGAGATTTTAAGGCTTGCACCAGAATTTCGGTGCGATGCAAAATCGTTGCCACCGAAGAAAATATGGTTTCACCGAGATTACGGTGAAAGATATCAAGGGTTTCGGTGCGGCCTGATTGAACCGAGAATCGAGATTCTTGATCCTCCATCGGCCATTTTGTCGATTTGTTGTCGTGACTCGTGGAAATTAGATTGCTGTGGATTCATTTAAAAAGTAAGTGTTGAGTACTACTATTAAAGTATAGTATGATTTTTATGTTTTTGTTGTTGGCTTAAATTTTATTCTAAGAGATAATTAAATTGGAATAAATAAAAGATAAAAAATTATTCTTAAAGATGCATTAAAACTGTTGTTCTGATTACATTGTAGAAATAAAAGTTTTTGAATACATTTGCTTATGTTAGGATGTTCTGAACGTCAATTTTAATTATTTTAGCTCCAACTAATTTATAAACATATATGCTGCTTATCCATTTATATTTTCTTATATTATTTTCATGTATTGTTCACTTTAGTTTATAACTTCATCACGCTTTAGTTTTTGTAAATATATCTATCCATGTTTCGTTCACCTAATATGGATCGTTGCAATCCCAGGTGATATAGATATTTTTCTTGTTCTATTTGATTTGATTAATTGTAAATAAATTTGTTATTCAAAAAATTTGTTACCAATTCAAAAATATTTAATTATGTTGGAAAGATAGAATGTTATGTAAGGAAATTATTGAATTTTTCTTTTTCATCTCTAAAAATATGATATTAAAGTAAACATGAAATTTTATTTATAGAATTCTGATTTGATTTGTTTTGTTGTTTGGATCATTACATTAAAAACATCTCCCTTATCATTTATAAGTTTAAACATATCCTTTAACTAATTAGTAGCATTTAAATTAGAATTTCATCTTTCTCTGGCATTAGGAACTAATGAAGTATGTAAAATATTTTCACTCGTTATTTAAGTATTTTGATTTAAGTGAACCATTGAAAGAGTTTTTCGATTTTTATCAAATGCAGTATTCAATGGCTTTCAGTACAAACCCAACTTGTATGTGCTAGTTAATTTTGAAAAAGAATGAGCCTGTTTTTTCGAAAATTGTCCTGTTATTGTGTAAAGGGGAAGAACTACGTTTTGAGTGTCGAACATACCACTCTCACACAGTGTTTCACATTTTAGGCTACAAGTTGTTTGAAATTAAAGTCATAAATATATTGTCATTTACTGATTTTCTAGACAAGTATCCATTTTCAGTTTACAAGTTTAAGGGATATTCTGTTTTAATCCCTAAATACATGATCTTGGATCATTAATTTCTTAGTGTATATACTGTCTATTAGTGTATATATTTATCTTATGTATGTAACTGTTGGAAATTCAAACTGTTCTGATTCTATCCCATGAATAAATTGCTAATTCTTGCTAATTAATAGTTGTTTAAGTATATTTTTTAAAACCTATCTTGTTATTGTAGCAATAATTTAGGAATGTTCTGTAATTCAAAGTGAGTACAGAACTCAAGTTATTCCTTATAAGAATCTGAAATAGTTAAAATGGTAAAATCTCTTTACATTATTGGTATTTTGATATGGATTTTTTTTAAATAAATCTAATTTCTTCCAAAAAATTGTTGATATTGTTCATGTTTTATATTCATTTTATAAGTTTGAGAAGTTGGTAAAATAAATTTTCTGTTATTATGAAATTGTATTTTTTAATGACAGTATAACCTTGTTATCTCAAAAAACCTTTTTATAGTACATAAAAAAATTTACCTTGAAATTGATTATTTTTATATTATTCCTTGTTATCTTAGAGAAAAAAATTGGGTTCCTTTGGTTTAGAGATAATAAGGTTATACTTATACACATAATTTAAAGAAAAAAGTTCAATTTTATAATATAAATCTACATTAAACATAGTCTGACTGCCTGAAAAAAAAATTCAAAAGAACTTCAAACCTAAATGATGTGGCACAAACTCTTTTTCAGCTTATATGAATTACCATAATGAAAATAAATGAAATTTTGCGTAAAAAAAATGAGTGTTAAGGAATATGAACAAAATAATTTAAAAAAACTAGTAGGTAAATGCATCCTAATATAATACTAATAAAACCCCCTTATTTTCTGTCAATGTAGAGCCGGTGCTTCCGATATCGGCCATCTCGGTTCAAACTTTCACCGTACTACCGGTGCTTCCCATATCGCCTATCTCGGTTCAAACTGTCACCGTATTCCCGGTGCTTCCCGTATCGCCTATCTCGGTTCAACCTGTCAGCCTGTCACCGCGGACTCGGTTCTTTCCGTATCGCCGATTTCGGTTCAAACTTCTACCTATTCCGCGGTGCTAGGATGGGCACCGAAAACCTGGTGCAACTTTTCGCCACATTTCGGTTGCAGCTTTTTTTGAACCACTTTTAGGTGAAAGGTTGAACTTTTTTTCTAACAGTGTAGCTTTGAGGGTTTATCCCATCAGCTAAGACCGAAATCCATAAATCCCTCCAGAAGAAGGAGGAGGAGCTTTGAGCATCTTGCACCAATGAGAGCCGCTCGCTCCTTTAGCTCCGCCCTTTGCTCCGGGAGAGAACGGTCATGCGGAAAAGGACCAACACATAGCCGATCGTAGGAAGAGGGAGAAAACAGCTTTCTCAAGAGAAAAATTCTACGTCTTTCGAATTAAAAAAAACTGTCTTATAAGGGGATAATCTCAAAAACGTTTTAATACAGAGGGAGGGAGCAGGAGTAATAAATAAAAATTAACAACTCGTATGTCTATAACCACCTGCGGCAACAGAGTGCAAGGGAAGATCAGTAGCTTTTCCTTATTTGAGGGAAAAGAGTCTTATTTTCACTTGCTAATATTTCATCGTATATTGAAGACATTTTCATGAATTTTTTTCTGCATGTTTTTGATTACATTCCCAACAATTTTATCACTGAAGTTTTTGTTCCATCTCCTCTTTACTTTTAAAATTATTTTTTTAACTTTCTTATTTCTCTACAAGGGGCGCTGCTGTAGTTTCCATTATATCGGGCCTATGGATGGTTAGCAGCCATCAAACTCAGTATAGAGGGCGGTAGTGAAAATGAGTCTTTAAGCACTTCCGGGTTACATTTTGGCATCTTTTCAGAGCGCCAGCAACCGCCAATGTGCGCCAATGTTTATTATTTACATATGTAAAAACTTATTTTTTGGATATATACTGAGATATTTACTAGGTATTTTACATCTATGAGCATATATTTCAAGTTAAATAATCAAGATATCAACTAAATAACCAAAATACTCGTGTAACGAAACTACAGAAACAAAACGTAAATACCGCCAAATTGAGCGATAATCGTAAAATCTAGCAACCCATTCGTATTAAAGTTAATCTAATAATATTTTTTGTGATTAAGTTGATGGATAGAAAGCTGAACGAAATTACTAAGCTCATCATTATCCTATGGATGATACTATTTGGAAAACATTTAAAACTGTACTTTAATCAAAAATTATTTGAGAAAATGAGCCTGTTTACGCCTTTTTCCCATAGAAAACATAAGCGGAGGGATACACCGGAACTCTTACTAGAGTTAAAAATGTCGGACTGTTTGTTGTTGTTTACATCGGTTAACCGTCCATTCCCTTTACCTAACTTGCTTAGTTGTAACCTTTTCTGTTCGCAAGTATTTTCAGTTAAAGGGACTTTCCTAGGCACCCTGTATATCGATAGAGCCCTTTTGTCTACTCTATATCGATAGTTTCAAAAACATTGACCTATCAACTTACTTAACGCCTTACTCATGGAATATTCTATTCTCCCATGGTTTTCCAATCTTGGGGACCAGGGGCGTAAATAAGGGGTCCTATACCCTCCTTCGAAATTCGGACTTGGTGTACAAGTTAAAACCCTGTTTCTTACAGTTCAATTTAATTTCCAAAAAAAATTCTGGGGGAGGACCCCCTTTGGTACTTGAAACTTAGTTGCTTGTTGCTCACAATTTTTCTTATATTAAGACGCAACTTCTACCTAAAAATGCATTAAAAAGCTGCACTGGTCAATGTTCGGGACGTCCATAAATTACGCGAGTTCAAAAAGGGGGGGGGACATTTCTGAATATTGCCATTTGGTTTTCTTTGTAGTTGAGGCAATGGCTCTGAAGTGTTTTTCTTAACAAATAAAATAAAAGAGCACGATGGAAGTTTTAGGGGCATTTCACGGTAATGGACTAGTTCCACATTTTATTTTTATTTTTTTATTCTATTCAGCTTTAACCCCTAAAACCGAGATATTTTTTCATTCTGATAATAATTTATTTTTTTATTGCAACTCAAAGTTCGCGTTCTGAAAAGCGCGCGAAAAACGGCGCTTCAGGTTCGTGACGTCACTCGGCCCAAACTCGGTCTACATACGACTTGCAGACGTCATTTGCAAAACGACGCCACGATTGAGATTTTTTTGACTTGTTAACACCACTGGTTAACACTGAATAAGGAATATTCGTGTTTTTGTTATTAACATTAATGTTACGATATGAAAACAGACGCTTTGATATTAATTTTTAATGGCTATCTCTATTCAAATCACAGTTTAATAAGTAGAAATCTGAAATAAGCATAAAGCATCAAAAATGTCTTTTAATTTAACAAAATTGATACAACAATAAACAAAAACGTGATGCCAGCGGCAAAAAATGTAAAAATACATACCAAAAGAATTAATGCTTGATTCTCATCAGTTTAATTTTATAATAAATTAAAGAATTTAATGTAGTTAAATATAAATTATTTACTGTTGGAAGAATTCGAATATTCAACGATTTGTTTTGATTTATAATTGATTTTACGTTTTTATTTTACTAGTTATTTTAGGTTCGTGACGTCACTCGGCCCCGATGGCTTCACAACCATTTCACAACTCGGGCGATTGCATCATTTGTTGACGACGTTTATTTCCTTAATATCTAAGTAAATAAATTTTTTAGATAAATTTCGATTGTAGATTTCAATTTGACACAACATATGCTGTAATAATAAACCACAAAATCGAAAGTTTGAAAAATATGGAACTACCTCATTGTTGAGTCCGTAACATTTCGTTTTGTCTTTTAAAGTTGCTGAATTATAAATTTTTACAGTTTTTCTGTTTTAATCTGATGTTTACAGGGGGGCTATGTAAGTATGAGAACAGAAAATTTTGAATTAATAGAACTTTAAAAGACAAAATGAAATGTAACGGACTCTACAATTACCGTGAAATGCCCCTTTATACATATTCTGTAGAAATGCTGAAAACCATTTTGATAACAACTACATACAACCCACCTGTATCATAGAGACCCTGATAGAGTAGACCAGCGTTTCTCAACCGGGGTTCCGCGAGACCTTCTCAAGGGTTCCTCGAGAAATTCGAAAAAGGTGTAAAAAAAAAAGATAAAACAAAAGATCCAAGATCCCCCCGAAATTCGGATTAAGGGTACCCGAATGAGTAAAAACCCTGTTTTGGTAAAATTTCAAAAAAAATTCTGGGGGAGGACCCCCAGACCCCCCCTTCTTGTACTACTTTGCTGAAATTGTTTAGATACTTAAAATTGTATTTTCAAAACCTTACAGCTGTATTCTAATGATTCTAATAAATAAATATAGTAAATAAACGATTTCTTCGTTATTTTCCGTTTTATATAATAATTTAAAAAATAGTAAGAAAAATATTGTTACATGGACGCTAGGGGGCCGCGGAACTTAGGCATTGTCGAAAGGGTTCCGTGGGAGTAAAAAGGTTGGGAAACGCTGGAGTAGACCACAGTAATGATGCTTCAGAATTCTTTTTTTAGAGATCTAACACGCATAACTTCTCATTTTGGGCCCAATGGAATTTTGTTCTCCAGATTCAGGGAAGAGAAAAAGCATACAAAAATGAAAAACTAAAGAGTTTATTTTAACAACTATCAATTTTACACTTAAGATGAATTCACAACTTTGACACAAACATCAGCCAGTCTTTCATTCCTCCATAAACTCACACATTGCATTCAATGGTAGTAAGTTTTTCATTTTTTAAAATTTTGTTCTGTCCACTCAAACAGTCTTCAAAGTTATTTCAAAGGGAAACTAACTATTTCTAGAATTATTACAACTAAATATTTACTAGACAAAGGATACATAATAATAGTTTGCAGATTTTTGAAGCTGAACTGAAGCTGAATATTTTGTACCTGAACAACGCTGTTCTGGCATGTTCCACCTCATACTGAGCCCTGGGCATTACAAACAGGTGTCATTAAGGGTGAAGTAAATCCCAATGCAGAAGTAAACAGCTCAGTCCAGCAGATTTCCTCGGACAAGTTCTTCAGCGCTTTCGAAACTTTTCCTCCGTTTGAGCTGAAAAAAAAAACAATACGGAAGCATCACTATCTTAAAAGGAAGTAACAGAAGAATAAACATGAAACAGTAGACATTCTACGTATTGCAGGGGCACAGCAAAGCTATTGCACAGCGTGTTCAGATGTCTGTAGTTATTGCATTTAATGGGGGGGGGGGAAACTATGTTAACACGAGTGGAATTTTAAATTTCTTAACAAAGCAGATTTAATCCAATTGTGAGATCAAACCCTGTTTAACATGGCAGTGCCCCTGCAACATTACTATAGCTGCAAAAACAATAATTATTAAGGATATTTTCATGTTTAAGAATTTTTTATACCTATTCCAACTATGAAACAACGATTTCACAAACTGATTTTCAACCACAAAACTTACTATTATTACAAACACAAAACAATGTACTTAGTCCAGTAACCATGTGTCAAAAAAGGGGTGTTTCAGGAAAAAAAATCCGGAAGTTTTTGTCTAAACGGTTTTATATGTTTACGAGGGTGCTCAATCCGAATTTGAACTTTGCATACAAAATTTCGAATGGCATTTTAGTGAAAATTCGAAAAAACCCTAAAATTTCACCCCTTTTTTCGATTTTCTACTTGTAGAACGGAAAGTATGGGTTTCTCATGAAAATGTTAATTATAGAAAATAAAGAAGATAAAAAAATATACAAAATTGTCAATTACAACTTTTTTGTCAGACGAATAGTTTGGCCGCGAGAGCGCGCTGAAAAACAGCTATTTTTTGGCCTTTCCGCAAAAAAATGGAAAACGCGCTCTTCTACCCTCTACAAAATTAAAGATATTCACTTTATCAACAAAAATTTTACACCACGTGAAAGAGCATTTAATTTTCTATAAATAACTTTCCTTAAATTATGTTTTTGAGAAGGAGGGAGCGAAGCAAAGATCGAAAGTAAAGTTGTTAATACTTAACAAAAGACTTTCAGTGGAAGTTGGTTCCTTGCACAAATAAAAATGAACAATCTTATATATTAAAATAATTTGGTTTTTCTTTCGACATCAATAAATTCTGATTGCACATGCCCCTATCGACTCTTTTTTTTTCTATTCCCTCACATGTTCTGATGAAAATATTAGTTTCACTGTATATATCCAAATCATGATAAGTAATGTATTTGTATTAAAATAAAATACAGTAGATCTCCAAACATTCGAATTAATTGGGGCTATTTCTGATTTGGATCATAATTAATAGAAAAAGACAACTTACTAAGAAAAATACAAAAATATGCAGAATACAGACGGCATCATGGGAAGAATTAGTTATACCAATGAGCTATCAAGTATTAATTTAAATTACAATTATGGTTCTACATAAAGTTTTATTTGTATATTTTGTACATCTGTATGGAGTCTAACAATTCAGAAAAGCGTAATGAAAAATTATTTCGAACTACAGTTCTCTTTACGAATTTAAATATACCATTTTAAGACATTTAACTCACCGCTTGCCTCCTGAATTCCTGCCTACTTCCCATGCCGTCTGGTTTTTTTTTTAATATTCCTGCAATCTAGAAGCCGCTCATTCTAACAAAGAGGCTTCTTTTATAATTTTATTAACTTTGTGAGTTAGTAGTTAACTCATCTTAATTAGTTTCCATTTTAGGATGCACAATTTAAATTCGGTGATATAGACGATTATGATTTGCTTTGAACCATCAAAATAAAATGGATGCTGTTTTGTTTTATAAGGGCTTTCTTATTGGTTGGAGAAAATAATGTGACTAAAAACGCAAGCGTATTTCCTAAATTTCTTAAATTAAATCTAAGAAAAAAGTCGTGCGAATTTTGAGCGCTGCGTTTTTTCTTCTAGGCCTATGATTGGACTCTTTATGACATGTGAATCTAGTTTTAAAAGAAAGGATTGCTCTTCCTCAGAAAATGTAAGGAAAGTAGGGAAGCGTTTTTCGCCGACGAATTTTAATACGCAACCCATGGGAATTGGGCTTTCAGATGACGCATAAGAATAAATTAGTTGTGGTTAGAAAAACCTATAATTTCATTGAAAATATTGAACAGTTTAGCGCTGACGATGCAGCTTAAAAAAAAAAGTAATAAATTGTAAAAAATTTAACTGCGCTGCAAGCGTGTGGTAGTAACGAGCGAAGCTCGCATCAGCGCCAAAGACGCGTATTCTAGCTGGTAAGACGCGGCTTTGCCGGGTCAAACCAGCTAGTCAAATTAATTTTTCATTGCCAAAAAAAACGCTTCTGGGGGAAAATACTGAAGAATAATTAATTTAATTAACAATCATTGGGATAGACATTAAGATTAAATCATATAAGAAATTATTAAAGTAGCGTTTCCTATTTATTTAAATCAAAATATTACTTTTTTACAGAAGATACAGGGGTAGGAGCAACTATTTCACTAAATATAGGACATTCTATACAAAAAATATAGGACAAATATAGGACCCTCCGAAAAGGTTTTAACTAAATTTATTTACATTTTTCCACATTATAACTTTAAAAACTGATACCTCTCAGTGAATTTAGACTCTATAAACAATAAAGAAATTATATTTTTAGATAAAACTTAAAACATGCATTAAATGTTCTGAAATGCAGATTGAAACATAACATAGGGTGATTCAAAACTCAAATGATAGGGGGGATCATCAGATCAGATTGAAACTACTCGAATATAATTCAAAATTATCCTGGAAAGGAGGACCCTGAAGCAATTCTAAGGTGCTAGGGTACTGATGAAAATTGCCAGAACCATAACTTATTTATAAAAACTGTGTAAAGTTTTTAATCGTAAGAGATTGTCTTCAAGAAGAGACAATAACTTTCTTGCTTTTTTTGTTGTTAAACTTTGAAGATATAACCTCTTTAGGACAAGAACTTTACATGGTTTTTATAAATAAGATAAAACATGGTAATTGTCACTGAAATTTTATTTTTCTACTATCAACCATTTGCCCACTTTTCCATTCCACCTATTTTTCATTACTTTTGTACACACTTTAGTTTAATGCATCAGGATTGCTTCAACTTCGGGTTTGAGATGAGAAATATAGGACATATAGGGCATTTGCAAAAATATAGGACAATATAGGACGTTTTTTAAGGTTTTTGGAAAAATATAGTAAATATAGGATATATAGGACAACTCTGACCCCTGAAGATATGGTGAATTTTCCGCCTCAGGGGTGAATATTGCCAGATTTTTAGTGCGCTTTAAAGGCTAAACTATTGGTCTGACAAAAAAGTTGTAATTAACAATTTTGTAGATTGTTTTACCCTCTTTATTTTCTAATATATTTAACATTTTCATCAGAAACCCATACTTTCAGTTCTACAAGCAGAAAATTAAAAAATGGGGTGAAATTTAAGGGTTTTTTCAAATTTTCACCAAAATGCCATTCAAAATTTTGTATGCAAAGTTCATATTCGGATTCAGCACCCTCGAAAACATATAAAACCGTTGAGAAAAAAACTTCCGGATTTTTTTCCTGAAAAAACTACCTGGTTACTGGACTATATTACCTTTTAACCCATAGGCAATCGGTACTTTTTTTTAAATATTTACATAGAAGGTTTTTTTTTCGACGGTTTTATGTTTTCGAGGGCGCTAATTACGAATATAAAATTTGTGCCTGCGTGGGAGCTCGGCTTCATATCGAAATCGGAAAAAATCTCAAATTTTTGCTTTTTTGTTCGAGTTTCACCGATTTTCTCAGAAACTATTCGTTTTTCGAAAAAAAAGAAGTACACCAAATTAAAGTACGTAACATTTCCTATAAGATGCACTGACTCGTTTTTATTTTGGGAGGAACGGTGTACGCTTTAAAGCGTTTTGAAGCGCAGCGATTTTTTTGACTTTCTACAAAAAAAGTGAAGAACGTTCCCTTTCCCCTCCTACAGCTCCAAATATATACACTAGGGTGGTTCAAAAAAACTTTTTTTGAGCTAGAGTCTGGGCCACCCCCTAACTTTTTTAGACTTATCAACAGTATAGTGCTGAAAAAATTTTAACTTCCTACTCAAATTCTAAGAGGGTGCTCAATGAACCCTAATATTAACATTAGCGGCCCTATAGGGAATGACACAAATAGTAACACTGGTCAACAAAAAATAGGGTCAAAATGCATCTGAAACAATTTATGCAGATTCTTATGTAAAATGACCCCCTGAATCAGAGTATGACCCCAGTTTTTCGGATCAGCCTCATATTTTCGGGGGAACAGTCCCTCCTCCTTTTAACGTTTTTCGATGACTTTGTGACTTTTAATTCGATTTTCAGGGTCTAAAAGCATTATTTAAGTCTTTAAATTACTCCTGAGGGGACAAGAAAGTTTGAAATTTCTAAAATATGAAAATTTTTTGCAAATGGATAGGTTTAATGGGTTATTACCCCCTAAAAATGCAAAAATTCGTTAAGAATTATCGAGGTTATTTTAAACTATTTTTTCCTGGTGTTCTTTGCACATTTCATCTTTTAAGGGTCCTAACCCTTCCTCAAAGACCCAGATTTAATAAAAATATGCAGCAAGGATTTTTACTACAAGCGGTTGAAGTGTTAGCACCCTAGAAGCACCCGTGGAAGAGTTTGAAAGACTCTTTAAATCACGCTGGCACTTACACACTCAGGAACAAATATTCATGCTTTGAAAAGATTAAAATAGACATAATGACAGATAAATGCATGGGATATTGAACCTTTTTAAATCTTGGCCACTAAATCAGTCAACCAGGGGGTTGGGATTACACATGCAGTCCCATTTGTCTTTCGCCACCCATTACATGTCAGATGTCAGCAGCTTTAATGTCTATCCACCCCAGGATCTTAGGTTGTTTTTTGTAAACAACTGATGGAAAGAAAAGATTTCAACTGTTTGTGTAAGATTAAATGAAATTCCCCCATCGTAGCTCCCCTCACTTATGAAAACAACCTACCCTTAGTAATTGCGCAATACTGTAGTTTTATTAACAAGGGCAAAATATTAAAAAAAATTACTTTGTACTTTTATACATTGATTTATTCTTATGTTAAAAGATTGTAATATATATAAATGCATACCTAAATTTTGTATTTTTTGGTATTTTAAAACTATTTTTAGAAAGTTACAATAGAATTCACTAACTTATAAAGTTCGGGGGGCTTGAGCACCCCCTTGCAGTTGAGATATAAAGTTGAAATTTTCCCAGAAGATTACTGTCTACAAGTGTAAAAAATTTGAGGGGTGGCCCGGTTTGTTTTTGAAACTTTTATTTTTACCATGTATTATTGAACCACCCTAATATACACGTTACAGACAAATAGTTTATACCACATGAAAGTACATTTAATTTCCTACAAAATACACTAGTCAACTTTTACTTTATAATGTGAGGTATTGTCGCTAGAGCGCGCTGAATTACATCTGTTTCTTGACTTTACACAGAAACATGAAAATCCCTTTCCTTCAGAACGCTCTAAAGCGTACACTGCTTCCCGCAAAATAAAAACGAACCAGTGAATCTTATAGGAAATTTTATGTACTTTAATTTGGTGTACTGCTTTGTTTCGAGAAACGAATAGTTTCTGAAAAAATCGGTGAAAATCGAACAAAAAAGCGAAAATTTGAGATTTTTTAGCATTTTTTTATGTGAAGTTGACTTTTTAAATAAAATAAACTCGAAATTTGGATTCAGCAATGCAAAATCCATATAAATTCGTACATTAAAATATTTACAGAATTTATTATATGAATTTAAAAATTTGATTGAATTTCCGCCTAAAATACCTAATATTTCATAAATAAATTTTAAAAATTATTTTTTTAGGCATGCTTAGTCATCAATTTAATCAAAACAACCTATTTTATTGGTAATATACCGGAAGTAAAGCGCAGATTGGAGATTAACTTCTGCAAAAGTTCGTTTCCATATTTTCGCGGAAAGGCCAAAAAATCTCTGTTTTTCAGCGCGCTCTAGTGGCCAAACTATTGGTCTGACAAAAAAGTTGTAATTGACAATTTTGTATATTTTTTTATCTTCTTTATTTTCTATAATTAACATTTTCATGAGAAACCCATACTTTCCGTTCTACAAGTAGAAAATCAAAAAATGGGGTGAAATTTTAGAGTTTTTTCGAATTTTCACCAAAATGCCATTCGTAATTTTGTATGCAAAGTTCAGATTCGGATTCAGCACCCTCGAAAACATATAAAGCCGTTGAGAAAAAAACTTCCGGATTTTTTTCCTGAAAAAACTACCTGGTTACTGGACTAATTACTACAAAAGAGAAAAAACTTTTGTCACTCCTGATGAATTTAATTAAAAATAGTGAAACATTAGAATCAGATAAGTCATTGCAATAACTATCAAAAGTTTTCACAGTTGAAGACTTTATCATCATTTTCAGTTGTCACTACATAAAATAATTACTCTCTATTCAACCACAACATTTAGCTTTGTGGTTGATTTTTACTCTATTTCATGCAGGTAAATAGAACTTTTACCTGCTTTTTTTAGGAATACAAGGAATTTAAAGGAACTTAAATAACCCAGATACGATACTGAAATACTGCTAGTTAAATGAGGGTGGTTAGTAAAAGCCCAAAATGAGAAAAATCAATAATAAATCAGGCTAAAAGGCCATTGTGAAACAAAAATTTAAAATACTGTACAATTCCATGGACGGACATATAAACCGAGAGTACGGTTTTGAGAATAGACAGCAATAAACTTAATGATTTATTTTTTTTTACTGAAATTACAATGATTGCGAGTCACCGAAATTGATACTTCTTAAGGTTAAGAAAAACTAACCAGATACAATACTGAAATACTGCTGGTTAAAAGAGGATGGTTAGTAAAGCACAAAATGAGAAAAATCGAAAATAAATCAGGTCAAAGGGCCCATCGTTAAACATAAAAAACACAAAATCAAACCAAGTACAACTCAAGTAATAAGACTCGTAATTTTGGGGGCCTTAAAGAATAAGAAATAAATTGAGTAAATCATAAAAGCAGGTTCTAAGGAACCATTGTTAGAAATTACGAGTCCTAGTCTGTGTTATTGTTATGCTAAAACATTTTAAGTTTAAGGTACAAGTTGCATAGCAATAAAAAATAAGAGAAATACATAATGATACATTAAGAAGGCAAAAGCACCTTTGTCATGTTTACATTTTAAAAACTTATGCTAAAGATAAAATTTTAGATCTATACCAAGTCACTTTTACTACAACAATTAAATGCAGATAAAAATTAAAGAGTTAAAGTTAGTTAGTTCAATTACTAATGATAAAGCAGGCAAAAGGACCTTTGTCGTGTCACATTTTTTAAGTTTATAGCAATTCTCAAAAAACTTAATACCTAGACATACCTAATACAAAATAGACCTAGAGTGACTTTAAAAAAAAAAACTTTTCAAAAATGAACTTCTTATTTAAAAGGGTCAAGAGCAAAGACAGTTGAGTCATTCAAGCATAAGGAAGAGTACAAACACAAGGCACAGGAATAAAAAATAAGAAATTTCAAGAAAGGTGATAAAAAAAGAAAACACACCTGTCATATACATTTAAAAAACTAAATTCCAGATCTATTCCAGGCAAAAAAGGCTTCTTAACACTAAGATAACAGCTAAAGGGAAAGATAAAAGCTAAAACTATACTAATTATTAACCAGGAAAAGATTTTTTACAACTAAAAAGCATCAATGCAAAAAAGGTCAAAATACTCACAGGAGATCTTCCAATAGAAGTGCTGGGCTCAATCAACAGAAGAATCAAGTCAGGATCAGCATTAGCCAAGATTGGGATCATCCAAGGGGGTTTCTGGTTGTTAACTGGAAAACTACACAAATATCAGTACATGATATACATAGAAAGGGATAGAGTAGCACAACATTTACAAACTTCATGTGAATATTGTGTTTGCTTTAGTCATTGTCAGAAATTACAAGTGTCATAATAATTACTTTTACTTACCTGAAATTAAAATAACCGCTTCTTTAAAGTTAACACATTTACATGGTTCTTTGAAAGAATTACTGTTTTGTACGAGTTTTTTGCTTCACGAGTTTAAGAACAACCAACTGGTAGAATGACACGAGAAGCCACAATGAGAATGTTTTAAAATTAAATAGTGACTAAAAATTAATGAATGTGAACTCTACAATTGAAGCTCTTATAGCAATTGTAATTAGAATGAGCTGTATCTGGCATTGCAATTTAAGCATCATAACTATTATTTTTGATTTTTTGTTAATGTAGCATATTCTGCAACTATCGGTTTAATCAGAAAAAAAAAATTATATGTTGGCAATGTCTACGGATCTTTTTAGATTAGTGGGCTTCGTCGATATTTTGGATTCAGCAGCATGGTTTACGGATAAGTATCAAAGACTTTTAAAGCAAAGCGATTACAGAAAAGCCTAAAAAACTAGCTGAACCGATATTATCTTTTTGAAAAGGGACACAATTCTTAAAAAATTTAACCCAAAAATAAAACCAGTAAATATGATCTCAAACTTATTTAAGATTAAGATTTTTAATTTGTGAGTAATGTAAATCTGCAAGTAAAACAAATTGAACGAGAGAAAGATTTAAGTCTGAACCCAGACTTAAATGTTTCTCTCGTTCAATGCAAAGATTGATTGCAACGAGAGAATTCAGGCGTTTGTACCGAATCTGATCCCAAGGAAGAACATAAAGGGTCCATCCATAAATGATGTCACACTTTTTTTGCCCATTTTTGACCCCCCCCCTATGTCACAAACTGTCACACTTCCCCATAACCCCTTATGTCACGCTTTCAATCGATCAATATGTCCAATACATAGAGTTGTAAAATTCTCGGTAATAATTTTTGGTAGAATATTCCCCTACAAGCAACTAAAATTATTTTTTTTTGGATAAAAAATCTTAGGAAAAAAATTCTGTTTTTGTTATTTTTGGTTGATTTTCAGTTTTGGGAGGATGTGATGTCACAACTTTTGAACCCCCCCCCTCCCCCTTGTCACAAATTGATTAACCCCCTCCCCCCTCTGAGCGTGATGTCATTCATGGACGGCCCCAAAAGAAAAGCATTTCTTTAAAACTTACACATTTTTATGGTTCTAACCTCTCTTTAAAAAAAAAGACTTACCTTAAATCTCCACCCAATCGCCTTGACGCTCAAGAGCCTGGATTTCGGCCTTGAGTCCCTTCAGGGCACAGTGCAACAGGTGCTTCCTCCACAAAGGCTGCTTCTTCTTGTACGCATCATCCAGTTTCTCCTCGGTCAGAGTCAGAAGCCTCCTCTTGGTTTGCATCTCAACGGAGTTATTCACTCGGATCCACAGGCCCTGAAAGAAACACGGTTCAGTATACATTGAAAGACAACAAAAGGGAGGATCACTTTCAATAGAGGAAACAAACGCTTCCGAGATGAGAAAGCTAAACCACAGACAGAGGTACAAAAATTATTAGATTCAATGTGAAACGCTTATACTCAATACTTTGCAATACCCAAAATGTGCTTCCAATTAACCGCTAACTTATTGTTCGGGGTCAGGTACCTTAAGCAAACTCAGTTCTGGAAATGCCAATTTTTAAAAACTATGTTTTTATCTTTTCTTTGTTTGCCCCACCTGCTTTCTCTGACTCAGAGTGTGTTTTTATAAAATACAATTATTCAAATTCATTATTTGATAAATAAGTACTTCAACAAATTCAGTATTAGGAAAAAGGAAAATAAACTTTCAAAAGAACGTTGTCTAATATTAGTTAATTTTTTAATGTAGTGCTAATATTTTTGCCATTTTAGACTAAATTTTCTTTAGTTTTTGATATTTAAAAAAATGCTTTTTATGTAGAACATGCTTTTATGTTGATTTTGCACTTCAATTTTCACAAAAGGGGTACTTCTTAAAAACCCAAGACAGATCCCTGTAAGTGCAAATATAGAAGCTATTTCACAAGCTGTAAAGCAACAAACATCATTTATGGTTTGGAAGCTTTAATAAAGGAGATACTCTGAAAAGTTTATTTTTGGTATTTAAGTTAAAACTTTTAACTAAAAAATCTTATAGCAAATTTTACATACTTTAATTTGGTGTACTGTAATTTTTCGAAAAACGAATAATTTTTTGAGAAAATCGGTGAAAAACCGAACCAAAGAGCAAAAATTTGAGATTTTTTGATGTGAAGGTGACTTTTGAAATGAAAATGAACTTGAAATTCGGATTTAGCAATGCAAAAAACCTATAAATTCGTTCATTAAAAAATTCCCATAATTTAATTAATGAATTTTTTAAAAATATTGAATTTTTGCCTAAAATACCTAATACAGTGGAAGCTCTTATAGCGACAAAAAACTTCTATATGAAAGTTTTGAAAAAAACCCCGATTGACTGGACTAATACAGGTAGGGATCTGAAAAGTCATTCGATTCGATTCCTGATGTTCGATTCCAACCTGGTAGTATTTAAAAAAGGGCCCTTGGAGTAGTAAGTTAAGTATTAAAAAGTAGAATAAACAAAATACCAAATTTAAACTGTAAATGTTTGCTTTCCCTTTTCGATTCCTTGGAATCTATTATAACTAAGGGGAAATAAAATTTAATTAAATTAAAATGTTACTAATTTTTACTCGCCCTCTTTAAAATAATTAATTTTCAATAATTCGATTCTTAATTCTTATGGCGTTAAAGCGTGTCACTGGGTTCGAAACGAAAGGGTGTAAAATATTTTCTTCGATATCTTCTATTCCCGCATAGCAACTGAAATTTTGCAGCTTTTGAAGAAAATTTCAATTTGAGACCCTTCAGTCTACATCAAATATTGAGGGAGGTTTGGGCGCATTAAGTTAAATAATTTCAATGAAAAAAAAAAACATTAAAATTATTATCAAAATTTCGGGAAGGATTTGAACTACTAAACCCTCCCTTGGATACAGCCCTGGCCAAGTTTCATATCTTACAATATCTACTCTTCTAAAAAAAAAAAAACCTCAACTTTTCAAGCAACAATTATTACTGTTAACAATAATTTAACTAAATTATACTCTAAAATAAGATTTCTACCATTTCACCCGGAAACAAAATTCCAGTTAAAACTCTGATCCCTTTCGTACTGATCTTAATTGCTCCCAGTTTTCTATTTTTCTTGTCTATCCCATTTCCCAAATGTCCACGTGCCTGTATCCCCCTGTTCTAAGCCTGACCACTAAGACAGATAAGAAAAGACCCTTCCGCATTCCTGGAACCCCCCCCTGGAGAGGTCAAAAGGGTCTATTGAATACTTTCACGGCCTCCTCGCCCCTCCCCTCCTTTTCAATTCAAACGATATCGTAGCATGAGTGGAAAAAGTTCAACTGGTGGTGGTGGGGGGGGGGAACACATAGAACCATCAAGACAGCTGTTTCTAGACTTGTTTCGGAAGGGGTTCTGGATGTTTCTCTACTCGACAGCAACGTTTCTTGAACCCAGTACGTACCAAATGCGGAAGGAGAAATCGGTAAACACAAAGCCTGTTGGGTTGCTAGGAGGAGTTTCGGTACGCAAATCGTGATTGAAAAAGACACTATATATACACGTGGGTTTAACAAAATAATCCTATTTTTAAATTGACGTTCTTCATTTCACTCAAAATTCAGACACCGCGATGGGAACTTACTTTGTTTGCTAGTTACGTATAAAGCTAGTTTTTATTCCAAAGATAAAATAACTGTAGCTTGAAAATCATAAAAGAAAAAAATACCAGAACTAAATAGCCCTCACAAATAAGAAAAGCTGAAATACAATAGGAAATTGGTGCAGTTACATGAATATTCACATCTAGTGAACTTCTAGAACTAAGGAAACTACAAGATTCAAAACTACCTAAACTTTAAGTGTAAAGAAAAACTCTTAACTGCACTAACTAATTTTCAAAAAAACAAACATATTAACCAGCTTATGTTCATTTGATTCCCACCACCCTATTATTGCAACCCAACTTTTCCCCCAAAATGGCGTAACGCAGAACCCACAAAAAATACATTTATATCTTCTTCAAAACATAGTAAATGTTGAAGACAAACCAAATTGATATTCACTTAAAGTAATCGAGAGAAGAAAGAATCAACAATCAAACCCAAAGAATCCTAAAGTAACTCTTAAACACTGAAGATAGTCAAGAGATATTTTCGGATTAAAAAAGTAAAAACTACTCAAAGAAAATCGAGGGGCAGAAAAGAATAAACACTTAACAATATAGATGAAATAAATTAACTTACTGCCATTGCTGCAAATGATGACAATTAGAAGAAATTAACAAAAATAAGTAGTAGCACGTGGACCGCAGTTATAACGATCGAAGACGAAAATAATACGACACTTCACCAAAGTCCGCAAAGGTAGGGAATGTTACGCGAATCGCTCGGGGGTCAGTTATATATCGAGAAATCACTTCACTTCACTTCAAATTGCGAAGTGGTCACAGAGGGGCGGAAGCGAATTTCGGCCAAGTTCCAAAGCGCCCCTCGCGGAATTCCATCTTCACTAATGAAAGGGAGGAATGAAAATAGAGAGAAAAAAGAATAAAAGAGAGAAAAGGAGAAGTTAGAGAATACAAGGAGACTAGACTAAAGGTATAGAGGAAAAGATAGACTTTTAAATATTATTGAAGAATTGATTTTAATATTGTGATTGTTTGGTTAAACAAAAGCCAGGAGGAAAATTTTTCCAATCCTAATAATTGCTCCTTAACTAAACCAATGAGTCAATATGTTGGTGACCTCAGAAGAAAGTAGAGCAATTTCTTGATATGATAAAAAAAACCCTAAGTACTAAGTTAGTAATAGCACATCAGTTTTTATTTAAAACATTTTCCTTTAAACCTTACAACCCTACATTGGTCAGCTGGAATAATTGAAACTAGCTATCAAACAGTACATCATGCATTTCTCTGTTGCTCACACATTTTCTTCATTTTTTTAAGTGACCCACTGGGAAAAGTCTCATACCACCTGCTGTGTGGTGGTTATATACTAGGTATGTGGCTACATTCACTAAAAATTGCACACTTACTTGAAGGTTTTTCTTGTTGAGAAGAATTAAGTAAAGAAATATTAATGTAACTGGATACACATAACTGTTCAGAGGATACAGAGGTATTTTCCTTCTAAAAAGGGTTTGAGAGGACATTTTCTTTTCATCATACACTGAGCAAGGCGAATGAATCCAGGGGAAAGCTGCACCCTCTCCCAGATTTAATAAATTTCTTCCAATTTTAGTACAAATTCTCTTAAGAATTTCAATTTTTTCCATATTTATTTATGAAAACAGGTAGTAATAGGGAATTAATGATGTTAATTTAGAAGAAATCCTCTAAAACTTAAAAATTAAATCCTTTTAAAACGAGAAAAGCCATGTTTTGGTACCTACAAAAATCCTGGATTGGCTTTGAGGGTTTATCCTATCAGCTAAGACCGAAATCCATGAATCCCTCCTGAAGAAGTAAAAGGAGCTTCGAGCGTCTTCCACCAATGAGACCACCACCACCACCTTTAGCTCCGCCTCCCTGCGGACCCCGCCTACTTTGCAGCGAGAAAGAGAGAGCGGTCACGCAGAAAAGAACCAACCCATCTCTCATCGTTGGGAATCGGAGAGAAAAACACCTGACTCTTTTTCAGGGAAAAATTCTGAGTCTTTCGAAATTAAAAAAAAAAAAAAACAACTATTTATGATTGTGGAATAAGGGTTAAGTTGTCTCTAATTCTCAAAGAGGTTTCAATGCAGAGGCATAAAACGAACATCTCGTATGTCTGTAACCACCTGTCAACAGAGTGCAAGGGAAGAACTTCCTATAGCAGCGCCAGTGATCATCTAACGGGAGCACGATTTTTCCGAAACTTATCCATATTGATGAGTAATAGCAGAATAATCATGTCTCAATAAAAAATATTTCTTTAAAATATAATACAACATAATAATTCACTAACTTCCCTCATAGGCGAGTTTCATGGAAGTTTACCTAATACCCCAAACACTTCAGGTGCATATTCCGTAATATTGAAGATAGTAAATCGTATTTCGGGTTTGAAACTACAGAGTAGGAAGTCTTTGGGGGTCTTGGGATAATTGAACTCGTCTGTTCATAGACATCATAAAAAAATATCGATTTTTTAATGGTAGACTATCGATAGCTGTCACCGATATATTACGATATTTTAGAAATATATATCGAAAAAATTTTCAATCGTTTCTAGGATAACCCATGGACCCAACACTTTAAATACATACGGTCAACTATCTTATAAATTATTACAAAATTAACGAATATAAATAAATTAATTCATGAAAAAATGAAAATTTATTATTTTGTAAATAAATACTTATTTATTTAAATTTTTTACTTGTTCCATAAATCTAATTGATTTAACACATAATGATGCAATCATTAAACATTTCTTTATGGTGACAATAAGAATAACTCAATAACATCATTACATTTAATGGTTTAAATGCGTACAAATTAATGAGTAGCATTTATTGCAGGGTTGGCAGAAACCTGGGTTTTTTCAATAAAAGCCTGAAATATCCATTGGGAAAACTGTTTTTTTCCCCAGAAATCCTAATGTTTGTTTTTATTCAAAGTTAAATGAGTTTATTAAGTGGGGTTTTTTTTCAAAATTAGGCAGTTTTCTTAAAATTTTAAAGCTTTTTTCGTATTTAAATGTGTTTATTTAAAAGTTAGGCAATTTTTTCTTTTAACTTAAGAGTTTTTTTTTCTAAGTTTTATGATGGTTTTTCTATAAGTAAAGTGGGTTATTAAATTATTTTTAAACTTCCATGGGTTTTTTTTATAAATTAAGTGTTTTTTTTTTAAATTTTACTTGATTTTTCAAGGATTAGGAAGTGTTTTATTAATGTCAAATGTTTTTTTTTCAAAGCTCTATGGACTGTTTAAATATTAAGTGTGGTTTTTCAAAGCTCTGTAGAATATTTAAAATTTAAGTGTGATTTTTCTAAGATCCATGCTTTTTAAGAACCAACCACGTGGGTTATTTTAAAACTCCATGGGTTGTTTAAAAATCAGTTGGGTTTTTTCCAAAGCTCTGTAGACTGTAAATATAAAGTGGGTTTGTCCAAAGTTCTGTAGACTGTTTACATATTAAGAGGGCTTTTCCCCAAAGCTCTGAGGAATATTTAAAATTCGTGTTTTTTCAAAATTCCATGGACTGATTGTTTAAAAATGTGTTTCCAAAGCTCTGTATTCTGTTTAAAAATTAAATGTTTTTTTTAAAGCTCCATGAGCTTTTTAAGAATCAAATGGGGATATAAAAGCTCCTTGGGTTGTTTAAAAACTAAGGTGTTTTTCAAATTTACATGGGTTGTTTAAAAATTAGATAAGCTTTTTCAAAGCTGGGTGGACAGCTAGCTACATCTGCTTCAAACCAGCTGCATTGTTAATTTAACATCAAGAGTGAAAAAATAAATACTCATGGGCAGAGATATTTTTAACTCCTCTGAGAGAGTATTTCACTCCTTGAAAATCAGAAATACTCTTTGAAAAACTAGACAGGAGTATTTTCACGCTTTGAATTCTTTACGAAGGTTTAGCTTAAAAAATGCACCGCGTGGCCCCCACCGAAATCAACAAATAATATTTTTCTGCTCAAAACACCAACTGATTTCAGCGGAGACATTTTTGCCCGACTTCTGGAAAAAGCTAATTGTCATAAGCCACGGCACCCTAATTTATTATCATACTTTTTAATTGTGTTTTCATACACCCATAGTAATTTTTTTTCATAAATTGTTCTGATGCTTAGGGAAAGGGAGTTTGATTGCGGTTTTCGTGTCTCAGTCTCTGTATATAAGTAGTTCATGCTATTTCCGTATTTCACTCCTCATAATTCAATTTCACTCCTCCTAAAAAAAGTCAAGGAGTATTTTTACTCCAAAAAATATCCTAAGAATAACACTGCTCATGGGCTTGTTCTATTTATAGCATTAGGGGGTCACTTAATGGCAACAACAATTTTAGATATGTTAATTCATTGTTTACATTCAAAAATTGTGATTTTCTTGAAGAAAACAAAACAAAATTGGGTCCAAAAAGTGTTTTTTTTCTTCCAAATCTCCCCTCTTTTAACTTAGAACTGATTACTGCTCTCGAAATTTTAAAATTTGATACACTAAGGTTCAAATCCATCCTTTTAATTTTCTAAAAAGTTACATTTAACCTCCAGTGGATGAGTGCAATTTATTATTGTAGCCCCTAACAATTCTGTAGGGGAGAATGGGAAAATTAACTGAAGGTAAGGTGGGCTGAGTTTGGTTCTGATTATAAAAGTGGGTCTCAGGAACCCTGCCTTATTGTGTTACAAAAGTGTTCTGCTGAATATGGTTGAAAACTTTTATCCAGACAGTAGCGGATTTCTAAATAGGCTAGAGCCTACGGCGGCAAATTTTCGACGGCAGGATTTTTTTTCCGCAAAAAAAAGGAGAAAAGAGAAAGGAAACACAAAAAAAATTAGAAAAATTTCATGGAGAAAAGTCAAAAGAGACTTCAAAAAGTCTCAAAAGGACTTAAAACACTACTTTTGAGGATCAAATTTCAAAATTTTTTTTGGGGAGAACCCCCAAACTCCCTCCACAATTTTGAAGTCTGTTATATTGTGTTTTTCCATTGAAAATTCTGCCGCTTACAGGAAACGGTTCTCTTTGCATGTTCCCCAAAGTGGTTTCAAAGGAGATAAAACACTTAGTTTAAAGGGGAAAATTTAAAAATTCTCCTGGGGGAGGACCCTCCCAGGGCCGTATCCAAGGGAGGGGGGTTCTCACACCCTTCCCGAAATTTGGATATCAATATATAAAGAGCAATTCGATTGGAACCCAAAGGGTCTCAAAATGAATTAAACACTACTTTTGGGGGTCAAATTTCAAAAAAAATTTCTTGAATCCCCCAAACACCTTCTAAAGTATGACGTCTTTTATACATTGTCTTTTCTTTGTAAATTCTGCCGCTTAAAAGAAGCGGTTCCTTTTGAGTGTTTGCCAAAGAGAAGGTTTCAAAGTGGTATATTGAACTAGTTTAAAGCGGCAAATCTCACAATTTTTTTGGGGAGAGGACCCCTCTAGACCCCTTGAAATTTTGTTACCTACTTATAGTTTTCCCCCTTGAAAAACCTAATGTTGAGTTGAGTCAAAACCCCTCCCGAAACAAGTCTAGTTACGGCCAGTCTGCCCTCAGCCCCCTCGAAATTTCGACCTCTATTTAAATTTTTCCCCCTTGAAAATTGTGTGGTTTACAAGGAACCGTTCTCTTCAGATGTTACCACTCAAAATGAGCTAAATCACTTCTTTTATAGGCAAATTTTAAAAAAATTCTGAGGCTAGCCCACAGACCCCCATTTTTACTTGTAGCTAGCTAACATTGTAAAATTTTGACAGTATGTGCAACGTAGTTCAAATACTACTTTAAGTGATCTAAAACTTAACGTAAAATATACTGTAGTACCTTTGAAATGACGTCGAGTCAATCCCCCACAACAAATATCTGGTTTCGGCATGTCCCCCAACCAAAAACTGAAATAACGCTCCTGGCTCTCCACGTCATTAAAATCTTTGAGTTCGGCCCACAGATTCAAAAAGGTTGCTCATACCTGCTTTCGACGAATATTAACTACTTGCTAACTTAGGCTATTTTTTTAACTTTGTGGATATGCGTGCTTTTTCTGCAATTAATCAAAATAATGTCTTTCGAGACTCATAACTTTCGAGAAAATAACTAGCGTATTTTTCCTATTTTATTGCCTACTTTAATTTTAGTTTTGTAAGATATATAGCAGCGGTTCCCAAAGTGGTCCATATGGACCCCCAGGGGTCCACAGCGACTTCCAGGGGGTCCATGGGCATGAAAATGAAAATTGGGGGTCCACATCAACTTTCAGGGGTCCACAGGAAAAATTTTATTAAAATAAAAATTTTGATATGTTTCAAAAATTTGGTCTTTTGTTTTGATGGCCAAAAAGTAGCCTCTATTTACCTCTTAAATCATGGAGTAGATTTGGTTGATCTCCCCTGTGTAGCAAGGGGCTATAGGAGCAGCTGTCCTCCCCACTTAAATTCTCAATTTGTTAATTTTTTTTAAAACACTTTATTTAAGCATTATAGTACATAATTTTCCTTGAAAATTGTGTGGCTTACAAGAAGCGGTTCTGTTCGGCCCAAAGAGTCTCAAAATGAGCTAAAAAAACTACTTTGAGGTGCGAATTTTTAAAAAATTTCTGGGGAGGACCCCCAGGCCCCTCACTTTTAAGCTCACAGATTATTTTTAGGGAAATTTGCAAACATTAATTCATATTCATTACTAAAAGAAAATACAGTAGTCCTTCACAATATTTGGTAATATAAGCATAAGTTTAAAATTATCTTAAAATGTAGTGATATTACAAGTTTAGATTTGTTTTTATTTCAAACTTTTTAACCTTTGATTGTTATAATTTCCTTAAAAATGTTGTGTAACCATATGAATGGCAAAAATATATTTTTTTTAAATATGTAAATCAATGTACGAAAAAACACTTCCCTAAGACAGGGGGTCCACGGGGTACGAAAAATGTCGTCAGGGGGTCCACGGGCCAAAAAAGTTTGGGAACCCCTGATATACAGCATATAGGCGGCAATTTTTGGTTCAGCCTATAGGCGGCACATTTGGAAATCCGCCACTGTATCCAGAATTCAGATTCTTAAGGGGACATCCATAAATTACATGATTTGTTTTCCCCCAAATTTTAGACCCCTCCCTCCCAATAAGTATGTTTTAGGGAGATTTTGCTGGAATGACCCCCTTTCCCACAAATTCAACAACATGCATGGGATGCTATATTTGAGAGTTGTTTAGAAAACCAATCAGGGCATCCATAAATGATGTCACGCTTGGAGGAACTTGTTGTGACAAAGGCGGTTAATAATGAGGTAATTGCACATTTTTTAAAAATTTTATTATGATAGAGGATGAAAATCCATGAAAAATGACGTAAACATTATTGGAATCTGAAAACTATTCCCCAAGATATTAATTTTTAAAATGTCGTTTCCAGTATTGGCGGGAAAAACAGTAATTTCGTTATGGCTGCTGTGTGACGTCACAGCGCTTGGACCCGCTATGTTATTGTATGCTTAGCTTGCTTCATTCTGCTATTCTTCACAAAGTTTTAACTAAAAAACTATGACATTTTAAAGACACATACAAATATTTTTTATAAAAAGATTGGCGTTTTGTTTTTCAAAAAATATTAATTGGATTTGGAATTATTAGGATTCAAAGTTTTAATTTAGTTTTTCTTCTTTTTCTGGCCATTCACTAGAGAAACAGACGAGTTTTATGCGTGTTTTGGTTTTATGATAAGTCTGATGATTTCTTTTATTTTCAACAATTCACTAGTTTCGACGGCGCTGTGACGTCAAATCCTGTTTTTTTTTATCACATGACTTTACTAGTGTTTTAGCAAAAATAAAATTGAATTTTAAGTTATTTAAAACATATTTTTAAACTTTAAAATCTGATATTTGAGAGTTTGAGTGTAAAATTAAGCAAATCCCTCACCTATGCACATACCTCATTGTGACATCACACATTGAAAATCAATATAAAAAACTAAATTAAAATATTTTTCTGGAAAATGTCGTTGTTTCAATGTCATTATATAAAATTCTTACGAACAAAATAATCATTTTTGGATTATAAGGTGGGGTGCACTTAAACTTGAATAAAAACATTGGCACATGGGTATAGTGAAGTGTGACATAGGGTGTCAAAAATGTTGAAAAAGTGTATGGATGAGCTGTTCACCCCTTAGGGTGAAATATTTTCCGCTTAATTAACATTTTTGGGCCAATAGTTTCACTCCTGAGAAATTCTAACAACATGGAATACTTTATACAAGAATCTATAGTTCTCTTTAAGCCAATCCTCATCTATCATCCCATTGGTCAAACAAATTAATTTGATGTTGAGAACTTGGCTTGACGAGGACTACAGAAACCTTTATGCTACATTTAAGGATAACCTATTAGGGTGAACAGACCTATACTTCATAACTTGGTTCACTATTAACTTTGAAAAATTTCTCTCACTATCAATAATAAACATTTTATTGCTTCACTTTTTGTGCAAATAAAAAGATAAAACTCCATTGGTGAATATATATGTACACAGAAGCAGCAGCTGTTCTCCTCAACTCTCTCCTGATAAGAATAACCACTCGAAATAAAGTCAGCCAGGGACTTTCCTTCAGCCTGATATTTCTATTGGTTCTTAATTCCTCCTCGTAAATAGTCCTAATGGACTCTAACCGCCTATCTGGTTCGAGACTTCAGGTGACGGTGGTAAACAAACTCTCACTATCAAATCATATCTCACTACAAACTCTACTGCTGTGGTAACCAATTGCAAGCTCAGTAGGTCACGGATTGGTTATGTGTGAGTCCATTGTGAAATTGATCTTAAATTTGAGTCATACTGTCTGTCGTCAGAGGAGATGCTGTGGGATACAACCAGAGCTCTAACAAATCCTATTTTTGTTTTGGTGATCACTTAACCTTCAATGCATTCGAGAGAATAACGGGGTTAGATTTGTCTATGAAAATACCAACTTACCAGGCAGGGGAGTGGAGAAAGAACGCAGAATCCTCTGCTCGCCATCCAACCCTTCCAAATCCCCCATCGAAAGAAGTTTGAGTACCACAAGCATGGCTCCAACCCCATACAAATAGTAATCTGTAGAAAGAAAAAGGACAGAAACACAATAACATTACTCTTTATTAATAAAAAAAATGTGAAATACATACTAAAGAAACATACTATGCCTGTTCAGGCATAAGAAAAATTAATAGACAAGTTAAACAAAAAAAGATAATAAAACAGAAACACAAAAAACTATAACCTTTAATAATAAAGGATGGTAGCAATGGCACCTAACATAAGATAAGAGGCCTATATAAGAGGGGGACAGTCCTATGATTTCATTTAGAAGAGGTTGAGGCCATTCTCCTTTCTGAATTCCTTCAAATGCCAACCATAGAAGATGCTGTGCTCTTTCGATTCATATTTAAAAAGTTTTAGTTCATTCTAAAGGGTTTAGTATTTTATGGAATGAAATGATTGTGTGGGAATTTTATTAAGAGGTACTTAATTACATTTGTAATGTTTCAATTATGTTTGTGATGTTTTCAAAAATGAAAACTTAAATGAAAGAAATCTTAAAAAAAAAACAGATCTCATCAAAATACGGAAGACTCCCTCCAGCATTATCATGGCTATGCCTCCGCGTCAATACTAACACAAAAAATATTTGATTATTGCAATATCAAATGAGCACAAAGTAACATACAGGGGTGATTGTGACTAAAAGGTAAACCTAGAAAACTGCCCAACTGATTTGGATGTATAGAGGCATTTAATCAAAACACAAAACTCCACCAAAAGGAGCTCAAGTGAAACCAAACACCTCAAAATTTCCAAAGAAAGAAAATGCAAAAACTACTTAAGAGAGAAAATACAAATATAGGTTCACTAAGAAAATAAACACTGGGGGTCTGGAATTAGGCTGACTAACGAACCTGAGACACATGCTTAACACTTTGCACCCCGAGAAGGAAGATGGACACCGTAGGCCTCAATATGAATAGGGCACCAAAGAGTTTAGTTTTAAAAACCAATGAATCAAGGCTACACAAACACCCCTGAATACCAGCTCCAAACATGAGTTGAAAGTCAGAGAATTTTCAGGGGTAACCTCGCAACACCATCGTTTTTGATTTTTAGTTCCAAACAGAACAGAGTTAAATCTCTGAGTTACTGTTGAGTTAATTATTACATAACACAGTGGCGTACGCAAGGGGGGGGTTTAGGGGTTTAAACCCCCCCCTTGAGCTCAGACAAAATGTCAGTGCCTTCTTCCTACCAATCCTTTTATTTGTCAACCTTCAAACTTGAAGGATTTTGAAGCACTGCCTGGTGGAATTTTACGCACAAGATTTGGATAATTGCCAAGAAAACCTTAAGTCTGAACTAAAACTGTGGCATTTACGATTAAAAAGGATTAGTGAGGACGGAGGGAATGTTCCAAGAACTGCGGCGGATGCTCTTGGACTCTGCAACAAAGATATTACACCAAATATTTTCAAACTCCTAGAAATATTGATCGTACTACCTGTTTCAACAAGTGCAAACGAAAGATCCTTTACGACGTTTAAAAACTTATTTGCGCAATTCAACTGGTAATAATAGAATGAATGGACTAGCGCTCTTAAACATTCATAGGAAATTTACCCCAGCTGTTGAAGACATTTTAAACGAGCTTGCAAAAAGACCCCGTCGTTTGGATTTTTCTGTGTAATGTCAACACATTTTTAGCGTGTTTGTATACTGGAGTATTTCCCTATTTGTTAGTAAGTTATTTTTTCTTGTTTTTGTGGTTAAATAATTGGTTTTCTGTAGAATATTCACATTTATACTATTATTATTTTGGTAGCTGTTATATTATGTGTGTTTTTTCTAGTTTTATTAATTCTTACTTTTTAATTAACAAATATTTTAACTTATTATAAAAAAAATATGACCATAAACTTAAAAAATCTAATCAATATTTAGCTAAACAATGTTGTCTAAATAAAAGGTTAAATCTGTCTAGCTGTTTAAATTACTGAAATAATAGTGCTTTATTCCACACTCAAATTTATTTGAGTAAACCCCCCCCCTTGAAAAGATTCTGCGTACGCCACTGACATAACACATCAGTATCCTTCTTTTCTTATCATTATGGCATAAAACAAAATCATGTTTGACACACTAACACTGACAGTGAGTATTTGCATTAAGGTATTAAATTATAATGTATTTTTTGGAGTTAAAAACTCTTCAAACATATCTTTCAGGCATAAAATAAATGCAATACAGCAGTTTGAGAGGATACTAACATAATTATATATATATTAATTTGCTTTATTATCCTATGCAAAATGAAGCTTCAAAATGAAGTTCAGAATAATTAAGTATTAGCCATTATTTAGTTCAGCTACACAATTCAATGACACTAAAACTAGAAATTCTTAACATCACTCTTAAGACAGATCATACACTCCAACACAGAATTATAGGTCCACCCTAATTTTTTTAAAATTTTGAAGTTGAAGTTAAGTTTGATGATGGTTGTTTGCACCATATGAAAGGACTTCTCTTCTATAATAATAAAAGAGCTTTACCACTCACTCACTCACACACTCACTCACTTACCAACGCACAGCAAAATCTACCGGGGCTAAAGACTCGAAACTTGGTAGGGTCGAAGACCTTACGGCGTATACGCGCACTAAGAAGGGATTTTTTGATATATCTTTTTTCTGACCCACAGGGGGGTTCAGAGCGTTTTCGACGTTTTTGAGCCCAGCAGCGTCCCAAATGACCCCAGATCTTTGTTATTTCGGAGGAAGGTACCTAGCAACAATATCTAGAAAGGCATTTTTCAGATTTTGGATATTCGAATTTTAAGAGGTCTGAATATTCCAAAAACCCGTTTTTGCTGAGCATAAGCAAAGTTTTATATTTTCGAAGAAAACAACATCGAGAAATCGATATTACGAATTGAACTGTTGGTAATACCTTCTTGAGAGAATTTCAAAGAAAGTAATTTCTGGATTTTTTGATATTCCATTCTGGAGGGGGTGCACGGGGGTTTGAATATTCACTCCCATTTTTAGTTTTTGGATCCTAGCACCCACATTATTAATGTGATTGTTATGAAATTTTAGCATGTTGTTCCTCACACAACCAGGAAGGTTTGCGAAAAAGAATTTTCTGAATCAAAGCATTCTAAGGAGCCTTTTTTGTCCCTTTTCTAAATTCTTATGCTTAGCCTTCAATGTTAAATTTATTGCGGTTATTGCTCTTTCCATGACACGCAAAACCTCTATTGTTGGAAATATTTATTTTGAAATGTTTTATAACAGGTGAATTTTTAAAAAATATGATAAGGAAATAATTTTTAATGATTAAATACTTTTTTTATGATAACCAAAAACCGTTCCACAGAAAAATTTTATTCTTTTTTCTATTTAATCAAATTTAAGTATTTCCAGCAAAGTTCAAATTAAACAATATTTTATCACAGGCATTTTCAGTGTCGGTTCAAATGATGTTTACTTTTATTTCATGTTTGAAATTTCTTTCAATGAATGAGTTGGTAATAAATCAGCAAAGGGGGGTTCAGGGGGTCTCCCCCTGATTTTAAAAAAATTATCATTATTAAAAAATAGTTATAAACACTAATTCTAAACCGGTTTTTTAAGATTTCGTTTAACATCTTATAAAAGTTTAAAAGTATGTAGTATATTTAATTGTTTTGTATTTTATAAAAATTTAGCGGGATGAGGGGGAAATAAGTTTTATCTATAGACATTGCTGTTCAATAATATATCTTTATTGTGAAGCGAAGGCGGAGAAATTTGCCTCAAATATAGTATACATTTATACCAATTGCAGAAATGGATGAAAAGGACAAAAGAGAAAAAAATAATGGGGTTCAGAAGGTCCCCTGACTTTTTTTTCTATTTTGAAAAATTACTCTTTAAAAACGGGGATGGGGATTTCACACATTAAATCTAAACAGGTGGTATTTTTAAACGGTTTTTTTTACATCTTAACGAAGTGGTATGGCATCAAAAAAGAATCCTAGCGGGAAGACTGCTGACTCTATTGCATCTAAACGATAATTCTTATTTATTTTAACACACAGTTTGATAAGCCTTTTGTCCCCCGAGCAACGGCGGGCATATCAGCTAGTCAGATATAAAAATGTGCAAAATAACCGAATGACGCGCATGCGCAGTGGAAAACATGAAGGGAGGGTGTATTAACAGCTTATTAAGCATCACATAATTATAGGTCCACTTCAAATTTTCTTGTCAGAATGGCTGGGAAACAGTGTTGGTTAATTTTACTGGTTTGTAGAAGCTATGCCACATGGTTTATAACTATCAGAATGTGAAAAAGGTTTAATTGAATTTTACAGTAACAGCGAAAAAGTCAAATATGTAAAAAGATCCTAAAATAGGGCAATTTCATAAAATAATTCTATTTTTTTTTTCAAATTAAGGTAAAATTAGGAACAAATAAACACCCTAGACATCTTTCTAAACTATCTTTACAAAATAAGTGCTGAATTATTCACGAAACATCGAATTCTTCTCTAAATCTGAACTAGATTGGGAAGTAAAATGAGCAAAAAGTGTACAAAAAACTGTCAGATATGTTATAAAGTCAAGTTGATATCACATTGTTAGAGATAGATTAAAGGTAGCCCTATATTTCATTTCAGTTCATGTTAGTTAATATGAGTGTAGAATCGAATATGCACGAAAAAACTTACAAACAAAATGATGCAAAAATGGTATTTTTTCATCATAATTTTTCTATACTTATTCTTGAACTTTTTTCAAACTATAAGGATTTTTTGGTTAAAAATTGTCTAAAGTTGTGAAAAAAACTTAAACTGGATGGTTTTGAAGGATTTAATTCATTCTGCTATGAATTGAAAAAAGATGACTTTTTTCCCCTTTAAGAAAACTTAAAGGAGGTATACTTGAAAAGTGTTTGGGGCATTTTGTTTAGATGAAACTAATATTCTAGCATCCATGTTGGGTAGAATATATAGTATGGCACACCAGAGAGTCCTAAAAGAGGATTTTTTGCTATATAGGAGAAGATTCTGTCGCTTTGAACGTTGTAATCAATAATGCAATACATATACATGACGCTGTTCATAGCAATAAATAGCACCAAAAAATAGTTAACTGGTTATTAAATTGATGTACTGGACTGACCAACCTACTCCCCAGACCTAAACCCGAAGTAAAAAATTTGGGGACCCTTAGTTGGACAAATATATGGAAAAAAACTTAACTTACTGTACTGTACTGGATTAAAAAAATTTAATTTTATCAAAATTGAAAATTTTAAATTATAAACACTGAAAACCCTTTCTAAAATCACGGGGGAGATAATTTTTGATGTTATCTGCAAAAATAGCCATTCAATAAGTATTTATTGTTAATGGACCTATAATTATGAGACAGCGTATTTCAAGGTAACTCTTAATTCAGCTAAATTGTTTTAAATTTCACCGTGCTTTTTCTTTAAAGGTTGTTAAAAATCAATTACAGCCTTCAGAGTATCTAGAAATTCCGTTTATGTTTGATTTTTAAGAAAAATTTAGGTGGACCTATAATTATGTGTCACAGTGTAGTTTTAATATGGACCATTATTCTTCTTGTAAGTAGTCATGAACAAATTTAGGAAATTTCACAAATTAAAACTATATATGGTACAAAACTTTATTTTTGAAAATTTACGGATGAGTTAAACAGGGTTCAAGTTAATGTCAGAATTCCTCAAGTAAAATAATATAGAAGTACAGAATTCTCAAGTATAAAAGTCAAAGATAAGTGCATTAGTCATATTTTTTGGAAAGTGTGATAACCTCAACTAACAAAAGTATCATCATCATTCTACTTCATTATCACATAAACTAGAAACACTAATTCTACAGAAATGAAACACTTCAATTATTGCTTCAAAGAAAACTTACTCAAACAACAACTTGCTTAGCAACCTACATCCATCACTAACTCAGTGATGTGTTAGTTAGGGCTATGTTAACTAATTGTATTTAAGACAGTGAAAATTTATTTACATTTGTATGACTTAAGATTTTCAGCAATTAAACTTTTTACACAACAACACTGTCAATAAACATTTGTATTTAGGTTTATTAACACATCCATAATTATTTTTTACCCAATTGAGTCTACATAAAGAACTAAATTATCCACCATAGCTTCTTCATAATGTTTTTTCCTGTTCTTGCATGAAGCAAGGCTAGAACTAGGGTGGCCCTTATTTACAAACTTTCGAAATGTTTAGCTCCCACCCCCTAACTTTGTGCCAATGGACAAAAAAATGATAATTGCAAAATTTCAGCCAAATCTGATAACATTAAGGCGACCCCCAAACGGGTCGGACCAAACGGATTTTTTTGAAAAAAAAAGACAAAAAACCCAAGATAAAATATTCACAATTTTCTACCAATTTTTATATGATGAACTACCTTTGTTAGGGATATAATGGCACAGGTTTGGTTTTTGTGTCACCCTTCATTTAGGAGTAATAATTTTTTTAGTGGTTAGCAATTGTTGTAAAGTTGTTTTTCCTGCATTTTGAAAACAACTGTTACTCTACAACCCCTGAACTTAAACACATGAAATTGGGCTCATTTTGTTCGAAATTTTAATCTCTTTATATTGATGGGCACTATAACCAATTCCCTTTTTTTAAAAATTCCAAAATTATGAAAAAAGTTGGAAAAAAATTTAAAAATTTAAAAAATAAAATTTTTTAAAAAATTTTGAAACAAAACATTTTATTGCTTTTTACCGTCTAATATATACATTTTTATCAAATATCAAGACAGAAATTGAATTGGATCACATTGAAAAAAATTAAATTCACCGTACATTTGGTAGGTCCCTTAATAACCCCCTAATCAATAGAAAAATAGTGATAAGCTCAAGAAAAACTGGTAAGATCTTCGAAAGGGTTCGTATGATTCAAAGACATGCAAAATATTCGACACAGATTATTTCAAGAACTTTTTTAAGCTAATTTTCTATAAAAATCTTTATTTCCAGAATGATGGAACCTTATGAAAGGAATATTTTCTATTTTAAATTCCATAGTAATAACTATTTTCATATAACTCTTCTTACCATTTAAAACCTTAATTCTACTTATTAATTTCTGTCTAAAACTAAATTAGATCTTTAATAGAATATTTCGTTCTTTAAAACATCAATACAAAATTAACAAAAATTAGTTTTTCTAAAAAATAGTGTTGCTATTGAATGAAGTAATTTTAATTCCAAGTTGTTGTTTTTTTTAAAAAGACTTTCGAATAATTCAAGTGATTTTTAATTTTATTACTTTAAAAAAAATCTCTCATAGATAATGCTAAGTGGATGGTAAGGCTGTTTTTTTCTAATCAATTCTACTTTGAGGCTTGGTTTTTAAGGGTGGCCCTTGGCTTCATGAGATTTTTTAAAAAAGTTAAAATATGCCACACACTTACCTGTAATATTGTTCCAATCAACTAAAACTGATTGGGCAAAGTTTCAGTTAAATAGGAAAATTACAAGGCAATCCTCAAATGCCTTGAAGTTTGGAAAAATCCTTAAATCATGAACAATATAAAATATAACATTTCTTTCAATAGCAAACTATTTTTATTCCGAAAATGACTATAGTTTTAAAACATTATTTGAAACAACAAATCTATTTTTAAAAAATTTCTTAGAGAAGATTTAGTTGCCAATGGGTATTTTTTTCAGTCTTCAGCAACAATTTGCAAAACAGTTTATCAGTTTCATTTTTTGTAAGAATGTTATTATAATCATGAATCAGTTTTATGCCCCTTTCTGCAGTATCGTTTACAACAACAATTTAAGCAAGTTTTTCAATTCCTTTTTTGTAGAAAGGATCATCTTTCCAATAAGAAGGGTCTTGCAAGGAATTATAGAAGGAATGAAAAGATATATTTTTTTAAAAAATTCAAAAGAATAACTTTATGGTCAAAATCACAAAATTTCAAGTATTTTGAACTTTCAAATTGTCGGATTATGCTGTAATTTTACAATTATCATTTCGAAATAACTATAATAACATAAGAGCTGGAAAATATGAGAACAATATTTATGAATTTTAAACAAAAATAATTCCTTTAATAAGGTTCCATCTCAATTCTGGAAATAAGATTTTTATAGAAAATTAGCTTAAAAATGTTCTTTGAATAATGTGTCGAATTTTTTGCATGTCTTTGAACCATACGAACCCTTTCGAAGATCTTACCAGTTTTTCTTGAGCTTATCACTATTTTTCTATTGATTAGGGGGTTATTAAGGGACCTACCAAATGTAAGGTGAATTTAATTTTTTTCCAATGTGATCCAATTCAATTTCTGTCTTGATATTTGGTAAAAATGTATATATTAGACGGTAAAAAGCAATAAAATGTTTTGTTTCAAAATTTTTTCAAAAATTTTATTTTTTAAATTTTTAAATTTTTTTTCCATCTTTTTTCAAAATTTTGGAATTTTTAAAAAAAGGAAATTGGTTATAGTGCCTATCAATATAAAGAGATTAAAATTTCGAACAAAATGAGCCCAATTTCTTGTGTTTAAGTTCAGGGGTTGTAGAGTAACAGTTGTTTTCAAAATGCAGGAAAAACAACTTTACAACAATTGCTAACCACTAAAAAAATTATTACTCCTAAATGAGGGGTGACATAAAAACCAAACCTGTGCCATTATATCTCTAACAAAGGTAGTTCATCATATAAAAATTGGTAAAAAATTGCGAATATTTTATCTTGGGTTTTTTGTCTTTTTTTCAAAAAAATAGCTAAGAACTCAAAACTTTAAGCCGTTTGGGGGTCGCCTTAATATTATCAGATTTGGCTGAAATTTTGCAATTATCATTTTTTTGTCCATTGGCACAAAGTTAGGGGGTGGGAGCAGCATATTCATAACTTTTAAAAATCCCCATACTGTTAAGGGCCACCCTAGCTAGAACCTTTTTCATTCTCAAAAATTATTATATAAGGCATTCAAAAGACTGCAAAGAATGATTTCCTTGATTTTTATTCTTGCAGTTTGTTTGCCCAGGATGATAATGAAAGAAGAAATGAGAGACCCTAAATACTCTGGATCACTAACTAAATTTGGAGTCAGGTTTTTTGGTACTTTTCTTAATATTAGTAGGTATTGTGAGAAACTTCAAAATTAAGAGTTACTATTTAAAGCTGAATGTTTGAATTATAATATGAGTAAATTGCAGGGCCGTATTTAGGGGTTCAACCCCCCCCCCGAAATTTTGACAACAATTTTTACAGGGTTGGAAAAAAACCCGTTTTTTTTCAAAAAAACCTAAAAAACCCGGTTTTTTTGGTTTAAACCAGGTTTTTTTGGTTTAAACCGGGTTTTTTTACTGAAATTCTTCCCTAACACATAAATACAAATATTTCTGATTGTTTTCATTTATGAATGCATTTAATAAATAGTTCATCAATTCAGCTATTAACTAAGTGACTTAATTAATTAAAATTAATTTTATTTAATTAAAAAAAGTTAAAATTATACATAACCATAAAAAACCAAGGGAGTCTGTTTAGAGCATTAAAAAACCATCTGGTTTTTATAATGCATATTATATTTAAAAATCCAGTGCTTATTTGATTAAAAAAACCAATTGGTTATTATGCATTCAAATATCCAGTTCTTAATGAATTAAAAAAACCAAATAGTTTTTTTTATAAATAAAACCAAGGGAGTCTTTTTAGAGCATTTAAAACCAACTGGTTTTTATAATGCACATTTAAAAATCCAATGGATTAAAAAAAACAACAATTGGTTTTTATGATACATTCAAATATCTAGTCTAGTTCTAAATGAATTAAAAAAAAACAAATTGGTTTTTTATAAAAAAAACCCAAGGGAGTCTTTTTAGAGCATTAAAAAACCAAGTGGTTCTTTATAATGCAAATTTAAAAATCCGGTGATTAGTTGATTAAAAAAAACAATTGATTTTTATTATGCATTCAAATATCTAGTTCTTAATGAATTAAAAAAAAAACAAGTTTCAAAACCAAACCACTCCAGGTTTTTTATAAAAAAACCAGGAGTCTTTCTAAGAAAATTTCAATTGGCTAATTGTTTTCAAAAAATTGCATAGCTTTACAGCATTAATGTCAGAAGCATTCAACATATTTTGTTCAAAAGACAATATTTGAATCAATAAACGACTTTAAACCCAAAAGTTTAGCTAAGTTTTTTTTGAAAAAAAAAAAACAAAAAAACCATTTGGTTTTTTTTATGAAAAAAACCATTTGGTTTAAACCAAATGGTTTAAACCGTGCCAACCCTGAATTTTTATACTGCTATTTTTCTTGAAAATTATGTCTCACAAGGAGCGATATCCTCTTTGGGTATAACCCAAAGGGTCTCAAAATGAGTCTCAAAACCCTACTTTTAAAAGTAAAATTTCCAAAATTTTTCTGGGGGAGGACCCCCAAACCCCCTCGAAATTTTGAAATCTATTAAGTGCGGTTTTTCCTTCAAACTTGTGTGATTTACAAGGAGTAGTCCTCTTAAATGTATCCTAAAGTGTCTCAAAATGAGTTAAAATGCCACTTTTAGGGGAAAAATTCAAAACATTTTCTGGAGTAGGAACCTAAAAACCCCCTTAACATTTCGCCATTTATTACAATATACCTTCTTTTTACCTTGAAAATTCGGCCGCTTACAATGAGTGGTGCTCTATGGGTGTAATCTAAACGGTCTCAGAAATGAGCTAAAACACTCTTTTGACGGGCAAATTTCCAAACATTTTCTGGGGGAGGACCCCCAAACCCCCCTTTTACTACGAATTCATATTGTTTATACAATTTTGAAATTTAGTGCATCAAAATTTCAATCCAGTGTTGTCATCTAAAACTTAGCATATAAAAGTACCTGTAAGGTACCTCAGAAAATATTTGAGTCAAAAACCCCCCGAAACAAAAGTCTGGTTACGGCCCTGGTAAATTGTAAAAGGCTCAACTCACCAAAAAAAGGGACACAGGGATTGATAGACCTCAACTTCTCTTGGTACTTTTTGTAGTGATCATAATTCAATTCTTGTGCTTTTCTAGAGACTTTTGGAGACTGTATTTCACACTCTGAAAAAAAAACCACAAAACCTATATATTTAGCATTCTGAAGGTTTACCAACCCCAACTTTTGAAACAAACTCCCTTAGCATTACTGCTTTAAATTCTACAAGTCAAAACTTACAGTAAACATTCAGAGCAGTTTTAGTGGATACTTTTTGCTCATTATGAACAATCATTTTTTTATGATTCTTTGTGCTTAAGTTTCATATAATTTCCCAAAGATATGGAGAGGAAAATTTTAGCATCAAAATATCTGGTGGTAAATGCCATAAGGTGTAAAATAGTATTCCAGTTATGATTGATAGTATTCAGATCTATAACATATATGGATTTTTTAAATCTCAAAACCATTATTTCTTTGTCTGAAATGCAAAGGGATTTTGTTTCTGAATTTATCCAAACATTAAGATTTCTCTTCTGATATACTTTATGTATACTACAAATAATGATAAGTAAAAAAACATTGATAATTTGCATCAATTTAAATATTAAGTTTTGAAGGTAAGTCTGAATGTGGTTGGCATCTCAGAACCCAATAGTTAATTTACTCCTTTCCTAATGAAATGCTAATTTTTTCACAGTAGGTGTTTTGAGCCATGATCTTCTTATGCCTTTTTCATCCAATTCTGTGAGTCTAGAGAATGTTTCCTTGTCAGAAGTGACTCCCCTCAACTTTCTTAATTGTTTTTAGTCCCTTAAAGTTTGACAGCTATCTTGAGACACACCGTTACCTTAGGGGGTTTGATTAAAAAGGGATTAGTGGTTCTAAACATTTCAAATTTAGTTTTTAAAACAGAAAATGTTAAAATGCTCAACATAACAGAATCCCAATGAAGTTCCATCAATAAAGATTGCATCGGATGCTCTTCAACCCTCTTTGATGAAACAGATTTCCATCCTCTCTGACAACTGAGTCCAGTACCAGTTATTTGGGATCCTGAAGTTTAGAAATGCTTGTTCAAATAAATAATAGCAAGCCAACTGACTTTAAGAGCAATAAGTTTAGGGATGTAGAAATCCCAAACCTCCAATATAGCTTAGAGATTTAACAACAGAAAAGTTTACCAAGTTCAAACTTAAAGCAGGGTTCCTGCCAAAGTTAAAGCTTTCAAATCCATGGCTTTCCCTGACCATTATTTTTTCACGATTAAGATACATTTTACCTTTAATATAGGGGAGAGTGGGGGATGAATGGGACAACTTAATTTTTTATATCTTAACTTCACTTTAAATTTTTGATATTTCACCTAGAAGATAGTATATAGTACACAGCCTTTTCAACATTTTGTGTTCATTAACATCAGCTTCTATTTCCGTATAAATTGGACTACTAAATATGTTTTCCCATACCAAAAGCAACTTTTTTTTACTTCTAGTATAAGAATTTATGTAAATAAAAAAATTTAACTAAAGCTAAATATTTTACTGTGTTGAAAATTAACTTATATCAGTGAAGTTTACTATTTAAGAGTAGAAAATGGATGGTGATTTTCCTAGCCTAATTTTAGTTTTTTAAAAATAAGCGGGTATGGGGATGAATGGGACAGTTCCATCATCCCTTCATTTCTTGGTTTCAATACTTACCATCAATAGCTTGCTATATTCAACTCATTTTATTAATTTCTGATAAGGTAACTAAAATGGGATGCAAAAACTTGTAACTTAAACATGTTTAAACTTGTGTTTTATGTTCCAAACTTAGATGCAAATTCTTAATGTGCAAATACTTGCAACTTTCATCTCATATGTTAATTATGATTAAATCATTATTCAAACAAGGTTGGTTTTTATGCTCAATTCTTAAGAAAAGTTCCTTCAGGTAATCAGGAAACCAATCAGGAAAAAAAATGTAATCACAGGAGAGGAATTATTTTGGGGGGGGGTTTCTCCAGGCAATAAAAATGATTTATTTGCACTCCTAAGATTACAAACCCATCAAGATTAGGTAGAATTAATAGAAATAACACCAAGCCACAGCCATTGAACTGAAAAAAAAAACAAAAAGACTTGCTTCAGTTTATGTTTATTTTACCTGACATGAAGTTAAATAAAGTAGGCTGTTTATTCCCGCTTTTTTAATTTTTTTCTTTGGGAAATAGAAGTGTGTTGTTCCTTTAAAATGTTAAACATTGTGTCAATATCAAGTACGCATGCACTCTTGGCATCACACGGCAAGTACAGTATTAAAAAAGAGAAATTAAGTCAAATTAGTTTTTTTATCACTTTCTGTATGCAAAAAAAATTATTGAAAACTGTATATACTTACTATGAATTACTACCAGAAAACAAGAGGGGGATCTTGGCATATACAACAGGTGCTCACCAAGGGGGGAAGGAGGGTCAAAAATAGTAAAAAATGGGTCACGTAGTATGGGTATGTTCCCCAAGGTATCCAAAAGCAAGTTGCAAAAAAACAAAGAGGTCATATGAAGCGACTTACATGACAGACTTCCGACCGCAAATCCAACTAGGAACTGGAGTGGTAGAGTTCGCATGATGGGGATCAAGCCACGCTGAACAGACTAATGACCAGAACGGCCAGGGACGCTTACAGCCACGCTGAAAAATCACAAATGTAATGTAATCACAGCTAGACTTGTTAATCTTAAAAGAACTTTAACATATTGAAATATTTATCGCCAACTTGGCGAAAAGGGCCTCGGCTCATAAAGTTTAACCGAGATACCTACACATAGTAGGTATATGATGTCAAAATATTTAATATCATTTTTGTTAGTAGGGTATGTACGAATTTATGTTTATGGACTGAATTAATTAATTCATTGTCTTCACAGATCAATAATTTCAAAAATTAATTCCCTAACAGGCACAGTATTCATTAAAATACAATCCTACAATCACATCAGCTCTTAGAGCTAGGCTTACCCCTTATTCAGCACAAGAAATTACACAATTATTAGCAACAAGTATTAAAGTTGATACGAGTTTTTAATTTTAAATTGTAATCAGCCAAATAATAAAACATTTAACCCACCTTTCAACTTTGAAGTGTACGAACCATGGGTACAAACGGTAACGGTACAAACAGAGCGCCATTTCTACACAAAAACACAAAGGCCTCAAAACGAAAACAAAACAGATCTTCAACCGAGCGGAGTTAACTGTTCAGTTCAATGTGGAAAAAAATATTTTTGGAAAAATATGTCCGATAAAATAAAAAACGAGCCGTTGTGGAAGTTAGTTTTAAGAATACGTTATAAAACAAAAATTATTTTTAGTACTTTTTTAAAATAAAGTATTAAGAAAATAAAATTCCTATTTTATAAAAAATGTAGCATGACGTAGAAGCAGAAGGAAGCAAACAACTCATGTTACTTTGTTGTGTTTATTTATGTTTTGGATTTGGTTCCCGGGTCCTTTAGTTTTCAAATTTTGTCACTAATTAATTTATTTCTCTTTTTCAGGTTGATTCCTCTCTATAAACGAATTATGTTATTTCTTTTAATTACTTGCATGTTTGTTGTATTATAGTCAATTTACACTTTATTCTTCTCCTGTTAGTGTTTTTTTATTATATGAAACTGTCAATTATTTGTGTTGTTTTGAATAGCGCAAGATGCTTAACCACAAAACGATGGATAGAATTTTGCAGCAAGATCCAAGGTTTGCAAGGAAATGCATTTTTATTTCTTTTTAGGACTTTTGAGAGTATCAGTTATTGATGGTTTTAATTAATTTTAAATTGTTCATTGGGATTCAGAAGAAACAAGGATATTTGTCAAAGCAGCCTTGGCAAGGAACAAAAACTAGGCTAATAAATATTATTTGATTTAGACTAAATAGCGAAATTTAAAATTTAGTATCAACACTGATGAAATGGTTAGTTTGTGACGAGGTTTATTCTTGATTTTGTCCTTCCTTTCTCTAATATAGAAAATAATTTCATTCGAAAATAATCGAATTCATTCGAAAATAATAAGTGTTCATTTTTCAGCTCTTATGTTCTCATCCCGAGTTACCTTCTCTTCTTGTATTGCTTTATGGATTTGTATCTATAAAAGATCTTAATTTTCCCATTTTTCTCTTCCAGGTTCGTATCTGATAAAGAAAATCAATGATTCTACCAGAAAGAGACCACATGGGATTAGACAAATGTTGTTCTTAAATCTGTGTACTTAAGTTTGTCTTTTCTCGCTAGGCGGTTAGTGTAACCCCAAACGAGCCAGCCCATTCACTCCCTAGGGTTGGGGAGGTACATTTAGAGAGAGCCAAACGGGTCTCTTTTCGCTAATAACTCCCTTCCCTCTTCTTCAATGAAGAAGATCCTTAGGGAACATACTACGTGACCTGATTAAGGGGGGGAGGGAGAATACCACGCTTGGTATATGATTTAAGCAGCATTTCTGTTGTGATAATCTTTATATAGTATCATTTTTAAATTTGTTTTTACTCTAACAAGGATACGTTCTCTAGGCAAATTTTACAGGCATAAGAAGATGGCTAAAAAAACTTCCTGTGAAAAAATTAGCTGCTAAATTACAGTAGAAAAGCTGTAAAAATTATCATACTTAACGCCAAATGTAACCCTACTAGGCGAGGATGCTTCCTTTGGCTCTGTGCCAAAAGCTAGAATAAACTGGCCGCGTTTTCTCTGAAGTAGTTTAAATGAGCGAATAAAAAAAAGGTTCATCAAATGCAAGAAAGGATTAAAAATGAATTAAAGGAGGAAAATTAAATTAAAGGAAAGGAAATTAATTAAAAAACTGTTGTTTTAATGGATATTCTGAAGTACTTTTAACAAAATATCTCAATTTCACGTTAAATACAAACTTTCACTGTAATATAAAAATATATTATTCCATCTGATAGAAAAATTCACCAAGTCGCCAAGTGGTGTTAACTGAATGTGGTTGGCATCTCAGAACCCAATTTTCAAAGTTAATTTTCTTCTTTCCTAATGAAATTTAGCAGCCAATTTTTTCACAGTAAGTTTTTTTAGCCATCTTCTTATGCCTGTAAAATTTTCATCCAATTCTGTGAGTTCACCCTGAGAACGTTTCCTTGTTAGAGAAGTACTATATTTCTACCAAATTTAGATGTCGTGAAAATCTCTCTAACTTGTGTGAAAATATCCCTAATTTTTTAGAACTATCTCCCTAATTTATATTTTCAAATGTTGCCCGCCATGATGTCTGACAATCTCGTTTTCTCTTCCAGGTTCGTTTCTGCTGACAGACATGAGTGTTTCCGCGTGCAAGAAGCTCGGTATCGCAAAGTACGGTTGCAAATCCTGCGATTACGCAACGTGCTACACGCACGACATGAAAAAGCACCTGATGACTCACGTCGGAATGAAGCCGCACAAGTGTGGAGAGTGCGGAAGAGGTTTCGCCGACTCCTCAAATTTGAAGAAGCATCTACTGGTTCATTGGAAGCTTTAGATTGCATAAGCTGCAAAGTGGCCAAAACTAATGACTATTTCTTGTTCAAAATCATTTCGGAAGAACGACTTTTATGTAAAACGAGAGAATAATATAAATTTCACTTTAAACCATGCGTTTGATTGCTTAACTTTTTAAGCCCTTTGGGGCCATCCAGAAATGATGTTGCACTTTTTTTTCAACATTTTTGACCTCTCCCCTATGTCCACAGTTCACCATACCCTCTCCCCCTTTGTCACATGTCATGCTCTGGAAAGAATAATAAGTGAAGAATAAGGTTGGTGTTCATTCCACATCAACTAAGCGTCTTTTATATTTAACAAAAACAGGATTTATTTCATTTTATACAGATTAAGAGGATTGAGAAGATTAACATTTTTATGGCGAGCTAGAATAACGTGCTCTTTTCATGGGAGAAAGTTCCAGAACTCGTAATCACTTCACTTCATTGGAGGAGCGGAGACTGAATTGCCATCTCTGCCCGAGAAACTTGTTTTAAAGAACAGATACAGATAATTTTTCCCACTCTTCGAGCCAGGGGTGAAAATCCCCAAATGGGTTGACTCAGAGAGCGGGCGTGACGGAGACGAACAGTTGGTAAGAATCTGGGACCAATGCTTTTGTTCAAGTTTAAGTGCACCCCACCTTACAATTTCAAACTGAACACTTATTTTGTTGGTATGAATTTTATTATGATGACATTTAAACTACATTTTCTAGGAAAAACTGTCAAGAGTGACACCATTTAGGGATGGCTCCTCAAAGGGCATAGTAAAACAGGGTACTTACGTATAATCCCGTCGACCGTTCAGCGGCTGTCTAATTCAGCGGCACAGTAATAGTAAAATCAAAAGGATTTGATAACGTTTTCGGATTAAGCGTCACGGTCGACGGGATAATACGTAAGTACCTAAAACAGTTGTGCCAATGAGTTTAGTTTTTTTAGTAAGTATGAATGTTTAGAGGAAACTATCACTTTCATGTTTTACAAACTCGTTTTCTCTTCCAGATTCGGATCTGCTGAGGAACATGAGTGTTTCTACCTGCAAGAAGACTGGTGCAACGCTGTTCAGTTGCAAGTTGTGCAGTTATGTAACGCATCACAAGCACAGCATGAAGGAGCACTTGATGCGTCACTTCGGAATGAAACCGCACAAGTGTCCAGAGTGCGGAAAAGGCTTTGTCAGCAAGTCAGACCTGAAGGGTCACCAGCTAAGAGTCCACACAAAACCTCAGAAGACTTAAATGGCCCTTAGTTCTTATGTTCTTCTTAGTTATGTAATGGAATATTCTTAGGAAACACTAAAACACGCATCAATCTTTTTAATATTTTTTTTTAACCTACGCCAGACCTTGGCCTTTCCGCCATTAGTCTATCACGGGCAGCCCAATACAGTTCAGAGACACACACAAAGTTACAATGATCATTAGCAGCATTAACATCTGCTACGTCTAAAAGTCCAATACAAGTGTCCAAACAGGAGTGCAAGTGGTCCCCACTCATGTCTGCAGTCTGCAAAGTGGAAGGGCCGTATCCAAGAGGGGGGGTTAGGGGTTCTAACCCCCCCCCCCCCCGAAATTTTGACATCAATTTTCATACTGCTATTTTTCTTGAAAATTATGTCTCACAAGGAACGATCCTCTTCGGGTAAAACCCAAAGGGTCTCAAAATGAGTCAAAACCCTTCTCTTAGGGGTAAAATTTCCAAAATTTTTCTGGGGGAGGACCCCCAAACCCCCTCGAAATTTTGAAATCTATTAAGTGCGGTTTTTCCTTCAAACTTGCGTGATTTACAAGGAGTGAATATCTTTGGTGTAACCTCAAGTCTCAAAATGAGTTAAAATGCCACTGTTAGGGGCAAAATTCAAAAAATGTTCTGGAGTAGGAACCCAAAACCCCCCTCAACATTTTGCCATTTATTACAATATACCTTATTTTTACCTTGAAAATTCGACCACTTACAATGAGTGGTGCTCTTTGGGTTGTAATCTAAAGGGTCTCAAAATGAGCTAAAACTCTTTTGAGGGGCAAATTTCCCAAAATTTTTCTGGGGGAGGACCCCCAGACCCCCTTTTACTTGGAATTCATATTGTTTTTACATTTTTCAAATTTAGTGCATCAAAATTTCAATCCATTGTTGCCATCTAATACTTAACGTTTAAAAGTACCCGTAAGAAGGTACCTCAGAAAATATTTGAGTCAACCCCCCCCCCCGAAACAAAAGTCTGGTTACGGCCCTGCAAAGTGGACAAGACCAAATCTGTGGAGGTGCTTCCTAAGGTAGTCATGACCAGTCTTAACTCTAACCCCGACTGGCCCAGGGAGGTCGCGAGGGATGGGATTTTCCATTAAGGTACCCCAAATCTTCCCCTTCGTAGCATTTCTAATAGTTTCACGATGGTGGGTCCTTGCATTAATGATTCTCTTGGCACTGGGGAAGCAGACAGGAAGATCAGGCTGGGGAAGGTCTGATCCAGCCTTGGCCAGAGTGTCTGCCAACTCGTTATCTTTTTAATATACATAGTACCTTTTTACCACGAAAACGATAATGTTACCGTAACCACGGCTTACTAGATACTATACAGGCTAGCCGAGTTTTCAACAATGAAAACCATTTGACAACTTTTCCCATCGCCACAAGTCCTACCTATATCGACCAACCAATAGCATGACACATTGACAAATAAGGAAAAATAAAGGCGTGTTTTATAATAAAGGTAATAAAGCCTGTATAGTATCTAGTAAGCCGTACCATAACTTGCTTGGTGTAACTTTTGTATCATAAAAAAAATAATGTTACCATAACAGATGAATGGGTGTTTTTGTGTCCTGTAAAAGTGATTGGAATAACTTTTGCTTTTCCCTTTGTAATTTCTTACTTTCTCATTTCTCAGAAATTTATGATCTTTTTTATTTGTTCTTATTGTAGTGCAGTTGACACTGATTATTTACTTCTATTTTATTTAAACTAAGATAAGAAATTATTAGCCCAAAATCTAAATAAAAATACTAACTAAATACTAAACTAATCTAAACATAACTAATAAACTAACTAATACATAAATCTAAAAGATGTATAAAAATTTCTTTGATCCCAAATATCCGTCCCCCATCTTCAGGCTCGATTCTTACTCCTGGAAAGGTGACCAAGTCAACGCATGCAAATTAAAAAACATTTCTAAGAAAATCTTTCAGTATAATTCAGTTTTTGATTAGTAATGTAAAAAATTCAAGGGTAATTCTTAATTCAAGTAACAAAATTTGACCCTTATACCATCACTACAGGTTGACATCCCTGGGATATGATACTGAGACTAAAACTGCATTCTTCGTTCAAAAATCCTGGACATTTCAGGAAAATTTGCTTTGTTTGTGTAAAATATGCCTTAGTTTTACTGTCATACTGGATAGAATTGCATACATTTTAAGTTTATAAACTCTTTTTGCATATTTAATTTTTCTTTGAGACAATTTGTTCTGTTTTTATGTCTGTGTGTTTGTATATGTTTATATCAGAAATATAAACTTTAGTTTTAACCATGCTATGGTTTCCTTACCTTTTACAGCATCACTTTAAGTTTAACTTGTCTATAATTTTTAGAATAAATTGGTTTCAAACTGAAGGAGCAGAATGTCTAATGCATAGGCATAACAAAATGAAAGGGAATCAAACACATCTTTTCAGCATTTTCAAAATGGTTGAACTTTTAGTTACTTAATGTGATGAGATTGGAACTTTTTTTATTTGTTTCAAATTCATTTCATATTCTGATTTTGTCAAAGGGAAGAAGCCAGAACATAGAAGTTTTGTTTTGGGTTTTGAGGGAAATTGGGAAGATTTATAATTACTAAACAAACATGGATAACTTTTTATAAGCAGAAAAAACTTTGTGACCTCATTCCATTTTTTAAAAAAGTCATAACAGCATGGATTGGACAAAATACTAATATCCATATCAAACAATGCTAATAAAAGTGTCATTAAGTGACAATATTTAATTGAATCTTAAACTTATGTACTGTTGAATTCTTGTTTTAAACTGTTGAAAAGAGTATCTGAGTCGTCTAGTTTCAAAACCAGATAGATCATTTTTTTTTCAATTTTCAGTTTATGTTCTGTTCTGATTGTTAAAATACAGATCTAATCAACAATACAGATAAAAAAAAATATAGATCTAATGTTTCATGACAAACACTAATTTTGAGGGAAATTATAATTTTGTGACAAAAAACAGAGTTTTAAAACTTTTATGCTGAAAAATGCTCCAACTAAATCTATGAGCTTATACATGTTGATAATGTTACCATCTTAAATAAAAAAAATAAGGGTTTTGTAAGTGCATAATTAGTTTGAATATTTAGCTTTTTGTTCCTTAAAAATTAGGAAAAAGTGACTTATCTGCACAGGGTTTTCAATTCCCTTAACCGTTTCCTCTTCCAGATTCAATTCTGCTGACATACGCAAAGGTTTCTACCAACGAGGAGACTGGCACCAAGGTGTACCGTTGCAAGTTCTGTGGCTACCAGATCGGTTGGAAGAGCCACATGATGCCACATTTGAGGAGGCACTTGGGACTGAGGCCACACATGTGTCACGAGTGCGGAAGAGGTTTTGTCACCAAGTCGGACATGAAAAGTCACCAGTCTGTCCATTTCGTGAAACCTCCAAATACTTAGACTGACAGGGTTTCAGCATTTGTTGTAGGCTTACCTGTGGTTTACCCAGGACAGTCCTGGGATTCGGAGGCTGTCCTGGGTTTTTGTAATTTTAAGACTGGACAAACTTTTTTGTGAAATTTTCCAGCTGTATTTTTTTACCTACTTCTACGGCTTCACTTTACCCATATTTAGACTGCTGAAAGGGGCAGACTCTCTATTTGTACTGTCAAACACCTTTTAAATGTGAAAATTAACTCTGAACTCCATTGTTGTGAATTTTATGATTTAATTAAATCTAACAAAGAATTCTTAAAAAAAGTGATGTCGAGTGAAAAGTACAAATGATTAAATAAAGTATGTTATATGAGTTGAAATGTTTAATTCTTTATAGTTTGGGTGTTTATTTAGTTTTTCAGCTTTGATGGACCCCGATAGGTCGACAAAGTGTCCTGGGTTGAGCTCAAGAAAATATAGTAAGCCTAAGTTCCTTGAATGGACCTTACATTGTTCTTGGGAAACTTTTGATTTTCCCTTAGTGTTTTTTTTTTTTTTTTTTTTGCATTCTTACTTTCTCATTTCCCACAAATTTAAGATCTTTTTTATTTGCTTTTTTTGTAGTGCATTTGACACTGATTTTGCCGTTTACTTCCATTATATTTAAATCCAATTTTATCCATTTTGTAAAACCAAATACTTAGCATTTTTACTGAAACTAACATATATTCAAAAGTATCCTCAACATTTCAGAAATAACTGCTGTTTGTGTAAAATTTACTTTATTTTTATCATTATACTGGGTAAGACTGTTGTATCTACGGACACTTAATTTTAAAATTCCCAGTTCAATTATTTGTGGTTGATATTGTATGTAAACAGATCTAGGTTTAAACATAAAATCAACCCTTTGAATAAAAAAGTTATCTTAAAAATAGTAAATTTACTTTCTTTTGATGATCAAAGTAACTTTTAGTGCAACTGGGTCTGTCTGTTGGGAGAACAGGTTATTGTACCTATGGGCACAAGTTATTTAAAATCCAATTTTTAAAATTTGAGCCAATAAAAATTATTACCCTATTTAGAAAGGTTAAGACTATAGGTTCACTCTAAATGGTTGAAACTTTTGTTTTTATTAAAACTATTTTTCCTTGTGAGAAATACATTTTCAATAAATAAAAGTAATTGAGCAAAATAATAATTAAAAAACACTAAAGAACAAATGACATTAATTTAGACATTACTTAACAGCTAACATTAATTTGAACTATAATAATTAATAATTTTACAAATGTTTATAGATCAGTAAATTGATTTAATATTAATATTTTAAAATTATGTATTCAAAAAAATTAAATTATTTAAATTTAAAAAAGATAAAAGCAAAATATTTTTTAAACTGTTTGAAAAACATTACTCTAGTATGTAAGAAAGAATAACTAAACAATATTTTCTTTTATCCGTGCTGTTTTATATCATCCATCTGTTTAATCTCAAAGAAAAAGGTCAAAAAGCAAATTTTAAAAACAATCCATAGGTACTCAAGGAAAATAAACTGTCCAGGTAATACAAATTGAATTTTGAGACATTTTTCAACCTAAACCTTTTGACCAACCTTCAAAATTTAATAATTCCTACTTTCACGTAACAGACTTTTCCATGACTTGCCCAGTTAGTGCTCTTTTGTTATTTAAACTTAAAAGTATAAGGTAAAGTAAACTTTTTAGGTTTGTACACCTCAAAAACTTATTTTCAGAACCAGAAGCTTTAAAATATATTTGTGTTTGCGTAGAAACATTCATTTGCTTCATTTTAGACTTTCATTGAATTGAAAATAAGCATCAACAAACTATACCTGGAGTGAGATCCTTTGAGAGTCACAATGAGCAATTCCCGTATTTTTTTAGGTTCAATTCCGTTAGAGTCCCCGCTAAATATCGCCCGGTTCTTTTAGACAACAAAAAGTAGAAATATTCATAAATAATTTCAAACTTCTGATTAAAATGTTTAATTAGATCAATAACTATTCAGTTTATTAATAAAAGTCAGAAAAATTTGTTGATATTTGGATATATTTAGCGATTTGGATATTGGCGATATTTAGCGGGGACTCTAACGGAATTGTACCTTTTTTTATAACAGAAAAAAAAAGCATTTTTTCAGTAAAAATTATTTTTTGTCAATGTTCCAGATTGAATGATGTCACATGCTGTTTTTGCACCCATTCTAAAAATTTCCCTCCCTTGGATATTTCTATTGAATAATTGCAGGAATTGACCATTGAGCAAGGTTGTTAAAGTTACTTTTAAAAAGTATTTGAGTACAAATACAAGTATTTCAGAAAAAGTAACTAAATATTAAATACAAATACCCCAAAAAAGTAACTAAATAGAGTATATGAAAAGTATTTAAGAGGACCTTCAGTTACTTTACCAGTAAAATTTTAATTTATAAAATTTAAATTAATAAAATTAATTTTAAAAATTTAAATAAAAAAATTATTTTAATTAATGAAATTTATTTTTAAATGAATTTTTAAAAAAATAAAAATAATAATTTTAATTAGAAAATAAAATTTGAATTAAAATTTATTTCAAAGTATGCCTCGGCCCATGGGGGGACACCATTTCTTTAAAAAAGCTGAAAAGCCCAGAAGCACATAAGTTTTATATAAAATCAAATATGTAATTAATTACAATCAAACAATAATTAAGGTTTTCGAGCTTTCAAAGTTAGCACACCCGCTTTGGGGTCCCTTGTGAATTTAAATTCCTTAAAGCCACGAAAAATGAATAAATAAATAGTATTTTTTCAGGTCATTAGTATATTTAGTCATAGTATAATCTTCCCGGGAAATCCCCGGAATTTCAGAGTCATTCCAGGGAATAGATTAATTTTTTAAACTACTTCATACAAATTATATTTAAACTTCAAAATAAGTTCAGGAGTTGAAATATATAAATTACAATAAAATTTATTTACTACTATAAAAATGAATAGTTTAAGTTTTAACTGTTTTTTATCAGCATGGAATGATTTTGTTTTTATTACCAAAATACAATCAATACTAAAAAAAAGTTAAAGGATGATAATATTTTTTTGGGGGGGATTTAGTTTTTCATCATAAATACAGTTTTGGAGGTTCCTAAAAACTGTTTCTTTTCATGAAATTAAACTTGAAAGAAATAAAATACCCTTAAATAGTATTTTGATAATACTTATAATAAATAAAAAATGTACCCCAATTAGATTTTTTTAAAATCAGAATATCTTGTCAAAAATCTCCATACAAATGGTTGGTTATACGGAAATTCCGGTCAGTAAAAACAAAATTATTACATGGGAAAAGCTATAATTTTTTTCGTTTTTCACTGGAATTAACCGAACGGTTTTTATTGACCGGAATTTTTGCACTTATGAAATGTCCACCATAAATGGAACATATTCTAGGACAATTACAAAAGAATTTATAAAAGTTAGGGGGAAAAGAAAGTAGTAAACTTTCAAAATAATCTGATTTAAAATGTTTAATTAGATCAATAACTATTCAGTTTATTAATAAAAGTCAGAAAAATTTGTTGATATTTGGATATATTTAGCGATTTGGATATTGGCGATATTTAGCGGGGACTCTAACGGAATTGTACCTTTTTTTATAACAGAAAAAAAAAGCATTTTTTCAGTAAAAATTATTTTTTGTCAATGTTCCAGATTGAATGATGTCACATGCTGTTTTTGCACCCATTCTAAAAATTTCCCTCCCTTGGATATTTCTATTGAATAATTGCAGGAATTGACCATTGAGCAAGGTTGTTAAAGTTACTTTTAAAAAGTATTTGAGTACAAATACAAGTATTTCAGAAAAAGTAACTAAATATTAAATACAAATACCCCAAAAAAGTAACTAAATAGAGTATATGAAAAGTATTTAAGAGGACCTTCAGTTACTTTACCAGTAAAATTTTAATTTATAAAATTTAAATTAATAAAATTAATTTTAAAAATTTAAATAAAAAAATTATTTTAATTAATGAAATTTATTTTTAAATGAATTTTTAAAAAAATAAAAATAATAATTTTAATTAGAAAATAAAATTTGAATTAAAATTTATTTCAAAGTATGCCTCGGCCCATGGGGGGACACCATTTCTTTAAAAAAGCTGAAAAGCCCAGAAGCACATAAGTTTTATATAAAATCAAATATGTAATTAATTACAATCAAACAATAATTAAGGTTTTCGAGCTTTCAAAGTTAGCACACCCGCTTTGGGGTCCCTTGTGAATTTAAATTCCTTAAAGCCACGAAAAATGAATAAATAAATAGTATTTTTTCAGGTCATTAGTATATTTAGTCATAGTATAATCTTCCCGGGAAATCCCCGGAATTTCAGAGTCATTCCAGGGAATAGATTAATTTTTTAAACTACTTCATACAAATTATATTTAAACTTCAAAATAAGTTCAGGAGTTGAAATATATAAATTACAATAAAATTTATTTACTACTATAAAAATGAATAGTTTAAGTTTTAACTGTTTTTTATCAGCATGGAATGATTTTGTTTTTATTACCAAAATACAATCAATACTAAAAAAAAGTTAAAGGATGATAATATTTTTTTGGGGGGGATTTAGTTTTTCATCATAAATACAGTTTTGGAGGTTCCTAAAAACTGTTTCTTTTCATGAAATTAAACTTGAAAGAAATAAAATACCCTTAAATAGTATTTTGATAATACTTATAATAAATAAAAAATGTACCCCAATTAGATTTTTTTAAAATCAGAATATCTTGTCAAAAATCTCCATACAAATGGTTGGTTATACGGAAATTCCGGTCAGTAAAAACAAAATTATTACATGGGAAAAGCTATAATTTTTTTCGTTTTTCACTGGAATTAACCGAACGGTTTTTATTGACCGGAATTTTTGCACTTATGAAATGTCCACCATAAATGGAACATATTCTAGGACAATTACAAAAGAATTTATAAAAGTTAGGGGGAAAAGAAAGTAGTAAACTTTCAAAATAATCTGATTTAAAATGTTTAATTAGATCAATAACTATTCAGTTTATTAATAAAAGTCAGAAAAATTTGTTGATATTTGGATATATTTAGCGATTTGGATATTGGCGATATTTAGCGGGGACTCTAACGGAATTGTACCTTTTTTTATAACAGAAAAAAAAGCATTTTTTCAGTAAAAATTATTTTTTGTCAATGTTCCAGATTGAATGATGTCACATGCTGTTTTTGCACCCATTTTAAAAATTTCCCTCCCTTGGATATTTCTATTGAATAATTGCAGGAATTGCCCCCTGCTTTTATAGAATTTCAAGGAATTGCAAGTTTTTTACAAAAAAAAAATCCACTCCAGATACATCCTACAAGTTCTTGAGCATCATCAATGGACCTGAATGTCCGTTCTTTTTCTTTTAATACTGATGATATTGACTTATATAAATAAATAACATGAAGGATCAGATGAAATGGTTCATAATAAGTCAACAGAAACATTGATTCATTTTAAGAGAAAATTCTCAGATATTTTCATAATAATACAGCGCAATTGAACTTAAGGATTCCAAACTTCCATATTTTAAGTAAGAAAGTTGAAAGGGAAAAATAAATAGCCTCTTCAGGGGTCTGTTTTGAGGAAATTTGAGTCCGTTTGCGAACCCTTCACAATACCATTGTGAAAACGGACCCTTCACAAAACATTTTTGCCTTTAAACAGACCTTCTTTTTCATAATACTTCAAATTTTGGACCCTATTTTCACAAAAAAAAGGCTCCTGGCTGAAAAAAACTAGTTTAACGCTAACATCAAATTCACAAAATTACGAGTAGATTTTCACAATTTTTACGAAAACGGGACCCTTCACAAAAAGTCTGGAATGACCCCTGGTTGCTTTTTTAAGAGTGATTCATTAAAGGAAAAAAGTTTGCATTTGTTATTTAAAAAAAAAAAAGGATCGAGTTCTAATAATGCGCGTTTTGGGAAAAACTCCCCTTTCAGTCCCTCCGCTGTTTCTTTGACGGTGGTTGAGCTGAAATTGTGTCCACTGCACTCACATCATCAGCCAATCTGCTCTTTATGTATTCAGCTATATCCACGCAACTTTGTCTTTCCGCTATTGCAAGTACCGTATCGCCATACATATCCACAGGATCCAGAGCGGCCCCACTCTCTACTAAGATGCGGACTGCCTCCAAACCGCCATTCCACACTGCTATATGCAGAGGGGTCCTTCCTTTATAATCACCTTTAGCATTCACATCTGCCCCTTTGCTGATCAACAGCTTAAGGAAATCGTTGTGATTGAGATAAGCTGCCGTGTGTAGTGCCGTATCACCACAATTATCCACAGGATCCAGAGCGGCATCCCTCTCTACTAAGACTTCCACTGTTTTCAAATCCCCATTCCACACTGCCGTATGCAGAGGGGTCATTCCACAATGATCTTTAGCATTCACATCTGCCCCTTTGCTGATTAAGAGCTCGAGTATAGCGATTCTGTCGTGATCAGCTGCATCATTATTCACAACATCTGCAGAAGCGCCTAAAACTTTTTCCAAACTCTCTTCTTTTACAGCTCTACCAAGAAAGGTTTGGTAGTAACGTTTTTCATCGTCTGAAAATGCAGTATCAAAAAAACCTTTGTCAGCTGCTAAAATCAAGGCGGTTTCTCCGTTTCCTTTCTGCCCAAACATCAACCATAATTTCAAAATGCCGTCAGTTAATTTCGAACATTTGGCATCGATGTCGACGGTCGCGAGGCTCGACAGCAACATCTCGACCATGAAACGGTTCCACGTTATCACGGCCAGATGCAGGGCCGTGAATCCGTCCTCGTTCTCCCGATTCACCCATTCGCCGGGGAACGACCGAAGTCCAGCGCGAATGTCGCTTTCGCTGCACAAGTCACTTGGCTCGCGATTGATCAGCACGAACTGGTGAATCAGGTAGTTTCCGTGCGGATACTTCACTTCACAAGCCAAGGTTATGAGCGACTTGGGTTCAAACACTAGTTGCTTATCCATACCTGCAAAGCAGAAAATCTTTCACTTAACTCCAATGAAAATATACATAACGTCCCTCCCGAAGAAGACTGCTCCGAATTTGAAAGATCCAGTTCTACTTTCCCTTGGCGATTCATTGCGGCCGATTTGGAGTGGTCTCGTGAACAATTTAGCTTGCCTAATCCAGCCATGTTTAACCACGGCTAAACTCAAAATCAAGTGATCTGCTACTTGGAAAAAGACTGTCACAACTAAGTTAATGGAAAGGGTTGGAAATGCAATTATAAAGATATGTGATTTTATAAGGGCTAATTCATATACACCGATCATAAAATCGATCTTTTAGCTTTTTTAAGATCAGACCCTAACTACCAAAATCGTCTGATTATTACATAAAACAAATTAAAAAGCTAAATTGTGACGAGAAAATATGATCGTATGTGTTAGAGACATTAACAAAAGTTTTAGTTCCTTATTTATTATCAGTTTGGTTTCAATTAAAGCAATTATGTTTGGAATTCACGAAACTTCGCCAACTCGACGAAAACCACAAACGATCGCCAAGGGGAAAGTAGAACTGAATCTTTCAAATTAGGATATTGGAGCATTCTTCTTCGGGAGGTACGATACATGTAAATATAATATAAAATTTGAAAATATAATGATTTTAGTAATTCAGATTTGATGTAAGGAAAATTAATTAAAAAATATTGGATAGAAAAAAATTGCTTGGAATATGAAGACACACGTGACGAAAAGAGTTACATGATAAACAATCAAAGAGATATCACCTTTTAAGGTCATGAAAAGAAAACCCCACCTAAGAGTTATTTAGGGTCAAATTTGCCAAAATTTTCTCTCAGACCCCCCCCTATCACAATGTCACTTATCGTTTAACAAGAATTTACATCCTTCAAAAATTATAATAGCGTTTAAATCGCTTTTGCAGGTTGAGACACACATTGCTTTGCTCATATGTATCGTTCCTCAAATCGGAGTCAAAACATGTTTATTTATTAAATGGATACTTATAGAAAAATGCAAAATAATTTTTTACATGTGGTAAAAGCCAAGGCTTAGACCCCAAACCTATCACAGTTGATGTTTTCAATTTTACCCCTAAATTGTGGACCCTCGGGTGACATTTAGGACCCCTCTCTACCCTAGATTCCCCACAGAATATTTTTTTTCGCCATTGTTTTCTCTCAAGACAGTAATTTTGTCCCATTTGGCGACTCGCGTTGCGGTCGCCAAGTTAGCGGCACGATTAGTTATAGTGTACTGTTGGCGATCGCCAAATGGAGGACTCCAGTGGCGTATATAGGAATTAATTTCGGGAGGGGCCCAAAATTACTCCCCAGACCCTCCCCCACATATTTAATAGGTCCAATGTAGCTTTTTAGGTGATAATTTAGGTCCTAAACACAATATAGGAATAGTTGTTAGTAATAAAAATACAAGTACCAAAGGGGGGTCTGGGGGTCCTCCCCCAGAAAATCTTTGAAAGTTTGACTTGAAAAAAAACAGGTTTTTAACTAGTTTTGGTACACTAAGCCCGAATTTTGGATGTACATTTTCATGAACTTAATATTTAAAAAGTTATTAAAGTAGAGTACTTAGTACAAAAGAGGATCTGGGGGTCCTTCCCCAGACGATTTTTGGAACTTGACCCCTAAAAACAGGGTTTTATCTTGTTTTTGGTACATTTAGTCTGAATTTTGGACATATATTTTTTGATAGGATTTGGATGAACTTATTATAATGAAGTTGTTAATAAAATTCAAAGTACAAAAGGGGGGGGGGTTTGGGGGTCCGCTCGCAGAAAATTTTTTGAAATTTGACCCTTAAATACAGGGTGTTAACTTGTTTTGGTGCACCTAGTCCGAATTTCGGGGGGGGGGGGGGCCAGGGCCCCCTCGCCCCCCCCCCTTATATACGCCACTGGAGGACTCTTATTCCAGCTGATCTGTAGTAAGTTGTGCTCTCTCCACAGTATGGTTTTCACAAAATGCATCCGAGGTTGGACTGCTTTGTGCACCATCCATCTGAATTTCAGCAAGAAAACGAGGGAAGAAAGAATCTAGAAGATAGCCTCAACAATCAAACCAAAGAACCCAATATGACCCTCTTAACACTAAAGAAAGACGGTCAAGATTTTCGGATGAAAAAATACTCCCTAGGAAATCAAAGCAGAAAAGAATTAAAATTTAACAATGAAATTAATGAACTTACCGGCATCGATAGTGAAAAATATGCTGATTAAATTATATTTATGACAAATTCAAACTCTTCCAGTCTTCCACGTATGAGGACAGAATATTTAAATTTAAAACACGACGGCGCTTGAAAAACGAGGAAAGACAGACAGGCAGGAGCGCGTGAGATGAGCTACAAAAATATAAACAAATCTTTATTCTTCAAGAGTTTCGTGTTTAGTTGTCCAACTCCTTGTTGGCCTAGTCGTAAAAAATATTTCGGATGAAATAAAAGATGAGCTTTGTCAACATCTGTTTTAAGAGTACGTAACATAATAAAATATTCTATTTAATTTTTTGTTTTAATAACGAATTTAAAAAATAAAATTCCTATTTTATAAAAATGTAGAATGATTGGTGATTGGTTGGTTGTACAAGGAGAAGGAGTCAAACAACTCATGTCAGCTTGGTGTGTTTATTTTCACTGACTGACTGACACGCTTGTAAATCAGAACGTGCCCCTGGGTGTATTTTCCTTCTTTGTGCCAGTAAAAAAATTCTGTTGTGTCTGTCTTACTTGACGAAGGTGTATAAGCGGATCCTTGAGATCAAGCACACATACCGGAAAATATATGTAACCAAAAAACCAAACCAAATCAGAACGTGGAGCTGATCAACACGGTAAAATTTTTAAAAGAATCGATAGGAAACCTGTTAGATATAACAGGTGATCTAGTTGCTTTAATAACTGATTCCGAAGGGGATAAAGAAAAATCCTCCCGATCTGTTAGCCAAGAGGTCATCAAAACAGATATTGGAAAGCCAATGCTTCAAATCAAGGAATCGGTTAAGTTGCTGGCGAGCTCGCTTGAAACCTACATAAGGAAATTACATGTTGAGTTGAGTTGAAGATTTTTTGGACATTACATTACGAACATTAGTATGGTTTTCACAAAATGCATCCGAGGTTGGACTCCTTTGTGCCCCATCCATCTGAATTTCAGCAAGAAAACGAGGGAAGAAAGAATCTAGAAGATAGCCTCAACAATCAAACCAAAGAACCCAATATGACCCTCTTAACACTAAAGAAAGATGGTCAAGATTTTCGGATGAAAAAAGTAAATTTACTCAAGGAAATCAAAGCAGAAAAGAATTAAAATTTAAAACTGAAATTAATGAACTCACCGGCATCGATAGTGAAAAATAAGCCGATTAAATGATATTTATGCAGGAGAGCGTGAGCTTTAAAAAAAATACAACAAACAAAAACATAAACAAAAAACAAATTTTCAACCGAGTTCTGTGTTTAGTTGTCCAACTCCTTGTTGGCCTAGTCGTAAAAAAATATTTCCGATGAAATAAAAGATGAGCTTTGTTAACATCTGTTTGAAGAATAGGTGGTTTGCATGTGACGTCACTTCCGGCGAAAAAAGCTTGGTTTCGGAATGCTGAAGCACCAAATGGAGCCCAAATCCCATAGGCCGTAATGTTAGCGTTTTCTTAAAAAAATTCCTATTAAAAATACAGAACGTTTACAGTAAAATAAAGGTACTTGTGATATTAAACATAGCTTAGTTGTGCTTTTTACAAAGTTTTAAATTTTAAATATACGTAATATATTATTAAAACCATTCATTTTTAAATCGGAACTAAGACGAGGCAGCCATGTTGGCCATGTCTTGTTTGTTTATGTTTTGTGTACAGTTTTTGGCGGCTAATAAGTAAGTAAACTTAACTTTTCATTTAGTTATTTCTTTGTTTATAATTATATCGTTATCTGATTAATGTTTCTCGTACGGTTGTGCACACAATATTCTTATAAATTAGCCTCAACATGGAACAAAATAAAGTGATCCAATAGCTTTCAGTCTGTCTTTGAAGTACACAAAAACTTCTCACTTTTTACTTAATCCTAGTACATTGTTATTTATGCTCTCTATATTTAGTATAGAAAGAAATGTAAAACTAGAAGAAATTTCTACTGAATGATCAATTGCTGGGCAGTAACCTCTATGATATTTATCTATAATCTCAACCATGTTAGAGAAGTTTGATGTTTTTGCTTAATCAAAACTATTATCCTATGCTATGTTTTTGGCGTTTTTAAGTTTTGCGAAATCTAAAGCACACATTAGTATACTTTATATTAGAATTTGTTGGTAATAAATGCTTGTAGTAGGAGGTCTTTCATGTGCCATGATTAATATAAAATTGAGCTTCAGTCTCACAGCTCATACAACAGCTTGGTAATTGTTATCATAATTTATACAGTTACAAGTCCTTATAAGTTTTACTCTAGTAAAATTCCTGTTTGAATTTAAGGTCGTCTTTTCAACAATATTATAACAATTATCTTGTTAATTTTTGTGAACTATGTTTGATTTCAGAAGTAGGAAAACATAAAACTGGGTGAGGTTTGTATTTGAATGTTTATTGGGAACATCAATTACAAACTTTTCTCGGTTAACCGGTTCATCAGAAGAGTGTTCAACTGAAAAATAACTATGTTGTGATATTTCTAACATTTGGTATCCCAAACACTTTGACGATATTAAGCGGGACAGATGACATAATATTGTACCAAAATTTGTTTGGAATGTTTGATGACAACAAAATGTTTGTTTGGAATTTGCTATAATTTGTTCAAAGTTCAATCTTAAATTTTTGTTTATAATAAAACTATCGCCAGAAAAAAATGTAAATCTGTGTATTATTGAAGTTCTTTTCTTAAAGTTTCGATGTTGGCAAATTGGTCAACGCCTTAATAAACAAGTAGTACTCAAATTTTTAAGTACTTGTATTTTACACACATTTAAATTCCACATTTAAATTTACTAACCTTCAAACAAGTTTTTGGTTGACGGCTTTAACATAAAACTGGGTGAGGTTTGTTTTTGAATGTTTGTTTGGAATTTGCTATAATTTGTTCAAAGTTCAATCTTAAATTTTTGTTTATAATAAAACTATCGCCAGAAAAAAATGTAAATCTGTGTATTATTGAAGTTCTTTTCTTAAAGTTTCGATGTTGGCAAATTGGTCAACGCCTTAATAAACAAGTAGTACTCAAATTTTTAAGTACTTGTATTTTAACTTTATTTTGTATTGCGAGAAATTTTAGTAGAAAGTGTGATAAGACATGTTCAAAACTGAAAAATAATAATTATATTTTTTAGTCTTAGTAAAATTCCCATTTGAACGGACCTGGAAAAAGTGCCCGAACCTACGAACCTGGTTCGGGGGAAGCCGCTGTCAGCTCCATAGGAGCAATACATTAGGTTCGGGTAAATTTTATTAGGTTCGGGGGAAGGTTACAACTTTTTCCAGGTCCGCATTTGAATTTAAGTTTTTTTTATCAATATATTGTTATAATTTGTTATTTTTTATGAAATATGTGTTGATTTCAGGAGAAGGAAACTGGATGCCACATTTAAATTTACTAACCTTCAAACAAGTTTTTGGTTGACGGCTTTAACATAAAACTGGGTGAGGTTTGTTTTTGAATGTTTGTTTGGAACATCAATTACAAACTTTTCCCGGTTAATAGATACATCATGTGGAAAATATTTATCTACCTATGTCTTAACTCCTTATTATTTGTAATATTCATTCACCTTATATTTGTTCATTACTGTTTTTCTTAAAGATATTCATTTGTAATAAAGTTTAGAACTACTGTATTGTGTTTTCTTTGGGAATTCAATTTGTTACAGACAGTATTATATACTCTCAATGACTAACATCATCATACCAAAAACCTCCATTTCTTTCTTTGGACATACAGAATTTGCCTTAGGGGACATTCATAAATTATGCGAGGTCAAAAAGGGGGGGAGGGGTTTGGAAAAATCTCACCAAGGGGGGAGGGGGGTTGATTAAAATCTCACGTCAACTTTTAAGTTAGAAATTATACGATTTTCTTTTTTTTTTAAGTATGAGAAAGGAAAATCATTTTCAAAAAGTTGTAGGTAAATCTCACGTGGGGGGGGGGTCCAGATTTTGGAAAAAACACCTCACGTAATTTATGGATGTCCCCTTACGTTAGTTTCTGTTCTTATATTGAATACTTCTTTAGAACCTTTGGTAAGACAAAAAAACTTATAAAAATCAAAAATTCATTTTTCCATATAGGTATCACTACATTGCGGGTGATGATTCTGTTGTGTTTGAAGAATTGGCACATAACCTTCATAAAGTGCAAGGCTCTCATTATGGTGTGTTAAGCCCAACAACATCTGTCTGTTATATTAAATGTTTTCCCTAATGGAAAACCCTCCCACCTCTACTCAAACTTGGATTTCCAACCACCTAGCAAAGAAATACAGACTATATGATGTCTTATGGCACTATATTACCATATGTCTCTATTTTCGAAGACTTTTCTTGATGTGCGAATAAAAAAGTTCGAAATTTTTCACTCATCCCTTTAGTAGTCTTTGAACCCTGGCTTGATACTAAGACCACTGTACGAAAAAGTTTTAGTCATCAATTCAAATGAAACAATACTGTTAATAAAATAAAATTATCTTTTAATTACACCCATCCTTGGAGTATTTAAAATACTATACACAAATTGAAATACACATGCCAAATTTCATTGTTTTAAGAGAACAAGTATGCACAAAGAGTTCAAATTTTTTCATTACATATAACTTCACTTTAATGTCTAATGAGAACATAAATATTATGGCAACTTTTTACATGCTGTGGTTTTATGTATCACTTATACATAAAAAATAGAGTAATATTCATTAACATTTCAGATATATTTAAGATTTTTAAAAATTTGAGATGAGATGATTTACATGAAATATTTATGAATTAATTTAAAAAATTAAAGTGAAATTTTAAAAGCATGTGTGCCATGGTAGTCAGTGATGCTGCGGCTAAGGTCCAGGGGATCAAGGTAGTGCTGCACCAATAACAAAAATCTGTTAAATATTGTGATCCATAGTTCTGTCCTCGTTCAGTTCAGAAAGGTGCAAAAAAACTACTACTTGCAACATATCTAAGCACCTGTCATATCTTTTACTTGTTATATCTATAACCAAGAAATAACAAGACAAGTAATGTAGTATTCTAATGAAGTTTAAATAACATTTGGCATACTGTTACAAAGATTGACCTTTTAATGGCAAGTAATTTTAAAAATATAAGAAATTAAGGAAAAAGATATGAGTAATATTTATGACAAGACTTTAAATGATTCATAAGCAATTGATAGTTTTATTTTTCAAATACCCTTTTTTTCTCGATCGTTAAAAGAATCAACATAATTTGCATTCAAAATGCAAAAAATAAAGTTGGACAACCCTGTGAGTGAGTATTAATCTGATAAAATGCTAAAAATATAGTAAATTAACAGTAAATGAAAAGTTGGATTAATGTGTGCTTTGGTTTTGCTACCGAAAATGTAAACAAATCATGGCTGCATCCGTCTGCTTCAGTTCCGCGATTGGTTTCGATTTTAAAAAAGTGATTTTAGTAATATATTTCATATAATTTATGATTAAAAACTTTATAAAAAGAAAGAATAAGCTTTGTTTAATAATATGTGCAGCCTTTTATATTTGAAAACTTCCCATATTTTTAGATAAAAATTCTTAAAGAAAACTTTAACATTGCGGCCTATGGGACTGGTGCTGCATTTGGTGCTTCACTTCCGGTAGCAAGCACCAATCACCAATAACTACAACCAACCAACCAATCTATGTCGGTTCTTGTTCTTATCAATCTCGGCGCGGTAAACAAATAATATGATTAGGAAACGGTGAGTAATTTAATAGCCCTTTTCAAATTTTAATTTTAGTTATTATTTTTTTTTATATTAGAACATCTTTTCCATTCCTGTTTTATTTTTTGAATGTTTTGATTCAAACTAGGCAACTTTTCCATGGGGATACGTTGAGCCATAATTAAATTACCTGGTACTACCAGCCTAAATTTTACATTTGAAAGTGTACTGATGATCGTGCACCATACAGTGGTATCCCGATAATGGAATCTTAGCCTGAAGAAAATGAACTGGTTCAGTTGGACATTGTGTAAAAATTTAATGTTCAAATGAGCTTGGTTCGAAAATTGAAGGCTTAACTTGAAAGAGTCACCAAGTGCACTTCAGGCTTACTTAATGCTTTGAGGACTCATATAAAAGTTTGAGGTTTTCATATAAAAATCAGCTAGCCTTTTCTGCTAAAAAAAAAAACTATTGGGCATTGGAGCTCTTGATCACTCTTTGCCATTTTAAGCATTTTTGCAGTAGTCATTATAATGTTGGTATGTAAGGCCATTGAAAGCTGAGTAGTCTAGTGCTTGTAAGAAATGGAGTTCACACAAGATGCATTAATTACTCAGTAAGGTGAAGACTATACGTTTAATTACATTATATTTAGTATTATTTATTTACAAGAAACAGCTATACTCAACAGCAACGTTGCCTGACCCTATGACATTACTACGCTGTAAACAGAAAGCCTGTTAGGGTGCTGAGATGAGTTTTAGTACTATATGCAAATCGTTATAAAGATGCTATATATACATGGGTTTAACAAAATAATTTTTTTTTTTTAAATTGATGTTCTTCATTTCACTCAAAATTCAGACACCACGCTGGGACTTTGTTAGTGACGTCATAGGGTCAACTTAAGTTGCTGTCTAGTTCTAGCTAGAGACTGGACAAAGGCTCACCGTGAGAATCGATATTTCCACCATTTCAGTTACAACTTTTTTACGTTTACTTTAACATTATGAGATGTTAAAAATCGTGGAAAATTATGTTAAAAAGTTTTGAAAAATACCTAAAGAAGAGCTAAAATGTAAACAAATAAGTTATTAAAAATTTATTTGCTTACTTTCTTTCTCAAATAATGCCAAATAAATTTTAAAAAAAAACTAAATATTTCATTGTTTAACTGGTTGGCGACTTTATTGTCATCCGCCGTTGGCTACCAGGACTAGTTAACCATCTATTTAGATACGAAATTGAAAACAAAGTAATACAACTCTTGTATTAATAGAGGGGAGACTAGTTTCCTGGCTACTAGTCCATAAAAATTTTGAATTTTGTTTCATTATTTCTCCTTGAAAAGAGCGATAGCGTGCCAAATAATACCTGTGGCAACCAAACAATCACTTAGATTTTTTAAAACGCATTTTCTAAGATGAAAATAATTACTAACAAAATAAAGAACATCAATTCGTGTTTGGAATGAATTGCTGAAAGTTTTTATGTAGTTTCCACTTTGATGTTTGTGCAATAAAAAGAGTTTTAGGCGGATGAATTAGCATTACAGTCTATGGAGATCCATGCAGTTTGTAACTAAAATGGCGGCGAATCGTTCATTGTCCAGTCCAGTGTCTCTCAGAGTTGATGGATTCTGTTCTCTAGGTTACAGTTATAACAGAACACAGTTAATACATGACTAATGTGACCAGGCGTTCTGATTTTGGCAAGACAGTCCCGCTTTTTGTTTCGCTGTCCCGCCAACCCAATGTCCTGCCTAAATGTCCTACTTTTCTGTAAATGTCCTGCCAAAGTCCCGCTTTTCCATTAAAGTTCATTCAAAATGAATTTTTCAACACTTATGCGAGTATTTATTTTCAAAATCCATAATAACAACACGAAACAATGTTAAGAGTATTAATTTCTCTGTCAGTTAATAATTAATAATCTAATTTCATGAAATTAATTTATTTACTTAAATTCTACATAGGTTAAGAATTTACTTTTTGGCTAATTTAAGATTCTGTAAAATAATTTAATTGTTTTTCAAATTAAGTGTAATTATCGTCATTCTACTTAAATTGTAGAACAACTGTAGAATTTTTTAGTTTTCTTAGTTTTTAAATTATTTTGAGGTTAAAAAATACCCTGATTTGATGAAATTATTACTTATTTTATAATTAGTAAAAAAATTCTACATTTTAACACAACGTTTGAATTACGAATGAAATAAATATTTGCGAAAACACTTTCATTTAATTTTGATGCTATTTACAATTACACAACAAAACAAGTCCAAAAACAATCACAAAGATATCTTCATTTCTCACTATTTTTAAGAAGTTCACGTGCGCGTGAATAAAATATTAAAGATAAAGGGTTTAGTTGTAAAGCAGCATTTTCATCTGTTACAACATTGGTTAATTTTATGTTTTTTGAAGCAATAAATTTTTAAATGATAATTTAACTATTAAAATTGCTTCCAACAAGTATATAGATAGATGACGATGACAAGGTAAAACAAAATTTTGTAGTTTGAATTTTTAACAAACTAATACAATTTATTTTTCAAAATGAGTTAAATATTTCCATCTTACCTGAACTCAATTATCACTTGAGCAGTTATTTAAACTTTTAAAATATTGTTTCTGATTTCATAAATATTTATATTACAGGAGGTATTTATGTAAAATTATTAGAATTCTTCCATTTGGTGGTGCGTTGAAAATTGTTTAAAAGCATCTTTTTTTGCACCCCCTCCATTACACACATTGTGTTTGTGTCCTGATTTTTGGTTTGAAAAATCTGGTCACATTATACATGACAAAACAACTTATTGACAGTTTCAAATTGCATTCAAGAAAATTATGTAAAACTCCTTAGAACGTGCTTTAAATTTAATTGTAGTCTTGCATCTTCTGTACTGTGTAAAATCTGTATTGCATTGATTTCAGAGGTGTTTCCAAAGGCTGAAGAGTAGCAGGGGGGTTTATTGGGGATGTAACCCCCCAATTACATCCACGGTTTCTTAAACATGAAAAACTGAAACAAATTTCCTTTACAAGGAGAGAAGTTCACAAGGAACTCTTCTTTTAGGAACAAATTGGGCACAGCTGGGATAAGAGTCGACCATGCCAAATGGAAGTTGCGGTCGCCAAATGGAAGCTCGCCAAATGGAAGACTAGTTGGCGCTGTATCACGGCCAGTCGCCCGTTCCGGCCGCCATGTTTTACCACGGCTCGAATGATAGTACTTAAACGCGTAACCATGGCTCCGTTTAAAGCACAAAGATGCGAAAGATGCCAAATTTTATGCTGCGGAAAGCTAAAAACATTGTCTAAACAACTTAAACTGAATAAGGAAAGAAATTAAACATATTTTAGAGTATTTATCACTGGATTGACGAATTTTGAAGAATGAAGACGGTAATACTACGATACATAAATATAATTCCGACATCTTGTATGTCGTGCGATAAATTAAGCAATAGTACATTTAGAGCAGAATAAAATGCACAGAATACAATTTAAAAAAATTAATTACCTATTATAATCCAGTAAGTTTTACAAAGTATAGTACGCCACGTATTAAATAAGAAAATGATACAAAACAACAAATGATGTTACTTCACTTCAGACGCTTTATAGTCTTTCAAAATACCAACGGATGTAGATTACATTATTATATTGTAATTACTATAATAAAATACTCTGAAGAACTTAAATTCGAATAATTAATTTTTCACTCACCCAAAATTTTAGAGACACTTTAAAAGACGCCGCACGACGGCAAGAACACTTTGAATGTTTTGCCGTAATGGCCAATACGTCACCCTTTCAAAGGGTATACAAAAGGTAAACAATCGCGTCACCTCTTGTACGAAAGTAATGAAATAGTGACGCTCGTCACTGTTTAGGCCACTAAGGGCGACCCCCTTCAAACTACGTAGTTCTTCGCCTAATTGTCGGAGGGTCACCCTTATCATACGCCCCCTACTAGTATCTGATTCCTCGTAATTCACGAAGCGAAATAGATCTCTCCCAACTTTAATATTAGCTATTGTTGCTAAATTCACGCCTAATCGCAATAAGTTTCGTCTTTCGACAGAAAGCGGCATAATGAAAATGACTAGTGCACTATAAAACGAGTTATATAGCCGTGGCCGTATTATATTCGAGCCGTGGTAAAACATGGCGGCCGGAACCGGCGATCGGCTGTGATACAGCGCCAACTAGTCTTCCATTTGGCGAGCTTTCATTTGGCGACCGCAACTTCCATTTGGCATGGTCGACTCTTATCCCAGCTGTGCCACAAATTGTTTGAACAAATACATTGAGAAACAAATTTTTTAAAAATTTCTGGAGGAATACCCCCAAACCCCCCTTTAAAATTTTTACGTCTGTTGTACAGTGTTTTTCCCTTGAAAGTTAAGCCTCTTGGATAAAGTTTTCCCTTCGGAAGTTTTGCAAAACAAAAATTGTTTATATTATACCTATATTATGAAATTTTTTTAAAGGGAGTAATATGTTGGAGTGGTTGACTGGTCGGAGTAACACCCCCCATGAGTCAACTCTAGTTACCCGACTGAATTCAATAGTGTACCCAAAGTATTGATATTACATGAATATTGAAGTTCCTAACTAATAAATATTAGATGTTGGTTTTAATGAATTTGTTCTGTAATTGTCAAAATTTCTTTTTAAAGGCTGTCGAAGAATTGAACGGGAAAGAAGTCGATGGAAAAACCTTGTATATTGGGCGTGCGCAGAAAAAGTCTGAACAAGCTGCCGAATTAAAACGGCGGTTTGAGATGCTTAAAATCGAGTGAATGAGCCGATACCAGGGTGTCAACTTATATGTCAAAAATTTGGATGATGCAATAGATGATGAAAAACTCAGAAAAATATTTGCCCCTTTTGGACAAGTGCAAAAGTAAGCTTTTAAAGCTTTCTGTTTTTGTAATTAGGTTTTTGTTAAGGGTTGTCGTGGTGGTTGATTTGAACTCTATTATCTAAAAATTTTAAATTTTGTTGATGTACACAAGTTTTAATGACAGAATACTGATTAAAATTGTTTCTCTGGGTTATAATTTAAAAAGTTTTCAGTTTTTATATTTATTTTTTACAAGAGTTGAATTCCCTTATCAGCTTGAACCATCTGAAATCTAGTTCAGAGTAAAGAGATAATTTTGAAGAATGATTGAAGTTAAATCTTTATAGTTTTTCCAAATGTTTAAGATTTTTAAATACCTTTAATAATTGTTTTTTAGAAGCTTGGCTGAAGCAAAATGATTGTTTTGGAAATATGTTACTATGTCAACAACTTCATTTTAACATTAAAAATTTTGATATATTTTGCTAAAAGGTTTAAGATACGAGCTGAACATTCAAAAGTTACCTATTATGTTCATATTCCTTTCAGTCGTTTTCAGTTCATTGCGTATTTTGACGACATTAGCAACAAATTAAAATATTAAAATCAAACAAAGAACAGGACAATTACAAAAAGTATGATTTTTAAACAAGTTTATTTGTATTTTTAATTAAATAACTTTCTAGAAAAAAATCAAATAAAACTGTTGGAAGTAAATATTAAGTTTTATATAATAATGTCATCTGTTCATAGAAAAAATAATTGCTAAAAAAGTATATGTGTTTTAAACAATGTATTTTTTTTTGCTTTGTTTTAAACGTGTTTTAAACGTAACAACCCTGCAATAAACTAAATTGGAAAAGTGCTTATCTGTTTACTACTATGATGTGAAGAATAAAGTTATTTCTTAAAACAGGTTATGGCAACGGAAGATCCAGAGGATTTGGCTTTGTGTGTTTCTGAAGAGGCCACCAAAGCTGTAACTGAGATGAATGGCCGTATTGTGGTTTTGGTTTCCAAACCCCTTAGCTCAACGCAAGGAAGACCGTAAAGCAGCTTCTCAGTATATGCAGAGAATGGCTGGAATGCAGGTAATGGGGCTTTTCTGTTATTTGATGGATATGGTTGAACCTGCACTTATGATATTACTGGTTTTTTTTGGTAAACCAAATTCTATTTTTTTTCTATTTCTAGTAGGTATTCCAAGAGTTTGAGTCAAATTTTAGTGTTTACCTTTTATTGCTGTTTATTTCTAAAGGAAATTTACACAAAGAGACATTGATTACTGAGTTTAAAAGGCTGAGAATTACTATTAAAAACAATCTATCTATATATAACTAAAACCGTATGTGGCTGGGTATGTGGGTATGTGTTACATCTCCTCCCAAAATACGCTGCAGGCGTACACAAAACTCGGTATATAGACGTATTCTGAGGCGAGGATTATCAACACGAACTTTTTCAAGTTTGAAAATCAAATATTTACGAGTAATTAACGATTTTATGGTCAAAAACGCTTATTTCTCCATTTCTCTACTAGAGTAGACCTGCTTGACTCACTATTGTAACAAATGAGATTAAAACATGAAATTTACATCTCCTCTCAAACTACGTCGCAGGCGTGGACAAAACTCGGTATATAGACGTATCTAGACACGTGGATTATCAATACAAAGTTTTCCAAGTTTGAAAATCGAATATTAACCTGTAATTTAACATTTTTATGGTTAAAAATCCTTATTTTTCTACAAGAGTAGATCTGCTTGACTCACTATTGTTAATGCTTATTTTTCAACTAGAGTAGATCTGCTTGACTCACTATTGTTAATGAGATGAAAACCTTAAAATTAAATATTTAACTAGGGAAAAGTATAAATGTGCAACATAGGAACTGGATGGGTTTGGGTAAATATAAACAGTTGGAACCGGGATAAAAAGACGCCGGGAACACCAACACGAAAAAAGACAACGGGAACGCCGGGATATTAAAAATTACTGGGAATACCGGAACATGAAAAATTACCGGGTACACCGGGATACGAAAAACTACCGGGAAAACCGGGATTTAAAATACTACCGAGAACCTCGGGATGATTGGTAATTGAGGTTACAGAAAAATTAGACATGTAAAACTTAAGAAAACTTTAAAAAAATAAATTGATACACTACACCCGTGCAAGGCCGGGCATATCAGCTAGTCTATATATTACTAAAACCTTTTGTGGCTGTGTGGGTATGTGTTACATCTCCTCCCAAAATACGCCGCAGGCGTACACAAAACTCGGTATATAGACGTATCTCGAGGCGGGAACGACGACCATCAACTTTTCCAAGTTCGAAAATCGAATATTTACGAGTAATTAACGATTTTATGGTCAAAAACGCTTATTTCTCCATTTCTCTACCAGAGTAGATCCACTTGACTCACTATTGTAATAAATGAGATTAACACCTCAAAATTTAGTATTTTAATAGAGAAAACTCTATAATTGTGTATTTAAAACTTTTATCAGTTATAAAAACACCCAAATAAATTAAAATAATTAATTTCCAAACATTATTTTCCTTTATTTTAAGAATTTCTGTTTAAAATAAATATATTTAAGGAAAAGCAAATTGAAAATAGTCTTCATGGAAAAACAGAGTTGAAAATAACACACGGCTCACTAGACTTATACATTTACTAGATTTTATTGGATAGTAGTTTTTAAAGAGGTTAGTTACCAAATGAACAATTACTTTTTAATGTGATTTATCATTTCTTATGTTACATTAGTTTTATTTATTTTGTTGCGGGAAGAAAAAAGACGTTGGGAACACCCGGATGAAAAAAGCACCGAAAAAACTTAGATGATTAAGTTACCGGGACCAACAGGATGAAAAATTACCGGGATGAAAAGCTACCGGGAACACCGGGATGAAAAGTTATCGGGAACACTGGGCTATAAAAATTACCGAAACATCGAGATAGGAAAAATTACTGGGAACACCGGGATGATTGGTAATGTTTGATACAGAAAATTAGATTTTTATCTTAAAAGAACTTTAAAAAAAAGTAAGTACACTCCACCCGTGCAAGGCCGGGCATATCAGCTAGTAGGATATAAAATGTAAGCATTGGCTGAGGCTGTAGAATATGAGCCTTATAAAGACTAAGATTACATGCCCTTTTTATAATATACATACAAAGAACTTGGTTGCCAACAAAAAAGTAACAAAATTGACATAACGATTCTTCCCCGTTATGTTCATAACGAAGTTGGGATTCAGTATAAACTAATACAGAGGGTTAAGGTTTTATCCTACGTATACTTTAGGCACTCTAACGAGACTTGTTCTTGAATTGTAAAATGTTGAGTAGCAAAGTGGTACTGGTCCCAACACTACAAAAATGCCCCTTTTCAAGAAATTAAAATATTTATGATAAATTTTGATTGCTGTTGAGGCAGCATATCTGTACTCTGACAGTTATTTTAAGTTTAATAAACTGGGATAGGGAAACAAATGTCAGTTGCAATGCTTGTTGTACCTAATTAAAAGTGAGTAAAATATGTGTTTCCTTCCAGTTGGGTCAAATGTTCGATCCAGGAGCGGCAGGCTATTTGTGCTCAGCACGGGTACTTCCCACAGATGCACCAAAACAGCTGCAAGTAAGTAGATTTTTTTTTACTTGTGCGAAATCTCTTGGGATGTATAAACTTTTAATTAAGTAGGCTTACCATACGTCCTGGTTTACCCAGGACAGTCCTGGGTTTCAGAGGCTGTCCTGGGAAATGTCCTGGGTCCCAAAATGTCCTGGGTTTTCGTAATTTTAAGACTGGGCAAAATTTTTTGTGAAATTTTCGAACTGCATTTTTTACCTATATTTCTACGGCTTCACTTTACTCATATTTAGACTGCTGAAAGGGACACTCTCTATTTGTACTGTCAAACACCTTTTAAATGTGAAAATTAACTCTGAACTTAATTGTTGTGAATTTTACGATTTAATTAAATCTAACAAAGAAAAAAGTGTGATGTCAAGTGAAAAGTACAAATGATTAAATAAAGTATGTTATTTCAGTTTAAATGTTTAATGTTTTTTTTAGTTTGGGGGTTTATTTATTTTTTAATCTTTGATGGACCGATAGGTCGACAAAGTGTCCTGGGTTGAGCTCAAGAAAATATGGTAAGCCTATAATTAAGAAACTTGGGATAAAGAGCTTGGGTACTTTATCTTGTGTTGAATCTTAAGAGGTCACAAATTATCACCTTATTAGTGCAAAAGGGTGAAAAAACTTGGGAGATTAATTTCATCATCATAACGGGCTCAACAGACTGTTGTGGGCCTTCTTTAAAAGATCCAATCAGGCGTTGGACCTCCACTTTTTGATGTTAAAATAACACCAACCAGTTGAACCATCTCTCTTTCGGTCTACTACTTGGTCATATTGTCCAAAACAAACTGCATTAATAGGGTGTTTCAAAAAAATTTACCTGCAAATTTTTAGGTCTCTAGGACGATTTTTGACCCCCACGCCCTTCAAAAGTAGGTTTCCCATGTTAAAGTATAGGGAAAATATTGAAAATATAGTCATTTTTGGTTCTTTTCAATTTTACGAGCCTGAAAGCAGTCAATATCGAATTAAAACCTATACATCATCTTTGGGACATCATTGCCTCAAGATCCTATCGGGAAAAATATTCCATGACACCTACTGGGGGGTAGTTACACGGGGGTGAAAAGCGAGCTTTCACCGAAAAACGAGGATGCTTGCGGCGGGAGCTGGATGAAGGCCTCTCATGGGGGGGTCCAGACTAATAGAAACAGAATAGAACGAGGTACCTTAGGAATAAGGTTCAATAAACACTTAAATAGGCTTTTATCCAGGTCCCTCTGCAAACGCCGACAAGCATAACCAGCACCCGCGGCAAGTGCCGGCAAGCATCCTCTTTTTTCAGTGAAAGCTCGCTTTTCTCCCCCGTTTAACTACCCCCGAGTAGGTGCCATGGAATGTTTTTCCGATAGGATCTTGAGGCAATGATGTCCCAAAGATGATGTGTAAGTTTTAATTCGTTATTGACTGCGTTCAGGCTCGTAAAATTGAAAAGGACCAAAAATGACTATATTTTCAATATTTTCCCTATACTTTAACATGGGAAACCTACTTTTGAAGGGCGCGGGGGTCAAAAATCGTCCTAGAGACCTGAAAATTTGCAGGTAATAATGTTTTAGTATTTGTAACAACTTGAGGGGGGGGGCATCTGGGAAATTCAAAAAAAAAAAAAAGACTTTCAAAACACCCTACTGCATTAAAAACTTCCCCTCTATATATACCACCTTCCATTCTCATGAGACTCATCTCATTCTGTTCAGTTTAACAAGTTTTAAAACGTCACTAAAGAATTAAGTTTAAAATTGAAACTTCTTTGCCAATTTTCACTGTCCAATACCACCATAAATAGTTTGTAGAGATTAATTTGAAGACATAAAGTAGCAGAAAAAGGTACTTACGTATTATACCGTCGACCGTTCAGCGGCACAGTAATAGTAAACTCAATGGGATTTGATAACGTTTCGGATTAAGCGTCACGGTCGATGGGATAATACGTAAGTACCCAGAAAAATAGTATTTGAGTCTCTGTAAACCTAGAGTTCTTGATGCACAGTTTGCTTTTACAAATGCATTAGTTAGAGTATTAATACTTACAAGGAAACGTTCTCAGGGTGAACTCATAGAATTGGATGAAAATTTTACAGGCATAAGAAGATGGCTAAAAAAACTTACTTTGAAAAAATTAGCTGCTAAATTTCATTAGGAAAGGATTAAATTAACTTTGAAAATTGGGTTCTGAGATGCCAACCACATTCAGTTAACACCACTTGACGACTTGGCGAATTTTCTATCAGATGGGATGATTAAATTTGTATTTAACGTGAAATTGAGATATTTTGTTAAAAGTGTTTCAGAATATCCATTAAAACAGCAGTTAATTAATTTCCTTTCCTTTAATTTAATTTTCCTCCTTTAATTTATTTTTAATCCATTTTTGCATTTGATGAACCTTTTTTTTTTATTCGCTCATTTAAACTACTTCAGAGAAAACGCGGCCAGTTTATTCTAGCATTTGGCACAGAGCCAAAGGAAGCATTGTTGCCTAGTAGGGTTACATTTGGCGTTAAATATGGTAATTTTTAATAATTTTTTACTGCTTTTCTACTGTAATTTAGCAGCTAATTTTTTTACAGAAGGTGTTTTGAGTCATATACTAACCCCTGTAAAATTTTCGTCCAATTCTGCGAGTTCACCCTAGAGAACGGTTCCTTGTAAGAGGTTTCTTAAGGATGGGGAAGTACCGACACCTCCAGCATAGTTAGATAAAACGAAAAACTGCGCACAAAAATGTCTTCAAATATTTTCTGAAAACTTATCTGTCCCCAGTCGTTTGAATTTTGTCTTAAAACATAATGGCAGTCCCATTGTTCACCTAAATACTGTAATAATGCTTCATAAGTAACAACACTAAGAAAACAAAATCTTCATTTATTAAAAATTTAAATTATTTGAAAATGTTCTTCAAAATTCTAAAACTGAGCACTTGGTCTGTGCTTCTACAGCCGCCTTCAAGTATGTTGTATGGGTGGAAAAGTACCTTACCAACTGGTATCACCTCACCTGTACACACTACTGTGTGCGATCCCTGCCTGTTGTTTGTTTTTGCTTGATTGCTTGTTTTGAATATCAAGTTAGGGAAACTAACTTAATTAAGTTAAAAGAAGAAAATAATATGCAAATCAAGTTTTCAGAAAGTGAAGTAAGATCATGTAAACAACAGTCATGTGTTGACTTGGTACATAAATACCAGATCTGGATCTTTTCATCACTGCTTCTGATCCTTGCCTGCTTGGATGATCCCCCCCTTAAAGGTTATTGCCTTTTATGTCAAATGATGATGCAGGCTCATCTTATTTTGCCATTTGCTGTATCTGGCACTCTGTTCTTAAATTAAGTATGCCTTCCATTGAAATTGTTGTTTTTGAAGAATTGTTAATGTGTTTAATCCAGCGTTCGAAATCGGGGTGATTTGCTGGTCCGGGACAACTAAAAAATGGGTCGGACCAGTGGAATCAGAAAATCCCTGGTCCGCCAGACCAGTTCTAGCAGCGTTTTTGTACAAATATTTAGACGAGTTGCTCAGTGATAGTGGTATTTTAAGTGCGTTTGATGATTGCATTTGGGTGAAGAAAGTACATATTTTTGACAAAATCTGAAATGTGGTGATATGGGATAGGGGAGGCCCCGGCGAAAAAGAAAAAATAATATTGTGAATATGTATTGATTTTTAACATTACTATTTGGTACTCACATTCAGTGCAATAGTTACTTTATATACATATTTAAACTGGTCCTTTTTAATTTGTCAGACCAGTGATTTTTGTTGCTGACCAGTAAGATAGGCAAAACACTGGTTCTGCGGACCAGTGTTTTTTTTCCCAATTTCCAACGCTGGTTTAATTTTTACTAATGTTAAAATAAATGGTTTAGTTTTTAACTTCTGACTTTTAGTTTGTGTGTTGATCCATGGCTATCTTTTTCTTTTTGAATTAGATAACAAAGTACAGATGCGCAACCCGCCCACTCCGGCCGTGCCACCAGCTGTCGCTGCTGTGCACATCTAGGAGCTTCGTGGCCGTTCCATGTTCCCAGAGGCAATGCGAGAGGCTCTTCCCCGTGGTACTCCGACATGGCCGGAAAGATCACCGGCATGCTGCTCAAGTTCGAGCACCACGAGTCTCTCAAGGCCAAGGTGAGAAACAGTCTTTCTCTTTATTTTTCAGGGTGCCCTGGAAAACCTGCAGTTATCAAGGAATTTTAGAAAATCTAATGCATGGGCATAGCCAGGGGGAGGCAGGGAGGTGCAGCTGCCTTCCCCTAAGTTCTCAGTTTGTTAAATTTTTTTGAAAAACTTTATGAAAGCAATAGTACATAATTTTCCTTGAAAATTGTGTGGCTTACAAAAAGCACTTCTGTTCGGCCCAAAGAGTCTCAAAATGAGCTAAAACACTACTTTCATGGGCGAATTTTAGAAAAAATTCTGGGGGAGGACCCCCAGACCCTCCATTTTTAAGCTCACATTCATTACCCATATTTTTACTTTTGGTATGCAAAAGTTCAATCCTTTGTATAAGTACCCCAAAAACCTTAGCGTGTAAAAGTACTCGCCATGGGGTATGAGGTACCTGGGAAATAATGTTGAGTCAACCCCTAGTCACTAGTATTTGCAACATCAAGAGCAAAGGTAAGTCTTTGTCCCCCCCCTAACATGAAACCTGGCTACGCCCATGGGTGCCACTCTTCCGTCCAGAGTATACGGAATTCCGTTTTTCTAGAAGTTCTGTGAACGGAATTCCGTCCTTGGTTTATTACAGGGTTCCCATCAGTCCTTGAATTTTTTTCTGCTAGAATTAGGTCCTTGAAAGTCCATGAAAAAGGCCCTTGAATTTTGAATCCACTCCGGCCGTCTTTCGCTGATTCATTTAAATTTCCTTTCTGCAGTTACCAGCGATGTTTGAAGCACTTCGATCGTGAAAATATGATGGTAACGCCCTCTACATCGGCTCTTCAAGTGAACCAACTAAGTAGAACCAGTTTCTGGTTGAGTGAGAAATGCACACAGAACCTCGAGGGATATCGTTTTTAAATGTCTGCGAAAAAAGGTCCTTGAAAAATTTTGTTGAGGGCCTTGAAAGTCCTCGATTTTCAATCTTTTCAAAGAGTGGGAAGCATGGAATTGTTCAGGGCCAAATGTTTTTGCTACAATAATAAACTGCACACATCCACTGAGTTAAAGTGACACATCCAGTGTTATTCCTAGGATTTTTTTGGAGGAGTAAAATTCAATTATGAAGAGTGAAATACGGAAATAGTATGAACTACATATACAGAGACACGAAAACCGCAATCAAACTCCCCCCCTAAGCATCAGAAAAAAAAATGAAAAAAAAAATACTATGGCTGTATGAAAACGCAATTAAAAAAGTATGATAATTAGGGTGCGGAAATGTCTCCGCTGAGATCAGTTGTTGTTTTGAGTAGAAAAATATTGTGTTGATTTCGGTGTGGCCACGGGGTGGGTGCATTTTTAAAGTTAAACCTTTGTGAAAAATTCAAAGAGTGAAAATACTCCTGGCTAGTTTTTTAAAGAGTATTTCCAATTTTTAAGGAGTGAAATACTCAGAGGAGTTAAAAATATCTCTGGACACATCTGTCCTTTTCGCTCGACATAAGGTTTATGCTACACAGATTCATTTTCCGTCTGTTGATTAAATTTTAAAATCATGATCAGTAAATAATCTTGAGTTGTTGGGAGTGAAATTTGAAGAAGAATTGTGAATCCTCGGGGGAAGAAGACAACAAAAGCAACTTGGACAATATCGAAAGACTCAGAAATTTCGTGAGGTGTTTTTTCCAAGCTTCACACTCTCGCCATGCCTGTCTGCCATCCAACGCGCTCTCGGTGTTGTGTTGACTCTATTTTAGAGCAGCGCTCTCTCTCCGAACCACCCAGGGCCGTTCCGGCCGGGCGTGCTGGCCGTGCCTGCACGGAGGCGCCGACCGATGAAGAGGCGCCTTAGAAATTTTTTTTGACCCCTAACTTTAAGGGAAAAATATTCCGTTACGTCCTGACTCAAAAGAAACAAACCTAAGTAGTAAGCTAGATCTCCTTTCCTTTACAAAAAAAGCTTCAAAAGGCGCCTACAAACGAGTAAAGAGCGCCCTTACTGGGTTATACACACCCGTCCCCTTAAGAGAACTAATATAGGCGCCTTTTAAGAGAAGTACATTTTGAACTTTTTGTATGGGGCGCCCTCATCTAGTGAATCTATTAAAGGGTGCCAACTCTTAACAAAAATTTTAACATGCCCGACTTTGAAAGCTATAAGGAAGACTCCTTTTAGCTTTCAAATTGTATGGGGCGCCCCATCAAATAAATATATATTCAAAGCGCCCACCCTGAGAGAAAAATTGAACACACCGACTTTGAAATATGTAAGGCGTCTTACTTAGCTAAACCAAATTGTATGAGTTGTCTTAATTAAATGGATTTATCAAAGACCGCCAGACCTGCGAGTGAAAATTTTAACATTCCCAACTTTAAAAGCTATACCATATTGTATGGGCGCCCCCATCAAATGAATCTAATCAGGGCGCCCAGCGCGCCCATTCTGAGTGAGTGAAAATTTAAACACTCCGGACTTGAAAGCTGTAAGGCGTCTTAGAAAAACCGAATTGTATGAATCTATTAATAGGCGCCCTCCTTGGATGCATGAAGATTTGATTCACCAGTTATTAAATAGCTATCAAGCGTTTGCCTCAAATCATATTTTAATAGATGTCCCTTAAAAATTTCTATATAATAGGCCCTTGACTTGTGAAAAATGTTTTGAAGAAGACTATTGTAAAAAACCGAATGGATATCTCTTACGTAAATTTATTAGGTGCACCTGCTCTTGAATATCTCACACAAATAAATTTGTTGGAAGCACACACCTGAGGAACTATTTTTTTTTATTTATTAATTTTGATTTAATTGTATTTATACATATGCTTTCAAAATAAAATACAGTTACACCAAAAAATAAATATAAAGGGATTTATTATGCTTTTAATTTGGAGTATAAATCTAGGAATTTAAATTCATTTTCAATGAATGGTCGGCCCGCGGCCCGGTACCATTTGATCCACAGACCGGGGAATGGGGACCACTGCTCTAGATCCATCCATACAAATATTTGGAGATGGAGAGTGAGGGAGAGAGAGAAGAGCTATTATTGCGACTTAGTTCTCTGGAGACGGGAGAAGATGATGAAAAGGTGTTATCATTACACACATAAAAAAAAAAAAAAAATTAGTGCTTTCAAGTTCAGAAGCGTCCTTGTTTATTTCACTCAATATACGAGGGGGCAGAAAACATAAAAAGTTCCCGCCATTTTTGTGAGGGTGGCGACTTGGGGACCTCCGGGCTTTTGCCCGAGCACGGAGAATTTTTACTGGGAGGGTGTTGACGGATGTCGTACATAGTTGAGTTTTTGGTGTCGTGCTCTTTGGTTTAAAAATGGCATGGCTGCAGAAAGTGAAAGGAATCAGGTTAGTCGCTAGTGACTCACTCCATTTTAATTCTCTCTCCCTCTCACTTTTTAAAAAATAAAAGTTAAACTATAAAAAAGATAATTAAATGACAGACGTGTTTAAGAAAATTATTTCTGAATCTCAAATAAAAACAAAACAAGCTAACTGGACTAGCTGGATAACATATAACATCAGTAACGGATTTCTAAATAGGCTAGCTAGGCTGAAGCCTACGGCGGCAAATTTTCGTAGGCGGCAAATTTTTGACGGTGGAATTTTTTCCCGCAAAAAAAGGAGAAGACAAAGGAAACACAAGCACTGGAAAGACGGAGAACGCTCTTTTCAAATAACCAAAATCCCCCACCCAGAAGTTTTGAGTAGTTGAGTAAAGTAACAAATCTATTATTCAATGCTTTCTTTAGACCACATATGGGTGACCTCCAGCACCTCTCAATTTATTTCGGCCCGTGGAACATTTAAAAAATTGTCATAGAGAAAAGTCAAAAGAAAGACTTTAAAAAGTCTCAAAAGGACTAAAAATTTATTTTGAGAATCAAATTTCAAAATTTTTCTGAGGGAGAACCCTTAAACCCGCTCCACAATTTGGAAGTCTGTTATATAGTGTTTTTCGTTTGAAAATTCTGCCGCTTACAAGAAACGGTACCCTTTGAGTGTTCCCCAAAGTGGTTTCCAATGAGATAAAACACTAGTTTAAAGGGGAAAATTTAAAAATTTTCCTGGGGGAGGACCCCCAGTCCCCTCGAAATTTTTATGCCTATTTATATTTTTTTACTCTTGAAAATTGTGCGGTGTACAAGGAATCGTTCTATTCAAATGTTACCCAAAGGGTCTCAAAATCAAATAAATCACTATTTTTATAGGCCAATTTCAAAAAAAAAATCTGGAGCTGACCCACAGACCCCCATTTTTACTTTCAGCTAACATTGTAAAATTTTGACATTATGTGCACACTGAAAAAAAATCCCGTAAAATTTACAATTTTAAACTGGCAGCTGAGTTGGTTGTAGAAAACCGTAAAATTTACGAATTAAATCCGTAAAAACGGTATTAAACCTTATAAAACAAAAAACATGGATTAAAATGGTAAAACACCGTTGTTTTTACGGATTTACTTCGTAATTTTTACGGCTTTCCACAACCAACCCAGCTGCCAGTTTAAAACCGTAAATTTTACGGGAATTTCTTACAGTGTATAGGCGGCAATTTTTGGTTCAGCCTATAGGCGGCACATTTGGAAATCCGCCACTGTATAACATCCAGTATCATTCTGAAGGTAAATAAACAAAAACTTTTGAATAAATCTATTATTAAACTAAATTAATCAGTTTTTAGTAGATTGTTTTCCATATTTGTATGTATCATACCTGTTATGCAACTGGATCTTTTTGTCTAAATTTAATCTAAAATATTTCGATACAATGGATATTAAAGTTTCATATAAAGCAGCACAGAGAAATAAATTTTCAATAGGATTTGATAACGTTTTCGGATTCGGATTCAGCGGCATGGTCGACGGCATAATACGTTGAATGTTCTAAAAAGTTCTCCTTATTGGATTTTTAAGATTGATATTTTGCTTTCTTTGTATCAGCAGCTGTTTTTCATTTATACCTAATTATAAGCTTAATTTATTAAAGGTATTTCAAATTTTGAGTTATTGGTGCCAAAATTTCTCGGGGTGTCGGTTACTGGGTGCTGCTACCATGCCAACTTAAAAATATTTTAAAAATAGAAAATAATTACTTTTTCAAACAAATTGTTCTCTAGATAAATATTGAAACTTCATTTAATTTTTCAAAACAAAAAGTTTTTTCAGGATAGTTTTATTAAGTAGCAATAGCTAATTAATTTTTATATTGTTCTTAAAGTGTCAATTACTGGTAACCATCAGTTACTGGTTAGATAAATAGCCAAACCATACAGCCTCTATGGAGAACTAGGCGAAAATTGAGTAATCCTAAGTGAATATTTTTGAGTTTATGGCCCAGGGCCGTATCCAAGGGGGGTTCAAACCCCTCCCGAAATTTTGACATCAATTTTTATACTGTTTTTCATTGAAAATTCTGCAAATTTATAAGGAGCAATTCTCTTCGGTTGTTAGCTAAAGGGTCTCAAAATGAGTTAAAACACTACTTTTAGGGGTCAAATTTCAGAAATTTTTCTTGGGGGAAAACCCCCAACCCCCCCCCCCCCCACCACCAAAAAATGAGTTTATCATTATTCTTTAAACTGAAAACTGTAAAAATTCCCCACAATATATTGAAAAAAGCTTGATTTATTTTAACTGAAAACTATTTTTAATTAAATAAGTAATGCCAATATTATTTATTTATTAATAAGTAGAACCCCTTTACAACGACCCTCTGTTATAGCAACCCTTGCCTTACAACAACCGGTAATAAAAGCACCTTTTTATTACAATATTGTTAATTTTATTCGTTAAAACGTCCGCATTTTATTGGCACCATAAGGAGTCGCTTTATCAAAGTTCTACTGTATCATTAAGTAATATCAAATTTGTTTAAAGTAATTATTAATTAGTTAAAATTAACAAATAATTTAAAATAAGTGATTAATTAATTAAAAGTAAAAATTAATTAACTTAGAATTAATTATTAATGGGGGTGAGGTGTAAGGGGCGCCGTAATTTATTGGCACGGAGGCGCCTTCATACCCAGGAACGGGCCTGGAACCACCTGCCGGTGATTTTTAATTGTTTTCTCCTCCGACCGCGTTTTATATTTCTTCTTAGGGGACGTCTATAAATTACGTGAGATGTGTTTTTTCCCCCAAATTTTGGACCCCTCCCTCCCCCTTGGGGAGATTTTGCTGGACCCCCCTCCCCTCTCAATATCTCACGTGAGATTTTCTCAATAACTTTTCAATACATAGATTTCTTTCATATGTTCTGGCACGGCTTACTAGATACTTGTACAGGCTAGCCGAGTTTTAAACAATGAAAACCATTTGACAACTTTTCCCGCTTGGAGCACTACAAGACCTACCTATATCACCCACCGCCTTCAACACTGTGGATATGCTTTGCCAGTTGGTCCCATCTGGATTTGCAATGATTTCCATACTCGGCTATAGCCTGTATAAGTATCTAGGGTTCGTACGCGGCCTTGAAAACCTTGAAAGTCCTTGAATTTCAAATTTTCGATTTCAAGGCCTTGAAAGTCCTTGAAAAAACGTATTTTATCCTAAGAGCCTTGAAAATCCTTGAATTTTATTTAGGCCTTGACATTTTTGGCCAGAAAAAGATTTCCGGGTATCTGTTGATTATGTTAGTCCTGAAACCCTCCTGTCCGGAATTTCAATGAAAAATCCCGAATTTTCATACATCCTTCTGGACGTTTACCTGTAAAGTTGGCATTTTGACGGTATGGATGCAGGCAGAAAAAACAACTCGTCAGACGGTTCGCGATCGCGTTTTTCCATGCGTTTTTCTTACTTTACATCAATATCCTTGGCTTTAAATGCTTGTTTTTGGAGAAACTGTTCACTTATTGTAGTTCAAATGTGTCCAATATTTATCTGGTAAATTAAAAATATATTAGGAATTTCTTGTTGTTTGCAAGAAGGCAAATAGAAATTTATGGTTTGAATTTGAGAGCTTTAATATCAAACAAAGGAATTACAAGGTGTGTAGATAATAGGGTATATGAAAATTTTAAGGTAAATATTATTTAAGCATTATTTAAATTTACGATCAGAAAGAAAGTCTTACAAAATCTTCCATATGGGTAATTTTTGGGGGTTGAAATTAACTTCTTAGACTAAAGTTTTTTACTCCTGTCAGTGTTTCAGTTTTTCATTTTCTGCCCAATTTATACATTGAGTCAATGCATCATGAAAAATATTGATCATTACTTACAGTTTTATTGCAAGTATAAGGTAGTCTTTTATTTTTTCAAATTCAATCTGTTAGGTTTATTTATTTAAAAATTATGTGAAAATATTTTGTTAATATACTATAGCTTAATTAAAATTTTATTCAAACCACTTTATTTTTGTAACTAGGAACCCGTATGAAAATTTGCTTTAATTAAACTATTTAATAGATAAAATTGTATGAAATGAAACTTGAGTACTACTTAAAAAAGGTTGCATACAATATCGGTCAGCCTTGAATTTTTCATCTGGTAGCCTGGAAAAGGCCTTGAAAATCCTTGAATTTTTTGCCTCAAAAAGTGTATGAACCCTGTAAGTCTAGTAAGCCGTGGTTCTGGTCACGTTTGTTTCATCTCATCAGCATGACCCAAAAAATTGGGTCATTTGCTGTTTTGTCTATTCAGTTAATTTTTCCTAAATTTGTGCTGAAAAAGATGAAAGAAGAAATATTATATTCTCTAAACTAGAAGTTGGTAATACGATATTATAGTTGACTCCCCCTCCTCCCTGATGACATTTTGCTGGAGACCTTTTTGACCTCACGTAATTTATGGACGTCCCAAAAGTGGCCAGTGCAACTTTTTAATGCATTTTTAGGTAGAACTTGCGTCTTAATATAATAAAAGTTGTGAGCAACTAAGTTTCAAGTACCAAAGGGGGTCCTCCCCCAGAAAATTTTTGGAAATTAAATTGGACAGTAAGAAACAGGGTTCTTGTACACCAAGTCCGAATTTCGAGGGAGGGTAGGGCCCCTTATATACGCCCCTGGTCCCTAAGATGGGGAAACCATGAGAGAAATAGAATATTCCATGAGTAAGGCGTTAAGTAAGTTGATAGGTCAACGTTTTTGAAACTATCGATATAGAGTAGACAAAAGGGCTCTATCGATATACAGGGTGCCTAGGAAATGGCAATGCTGTACGAGCATTGCCATTGGCAGAGACCCCTCTTCCCATGTGGTGACGTCACGGATGAGCCAACCTTGGAAAGTCCCTTTAACCTGAAAATACTTGCAAACAGAAAAAGTTGCAACTAAGCAAGTTAGGTAACGGTATAGTAAAGGGAATAGGCCCGATATAATGGAAACGACAGCAGCGCCCCTAGTAGAGAAATAAGAAAGTTAAAAAATAATTTTAAAAGTAAAGGAGATGGAACAAAAACTTCAATGATAAAATTGTTGGCAATGTAATCAAAAACATGCAGAAAAAAATTCATGAAAATGTCTTCAATATACGATGAAATATTAGCAAGTGAAAATAAGACTCTTTTCAGGCCTCAAATAAGAAAAAGCTACTGATCTTCCCTTGCACTCTGTTGCCAGGTGGTTATAGACATACGAGTTAATTTTTTTTTAATACGCCTGCTCCCTCCCTCTGTATTAAAACGTTTTTGAGATCATCCCCTTTAATAAAAAGTTGTTGTTTTTTTAATTCGAAAGACGTAGAATTTTTCCCTTGAGAAAGCTGTTTTCTCCCTTTTCCAACGATCGGCTAAGGGTTGGTTCTTTTTCGCATGACCGCTCTCTCTGGGAGCAAAGTGGGCGGAGTCAGCTCGGAGGCGGAGCTAAAGGAGCGAGCGGCTCTCATTGGTGCAAGATTTTTTTTTCGACGGTTTTATATGTTTTCAAGGGCGCTGATTACGAATATAAAGTTTGCTGCCACGTGGGAGATCGGCTTCATATCGAAAATCGCAAAATTTTTGCTCTTTTTTTTATCTTTTGCTTATACATCAAAAACTATAAGTTTCTCGAAGATAATCTCAATTATAAAGTTGAAGCAAGGGCGGATCCAGACCAGATTTTCGGGGGGGGCCATGTCAGAGTCGGAGGGTATTACATTCGAAATTTTCAGTGCCTCAGAAATTTTTTTGAAGAGTGCTTGCTTTTAAGGGGTTTATAGTAACTTAGAGGATATCCAGGGCCCGTGCCAATGTTTTAGAAAGTGGGGGGGGGCGAAACCTTTTTAGTAGGGGCATAACAATACTTATGTTTCGCGAGGTGTTTGGCTCCCAATTTTCCGAGTATAACATAAATAAAATACGAAACTTCGTTAAAGTTATAAAGGTTTCATCAGATAATGCTAGCTCGAAAGCTAAAGGGGGGTTCTGGGGGTCCTCCCCCAGAAAATTTTGTGAAATTTGGCTTCCAATAGAAGTTTTTTTACTCATTTTTGTACATTTGGTACCCATTGGATAACACCTACAGAGAGCAACTTCTTGTACTCCTAAAAGGAGAGGAGAGAAACAAATTCAAGTAGAAAACAGTAACCATGAGAAATTAATAGGGGGTCTGGGGGTAACCCCCAAGAAAAATTTTGGAACATTTGCCTCTAAAAATAAAGTTTCAGCTCATTTTGAAAGCATGAACCACAGAATTTTCAAGGATGAAATTATAAATAGATGCCAAATTTTGAAAAGGACTGGGGGTCCTCTCCCAGAAAATGTTTGCAAATGCGCCCTTTCAAACTATAGTATTCATCTATTTTAAAACTTCCCAAAAGAGAACAGCTTCTTTTAGCGGAAGAATTTTCAAGGGAAAACACTCTAAAACAGATGTCACATGTCAAAATATTAAAGGGGGGTTGGGGGTTCTCCCCCAGAAAATTTTTTGAATTTTAGCATTAAGAAAGTGTTTTTTAAGCTATTTGTTAGGGTTTCTCGGGGGGGGGGGCCATGGCCCCCAGGGCCCCCCCCCTGGATCCGCCACTGAGTTGAAGTAAACAAAATTTCCAACAAAATTCACTACTCAACTGATTTTCTGAAGAGTGGTTCTGCCGCTAGAGCGCGCTGAAAAACAGCGATTTTTTGGCCTTTCCGCAAAAAAATGAAAAGCGCGCGCTTCTACCCTCTACAAAAGGAAAACTATTCACGTTACCAACAAAACTTTTATACCACGTGAAAGAGAATTTAATTGTCTAAAAATAACCCAACTTATTATTATTCAATATTTTTAAAAAATTCATAAATTAAATTATGGGAATTTTTTAATGAACGAATTTGTAGGTTTTATACATTGCTGAATTTTATGCATTGCTGAATTGAATCAAATTATTGAAGGAATTTCTACTAAAATTGGAAGAAATTTATTAATTTTAGCGCAGGCTGCAGCTCCATATCCCCTCTCCCTGGATTTGCCCTTGCTCAAAGCTGTGTATAATGAAAAGAAAATGTTTTTGTCTTCTCAAACCCTTTACTCCTTTACAAGGAAAATAATTCTGTTTATCCTCCAGTTACTTTAATATTTCTTTCTCAATAAGAAAAACTTTCAAGTAAGTGTGCAATTTTTAGTGAATGTAGCCACATAGTAAGTATTTAACCACCACCACACAGGTGGTATGCGAGACTTTTCCCATTTTAAAAAAATGAATGTGTGCACGAGAAATGCATGTTTGAAGAATGCATCAGTTTCAATTATTCCAGCTAACCAATGTATGGTTTAAAAAGGAAAATGTTTCAAATTAAAACTGATGAGTAATTACTAACTTTAGGTTTTTTATCATTTCAAGAAATTGCTCTATACTTTCTTCTGAGGTCACTAACATATTGACTCATTAGTTTAGTTAAGGAGCAATTATTATTAGAATTTGACAATATTTCCCCATGGATTTTTTTTCAAACAAACTATTACAGTATTAAAATCAATTCTTCAATACTACACAAGTCTCTCTCTTTTCTCCATACATCTCCCCTCCAGTCTTTCTCCTATTATTCTTTAACTTCTCCTTTTCTCTCTTTTATTCTTTTTTCTCTCTATTTTAAATCCTCCCTTTCATTAGTGAAGATGGAATTCCGCGAGGGGCGCTGTACGTATGGAACTTGGCCGAAAATCGCTTCCGCCCCTCTGTGACCACTTCGCAATTTGAAGTGAAGTGAAGTGATTTCTCGATATATAACTGACCCCCGAGTGATTCGCGTAACATTCCCTACCTTTGCGGACTTTGGTGAACTGTCGTATTATTTTCGTCTTCGATCGTTATAACTGCGGACCACGTGCTACTACTTATTTTTGTTAATTTCTTCCAAGTGTCATCATTTGCAGCAATGGCAGTAAGTTAATTTATTTCATCTACATTGTTAAGTGTTTATTCTTTTCTGCCTTGATTTTCTTTGAGTATTTTAACTTTTTTAAGCCGAAAATCTTGACTATCTGCAGTGTTTAATAAGGTCATGTTGATTCTTGATTGTTGAAATCTTCTATTATTCTTTCTTCTATATTTAAAGTGAATAAAGTGAATATCAATTTGGTTTGTCTACAACATTTACTAAGTTTAAAAGTATGTAAAGGTATTTTTTTTGGGGTTCTGTGTTCAGCCATTTTGGGGGAAAAGTTGGGTTGCAATAATAGGGTGGTGGGATTCACTAATCAACATAAGCTGTTTTAATATGTTTTTTTGAAAATTAGTTCGAGTTTAGTTAGTTTTTCTTTGCACTTAATTTTTATCTACTTCTGAATCTTATATTTTCCTTAGTTCTAGAAATTCCCTAGTGTGAATCTTCATTATAACTGCACCAATTTCCTATTCTATCTAATGTGTGAGCAACAGAGAAATGCATGATGTACTGTTTGATAGCTAGTTTCAATTATTCCAGCTGACCAATGTAGGGTTGTAAGGTTTAAAGGAAAATGTTTTAAATAAAAACTGATGTGCTATTACTAACTTAGTACTTAGGGTTTTTTTTATCATATCAAGAAATTGCTCTACTTTCTTCTGAGGTCACCAACATACACTATCTACCAATAAGTATACCTGTGATAGAAAAGAAAAACAAACTATATTTATAATCAATAGTTGGTGTTGGTAGAACCTCCAGGCAACTACAGCATGAACCATCTGGGGCATACTTTCCACAAGTTTTTGTGTGACGGCTATTGGTATTTTCTTCCACTTGGCTTGGGAAAGACATGCAAGTTCCTCACCGATTTTGGACAGGTATAGTGCACCCCCTAATTCAGCGATCCAACTCGTCCCAGAGGTTCTCGATAGGGTTCAGGTCTGGGCTCTGGGCAGGTCAGTCCATTCAATTAAACCCAATGGCACCATGCCAAGCCTTGGTGACCCTCGCAACGTGACAGTTGGCATTGTCATTCTGGAAGTAACAGGGGTCCACCCCGTAAAACTGCCAAGCCGTAGGAAGCACATTGTCATCCAAAATAGTGTAGTAGGCATCGGCGTTGAGATTACCATGAATGGGGACCACCAAGGGTCCCAATCTCAGGACCGCAGATAGTCATTTACATAGGTGTCCAAATACTTATTGGTAGATAGTGTATTGACTCATTGGTTTAGTTAAGGAGCAATTATTAGAATTGAAAAAATTTTGCTCCTGGCTTTTGTTTAAACAAACAATCACAATATTAAAATCAATTTTTCAATAATATTTAAAGGCTCTTAATTTTTTTCTTTTTCTCTATACCTCTCCCCTTTAGTTTTTCTCCTATTATTCTCTATCTTCTCCTTTTGTCTCTTTTATTCTTTTTTTTTTTTTTTCATATCTATTTTCATTCTCCCCCTCCTCAACCCTGAGTGAGATGGAATTCCGCGAGGGGCGCTTTACGTATGGAACTTGGCCGAAAATAGCTTCCGGACATCCGCCCCTCTGTGACCACTTCGCAATTTGAAGTGAAGTGAAGTGATTTCTCGGTATATAACTGACCCCCGAGCGATTCGCGTAACATTCCCTACCTTTGCGGACTTTGGTGAAGTGTCATATTATTTTCGTCTTCGATCGTTATAACTGCGGTCCACGTGCTACTACTTATTTTTGTTAATTTCTTCCAAGTGTCATCATTTGCAGCAATGGCAGTAAGTTAATTTATTTCATCTGTATTGTTAAGTGTTTATTCTTTTCTGCCCCTTGATTTTCTATGAGTATTTTCACCTTTTTAATCCGAAAATATCTCTTGACTATCTTCAGTGTTTAAGAGTTACTTTAGGATTCTTTGGGTTTGATTGTTGATTCTTTCTTCTCTCGATTACTTTAAGTGAATATCAATTTGGTTTGTCTTCAACATTTACTATGTTTAAAAGTATATAAATGTATTTTTTTTTTGGGGGGGGGTTCTGTGTTCAGCCATTTCGGGGGAAAAGTTGGGTTGCAATAATGGGGTGGTGGGAATCAAATCAACATAAGCTGGTTAATGTGGTTTTTTTTTTTTTTTTTGAAAATTAGTTAGTGTAGTTAAGAGTTTTTCTTTACACTTAAAGTTTAGGTAGTTTTGAATCTTGTAGTTTCCTTAGTTCTAGAAGTTCACTGTATGTGAATATTCATGTAACTGCACCAATTTCCTATTGTATTTCAGCTTTGCTTATTTGTGAGGGCTATTTAGTTCTGGTATTTTTTTCTTTTATGATTTTCAAGCTACAGTTATTTTATCTTTGGAATAAAAACTAGCTTTATACGTAATTTCTTAGTTAAAAGTTTTAACTTAAATACCAAAAATAAACTTTTCAGAGTATCTCCTTTATTAAAGCTTCCAAACCATAAATGATGTTTGTCGCTTCACAGCTTGTGAAATAGCTTCTATATTTGCACTTACAGGTCTTGGGTTTTTAAGAAGTACCTCTTTTGTGAAAACTGAAGTGCAAAATCAACATAAAAGCATGTTCTACATAAAAAGCATTTTTTAAAATGTCAAAAACTAAAGAAAATTTAATCTAAAATGGCAAAAAAAAGTTAGCACTACATTAAAAAATTAACTTATATTAGACAGCGTTCTTTTGAAAGTTTATTTTCCTTTTTCCTAATACTGAATTTGTTGAAGTACTTATTTATCAAATAATGAATTTGAATAATTGAATTTAATCACTCTGAGTCAGAGAAAGCAGGTGGCAAACAAAGAAAAGATAAAAACATACTTTTTAAAAATTGGCATTTCCAGAACTGAGTTTGCTTAAGGTACCTGACCCCGAACAATAAGTTAGCGGTTAATTGGAAACCCATTTTGGGTAATGCAGAGTATTTCGCTTTGCGTCTTAATAATTTCTACACCTCTGTCTGTGGTTTAGCTTTCTCATCTCGGAAGCGTTTGTTTCCTCTATTGAAGTGATCTTCCCTTTTGTTGTCTTTCAATGTGTACTGAACCGTGTTTCTTTCAGGGCCTGTGGATCCGAGTAAACAACTCCGTTGAGATGCAAACCAAGAGGAGGCTTCTGACTTTGACCGAAGAGCGCCTGAAGGAAGCGATCAAACGCGACAAGGTGTTGAGGATTCTGATGTTGAACAAGGCACTGCAGGGTCTCCAGGCTGAGATACGGACTCTCGAGCGTCAAGGCGAGTGGGTCCAGATTTAAGGTAAGAGCTTTTTTTTTAAAGAGAAGTAAGAACCATGTAAATGTGTAAGTTTTAAAGAAACGGTTATTTTAATTTCTAGTTAGTAAAGGTAATGATTATGACATTTGTAATTTTTGACAATGAATATAAAGCGAACACGTGTATCACAGGATTATTGTAAATTGTGTGCTAGTCTATCTCTTTATATGTATATCATGTACTGATATTTTGTGTAGTCTTTTCAGTTGAATGGAACAACCAGAAACCCCCTTGGATGTCTTGATTCTTCTTCTTTATTGCTTGACTTCTTCACTTCTACTGGAGCGACTCTACGATCTTCTGTGAGTATGACCTTTTTTGCTTTGCTTCTTTTTTTTGCTTTAGTTGTCATGTTGTCAAATCTTTTCCTAGTCGATAATTAGTGTAGTTTTAGCTTTATCTTTCCCTCTGCCTTAAACTCCTGTTTGCACTCTTCCTTGCGCTTGAATGACTCTTCCGTCTTTGATTCGGAGTTTGCTCTTGACCCTTTCAATTACTTTTAAATAAAAAGTTCATTTTTGAAAGATTTTATTTTAAAATCACTCTAGGTCTATTAAGTTTTTTGAAAATTGCTATAAACATAAAAAATGTGATATGACAAAGGCCCTTTTGCCTGCTTTATCATTAGTAATTAAACTTATCTATTCAACTACACCTTAAACTCTTTAATTTTTATCTTTATTTAAATGAAGTAGTGTAAAATGACTTGATATAGATCTAAAATTTTATCTTTAGCTTAAGTTTTTAAAATGTAACACGACAAAGGTGCTTTTGCCTTCTTATGTATCATTATGTATTTTTCTTATTTTTTATTGCTATGTGCAACTTGTACCTTAAACTTACTGGGAAGTTGTAATTTCTGACAATGGTTCCTGCTTTCATGATTCTTCCTTCCTTCCTCCTCGGCTCCATGTAGGACCTTGGCCTCCCTCACAAGGCAGCTCCACCCTCTCCGATCCCTGGCTCTTGTCTTCCAATTTCTCACCCTTAATTTCCTCAAATCTTCTTCAACCTCGTCCAGCCATCTCTTTCTAGATCTTCCTCTTACCCTCTATTTTTCCTCTGTAGATTTTCTTTGTAGCGTCACTCATTCTCTCCAGATGTCCAAGCCATTGTATTCTTTTAGATTTTATTATATTGACAATATCTTTTTCTTTATATAGTCCACTTAACTCTAAATTGCTCCTAATTCTCCAAACCTCTCCATCTTTGACTGGTCCATATATTTTCCTTAATATCTTTCTTTCAAATGTAATAAGTGTTTTCTCTTCATTCTGAGTGGTTGTCCAAGTTTCTGCTCCATATGTAATGATAGGTCTGACTATTGTTTTATATAATTTTAGTTTTAACTTTCTTGACAGCAGAGAGGATTTAAACAACTTTATCATTGAAAAATAACATCTGTTTCCAGCTGCCAGTCTAGCCTTTATCTCTGGGTTTAATTCATTTTTGTCAGTGATAATTGAACCAAGATACAGGGGTCAGAGTTGTCCTATATATCCTATATTTCCTATATTTTTCCAAAAACCTTAAAAAGCGTCCTATATTGTCCTATATTTTTGCAAATGTCCTATATTTCTCATCTCAGACCCAAAGTTGAAGCAATTCTGAGGCATTAAAATAAATTGTGTACAAAAGTAATGAAAAATGGGGGAAATGGAAAGTGGACAAATGGTTGATAGTAGTAGAAAAATAAAATTCCAGTGACAATTATCATGTTTTAACTTATTTATAAAAACTGTAAAGAGGTCATCTTCAAAAAGTTTAACAACAAGAAAGTTATTGTCTCTTCTTGAAGACAATCTCTTAGGATGAAAAACTTCACACAGTTTTTATAAATAAGTTAAAACATCATAATTTTATTTCTGCCTCCAATTGTTTGCCCCCACAATAACTCATTTTACATTGGTTCTGGCAATTTTCATCAGTACTCTAGCACCTTAGAATTGCTTCAGGGTCCATTTTCAAGGACAATTCTGAATTATATTCGAGTATTTTCGATCTGATCATGGCCGCAGTGGTGTAGTGGTCAGCGTGCCTGTCTACCAGCATTACCGACCCAGGTTCGATGCCTTCTGCTTGGGTAGCTGGTCATGGGTCAACTCAGCCCAACTGGGGGTCCAGGGTCAGGCTAGCCACTCAGCCTGGACACAAGCTAAGTAATTAGCACCCCAGGCCCAAAGGCTAATGAAACGGAGATAGAAACCGCCTGTTGGGCCACTAGGCCTGGGCAGAATTTGATTTCGATCTGATCTGTCTGATTCTGATCCGTCTTTATCCCTCTATCATTTTTGCCCATGAGTTTTGAATCACCCTGTGTTATGTTTCAATCTGCATTTCAGAACATTTAATGAATGTTTTTAGTTTTATCCAAAAAAATCATATCTTTATTGTTTATCAAGTCTAAATTCACTGAGAGGTATCAGTTTTTAAAGTTATAATCTGGAAAAATGTAAATAAATATAGTTAACCCTTTTCCGGAGGGTCCTATATTTTTTGTATAGAATGTCCTATATTTAGTGAAATAGTTGCTCCTACCCCTGAAGATATTTAAATTCTGTTACCCTTTCAAAACCAAGTTCAGCAGTTACTGAACCCGCAGTTGGTCCATTTCCTCTGTCCATGACAACATATTTGGTTTTTTCTCTGTTAACCAACAGTCCCACAGTCTTTGCCTCTCTTTCTAAATCTCTATAGCTTTCAATGAGACATCTGCATTTAATTGTAGTAGTAAAATGACTTGATGTAGATCTAAAGTTTTATCTTTAGCTTAAGTTTTTAAAAGCTAAACATGACAAAGGTGCTTTTGCCTTCTTATGTATCATTATGTATTTCTCTTATTTTTTATTGCTATGCAACTTGTACCTTAAACTTAAAATGTTTTAGCATTACAATAACACAGACTGGGACTTGTTATTTCTGACAATGGTTCCTTAGAACCTGCTTTCATGATTCACTCAATTTATTTCTTATTCTTTAAGCCCCCCAAAATTACGAGTCTTATTACTTGGGTTGTACTTGGTTTGATTTTGTGTTTTTTATGTTTAACGATGGCCCTTTGACCTGATTTATTATTGATTTTTCTCATTTTGTGCTTTACTATAGTCTGTGTAAATAAAATCGGCGGTTTCACGTCATGCTTTACCATGGCAACGCAGAAGAAATACATTGAGAAAAAACTCAAGGTTAACCGCCGATTCTATTTACACAGACTATAACCATCCTCTTTTAACCAGCAGTATTTCAGTATTGTATCTGGTTAGTTTTTCTTAACCTTAAGAAGTATCAATTTCAGTGACTCGCAATCATTGTAATTTCAGTAAAAAAAAAATCATTAAGTTTATTGCTGTCTATTCTCAAAACCGTACTCTCGGTTTATATGTCCATGGACTTATTATACATGGAAATATACAGTATTTTATATTTTGTGTGGTTTTTAAATTTTTGTTTCACAATGGACCTTTGTCCTGCTCTATTATTGATTGTTTCTCATTTTGTGATTTTTATTAACTATCCACTTTTTAACGAGTTTTTAATATTATAGATTTTCGTATCTTACCTGCATGAAATTCAGTAAAAATCAACCACAAAGCTAAAAGTTGTGGTTGAATAGAGAGTAATTATTTTATGTAATGACTGCTGAAAATGATGATAAAGTCTTCAACCGTGAAAACTTTTGATAGTTATTGCGATGACTATTATCTGATTCTAATGTTTCACTATTTTTAATTAAATTCATCGACAAGTGTTTGTAATAGTTGTAGTTGGAAATCAGTTTGAAAATTTTCGTGGTTCAATATTGTTTTAAAATAATTGTATTTCTGTAATTGATTTGGTGTAAAAATTTTAGAATTAGAAGTAATCCTTAATCATTGTTTTTCAGCTAGAGTACTGTTGCAGGGGCACAGCCATGCTAAATAGGATTTGATCTCAATTGGATTAAATCTGTTTTTGTTTAGATTTCTCATACAACCAATTATAACTTATTATTTTCTTAAAAATTCCACTCACCTTGTTAGGTTTTAATTTAGTTTTTCCCCCCGTTAAATGCAATGACAGACATCTGGACATGCTGTGCAATAGCTTTGCTGTGCCCCTGCAATACATAGAATGTCTACTGTTTCATGTTTATTGTTTCTTATTTCATTTTAAGGTAGTGATGCTTCCGTATTGCTTTTTTTTAGCTCAAATGGAATGAATGAAAATGCTGAATAACTTAGCCCGGTCCAGACGTTTTCTTCTGCATCAGGCAAGTATTTCATCCCCCCTTACACCTACTACACAACAACAAAACACAATTATTACAATTCAGTGCAACAGAGACTACTTTAATTCAAAGTCACATATAATTCCAAGTTTTTCCACAGTCCCTTAAACTTTCTTTTAAACCAATATTTAAAAAATTTGTTAACTCATAGTTAAACTTCTTTACATAATTTAAAGTTTTTCTTACAAAATATTAAAATTAATATTTTGCCCTGCATAATTATTTTTAAAATTCCCACCTTTCCTCAAATACTTGGCAAAGTTTAAAAATTCTCTCAAAGTTCCATAAAAGTACTCTAGAGAGAAAAACGACTGCCCATTGAATTCCCTTTTTTGTAAAGATTTCTCATGCAACCTATTATAACTCGAGTGTGTTTAATGCGAACATTGAATTTCTCTTGAAACTACTCACTTGGTTAGGGTTTATTTTAGTTGTAAAAATGAGTATATTCAGACATCTCATTATGCTGTGCCCCTTGCAATACAATACATTGAGTGTCTTCTGTTCAATAATGTATCATTTCTTTCTTTTAAGGTAGTTTGATGCTTCCGTATTGTTTTTTTTCAGCTCAAACAGAAGAAAAAAGAAGATAATCTGCAAGGAAAACTCCTTATAAGTTAAGTTCCTGGCGACATTTCTTGATGGTGCCCACTTGATGTGACGTCTGCTTCAATAGGTCAGTGCGTGAGAAGCTTGAGTTATTGAGTGTATGAAAAGAAACTGTGTCTTTATTTGCCCAAGATAAGGATTGAACAGTAACTTCATTTGTCTATATTTTTCAACACTATCAATTGCTATTATGTATCTTTTCTTCGTTGTAATAATTCTAGAAATAGTTAAAATTTAGTTTCCCTTCAAAATAACTTTAAAGACTGTTTGAGTGGACGGAACAAAGTTTTAAAAAAAAAATGAAAAACTTACTACCATTGAATGCAATGTGTGAGTTTATGGAGGAATGAAAGACTGACTGATGTTTGTGACTTGAATCTGATTAGTTTTTGTTAAAGTGAAATTTAATTCATCTTTAGTGTAAAATGGTTAGTTGTTAAAATAAACTTTTTAGTTTTTCATTTTTGTTTCTATCTTTTCCCTGAATTTTCCTACAAACTGTGTACCAGACAGGGGCGGATCCAGACCAAATTTTCGGGGGGCCATTTGGAAAAATACGATACTTCTCTATAAATTTTTGAATTTTACAAAAGCATAGTTTTGCCAACTACAGACTTAATTCCCAGGAAGGTTAAGGTCCGATCAAATTAACTCAAATCTCACTTTTTCTCTTGCACTCGTTTACCCCACTTGAGATCATTTCATAGGTAACGCATTTCATATTTACATTTCGTACCAGAAAAAACAATTTCAAAAACTTTTTTGCCAATTAATGGAGGAAGGAAATGTTATTCGAAAGAATAGACCTAAGATTAATTAATTTTGGAGTCATTTACGACTCAATATTGCATACAACAGCACTGAGATACCAACTTCTCGAGAACAAAATTACAAATAATGAACTGACCCAAGTAGAAAATGTCACCCCCACGTGGGAAGCGAAAACAGGAAAGGGGCAATACAACAATTTGAAACTGGACCTGAACGAAATTGGACACTCCATTTTTAGCATTACACACCAAGCCCCAAGTATCTCCCCCGTCCTAAGATATGGTGTCAAAACAGAAGGGGCGTTTCAGCAACCATCGTTGAAGATAAAAGGGTCATAAATAATGTGATAAACAAACAAGCACTGGTTTATCTGACAGCCTCCGGTGGTCTCGCCCCCCGAACATGCGAAAAGAGAATGTTGGGATTTTTCTCAGGAGGTTTTTATTCTTGTCAGACATCGCATGAAGTACAATGACAATTTTTTTGAATTTTAGCTCTGAAAAAGGGTTTTTTTTTTAACTATTTTTGAAATTTTCGGATCTGCCACTGGTACCAGAGGAACAAAATGAGAAGTTAAGATTTTTTTTTTCCAGAACAGTACTTTGCAACTGTGGTCTGTGTCACTATGATACAGGTTTGTTGTAAAATTTTATCAAAATAGTTTTCAGCATTTCTACAGAAATTTTATAAAACTTCCATTGTGCTCTTTATACAGTGTTTTTAGGTGACGTCACGACCAGCTAATTTCTTTTAACTGTTGACCTTTGTAGGGCTTTTAACTGTTGCTAAGGCAGTAACGAGGTTTTCGTTGCTAAGGCGGTTTTTAAGTATAGGGTCACGTGATTGCAAATACTCCAATAGAAGAATTCCACGCCCAGTCATTTTCTGTAACTGTTAACCTCTGTAGGGCAAAAAACTGTAACATTTCTGTTGCTAAGGCCATTGTTAGGTCCGAGTCATGTGATTGAAAATGCTCTATTTTATTTGTTAAGAAAAACACTCCAGATCCATTGCCTCAACTACAAATAAAACTAAAGCGCAACATTCAGAAATGTTTTAAAGAAAAATCAAACAATCCAAATATCTTGGATGAAATAAACATTCAGGGCCTCATTCATTTTCCTAAAAATTGTATTTTATTTTCATGATGGAAATCTTGGAGAAAAAAAAACATACTGTGACCTACTTTAATGTGAGGGTTAGAAGCCTTTGACACTGTACTCGACAGCAACTATGACATCACTATGCGTAAGGAAAAACTGGGTAAACAGAAAGTCTGTTGGGTTGCTAGTTGCTATAGGAGTACGCAAATCCTGATAAAAAAGACTATATATACATGGGTTTAACAAAATAATAATATTTCTAAATTGACTTTCACTCAAAATTCAGACACCGCGTTAGGAACTTTGTTAGTGACGAGAATAGCGCCAATGCAGAATAACTTCAGTAAATGGAGTTTGTCAACAAACAAGTTCTTGTAAAAAAATTTCTACCATAAGTGCTCTTGATCACAGGTTTTATCATAAGTAAAATGAGAGTTTATATTATAAACATAGGCGTAACTAGGGGGGTTATTGGGATTGTAACCCCCCCATTACAGTGACGGTTTCTAAAACATGAAAAACTGGGGGGAAAATTCCCTTTACAAGGAAGGCGGTTCACAAGGAACTGTTCTTTTAGGAACTAACCCAAAGGGCCTCAAAATGAGTTTAAACACTACATTGAGAGACAAATTTTTGAAAAATTTATGGTTGAGAACCCCCAGACCCCCATCTAAAATGTTTACGTCTTTTATAGTGCTATACTGTATTTTTCCCTTGAAAATTAAGCCTCTTAGATGAAGTTTTCCCTTCGGAAGTTTTGCCAAAAAAAGTTGTTTATATTATACCTTTTTTTGAGACATTTTTTTAAAAGGGAGTAATATTTTGGAGGGGTTGACTGGTCGGAGTAACACCCCCCATGAGTCAACTCTAGTTACACCACTGATTATAAAAACCCAGAATTAAGCAAGTTTTTAAGTAAATATTTTTTAAAAAATTTCATCACTATCACTATTCTAATTTTACCTTAAAATTGGCCATTAGCTCTAAAATTTAGCCTATTAACATGCTTAAAAAGCCTATATCACAATATTTATATACATTTTAAAATTTCTAAAAGAAAAATAAAGCTATGTTGCTGAGGATTTTCCTTTCTATCTGTTAATGTTTTCTCTATCCTATCTGTCATTTTCAACATGCTTTTATTAGGTAGCTTTCATTCTTGTCTGTCCATACTTTTTAGTCAATTTAAAAATAAAATGTTATTTTACTTCATTAATTATGTAATTTTGCATTAAAAAATGTTTCATATCTAATTTATTAACCTACTACCCTGATTTGAAAAGATAACTTTAATTTTAAAAATAAGAAGGAAACATGCTAACAAACAAATTTTAACAGTTTTTATCTCAAAATTAACTAAAGAATTAAAAAATATGTGATTTCCCATAGTTCACAAGCTTTTGACAGATGGCGCCAGGGTTTAAATGAAGCCAGATTTTTGTATGTTTGCTTAAAAGCGAAATTGATCAAATCTACTTGAAGCCGAGCTAGTTTTAGAATTTTGCAGAAAATCTTTTCAAATAATTTAAATATTTAGTAAATAATTTGATTTTTTTCTTGCTGTTGTTGCTTATGAAGCATTATTACAGTATTTAGGTAAACAACGAGACTGTCATTATGTTTTTAAGTCTAATGTACTATTAAGTTAAAAATAACAAGTTTTGAGAAAAAATAGTTTGAAATAACGAAATAACTCTTAGCTACGAGAATTCTTGAAGTGAAAATTTTAACCTTAAGCCAAAAGATGGCCGTCTTTGTTTATATTCAAAATTCCCAATATTCCGGGTTTATTCCCCAAAATTCCCGGGTTTTTTCCCATGTTTCAAAAACTGCGGGAATTTTGCATCTCTAAGCAAGTTAGGTAACTAACGGTATAGCAAAGGGAATAGGCCCGATATAATAGAAACGACAGCAGCGCCCCTAGTAGAGAAATAAGAAAGTTAAAAAAATAATTTTAAAAGTAAAGGAGATGGAACAAAAACTTCAATGATAAAATTGTTGGCAATGTAATCAAAAACATGCAGAAAAAAATTCATGAAAATGTCTTCAATTTTCGATGAAATATTAGCAAGTGAAAATAAAAGACTCTTTTCAGGCCTCAAATAAGAAAAAGCTACTGATCTTCCCTTGCACTCTGTTGCCAGAGACATACGAGTTGTTAATTTTTTTTATTACGCCTGCTCCCTCCCTCTGTATTAAAACGTTTTTGAGATCATCCCCTTTAAAAAAAAGTTGTTGTTTTTTTAATTCGAAAGACGTAGAATTTTTCCCTTGAGAAAGCTGTTTTCTCCCTTCCTACGATCGGCTATGTGTTGGTCCTTTTCCGCATGACCGTTCTCTCCCGGAGCAAAGGGCGGAGCTAAAGGAGCGAGCGGCTCTCATTTCGTGCAAGATGCTCAAAGCTCCTCCTCTTTCTTCTGGAGGGATTTATGGATTTTGGTCTTAGCTGATGGGATAAACCCTCAAAGCTAGAGAGCCAGTGTCTGGTTCTTTTTCTCGTTTTAAAAGGATTTAATTTTCAAATTCTAAAGGATTTCTTTCATTTTAAAAAAATGAATGTGTGCAGCAACAAGGGCGGTTCCAGACCAGATTTTCGGGGGGGGGGGGCATGTCAAAGTCAGAGGGTATTACATTCGAAATTTTCAGTGCCTCCAGAAAATGTTTTGAAGAGTGCTTGCTTTCAAGCAGCTTTTTAGGGGTTTATAGTAACTAGAGCAGGGGTTCTCAATTTGTTTTCACCGCGGCACCCTTGGCAGGCTAAAAAAATTTCGAGGCACCCCTAAAAAGTTTGATTGAGGGATGGGCAGAATCTATACTAGATTTTTAAGTCAATGGTCAAATACTCTACTACTCTACTCACTTAAACGTATTTTCTTAAAAGTCCTTGGAACTATGAGTTCTCTAAACCGGAGCATCGATATAAAAAAATGGATTTATTTCGTCTTATAATAGGAGTATCCATAAGGGCTGACTTCAGTAAAATATTGAGGGGGCCAATATTAGACTATTAAGAACATAAAATTGAAAGAAATGCAACCATAAAGTTTTACGAGGTACAGTTTTAAAAAAATAATTTTTTATCACATGTATGTATAAATATTCAAATTTAGCCTTATTTTTAAGGTTTTAATTAATATTATTGTATTTTTAATCGATTAAAATGCAATTTCTGACAGTATTATGCAAGCAGAACATAATTGAAAAAAAAATCTGCAATGAACTTAATTTTAAAATAGGCAATATTATACTATGGTAATTAAATTCGAAACCAGCCTCATGTTAGCATGTTTCTTGTTATCCTTAAGCTAATTAAATTACTAATTAATTACATCAAAGGGTATATTATAATCATCCTTTTTTCCAATTCTGATTTTCATCGAAAATGTTTCAATTTATAGGATGAAAGTTATAAAAACTCTTTATACATTGATATAAAATTAAAAAAATAAAATAAAATAAAAGAGAATTATGTATTTAGTATCATTTTTTGAATTAGCTAAAAATTACTTTAAGGATATACCGCAGTTTTTTAAAAAAGGTCCTAACAACTAATAAAAACTCCAAAAAAAGAACATATTCTGAAAGGAAAACTAAATGAAATTTTGAAAAAAAGGAAGGGAGAAATAAAGATTTAATTTTACATAGTACTTTAAACATAGAATCATAAAAGCATGTTGAATAAATGTAGTAGGTTTGTGAGTAGGAAGCATTTTTAAATTAAAAGCGTTTAACCCTTTTGGACCGAAATGGGAAAGTTTATAAGTGACATAAAAATTTATAAACATCTAAGATAATTATTTCGATAAAAATAGAAAGGATTAATTATTGCTCCCTTCACTTTTTCAAATAAATAGCTAAAATCATTTTTACCTTTTGGAAATTTTAAAAACATATGGATATAAACCAGCAATAGCGCAGTACGATAGCAGGAACAGCACAACGGTCAACAGTGTCAACAGCACCACGACAAAAACACAACTGACTGACCTCTACAAATGCATCTTCTCCACAAAAACACGTGGGGTACGGTTCCGAATGGGACGCCATTAATAGAAAAAGGGACAATTAAGAGGTCATATTTTTTGAGATTGTGCAATATCGGGTGGTGATAAGAAGTCACATTTCAAATGGCTCCATCCCCGAGCCCACCCACAGCCATGACTTACAGGGGTCTGCGCGCTAATGACCAGTTGACGCCCTCCTGGCAACCGGAATACTTCGTACTGTGCTGTTTTTGTAAAAAGATATTTGGCGTTCCTAGCACTATTTTCTGAATAGAAGGAAAAACGACAGAACATGAAAAAAAAGTAGGATTATTTAAAATTTTGACAACTTTTTGATTATTGGCGCGGCACCCCTGGCATAGGCTCGCGGCACCCCAGGGTGCCGCGGCACCCAATTTGAGAACTGCTGAACTAGAGGATATCCAGGGCCCGCGCCATTGTTTTAGAAAGTGGCGGGGTGAAACATTTTTGTAAGGCCATAATAATACTTGTGTTCGCGAGGTGTTTGGCTCCCAAATTTCCAACATAAATAAAATGCGAAATTTTGTTAAAGTTATAAAGGTTTCTTCAGATAATGCTAGCTCGAAAGCAAATGTGGGGGGGCCTGGGGGTCCTCCCCCAGAAAATTTTGTGAAATTTGGCTTCAAATAGAAGTTTTTCTACTCATTTTTGTACATTTGGTATCCATTGGATAACTCCTAAAGAGGGTAACTTCTTGTATACTCCTAAAAGGAGAGGAGAGAAACAAGTTCAAGGAGAAAACAGTAAATAAGTAACCATGAGAAATTAATAGGGGGTCTGGGGGGTGCCCCCTAGAAAATTTTTGAAAATTTGCCTCTAAAAATAAAGTTTCAGCTCATTTTAAAAGCATGTAAACCAAAGAATTTTCAAGGATGAAATTATAAATAGACGCCCAATTTTGAAAAGGGCCGGGGGTCCTCTTCTGAAAATTTTTGCAAATACGCCCATTTAAACTATAGTATTACCGGTTTGAGAGGGCTTGAGCCCCATCCAATGTTAGCTGAAGGGGGGCTAAGCCCCCCCCCAATATTTTGTGATGTTTGGATATTTTCTGGTTTGGAATCCCCTTTCAAGAGCGGTTATTTGGGGAGAGGGTAACCCCTAAAAGGTCTCAGAATGTGTTAAAAATTTCTTTTAAGGGTCAAATTTTAAAAATTTTCTTGGGGAGAGCCCCCAAACTTTGGAATTAAGCTGAAATGCTACTTTTAACAGAGAAATTTCTAAAATTTTTTCTGGGAGAGATCGCCCAGACCCCCATCTTATTTCGAGCTCGCATTATTACACAAAACTTTTACATTAAATGCACCTCAAAATATTACACCTTGACGATATTTAAAGGGACATGTAACGAAATTTAATCTATACATCTGATACAAAATTAGGTAATTAGGCACGTAAACTTAATGGTTGATTCTTTTAATTTTATGTTTTTTAATGTCTTGTACTGGCCCTCCCCCCCAATATTTTATAAAAGTTGGCGCCTATGGATGTCAAAATATTAAAGGGGGGTTTGGGGGTTTTCCCCCAAAAATTTTTTTGAATTTTAACATTAAGAAAGTGTTTTTTAAGCTATTTGTTAGGGTTTCTCGGGGGGGGGCCATGGCCCCCAGGGCCCCCCCCTGGACCCGCCCCTGTGCAGCAACAGAGAAATGCATATGTTTGAAGAATGCATCAGTTTCAATTATTCCAGCTATAACCAATGTAAGGTTTAAAGGAAAATGTTTCAAATTAAAACTGATGAGTAATTACTAACTTTAGGTTTTTTATCATTTCAAGAAATTGCTCTATACTTTCTTCTGAGGTCACTAACATATTGACTCATTAGTTTAGTTAAGGAGCAATTATTATTAGAATTTGACAATATTTCCCCATGGATTTTTTCAAACAAACTATTACAGTACTAAAATCAATTCTTCAATAATATTTAAAAGTCTATCTTTTCCTCTATACCTATAGTCTAGTCTCCTTGTATTCTCTAACTTCTCCTTTTCTCTCTTTTATTCTTTTTTCTCTCTATTTTCATTCCTCCCTTTCATTAATCATTAGTGAAGATGGAATTCCGCGAGGGGCGCTTTGGAACTTGGCCGAAAATCGCTTCCGCCCCTCTGTGACCACTTCGCAATTTGAAGTGAAGTGATTTCTCGGTATATAACTGACCCCCGAGCGATTCGCGTAACATTCCCTACCTTTGCGGACTTTGGTGAAGTGTCATATTATTTTCGTCTTCGATCGTTATAACTGCGGTCCACGTGCAACTTATTTTGTGGTTAATTTCTTCCAAGTATTATCTTTTGCAGCAATGGCAGTAAGTTAATTTATTTCATCTACATTGTAAAGTGCTTATTCTTTTCTGTCCCTTGATTTTCTTTGAGTATTTTCACTTTTTTAATTAGAAATTCTTGACTATCTTCAGTGTTTAAGAGTTACTTTAGGATTCCTTGGGTTTGATTGTTGAAATCTTCTATTATTCTTTCTTCTCTATTTTAAGTGAATATTAATTTGGTTTGTCTTCAACATTTACTATGTTTTGAACTAGATGTGAATGTATTTTTAGTGGGTTCTGTGTTCAGCCATTTTGGGGGAAAAGTTGGGTTGCAATAATAGAGTGGTGGGATTCAAATCAACATAAGCTGGTTAAAGTGGTTTTTTTTTTTTGAAAATTAGTTAGTGTAGTTAAGAGTTTTTCTTTACACATAATGTTTAGGTAGTTTTGAATCTTGTAGTTTCCTTAGTTCTAGAAGTTCACTAGATGTGAATATTCATGTAACTGCACTAATTTCCTATTGTATTTCAGCTTTTCTTATTTGTGAGGGCTATTTAGTTCTGGTATTTTTTTCTTTTATGATTTTCAAGCTACAGTTATTTTATCTTTGGAATAAAAACTAGCTTTATACGTAACTAGCAAACAAAGTAAGTTCCCATCGCGGTGTCTGAATTTTGAGTGAAATGAAGAACGTCAATTTAAAAATAGGATTATTTTGTTAAACCCACGTGTATATATAGTGTCTTTTTCAATCACGATTTGCGTACCGAAACTCCTCCTAGCAACCCAACAGGCTTTGTGTTTACCGATTTCTCCTTCCGCATTTGGTACGTACTGGGTTCAAGAAACGTTGCTGTCGAGTAGAGAAACATCCAGAACCCCTTCCGAAACAAGTCTAGAAACAGCTGTCTTGGTTCTATGTGGTCCCCCCCCCCACCAGTTGAACTTTCCACTCATGCTACGATATCGTTTGAATTGAAAAGGAGGGGAGGGGCGAGGAGGCCGTGAAAGTATTCAATAGATCCTTTTGACCTCTCCAGGGGGGGGGGGTTCCAGGAATGCGGAAGGGTCTTTTCTTATCTGTCCTAGTGGTCAGGCTTAGAACAGGGGGATACAGGCACGTGGACATTTGGGAAATGGGATAGACAAGAAAAATAGAAAACTGGGAGCAATTAAGATCAGTACGAAAGGGATCAGAGTTTTAACTGGAATTTTGTTTCCGGGTGAAATGGTAGAAATCTTATTTTAGAGTATAATTTAGTTAAATTATTGTTAACAGTAATAATTGTTGCTTGAAAAGTTGAGGTTTTTTTTTTTTTAGAAGAGTAGATATTGTAAGATATGAAACTTGGCCAGGGCTGTATCCAAGGGAGGGTTTAGTAGTTCAAATCCTTCCCGAAATTTTGATAATAGTTTTAATGTTGTTTTTTTCATTGAAATTATTTAACTTAATGCGCCCAAACCTCCCTCAATATTTGATGTAGACTGAAGGGTCTCAAATTGCAATTTTCTTCAAAAGCTGCAAAATTTCAGTTGCTATGCGGGAATAGAAGATATCGAAGAAAATATTTTACACCCTTTCGTTTCGAACCCAGTGACACGCTTTAACGCCATAAGAATTAAGAATCGAATTATTGAAAATTAATTATTTTAAAGAGGGCGAGTAAAAATTAGTAACATTTTAATTTAATTAAATTTTATTTCCCCTTAGTTATAATAGATTCCAAGGAATCGAAAAGGGAAAGCAAACATTTACAGTTTATTTAAATTTGGTATTTGTTTATTCTACTTTTTAATACTTAACTTACTACTCCAAGGGCCCTTTTTTAAATACTACCAGGTTGGAATCGAACATCAGGAATCGAATCGAATGACTTTTCAGATCCCTACCTGTATTAGTCCAGTCAATCAGGTTTTTTTTTTCAAAACTTTCATATAGAAGTTTTTTGTCGCTATAAGAGCTTCCACTGTATTAGGTATTTTAGGCAAAAATTCAATATTTTTTTAAAAATTCATAAATTAAATTATGGGAATTTTTTAATGAACGAATTTATAGGTTTTTTGCATTGCTGAATCCGAATTTCAAGTTCATTTTCATTTCAAAAGTCACCTTCACATCAAAAAAATCTCAAATTTTTGCTCTTTGGTTCGGTTTTCACCGATTTTCCCAAAAAATTATTCATTTTTCGAAAAATTACAGTACACCAAATTAAAGTATGTAAAATTTGCTATAAGATTTCTTAGTTAAAAGTTTTAACTTAAATACCAAAAATAAACTTTTCAGAGTATCTCCTTTATTAAAGCTTCCAAACCATAAATGATAATTATCGCTTCACAGCTTGTGAAGTAGCTTCTATATTTGCACTTATCTGTCTTGGGTTTTTAAGAAGTACCCCTTTTGTGAAAACTGAAGGGCAAAATCAACATAAAAGCATGTTCTATATAAAAGCATTTTTTAAAATATCAAAAACTAAAGAAAATGTAATCTAAAATGGCAAAAAAAAGTTAGCACTACATTAAAAAATTAACTAATATTAGACAACGTTCTTTTGAAAGTTTATTTTCCTTTTTCCTAATACTGAATTTGTTGAAGTACTTATTTATCAAATAATGAATTTGAATAATTGAATTTCATCACTCTGAGTCAGAGAAAGCAGGTGGCAAACAAAGAAAAGATAAAAACATCTACTTTTTAAAAATTGGCATTTCCAGAACTGAGTTTGCTTAAGGTACCTGACCCCGAACAATAAGTTAGCGGTTAATTGGAAGCACATTTTGGGTAATGCAGAGTGTTGAGTGAGCGTTTCGCTTTGCGTCTTAATTCTCTGTCTGTGGTTTAGCTTTCTCATCTCGGAAGCGTTTGTTTCCTCCCTTTTGTTGTCTTTCAATGTGTACTGAACCGTGTTTCTTTCAGGGCCTGTGGATCCGAGTGAATAACTCCGTTGAGATGCAAACCAAGAGGAGGCTTCTGACTCTGACCGAGGAGAAACTGGATGATGCGTACAAGAAGAAGCAGCCTTTGTGGAGGAAGCACCTGTTGCACTGTGCCCTGAAGGGACTCAAGGCCGAAATCCAGGCTCTCGAGCGTCAAGGCGATTGGGTGGAGATTTAAGGTAAGAGCTTTTTTTTTTAAAGAGAGGTAAGAACCATGTAAATGTGTAAGTTTTAAAGAAATGGTTTTTCTTTTGGGGCCGTCCATGAATGACATCACGCTCAGAGGGGGTTAATCAATTTGTGACAAGGGGGAGGGGGTTCAAAAGTTGTGACATCACATCCTCCAAAACTGAAAATCAACAAAAACAAAATTTTTTTATCCAAAAAAATTAATTTTAGTTGCTTGTAGGAGAATATTGTGCAAAAAATTATTACCGAGAATTTTACAACTCTATGTATTGGACATATTGATCGATTGAAAGCGTGACATAGGGGGTATGGGGAAGTGTGACAGTTTGTGACATAGGGGGGGTCAAAAATGGGCAAAAAAAGTGTGACATCATTTATGGATGGACCCTTTATGTTCTTCCTTGGGATCAGATTCGGTACAAACGCCTGAATCAATCTTTACATTGAACCCAGACTTAAATCTTTCTCTCATTAAATTTGTTTTACTTGCAGATTTACATTACTCACAAATTAAAAATCTTAATCTTAAATAAGTTTGAGATCATATTTACTGGTTTTATTTTTGGGTTAAATTTTTTAAGAATTGTGTCCCTTTTCAAAAAGATAACATCGGTTCAGCTAGTTTTTTAGGCTTTTCTGTAATCGCTTTGCTTTAAAAGTCTTTGATACTTATCCGTAAACCGTGCTGCTGAATCCAAAATATCGCCGAAGCCCACTAATCTAAAAAGATCCCTAGACATTGCCGATGTATAATTTTTTTTTTATTTGATTAAACCGATAGTTGCAGAATATGCTACATTAACAAAAAATCAAAAATAATAGTTATGATGCTTAAATTGCAATGCCAGATACAGCTCATTCTAATTATAATTGCTATAAGAGCTTCAATGGACTCTAACCGCCTATCTGGTTCGAGACTTCACGGAGCCAACACGACGTGACCTACAACTGAGCTTGCAATTGGTTACCACAGATACTACACTAGTAGATCTACTAGTGTAGTATCTGTGGTAACCAATAGCAAGCTCAGTAGGTCACGTGTTGGTTCCGTGTGACGTCAGACGGTTAGAGTCCATTGTAGAGTTCACATTCATTAATTTTTGGTCACTATTTAATTTTAAAACATTCTCATTGTTCAAACCAAGTTCTACCAGTTGGTTGTTCGTGAAGCAAAAAACTCGTACAAAACAGTAATTCTTTCAAAGAACCATGTAAATGTGTTAATTTTAAAGAAGCGGTTATTTTAATTTCTAGTAAGTAAAGGTAATTATTATGACACTTGTAATTTCTGACAATGACTAAAGCAAACACAATATTCACATGAAGTTTGTAAATGTTGTGCTACTCTATCTCTTTCTATGTATATCATGTACTGATATTTGTGTAGTTTTCCAGTTAACTACCAGAAACCCCCTTGGATGATCCCAATCTTGGCTAATGCTGATCCTGACTTGATTCTTCTTGTTGATTGAGCCCAGCACTTCTATTGGAAGATCTCCTGTGAGTATTTTGACCTTTTTTGCATTGATGCTTTTTAGTTGTAAAAAATCTTTTCCTGGTTAATAATTAGTATAGTTTTAGCTTTTATCTTTCCCTTTAGCTGTTATCTTAGTGTTAAGAAGCCTTATTAGTTAAATTAACTGTTCAACTGCCTTAACTCTTGAATTTGTATCTATATTTAAATGAAATAGTGAAATCACTTGGTGTACATCTAAAATTTTATCTTTGGCTCAAGTTTTCAAAATGTAACTAACATGACAAAGGCCCTTTCGGCTTCTTGTGTATCCTTATGTATTTTTTTATTGCTATGCAACTAGGCTAAAATGTTGACTAAGCGAGTCCCAGTCTGTTATGTTTTACCAAAACAATAACAGACTGGGACTCTCAATTTCTGACAATGGCTCCTTAGAACCTGCTTTCATAAATTCCTCAATTTAATTTTTCTTCAGATTCTAGTAGTATTTTATTTTCTGAGGATATCATTAATCTAATGTATTTTTGCTGTTTGTCTCTATTTTATTATTTTCTTTTTTTGCTTTGAAGCCTTTTAGTTGTGAAATCTTTGCTAGTCAATAATTAGAATAGTTTTAGCTGTTATCTTAGTTATGTTCATTTAAAACTTAACTGTTAAGACTTTTCACTGTCGAAATCATCATCATTTAATAGTGAAATCATTGGTAGTTTTAAAATTTAACTTTTATCTTTCCCTTAAGCTGTTATCTTAGTGTTTAAAATGCAAAACACTACAAAGGCCCTTTTGCCTGCTTTATCATTAGTAATTAAACTTAACTATTCAACTATCTTATAAACTCTTAAATTTTTAACTTTATTTAAGGGAAGTAGAGTAAAATGACTTGGTATAGATCTAAAATTTTATCTTAAAATAAGTTTTTTACAATGTAACACGACAGGTGTGTTTTCCTTTTTCTATCACCTTTCTTGAAATTTTGTTATTTTCTGCTTTCAACTCGTGTTTGTACTCTTCCTTGTGCTTGAATGACTCGCCTGTCTTTGATTCGGAGTTTGCTCTTGACCCTTAAATTACTTTTAAATAAAAAGTTCATTTTTGAAAAAAAATTTTTAAAGTCACTCTAGGTCTATTTTTGTATTAGGTATGTCTAGGTATTAAGTTTTTTGAGAATTGCTATGAACTCAAAAAATGTGACACGACAAAGGTCCTTTGGCCTGCTTTAGCATTAGTAATTAAACTAACTACCTTAAACTCTTTACTTTTTATCTGCATTTAATTGTAGTAGTAAAATGACTTGATGTAGATCTAAAGTTTTATCTTTAGCTTAAGTTTTTAAAAGCTAAACATGACAAAGGTTCTTTTGCCTTCTTATGTATCATTATGTATTTCTCTTATTTTTTATTGCTATGCAACTTGTACCTTAAACTTAAAATGTTTTAGCATAACAATAACACAGACTGGGACTTGTTATTTCTGACAATGGTTCCTTAGAACCTGCTTTCATGATTTACTCAATTTATTTCTTATTCTTTAAGGCCCCCAAAATTACGAGTCTTATTACTTGAGTTGTACAGCTGAGAAAAAAAAAACGTTACAGTTATTTTTTAGGCTTGGCAATTTATCGTTGATTTGGCGCTTCTTGCGTTTTTGTTTTTATTTACGCGTTTTCAAACAACACGAAAATTAGCTCAGTGCGATTTTTTACTTTGAAATTACTAATAAACTAATATAAATAAACAAAATTAAAATAATTTAATCATAATATTTATATGCTTATTAAAGCTTAAATTTTTTAAAAATAACCTTATCTTATGTTTCGACAATTTAAAACTGAAATATTAATGAAAATCGGTTCACTAGTACTGGTAGGTTGTCAGAAATCCGTGTTTGGCAGTCGGGTGTTGGCGACTAATTTCAGGCTTTTAATATGAATTTTTCAGATTTTGAAGGTCTGCCATGGGTTTGTTTAACGTCCATATTAAATGAAACTCGGTGATGAGGGTTTAATTACTATGATCTTTCATAAAATCGAATAAAAATTGAGGGTCGCCATGAAAAAAGATGCAGTTTCTATTGCGCTGCGCCAGAAGATGACCTCTGAGAGAAAAATAGTCAATCAATTTTTTCAGGCATACACTAAATCCTGAAAAATGACACCAAAAGCATCTTTCTAACCCCACCCGTTCTCCCGCAAAGTCTACTGTAACGTTTTTTTTTTCCTCAGCTGTACTTGGTTTGATTTTGTGTTTTTTATCTTTAACGATGGCCCTTTGGCCTGATTTATTATTGATTTTGTGCTTTTATGAACTAACAAGTTTTTAATATTATAGATTTTTGTATCTTATCTGGACTATTTAAATCCATTGTATTCCTTAAGTTCTATTTACCTGCATGAAATACGGTAAAAATCAACCACAAAGCTAAATGTTGTGGTTGAATAGAGAGTAATTATTTTATGTAATGACTGCTGAAAATGATGATAAAGTCTTCAACTGTGAAAACTTTTGATAGTTATTGCGATGACTATTATCTGATTCTAATGTTTCACTATTTTTAATTAAATTCATCAGGAGTGAAAATTTTTTTCCCTTTTGTAGTAATACATTGTTTTGTGTTTGTAATAATAGTGAGTTTTGTAGTTGAAAATCAGTTTGTGAAATCGTTGTTCAATAGTGTTTCATAGTTGGAATAGGTATAAAAATTCTTAAACACGAAAATATCCTTAATAATTTTTCTTTTTGCAGCCCCCATTGAATGCAATAACTATAGACATGTGAACACGCTGTGCAATAGCTTTGCTGTGCCCCTGCAATACGTAGAATGTCTACTGTTTCATGTTTATCGTTTCTTATTTCATTTTAAGATAGTGATGCTTCCGTATTGTTTTTTTTTTCAGCTCAAACGGAGGAAAAGTTTCAAAAGCGCTGAAGAACTTGTCCGAGGAAATCTGCTGGACTGAGCTGTTTACTTCTGCATTGGGATTTACTTCACCCTTAATGACACCTGTTTGTAATGCCCAGGGCTCAGTATGAGGTGGAATATGCCAGAACACCGTTGTTCAGGTACAAAATATTACCTTACTGAGCAACTTGGACTACTTAAACGTCTTTAATTCAGGTCAGGTTTAATAAGGTACTGCGATGCTTCTGTATCGTTTTTTTCAGCTCAAACAGAAAAAAGTTCAGCTTCAAAAATCTGCAAACTATTATGTATCCTTTGTCTAGTAAATATTTAGTTGTAATAATTCTAGAAATAGTTAGTTTCCCTTTAAAATAACTTTAAAGACTGTTTGAGTGGACAGAACACAAAATTTTAAAAAATGAAAAACCATTGAATGCAATGTGTGAGTTTATGAATGAGTGAAAGACTGACTGATGTGCTGTGAATTCATCTTAAGTGTAAAATTGTTGGTTAAAATAAACTCTTTAGTTTTTCATTTTTGTATGCTTTTTCTCTTCCCTGAATCTGGAGAACAAAATTCCATTGGGCACAAAATGAGAAGTTATGCGATCTCTAAAAAAAGAATTCTGGAGCGTTACTGTGGTCTACTCTATCAGGGTCTCTATGATACAGGTGGGTTGTATGTAGTTGTTATCAAAATGGTTTTCAGCATTTCTACAGAATTTGTATAAAGGGGCATTTCACAGTAATTGTTGAGTCCGTAACATTTCATTTTGTTTCAAGTTCTATTTATTCAAAATTTTCTGTTTTCATACTAACGTAACATAGCCCCCCGTAAGCATCAGATTAAAACAGAAAAACTATAAAAATTTATAATTCAGCAACTTTAAAAGACAAAACGAAATGTTACGGACTCAACAATTACCGTGAAATGCCCCTAAAACTTCCATCGTGCTCTTTTATTTTATTTGTTAAGAAAAACACTCCAGAGCCATTGCCTCAGCTGCAAATAAAACCAAATGGCAACATTCAGAAATGTTTTTAAATAACAAGAAAAATCAAACAATCCAAATAACTTGGATGAAACAAACATTCAGGGCCTCATTCCTTTTCAGGGCATTCATTTTCCTAAAAATTGTGTTTTATTTTTATGATGGAAATCTTGGAGAAAAAAAAACCATACTGTGACCTATACTTTAATGTGAGGGTTAGAAGCCTTTGACACTACTCGACAGGAACATTTCCTGACCCTATGACATCACTATGCGTAAGGAAAAACTGGGTAAACGGAAAGTCTGTTGGGTTGCTATAGGAGGAGTACGCAAATCCTGATAAAAATACTATATATACAATGATTTAACAAAATAATCGTATTTCAAAATTGACTTTCATTCAAAATTCAGACACCGCGTTAGGAACTATTATAGTGCTGTCCTATAAAAACAACCCACTGTTTCATATTTTCTCCATTAAAAGCTTAATAGAAATGATAATTAAATCGAACAAAAAAACTGTTGTAACGGCTCATCCTCCCTAACATTTTAGTGCTTAGCATGTTTAATTCCAATTATCCATTACAAATTGGCAGTCAATTAAGTAAGAATTTGGAGAAAAAAAACCCCACTTTTTTCTGGAAGGACTCTAATTGGCGGACTGAGCTAAAACTTTACTATTTTATTCTCATAGTAATGGGATAACATAAAAACGCGAGAAAACTGCTCTAAAGTCTTTATAACATACATTTTTACAAAATCTGTAAATCTGAAGCACATTTTTTGCCAAAAACCTACATTATCTCAGCTTGTTTAAAAAACAAGTAAATAAACCGTTCTTTGACCAGTTTTTACATCCCTGACATAGAAAGACAGGGTATATGAGATGGTAAAATTATTTTAATTATTAATTAAAAAATCTCAATGGGTTGTTTTTAGGGTACAATTTGGGTATTTTTTAGGGTACCTCTATACCTTTAGTCTAGTCTCCTTGTATTCTCTAACTTCTCCTTTTCTCTCTTTTATTCTTTTTTCTCTCTATTTTCATTCCTCCCTTTCATTAGTGAAGATGGAATTCCGCGAGGGGCGCTTTGGAACTTGGCCGAAAATCGCTTCCGCCCCTCTGTGACCACTTCGCAATTTGAAGTGAAGTGATTTCTCGGTATATAACTGACCCCCGAGCGATTCGCGTAACATTCCCTACCTTTGCGGACTTTGGTGAAGTGTCATATTATTTTCGTCTTCGATCGTTATAACTGCGGTCCACGTGCAACTTATTTTGTGGTTAATTTCTTCCAAGTATTATCTTTTGCAGCAATGGCAGTAAGTTAATTTATTTCATCTACATTGTAAAGTGCTTATTCTTTTCTGTCCCTTGATTTTCTTTGAGTATTTTCACTTTTTTAATTAGAAATTCTTGACTATCTTCAGTGTTTAAGAAGGTCATGTTACTTTAGGATTCCTTGGGTTTGATTGTTGAAATCTTCTATTATTCTTTCTTCTCTATTTTAAGTGAATATTAATTTGGTTTGTCTTCAACATTTACTATGTTTTGAACTAGATGTGAATGTATTTTTAGTGGGTTCTGTGTTCAGCCATTTTGGGGGAAAAGTTGGGTTGCAATAATAGAGTGGTGGGATTCAAATCAACATAAGCTGGTTAAAGTGGTTTTTTTTTTTTTGAAAATTAGTTAGTGTAGTTAAGAGTTTTTCTTTACACATAATGTTTAGGTAGTTTTGAATCTTGTAGTTTCCTTAGTTCTAGAAGTTCACTAGATGTGAATATTCATGTAACTGCACTAATTTCCTATTGTATTTCAGCTTTTCTTATTTGTGAGGGCTATTTAGTTCTGGTATTTTTTTCTTTTATGATTTTCAAGCTACAGTTATTTTATCTTTGGAATAAAAACTAGCTTTATACGTAACTAGCAAACAAAGTAAGTTCCCATCGCGGTGTCTGAATTTTGAGTGAAATGAAGAACGTCAATTTAAAAATAGGATTATTTTGTTAAACCCACGTGTATATATAGTGTCTTTTTCAATCACGATTTGCGTACCGAAACTCCTCCTAGCAACCCAACAGGCTTTGTGTTTACCGATTTCTCCTTCCGCATTTGGTACGTACTGGGTTCAAGAAACGTTGCTGTCGAGTAGAGAAACATCCAGAACCCCTTCCGAAACAAGTCTAGAAACAGCTGTCTTGGTTCTATGTGGTCCCCCCCCCACCAGTTGAACTTTCCACTCATGCTACGATATCGTTTGAATTGAAAAGGAGGGGAGGGGCGAGGAGGCCGTGAAAGTATTCAATAGATCCTTTTGACCTCTCCAGGGGGGGGGGTTCCAGGAATGCGGAAGGGTCTTTTCTTATCTGTCCTAGTGGTCAGGCTTAGAACAGGGGGATACAGGCACGTGGACATTTGGGAAATGGGATAGACAAGAAAAATAGAAAACTGGGAGCAATTAAGATCAGTACGAAAGGGATCAGAGTTTTAACTGGAATTTTGTTTCCGGGTGAAATGGTAGAAATCTTATTTTAGAGTATAATTTAGTTAAATTATTGTTAACAGTAATAATTGTTGCTTGAAAAGTTGAGGTTTTTTTTTTTTTAGAAGAGTAGATATTGTAAGATATGAAACTTGGCCAGGGCTGTATCCAAGGGAGGGTTTAGTAGTTCAAATCCTTCCCGAAATTTTGATAATAGTTTTAATGTTGTTTTTTTCATTGAAATTATTTAACTTAATGCGCCCAAACCTCCCTCAATATTTGATGTAGACTGAAGGGTCTCAAATTGCAATTTTCTTCAAAAGCTGCAAAATTTCAGTTGCTATGCGGGAATAGAAGATATCGAAGAAAATATTTTACACCCTTTCGTTTCGAACCCAGTGACACGCTTTAACGCCATAAGAATTAAGAATCGAATTATTGAAAATTAATTATTTTAAAGAGGGCGAGTAAAAATTAGTAACATTTTAATTTAATTAAATTTTATTTCCCCTTAGTTATAATAGATTCCAAGGAATCGAAAAGGGAAAGCAAACATTTACAGTTTATTTAAATTTGGTATTTGTTTATTCTACTTTTTAATACTTAACTTACTACTCCAAGGGCCCTTTTTTAAATACTACCAGGTTGGAATCGAACATCAGGAATCGAATCGAATGACTTTTCAGATCCCTACCTGTATTAGTCCAGTCAATCGGGTTTTTTTTTTCAAAACTTTCATATAGAAGTTTTTTGTCGCTATAAGAGCTTCCACTGTATTAGGTATTTTAGGCAAAAATTCAATATTTTTTTAAAAATTCATAAATTAAATTATGGGAATTTTTTAATGAACGAATTTATAGGTTTTTTGCATTGCTGAATCCGAATTTCAAGTTCATTTTCATTTCAAAAGTCACCTTCACATCAAAAAAATCTCAAATTTTTGCTCTTTGGTTCGGTTTTCACCGATTTTCCCAAAAAATTATTCATTTTTCGAAAAATTACAGTACACCAAATTAAAGTATGTAAAATTTGCTATAAGATTTCTTAGTTAAAAGTTTTAACTTAAATACCAAAAATAAACTTTTCAGAGTATCTCCTTTATTAAAGCTTCCAAACCATAAATGATAATTATCGCTTCACAGCTTGTGAAGTAGCTTCTATATTTGCACTTATCTGTCTTGGGTTTTTAAGAAGTACCCCTTTTGTGAAAACTGAAGGGCAAAATCAACATAAAAGCATGTTCTATATAAAAGCATTTTTTAAAATATCAAAAACTAAAGAAAATGTAATCTAAAATGGCAAAAAAAAGTTAGCACTACATTAAAAAATTAACTAATATTAGACAACGTTCTTTTGAAAGTTTATTTTCCTTTTTCCTAATACTGAATTTGTTGAAGTACTTATTTATCAAATAATGAATTTGAATAATTGAATTTCATCACTCTGAGTCAGAGAAAGCAGGTGGCAAACAAAGAAAAGATAAAAACATCTACTTTTTAAAAATTGGCATTTCCAGAACTGAGTTTGCTTAAGGTACCTGACCCCGAACAATAAGTTAGCGGTTAATTGGAAGCACATTTTGGGTAATGCAGAGTGTTGAGTGAGCGTTTCGCTTTGCGTCTTAATTCTCTGTCTGTGGTTTAGCTTTCTCATCTCGGAAGCGTTTGTTTCCTCCCTTTTGTTGTCTTTCAATGTGTACTGAACCGTGTTTCTTTCAGGGCCTGTGGATCCGAGTGAATAACTCCGTTGAGATGCAAACCAAGAGGAGGCTTCTGACTCTGACCGAGGAGAAACTGGATGATGCGTACAAGAAGAAGCAGCCTTTGTGGAGGAAGCACCTGTTGCACTGTGCCCTGAAGGGACTCAAGGCCGAAATCCAGGCTCTCGAGCGTCAAGGCGATTGGGTGGAGATTTAAGGTAAGAGCTTTTTTTTTTAAAGAGAGGTAAGAACCATGTAAATGTGTAAGTTTTAAAGAAATGGTTTTTCTTTTGGGGCCGTCCATGAATGACATCACGCTCAGAGGGGGTTAATCAATTTGTGACAAGGGGGAGGGGGGGGGGTTCAAAAGTTGTGACATCACATCCTCCAAAACTGAAAATCAACAAAAACAAAATTTTTTTATCCAAAAAAATTAATTTTAGTTGCTTGTAGGAGAATATTGTGCAAAAAATTATTACCGAGAATTTTACAACTCTATGTATTGGACATATTGATCGATTGAAAGCGTGACATAGGGGGTATGGGGAAGTGTGACAGTTTGTGACATAGGGGGGGTCAAAAATGGGCAAAAAAAGTGTGACATCATTTATGGATGGACCCTTTATGTTCTTCCTTGGGATCAGATTCGGTACAAACGCCTGAATCAATCTTTACATTGAACCCAGACTTAAATCTTTCTCTCATTAAATTTGTTTTACTTGCAGATTTACATTACTCACAAATTAAAAATCTTAATCTTAAATAAGTTTGAGATCATATTTACTGGTTTTATTTTTGGGTTAAATTTTTTAAGAATTGTGTCCCTTTTCAAAAAGATAACATCGGTTCAGCTAGTTTTTTAGGCTTTTCTGTAATCGCTTTGCTTTAAAAGTCTTTGATACTTATCCGTAAACCGTGCTGCTGAATCCAAAATATCGCCGAAGCCCACTAATCTAAAAAGATCCCTAGACATTGCCGATGTATAATTTTTTTTTTATTTGATTAAACCGATAGTTGCAGAATATGCTACATTAACAAAAAATCAAAAATAATAGTTATGATGCTTAAATTGCAATGCCAGATACAGCTCATTCTAATTATAATTGCTATAAGAGCTTCAATGGACTCTAACCGCCTATCTGGTTCGAGACTTCACGGAGCCAACACGACGTGACCTACAACTGAGCTTGCAATTGGTTACCACAGATACTACACTAGTAGATCTACTAGTGTAGTATCTGTGGTAACCAATAGCAAGCTCAGTAGGTCACGTGTTGGTTCCGTGTGACGTCAGACGGTTAGAGTCCATTGTAGAGTTCACATTCATTAATTTTTGGTCACTATTTAATTTTAAAACATTCTCATTGTTCAAACCAAGTTCTACCAGTTGGTTGGTTGTTCGTGAAGCAAAAAACTCGTACAAAACAGTAATTCTTTCAAAGAACCATGTAAATGTGTTAATTTTAAAGAAGCGGTTATTTTAATTTCTAGTAAGTAAAGGTAATTATTATGACACTTGTAATTTCTGACAATGACTAAAGCAAACACAATATTCACATGAAGTTTGTAAATGTTGTGCTACTCTATCTCTTTCTATGTATATCATGTACTGATATTTGTGTAGTTTTCCAGTTAACTACCAGAAACCCCCTTGGATGATCCCAATCTTGGCTAATGCTGATCCTGACTTGATTCTTCTTGTTGATTGAGCCCAGCACTTCTATTGGAAGATCTCCTGTGAGTATTTTGACCTTTTTTGCATTGATGCTTTTTAGTTGTAAAAAATCTTTTCCTGGTTAATAATTAGTATAGTTTTAGCTTTTATCTTTCCCTTTAGCTGTTATCTTAGTGTTAAGAAGCCTTATTAGTTAAATTAACTGTTCAACTGCCTTAACTCTTGAATTTGTATCTATATTTAAATGAAATAGTGAAATCACTTGGTGTACATCTAAAATTTTATCTTTGGCTCAAGTTTTCAAAATGTAACTAACATGACAAAGGCCCTTTCGGCTTCTTGTGTATCCTTATGTATTTTTTTATTGCTATGCAACTAGGCTAAAATGTTGACTAAGCGAGTCCCAGTCTGTTATGTTTTACCAAAACAATAACAGACTGGGACTCTCAATTTCTGACAATGGCTCCTTAGAACCTGCTTTCATAAATTCCTCAATTTAATTTTTCTTCAGATTCTAGTAGTATTTTATTTTCTGAGGATATCATTAATCTAATGTATTTTTGCTGTTTGTCTCTATTTTATTATTTTCTTTTTTTGCTTTGAAGCCTTTTAGTTGTGAAATCTTTGCTAGTCAATAATTAGAATAGTTTTAGCTGTTATCTTAGTTATGTTCATTTAAAACTTAACTGTTAAGACTTTTCACTGTCGAAATCATCATCATTTAATAGTGAAATCATTGGTAGTTTTAAAATTTAACTTTTATCTTTCCCTTAAGCTGTTATCTTAGTGTTTAAAATGCAAAACACTACAAAGGCCCTTTTGCCTGCTTTATCATTAGTAATTAAACTTAACTATTCAACTATCTTATAAACTCTTAAATTTTTAACTTTATTTAAGGGAAGTAGAGTAAAATGACTTGGTATAGATCTAAAATTTTATCTTAAAATAAGTTTTTTACAATGTAACACGACAGGTGTGTTTTCCTTTTTCTATCACCTTTCTTGAAATTTTGTTATTTTCTGCTTTCAACTCGTGTTTGTACTCTTCCTTGTGCTTGAATGACTCGCCTGTCTTTGATTCGGAGTTTGCTCTTGACCCTTAAATTACTTTTAAATAAAAAGTTCATTTTTGAAAAAAAATTTTTAAAGTCACTCTAGGTCTATTTTTGTATTAGGTATGTCTAGGTATTAAGTTTTTTGAGAATTGCTATGAACTCAAAAAATGTGACACGACAAAGGTCCTTTGGCCTGCTTTAGCATTAGTAATTAAACTAACTACCTTAAACTCTTTACTTTTTATCTGCATTTAATTGTAGTAGTAAAATGACTTGATGTAGATCTAAAGTTTTATCTTTAGCTTAAGTTTTTAAAAGCTAAACATGACAAAGGTTCTTTTGCCTTCTTATGTATCATTATGTATTTCTCTTATTTTTTATTGCTATGCAACTTGTACCTTAAACTTAAAATGTTTTAGCATAACAATAACACAGACTGGGACTTGTTATTTCTGACAATGGTTCCTTAGAACCTGCTTTCATGATTTACTCAATTTATTTCTTATTCTTTAAGGCCCCCAAAATTACGAGTCTTATTACTTGAGTTGTACAGCTGAGAAAAAAAAAACGTTACAGTTATTTTTTAGGCTTGGCAATTTATCGTTGATTTGGCGCTTCTTGCGTTTTTGTTTTTATTTACGCGTTTTCAAACAACACGAAAATTAGCTCAGTGCGATTTTTTACTTTGAAATTACTAATAAACTAATATAAATAAACAAAATTAAAATAATTTAATCATAATATTTATATGCTTATTAAAGCTTAAATTTTTTAAAAATAACCTTATCTTATGTTTCGACAATTTAAAACTGAAATATTAATGAAAATCGGTTCACTAGTACTGGTAGGTTGTCAGAAATCCGTGTTTGGCAGTCGGGTGTTGGCGACTAATTTCAGGCTTTTAATATGAATTTTTCAGATTTTGAAGGTCTGCCATGGGTTTGTTTAACGTCCATATTAAATGAAACTCGGTGATGAGGGTTTAATTACTATGATCTTTCATAAAATCGAATAAAAATTGAGGGTCGCCATGAAAAAAGATGCAGTTTCTATTGCGCTGCGCCAGAAGATGACCTCTGAGAGAAAAATAGTCAATCAATTTTTTCAGGCATACACTAAATCCTGAAAAATGACACCAAAAGCATCTTTCTAACCCCACCCGTTCTCCCGCAAAGTCTACTGTAACGTTTTTTTTTTCCTCAGCTGTACTTGGTTTGATTTTGTGTTTTTTATCTTTAACGATGGCCCTTTGGCCTGATTTATTATTGATTTTGTGCTTTTATGAACTAACAAGTTTTTAATATTATAGATTTTTGTATCTTATCTGGACTATTTAAATCCATTGTATTCCTTAAGTTCTATTTACCTGCATGAAATACGGTAAAAATCAACCACAAAGCTAAATGTTGTGGTTGAATAGAGAGTAATTATTTTATGTAATGACTGCTGAAAATGATGATAAAGTCTTCAACTGTGAAAACTTTTGATAGTTATTGCGATGACTATTATCTGATTCTAATGTTTCACTATTTTTAATTAAATTCATCAGGAGTGAAAATTTTTTTCCCTTTTGTAGTAATACATTGTTTTGTGTTTGTAATAATAGTGAGTTTTGTAGTTGAAAATCAGTTTGTGAAATCGTTGTTCAATAGTGTTTCATAGTTGGAATAGGTATAAAAATTCTTAAACACGAAAATATCCTTAATAATTTTTCTTTTTGCAGCCCCCATTGAATGCAATAACTATAGACATGTGAACACGCTGTGCAATAGCTTTGCTGTGCCCCTGCAATACGTAGAATGTCTACTGTTTCATGTTTATCGTTTCTTATTTCATTTTAAGATAGTGATGCTTCCGTATTGTTTTTTTTTTCAGCTCAAACGGAGGAAAAGTTTCAAAAGCGCTGAAGAACTTGTCCGAGGAAATCTGCTGGACTGAGCTGTTTACTTCTGCATTGGGATTTACTTCACCCTTAATGACACCTGTTTGTAATGCCCAGGGCTCAGTATGAGGTGGAATATGCCAGAACACCGTTGTTCAGGTACAAAATATTACCTTACTGAGCAACTTGGACTACTTAAACGTCTTTAATTCAGGTCAGGTTTAATAAGGTACTGCGATGCTTCTGTATCGTTTTTTTCAGCTCAAACAGAAAAAAGTTCAGCTTCAAAAATCTGCAAACTATTATGTATCCTTTGTCTAGTAAATATTTAGTTGTAATAATTCTAGAAATAGTTAGTTTCCCTTTAAAATAACTTTAAAGACTGTTTGAGTGGACAGAACACAAAATTTTAAAAAATGAAAAACCATTGAATGCAATGTGTGAGTTTATGAATGAGTGAAAGACTGACTGATGTGCTGTGAATTCATCTTAAGTGTAAAATTGTTGGTTAAAATAAACTCTTTAGTTTTTCATTTTTGTATGCTTTTTCTCTTCCCTGAATCTGGAGAACAAAATTCCATTGGGCACAAAATGAGAAGTTATGCGATCTCTAAAAAAAGAATTCTGGAGCGTTACTGTGGTCTACTCTATCAGGGTCTCTATGATACAGGTGGGTTGTATGTAGTTGTTATCAAAATGGTTTTCAGCATTTCTACAGAATTTGTATAAAGGGGCATTTCACAGTAATTGTTGAGTCCGTAACATTTCATTTTGTTTCAAGTTCTATTTATTCAAAATTTTCTGTTTTCATACTAACGTAACATAGCCCCCCGTAAGCATCAGATTAAAACAGAAAAACTATAAAAATTTATAATTCAGCAACTTTAAAAGACAAAACGAAATGTTACGGACTCAACAATTACCGTGAAATGCCCCTAAAACTTCCATCGTGCTCTTTTATTTTATTTGTTAAGAAAAACACTCCAGAGCCATTGCCTCAGCTGCAAATAAAACCAAATGGCAACATTCAGAAATGTTTTTAAATAACAAGAAAAATCAAACAATCCAAATAACTTGGATGAAACAAACATTCAGGGCCTCATTCCTTTTCAGGGCATTCATTTTCCTAAAAATTGTGTTTTATTTTTATGATGGAAATCTTGGAGAAAAAAAAACCATACTGTGACCTATACTTTAATGTGAGGGTTAGAAGCCTTTGACACTACTCGACAGGAACATTTCCTGACCCTATGACATCACTATGCGTAAGGAAAAACTGGGTAAACGGAAAGTCTGTTGGGTTGCTATAGGAGGAGTACGCAAATCCTGATAAAAATACTATATATACAATGATTTAACAAAATAATCGTATTTCAAAATTGACTTTCATTCAAAATTCAGACACCGCGTTAGGAACTATTATAGTGCTGTCCTATAAAAACAACCCACTGTTTCATATTTTCTCCATTAAAAGCTTAATAGAAATGATAATTAAATCGAACAAAAAAACTGTTGTAACGGCTCATCCTCCCTAACATTTTAGTGCTTAGCATGTTTAATTCCAATTATCCATTACAAATTGGCAGTCAATTAAGTAAGAATTTGGAGAAAAAAAACCCCACTTTTTTCTGGAAGGACTCTAATTGGCGGACTGAGCTAAAACTTTACTATTTTATTCTCATAGTAATGGGATAACATAAAAACGCGAGAAAACTGCTCTAAAGTCTTTATAACATACATTTTTACAAAATCTGTAAATCTGAAGCACATTTTTTGCCAAAAACCTACATTATCTCAGCTTGTTTAAAAAACAAGTAAATAAACCGTTCTTTGACCAGTTTTTACATCCCTGACATAGAAAGACAGGGTATATGAGATGGTAAAATTATTTTAATTATTAATTAAAAAATCTCAATGGGTTGTTTTTAGGGTACAATTTGGGTATTTTTTAGGGTACCTCTATACCTTTAGTCTAGTCTCCTTGTATTCTCTAACTTCTCCTTTTCTCTCTTTTATTCTTTTTTCTCTCTATTTTCATTCCTCCCTTTCATTAGTGAAGATGGAATTCCGCGAGGGGCGCTTTGGAACTTGGCCGAAAATCGCTTCCGCCCCTCTGTGACCACTTCGCAATTTGAAGTGAAGTGATTTCTCGGTATATAACTGACCCCCGAGCGATTCGCGTAACATTCCCTACCTTTGCGGACTTTGGTGAAGTGTCATATTATTTTCGTCTTCGATCGTTATAACTGCGGTCCACGTGCAACTTATTTTGTGGTTAATTTCTTCCAAGTATTATCTTTTGCAGCAATGGCAGTAAGTTAATTTATTTCATCTACATTGTAAAGTGCTTATTCTTTTCTGTCCCTTGATTTTCTTTGAGTATTTTCACTTTTTTAATTAGAAATTCTTGACTATCTTCAGTGTTTAAGAAGGTCATGTTACTTTAGGATTCCTTGGGTTTGATTGTTGAAATCTTCTATTATTCTTTCTTCTCTATTTTAAGTGAATATTAATTTGGTTTGTCTTCAACATTTACTATGTTTTGAACTAGATGTGAATGTATTTTTAGTGGGTTCTGTGTTCAGCCATTTTGGGGGAAAAGTTGGGTTGCAATAATAGAGTGGTGGGATTCAAATCAACATAAGCTGGTTAAAGTGGTTTTTTTTTTTTGAAAATTAGTTAGTGTAGTTAAGAGTTTTTCTTTACACATAATGTTTAGGTAGTTTTGAATCTTGTAGTTTCCTTAGTTCTAGAAGTTCACTAGATGTGAATATTCATGTAACTGCACTAATTTCCTATTGTATTTCAGCTTTTCTTATTTGTGAGGGCTATTTAGTTCTGGTATTTTTTTCTTTTATGATTTTCAAGCTACAGTTATTTTATCTTTGGAATAAAAACTAGCTTTATACGTAACTAGCAAACAAAGTAAGTTCCCATCGCGGTGTCTGAATTTTGAGTGAAATGAAGAACGTCAATTTAAAAATAGGATTATTTTGTTAAACCCACGTGTATATATAGTGTCTTTTTCAATCACGATTTGCGTACCGAAACTCCTCCTAGCAACCCAACAGGCTTTGTGTTTACCGATTTCTCCTTCCGCATTTGGTACGTACTGGGTTCAAGAAACGTTGCTGTCGAGTAGAGAAACATCCAGAACCCCTTCCGAAACAAGTCTAGAAACAGCTGTCTTGGTTCTATGTGGTCCCCCCCCCCACCAGTTGAACTTTCCACTCATGCTACGATATCGTTTGAATTGAAAAGGAGGGGAGGGGCGAGGAGGCCGTGAAAGTATTCAATAGATCCTTTTGACCTCTCCAGGGGGGGGGTTCCAGGAATGCGGAAGGGTCTTTTCTTATCTGTCCTAGTGGTCAGGCTTAGAACAGGGGGATACAGGCACGTGGACATTTGGGAAATGGGATAGACAAGAAAAATAGAAAACTGGGAGCAATTAAGATCAGTACGAAAGGGATCAGAGTTTTAACTGGAATTTTGTTTCCGGGTGAAATGGTAGAAATCTTATTTTAGAGTATAATTTAGTTAAATTATTGTTAACAGTAATAATTGTTGCTTGAAAAGTTGAGGTTTTTTTTTTTTTAGAAGAGTAGATATTGTAAGATATGAAACTTGGCCAGGGCTGTATCCAAGGGAGGGTTTAGTAGTTCAAATCCTTCCCGAAATTTTGATAATAGTTTTAATGTTGTTTTTTTCATTGAAATTATTTAACTTAATGCGCCCAAACCTCCCTCAATATTTGATGTAGACTGAAGGGTCTCAAATTGCAATTTTCTTCAAAAGCTGCAAAATTTCAGTTGCTATGCGGGAATAGAAGATATCGAAGAAAATATTTTACACCCTTTCGTTTCGAACCCAGTGACACGCTTTAACGCCATAAGAATTAAGAATCGAATTATTGAAAATTAATTATTTTAAAGAGGGCGAGTAAAAATTAGTAACATTTTAATTTAATTAAATTTTATTTCCCCTTAGTTATAATAGATTCCAAGGAATCGAAAAGGGAAAGCAAACATTTACAGTTTATTTAAATTTGGTATTTGTTTATTCTACTTTTTAATACTTAACTTACTACTCCAAGGGCCCTTTTTTAAATACTACCAGGTTGGAATCGAACATCAGGAATCGAATCGAATGACTTTTCAGATCCCTACCTGTATTAGTCCAGTCAATCGGGTTTTTTTTTTCAAAACTTTCATATAGAAGTTTTTTGTCGCTATAAGAGCTTCCACTGTATTAGGTATTTTAGGCAAAAATTCAATATTTTTTTAAAAATTCATAAATTAAATTATGGGAATTTTTTAATGAACGAATTTATAGGTTTTTTGCATTGCTGAATCCGAATTTCAAGTTCATTTTCATTTCAAAAGTCACCTTCACATCAAAAAAATCTCAAATTTTTGCTCTTTGGTTCGGTTTTCACCGATTTTCCCAAAAAATTATTCATTTTTCGAAAAATTACAGTACACCAAATTAAAGTATGTAAAATTTGCTATAAGATTTCTTAGTTAAAAGTTTTAACTTAAATACCAAAAATAAACTTTTCAGAGTATCTCCTTTATTAAAGCTTCCAAACCATAAATGATAATTATCGCTTCACAGCTTGTGAAGTAGCTTCTATATTTGCACTTATCTGTCTTGGGTTTTTAAGAAGTACCCCTTTTGTGAAAACTGAAGGGCAAAATCAACATAAAAGCATGTTCTATATAAAAGCATTTTTTAAAATATCAAAAACTAAAGAAAATGTAATCTAAAATGGCAAAAAAAAGTTAGCACTACATTAAAAAATTAACTAATATTAGACAACGTTCTTTTGAAAGTTTATTTTCCTTTTTCCTAATACTGAATTTGTTGAAGTACTTATTTATCAAATAATGAATTTGAATAATTGAATTTCATCACTCTGAGTCAGAGAAAGCAGGTGGCAAACAAAGAAAAGATAAAAACATCTACTTTTTAAAAATTGGCATTTCCAGAACTGAGTTTGCTTAAGGTACCTGACCCCGAACAATAAGTTAGCGGTTAATTGGAAGCACATTTTGGGTAATGCAGAGTGTTGAGTGAGCGTTTCGCTTTGCGTCTTAATTCTCTGTCTGTGGTTTAGCTTTCTCATCTCGGAAGCGTTTGTTTCCTCCCTTTTGTTGTCTTTCAATGTGTACTGAACCGTGTTTCTTTCAGGGCCTGTGGATCCGAGTGAATAACTCCGTTGAGATGCAAACCAAGAGGAGGCTTCTGACTCTGACCGAGGAGAAACTGGATGATGCGTACAAGAAGAAGCAGCCTTTGTGGAGGAAGCACCTGTTGCACTGTGCCCTGAAGGGACTCAAGGCCGAAATCCAGGCTCTCGAGCGTCAAGGCGATTGGGTGGAGATTTAAGGTAAGAGCTTTTTTTTTTAAAGAGAGGTAAGAACCATGTAAATGTGTAAGTTTTAAAGAAATGGTTTTTCTTTTGGGGCCGTCCATGAATGACATCACGCTCAGAGGGGGTTAATCAATTTGTGACAAGGGGGAGGGGGGGGGGGTTCAAAAGTTGTGACATCACATCCTCCAAAACTGAAAATCAACAAAAACAAAATTTTTTTATCCAAAAAAATTAATTTTAGTTGCTTGTAGGAGAATATTGTGCAAAAAATTATTACCGAGAATTTTACAACTCTATGTATTGGACATATTGATCGATTGAAAGCGTGACATAGGGGGTATGGGGAAGTGTGACAGTTTGTGACATAGGGGGGGTCAAAAATGGGCAAAAAAAGTGTGACATCATTTATGGATGGACCCTTTATGTTCTTCCTTGGGATCAGATTCGGTACAAACGCCTGAATCAATCTTTACATTGAACCCAGACTTAAATCTTTCTCTCATTAAATTTGTTTTACTTGCAGATTTATATTACTCACAAATTAAAAATCTTAATCTTAAATAAGTTTGAGATCATATTTACTGGTTTTATTTTTGGGTTAAATTTTTTAAGAATTGTGTCCCTTTTCAAAAAGATAACATCGGTTCAGCTAGTTTTTTAGGCTTTTCTGTAATCGCTTTGCTTTAAAAGTCTTTGATACTTATCCGTAAACCGTGCTGCTGAATCCAAAATATCGCCGAAGCCCACTAATCTAAAAAGATCCCTAGACATTGCCGATGTATAATTTTTTTTTTATTTGATTAAACCGATAGTTGCAGAATATGCTACATTAACAAAAAATCAAAAATAATAGTTATGATGCTTAAATTGCAATGCCAGATACAGCTCATTCTAATTATAATTGCTATAAGAGCTTCAATGGACTCTAACCGCCTATCTGGTTCGAGACTTCACGGAGCCAACACGACGTGACCTACAACTGAGCTTGCAATTGGTTACCACAGATACTACACTAGTAGATCTACTAGTGTAGTATCTGTGGTAACCAATAGCAAGCTCAGTAGGTCACGTGTTGGTTCCGTGTGACGTCAGACGGTTAGAGTCCATTGTAGAGTTCACATTCATTAATTTTTGGTCACTATTTAATTTTAAAACATTCTCATTGTTCAAACCAAGTTCTACCAGTTGGTTGTTCGTGAAGCAAAAAACTCGTACAAAACAGTAATTCTTTCAAAGAACCATGTAAATGTGTTAATTTTAAAGAAGCGGTTATTTTAATTTCTAGTAAGTAAAGGTAATTATTATGACACTTGTAATTTCTGACAATGACTAAAGCAAACACAATATTCACATGAAGTTTGTAAATGTTGTGCTACTCTATCTCTTTCTATGTATATCATGTACTGATATTTGTGTAGTTTTCCAGTTAACTACCAGAAACCCCCTTGGATGATCCCAATCTTGGCTAATGCTGATCCTGACTTGATTCTTCTTGTTGATTGAGCCCAGCACTTCTATTGGAAGATCTCCTGTGAGTATTTTGACCTTTTTTGCATTGATGCTTTTTAGTTGTAAAAAATCTTTTCCTGGTTAATAATTAGTATAGTTTTAGCTTTTATCTTTCCCTTTAGCTGTTATCTTAGTGTTAAGAAGCCTTATTAGTTAAATTAACTGTTCAACTGCCTTAACTCTTGAATTTGTATCTATATTTAAATGAAATAGTGAAATCACTTGGTGTACATCTAAAATTTTATCTTTGGCTCAAGTTTTCAAAATGTAACTAACATGACAAAGGCCCTTTTGGCTTCTTGTGTATCCTTATGTATTTTTTTATTGCTATGCAACTAGGCTAAAATGTTGACTAAGCGAGTCCCAGTCTGTTATGTTTTACCAAAACAATAACAGACTGGGACTCTCAATTTCTGACAATGGCTCCTTAGAACCTGCTTTCATAAATTCCTCAATTTAATTTTTCTTCAGATTCTAGTAGTATTTTATTTTCTGAGGATATCATTAATCTAATGTATTTTTGCTGTTTGTCTCTATTTTATTATTTTCTTTTATTGCTTTGAAGCCTTTTAGTTGTGAAATCTTTGCTAGTCAATAATTAGAATAGTTTTAGCTGTTATCTTAGTTATGTTCATTTAAAACTTAACTGTTAAGACTTTTCACTGTCGAAATCATCATCATTTAATAGTGAAATCATTGGTAGTTTTAAAATTTAACTTTTATCTTTCCCTTAAGCTGTTATCTTAGTGTTTAAAATGCAAAACACTACAAAGGCCCTTTTGCCTGCTTTATCATTAGTAATTAAACTTAACTATTCAACTATCTTATAAACTCTTAAATTTTTAACTTTATTTAAGGGAAGTAGAGTAAAATGACTTGGTATAGATCTAAAATTTTATCTTAAAATAAGTTTTTTACAATGTAACACGACAGGTGTGTTTTCCTTTTTCTATCACCTTTCTTGAAATTTTGTTATTTTCTGCTTTCAACTCGTGTTTGTACTCTTCCTTGTGCTTGAATGACTCGCCTGTCTTTGATTCGGAGTTTGCTCTTGACCCTTAAATTACTTTTAAATAAAAAGTTCATTTTTGAAAAAAAATTTTTAAAGTCACTCTAGGTCTATTTTTGTATTAGGTATGTCTAGGTATTAAGTTTTTTGAGAATTGCTATGAACTCAAAAAATGTGACACGACAAAGGTCCTTTGGCCTGCTTTAGCATCAGTAATTAAACTAACTACCTTAAACTCTTTACTTTTTATCTGCATTTAATTGTAGTAGTAAAATGACTTGATGTAGATCTAAAGTTTTATCTTTAGCTTAAGTTTTTAAAAGCTAAACATGACAAAGGTTCTTTTGCCTTCTTATGTATCATTATGTATTTCTCTTATTTTTTATTGCTATGCAACTTGTACCTTAAACTTAAAATGTTTTAGCATAACAATAACACAGACTGGGACTTGTTATTTCTGACAATGGTTCCTTAGAACCTGCTTTCATGATTTACTCAATTTATTTCTTATTCTTTAAGGCCCCCAAAATTACGAGTCTTATTACTTGAGTTGTACAGCTGAGAAAAAAAAAACGTTACAGTTATTTTTTAGGCTTGGCAATTTATCGTTGATTTGGCGCTTCTTGCGTTTTTGTTTTTATTTACGCGTTTTCAAACAACACGAAAATTAGCTCAGTGCGATTTTTTACTTTGAAATTACTAATAAACTAATATAAATAAACAAAATTAAAATAATTTAATCATAATATTTATATGCTTATTAAAGCTTAAATTTTTTAAAAATAACCTTATCTTATGTTTCGACAATTTAAAACTGAAATATTAATGAAAATCGGTTCACTAGTACTGGTAGGTTGTCAGAAATCCGTGTTTGGCAGTCGGGTGTTGGCGACTAATTTCAGGCTTTTAATATGAATTTTTCAGATTTTGAAGGTCTGCCATGGGTTTGTTTAACGTCCATATTAAATGAAACTCGGTGATGAGGGTTTAATTACTATGATCTTTCATAAAATCGAATAAAAATTGAGGGTCGCCATGAAAAAAGATGCAGTTTCTATTGCGCTGCGCCAGAAGATGACCTCTGAGAGAAAAATAGTCAATCAATTTTTTCAGGCATACACTAAATCCTGAAAAATGACACCAAAAGCATCTTTCTAACCCCACCCGTTCTCCCGCAAAGTCTACTGTAACGTTTTTTTTTTCCTCAGCTGTACTTGGTTTGATTTTGTGTTTTTTATCTTTAACGATGGCCCTTTGGCCTGATTTATTATTGATTTTGTGCTTTTATGAACTAACAAGTTTTTAATATTATAGATTTTTGTATCTTATCTGGACTATTTAAATCCATTGTATTCCTTAAGTTCTATTTACCTGCATGAAATACGGTAAAAATCAACCACAAAGCTAAATGTTGTGGTTGAATAGAGAGTAATTATTTTATGTAATGACTGCTGAAAATGATGATAAAGTCTTCAACTGTGAAAACTTTTGATAGTTATTGCGATGACTATTATCTGATTCTAATGTTTCACTATTTTTAATTAAATTCATCAGGAGTGAAAATTTTTTTCCCTTTTGTAGTAATACATTGTTTTGTGTTTGTAATAATAGTGAGTTTTGTAGTTGAAAATCAGTTTGTGAAATCGTTGTTCAATAGTGTTTCATAGTTGGAATAGGTATAAAAATTCTTAAACACGAAAATATCCTTAATAATTTTTCTTTTTGCAGCCCCCATTGAATGCAATAACTATAGACATGTGAACACGCTGTGCAATAGCTTTGCTGTGCCCCTGCAATACGTAGAATGTCTACTGTTTCATGTTTATCGTTTCTTATTTCATTTTAAGATAGTGATGCTTCCGTATTGTTTTTTTTTTCAGCTCAAACGGAGGAAAAGTTTCAAAAGCGCTGAAGAACTTGTCCGAGGAAATCTGCTGGACTGAGCTGTTTACTTCTGCATTGGGATTTACTTCACCCTTAATGACACCTGTTTGTAATGCCCAGGGCTCAGTATGAGGTGGAATATGCCAGAACACCGTTGTTCAGGTACAAAATATTACCTTACTGAGCAACTTGGACTACTTAAACGTCTTTAATTCAGGTCAGGTTTAATAAGGTACTGCGATGCTTCTGTATCGTTTTTTTCAGCTCAAACAGAAAAAAGTTCAGCTTCAAAAATCTGCAAACTATTATGTATCCTTTGTCTAGTAAATATTTAGTTGTAATAATTCTAGAAATAGTTAGTTTCCCTTTAAAATAACTTTAAAGACTGTTTGAGTGGACAGAACACAAAATTTTAAAAAATGAAAAACCATTGAATGCAATGTGTGAGTTTATGAATGAGTGAAAGACTGACTGATGTGCTGTGAATTCATCTTAAGTGTAAAATTGTTGGTTAAAATAAACTCTTTAGTTTTTCATTTTTGTATGCTTTTTCTCTTCCCTGAATCTGGAGAACAAAATTCCATTGGGCACAAAATGAGAAGTTATGCGATCTCTAAAAAAAGAATTCTGGAGCGTTACTGTGGTCTACTCTATCAGGGTCTCTATGATACAGGTGGGTTGTATGTAGTTGTTATCAAAATGGTTTTCAGCATTTCTACAGAATTTGTATAAAGGGGCATTTCACAGTAATTGTTGAGTCCGTAACATTTCATTTTGTTTCAAGTTCTATTTATTCAAAATTTTCTGTTTTCATACTAACGTAACATAGCCCCCCGTAAGCATCAGATTAAAACAGAAAAACTATAAAAATTTATAATTCAGCAACTTTAAAAGACAAAACGAAATGTTACGGACTCAACAATTACCGTGAAATGCCCCTAAAACTTCCATCGTGCTCTTTTATTTTATTTGTTAAGAAAAACACTCCAGAGCCATTGCCTCAGCTGCAAATAAAACCAAATGGCAACATTCAGAAATGTTTTTAAATAACAAGAAAAATCAAACAATCCAAATAACTTGGATGAAACAAACATTCAGGGCCTCATTCCTTTTCAGGGCATTCATTTTCCTAAAAATTGTGTTTTATTTTTATGATGGAAATCTTGGAGAAAAAAAAACCATACTGTGACCTATACTTTAATGTGAGGGTTAGAAGCCTTTGACACTACTCGACAGGAACATTTCCTGACCCTATGACATCACTATGCGTAAGGAAAAACTGGGTAAACGGAAAGTCTGTTGGGTTGCTATAGGAGGAGTACGCAAATCCTGATAAAAATACTATATATACAATGATTTAACAAAATAATCGTATTTCAAAATTGACTTTCATTCAAAATTCAGACACCGCGTTAGGAACTATTATAGTGCTGTCCTATAAAAACAACCCACTGTTTCATATTTTCTCCATTAAAAGCTTAATAGAAATGATAATTAAATCGAACAAAAAAACTGTTGTAACGGCTCATCCTCCCTAACATTTTAGTGCTTAGCATGTTTAATTCCAATTATCCATTACAAATTGGCAGTCAATTAAGTAAGAATTTGGAGAAAAAAAACCCCACTTTTTTCTGGAAGGACTCTAATTGGCGGACTGAGCTAAAACTTTACTATTTTATTCTCATAGTAATGGGATAACATAAAAACGCGAGAAAACTGCTCTAAAGTCTTTATAACATACATTTTTACAAAATCTGTAAATCTGAAGCACATTTTTTTCCAAAAACCTACATTATCTCAGCTTGTTTAAAAAACAAGTAAATAAACCGTTCTTTGACCAGTTTTTACATCCCTGACATAGAAAGACAGGGTATATGAGATGGTAAAATTATTTTAATTAAAAAATCTCAATGGGTTGTTTTTAGGGTACAATTTGGAGTGGGTTAAAGGACAGCACACTATACATTAGGGTGGAGCGAAAAAAACTTTTTTTCGAAATTCAAAAAGATACCTATGGCAAAAGTGGTCTTATGTAATAAGATGAAAAACCGCGCAAAAATTTTTGAAATCGGTTAATATCTCAGTTCGCGCATCGAGCTCAAAGTTTATAAAAATGCTTAAAAATGAACATTTTTCGAAATTTTTAAGATAATATTTAAATAAAATTTATAGAAATATTCTCGCTTGTAACCTCTTTATAAAAGCTCAAAAAAGTAAAAAAAGAAAATTTAATGTTTATTTTTTAAATATTTGGGTGCGCAATTTTGCTTGAAAAATGCGAAATTTTCGAATAACACAATGCGACAAATAAAAAATGGGTCAAAATGCCACAGAAACTTTGAAAGCAGATTCTTATGTAAAATGACCCCCTGAATCCGAATCCGACCCCCGTTTTTCTCCATCAGCTTCAGATTTTCGGGGAACAGCCCCCCACACTTGTTACGTTCTTCGACGACTTTATAACTTTGAACTCAATTTTCAGGGTCAAAGAGCATTGCTTTAGTCTTCAAATTGCCCTCCAGGAGACAAGAAAGATTCAAAGGTTCAAATTAATAAAATATGAAAATTTGTATTAAATGGATAGGTTTAAGGGGTAATTAACCCCCTAAAAACGTAAAAAAAATCACTAAAAATAGTAGGATTTGTTATACCCCATTTATTTCACTTATTTTTGAAGCAATTCATTTTTAAAGGATCCTAACCGTTCCCCAAGGACCCAAATTTAATAATGATATGCAGCAATGATTTTTAGGAAAAGCGGTTGAGGAGTTATAACCCCCGAAGCACCCGCGGAAGGGTTCGGAAGACTCTCTGAATCGCGCAGGCGTACGCGCGCTCAAGAAACATGGAACACCTCCATAAAACCGGCCAGTTACTATCGAACCAAAGATTTTCTACTTAGGAAAGACTTATAATATACGAAAAATGTCATTTTTAAAATTTTCAAAGCATGAATATAATTTCTTGAGCACGCGTGCGCCAGCGCGATTCAGAGAGTCTTCCGAACCCTTCCGCGGGTGCTTCGGGGACGATAACCCCTCAACCGCTTTTCCTAAAAATCATTGCTGCATATCATTATTAAATTTGGGTCCTTGGGGAACGGTTAGGACCCTTTAAAAATGAATTGCTTCAAAAATAAGTGAAATAAATGGGGTATAACAAATCCTACTATTTTTAGCGATTTTTTTACGTTTTTAGGGGGTTAATTACCCCTTAAACCTATCCATTTGTTACAAATTTTCATATTTTATTAACTTGAACCTTTCTTGTTTCCTGGGGGGTAATTTGAAGACGAAAGCAATGCTTTTTGACCCTGAAAATCGAGTTCAAAGTTATAAAGTCGTCGAAAAAAGTAAAAAGTGGGGGGGGGCTGTTCTCCGAAAATCTGAGGCTGATGGAGAAAAACGGGGGTCGGATTCGGATTCAGGGGGGTCAATTTACAAAAGAATCTGCTTTCCAAGTTTCTGTGGCATTCTGACCCATTGTTTTTTTGTCGCATAGTGTTGTTCGAAAATTTCGCATTTTTCAAGCAAAATTGCGCACCCAAATATTTTAAAAATAAACATTAAATTTTCTTTTCTTACCTTTTTGAGCTTTTATAAAGATGTTACAAGCGAGAATATTTCTATAAATTTTATTTAAATATTATCTTAAAAATTTCGAAAAATGTTCATTTTTAAGCATTTTTATAAACTTTGAGCTCGATGCGCGAACTGAGATATTAACCGATTTCAAAAATTTTTGCGCGGTTTTTCATCTTATTACATAAGACCACTTTTGCCATAGGTATGTTTTTGAATTTCGAAAAAAAGTTTTTTTCGCTCCACCCTACATACTTTGTTAGTGACGTCATGTCGACAATAGTGCCAATGCAGAATAACTTCAGTAAATGGAGTTTGCAGGTTGTGGAGTTCTTGGAATGGTTTCTAATGCTTTTTTATGTGGAGAATTTTCAGACTTTTTAAAAAGAATTACATAAAGATAAACCCTGATTTGGGTTGAAACACAGAGTACTAGAACAGAGTCCATGGTAATGGAAATCGAAAAAGCATGGAATGTGTCTTGCGGTAGGGGCTATTTTGGCGCTGGGATCGCATCAACTACTCATGCCTCTTTCGTCACGTCGCGAGAGCTGAGAAAAAAGCTTGATCCTCCATTAACCCTCCAAAAAGACAGATTGAATGAACACTAGGGTGGTCGCTAAAAATAAAGTGCGAATATTTTTCGCGGCACCCCCTCAAAAGGTGCCATTTGATGTCAAACTAATATTCTGAAAGTTTCAGACCAAAAAAATAACATTTCGACCCCGCGCCCAGCCGTCAAAGTTTCGAAAAAACGCGATTTTTCACTAAAAACTGCACGTTTTTCACCATAAAATTCGAACCAAATATAGTAGAAAAGAAAATAAGGATTCATTCTTTAGATAATTTATTAAGCTTTAACTTTTTAAATTGAAACATTTTTGTGTGACCCTTAGATCAAGAGATACAAGGGGGATTCCTTACCCCACCCCCAATATCAATCTTTTAAGGAGAGACGGGATTTTTTCTTTTATTCATTAAATATTGTTTACTGGTTTAATAACATGAAAACAATCACTTTTTAACCATATAAGTGTGAAATTTTAGGGTGTGAAGTGAGAAGAATTTTTTGAATTTACTTTTTTATTCCAGATAACAGTTAATGAAAAATACACTAAAAATTATAAAATATATTAACAAAAGCACACATAGCATACAAAATTAGGATTATTATTCACATAAGAGCAACACATTTAAATTTAACATTTAAAATTTACAAAGTATAATGCAAAATTAAAGAGGCAAGGGTCTAGAAAGAGGAGGCGGGTTTTTTTTATGTCCGGGTATAATTTTCTACACTAAGAAACAACTTGTAAAAGGTATTGCTTCTGTTCTTCGTCTTTAATAATTGATGTATTAAATTCTTGCACTAGTTTTATACCTCTTTCAGCAGCAGCATTAACAACTTTTAAATTTTTCTCAATATCAAATCCTTTTGAAAACTCCAAGTTAGTGCACCCCTCATCTGGATCAGACTTTAAAAACTGTGCTGAATTACCTTTTAAAAAAGTTTAATGTAAATGGAGTATTAAAGCTATCTAGTTCTTTGCTTAATAGAGAATGGCATTCATTTAAATGCACTTTTAACTTAACTGTTCTATTTTCTTCATTATAGTCTTGGTCCACATCCTTTTTGTAAGACAATACTTTTAAAGCCGTGTTAACTTTTATATCTTTATTTAGGCTTTTATCAAAAAAACAAATGCAATTATTTCAGGGTTTAAATACCATAAGTGGTTTATAAATTTATTAAGTACAACTTCTATGAAGTGCATAACCGGGCAGATGCAAAACTCAATATATCATCCTAAAGACTATAGGGAACTGTTACTTCTGTGTTTGATATTTATTAGGTTTTCAAAACCACATCAGATATCATTTAGAGCTCCTCATCACGCTAGATGGATGGCTAAAGCAATCTATTGCTTAAAAATGTTCAGCTTTAGAAACTAGTTTCCTTTAACCTCCAAGTGAGGGAAGCAATTAGAAGATTAGAACTATCTGTGTTTTCATTTTAAATATTTATGTAAAAGTGTGGTTTAACGCTCCTGATCCCATATTAGCTCTGAATCAAGATTTAAAATCCATTAAATCATTAATTAATTATAAAAAACAGAAACTGAAGTATCAGAAGTTGCACTTACTAAATTTATAAACCACTTATGGTATTTAAACCCAGAAATAATTGCATTTGTTTTTTTTATAAAGACTAAATAAAGATATAAAAATTAACATGGCTTTAAAAGTATTGTCTTACAAAAAAATGATGTGGACCAAGACTATAATGAAGAAAATAGAACAGTGAAGTTGAAAAGTGCATTTAAATGACTGCCATTCTCTTTTAAGTAAAGAACTAGATAGCTTTAATACTCCATTTACATTAAACTTTTTTAAAAGGTATTTCATCACAGTTTTTAAAATCTGATCCAGATGAGTGGTGCACTAACTTGGAGTTTTCAAAAGGATTTGATATTGAGAAAAATTTAAAAGTTGTTAATGCTGCTGCTGAAAGAGGTATAAAACTAGTGCAAGAATTTAATACATCAATTATTAAAGACGAAGAACAGAAGCAATACCTTTTACAAGTTGTTTCTTAGTGTAGAAAATTATACCCGGACATAAAAAACCCGCCTACTCTTTCTAGACCCTTGCCTCTTTAATTTTGCATTATATTTTGTAAATTTTAAATGTTAAATTTAAATGTGTTGCTCTTATGTGAATAATAATCCTAATTTTGTATGCTATGTGTGCTTTTGTTAATATATTTTATAATTTTTAGTGTATTTTTCATTAACTGTTATCTGGAATAAAAAAGTAAATTCAAAAAATTCGGTTCGAATTTTATGGTGAAAAACGCGCAGTTTTTAGTGAAAAATCCCGTTTTTTCGAAACTTTGACGGCTGGGCGCGGGGTCGAAATATTATTTTTTTGGTCTGAAACTTTCAGAATATTAGTTTGACATCAAATGGCACCTTTTGAGGGGGTGCCGCGAAAAATTGAACGAAAAAATTTTTTTCCCATGTTATTAGCGACCACCCTAATGAACACGTCGCAGCCAATCACAGCTTTGACCAACAAAATGTACTGCCTGCCTCTCTGTGAATCATTGAGTTTCCAGTGCTGCCCTTTACCTTTTGAGGAAATTTGAAAATAACCTTTAGGACTCTCTGTTAGGATTTTTCTCTGTGTGGGTTGAAATATCTTAAGTTGTATTACTTTGTGTAGGAGTGAGGATCAAATCTCTTTTAAGGTGCCTGAAGTATCGACCCCTATGGTTGCAATTTCTTGATTTAAAAAAGAGCTTAAAAATAGAGAAAATGTAATAATTTTATTAAAAAATTAATTTTTTAATTACAGGCTTGGCTTGTGATACTGACTTAAAAGATATCATTAGATTTAGAATTCAAAATCTCTATGTATAGCTTGTTATTTTAAAATAAAAAATATTAATTCAGTAAAGATGCTCAAAATAGTCCAAAACTTAATTTGTTATCTTTTATTACTTGTTTCTCTTCCTATCATTTTTTTTTAAATTTTCACTCCTTCAAGTTTAACTACAACATTAACGTGATATTGAACACGTGCACTAAAAACTAGCCTTTCTGTACTTAAAAAAATTGTAATAAAATTTTAATACATATTTAATTTTTATAAATTAAGTGAGTAAGTGAGGCCCATGAATGGCAGGAGTCCGACTTGAGCCTCGGATGATAGATACAGTCACCATCTATTGCCACCACAATTTTGCCATGTCTCTGAAGGGGAGGGAAATAATCTCCAGACGACCTGGAAACTGCCCCATGACCGACCACAGGACTTTCGGCCCCACAGATTTAACGAGAACGTACTCCGCTCGGTGGTCTTTAGGGGCCATTCATTAATATAATTACGTAAGGATGATTTTGGCAATTTTTGACCCCCCCCTTTCCCCTTACCTCCATGTAAGGGTACGTAAGTTTTTTCAAACCCCTCCTCCCTATTCTTACGTAAGATTCCATTTCGTTTTTCAAAATAATAAAATGTTAGAAAAGGATACATCTAATAAATACCAATAAAAAAGATACATCTGATATATCTTCATTTTTTAAGAAAATTAAAGCTTCGATAATATACCTAGATCGTCAGCATTTTTAAGTTTTTCTGGGGTTATTCAATAGTAATTTGATTAGAATAATTGGAATTTGTTTACATTAACTTGGAAAATCTTACGTAAGAATGGGTTTGACCCCCCCCATCCCCCAAGTAAGGGTTTTTTTTTTAAGCCTTTATTTTCCAGCATACTCCATAACAATGAGTTACACTATATGCATAAAAAAACAGTGTTAACAGTGTAAAATTATAGATACAATTGTAACACAAAATAGTAACATTTAAGATTGATACAGGCACAATATTAAAAAGAAAGAAAATGTATATTGTTCACAAATCTTTGGAATATAGGGAAACAGTCAGTTTCAATTAAAATGTTCAAGTCTGGTGGCCAATTTAGTCCCTGTGTGATGATATGTTTAAAAAGTTCATATCTAGGGGAAAGTACCCCAAAACGGGATAGCTTATCTATTCTTTGCTTTATGTCTTATTGTGTACATGGTACATTCCAAAGTTAGACGTCATTTAAAAGTATACACATTTTCAACTACTTAGCATACATTTGTTCAATAATATTTATGTGAAAAATACTGGTTTCACAAAGTCTTACACGATCCCGTTTTACCCTACCAAGGGTGGGTAAAAAGGGATAGGGATTTGTATGTTATTAGGTTTTTGCTGATTTTACTTTTAAAACAAAAATAGGCTAAGTTTTTATAGGAAGAAACTTTTTAATTGTAAATTTGAAACCTTACATAACACAGAAATCGCATAAAAATGTGTCGTTTCTTCTTCTGCTTTGGAACAGGCTTCGTGGGCCCATCCCTGGCAGCTCGAGCATTGTATCCAGCCTTCTCCAGATTTCGATTCAAGATACGTTGCAGAAAATACATGCTTCATCTTTTTCAGCTTCATCTTCTGAAGGCGACGACCTTGGCTAACTGATGATTTTTTTTAGGTTTTCTTATGTTAGGTCCATTTGCTTCGTTTTTTACAATTGATGATTGTGGGGTTATTTTCAGGTTCAGAGTAACATTTTTTAACTTTATCTGCCTGTTTTGCATCTCCACTTGGTTTTCTTTTACGCCTCGTTTGTTTTGACTTCAGAACATTCAAGAGACTTGTTTTGGCAGGCCTTTTTTCCAGCTTTTGAGATCTTTCTCGTTCTTTTTTTTTCACGCTCTTCTTCTTCCAACTCAAGTTTATATGGGCTTCCTGTTATAATTGCTGTTTTCCCTCTTCTCCTATCGTGTTTATTTTGACACTCGTGGTGGAGGTAGAATTTCTTTGGGTGATATAGAAAACGGCAGTAAAGGACGATTGTATAGCCCAAGTCCTTTGTTTCCTGTTGAAGTGGACGGTTGGATAAGTCCTGCGTTTGTGCTAGTGTTATCGGTGCTCCCATCACTAGGTGATTCATTCGATACTGTCGCTAGTGGTTGTGATGACTGCAAACTCTCAGATGCTATGACTGAACTTGAAGATCCTTCGGATCTGGCCTCGTTTTGTTGCAGATTTAATGGTTGCTGGGACGTCATGTTCTGAGCATCTTCTTAAAATAACTTAAACACATTGCCAAAACATTAATGGAAATGGTCGGGTAAAACGGAACACATCAAAATTGTATCCCGTTTTGGGCACCCCAAAAGTGTCCCGTTTTGCCCGACCGTGATACTTTTGAAAACATAAATGGCTGACCCCTAAACCGTTACTCACAAGCAATATTTAAATACATGAAATTGTTGTTAAAAGAGCTGTGAACAAAACACAGTACTTAGCGGAATTGTTCCGAAGGACGGAGAAGCACAAGGACAGTTGTTCTGCAGTCGAAAAAGGTACAAAGTTAGTAAAAATCTATCGTGAAAACTTTGAAAAAATATTTCTTTGCGAAACACGTGGCTAGAGTTGAGAGATCAACTGAGTATGCTGTCATGGCGGTCGGGAACCAGTTTAGCCTGTCTCCCGCGAGATACAACCACCAGTCAAGCTCCGAGGCTCAGTATCCCGTTTTGCCCGCCTATCCCGTTTTGGGCAACTTTCCCCTATAAGATTCCAAAATAGGGCAGGCACGTCCTGGATCTTGTCCTGGTCACAGGGACAGAGAGGGGAATCTACATGTCTGAATCTATAGAGGTACTGATTTAATCTGGCATGTCCTGACAAAATTTGAGTTAATTTAAAGGTGTGAGTGTACTGCTGGTTCATTCTAGATTCAACCGAAGGAAAGTATTTCTTTGTAACGCTACCACTATGAGTCGTGTGCCATTCATTTTCCCATAGGTCCATAGTTTTTTGATGGATTTTTCCTTTGATGAAAGACCTTGGAATCTTATTCCAGCTGATAGCGAGGTCTGACTCAGCCGCAGCTTTAGCGACCTCATCAGCCTTGTCATTTCCTAAATTTCCGGAATGACCTCTGATCCATTCAATCGAAATCCTGATCTGACCTTACCTGATCCAAGTAAGGGTATGTAGAGATTTTTCCCAACCCCCCCCCTCGGGACCCTTACGTTATTAATGAATGGCCCCTTAGTGGTGTCGGGATTCGAACCCGCGACCCTCCGAAACCGATGCCTTAACCACTAGGCTACCCACGACTAAGTGATATAGGGTGAACCGCCCAGTGAATGAACACTTAGCATTTGGGTTTGCGATTTCCCCACTTCAAAAATTTTTTTCAGGGCTTTTTCTCGGTCAATTTCTAAAAATAAAGTATGTTTCCATACTGGCTTTTTCTTGGCAATATGATCGAAGTATTTCCAGATCTCAGAAATCAATAGTTTTGAAGGAATCCTGATTTGAGTGAAAAAAGTGCGATAGACCCAGTGAATGAACAAAGTTTGCCCTAAGTATGAACAGTGTCTTCCAGTAAATGAACACTGAAAAATACCATGATTTTTTTCAACTGATCAGCCTGCGTTACATAAAATAGAAAATGTTTTACTAAGAACTCTAAAATTTCTTCAATACACACACACACACGCACGCACATACACAAAAAAGGTACTTAGGATTAGGTGGGTGCAAATCTTGCCAGACATCGATTGCGACACGTTATACTAATTGTATATGCCATCTTAACACAATTAATAATCAATACCTTCTAGCACGGACGTAGCTATAGCTTTTACAAGGGGGGGGGGTTCAAGAAACTTCTTTCAGGGGTCGCAATGGGCAATGAAAGTGTATCTAAAACAGGGTTTTCCAACTGGCGGGCCACATGCGGCCCGTGAAGCTCCCTGAAAACCCTAAAAAGTAGCTATATAGAAGACTTTTTAGCATACTAAAATTTAAACATTTTTGAAGGAGGACCCCCGAACCCTATTTACCCACTTTTTCATTAAGGAGTAACTTTGGTTGGTCGTTTTCTATGGGGAAAAATTTAAAGTTTGAGGTTTCGAAAGAGGGGTTGTATACCTTGAAATTCCCTCTGAGCGTAGCAAGGGGTTAAAAGCTTAGGATAACCTTTATCACGAGAGGGGACAAAATGGAGTATCATAGGCGTAAGTTCAACTTTTTTGATTTGGGGGGGCAAAACCTATAAGACCTCAGGACCAAAGGAGCCATTACTAAACTGTTTTGAAGGGATTTTGGAACCCAAAATGTTTCTAATAGTTTTCCCTTTCCGAGTAAAATGTAGGGCAAATGTGAATTTTTGTGAACTTAATCACAAATTTTTGTGGTTAATACATGCCCTCAAGCAAAAGAGGGGTGTCTGGGTCCTCTCCCACAAAATTTGATCCAAAAAGTTGTATTTTCACTCATGTTTTGGTTATTTGGGACAGGGACCTTTTTGTTTGGCTGACATAAGGGGGGTCTGGACCCTCTAACCCCCCCTTATATACGTCCATACCTGTCGTTTGGGACCATGGGTTCCTATGCAATTCTGAACTCTTATTATGTCTACCTCCCCTAGAAGTTTTCCCATTCATAATGATACACCTTGTGTAAACCTAGACTTTTAAATCAAAAACTTATTCTATGGAAAGACAATACTGATCTTTATTATAACTTAGTCCTAGTTTAAGCCGTCAAATAAGCCTATAGGTCTTTTGGTTCACGAGATAAGCAGTTTCCCAGAGTACGAAGGTTGTTCATTTACTGGTAAATCTTAGTTTAACTACTCTTTCCAGAATGTGAACACTTGTACTTTCTAATCAACATACCCCGTTCATTTACTGGAAGGACACAATTTTGATCATTGCGCATTTTTACATAGTTTAGCTTACATCATTATGTATCAAATAAAACTATAATCGTGAGGTTTTACGAAATATGCGTTTTCCCCAGTAAATGAACACCTGTTCATTCACTGGGAAATCTCAGTTTGAACTTCCAGTAAGTGAACACCCCCTTATCTATCGCAATTTCAAAAGTACAGCTTTCTGAATTATGCCATATCAAAGATTAAGTCTTTAACATTTGATGAAAAACAACAAAAATCATAATAAGCGCAATTATAAGTTAGAAAAATATGAATGAATCAAGTCAAATCTTAACTTACCGGAGACTTTTTCATGGGCCTGAAGCTCGAGTATTAGTAAAAAAATTTACACAGACTGAAATCGGAATATACGGTTAAATCAACGATCGCCTGGCCTCTAGGAGGTCTCATTGCAACTACTGAATTTTAGTAATAGTTTTTACAGAGTTCAAATAGCTTAATAATTGAGATTATACGACCATGTGTTCATTCACTGGGAGTGTTCATTCACTGGGCAACCCACCCTATGTTAAATCATGTATTTGGTGATTTTCGAGAACTTTTAATTGACCAAATTCCCCCTCTATTTCTGACAATAACACGCGCTCGTTTACTTCATGTGGAGCTAGGAGTATAAAAATCACTAAGCAAAAAAAAAAAATGTAACTTAATCGTGGTAAGGAGCCATTCATTAATTACGTAAGGGTCCCGAGGGGGAGGGGGGGTTGGAAAAATCTCTACATACCCTTACTTGGGGGTGAGGGGGGTCAAACCCATTCTTACGTAAGATTTTCCAAGTTAATGTAAACAAATTCCAATTATTCTAATCAGATTACTATTGAATAACCCCATAAAAACTTAAAAATTGCTGACGACCTCGAATTTACCTATCTGTTGAGTGTTGAAAAATGATTTACGTCAAACTGAGAGTTTCAGTGTAACTGATCCTTTTCTAACTTTTTATTATTTTGAAAAACGAAATGGAATCTTACGTAAGAATAGGGGGGGGAGGGGTTTGAAAAATATTACGTACCCTTACATGGAGGTAGGGGGGGGGTCAAAAATTGCCAAAATCATCCTTACGTAATTAATGAATGACCTCTAATGACTGGCGGCCATCTTGAGTTAAGCATTGAAAGATTTATCCAACTTAACAAAATTTTTCTAAAACAATAACTGGTGACTAACTTCATGTTCATGACACTTTTGTCATGTTTAAGTTTCTCACATTTCAGAAGACCTCTTACCTTTGAATAAAACGTGAATCTATAATAATAAAAGAGCTTTACCACTCACTCACTCACTCACTCACTCACTCAGCAACGCACAGCAAAATCTACCGGGGCTAAAGACTCGAAACTTGGTAGGGTCGAAGACCTTACGGTGTATACGCGCACTAAGACGGGATTTTTCGAAATTTCTTTTTTCTGACCCACAGGGGGGTTTGGAGCGTTTTCGACGTTTTTGAGCCCAGCGGCGTCCCAAATGACCCCAGATCTTCGTTACTTCGCAGGAAGGTATTTAGCAACAATATCTAGAAAGGCATTTTTCGGATTTTGGATATTCGAATTTTAAGCGTTCTGAAAATTCCAAAAACCCGTTTTTGCTGAGCATAAGCAAAGTTTTACATTTTCGAAGAAAACAGTACCGAGAAATCGATATTACGAAGTGAACTGTTGGTAATATCTTCTTGAGAGTATTTCAGAGAAAGTAATTTCTGGATTTTTCGATATTCCATTCTGGAAGGGGTGCACGGAGGTTTGAATATTTACTCCCGTTTTTAGTTCTTGCATTCTAGCATCTACATTATTAATGTGATTGTTATGAAATTTTAGCATATTGTTCCTCATACAACCAGGAAGGTTTGCGAAAAAGAATTTTTAAAATCAATGCATTCCAAGGAGCATTTTTCGGCTCTTTTCTAAATTCTTATGCTTAGCCTTCAATTTTAAATTGATAACGGTTATTGCTCCTTCCAGGAAACGCAAAACCTCTATTGTTGGAAATATTTATTTGAAAATGTTTTATAACAGGGGAATTTTTTAAAACTCTAATAAATAAATAATTTTTGAAGATTAAATAATTTTTTTATGATAACCAAAAACCGTTCCACTGAAAAATTTTATTCTTTTTTCTATTTAATCAAATTTAAGTATTTCCAGCAAAGTTCAAATTAAACAACATTTTATCAGAAAATGATGTTTACTTTTATTTCATGTTTGAAATTTCTTTCAATGAATGAGTGGGTGATAAATCAATAAAGGGGGGTTCAGGGGGTCTCCCCCTGATTTGAAAAAAATTCTCACTATTGAAAAATGGTTATAAACACTTTAATTCTAAACAGTTTTTTTAAGGTTTTGTTTAACATCTTAAAAAAGTCTGTGTATTAAATTATTTTTTATTTAAAATTTAGCTAGATGAGACGGAAATAAGTTTTATCTATAGAAATTGGTCTTCAATAATAACCTTTATTGTGAAGCGAAGGCGGAGAGATTTTTATCAATTATACATTTATGCGAATTGCAGAAATGGATGGAGGGAGCTAAGGGCATTAAAAAGAAAAAATAAGGGGGGTTCAGAAGGGTCCCCTGACTTTTTCTATTCTGAAAAATTACTCTTTAAAAACGGGGATGGGGATTTCACACATTAAATCTAAACAGGTTGTAGGGTCACTTGGGGTAAGTGGGACCCCTTTTTGGAACAGTACATTTTTGAAGGTTCATAAAATTTTTTTGAAGAGGTTCAATTTGAACTTGATGACATATTCTATTTAAGACACTATTAATAAACAAAAATTTATAATTAGGTTCTAAAATAATGTTCTACATTTTTCTTAACTGGTCTTTTTGTAAAAAATGAGACGGGGGTCCCACTTACCCCATAGGAAGGGGTAAGTGGGTCACCCCCTTTTTATTTTGATTGAAAGCAAGCAAAACTTAAGAGGGAGTAAGTGGGTCTTACTTGATAAAGTATAGAAGTTTTAGGTACAAAATATTTTATTCTAACTTAATCCATGTACAAGATATTTACTCACATTTAAATTAATAGGGTTGGTTGGGGTAAGTGGGACCCCTTTTTGGAACACTACAATTACAGAATGTTTTCTTCAGGTTCGAATGGTTCGGGAGACTTATAAAGAAACCCTCGAAACTATTCCCCCACCCCACTGTGTGTTTTAATTAATTTCTCGGCAACGTGAATAAAAAAAACCCCAACTTAATAGTTTTTTTTACTTACCACAGCTTATATTAAAACGCAAAATTAATATAAAATTTCAATAAATTACTTATAAATGTTTCAATAAACATTAAAATGGTGAGTCTAGGGTGTCCCACTTACCCCATAATGAGGGGACCCACTTACCCCTACTTTGCTTAAATTACGGGGTAAGTGGGACCCCCCTCTTAAAAATTTTTAAATAAGAGATTTTGTGAAAATTCAAATTGCAGTTTGTATTTTAAGTCAAACCTGGCACAACAGTTGAAAAAACATTAAAATATAGTGAAAACTTTCCTGGAAACAATTCTTTGAAAAATGCATCTTGAACTCTCCAAAAAAAAAAATATGTAAATTTTTTTACAATAGTTCTATAATCTTAAAAAGAAATGACACAAAACTCTAATATATGCAAAACCCATCATGTTGACAAAATGTAACATGATCAATGTGAATATATGTGAAATGTCCTTTACATAGTTTAGTTTGAGGGGGGTGACCCACTTACCCCAGGGACCCACTTACCCCAAGTGACCCTATTTATAAAGGGTTTTTTACATCTTAAGGAAGTAGTATGGCATCAAAAAAGAATTCTAGCAGGAAGGCAGTTGCACCTAAATGACGCCTCGGAAAGGAATACAGTGAAGAAAAAACTTATTTATTTTAACACACAGTTTGGTTAGCCTTTTTTCCCCCGAACTACGGCGGGCATATCAGCTAGTGAGTAATAATTTTAAAGGGATGCAATTATTTTATTTGGGAACTTAGTGTAGAAATTTTATATTTTGATCTAAAATAAAAAATTTCATGGAACACAGTAAAAAATTTTTTTAAATATTGATTAATTAAAATGCATTACTTAAGATGGCGGGCAAAACTTGACGGTTGCTTCAAAATGATAACTGAGTTTCCAATTGACGTGGTTTACTTAAGTTAAAAGTACGAGCAATATTTAATTAAGCAAAAGGTATAATCGTTTCACAAATTTTAGCTTACAATATATGGATTCGGTGTGTTTATTTTCCATTTAGTATGGTTTCTATTTTGTTTGGGTGTCTGGCAGTTGCCACGTGGCCTTCGGCTGTTTGCCACGTGGCAAGGACGAAACACCCCTCCCTTGTAATTTGATTTTAATGTTTTAATCGGGCTGCCACTGATGAGTCCCCCTTTTAACTTGCTTTTATTTCGTTTATCCGTTTTTAATCCCAAATCTTCTGTTTTTTGAACGAACTCAGTTTGCATAGCTATATGAATGGGTAAAGCTGTTGGAGGATCCTTTGAAGCATTTCAGTTACCACTAAAAGAATTGGGAAAAAAATTTTACATCTATATATCATTCCCCACTCTCTTCTAACGAAAACAGCCGCCCTGTTACGTATTCTCTGTTTTCATATGACTTACGGAAACCCTCCCAACACCGATGCGGCGGCAGAGGAAAACGATTTAAAGCAGCTGCAAATCGAGGCTAATTAATGGGCTTTCTCTCCCCAACTCCCTTCATTCTCGAAAATAAACATCAGATCATATTGCCCGTGGGAAAAAATTAAAGAAATGAAAAAACCTGCCGAATGATTTCGGATTTCCGGAGAAAGGGTTCATTACCGGAAAATATTTAGAGGGGGGTTGGAATCTCTGCATGTCTAAAACGAAGGGGAAAATGTCTTTTCTCTCCCGATCAACTTTGCCTTTCATTTCGATGACAACAAAGGAATTGCTCGAATCCAGTGGCTCGTATAGAAATTTATTTCGGGCCCAAATATACTCAGCTATTTTTCAGGCTACATCTTTGCACCCCCCCCCCCAGTTCAGAATCCCCAGATATTCCTCATGCCTATTTTAAGATATTCAATGTATAGCTTTTTAATGCATTTTTAGATAGGAATCGTTTCTCGATGAACTTTAAAAAATTTGTGAGCAAAAAAGGGCTCTGGGGGCCTTCCCCCAGAAAGTATGTGGAAGGTTAACCTAAAAAAACAGGTTTTTAACGCCTTTTAGCACACTTAGTCCAAATTTCAGGGTGTTCGGGGCCCCTTGAATGTATTTTAGAGAATTCTAAACCAACATCACCATCGGTTGTAATATTGAGAGTGTAGTGTCTGATCGCTACCTCTGCCCAGGGTCCGTATTCCTGATAACCCCTCTGACCCAACCGGTATAGGGGGAGGAACGGAACTGAGCGGAGGAGCAACTAGTTTATAAAAAGGGCACGACCCTTGATAACGAAAGAACCGGTTAAGACACGCTGGGGAATGCGTGTGGTTCAGGGAGTGATTTCTCGGAGTGTAGCGTGTGTCGTGTGGTTGTGGTGCTAGGCAGTGTCCAGAAGTGTTAAGTAGTGTCTTGTGAAGTGTTTTACGATATCAGCCTGTGTGGCGTTTGTGTGTAAATAGAAAGACGAATTTTCCGGGCGTTAAATAAAGGTATATTTTTCCTAGATTGGAAGTGTCATCATTTAGTCGTGCTGCATTCAAGATTCTACAGAGAGAAATTGTGAATGAATCCAAGCACAAAAAGGAGGTCTGGGGGCCCAGAGAATGTTTTGAAATTTGCCCTCGGCTCCCCCCCCTTATATACTTAATATAAGCTGAGTCTCTCTTTGATCTATATGCTACGCTTATTCTAAGAAGCAAAAAGATCGTAGTTCTTGGACATACTATATACCAGCCCTGTGCAGGAGCCTTTATTTGAAGAGAATGCGAAACCATCATAAGGACAGTTTACGAAGGTTAATGCATAATAAACTCGTTATAGATAATACGAATTGAGAAACTGGCTTAGTACTAATAAAAACGCAAATGAAATACTGGTGACTAAACACTTCCTAGTTCCAATAGAGTGAAAGATCCGTTTCAATCTCCCTAAAGTTTTTGTTCCCATATTTTAGGTAGGGTTTTTTTTCTCTAATATTTTAAAATCGGGACTTTTTTTCACCTAAGTGAGCTTTTGAAAGTTTTCATCCAAATTAGTTTTATTCTAAACAGCAAATAGGCTAGGATTATCATCTAATTCCTCACGGAGAACGACGCTGAATTCGTAAGTATCCAGAAGATCTGAGAGACCAATCAGAGTCATCTCTCGAGATGATCTCGAAGTTAAAGGATTCACAGGTACCAAGTATGAAGTCATTTTTAATCCCCCCCCTTGTCAGCAAAAGATAAGCAAACCACAAAACCCTCCTCATAATTTCGTAAGAAACTTGACCGCTTCTTTTGTAGAAAATGTTTAGCAGAGTGCTTAGAGTCCAGAAATTCATTGTGCTCCATGAACACTAAACCTATCGTTAAATTGCTTGAAGTTTTTTCCCCTAGTTCACTTTTTCTGTAAAATTAATTTTGGTTGAATTTTGAAATTATTTATGCAAGAAACAACGAGATTTTCGAGAATGCAGTGTTTGTAACCTACCTCCCCCCTTTATCACGAAAACAAAGTAAAGAGAAAACCCCCTCAGGTGCTTGCGTAATATGTGAACGGCCCCTATGCAAACCACCAGTTGATGGAGTGCAGTGAAAGCAAGTTCTCTCCTGTAGAACCCGTTTCCCCGCGAGGGTCGTCACTATGCGGTGAAGACAACCCCCTGAACCCAAAATTTTATTCGGAAGCAGCACAGCAAAAGCGCCTTATTCAGAGTTTTCTTGCTATGCCTTCGGCCATATCGCCAAAAATTACCACATGAGGATAATATGCAGGGTTCCCACTGGTCAGGGAATACCTGGAAAAGTCGGGGAATTTTAATTTCACCTAAAAAGTCAGGGAATAGTCAGGGAAAATTGCTCATTTTGGCCAAAAACCTGGAGAATAGTACAGAATAACTAGAAAATGAACAATTTTTAATGTTTGGGTATCAATTTTGGCTTTAGAAAATGGAAAAAATAGACCATTTATTGAAAATATACACTGCAAAAAATAATCGTAAAAAAACAGAAAAGCTCTGGCAGCAAAAGTTGCCAGAGCTTTCCCTTCCACGGAGTTTCTCTGTTGACTGAACTTTTTCTGTATGCTAACGATTGTTTCGCAACTTGAGGGAACTTATCCATTGGAAATATTCTATTTTTTTAACTGCATATTGACCCTGACTGGTGTCTCATTTTTTTCCTAACTTAGGAAATTTTAGAGGGTTATATCCCTAAATATTTTCGCAGAAAAGGTCGTTCATACAGAACAAGCTCAGTCAACAGAGAAATTCCGTGGAAAGGAAAGCTCTGGCAACTTTTGCTGACAGAGCATTTCTGGTTTTTTTTTTTTTTTTTTTCTTTACAATTATTTTTTGCAGTGTATGTTCATCAGAGCAAGAAATATCTGAAAAATGCCGTAAATAGCCTGGAAAAGTCAGGGAATTTTATTTCTGAAATTAATTGGGAACCCTGAAGATGTGTGAAATGCAGCCATCCCTCAAGGACTGTCCCACTCCCAAAGTTACAAAACACAATCTGCGTCAACTCCAAAGCTGTTTGTCATCTTTGAGAAATGTTGTCCCGTGTTTAGACACCATCCATTCCGAATCCATCTTTTCCTTACTGATGGACGAACAAGGCTTTCCTCTGCATTTCCTGTGTTGTAGGACCTTTGCAAAGAACCACTGTCTTATGAGTTTTATAGCTCCACCACAGTTAACATAAAACAATGATATCCACTTTTCCCGTACTGTTTACAAGTCCTTTTGCACCTCCATGAAAGCGAGGCAGAGGTTTTTTTTGTGCCTCTTATATTTCAATTAAGGTACTATATTACTTTATTCTGTTTCAGAATGAACTAAGCCGTCAGCTTTATATTCAAAAAGTGAGCTTCTAGGAATTTAAATAGGATAAATTTTAGAAACTTCATTGTTACCACTAAAAAATTTAAAAGAAAAATTATAAGGTGTGCAAGTAATTTTCCACCTATCTATCGTTACCTGGATTTTAATCACCACTTTAGAAACTAAGTTAAAATTGTTATAGGAAAGCGACTGCCTGGGTTGGTGGTAGGGGCTTGCGGACGGACTAACCCTTAACTGTCCTCCTATTTCCTTAGTCTCTTACATTAGTTTAATTTTCTGACGTAGGCAAAAGAGGTAAAGTCTTGAAATATTTGCGAGAAATAGTGTAAAAGTCTTAGAAAATTCAAAAAATTGACCGGTACGGTTACAGTTAACGTTGAAAATTGGGAAAATTATGTCCCCCCGTGAATGTGCAGGAAAATTTATAAATACCGATCAGTATTTATTTCCGGGTGCTATACCCGCTGAGAAGGCTCAGCCTCGAACCAGGGTTCGATCTGAGGGCCTTTCGGATGGCAGTCTGGTGTGCTAACCACCAAGCCATCCGTTCCTGCAGCTGTGACAATTTTCTTATTAATATGAAGTTGAAACTCCTCCATTATATTATAAATTTTATTTAACTTTTTGTAATATAGATGGCGCCAGCACCGTGTGACGCATAGAGCCAAATGCGCATGCGTGTAAACTTTATTTTTGCAATTTTAGGAAAGTTTAATAAAATAATAAATGGGGTTAGAACCCGGGACCTGGCGCATGCTACGCAGACACTAACACACCAAGCCATCCGTTCCTGCAGCTGTGACAATCTTTTAATTAATTTAAAGTTGATAAATAGAAGATAGTTAATAATATAAATATAGAATAGATAGTTAATAATAGAATAGGATATAGAATACTAAATAGAATAAATATAAAATTGAAGTTAATAAATAGAAAAAAAACTGGGGATCGAACCCAGGTACAGAGCATGCAGGCCACACACTTATCCACTGAGCCATCGACTCACACTTCAACAGAAACTAATAATAGCTGTGGATATTAATTTTCAAATTTAAATAGAAAAAAAAAGGGAATCGAAACCAGGTACTTAGTACGCCATCCTACGGGATGGCAGTCTTGTGTGCTAACCACCAAGCCATCCGTTCCTGCAACCACCCGAGTTCTCTAATTAATTTAAAGTTGATATTAACAACTTAATAAAATTTATAGTTAATATATTAATAACAAAAATTACTACACAACAGTGGAAGCCGGGGTTCGATCTGAGGTCCTTCAGACTCGAAGCATCGCGCTCTAGCAATCTTAGCCATCGGGTCACATGCTGCTGGGAATTTAAAAGATCTACCGGATACTATTAATTCTGAAATCGATTATAAAGAAACTTAATCGATTTTCATCTTTGGTTGGTTGATTGACCAGAGGAGGGACTTTTAACAGAGCCTGCACTGGTTGAAAGGTCTCTAGGAAAATATAATTATTTTTTAATAAAATAGTAATCGGGGATCGAACCCAGGAACTGCCGCATGGTAAGCGAGCATCCTACCACTGCTCCAATGGAGATTCAGAAACTTTAAAACATGTTCTTATTCTAGAAATCTATAGGAGAGTTAGAAATCATTTGGAAAGAAGTAAGTGTGTTTGGCTATGATATATTCTCATTTTATGATAGTGATATGAAATAAAATCCCTCTTTTCAATTGACTATTGTGTTTTATTTAATGTTACTATAGTAATTGCATTCTTTATTTTAAACTAAAATTTATATTTTCTATGAATGAGCTTTAAGATTTCAGTTGGCCCAATCTCTAAGATTTTACTCTGCTTAATTTTTTAGACTATTTAAGTTTGCTTGAGATTCTCCAAACTTTTTTTCCTACTGTATACTCCTTGGCTAGTTCATGCCCATATTGGGTTTTTGTTCTGCATTGGCAATGCTCAGTAATGGCTTGAGTAGTTCCAACTACAACTGATTGCTAAAGATATAAAAAAAACCATTTAGGATATTTTGACACATCTTTTCTCGATCGAGGAATAACAGGCCATAGCCAACCACCATAGCGTATAGCATCAAGTGGCAGAAACCACACCTGTGAAATACAACAAAAGAAGATAATAAATGTGTGTGTGTTTATGTCCGTGTTGTGTTTTTTTGGAACAGGTCTTGGTGGGAAGATTTTATTATTTTGGGATGGACCGGAACTTCACAGGATCTGAAAATAAACTGTGCACAAAGTGTAGATATCGTGGTACAAAACTGCCCAGTACGTAAGTCTCGATTACCATGATGTAGGCCACCAAGAAAGAAATTAGGTCAAGCTTCAGGGCAAAGGTCGGGGGACACCCCAGACAACCGAAAAGACAAATTATTCCTTGGAATCCAAGGAAAAGTGGATTGACCACTGGTCAATCGGAATTGACCAATGGTCAGGTCATGGTCAACACCAAAATAATCCCGAGAAAGAGTCTGCTGGAATGATACCCAACTCGACCCACCTACTATATTATATTATTACTTCTGGAGCCAAAAACAGGGTGACCAAACTGACCAAGGGTCAGCTCACAAATTTATGCTTTAACACAGAATCAATTCTGAAATTAGAAAAGAAAATATAGGAGTTAGGGTATATTGTTTCGAAAAGCGAAGTTAGTTTTCCTGCAGCACACTGTCTCTGTAGAACGAGTTTTTTGGCCGAGTGTTAAGGCAGCGAAAACAACTTTCACCCCCTCTAAAATCAAGGAGGGAAAGCAAACATTTTAAGTGATTTCCATAAATTACGTGAGGTCAAAAAGAGCGAAGTGGGTTCAGCAAAATCTCACCAGTGGGAGTCAATTAAAATCTCACGTCAACTTAAGTTCAGAAAATGAACGTTTTTTTAGCACAAGCAGGGCCCGACTTACAATTTGGGGGTCAAGGGCAAAAGACCCATTTGGGGGCCCCCGACATGTTTTAAAATAAAACTTAATTTTTTTTATTGGACTTAAAATAACCAAATGAATCATCTGTAAACACTGTGTAAAAATTGTTTGTTCAAAAGCTTTATAAGCTTAGTAAGTTTATTTTAAACACTTATTTCACATTTCCTTAGCTTTTTAAGCATTTTGGGGGCCCTGGGCAAGTGCCCTGAATGCCCTCCCCGCTCTGAGCACAAGTTTAGGGAAAAATGCTCAGATTAGTGAAAATAACAGTGAATCTTGAGTCAGTCAGTCTTGATAATTATAAATTAAGACTGATTTTTGATTTTCATCAAAACTTTTACAATGTGTCATGCCGATAAGACGAAACAAGCAAGGCTAGAACATATCAAAGAAATTAGTTTATTTAAAAGTGATATAGATAATCACGTGAGAATTTGAGGGTGAGGGAGGGTCCAGCAAAATCTCACAAAGGGGAGGGAGGGGTCCAAAATTTAGAAGAGAAAAACACCTCATGTAATTTATGGACGTCCAGCAAAGGAAATTCTTAGCTATAAACGACGCTAGTTTCAACGCCGCTCGATAGCTTTTTTTTTTTTACCATTTTTAGCCCCATTTCCCTTTTAGTAATTTTAAAAACCTCTTATTAATTTTGAAACCCCTTTTTTTGAACGATTTTTTAAAGTACGGATATTCTGGCAAGTAGCATTAAAGGTTTGATTAGTGTATTTTGATTGTTGTTGTTGAATAAAATATTTAAGGTAAGGTAAAAGACCTTTGGTATAAAAAAGAAGAAAGTTTGATAAAAATAAACACTAAATTCCTCATCCATAATAAAACGTTTTTAGATTTTACGAACTATTAACTATTTGTGTGTTTGATACAAGTTCGTAAAAAACGAACGTCGACTGTATTTATTAACTGAACTAACTTTAAACCCTTTTTAACTTTGACCTCCCTAAATTTCCTCTGAACATTTGGAATAAAAATGCTCGGAATTCACCTCATTCATTGCATTCAAACCAAATATCAGAAGCACCCCGCTGATGTCTCAACACAAAAGATTCCTATACTGCCGTCCTTAGCAAGAAGGGCGTATCTCGGATTTTGGCTATTTTCAGGTTTTTGCATATCTAGAATCTTTGGAGTGTCTTCTGCACCTTATGATACCTCATTCATGTACCTATGGGTACGAAAAGGTACACAAAAACGCTAGTGAAAAAGGGCGAAACAATGAAATTTCTTGAAATCCTTAGGCAAAAAGTGTGCTTGTATTGAAAATCTTGATTTTCGGAGATGCGCCCTTCTTGCTAAGGACGGCAGTATAATGGAGAAATTTCTCCCTCTTAATTCCAGGAGCAACTGTGTGAAACGATATTGTCAAAAAAAAAAAAAAATGAATTCAGCGGAGCCGTTCTGCGTTTTTTCTGCCGTTTTCATGCTAATTATTATTGCGCGAGGGGGAACATCTGCTCCGTCGACTTTTCTCTTTTCCCTCAGAGCTTCAAAGTTAACAACAGAAAGAGTTTCGAACATGGAGGTTTCGCTGGTCTGTCGCATATTTGCTTCCCCTGGGGTTTCTAGTTTAATCTTCGCTTTAGGGATTAGTGAGTGTAAGGCCAAGGGGGGGGGTAGGAAATTTCCGTGTGGGCGAAACACAGTAGTGAGGTATCAGACTGCATGTACTACGGATTCGCCGTAGTTTCCGTGGTTGTTGTTTACACATATAGAACTTAAATCATCCGGAAAACTACGGAACTCAGTAGAACCACTGCCGGAAGTAACTTCTCTGAATTAATACAGACGTAAGAAAAAGTAAATCAACGCAATTTCAAACAGCTTGGTCACAGGTTTTTTTCATAAAAAAAAAAGTCTCGCAAATCTTAAATTCATGAAACCCCGGACGTATGGTAAGCCTAACTCTCGGCTGAACACCTTACGTTGATACACTCAAACGGAAGACACCCCGGCGGGCGCGGAGAAATCGCGTGGCCGCGCCTTCGACCGCAGCGAGTTTCTCCCGTCACCGGCAAAAGGTTTCTCCCTCTCGGAGCGCCATCTTGCGGATAGCCACGAGAACAATGGAACCGAAGTTTCTTTCCCCAGTTTTACTCCAGGACAATTTTGTGGGTGGAGGCGGTTAGACGGAATTATTCAATTTACAGTAGGTCCTCCCTGGGAGAATTTTTTTAAAAATAATACCTTTAAAGCTCCTACTGTTAATCCGTTTTGAGACTTAAAACCAGGAATGAGATTGGCAAAACAGTAAAAAGTCTGAAAACTGCGCATCGGGAAAACTAATAATTAGTTAACTTTAATTTCAACATAAAATTCTTACACTTTAAAATTAAAAGTTTTAATGTGTTAAGCTGCTAAATTAAATTGGCTTAAATATTAAAATTTACTATATAAAAGAGCCTCATAAGTCAATAACATCAAATTGAATTTAGAAAAATGAAATTCCCCGTCAAAAATTTCACTTCAAAAGCTGATTTTTTTAAATTTAAAAAGTCTGAAATTTTCAAGATAATTCTAAAAAATCTCATCCCTGTAAAACTGATAAAATAAGTTTAAAATAGGGGAGGGACATTAATTTTAAAAAATTTGTGTGCAGTATAGAAATCAAAGTAAAAACGGGGGGAAGTTTCAAATTGAGCTATCATCAGGTAGCTTGTTCAAGGGGACTCCAGTAAGTGCTGAAAAAGAGAGTCAAGGCGTAAAAAGAAAGTAGATCCTGAAAGACCAAAAATTTTTCAGTCATTTGCCACTTTTTTTTTTAAGCCCAAGGTGTCATTTTTTATTTAGGGTAAAAAAAATATCTACAATTTTCTGGGTTAGAAATTTCATTGGGGATCTGGAGAGAAAAAAGTAAAATGTTGTCAGTTTGCGTCCAAAGAGAGAGCGGGTTCTCCAAAACGAAGTGTCTATTTGGACGGTAAAACCGCCAGTTGGCGCATACGCCGTAGGTCGCGCTCCAATCAGAACCGTTGTCGGCCAAGTAAACAGGACTAGAGTTAGAGAGTATATCTGCCGGGCAAATAGACAGTGCCTTCCCTGCTGAATCCGTGCCTGTAGAAAAAGGGCACATGTCTTTTCTTTCTCCAGGAATCTAGGGCCGTTCAAATATTACCTAAGGGGTGTAGGGGGCTGCTATTTGCTTATTTTTCTTGACAAGGGGTTTACAAACAGTTTATTTCCGAAAATCTCTGGTTTCTTGCATAGATAATTTCAAAATTCAACCAAAAACAAGTGTCACAAAAAAAACTGAACTAAGAAAAAAATTTTAAGCATTTTTCACGAGGAAAGCTTTAACGATAGGTTAAGTGTTCATGGAGAAAAAAACAACAACAGGGGGGGGGTCGGGCTGTTTTCTTACGTAATTCTGATAGGGGGGGTTGCTGACAAGAGGGAGCGGGGGTCAAAAATGACCAATAGCATGCTTACGTAATATCTGGACGGCCCCTCTCCAGGAATCTCTTCATGCAGAGACAGGCCCTTGGCAGGTATGCCTTGGCGGAATCTTCCAGGCTGCATTAACATGGCCTAGAACAGGAAGTGAGCCTGTAATTTCTGTTGAACCTGATACCTGTTGAATTGAAAGAAATTGTGTTCTTCTGGGGAAGTTTCGGGCCCTGAAACATTTCCCGGTGTTAAATATTAATTCTGTAAAAACTTTACACTATTTTTATTGTTAAATTATGTTTTAAATCAAACGAGGAGGCGAAACACCACGGAGGCAACAAATGGATCCAACACTCTAGGGTTCCATTCCTCTCTAAATACGTACAAACATCCTCAGTCCATACATTCTCAGTCTGGATAGAGCCGTATTCCATATTTCGAAAGAGCACACCAAAAAAACCCACAGATACCGCATGACATTCTCATAAATGCATGTTTTGAGCCATAGAAATTCGACATAAGTGGAAAAAACTAGTATTCCATATGAATTCTGGTTCTACAAAGTATACTTTTTTCAACTTTCTATGTTAAATTCTATTACTTTTTTCAACTTTCTATTTCTACCGCTCAGAGATTGCTTTTATGACGTTCTGTGATAATATCACTCGGTTTCTGTGAAAATCAGGCCTTAGAAAAAAGAACATGTTGCGTTATGTACGAAGATGGGCTTTTAGTGAAAATTGTAGTTATAATTTTCACAAGAATGTATTAAATCACGAAAATTGGTGTTTAAAGTAACCTTCTAACTCCAGCTGTTCACTTTTAATGTCCAATGTAATAGATTTTTATTTCCATAGTACTGCAAATAAAATATCCCCTTCAGCCATGGGGGTTCAATCACATCATCAAAAAAATCAACAGTTGTTTTTTTAAACCTAAAAAGGTTTTTGTAAACAAATCATGGAACTGCTAGAACACACACACCTATACTTGGTTGCAACGATTCTTGACTTTATATGACGTCACTATGCGGAAGAAAAAACTGAGTAAACAGATAGCCTGTTGGGTTGCAAAAGAAGTTACAAAGAATTGCAAGAGGTTAAAATTTCACATTTCATCGGAATTTGTCGATTTAAAAAAAAAATTACTTCCACCAAATCAATAATGAAAGTTTGTTTTGCTCTCGTATAGATGTTTTACAGGAGTTACGAGGGAAAATTCAGAAGAAAAATACAGCAAATTTCAGGAGGCTTTTTATCATGCGTATCCAACAGGCTTTCTGCTTCTGCATAGTGACTCCCCATTGTGTTTTTGGCACAATGAACCTGCCTGGCTTTTTATTTTCTATCCCCTCCTTCTATTCTAGGGTTGGGAAACGTTGCTGTCGAGTATACAGGGATGAGATTGGCAAAAAGTCTGAACACTGCACCAACAACAGGGCCGTATCCAAGGGGTTCAAACCCCGAAATTTTGACATCAATTTTTATACTGCTATTTTTCTTGAAAATTATGTCTCACAAGGGGGTCGCGCCCGTATTCCCGAAATCCATATTCCCGAAGCCCACAATCCCGAACGCCACAAGACCGAACGGGACACTTTCCCGACAGGACTTTTTACCGAACGGGACACTTTCCCGACAGGACTTTTTACCGAACGGGACACTTTCCCGACAGGACTTTTTACCGAACGGGACACTTTCCCGACAGGACTTTTTACCGAACGGGACACTTTTCCGACAGGACTTTTTACCGAACGGGACACTTTACCGAACAGGACACTTTACCGAATGGGACACTTTACCGAACGGGACACTTTACCGACAGGACATTTCACCGAACCGGACACTTTCCCAAACGGGCCTTTTTACCGACAACTCACTTTGGTCACTAATTTTTAAATATGGACTCTCGATTTAAGTTTCATCTTGCCCGACCTGGTCAGTTTCACTGGTCAAGATTCCTTTATGTCTAAAATTCATTACAAAACAAATGTTTGAGTTGCTAATTGATATTTCGTAATCTTTTGTAGTGTTGATATTGGTCTTTTGTTCCTGGTGACCATTGGTCAGTCCGGTTCACATAATGTAACTTCTTTGCTTTAGCACTGAAGTATGTCTTGTGGGGGCTCAAACCAAACGTCTTCGGACGTGAAATATTTTTGTGTTGTCCACTGGTCAAGATCTCTTAACCAGTGGTCAATCCCTTTTTTTCCGCTAAATGCTACTTTTCTGATCTTATCTTTCTGTCTCGTGTTTGTTTTGGGGGTCCCTGATCTCCCCCCCCATATATGCTCTCCCCCCCATATATGCTGATCTCCCCCCCATATATGAGAGTCCCCATATATGCTTAGAAGCTAAGAAAAAGTGAGTGTAAAATAAATTTATTAACATCTGAATTTAAAATCAAGTAAGCTTATAAAGTTTTCTAAAAACTTGTAAGTCTGGCCCTGCCCTCATGACCTACTCGAACTTCAGTAAAAAAAACGTTTAAGTATAAAAATTAATCGGATTGACCAATGGTCAACCAAAGAGACATGTTATAACTACAGAAAATTTAAAATATCAACTAGCAACTTCAACATTTATTGTAAAACGAGTTTCAAGCCACATAAACTTAAAAAGAATGCCAACATAAAAAAATGGAGTCCATAATGAGTTGTCAGGACCAAACCTACCGTTTGATCAAAAGTCGCGTTCGGGCAAACTACCTTTTACATTCAATGGCGTTCGGGAATGAGGAGTTTCGGTCAAACGAGACTCTTCAATCTTGATAGTGGACAATACAAAAACGTCACACTTCCCAAGACGTTTGGTTTGAGCCCCCACATGACCAACTTCAGTGCTAAAGCAAAGAAGTTCCATTAAGTGCATCGGACTGACCAATGGTCAGCTTCAACCTAAGACACAGTCCAAAACTGTAAAGATTACAAAATATCAATTCGCAATTCCAACATTTGTTTTGTATTGAATTTAAGTCATCTTGACCAGTGGTCAAATGGGGATTCCAAAGATCAGGGACCCCCAAAACAACCACGAGACAGAAAGATAAGATAAAAAAAGTAGCATTTAGCGAAAATAAAAGGGATTGACCACTGGTTAAGAGATCTTGACCAGTGGACAACACAAAAATATTTCACGTCCGAAAACGTTTGATTTGAGCCCCCACAAGACATACTTCAGTGCTAAAGCAAAGAAGTTACATTATGTGAACCGGACTGACCGATGGTCACCAGGAACAAAAGACACATGTCAACACTACAAAAGATTACGAAATATCAATTAGCAACTCAAACATTTGTTTTGTAATGAATTTTAGACATAAAGGAATCTTGACCAGTGAAACTGACCAGGTCGGGCAAGATGAAACTTAAATCGAGAGTCCATATTTAAAAATAAGTGACCAAAGTGAGTTGTCGGTAAAAAGTCCCGTTCGGTAAAGTGTCCGGTTCGGTAAAATGTCCCATTTGGTAAAGTGTCCCGTTCGGTAAAATGTCCTGTCGGTAAAGTGTCCCGTTCGGTAAAAAGTCCTGTCGGGAAAGTGTCCCGTTCGGTAAAAAGTCCTGTCGGGAAAGTGTCCCGTTCGGTAAAATGTCCCGTTCGGTAAAAAGTCCTGTCGGGAAAGTGTCCCGTTCGGTCTTGTGGCGTTCGGGAATGTGGGCTTCGGGAATATGGATTTCGAGAAAACGAGACACACCCCTCACAAGGAGCGATATCCTCTTCGGGTATAACCCAAAGGGTCTCAAAATGAGTCAAAACCCTACTTTCAGGGGCGCAGCGACGGGGGGGGACCAAGGGGACCAAACCCCCCCCCAGGGACCGAGAGGTCACCTGATGTTATAAGGAATTTCCAGTATTCGTAAAAAAATTCAAAAAATGTTCGAATCTCTTTCCGAAATTTTTTTTTTTTTCATTTTTTAACGAATTGATTTTTTTTATTATTTTTTAATTAATTTAAACTTTTTCAAGTTAAAAATATGTTTGTGTCTGATGTTATTCTACTCTCCAGTGCGCATTCTAGGGATGGAGAGATAAGCACACCTAGGGGAGGGCGTGACGAAGAGGAGCAATTTCCTGTCCTGAACTGGAGAGCTCTCCACTGGAGTATGACCTCCTGTGGTGTGTGTGCACGAGCACCTGTTTTTGTTATTTGTTTAGTGGAACTAGAGGGTCCGAATCGGAACAACTAGATTTCCTCTAACATTCTTTTATTCTTTTTCTCAAGCGTATTTGGATATTGCAATAAATTTTTCAAGAGTTATTAACCAATTTATGTATCAAGGGCCAGACAGGACCGGATTTACAAGTTATGGGGCCCAGGGCAAAAAACCTATTTGTGACCCTCGACATGTCTTAAAATAAAACTTAATTCATTGGACTCAAAATAACAAAATCAATCATCTTTAATCCCAGTTTTAAAAAATGTGTAAATTAAAATATATTTACTTGAAACTTCAAAAACTTATTAAATTGATTTTAAATTCGTTTACTTATTTTACACACTCACATTTTCAAAGCATTTTAGTGAGGCCCTGGGCCCTAAATGCCCTCCCAGAAATCAGGCTCTGGGCCCACAGCCTTACAAAGAACGTAGAAGAAACGAGAATGAAGTATATAAAAGTGATTAAGCTCTAAATATTAATTATTATTCAGAGATAAAGAAAGAAGTTGAGTAAGAAGAATTAGGATTTGAAATCTTAAAACTTAATGAACAGTAATTTATCTTATCGAAATTGCTTACTGTGTAAACGTTTTTAATAACAAGAGCAATATATAGCAAGCCTTTCTTGTGACAACGAGTTAAATTCATCAATTGTTTAATGTTTCTTTTTAGAGAAATGATCTTTCAAATTCTTTGTTTAAACCTCCTTTCGTTGTAAGGTTTTAATGCCCATAATCATCTTGTTATACAATTTACAAATAATATTTAAAATAATAATATAAAAAAATTATACTAATAGTGTTATAAAAGTAGAACAAATGTACACAGGCCCAAAATAGCCCAAATAACCCAAAATAGCATCCTAATTTTTTTTTCAATTTCATTTTGTCTATTAAAAAGTAAGCATTTTTAATCGAAATTTTGTCTCTGTATATGTAGTTTATGTTATTTCCGTATCTCACTCCTCATAATTGAATTTCACTCCTCCTAAAAAGTCAAGGAGTACTTTTACTCCTCCAAAAAAAGTCCCAGGAATAACACTGCCAGTTTTCACATCAAAGAAGCCTCTTAAGTAAGAGTTCCAAGATTCACACTTGCTAGTACTTCTCTTTGCGCGACAGCCCCGGGTGGGCCCTGGGCTTCTCCAAAAAAATGCTCTTATAGAGCATTTTCAATCACATGACTCGGACCTAACAACGGCCTTAGCAACAGAAATGTTACAGTTTTTTGCCCTACAGAGGTTAACAGTTACAGAAAATGACTGGCCGTGGAATTCTTCTATTGGAGTATTTACAATCACGTGACCCCATACTTAAAAACCGCCTTAGCAACATATACCTCGTTACCTAGCAACCGCCTTAACAACAGTTAAAAGCCCTACAAAGGTTAACAGTTAAAAGAAATTAGCTGGTCGTGACGTCACCTGAAAACACTCTATAGTCATAGATAAACTAAATTGTAACAGTAGAACTGAGTTAGGTTCTAATACATTCTTACTATTTACTTAAATTTTGTACTATAATAATTAGGAGGTACTAATAAATTTATTAATTAATAGAAGTTCAGCAACAAAGAAATTTTTCGCGTCCATCTTAATAAATTCTACATAAAGCTTCCATCGTTTTTGAAAAACTAAGAAACCCAAATTATTTTTGACTGGTCCCCCCCCAGAAGGAATTTCTGGCTGCGCCACTGCCTACTTTTAAGGGTAAAATTTCCAAAACTTTTCTGGGGGAGGACCCCCAAACCCCCTCGAAATTTTGATATCTTTAAGTATACGGTTTTTCCTTCAAACTTGTGTGATTTACAAGGAGTGGTCCTCTTTAATGTAACCTAAAGTGTCAAAATGAGTTAAAATGCCACTTTTAGGGGAAAAATTCAAAAACTTTTCTGGAGTAGGAACCCCAAAATCCCCTGAACATTTCGCCATTTATTACAATATACCTTCTTTTTACCTTGAAAATTCGGCCACTTACAATGAGTGGTGCTCTATGGGTGTAATCTAAAGGGTCTCAGAAATGAGCTAAAACACTCTTTTGAGGGGCAAATTTCCAAAAATTTTCTGGGGGAGGAGCCCCAGACCCTCCCTTTTACTTCGAATTCATATTGTTTATACAACTTTTAAATTTAGTGCATCAAAATTTCAATCCAGTGTTGTCATATAAAACTCAACATATTAAAGTACCCGTAAGGAGGTACCTCAGAAAATATTTGAGTCAACCCCCCCCTGAAACAAAAGTGGTAACGGCCCTGACCAACAACATTTTATCTTTTACATTGAGTATAAATTGCAAAAACTAATAATAATTAGCTAACATTAAATTGGCTTAAGTATGGAAATTTACCACATAAGTCAAGAACATCAACTTGAATTTAGAAAAATGAAATTCCCAGCCAAAAAGTTCAGTTCACAAGCTGATGTTTTAAAAAGTAAAAAGGCTGAAATTTTAACGATAATTTTAAAAAAAGTATTAAAATATTCCAAAAGTGTTGAAAAATCTCATCCCTAAGTATAGTCACGGCTTACTTGATACTATACAGGCTAGCCGAGTTTTAAACAATGAAAACCATTTGACAACTTTTCCCCCTATATCGACCAACCAATAGGATAACACACTGACAAGTAAGGAAAAATAAAGGCGTGTTTTCGTGACGTAAACTGCTGATTGTTGGCCATTAGTGGCTGATTTGAATTTTTGAGCCCCCCTTCAACTCTGTGGATATGCTTTGCCAGTTTGTCAGCTATTGCCATCTGGATTCTTAATGATTTCCGTATCTCGGCTAGCCTGTATAGTATCTAGTAAGGCGCGGTTTAACAAACTAATCATATTTCTAAATTAAAGCATGGGTGCCACTTTTCAAAATTTGCAAGACGGAACTTTAAAGTATCTTATTAATAATTTTCATCCAGTCTAGCAATTTTTTTAATTGCATGAAAATTCATAAAATATCATGAACAATCATAGTTCCTTAAATTCTAAATCAAGATAAAGCTGTATGTGAGTAAAACCATGTTACTTGTGGTCAAAATGTGCGGTTCAATTCCGTTAATGTTCCCGTTAAATACCGCTATGCTCCTTTGGATACCAAAAAAGTAGTAATATATTGCTGAAACAATTTTAGACTCAGATTAAAATGTTTAGTTAGATCAAAAACTATTCATATTTTCAATAAAAAAAATGCTGATACTTGAATGTATGACATTCTCAAAAGCATGGCAATATTTAGCAGGAACATTAACGGAATTAAACCAAATGTGCAATGTAGGTATTGGAATTTAGTACTAATTTTGCGTTTCGTAATATACCTGGGACGGAATTCTGTTCATTGAAATTTTAAAAAGACTGAATTCCGTCCTGGGGACGGAAGAGTGGCACCCATGTTAAAGTCACTCAAAATTCAGACACCACGCTGGGAACTATTTTTGTTTGTTAGTGATGTCAGGAAACATTGCTGTATTGTGTTCTCTCACTCATACCTCAGAGCAGGGATTAATTCATATTTAGTTCAACAAAATGAGAATCCTGCATAAATATCTATAAAAAAGTACATAAAACTTATTAACTATGCATAAAAATGGCCTAGAGATAATTTTAGGTCTCCTCCCCAGTGCAAAAATCTAGCTTTGGGCCTAATAATTACTTATTTTTCTTAGGGGATATTTGGGCCCCTCCCGAAATGAATTTTCCTCGAAAATACTTGAGTATGTAGTTGGCCCCCAAACTGCTGTTTGATAGTTAATGCGGCCCTCAGGCTGAAAAGTTTGGAGACCCTTGCTGTAGAACTGTGGTCCGCGGACCCCCAGGGGTCCGCAGCGCCTTCCTTGGGAGTCCGGGAGTAATTTTGGGGAACACTCAAGTTACCTTTGTGAGTTTTCCAAATATTTTCAAAATGAGATAAAAAGTTTAAGTTTAAAGTTGAAAATTTCAAAACTTTTTCTTGGGGAGGACCCCCGGGCACCCTCTAAATTTTGACTGCTACTTATACTATTTTTTCCTTGAAAATTCTGCGGTTTACAAGGAGCCGTTTTTTGGGTGCAACTAAAAATGTCTCAAAATGAACTAAAACAAAACACCCCTTTATGAGGCAAATTCTCAAAGTTTTTCTGGGGGAGACACCCAGACCCCCTATTATTACTTGAACTAATTGTAAAATTTTAGCATAAATATGGAATACTATGGGGTACCTTAGGAATAACATTGAGTCAACCACCTGAAACAAGTCTAGTTACTGCTCTGGGTGTTCAAAATCTTGGGGGCTGCGATGTCTGGCTGTCACATAAGGGGGGGATCAAAAGTTTGGAGGCCCCTGCTGTAGAGTATAGTATACACACACGTAGTTTGATGGACTAAATAAGGACTCGAGCGTAAAAATATATCGTCCTTTATGCACACAAAACGAGTCCGTACAAAACGCTATTTACAAAAGAAAAAAGAGTAAAATCAGTCTGCAGATTCCTGTGCCATTTGTTTCCAGCGCTTGGCCTTTTCCAGCAGCTTGAGGTGGGGCTGAGCAACTTCGTCCGAGGGGAAGATGTAGTCGTGGTATTCTTCCCACGACCCCTGGGACTGCTGAAAAAGAAATTAGCAAACATTAGCATCGACAATAGGGAATGTACCCATACTACCATTTTTGACCCCCTCCCTCCCCTTCGTAGTATAGGGAGTCCCAAAAAAGACTGACACGTTACATTTTAAAGCACTATTTTCCATTATCTTGTGTGGGAAGATTGATCCTTTTACACCCTGTCGGGAGATTTGGGAACAATGATTTACGAAAATTTGTGTCATAAAATTCTTTGGTCTTCAGTTTCTTGTTTAGTTTTTTAATTAAAATTTTTTTAAATGTCAGTTTTTTTTGGGACACCCATATTGGCCAACCCTGGATCAAGGACAATGGAAAGGAAGGACATTGCAAGGACAATAGGAACTATTTTTTCTGGAATACTCACTCCTTCCTTCTGCACCAGCCTTCTTTTCTTGACCTTCCGTGGCATCTGGGCCTCCACTTCTTTGAGGGACTGTTCGTCCCCAAACTCCTCCTGAAACGGAGAAAGAGATTACAGAACGCCATTCCCCCCCCCCCCCCAAAGCAGGGTTGTTACGTTTTAAAACAAAGAAGAAAAAAGTGCTTAAAACAAGTGTATTCACACATTCAGGTACACACACCCAAACACACCTCTTTCATGTGGGGATCATCCAGAGTTTTAAAAAGTTGGTGCTGGGTACAAACCACCAAATCGCCATGACACAGGTGGTAGATTGCTTGTTAAAGAGCATGATTTTGTGTCAGGGTAAAATAAAATTGACTGACGTGGGACTTCAATGATCAGAGCTGACGTTTATTCAACCTAACTTAATTCAATCAATCAACACGCATTCCAATATACAAACACTTTTATGTACAATATACAGTTTTAGTTACAGTTAGCCCGTTTCCAGTTTAACTCTGCGCTGCAGCGCCACTTATAGTTTTGGGATTTTTCTACACAGGGTTCATACTCTATCTAAGATAGTAAAATTCAGGACTCTTTAAGGAGTGTATTACAAATAAATTAAGAGGTAACATTAACCTTACTACTTTGAATATCTTGAGCAGAATGAGTTCAGAATGAATTATTAAACAAAGAAGTGCAAAAAAAAGGTTAGAATTTTATCTTTCAACAGTATTTTACTGATTTAAAAAACAATAACTTTCACCAAATTGTTATTTAAACTTTCTTTTGCTCTTGGATAGATTCATTTCAGGAGTTTAAGGGAAAATTCAGGAGAAAAAAACTTAATTTCCAGGAGTTTTAAATATAAAGCAAATTTCAGGAGTTTTCAGGATCAGAAATTTCAAGAGGCGAACCCTGTGAAGAAAACTTATGAAAATCATTTGAAATGACAGACTGTTTGCGCTGTATTTAGAAAGTACAGCTAAGTTAATGTAATTTCAATTTAAAAAATATAATTTAATTTTTTAAAAGTCATGGTTTTTTTAAGCATTTCTTTGTCAAAGGTAACCCCCCCATGTTTTACCTTGAACTCTTTAAAAACGGGGATCTCCGTTCGCCCAGCATTTAACATTAAACAATGAGTGAGCAGGTGAAAATCGCAGGAGGGGAAAGCGAAATTCTCCATGGGTTGGTGGGAAATAAGTTCAAGGAGTGCGCTTGTAAATTTGATAACTAACAGAAAAAATGTCCGATTTTTATGCAGTAACGATGCAAATTGATCCTGAAAGATGTACAGTACCAAAATTATTTCGAAATTCCTACTTCTTTTTTTTCAGGAGCAAAACGGAGGTTGAAAAAACCCCCCCAACCCTTGTAATTTACTTGAAGGAGGAGTCCAAATGGAGGAGTAGTTTGTTACCTCGAACTCCTTCCAGGTCTCCAGCAGCATGACCCTCTCCTCTTTCTCCTTTGTGCGGAGGCTTCTGTTGGCCTTGTCGTACACGTGCCTCGCTTGCTGCACCGCAACCTCCCCTTCGTTGCACCCCAGCTCAAAGCGGGCAAAGCTGATCCACACCTGCAACCACACCACAAAGTTGTTAGTGTTAGGAATTTCAACATTCAGTGCAATACATACAGGACATGTATATCGTCGGCTTACAGTCGAAAGGCACTAAGTCACTCTTTGCTCAACTACTCCGTACGAGGTTATGCCAAATTTGGCGATCATTTTACCGTTGCCATTCAAGTCATAAGTGTATGAAAAATAAAATATTATTATAAAAACTTTGAAAAATCGAATTATAAAATCTTTTATAATCCCTAAAATAACTCAATTATGATCAAATAATTTCAATTTAATAAATTATTAATCGCAACCAACATTTAAGCTTTTTACTGTATGAATTCTTTCTGGTTTAAAACAGTTTGGCGAGATTTTAGAGATGCGCCAAGAGTCCGCTCGCTCGTTGGCGACATTTCATCGCTTTCAAAATATCTTCCATAAGTGACTTAGTGCCTTTCGACTGTAAGCCGACGATATGTATGTTTTGTACAATATTCTGTTACAATGTTTTACTACTACTACAACTAATGTTACTAGTTTAAGGGGCATAGACACGCACTCTCTCGAGTGACTACTGATAACTATAGCACCTCAATTAGGGCAGGGTTCCCCACTCCATTTCAGAAATAAAATTCCCAGACTTTTCCAGGTCAATTTGCAAGATTTTTCAGTCAAAATAACTAGCATTTCACTGCATTTTTTTTTTGATATTTCTTGGTTCATATTTTCAACAAATGGTCTATTTTTTTCACTTTCTAGAGTCAAAATTGACACGCAAACATTCAAAATTGTTCATTTTTCAAGTATTCTGTTCCAGGTTTTTGGCCAAAATGAGCAACTTTCCCTGAATTTTTAGGTGAAATTAAAATTCTCTGACTTTTCCAGGTTTTCCCTGACCAGTGGGAACTAGGGTTTCTTTCCCGGGAAACCGGGATCCCGGGAAATAGCTAAATTTTCCTACATTTTGTAATCCCGGGAAATAATCTTATTTCCCGGGAATTCCCGGGAAATGGAGTGAAAATAAATAGGAAAATTCATTTATTATAGTAATATTACAAGGAAATAATTTTTTTTTTACATCTTTTTACTTTGGATTATTAATCATTGGACTTTAAATTTATATTTAAGTTTACTGAGAAATATTAATATTTCAAATTTTATTAACTAATAGTAATATTTTGTTCAAAAGTTACCTATTCAAAGTATACACTAGCGAAAGTATACATTCTTTGACTTAACTAAGTATAAAATGATTGATAATGATATAAATTCATAATACTATAAATATTATAAATGCATTCCCGGAAAAAAAAATAATATTCTTAAATTCTCAATTTAATTTAAACTATTCCCGGGAAAGTTTTTCCAGGGAATATTTTCCAGAGAAATTATTGCCAGGCCTGGCAACAATTTCAGTGCTTGTGAAAAACTTGTATTCAGTTTTATTAGATTTTAATCCTTCCTGGAATTATGAAAAAATATTTTTTGTCTAAAACTAATTAATATAGCAATATTACTCAAAGTGAATCCCTTTTTAAAGAAATATTTATGCACCCTAAGAACCTTAATAATTTTGATGATTAAAAATGATTTTCATGAAGAAGTTTAAAATTTTAATCAATTCCCGGGAATGATCTTGTTATTCCCGGGAAAACAAAATCACCGGGAAATCAGAAACCCTAGTGGGAACCCTGTAGATCTCACAAGATTTAGTAATTTCATTCTGAGATAAGTAGAATAGAATTACAAGGAGGGGCAAGAGAATAAGAAGCCAGGCACCTCGACCAAAGGTCCATTGTGCCAACCTCCTGACTGAAAACAGTCCGCAGACAATTGAACAGTTCCTTATGAACTAGGACTAGACGGTGAATGATAGTGACTCAGTGTGGTGGGGAAAAATACCCCTCTTCTCAGTAAACAAAAAACATTCTTGAACTAAAGAGTGCACAGTAGGAATCTATCTAGTCCCTTAAGGCTGAGATAAGTAAAACTTAAAAATCCTTGGGAACCTACAAAATTGTGTCCAACTTTTTTCACTGATCCACACCTGCAAATTCATGATAGTTGAAAGATAATAAATAATTGCTTTTCTTTTTATGTACAGGCACTTAGCTTTATGACTTTGATTATGTTTTTAATTAACTACTTTGATTTTAAGCATCTGTTTCATTAGGGTGAAACTACTTATTTGCATCTCAATGTTGTGATGTATTTGTTGTAATAAAAGATGTTTAACAGAAATCTAATTACCCCTAACCTAAAATAATATAACAAGTTTCAAAAGCGTGTCTCACCTTGACGTGCTGGGTGCGTCGCAGGAGCCTCTCGTAGAGCTCCCTCGCCCGGTCGAACTGCTCCTGCTCGATCTCGAAGTCTATGTAGGCCTTCCACACCACCTCGGGCATGTCCAGCCTGGGCTGCTCCACGGCCAGCTCGTAGATGCTCCTGGCCCGCTCCCAGTCCCCGAGGATCGTCTCCAGCTCAGCAAACTGAAACAAATCACTAGTACTGAAGAAAGACAACATTTTGCATAGCTGCCAACCTGAAAATAGGAGTACTGGGTCATTCCACGTCAAATCAACACACTTTTTGGCATGACCATCTCGGATTTTCTTGAAATTTGGTACATATGTTCTACTTATAGAAACTCTGAAAAGTACCAACTTTTATCAAAAAATATTAATTGGTTCTGGAATTACAGGTGCGCAAAGTGGTCAAAAATGGGCCAAAAATGAACCAACATAAGTTTTTTAAATTGCTCTAGAGGATCTTCTAATTAGGTTAGACAGATGAGGGTGGTGTCATTTTAAAGTATTTTAAATGTTCTTTTTAATGGTGTAAAATGTTCTGCAAAATTTTGCAAAACAATATATTTTACAAAACAAAATAGAATTAAAAGTTCGATTTCTATCAAATGTACCACTTTTAAAATTTTGAAAAAAATTCCAGGAATAGGTAATATTATTCTAAATAATCTGGTAAAATTATAGGATGGGACAAGAATGGGATCAGTGTCAAAACCTATTTAAACCAAAGTTCGATTTTTCTTATATCCCCTTAAAAATTTTTAAAGCTAATTTTTTTTCATGAATTGGATGCGAATTGAGTTGTATTTAATTGCTGTTGCCAATTAGGGCCCCTGCACAAACTTGGTGTAGCCTGGGCTTCATTTTTACAACCTGTATGGTAATTCAGTCCATTGTATTGTAACAATGCACATAAAGTAAATATGAAGCCAGGGCTACACCAAGTTTGTGCAGGGGCCCTAATTGGCAACAGCAATTAAATACAACTCAATTCGCATCCAATTCATGAAAAAAAATTAGCTTTAAAATTTTTTAAGGGGATATAAGAAAAATCGAACTTTGGTTTAAATAGGTTTTGACACTGATCCCATTCTTGTCCCATCCTATAATTTTACCAGATTATTTAGAATAATATTACCTATTCCTGGAATTTTTTTCAAAATTTTAAAAGTGGTACATTTGATAGAAATCGAACTTTTAATTCTATTTTGTTTTGTAAAATATATTGTTTTGCAAAATTTTGCAGAACATTTTACACCATTAAAAAGAACATTTAAAATACTTTAAAATGACACCACCCTCATCTGTCTAACCTAATTAGAAGATCCTCTAGAGCAATTTAATAAACTTATGTTGGTTCATTTTTGGCCCATTTTTGACCACTTTGCGCACCTGTAATTCCAGAACCAATTAATATTTTTTGATGAAAGTTGGTACTTTTCAGAGTTTCTATAAGTAGAACACATGTACCAAATTTCAAGAAAATCCGAGATGGTCATGCCAAAAAGTGTGTTGATTTGACATGGAATGACTCTACTTTCACATGAAAGCAAAACCACCTATTTTTCAGTCACGATATATTTAACTCATCTTACTTTTAAGAACATTAGTTTTATTCAAATGATAGATTTCCCTCTTTGTTTTCTTTTACTATTTTAATTTGCCAGCTATTAGTGAACACTTTCTCCAAAAACAAGCTTTTAAAGCTAAAGACATCAACGCGAAGAAAGAAAAACGCGACCGTCAAGTTGTTTTCTCAGCCTGCCATAGAAGTACGAAAAGCCAACTTTACAGGCAAAAGTCCGGAAGCGTAACTGAAAATTCGCAATCTTTCATTGAAATTTCGGACTGTGATACGATTTTAGACTTTCACATAATCAGTTTGAAGTAACTCCTTGAAGTAACTTTTAAGGCTTTTGGAAATAAAAATTGTATTTTACGATTGCAACAAAAGTATTTTTAAAAAATCGGAGTTTTAAAGGAAAAATCGGATTATCGGAGAAGAAACCAAAAATAGGAGATGTTCCTAATTCATCCAAGATGTTCCTATTTCATGAAATTAAATTTAAAATAAATTATTTATTTTCTTATCAAATTGAAGATTTCTTATTTAAATGGAAATTAATCCATGAAGTAAGAAACTGGTACATAAATACATTGTTAGAAATTATTTACATTTGCTCTTTGAATTAGTTCACAATCAATATTAATACTGAGCAAAATTTAAAATGGGGGAAGAAAAACCTGTTTATTAAAAACTGATTTATTATAACCAAAGGAAAATTTTATGTAACTTTTCCAGTGCAAGGAGGGGGGCCCGAGCCCCCACAGAAAAAAGGAGTTATAAAGTGGTGTAAGCAGTGTTATTCCTAGGATTTTTTTGGAGGAGTAAAAATACTCCTTGACTTTTTTAAGAGGAGTGAAACTTAATCATGAGGAGTGAAATACAGAAATAGCATAAACTACGTATATATAGACACGAAAAATGCAATCAAACTCCCTAAGCATCAGAACAATAAATGAAAAAAAAAATTACTATGGCTGTACGAAAACACAATTAAAAAGTATGATAATTAGGGTGCCGTGGCTTTTGGCAATTATCTTTGGCCAGAAGTCGGGGGAAAATGTCTCCACTGAGATCAGTTGGTGTTTTGAGTATAGAAAAATATTATGTGTTGATTTCGGTGGTGCATTTTTCTAAACCTTTGTGAAAAATTCAAAGAGTGAAAATACTCCTGGCTAGTTTTTTTAAAGAGTATTTCCGATTTTCAAGGAGTGAAATACTCTCTCAGAGGAGTTAAAAATATCTCTGGGTGTAAGTAACCAATTTTACATTTCTAACACCTCAGTGAGTTTTGGAGATATTGAGATGGAATTTATTTGTGAAGTAATAAAGAAATTTTAACTGATTGGAAATTTTAAACTATGGAGCCGTGTAAAAATTTATTTTCTGCATTATTTCAAGTCCTATAGGGAGCATGTGAAAATTAACAGATTATTTTAGATTTTGTTCATAAAAAGTGGGTTGAAGGTTTGAAAACTATTATACAATGTAGGAGGATGCAATTACCTTCCTCCAGGTGGTGCAGTTCTCTGGGGAGAACTCTAGGAACTTCTGGTAAAGGATGCGGCACCTGTCGAACTCCCTCAGCTGGATTTCCAGGTCAATGTAGCCCCGGAACAGCTTGTCTTTGGGGCACTTTCCAATGGCTGTACCCTGAAACACAGTAAATAAGTATCAAGTGTGGTGTTAAAGAATATAACCTTTGACTTCTCATTAATTCAGAGGTACCTCCTTACGAGTACTTTCATACAGTAAGTTTTAAATCACTTACAAGCACTACATTTCAAAATAATGCTTACAATGTTAATCCCAAGTAAAATTGGGGTGTCTGGGGTCCTCCCCCAGAAAAGAAATTCACCTCTCAAAATAGGGTTTTAGCTAATTTTGAGACCCTTTGTGGATTGCACTCAAAGAGCATAATGTTAAAAGAAAACAGAATAGTACAATAAACAGTAAAATTTAACGGGGGTTTTTGGGTTCTACTCCAGAAAATTTTTGGAATTTGTGGTTTTAAGTTTTAACTCATATTTAGACCCTTTGGGTTGTTCGTAAAGACACAATTTTCAAGGGAAAAACACTATAAAAATTGATGTCGAAATTTTGGGAGAGGTTTGAACCCCTAACCCCCTCTTCAATACGGCCCTGCTTTGACTTAACAATCCTAACATTGTCTCAAACCTCAGTTTTGCTGTTATAGGGAATCCAGCACTTGGCCCTTTGAGCATTAACTTTTGAGATGTTTTGAACTGAGATGAAGAGAGCATATTAGCATCTAATATAAAAAAAAGTCAATGCGTGTTTGTCTTTCATACAAATCTACAATTTCTTTCTGATCTGCACTAAACTTGGTATACACAGGGACCAATCCAAAATTTTAAACTTAACCCCCCCATTTTTGTGGGAAATTTACATGGCATTTTAATTTTTTGAAGTTTTTTTGGAACTATTTTTAATATAACTAGGGGGCCTGCCCCCTGCTCGCTATCGCTCACCAACCCCCGGAACTACTTCGCAGTTCTTTTTAGATCGCTTCGCGATCTCAGCGAGCAAAGCTCGCTTGTTCCATCTTACCAATCACCCCGCTGGTCGGCTTAATTAATGCTCCTTTACAACCGAAACTACTTATCACTCTTGCTGATAAATAATTTAATCCAAATCATCCCGAAAAAAACTATTGCAGAAATATTACTTTCCTAACTTAAATTGAAAATAAAAGAAATCACACATAGTGAGCTATCGCTCACCAACCCTCTGAACCTCTTTCGCAGTTCTTCTCAGATCGCTTCGCGATCTCAGCGAGCAGAGCTCGCTTGTTCATCTCAACAATCCAACAGAAGCCTTTTCTCCGAATAATTTAATTGAAATGTTAAAAAAATATTCAGCAAGTCTACTAATAACCATCAACCACTTTGTAGAAAAAAGCATTGTTGAAAATAAAAGAAATCAGACTCATCAATAAAACACGCATAAAACTCGTCTGTTTCTCTAGTGAACGGCGAGAAAGAGAAGAAAAAATTGACACTTTGAATCTTAATAATTCTAAAACTAATTAGAATTTTTGAAAAAACAAAAAGCCAATATTTTTATAAAAATTATTTCTATGTGTCTTTAAAATATCATAGTTCTACTGTGATTAGTTTTGCTTTTATAACGAAAAATCTTCAAAATTTTCGAAACTTTAAAACTTAATTGCTCCAAAACTAATTCGAAATTCGAAAAAAGGGCGACGTGGTGCAAAACTGCACATCTAAGAGTATGTGTCTGCAAAAAATCATATTTCTGCTGCTAATAGATTTTGCTGGGGGCGAACTCGCAGCAGAAAAAAATAATTTTCGACTTTGACATTAAATAACTCTAGAACTAATTATCTCATCTATTAGCTTTTAGAACGAAAACGATCCTCATACACTTGAATAGAAATGTTTAAAATTTCACAAATTTCCGTGGAATAGTTTTTGCGTAGTGAGAGTTCAAAGTGTTCAAAAATAAAATTTTCAAAAGCAGCGGCGGCGGCCGCGGTCACTGTTACTTTTTTTTAATATAGAGAGAAATTAATAAAAGCAACATTAAATTACTTTTTTTCTTCAGTTTTATAGCAATTTGAATACTTAATGCAGCTTTACAATATATTTTTAAGCAAATAAATTTTAGTAAACACAGATTTTTTTCATAGAAGAAATTATTGTGGAACCGCTGATTTTCGGCTATGTTATTGCAAAGATGTGGATTTTTAAGAAGAATTTTTGTGAAGGTGCCGATAAACAGTACCAAAATCAACCTGTATTGGTCCCTGATAGTGCAAATTTGTACGAGTACTTCCTGTAGTAAATAAACAAATAAAAGACAAACTAACTTACCAGTAGCCTGCGAGCCCTGGTGAGGTCCTTGCACCTGACCTCGTAGTGAGCGGCCATGAGCCAGAGCTTGGCGAAAGTGAAGCTCTTGTGGGGGACGAGGCGCAGACACGCGTCGTACACTTCCCTGGCCCTTCCCCCTTCCTCCACCCCCAGCTCCTCGAACAGGGCGTAGTTGATCCAAAGGTACACGTAGCGACGCCAGAACTTCTTCTCCTGAAACCACAACACAGGGTTAGTCAGCTCCACTTAATGTGATCACGGTTTATTCAGATAATGTCATTGAAATTGACCGGTCCCGATTACTCTTATTTAAGCAAAATGTATCGCTTTAAGTGATCGATATATCGCTTAATGTTATCAAAATCGGATGAAAAAATTTAATTTTTCCCATTTGAAGGCCAATTCTAATAATTTCTCTTTTCATTTAACTTCTATTTCATCTTATGCTTGTTTCAGTCACGCTATGAAATTTAAGCATTTTTCGCTAGGAAAGTTTTAATTAATGATAGGTTGTGAAAAGGAAAAGTTTTGTTTTGGGTGGTAGTAGGCTGGAAACAGCCTAACAGTGGAGATCACACTAGGCCTATGTCCAGTTAGGTAAAAGGGGTGTATTTGTTGATAAGAGTTGCTTGAAAAGCAAAGGTAGGCCCAAATTACTTTATGTTGGTTATGTTAGGTTTTGGAAGTACAGTTTCAACTGAGCTGAAGTGGTAGGTGTGACATCATCACTCCCTGATTGGTTCTTGGTCTGGTGATGTCACACCTGCCACATGTATAAAGTGTGGATCCCTGGTTGTTTTGTTTACTTCTTATGCTTCTTCTGCCTCTCCCCACTGTACTGCACCTTGTGATGGTGATTATGAGCTGGGCTCATATAGGTGCAGCTACCTCTCTCTCTCTCAAATATAGTGAATGGTTCCTGGGTGACCATGGAGTTGTTTTTTCCCCTTTGTTCTACAGCATGATAGGTAGATGTGTGCCATGATGGCAGTTGGCAGTCAAATGTCTTCAGGAGTCAAGGTGCCATGTTGGCACTTGGGAAGTGTTGTCGAATGTTAAGTAGCCTTTTGTTACTTTGTTTACCTGTTTTTACTCAAAACTTTACAGTTGTTACTGAATAAATGTTGTTCCTAATTACCCTGGTATTCTTCCCTTCCATGCATCCCACAGACATTTAAACTCTGCTAAATATTAGATTACCTAAATTAAAAATTGGTAACAGTATTCAATGCATTTCAGAAATCTAAGCATTACCAAAGAATTTAAAGAACAAAGGTTGTGGGGGTAATTATGAGAGGGGGGTTGCTCACCTTGCTGAGGGGGACGTTGGCGATGGCGCGCTCGTACAGCTCCCGTACAGCCTCCGTGTCCCCCTCGCTCTCCATCAGACGCAGGTAGTCGAACCACGCGTCGTAGTTCAGAGGGTCTGCACTCACCTTCTGCAAAAACACACAACAAATAATTATTCAAAACTGTAAGAATTCATTAAAAGATATTATCTAAAACAATAGGCATTTTAGATTATAATATTTACGTAAAAAACCCTAATTAATAAATTAAGAGTAATGAATAGTGCAAGGTTTAAAACCTCACCTTCTGCAACACACAACAAATGTCTCATGAACAAAACTAAAACCTGCCACTCTTCATAAAATCAAAGTTAAACCTTCTGCAAAACATACAATATCTCAACTCAATATTTTCTGCAACAAATGTCTCATGAACAAAACTAAAACATGCCACTCTTCATAAAATCAAAGTTAAACCTTCTGCAAAACATACAATATCTCAACTCAATATTTTCTGCAACAAATGTCTCATGAACAAAACTAAAACATGCCACTCTTCATTAAATCAAAGTTAAACCTTCTGCAAAACATACAATATCTCAACTCAATATTTTCTGCAACAAATGTCTCATGAACAAAACTAAAACATGCCACTCTTCATTAAATCAAAGTTAAACCTTCTGCAAAACATACAATATCTCAACTCAATATTTTCTGCAACAAATGTCTCATGAACAAAACTAAAACATGCCACTCTTCATAAAATCAAAGTTAAACCTTCTGCAAAACATACAATATCTCAACTCAATATTTTCTGCAACAAATGTCTCATGAACAAAACTAAAACATGCCACTCTTCATTAAATCAAAGTTAAACCTTCTGCAAAACATACAATATCTCAACTCAATATTTTCTGCAACAAATGTCTCATGAACAAAACTAAAACATGCCACTCTTCATAAAATCAAAGTTAAACCTTCTGCAAAACATACAATATCTCAACTCAATATTTTCTGCAACAAATGTCTCATGAACAAAACTAAAACATGCCACTCTTCATTAAATCAAAGTTAAACCTTCTGCAAAACATACAATATCTCAACTCAATATTTTCTGCAACAAATGTCTCATGAACAAAACTAAAACATGCCACTCTTCATAAAATCAAAGTTAAACCTTCTGCAAAACATACAATATCTCAACTCAATATTTTCTGCAACAAATGTCTCATGAACAAAACTAAAACATGCCACTCTTCATTAAATCAAAGTTAAACCTTCTGCAAAACATACAATATCTCAACTCAATATTTTCTGCAACAAATGTCTCATGAACAAAACTAAAACATGCCACTCTTCATAAAATCAAAGTTAAACCTTCTGCAAAACATACAATATCTCAACTCAATATTTTCTGCAACAAATGTCTCATGAACAAAACTAAAACATGCCACTGTTCATTAAATCAAAGTTAAACCTTCTGCAAAACATACAATATCTCAACTCAATATTTTCTGCAACAAATGTCTCATGAACAAAACTAAAACATGCCACTCTTCATAAAATCAAAGTTAAACCTTCTGCAAAACATACAATATCTCAACTCAATATTTTCTGCAACAAATGTCTCATGAACAAAACTAAAACATGCCACTCTTCATTAAATCAAAGTTAAACCTTCTGCAAAACATACAATATCTCAACTCAATATTTTCTGCAACAAATGTCTCATGAACAAAACTAAAACATGCCACTCTTCATAAAATCAAAGTTAAACCTTCTGCAAAACATACAATATCTCAACTCAATATTTTCTGCAACAAATGTCTCATGAACAAAACTAAAACATGCCACTCTTCATTAAATCAAAGTTAAACCTTCTGCAAAACATACAATATCTCAACTCAATATTTTCTGCAACAAATGTCTCATGAACAAAACTAAAACATGCCACTCTTCATTAAATCAAAGTTAAACCTTCTGCAAAACATACAATATCTCAACTCAATATTTTCTGCAACAAATGTCTCATGAACAAAACTAAAACATGCCACTCTTCATTAAATCAAAGTTAAACCTTCTGCAAAACATACAATATCTCAACTCAATATTTTCTGCAACAAATGTCTCATGAACAAAACTAAAACATGCCACTCTTCATAAAATCAAAGTTAAACCTTCTGCAAAACATACAATATCTCAACTCAATATTTTCTGCAACAAATGTCTCATGAACAAAACTAAAACATGCCACTCTTCATAAAATCAAAGTTAAACCTTCTGCAAAACATACAATATCTCAACTCAATATTTTCTGCAACAAATGTCTCATGAACAAAACTAAAACATGCCACTCTTCATAAAATCAAAGTTAAACCTTCTGCAAAACATACAATATCTCAACTCAATATTTTCTGCAACAAATGTCTCATGAACAAAACTAAAACATGCCACTCTTCATAAAATCAAAGTTAAACCTTCTGCAAAACATACAATATCTCAACTCAATATTTTCTGCAACAAATGTCTCATGAACAAAACTAAAACATGCCACTCTTCATTAAATCAAAGTTAAACCTTCTGCAAAACATACAATATCTCAACTCAATATTTTCTGCAACAAATGTCTCATGAACAAAACTAAAACATGCCACTCTTCATTAAATCAAAGTTAAACCTTCTGCAAAACATACAATATCTCAACTCAATATTTTCTGCAACAAATGTCTCATGAACAAAACTAAAACATGCCACTCTTCATAAAATCAAAGTTAAACCTTCTGCAAAACATACAATATCTCAACTCAATATTTTCTGCAACAAATGTCTCATGAAGAAAATTTCCTGTGATTTGAAAATTACCTCCATGCTTCCTGGTCAACAATAATGGTCACTGAACAAAAAAGAATGGCTAGAAAGACCAAATCATGGCACCAGGAATGTGATTTGAAACAGCTTAGTTAAGCAAAAGAAGTATTTTTACACCCTCTGCATATAAAATTAGGGGTAATAAAGTTAATTCATGCAACATTTTTCTCGAAAATTCCTTTTCAAATAGGATTTTAGCAAAAATATTGAAATCGATTTAACAAAAAATCCTGACGTGATGGAGAAAAATGGAGGTCAGTTTCGAAATCAGCATACCAAACAACCTAAAAATCACCAAAAACTTCCTTTTGTATTTTTCAAAAAGTTAAATTTTGCAGACCTGCGTAATCTTTAACATCATACTGCATTTTGGCAAAGCAACACATGAAAGTTGTGATTTCCAATTGGTTATTCGAAGAGGGCTTACCTCCCTACAAGATGTAGTTACACATATGTGAATTTAAGTTAACATAAATTTAAGAGGTTTTTAAGATTTTCCTTCACAAGGTTGAAAAAGTCCATCTACTTTTTTCAACTGTAAAATACTTTTGAATGCAGTTATATTTTTCCCGAAGATTGCCCCTTTTTCAAAATAAGTGCCTGAATTCTCAGTAAAAATTTGGTTGCTATAGGATATAAATTCCATTATATATACAGTTTTTCCCCTGATTTTCTGAAAACTTAGTTTTTGGACTTATTCCATTCTTCTAACTGATGATTCAATTTAATATGTATTTGAAGAGGCTAGTATAACTAGGCAATTTCTAAAATTCCCTGATAATTCCAGGTTTTTTTAATTTTCCCTGACAATTACAGGTTTTTAAGGTTTCCAGGTCTGTGGCCATCCTGTTCTCGTTTCATCTACACGTAGTAAGTTAAGTATCAACTAAGGAAGTATTAGGCTGAGTGCGCACGAGCGACTTTTGTCACGGTGACAAAGACAAAATTGTTGCCTTGGCTATTGAAACAAGTTCAAGTATTGGTAGAGTGCGCGCACTGGGTGACGTGACACTTGGCCGATTGCCAAGAATTTCTTCATAGAGATCCATTGTTTTCTAGTGATATTTTTGATACTGATCGCCACGACTTTAGTCCCTCGTGCGCACAGCCTTAAGTAAGTAGTGTAAGTTAAGTAGTTCTGAATGCGGCCCTAAATCTTGTACGCTTTGGGATGGAGCTTGGATATTCCAATAAGTGGCATAAGAAACAACAACAATTGATTATTTCAAGAGGTTCTATAAAAAAATTAAAAAATAAGAGATAAAAAAAGATTGTGTTATTGGAAGGGTGTGGCTTACCTCCTCGTACTCGTACTTCCTCCTGCTGAGAATGACGTTCTCCACGCCCGCCCGGTCCCCGTACTTCTTCTCGTGGATGGTGTAGGCCTTGAAGAGCTCCTGGGCCTGCTCTTTGGGGATCTGGTCCAGGGCGTAGCGGTAGATCACACGCACACGGTCGTGCTGCAAACATCACTCAACATCATGGCCAAGTTCAACAACTATTAATCTTATACAGTCAACTCCGCTTAATGTGATCTCCTTTGTCCAAGAGTAGAACGATAATATCCAGTTGATAATAATAAGCGATTGGATACTATAGAAAAGTTTCAAACAGCATTAACTAGAAATTACTAATTAAAAATACTACTACTACTACTACTAATTATTTACTAATTTAGATAGAAAATTTAGAATTGAGGTTTGCTTGAAAATCACAACTATGTTGTCCTATAATTGAAGTATTCAAAACAATTTTGCATTAAGTTAAATAGGCGTGATCGGGACTGGTCAATTTTGATAACCGTGATCACAATAAGCGGAGTCAACTGTATTTGGACCCTATAGGTAAATTTACTTTCCCCCATTCGTCTTTCCCTGTTGATTCATTCATTGATTTCATCTCTATACAACAATTCAATAATGTTAGATTGTCCACCCCTGCCCGTAGACAAGGACAGGGGCAGACACCGAGAAAAATCCCCCAAAAGCAGTTTCAGAACACTTTTTGGCATAAATTCCCTACGAGCATGCAATAAACAAAAAAACACATACACCAAAAAAAAAAACTCAGGGGTCTACGCAGTGACCCACATGAGCAACTATCGATGGGTAGAAAATAATATTTTAAATAATAATATTATTTAAAAAAATACAATGAAATACAAGTGAACCGCTGCAAGGTGATCTTCAGTTAATAGGTTTACATAAAAAGAAGATATATCAGAGGACCCCTGGACCCCCCCTCTTTGCCAATGAGGTAGTTTAAGTCGTTTTCTATGTTGATTGTTGATAAGATAGAAGTTCCTATTCAAGGGCATAGCCGAGGGGGGTTCCCGGGTCCAAACCCTCCTATTGGGCCTGACCTAAAACATTTTTTAGACCCTATTTTAGGTGTTATAATTATGATGAGCCACTCAACAGAGGACATCTCTGTACTCCTTTTAAAAGTGTCTAAAAAACACTTTTTTGCTCGTTAAACTCTACAAAATTTTAGGGGGAAATTCCCAGTACCATGGGCCAGGCGTATATAAGGGGGATTAAAGAGACCTGGCCTCCCCTCCGTAAGTCCGGATAAAAACAAGTTAAAATGCTGTTTTTAAGGGTCAAATTTACAAAAATTTTCTGGAAGACCCCTTTTTTTACTTGGATTTTTATACTGCCCACATTTTTTTTATGTGCAAACTTTCTAAAATTAATGTGCCCCCTTCTCCCCAATTTTTAAACAGTTTTAAACCTCAAAACAGCCTAACAGTACTAGTTTTAAAGATATTTAAAAAATAAATTATCCCCCAGGGAGGACCTACTGTAAATGGAATATTCCATCTAACCGCCCCCACCCACAAAACTGCATTAATTGGTCACTGCCCATAGCTCATATGCGCTACTGTTTCAGCAGATCATCCAAGTAACAGGCCTGTGCTTTTTCACCCTGAGCTCACAGGGTTTGTGTAGCCAGGGGCATAGGCAGAAGGGGGGGGATGGAAACACATTCCCCTGAAAGTCTCATGCTGCACTAAATGACAAAATCATACATCAGCAGGGTTCAAACTCTATCCAACAGAGTCGGGAGTCTTTAAGGAGTGAATTACAAAAAAAATCAGGAGTCAAAGTTAATAGTTATTAATCTTACTCTACTTCACAGGTTACAAACAAAATGACTTCAGAATGAAGTATGGAGCAGAGAACTGGATACATGGGTGGTTCCAGGGGGGCCCTAGCTCCCCCCCAAGAAGCCCTAACAAATAGCTTAAAAAACACTCTTTTAATTCTAAAAATCAAAAATTTTTCAATGGAAAAACTCCCAACTCCCTCTTAAAATTTTGACACCTGTTTTATAGCATTTTTACCTTGAAAGGTTTGCCACTTAGAATAAACAGTTTTTTAAGGGTGTTCCTAAAGGATTATAAAAAAACCCCCCCTCTTTTTTAGGTAAGATATTTGAGAAGGGCCTGTTTTCACTATGAAATATTTTGCCCCCATGTAGGGGTATGTAAAATTTCCCCCCTATCCTAATCCTCCCCCCCTATTCTTACGTAAGATTCCATTTCGTTTTTCTAATAAAGGTTTCTCTCTTTTTGCTTTTGTTTTTTTTCGACAACTGGAAGATGGATTCAACAGTTTTATTTACCTTCATTTTTTTTATTAAAGCTACGATAATAAACGGAGATTGTCAGCATTTTTAAGTTTTTCTGGGGTTATTTAATAGTAATTTGATTATACTAATTGTAGTTTGTTTACATTAACTTCGAAAATCTTACGTAAGAATGGTTTGACCCCCACCCCTCAAGTAAGGGTATGTAGAGATTTTTCCAACCCCCTCGGGACCATTACATTATTAATGAATGGCCTAGAGATGTGAGTCGAGAATATTCTCGGAGAACGAGAATATTCTGAGAATATTCTCCAGGGGCGAGAATTTTGAGAATAATCGAGAATATTCTATTTTTTGATTAATAAATGTAAAAATGTTTGATAATATGAAATGGTCATATAGTATTAGTGTTGGAAACCTGAAAACAATAACAAATTCAAGGAAATTTACCATTTAAAAGTCACCCTACAGTTCAGAGAATATTCTCTGAACTGTAATTTCATTATTTCGCAAGATTTTTTTTAAAATAAGTAAATTTATTTAATACAAAATAAATATTTTTTAAAATATTCAAAGCAAGTTTTACTGGGAGAAAATACTCATACAATTAAAAGAGGAGTCTTAATTATTTTTATATAGGTGTTAAAAGCAAAGGTAATACCAATAGTTGTCAAACTGAAGGACCTTTAAAATCTGACATTTAGCTAAAATTATGATAGAACTTTGTAAAATTAGGAGAATATTTTTAAAAGAAGGGGATATCACATTAGAATTATTTGTTGAGAAAAATATTTGAAATAATTTTATAATATTTATTTTACATTTACAGAGAATAATTTATCGGGAGAATATTCTCAAAGAACTCTAAATTACTATCAGATGCAGTTTAATTTACTGTCTACTTAAAAATACTATTTGTGAATGAATAGTTTGTCTTAACTTTTTGTTTGCGTTATGGGATATTTGCATAAGGGAGTGATTTGCTTAATTTTACACTTTTTTGATATGTTATAGTTTAAAACTCTCAAATATCAGATCTTTAAGTTCAAAAATATGTTTTAAATAATTCAATTTTATTTTTGCCAAAACACTAGTAAAGTCACGTGATCAAAAAACGGGATTTGACATCACAGCAGCCTCGAAACTAGTGTTTTACTATTTTTCAATGATCGGAAAACTGGATACTATTGGATGTGACGTCATAGCGCTTGTAAACAACAGTGTTTCTGTTTTTGTGCCAAAACGAAATTTCAAAAATTTATATCTCAGAAACTGGGAAACTCAGGAACTTCATTTAACCGTCATTCTTCATAGGTTTTTTATCTACTATTTTAATAAAATTTAATCTCAAATCGTGAAAATACCTCATTTTAATTCAGATTCATTAATATTTTCCTTTATGAGAATATTCTCAAAGTTACAATTAAATTTATATCTTACTCATCTTGTGTTCGTGAAATAATTAAATCTTCAAATTTTCATTCACTAGATAGATGTCTTATAATTTTAAGTGCATCTCATCATTTTTTCCTCAAGAGAATATTCTCATTAAGATTCAACAAAATAAATTCCAGAAAAGCATTTCTCATATACATTTCAAAAAAGCTATTTAAAAGTTGGAAAATCTTAAATTACCTAATAGAATGTAACTGGCCTACTCTGCCTTAGCTATCAAACATGTCGTCTTATCAATTAAGTAGAGATTTTAAAATATTTTTCAATTTAATTTGTCTTTCTTTTATTTATGATGACTTCTCATTGTAAAACCTTTAATATTCTTCGAATTTGAAGTTAATATATACCTTATAAAAAAAATTTCAAAAAAAATTATTTTAGTAGCTTCTAGGAGAATATTCTCGAAAATTCTCCTCTTGGAGAATATTCTCAAGAATATTCTCCAAAAGATTATTACCGAGAATTTTACATCTCTAGAATGGCCCCTAACTAAACCCTCCTTGGAAGATTGAAATTCTGCGTACCTCCTTCTGCTTCTCCTCGAACCTGGCGAAGGCCACGAAGAGCTTCTCGTCCATGTAGTCTTCTCCGTAGAACTCGATGGCCCGCTCGTAGACCCCCCTGGCCCGGGAGATGAACCCGTTCTGCTCCTCGAACTTAGCGTACCGGATCCAGTTCTTCACCTCGGGGTGCACCGTGACGAGTGAGAACATGAGTCAAGGAGTCAAACATTCAACACACAACAAACCAGGACCGAATCGAATTGTGCACAAAGAAAGAAGATCAAACCCAGATTTTGATATAAAGCGTGTGGAGATGCATTAAAATGTGTACTGGATAAAAATGGGGTCAGTGTTATTCCTAGGACTTTTTTTTGGAGGAGTGGAATTCGATTATGAGGAGTGAAATACGGAAATAGCATAAACTACATATACAGAGACAAAATTTCTATTAAAAACGATTACTTTTTAATGGACAAAATGAAATAAAAATAAAAATGAGTGCTATTTTGGGTTTCAATCAAACTCCCTAAGCGTCAGAATAATAAATGAAAAAAAAATTACTATGGCTGAATGAAACCACAATTAAAAAGTATGATAATGCTGTGGCTGGAGGTTTAAGGCCTTTGTGAAAAATTGAAAGAGTGGAAATACTCCTGTCTAGTTTCTTAAAGAGTATTTCCGATTTTCAAGGAGTGAAATACTCTCTCAGAGGATAATAAATATCGCTGGTAGGGGTTACGTAAAACTTGGACATTGTAACTAGGGTTCCGTGAGGGCGAAAAGGTTGGCCACCCCTTGTGAGATATCACTCAAAACGGCATCCTTTAAATTAAAAGGAAAAATTTTTAAAATGTGTGAAGTCTTTTTTGGGACACCCTGTAATATTAAGTAATTGCCTACCCTAAATTACAAAATTTTCTTACTGGGGGGGGGGGGGGGGGAACAAAAATTTTCTGCATGTTTAGGGCGTTGCTGTCTAGTATAACGACAGCCCTTCATCCCTCCGGGGTCGATAAAATGAGTACCAAGGTCACTTGGGGAAATCAAGAGGGGGGTTAGCATCAAGCTAGCCACTCCTCAGCTGATCGTGACTTTCAGTCACACATGTTCTGTACAGCTCAGCTCAAGCCTCACCCAGTGAGGCTAGTTATACCGGAGTTTGAAGGTCCAACGACCTAGGTACTCCCTCAAATATCCCCCTTGATTTTGATTTCTAGTATAACGACAGGTTAGATGTTAATTTTAGTAGGAAAACAAATTTAAGGACTTTTAAGGACCGCGGGAACCCTGTATAAAGTGTGTGGAGATGCATTAAAATGTGTACTGGATAAAAATGTAGGGGTTCCCTATAACTAGGGTTCCGTGAGGGTGTAAAAGTTGGGAACCCCAGGTTTAGACATAACTTAAAACAGCATAAAGGATATAGCGTTCGTAGATAGTTCGTGCCCGCTCCGTCTCCTTGAATCTCAGCTCGAACTTGACGTAGGTGAGCCAGGCCTGCTCTGGGGGCTCCCACTGCATCCACCGCTCGAACACCTGTCGAGCGTTGGCGCTCCTGCTCAGCATCTGCTCCATGTAGGTGTACTTGTACCAGAACTGGTTCACCCGCGGGAGGTAGCTCACAGCCCGGTCAAAGATGTTGCGGGCGTGGTTCACCTGCCGGTGCCTGAAGAAAACACATGGTTAGAGATGGGAAAAACTACGAATTCAAAACCCAAATTACGTAATAAAACTAACTTTAAACCATTTTAAGTTCAATAGCCAGAGGTCGATCCAGTCAAACATTGGGGCCCTATTGCTGCCCCTTCACAAAATTCCACCTACTAAAAAAGGCCCCTTCACAAAATTCAAGTTGATAAAAACAACCTTTTCTCAAAATTCAAATCATCTTTAATCATTACCCAAGTAGACGAATGACGTGATTTATGACGTCATTTTTTCGTCAAAATATGCCTTAAAATTGACGTCATGTTTTGCGTCTAATGTCCAATCTTTCGTCGTCATTTTCGACGTCATAAATGACGTGAATTTGACGACATATGTGACATGAACTTTGACGTGATTTTATGCCTTAAAATTGACGTCATGTTTCGCGTCGGATGTCCAACCTCTCGACGTCATAAATGACGTGAATTTGACGACATATGTGACGTCAACTTTGACGTAACACGTCATGTTTTGCGTCGAATGTCCAACCTTTCGTCGTCATTTTCGACGTCATAAATGACGTGAATTTGACGACATATGTGACGTCAACTTGGACGTGATCAAATTTACGTGATTATCACGTGATTTAATGACGTTCTTTATACGTGGTTAAAGGACGTGATTTCCACGTAATTGTATGTCGTGAATTAATAGTGATAGAATGACATGTTTCTTTTGTCCTAGCCACTGGTTAGTCATAAATAGTTAAAATATGCTGACTTTAATTCAAATAAAATCCATTTTATGGATTGCCAAAATATATCTATAAAATGGATTTTATTTGAATTAAAGTTAGCATATTTTAACTATTTATGACTAACTAGTGGCTAGGACAAAAGAAACATGTCATTCTATCAGTACTAATTCACGACATACGATTATTCAATCTAGAAATAATATTTTCTAAAAAATATAAAATACTATAATTATTTATTTGAAAGATAGTGTTTTCAATTAATGTGAGCAATTTCTTTTTCTCTACACAGACATACTATATTAATATCATAAATAAAGTAATTCTATTATGAAAAAATCCACCAAAATAAATCCATCCACCAAAATAAATAAAATACCACCTATAAAATATCTATTCAAAAATGTTAATTATCCCAGAAAAGGGAAAATATAATTTTTCTTGGGTGAAAAGATTGGAAGATAATAGGAAAAATTTTCTTACTTAATATTTATTTCAACACATTAAATGCAAGTAGTAACACAAAAATAGTTTATTGAACAGAGATTTTCACAAACTACACAAATAGTATTTGTTATCCCAAGAGCCAGTTGAAGGGATGTATACAAAATGTAAGACAAATTAAAAATATACATAATGACACAAGTGAGGTTCCCAGTTACAGAATTTGAATAAGAAAAACCAGCCACATAGAGGCCATCCATGAATGATGTCATACTTTTTTTTTTCAACATTTTTGACCCCACCCCCCTTTGTGACATCTCACGATCTTCTACCAATAAGTTTAGAATAAGGTTGGTAAGAATTTGGGACTCAATGTTTTCATTGAAATTTAAGTGCACCCTACCTGATAACTTCAAAGTGAACTCTTATTTTGTTGTTAAGAATCTTAGGATATAAACTACTTTTTTTAGAAAAAAATGTTATTTAGTTTTATATTTGATTTTCAATGTGTGATGTCACAATTCTTGAAACCCCTCTCCCCCTTGTCTCAGATTGATCAACCCCCTCCCTCAACTTTTGACATCATTTATGGGTGGCCCTGTACAACAAATTTTAGAGATTTCTGGGTCAATACAAATAAAAAATTGTACCTTTTAAAAAAATAACAGTAATTTTTGTAGTAGACAAATTGAAGTGCTTTGACTTCCTTGAGGAATTTTGCCAACATTATATTCCACAACAAAATTTAACATGGGAGAGAAATTTTTAATTTTTTTTCTCAGATTGTTTATTTTATTATATGACTCTAAGGCGTTTTTGCTTAAAAACACACAATACTCAATTAAGCTTAATAACTCTTACATAAAAATACATAACTTTGAATAAATATAGCTTAAAAAACATAACAATTTTGACAGTGCAGAGAAATTTAAAATTCAACCATTGTTGATCACTTTCAATGCAACCAGATTCAATAGCCCGTAAAAGTTGAATTTATCAGATTTTTTTAAAAATAAGTATTTTATAGAGATTGCATGGCATTTCCAAATCATGCTTTGTTATAGTTTTAATTAAAGCTTATTAAAAAATATTGATTGATATTGATTCAGATTTTACAACTTTGAAAAGGTATTTTGAACTTACTCAAATAATTAAAAACTGCAAAATGTTTATGGCTTCATTTAAAATATTAATCAATAAACTGAAGAAAATACCATAATAAAGGGAAAGGGATAAAGACTCAGTCAAATGTTCTCCTCATCTTTGTCAGTACTAGTTCCTTTTGCATTAAACCTGAAATGAATACATATAAAATGATCAGGAATAAAACTTATTCGAAAACTTATAACACAAAAGGCCAGAAAACTACTTTTTATTTTACAACTTCAACGTCAAACCGAGAGAAGAATCTATAATACATTCAATTTCCTGTGGATTCAATTGATTTAAAAATCTAACCCAGGTCCCTTTTGCCTATTTCAGTTATTGATCATTTACAAAAGAATAATGTATTTTAGAATTAAATATAGGGGACTCTGTATAAATTTCTATTAAAAGGTTTTATCTTTGCAAAATTTTAAAAATATATTCTTAACTTTTCAAATTAAAAATCAGTGTTAAATTGAGTTCTATCAGCTAGTCACATGTTTTTAAGAAAACAGGTTTCTAGTTTGGTGATATTGTAAAATTTGTTAACATGGCAAAATAACATGAGCATAAAAAGGATCTGTGTTAGAGTTAAAAATATTGTAAAGATGGAACTTTTAAGCTAAAATATTTTAAGCTCAGACCTCTAAATACTATTAAAATGTAACATAATAGGGCTTAATTTAATCAATTCTAAATGAGAGATTATCAGATTTTTTAAAAAATGTATTGAAATAAAATGGAAATAATTTTTATGCCATGGGGGAATTTCTGTATTATATGAGTCGTGTAATTTCAAAACCAGATAAGTCACTTTTTCCTAATTTTTCAGGCACAACAAAACACTGAATATTCAAACAAATTATGCACTTACAAAACCCTTTTTTTTTATTTAAGATGGTAGGAGATGGTTACATTATCAACATGTATAAGCTTATAGATTTAGTTGGTATATTTAGTTAGAGCACTTTTCCGCATAAAAGTTTTAGAACCTGTTTTTTGTCACAAAATTATAGATTTCTCTCAAAATTAGTGTTAGTCATGAAACATTAGATCAATATTTTTTTAAAGCTTAAAGCTTGGCTATTTTCTAGATCTGTATTTTAACAATCAGAACATAACATAAACTGAAAAAAATTGATCTATTCGGTTTGAAACTAGACGACTCATATATCCTCCCTGCAGTGCATAAAATTATTCTTATCCTGACAGTAAAAATTTAATAATTGCCAAAAATACAATATTTTTTTTAAGACACATCAGATATTTGTGTAAAATTATAAAAAAAAACCTTTTTTAACTGTTCAATGTTGTGGTTACAAATACAAATTATTATACTTCAAAAATTAAGAAAATGTATTACCTTTTTTACTCCACCAGCTTTTCTTGGAGTGGGTGAAACAAAAGTGGGTAATTTGGGACAGACATCTTCATAAGCCTCCATCCAGCATTCTCCTAGATATTCACCTCCATCAGGGTTTCAGTCAGCTTTCCTACAGTAGAAATTAAAAATATACTTTAAGAAAACACAAAACTTTTAAAATTAATAGTAAATTTAAGATAGGTTTTTTTAAATAAATAATATTTAACGTTAAAAAATGTATTGAAGTAAAATGGAAATAATTTTTATGTCCAGGAGGAATTTCTGTATTATATGAGTCGTGTAATTTCAAAACCAGATAAGTCACTTTTTCCTAATTTTTCAGGCACAACAAAACACTAAATATTCAAACAAATTATGCACTTACAAAACCCTTATTTTTTATTTAAGATGGTAGGAGATGGTTACATTATCAACATGTATAAGCTTATAGATTTAGTTGGTATATTTAGTTAGAGCACTTTTCCGCATAAAAGTTTTAGAACCTGTTTTTTGTCACAAAATTATAGATTTCTCTCAAAATTAGTGTTAGTCATGAAACATTATATCAATATTTTTTTAAAGCTTAAAGCTTGGCTATTTAATAGATCTGTATTTTAACAATCAGAACATAACATAAACTGAAAAAAATTGATCTATTCGGTTTGAAACTAGACGACTCATATATCCTCCCTGCAGTGCATAAAATTATTCTTATCCTGACAGTAAAAATTTAATAATTGCCAAAAATACAATATTTTTTTTAAGACACATCAGATATTTGTGTAAAATTATAAAAAAAAACCTTTTTTAACTGTTCAATGTTGTGGTTACAAATACAAATTATTATACTTCAAAAATTAAGAAAATGTATTACCTTTTTTACTCCACCAGCTTTTCTTGGAGTGGGTGAAACAAAAGTGGGTAATTTGGGACAGACATCTTCATAAGCCTCCATCCAGCATTCTCCTAGATATTCACCTCCATCAGGGTTTCAGTCAGCTTTCCTACAGTAGAAATTAAAAATTTACTTTAAGAAAACACAAAACTTTTAAAATTAATAGTAAATTTAAGATAGGTTTTTTTAAATAAATAATATTTAACGTTAAAAAATGTATTGAAGTAAAATGGAAATAATTTTTATGTCCAGGAGGAATTTCTGTATTATATGAGTCGTGTAATTTCAAAACCAGATAAGTCACTTTTTCCTAATTTTTCAGGCACAACAAAACACTAAATATTCAAACAAATTATGCACTTACAAAACCCTTATTTTTTATTTAAGATGGTAGGAGATGGTTACATTATCAACATGTATAAGCTTATAGATTTAGTTGGTATATTTAGTTAGAGCACTTTTCCGCATAAAAGTTTTAGAACCTGTTTTTTGTCACAAAATTATAGATTTCTCTCAAAATTAGTGTTAGTCATGAAACATTATATCAATATTTTTTTAAAGCTTAAAGCTTGGCTACGACTCATATATCCTCCCTGCAGTGCATAAAATTATTCTTATCCTGACAGTAAAAATTTAATAATTGCCAAAAATACAATATTTTTTAAGACACATCAGATATTTGTGTAAAATTATAAAAAAAAAACCTTTTTTAACTGTTCAATGTTGTGGTTACAAATACAAATTATTATATTTCAAAAATTAAGAAAATGTATTACCTTTTTTACTCCACCAGCTTTTCTTGGAGTGGGTGAAACAAAAGTGGGTAATTTGGGACAGACATCTTCATAAGCCTCCATCCAGCATTCTCCTAGATATTCACCTCCATCAGGGTTTCAGTCAGCTTTCCTACAGTAGAAATTAAAAATATACTTTCAGAAAACACAAAACTTTTAAAATTTATAGTAAATTTAGAATAGGTTTTTTAAATAAATAATACTTAATTCGAGAATTAAAATCCGCAGAATTTAGCTCAGTCGGTATTAACTAATTACAAGGATAACCTTTACTTATTCCCTTGAAAACTTTCACTCTTATAAGAAATAAAAAAAAATTCTAAGCACAACACACAAGGAGCGTTTCAACCATTTTGTATTGCTTCGTCTTGGGTCGTACACGATCTGTAATCGGCGTCTCAATCACATACAGTATAATTAAAATATCCTGGTGCAAATTACTTAAAAAGGTACATCAAGTACTGACAGTTAAAAAAATATTAGTTCAATAAATTATTTTATATAGTAACATAAAAATTACTTACTTTGCGAGCGGCGAGCAGTCGTGTTGTCAATTCTTCATTGATGATGATGACGCTGCAAATTTTCAGTACAGCCATCTATCGGTTACGGATGCTAATAATGCACCAATGCTTAGCGGATAGGTATTTTTTTTTCTAGGGAAAAGGGTTCATAAGAATTCGTAGTGTCAATATTCAAACGGCTGTTTCTTCCTTTCTAATTGAGGTACATACTTGAAATTTTAATATGTTTTAATTACAGTATATCTATCTAGTCTTTAAATTTTTCGGGGTCCGGGGACAATTAGGGGGTCGTATACAAATTAAAAACCGTTCAATATAGAAAAAGGGGCGGGAAAATTTCACACGCCACATTAGTGCGATACTCCATTCAAAGCGTAACTTTGAGTTGCACAACATAGTAAAATTTCATCAAAATCGAAAGGCAGGTTTTTTAAACTAGAATTTTTTCAAGTATTAAAATACACCGGATGTGCATGTAATTAGGCTAATTAAGGGACTTCCTATAGAGATAGAAGCATGAAATTTTAATATGTTGTTCATGGTGTGAATCCACACAATCTATTAAATTTTCAGGGTCTAATTCTAATTAGGGGGTCGTATACATAATAAATACCAGTAATAAACTCGAATAATCTATAAATCCAGAACTAATTCATCAACCTCTTAATGCGATACATATTTTTGTTTGCCTAAAGGTCTACTACAACACATTAAAATCTTAAATATTTATCTCAATATTTGGTAAAAAAATTTCAAGTAAAACGAAAATTCTTTGAACCTAAATTACAAACGCAATATGTATATATTCCCCTTAAAATTTGCAATTTTTAGAACCATTTTTTATAAGCTTTCTAAATATGTAAAGCATTAAAATGTGACATTAAAAGTAAACAAACCGAGAACTCAAATTTGGGAAATATTCCAGAGTCATTCGCGTTAAAGACCAGTGAGCTTCATTCTGCTTTCAAAAATTCTCAATTGCGTCATAATCACCATGGAAACCCGAAATTCTGGAAAAACTTTGCCATAACGGTCCTTTACTCATAAGTAAAATGAAAAATTTTTTTAAAATAATATTTATCGATTTATTAAGCAAAAAGTGGACTTGTGTCCATATATTTTTTAAAAGTCTAATATCTCATTAAATTATAAAGTTAGATTCATGAAAATTGGATATGACATGTATCACCATGTATATTTTAAGAATCAATCACCTTTTAAAAGATTATTAAAAAATAAATCGATTTATTTCAGAATTATCGGAGTTTTTTGGTAAAACGTCGGACAAAATAGAATCCGTTATAATGATCGGGTCCCTAGACGTCCCGAACAACATACTGAAAAGAAAAGATATAAACTTCTTATCCTTGAATGGAAATAAGGAAACCATTTCTTATAAAGAAACTTTGAACCTCGAGGTTCAAAGTTTCTTTATAAGAAATGGTTTTTTATGTCAATGAACTCACTTAATTTTGTACAAACCCCACACTATTTCTGAAAAAAAAAACTGTTTTACGTGGGTTTTCTCAGGGTGTTTTATTGAAAAAACTCGATAAAACCCAACCCACTTGTTGTTTTTTTAAAAAAACCCGGGGTTTTGCCAACCCTGCTAATAATGCACCAATTTTTAGCTGATAGGTGTTTTTGAGGGAAAAGGGTGTGAGTCTTAAAAATTTCACGGACGATAGTATTCAGTCAGACGTCTTGGTTCAATTGTTCAAGTTCAAACATGGCGCCGAGAATGCGTGAATCCCCACTGAATAGCAATAGTACTAGAACGCATGCGCATTTAAAGTGACGAAAAAATGACCAAATTTATAACGTGTTTAAAAATCATGTCATTTAAAGTGACGTGAAAAGGATCAAATTTATAACGTCTTACAAATCACGTCCTTTTAAGTAACGAAAAATGACCAAATTTATTACGTGTTTAAAAATCACGTCATTTAAAGACACGTGAAAATGACCAAATTTATAACGTCTTACAAATCACGTCATTTAAGTGACGAAAAAATGACCAAATTTAAGGTGTGTTTTAAAATCACGTCATTTTAAGTGACGTGAAAATGTTATAATTTATGACGTCTTACAAATCACGTCATTTAAGTGACAAAAAAATGACCAAATTTATGACGCATTAAATATCACGTCATTTTAAATGACTCAAAAATGACCAAATTCATGACGTCTTTAAAATTACGTCACTTAGAGTGACGTAATAATGACCACATTTATGACGTCGTATAATTCACGTCATTCAAAGTGACGTAAAAATGACCAAATTGTCACCATTCAGCAAAATGTGGTCATTTTAGGTGACGTAAAAATAACGTCTAAATGTCGTATTAAATTGACGTCATTTTTGGTGACTCAAAAAAGACGTCACAGTTGACGTGATTTTTTCCCTATCGACGTCATATGAAAAAATATGACCTGATTTTGACGTCACAAATGACGTCATTCGTGTACTTGGGTATTTGCAAGAAAACACACAAAATCTTGTTTGTTTCAAATAAAAAGTGTTTTTTTTTTACGATAATTTGAAAAGTTAAAATAACATTTGACTTCACTTTTTCACAAAAACAATTTCTCTTTCACAAAAATGGGCCCCAAAAAATAACATGGATCAACCCCCGAAGCCAGCCAATGGTCTGTCCAGGTCAATTTTACTACCGTTCTTTGGTTGTCTGGTACCTTCACAAATTCAGTTTTAGAAAAAGGTACCTTCACAAAATGCATTTTTAAAGGAAAGTTCTTTTAGTAAGCTATATTCTCTAAATAATTAAATTAGACTAGATTTTCTTTTGTTTTTGATGCTTAAAAATTATGTACATGTTTTTAAGTTGAGTTTTCACTTAAATTTTCGCAAATTAACAGAAAAAATTTCACAAAATAGGTACCTTTAAAAAACCTGCTGACCACTGAATAGAGAAGGAAATGGCAGGAAAACACAAACTTTGGGAATAAACATTTTTTCTCGTTTCCCCCCAAAGAGGTTCATTTCTTTAATATTCAAAGTTATAATTATTCAAAATTAAAACCCAAATCATAAAATAAAACTAACTTTAAACCATTGTAAGTAAGTACATGACAATCAACAGCTTTTCATTCACCCTAGGAGAAAAACTGGTAAGTATAGTTTAAAATATTTTAACTTGAGAGTTCATCTAAAGTTTCATGAAATAACTTCTTCTTCTTCTTCAAAAGCTCAACAGCCTTTTACAGGCCAAGGCTGGCCTCCACCTGGCCCTGTCTGGTGCGACAGCCCGCCATCGGTTAATTCCCAGTAGCTTGAGGTCCCCCTCAACATCATCCATCCATCTTGTAGGTGGTCTTCCCCTTCGTCTAATCCCTTCAATTCTGGAGAAAGTCACTTTTTTGGTAGGGGCGGCATCAGGATATCTGAAGAGATGGCCCAGCCACCTAATACGTGACGCCTTAATAGTTCTCGGTCCCACCAATTTTGTCATGAAATAACATTGCTGTTAAAATAGTCTCAATGGAAACAAGGATGTAAAATCAAAAGATGATCATATTGTAGTTGTTAACAAACCAAAAAGCATTGAAATGCCCTTTCAACTAGAAAGATTTATTTATTTTCTTAAATGGTTTAATTACTGAATAATTTCACAGAAAAAGTTATTTAAAGTCCTGAAGATATGATTAATTGAGAGTGAGAAATGAGGCTCATCACTTTTTGATCACCCAAAGTGAAGAGTGTGGCACCTATCACTCATCCATGCAAACTCAAGATGAACAGTGAAAGTGAATCAAGGACAAAACTTACTTCATTTCCATTTCTGCGTATTTCAGCCACAGGGTGACATTTCTGTAGTCCACGTCCAGAGCTCTCTCGTAGACGGACCTCGCCCTGTAACAGAGAAAAGCCGTTATTGGTAAGAACACGAAAAACTACAGAATAACCTATTATGCTTCAGATTACTGAAATAACATTAGACCTTGTAAGGGAACATCCATAAATTACGTGAGGGCAAAAAGGGGTGGGGCAGCAAAATCTCATTAGAAGGGAGGGGGGAGTCAATTAAAATCATGTCAACTTATAGTTTAGAAAATACACATTTTCTCTTATCTTTATTAGCACAAGTTTAGGAAAAATGTGCAGATTAGTCAAAACAGCGAATCATCAGCCAGTTAGTCATGATAATTACAAGTTTAGACAATGTTTTTTGAATTTCAACATGGATTTGTATCAAAGTTATTGTATGTTAAGCGTGATGCTGATAAGACAAAACAAATATGGCTAAAACATAAAAATGAAATTTATTTAGTAAAAAGTTATACAGAAAATCTAATGTGAGAATTTGGGGGGGAGGAGGGGGGTCCAGCAAAGTCCAGGGTTGCTGATTTTTTTAAAAAAATCAAAAAAATCGGATTTTTTTTATTTAAATCAGATTTTTTTGATTTAAATGAATTACTAGTTCTGAACTTACCAAAACTAGTTAATAATTTACTGATATTGTAATATCCATGTTATATAATAGTTTAGCATTACTTAATATCCCAATATTTATCTATTTTAGGCATTAATTAATTGAATTAATTAAGGGAAGTAGTTTGCTACCATTTCATGGTGAGATGCCCAAACCCATCCTAAAATGGTGAATGAACAATTAATTGTACTATCAGATACTAAAATTTTTTATCCTTCTTTCTATAACTATTTTTACCCAATTGTGAAATCAATTTTTAAAAGAAATGGTGACGATTTCTAAAAAAAAATCTATGCATCAATTTTATGTAAAAATTTTAATTTCAATAATTCAGTTGAATTAATTTCACTAAATGTATTGTGCATTTATTTCTTTAAAATAATAATTAATTACTTATACAAACAAAATCAAATAAGCAACTAATTGACAGTCATGTACCCAGTTTATTCACTGTAGTTATGTTAAAAAAAGTAATAGTTTGGAAAACATGACTAAAACTATGAAAGCAAGCTTTCGATAAAAATCAATCACATGCTTGTATTTTAAAAAGGGGATGTATACCTGAAAAAAATTTAAAGATTCTTAATTCTAGTTTAATTTATCACAATTATTGATTCCAAACGCTGCTATTTACCTCTTTTCATTGTAAATATTTTTGTAATTGGTAGTACAATTTGTTCTTGAAATTACAGGCAATTTTATGTAGATAGAGGAACCTAAACCTATCTCCCAGTTATTTTAAGCAACTGCAACTAGCAGACAGGGCCGTGTGGTAGATTTACCCAGTATGAGGCAAGTCCTAGAAATGCCGCCCCTTATGTATTTTTCCTTTAAATAATTGATACTTCAAATTAAGATTAATTAATGTAAATATTTAATTAAAATTAATCATAAATAACATATTGATTGGTAATTAATGATATATATTTAATTAGTAATTAATGATACATAATTAAGTCCCCCAATAGTTCTCCTAATGATGGGGGAATTGCGTTGTAGCTTGTAGAAAACTAACCAATTTCTAGTAATATAATTAAATTACCATTAATTAGTTTCAAAAAGGGCAATTATATTTTACATGATTCAAAACACTTTTTTTTCAGCAATAAAAGCAACATTTTGTGATTTTCATATACACTGCATCCTTGATAATTCAGAACTAACGAGAGAATTTCTAACCTAAACCATCATTCTAAGAATTGAGAAATTATGTTCAAAAGTGCCCCATTTGAGAAGTAGATTTAAACATGCATTTCATTTGAACACTTGAGTAAATTATTCAAAATTCATTTTTAGAAGCTACACATTTATCAAACAATAATTGAGGTTTTTGAGCTTTCAAAGTTAGCATACCCGCTTTGGGGTACTCTCCCCTATGGATTTAAATTCCTAAAGACACGACCAACAATCCCAAAATTGAATAAATAAATAATATAGTATTTTTTCAGGTCATTAGTATATTTAGTCATAGTATAATCTTCCCGGGAAATCCCCGGAATTTCAGTCATTCCCGGGAATGGATTAATTTTTGAAACTACTTCATAGAAATTATATTTAAACTTCAAAATAAAAGTCCAGGAGTTTAAATATATAAATTACAACACAATTTATTTTACTACTATAAAAATGAATATTTAAGTTTTAACTGTTTTTTTTTATTATTATGGAAGGATTTTATTTTAATTACCAAAATACAATCAATATGAAAAAAGTTAAAGGATGGTAATATTTTTTCGGGGGGGGGGCTTAGTTTTTCTTCATAAATACAGTTTTGGAGGTTCCTTAAAACTGTTTGCTTTCATGAAATTAAACTTATGGAATGAAAAAATAAAATACCCTTAGATTTGTATATAGTGTAATTCGGAATTTTTGTTTTATTTAGTTAATTTTTTTTAATCAGAGTATCTTGTTAAAAAACTCAATACAAAAGGTTATACGAAAATTACGGTTAGTAAAAACTAAATTATTACATGGGTAAAGCTATATAATTTTTTTTTGATTCTTCACTGGAATTAACTGAACGGTTTTTATTTTACATTGACCGGAATTTTCGCACTTATGAAACGTCCACTAAAAAAAGTTACGTTTTATAAAAGGCCTTTTGAGCAAAAACTGGAGAATTTTCAAGTCCCATGTCATATACAAATATCAAAAAATAAAATCAATTGTAATTATCTAGATAAAAATATAAAGAAAACATAAATCCTTAATCCCTTCACTCTACTTTAAAAAAAAATATAAACACAACCTAGCTCTTTTTGGGACATAATACTTCTAAGCAGTTAGTCTTCTTAAATAAATATACTTCTTCTATCCAGGAGGCAGGAAACTTGCAGCTTTTCGAGAGCACAAACAAAAAGGGACTGAAGGAGGCTCTGGTAAAATTTGATTGCCTTTGCCCTTGAAAATGTGCCCTCCCTCCCTTTGGTTCGTGGAAGGTGGGGTGGGAAAACAAGAAACTACGAACAATTAGTGGCCATAAAAGTATAAAACGGTGCCATATCGGCTATTCCATCTCCTGCGCTGCAATTCGACCTGCAAGGCGGCCGGCCACCCAGAGAACACACAAGCGCCCGCTCCTCGTCAACACAGGGGGGCTATAAATTGTCGGGGGAGGATTGTCAGCGCTGTCGCCCGGGTGTCCGGTCGGGCAGTCCGCCACTGCCGAGATCGCTTTTTCCCCATGCGGAAGCAGGAAGAAGTGTTTTGTTCCCCTCTCCAATGTTGGATTCCGTTTTTTAAATTCTGGGTTTAGAAAGTAACTAAAGTACAGCATAGGTATTTAAGTAACAAAGAGTTAGTTACTTTAAAATTTTTGTAGTTAAATACCAGTTCGATACTGAAAAAGTAACTAAATACTTTTTAAGTATTTAAAAAGTATTTCCGTTACTAAGTATTTAAATACTTAACAACCTTGGTCAGAGTCAAGCTGAATCTGAGCTGAAACTGAAAAACTATCAATCACTGGACCCCGACACACTTTCCCCTTCCAGCCTTCGCAATACAAGAGAGGGGTTTGAGAACATCGCGTAAACAAGACGCTCTCGACCCCCTCTCTTTGCATTGCGAAGGCTGCGAGGGGTCGCGTGCCGGGCACCTGTTTTGGATCGAGTTTCAAGCTGACAGATTTTTCAGCTTGACTATATAAAAATACTATTTCTGTTTTCCTACCACAAAAACGTGTAAACAAATTGCAGAGAAAGCTCCTTTAGAGTAAAAAAATAAAAATTCCAGGGGAATTTTGCCGCCCTCAGAAAAATGCCGCCTGAGGCAGCTGCCTCTTTGCCTCATACCACCACACGGCCCTGCTAGCAGAATTTAAAAAAAATTGAAATGCAAATAACCTCGCAAAGCATTTTAAAGCATACAACTATTTTTTTTTATTTAAATTGTAGCAGTTTAACATTTTTGATTTAAATCAATGATTTTTTTTTAAAAAATCAAGTGATTTAAATCAACTTGATTTAAATCAAGCAACCCTGGCAAAGTCTCACTAAATCTCACCAAGGGGGAGGGAAGGGGTCAAAATTTTGAAAAAACACCTCATGTATATAATTTAAGGATTTTCCCTAACACATTGATTGCCTACTACGAATTACCTTGCTGTATTTGTACAGCCACACGGAACACAACAGAGAGAATAGGAATGGATGTTCTCGGGAAAGAGAATAAAAAATAAGGTTGGGTGAACAGAATATACAAAGTTTATTCAAGCGGCATAAGAAGTTGACTTTCATGCTCCATAATTTGGGTACTATTATTATAGTTATAACATGGTTAAAACCAATTGGCTTTTTAGATGATGGGAATCGTGAAAAATTCAATGTCTTGCAAATAAAATCACTGATTAAATATAACTCAAACCAATTTTGATCATAAGAGAACTACTTTTTATTTCAATAACAAGTCCTGTTATCAATTTCAAATCAGTAACCTTGTACTCAAAATGAAACTAATTTATGATGTCAAAGAAATATTTTACAAATATCCCACATTTGTCTGGAACTTTCTCGTTCCATAATAAATTAAATGAATCACTTTAAAATACTAGTAATAAAGCAGAAATTTAATTCTGAAATACATTCCACAAAATAAAGATCATAACTTAACAGAATTCAGTTTTGTGTCTTTAGAGAGAAGCTACAATTGTGGGGTTTGAATGAAAGAAATTATTCACAAAGATCATTTTATCAATTTAAAATCAGTAACCTTGTACTCAAAATGAAACTATTTTATGATGTCAAAGAAATGTTTTACAAATATCCCACATTTCTTTGGAACTTTCTCGTTCCATAATAAATTAAATGAATCACTTTAAAATACAAGTAATAAAGCAGAATTTAATTTTGGAATACATTCCACATAACAAGACAAGATTCCTTAACAGAATCAGTTTTGTGTCTTTAGAGAGAAGCTAGAATTGAAGGGTTTGAATGAAACAAATTATTCACAAACACATAATATTTGTCAAGCTTTTTTTCCTCACAAAACCACCAAAAAACCTTAACCGAATGAGATATTTTGTGCTTTAAAAAATGATCAAGGTAATTAAACACTATTTAATTTAATAATAATTCATTGTAATCAGTAAATTCTATACGAGCATGCAATAAAAAAAAACCCCAAACAAACAAAAAATAGGGGGGAAAATATTAAAGTGGTATTGATTACTCGGGTCAACGCAGTCCATATGAGCAACTACTATTGATGGGTAAAACATAAAATTATTTTAAATAATAATGATTTCAAAGATTGAACTTTGAACAATCTTTTTAATAAATTTCCCTCAGTCTAGCATTTTTTTTTAAATTGCAGAAGAACTTATAATAAAATATCAATCTGAACAATTAAATAGGTCCTTAAATGTTACAAGTTAAAGCTGTATCTGTGTAAAAAAGGCTTATTTCTTGGCAAAATGGGCCATGCAAGCACTGAAATTTAGTACAAATCGCTGCCAATTGGTTGGATCATGTTATGTTCTTGTATTGAATTCTGAGACGGAATTCCGTTCACAGAATTCTTAAGAGGACAGAATTCCATCCTTAGGACTGAAGAGTGGCACCCATGTACTACTATGAAATACAAGTAAACCTCTGCAAGGTGATTATTTCAGCATTTAAAATGCTTTTTTTTAATTCATAGTAACTCATACTTATTTGACTGGATGATCTTTTATTTAAAAAGAATGAATAACCTTAACTACGGGAGCCAAGTAAAGGGGGGTTAGGAGGAAGAAGAAAAGACATTAACCTGTTGATCTCCTTCTGGCTCTCTTCCCACTGAGCATACTTGAGCCAGTTTGTGATCAGCCCCCTGTTCTTGCGGATGCTGTCTTCAAACGCCTACAAAACACACAAGTTACAACTCATCATTTTGATATTTACTGTTTATTTATTTTCAATCTAATGGAACAAAATTCAATGTGTGTACATGGGCGCCCATATGTTTGAATTTAGGAGGGGGCCCTAGAAAATTTTTTACAAGTTAGTTAGTCAAGCCCATAACTGGACTAGTTTCTTTTTAAGGGGGGTCGGTTCATATTTGTTTCAAAAGGGTCCCTCACAAGTATACTTAATGCAATTTTTTTTTATAAAATACTGGAGTTTCAAGCAAAAGTCTAGTTTTGCATTTTTATTCTTAAAAGTAGCGGCATTATAACTCACTGAGGACCACTCCTACGCCGAGCCGAAAAATTTCAAGAAAGAAACTAGTACATAAATAGTGGTCAACATTAACAACAACCTGTCGAGCGTGATGCTTAATCCGAAAACGTTATCAAATCCTATTGACTTTACTATTACTGTGCCGCTAATTTAGCCGGCCGCTAAACGGTCGACGGGATAATACGTAAGGACCAAAAATTATTTACATTTTGCTCTTGAATTAGCTTACAATCATAATAAAAAGATTAATACAGATCAAAATTTAAAAGGGGGGAAAAAAAACGTTTAATAAAAACTGATTTATTTTAGTCAAAGGAAGATTTTATGTAACTTTAGTTGTGCAAGGGGAGGGCCCCCCTTTGCCCTCATATATATATTTATGTTGTACATATTTATTTATAGGTGTTTGTCTTTTATACAAATCTACAGTTTTCTTCCGATATGCACCAAACTTGGTGTTCATACATAAAAAAATTCAAGGAAAAACAAGGCCATGTTTTGAAAATTTTAAATGAACCTCTGGTCATTTTGCTGAAATAGCTTTATTTCTCCTCAAGAAAAGATCTGCTTACTCCTTTGTTACAATGGAATGGAAAACACCAAGTTTTAAAAGAAAATTTAAGATTCAAGTCTATTCAAAACTCAATAACATTCTAAAAATCTAAATCAACGCAATTTTAAAACATAACTTTTGATTTGAACGTTTATAAAATTTAAAAATAAAAAAGTACTATGGAAAAACATTGTTAAAATAGTCTCCATAGAAACAAAGATGTAAAATTAACATGGTGATGATATCTAAAATGAAATTGATTCCCCACAATTCCAAACATTTGGAAGTTAAGGTTATGATACATGCATGGAAACGCAGTAATAGCCCCCCTTTCAAAAACTGCCATCAGCAATGCTTTAATTCAATCTAAAAAACAAACAAACCTAAAGCTGAAAAAGTTTGCTCATGAGTGAGAAAAACAATTAAGCAATCTTATATGAAGCTTCAAAACAAACAGAAGTTTCGGAGGAAAGTGCAGCTTTATGTACTTTTACTGTGACCGCCAAAATTCAAGCGAGGCTACAGCTCCCTTATGGCTAATATCAAAGAAAGAATGCTAACTCACCCAGATATCCTCTATTTACTTCTTAAACTTAATAGCTATGTCCTTTTTAAATAAAATTCTTCACTTCAAAGTTAGCTGTGTGCTTATTCACCCAAAATTAAGGAAATAATCTAAAGTTGTTTGTACTATCTTAACTATTACTTGGTCACCTAAATGGACCATGAGGTCCCAGGCGACTATGTGTATAGTTCATGTAATTTTTTTGTTCTCAAATAAATAAATAAATGAAAAAAAAAACTTTCATGAGGTTAACATAGATACAATAAACAAGTATGGAGGGAAAAAACATGAAATACTTTTCTCTTGCGAAGTTGATATTCTGCAAGCTCCTCTGGATCAGATATCTTCTGCTTCGGAGGCTAAAAAGCGAATAGAGTAACAGTGTTAATGAGAGTTCTTTTCACACATTCAAAAAATACAAGTGGGCTGTTTCGAAAAAATCCCAGCCTCAAGTGTTTTCTTGGCGACATTGGGTAAAATTTCACTAAAATAGCATGATGAAGTTGAGTTATATTAATAAAAACCTTAATGCAAATTTGTTGAAATTTGAATACACTGCTTTCAAAACAGCTTGGCATCATTAAGAGGGACTATTAATGGAATTGAACCAAATTTTGTATTAGGCTTGCATGCCAGCCAAGCATAGCTAGTTTTAGAATTTTGAAGAAAATCTTTTCAAATAATTTACATTTTTGGTAAATAAATTGATTTTTTCTTACTGTTGTTGCTTATGAAGCATTATTATAGTATTTAGGTAAACAAAGGGACTTTGAATTGTTCTTAAGACAAAATTTAAAAGACTAGGGGCATTTAATTAGTTTTCAGAAAATATTGGAAGGAATTTTGGATCAGCTGGAATAAGAGTCCTCCATTTGGCGACAGCGTAACGGTCGCCAAGTTGGTAATCCGATCGGCAGCCAACCTCTCTCCCTCTGCTAACCTTGCGATCGGCCGTGGAATCGTAGGTCTCTCGTGCTGGTCGCCATGTTTAGTCACCGCTGAACCGATAGTTCAGCATTAACTTGCGTTTTGTTTTTTAAAAAACTTTACTTTAAATATTAAGTTTAAAATTAATGCATTTCATCATTTTTAATTAAGATACTATTTTTAAAATTGATTATAGGCCGTTTTAGTCTTTCTTTTTTGTTTTAATTATCCGGAATAGTTCAGGTCATGCGCAGTAGCTATATATTAGCAAAAGCATAGTAAATGACAAACTACGAACTTACTAAGAACGTAATAGTTACTTTAAAATAAATGCATTTCATCATTTTTATTAAGATGCTTTTTTTAAAACTTATTTCAGCCTGTTTTAGACTTTCTTTTTGTTTGAATTATCCCGAAACGGAATAATCGACGTCATGCGCAGTAGCGTACAAAAAAAGTCTAGAGAAGGCATTTTGATAAGGTCTAAAAGCCGGGTTTGAGCGTGCAACAGATAGGTTTATTAAAAATGAATGTAATTCTTAATTGAATTAAAATGGGTGAAGAAAGAATTATTTTTCCCTTTTAGAATGATTAAACTGTTCTAAAGTGCTTTCCAAATCTATTTTACATGGTACTTGATTCAAATTATAGATGTCGCCACGCTATCGTGGTTTCTATGCTTTTCTGTTATTCTAGTCACTATACTTCTGTGTTTATGTGTATCAATTTCAGTTTTTAGAATTGTTAAATGTTAAACTATCGTATAGAATAGGATTTTACCTAATATTTATTGTTTCAGTTGTTAAACTTGCTATATGGGTTTTTTTTTCTCGAAAAATCGGGTTTAAAGTGTTTTCGTTAGTTGAGCTGTGGGTAAACATGGCGGCCGGGTTTTCAGCCAGCGCCAGCTGAAAACAGTTGCCAAAAGCGGACTCTTTTGCAAGCTGTTCCGTTTTTTGTTTTATACAACTATGTCAGTCGCCATAAAGGACTCTGGCCAATGCTATGCTTTTTATGCTAGCAGTTGGACATTGGAAAAACACTGAAACCAAAAATACCTTGCAGAGGTAATGCCCATTGATTACAACTAAAACTACTCTCGAGTAGGTAACAAAGAAATACTTACAGGAGGAAGAATTTCCAAGTCTCTTTCTTTAGCTTCCCTGAGAAGTTGTTCTGCTGTAATTTGAATTTCAGCAGGCGTTTTATTTTTCACCTGAAAGAACAAAACAAATGAAACAACTTGAATTTATTTAAAATTTATACCTCATACATAATAATCAACAAGCCTATCCTTACACATATCAGTATGGAATTCACAACTCATGGTCATGACTACACTTTACATTTACATGTTCTAGAAGTTGAATAACTGAAACTTACCTTTGCAACTTTAGGTATTTTTTGAGGTTTTGAAGCAGAAGTACTGGCCATGATGCTTATCGTTTTCTGAAACTTCAATCAAATACAGAAGAGAATTCAGTGGCGAATAGAACAATAAACGACAACACAAACAAAATCAAAACAGAAACACCAATTTCAACCGCGGTTACGATTTTGATTTCAACATGCTTTTTGAATTCGTTGCCACATAACTTTTTTTCTGCAATTCAGGAAAAAAATATTGAAGAACATGTATAAATTTTTAGAAAATAATCTGCGCAAAACACAAAACTTAATCTTGCACGTAATAAGTATTTTATAATTAATTATTGGAATAAAAATAATTTTTACTGATGTTGATAAAAGGAGAAAGCAAAGGTCTCAACTCCGGAAATCTGATTTGTTTATGTTTGAGTCGTGTCGTTTTGGTTTTGTTTCCTTTGTTGAAATTTGACTCGGGAATTTCGCAACCAGTGTAACTTTTTTATCATAATACTTGAATTGAATAATTAGTTACAAGTTAATTTTCTACATTTTTCCAAAATTTACTCTGTAGTTGTGTTTTTTTTAAAGACATAATTGAAATTTTCTTTGGGGGGAAATTGGACTAAAAATGTTCTAAACCTAAATTAAAGTGTTTGTAAGTTTGTTTAAATAAAACCGAACAGTAAAGCTGAGTGTAGCATATTTTATAGAATCGTTCTTTCAGTGGAAAGTTCTTTTCTTCTCCCACACAAGTAGTTTATTTTAGTTCAATTCCGTTAGCTGACTTGTTAAATATGGCAAGCTGTTTTAAATGTTTATTATTCAAATTCTGATTAGAAATACTTGTAATCATGTAATATGTAAGGGTACTTTTCTAGAAACGCGGCGCAAATCTCGCCAAGCAGACTTTTTGGCGACAGCACACAGTTGCCGGAACAAATCACACGAAGAATTATCATCCGAAAGAATGAGACGCATCTGCATTTTCGATTCCTTTTTTGTTACTAAGTTGGTAGCAATGAATCATGGAACGAACATCTGCCCGAATGGATGGATTAGCAACCATTAAAAGATCAACGTCAAGGTCGGAGCTCTCAGCATTGCTTGGAAATGCGGAGGCATAAGGTTACCAGTGGCGATATTCCGTTTGGCGCTGGTTGCATCATTATTGGCGACTTCATCGCTTGGCGAGATTTGCACCGCTTTTCTAGAAAAGTACCTATGTAAGTATGAGATGCTATTGCAGCTCCTAATAATAATTCTCGTTCTTTTCTAGATGTTGTTTTGGCCTGACGTCATTATTTAATTTGTGTCGACAGATTGTCTTAGTCATCGCAGCATTGAAGCAAACAGGATGCAGGAAAGTAAGGGAATGACTTAATATTTCCAGATTTGATTTTAATTTATATGCAAACTTATTAACAAAGTAACAATAACATCACTATCAGGGTTTTCATAGTTGAAGTTAATTAAACCAAAGTAAATTTCTCACATAAATTTAAAATGTGACTTGATTTAAATCTCATGTTAGGAAAATACTCCTTTTTACCCTAAAAAATTTGGCTTTGGCCCTTGCATGGTGCAAAAAAAAGATTAAGAGGTTACATGCTTTTGCTTGTGCTGCAATAATTATTTTCCATATGCTTCATGCTCTATTGAGGCAATCCTCTTCAGTTGCTCATCAAAAAGCAAGCTATTCTGTAGAAAGTTCTTAAATTTAAACCTCATACTAACAACATCCAGTAATTTTTTAGATGATCAAACTGTTGATCTCGATGCAAGAAAATGCAGGACTAAAGCATTAATGACCTCTTTTATGAAGAATCCATTCCTACCATTGGTTCTTTGTGCAATTTCATAGTAACTATGTCATTTTGAAATGAAAATTTCCTACTATACACTAGGGTGGTTCAACAATACATGGTAAAAATAAAAGTTTCAAAAACAAACCGGGCCACCCCTCAAATTTTTTACACTTGTAGACAGTAATCTTCTGGGAAAATTTCAACTTTATATCTCAACTGTAAGGGGGTGCTCAAGCCCCCCGAACTTTATAAGTTAGTGAATTCTATTGTAACTTTCTAAAAATAGTTTTAAAATACCAAAAAATACAAAATTTAGGTATGCATTTATATATATTACAATCTTTTAACATAAGAATAAATCAATGTATAAAAGTACAAAGTAATTTTTTTTAATATTTTGCCCTTGTTAATAAAACTACAGTATTGCGCAATTACTAAGGGTAGGTTGTTTTCATAAGTGAGGGGAGCTACGATGGGGGAATTTCATTTAATCTTACACAAAACAGTTGAAATCTTTTCTTTCCATCAGTTGTTTACAAAAAACAACCTAAGATCCTGGGGTGGATAGACATTAAAGCTGCTGACATCTGACATGTAATGGGTGGCGAAAGACAAATGGGACTGCATGTGTAATCCCAACCCCCTGGTTGACTGATTTAGTGGCCAAGATTTAAAAAGGTTCAATATCCCATGCATTTATCTGTCATTATGTCTATTTTAATCTTTTCAAAGCATGAATATTAGTTCCTGAGTGTGTAAGTGCCAGCGTGATTTAAAGAGTCTTTCAAACTCTTTCACGGGTGCTTCTAGGGTGCTAACACTTCAACCGCTTGTAGTAAAAATCCTTGCTGCATATTTTTATTAAATCTGGGTCTTTGAGGAAGGGTTAGGACCCTTAAAAGATGAAATGTGCAAAGAACACCAGGAAAAAATAGTTTAAAATAACCTCGATAATTCTTAACGAATTTTTGCATTTTTAGGGGGTAATAACCCATTAAACCTATTCATTTGCAAAAAATTTTCATATTTTAGAAATTTCAAACTTTCTTGGCCCCTCAGGAGTAATTTAAAGACTTAAATAATGCTTTTAGACCCTGAAAATCGAATTAAAAGTCACAAAGTCATCGAAAAACATAAAAAGGAGGAGGGACTGTTCCCCCGAAAATATGAGGCTGATCAGAAAAACTGGGGTCATACAGGGGGTCATTTTACATAAGAATCTGCATAAATTGTTTCAGATGCATTTTGACCCTATTTTTTGTTGACCAGTGTTACTATTTGTGTCATTCCCTATAGGGCCGCTAATGTTAATATTAGGGTTCATTGAGCACCCTCTTAGAATTTGAGTAGGAAGTTAAAATTTTTTCAGCATTATACTGTTGATAAGTCTAAAAAAGTTAGGGGGTGGCCCAGACTCTAGCTCAAAAAAAGTTTTTTTGAACCACCCTACTATACACTATATATAACTATACTACTATAACTATATATACACTAAAAAAACCCAAGTTTTCTAGGTGAATACCTGAGTTGTTACTAGGTGAACTACTAGAACTATTTGAACTAGGTTACTATGTGAATACCTGAGTTAAGTTGTTTTTCCTTGCTTTTTGATTGATATGCAGGAAAAGCAATGTATTTGTGATATGATGGGTAATTTTCACTGAAAATTGTGTTCTTGTTTATTCACATAGATGTTCTTGACTTGAAAATTATATGGAGAGTTTTTATAGATAGCTCAAATTTGAGAAAAATAGTTAGTAACTAATATCCTACATGACAAGTTAGCTAAGATTTTATGTATGAAAGTAATACTAAAAGTGGGTATAAGTTCATTAAAATTCAGATTTATGAATTTTGTGTGTGTTATTAAATCTTAAAGAAGTTCAATTGAAAAAACAATTTTTTGTAATAAAAAAAATCTCAATTTGGGGGAAATTTTGTAGAAAACATTGGTGTTCTGGGCAAATATTGGGCCCTGGAACATTTTCCGCATCCCTGCCCTTAGCCCCCTAAACTTAAGCCACTGCTAAATTAGCTGACCCTTTCAAGGCTGGTAGTTGTTCTATAAAATTGTGAATAATCCTGAAACTTTGGTTTCACTAAATGAGTTGACCCTCTTTCAGAGATGACTGCTGAAACGGAGTCTTGCTTCATCCACTGGTTCCGAAGGGATCTTAGACTCCATGACGTGCCTGCCATCTCTGCTGCCCTCAAGGTATGATACTGTCAGTCTGCCACAAGTTCAGCTCTGGCCTAGTTGTCTGGTTGCTATAGAAACAAGACCGGTTCATTTTAAATAAGGATAAACCGTATTATCAGTTAGCGGGGATTATTGGCTGAATTTTTGGCGATCACGAGCAGTCTTCTTTTTGGAATCAATGCATATCTTAGATGGTGGGATTAAGTAAATGCTAAAATAATAAACAAAGAGAGGACTAGTGATTCAATGCAACCATTTCCCCCTTTGAAAATGAGGAGAGTCCTGTTGCGTTGGGAACAGAAATGTAAACGAGACCTCAACTTGTGATAGACACAGTAAAAGACCCAGTATACTAAGAACACCTGTACCAAGTGAAACACTGATTCTTTTGATTGCTTGAAAAGTTTTTGGGTTGAAGTTCAAAAGGGTCATTAAAAGGGCATCGGTTGAAACTGCAGTTGGGGCTATAGTTTATACATTTTAATTACGTCGCCATTTATGTCTTTTATTGTTTCAACTACTCAGCCATGGTAAAGTTAGATGTTCTAACTGAGTTTAGTTGTAAATATTGTTTTAATTTTCCTAAGTTAACATCTATCATATTTAAAAAAAAATCAGTAATTGTGAAAACATTTTTTATAAGACAAAAACATTTTTCATCTTAAAGACACTGAATCTGAGCTTAAGGTTGCAGTCCTGTTATGCTATCTACAAATAATCAGTTGCTTCGTGTTGGGTGTGATTGTTCTCAACTGAGATGATTCTCTTTTGCAGGAGTACCCTGTGTACTACCCTGTTTACATCTTCCACGAAGAGGACTTAAGGGAGGACAAGATTGCCTACAACAGGGTGCGATACATCCTGGAGGCCCTACGGGAGATTGACCAGCAGCTCAGGCAGCACGGAGGGAGGTGAGTTGTTTCATGCATCCCTCGTCACCCACTTTTCTAGTTTTTTTTTTAAGTATGTGCAACTTTAATCTTTTAACTGTCAACTGTAGTCTGTAGTTAAATGAAATGCAACATTTGGTTATACGAGACACAAAAAAACTGTGAGTGATGTAGGAAAAACAACTTGCATATTTGAATTCAGAGTAAAAAGTTCTGTTAGATTCATCCCATTTTGATCTTGTGCCAGAAAAAAGTTCAATTTTGTTGACTAGCGAATCAAAGTCAAAGAAAGGGTCTTGAAAGAGGTTAGCCGGACGCTCGTAGCAAGAAGTAAGAAGTAAATAATTGGTCTTGAAAGACTGACAACCCCCAACAATTCAGCTGAAGTTGAAAGAAGACAACTTCATTCACATCACACAACCCGCAGTCGTCTTCTTTCCTTTGAAAAATAACCAACTTTTTTTTATGAAGTGGTTATTTCCATGACAGTCGAAGCATGAGCAGTAGTAAGAGTTGGTTGTTAAAACATTAAAATTATGTTATTGATCAATCCCCTTCTAGTGGTAGAGTGTGTGTCTAGCAACCTAATGGTCCCCAGTTCGATTCCTACTTTTGAGTATTTTGCTTATATTTAACGTGTCATTTTTCAGAAATAGCGAGAGTAGAGTAGAGTTGTTGTTACTTTTGGGGAAATAACCAGTGCCTTTTTTCAAGTATCAAATTCAAAGTATGATAAGTTGTGGATTGCACACAGGGAAAAGTCTAAAGTTAAAACTAAACAGATTTGTTTCACATTAGTAAAAAATGTAAAACACTAACACATTTCAAAGTCACAACAGTTAACATTTCAGAAGAGGCAACAGTATACTTACCTCAGTACAGAGCCGTAACTAGAGTTTTGTTGTCCTTCCACAGAATATGTTTTGAAATTTTCCCCTTTAAAGTTGTACTTTCAACATTTTGAAGTTCCTTGAGTCAACACTACTAACACTTTATTGTATTGTGATAATGTTCTGAATATGTTAGAAAAGTGTCGTAAAATTGCGTTTAGAATCTGAAAGTGTTCTTAAATTTGGAAACACTTTTACTGCCTGTAGTTCTTTAGAATTACTTGGTATGAGGCCTTGAAATGCAATTTCAAGTTTAATTTTCAAGGCCTGGAATGTCCTGGAAAATATTGTCAAAAGAAAGTCTTAATGGTCATAAAAGTTATGGTCAGTTTTTGGGGCTTTAACTTTAATGAAAAACAGATGCTAAAAATAAATCAGTTCATTCTAAACATAATCTAAGTCAAAGAAAGAGCCAATTCCTAAAAAAAAGATTTATAAAAAATATTTATACCTCTTTGAAAGACTGCGAGATACAACTTCATTCACCTCACACAACCTGCAGTCGTCTTCTTTCCTTTTAAAAATAACTAACAGAACAAATAGTGACTCAAAAATAAACATTATTCCAACAAATTTAAACTTCTTGAACTAAAGTGTTTTTTTTTTATTCCTGTTAGAGTTGTAAGTTCTTTTGCAACATTTTGAGTTAATGCATTCAAATGACCGTCAACACTACTACTCCTACTTTTTTTCCCTTTTTACGACTCTACTAAATACTTACTTTTTATTCCGAAAGAAAGCCATGCAGAATCTTGTGGTAGTTTTTTTGGGGGTTGAAATTAAACTTCTTTCATTTATTTTCCCTTCTTTATTCTTTTATTATTTTTTTTCTTCTTTCATTTGGTGTAATTTTACATTTGAGTTGGCATTTAAAAATGCCATGAAACTATTTCGTTAATACTTTTAGCATAACCTTTTACTGAAGCCCCTTTCTTGTAACTTGTATGAAAGTTTGCTTTTGTTAAACAAACAGTTATGACAGAAATCATATGTAATGAAACACAAGTACTCAACTTAGACAAGTACTTAAAAATAGTTGCAAAAAAAAGTGGTTCAACCTTCAGGTTTCCCCCTCCCCCCCCTAAAAAAAAAAATGGTTGGTTAGGTTTGTTTGGAGTGTTTACTTGCTTGATTGAAAGTTAATGTTTACCAGTCAGTTGTTGTTTTTAACTTTTCTCTATAGATGTTTTTGCATTAACTTTCCCAGAGTCCTGTTAAAGAGAAGAGAGAGGTCTTAAGGTCAGAGTTATTAAACCTTTTTTCTTGAAACGTTTTTCCTGACATGTTTAATGCCTTTGATGTTTTAAATAAGTATTGTCAGTGGTTAACTTGGTCCCAATCCTTTGGTCTTCTTCCTTACTCTGATGGTTAATGTATTAAAGTATTAGTTGTCTTTTAATGCAACAGTAAGACTGTTCTAAATGTGTCTTTGTGTGTTTCAGGCTGCGAGTGTTCCGTGGTGACGCTCCCACCGTCCTCTTGGACCTTGTGGATCGCTGGGGGGCTCAGTGCATCTCCTACGAAGAAGACGTTCTGTGGCCAGAGGAAGAAGCCAAGCTTTTCAGAGAGGATAGGGGTTTGAGGGTGCTCACTCGCCCCTCACGCACCCTCTGGCGCCCCAGGGACATCCTCCGAGCCAACGGAGGGGGCCCACCAGTCACATACCAGCTGCTCTGCCAGGTGAGCAAATCATCAAATACAACCACTTAATTTAACAACAGTATTTTTGTCATCAGTGAGAAACATCAGTGAATTTTCTCCATTAAAATTGTAAACTACACTAATATAAGTACATATTCAACACACAGTAAAATATTTAGCTTAAGTTAAATTATTTTTAAATAACTTCTTATTTGAAGTAAAGCAAAAAAAAAGTTACTTTTGATATGGAAAACACATTTAGTATTCCAATTTATACAAAAATGGAAGCTGATGTTAATAAACACAATTTGTTGAATAAGCTATTATGTACTGCTATCCTCTGGGTGAAGTATCAAAAATTTAAAGTGAAGTTAAGGTATAAAAAATTGAGTTGTGTGTCCCATTCATTCCCACTCTCCCTATTCTTACACAAAAAAAATTAGTTTGACCCACTTTTTAATTGTTAAATTTGAAAAAATTCCTGGGGGGAAACCTGCCAGACCCCCTGTTTTAATATAAAGCTCTTATTAATAACATACATGCACTTAAGAAAAAGTTCTTTCTATGATTTTAGGAGGTTGCATTTTTCCACCATTTTGACTGTGCCAAATTTTATTGACTCTCAGCAGAGCACTCTCAAAGTTTTGCCTACTTTTAAGGCCTTTTAGGTTGGCTTTTACTGGTCTATTATTTTCCACTATTGGATGTGGTTCTGTGTACAAGCAGAGCTTCATTGATATCATTAGTTTGTTCACCCGAAGGATACTCTTTGCAATACCTATGATCAGACATTGGCTCCATCAATAATTTGGTTAATTGATAACAAATTGCTTTGGTTTAATCATATTGTAACATAGTCTTGTTCTGATAGAACTTCTTTGTTCAACATGTTTTAGTTAGTCTCTTACAAGTTCTCGTGTTTCATTTTAGTACTTTTAAATCTCTAGAATCTTTCTCCATCTATTATGCTTAAAGAAACCTTGTTGTTTTCAGAAATAACTTTTAAAATTGTGTGTTCTCCCATAAAGTAACATTAATACTTTTGATTTCTGTTGTAAGGTTTTTTATCATCATAATACAATAATTTCATGAACTAACATTGAGTCTTTCAATGAAAGTGAGATCCAGTACACTTCTTAACTGTAATATAATTTAATTGCTTTGATTTAAGTATACACATAAGTATTTTTCTGATTGAAATCTTCTTTTCAACTTGTGTCTGTTTTTCTTTTGCAAGCTGATGTGGATCATTTTACTTTAAATCTCTTTCTCAAACTCTAGTCTATTTTGCTAACATATCCTTTTTAATTGTGCAAGTAACATTTTCAAATGCATGTGAATTGTTTTGTTTTGGATTATTACAATTATTTCATGAACAAACATTAGGACTCTCAATGATAAGGGACACTTTTAAAGTAAATAAATTTATGAATTATAAACAAACGCCAGCCTACACACGTTAGTCTTATCGAAATCTTGTCAGTTTTTCTTTTTGGAATTCTTGTGGTTCATTTTATATTAATAGAATCTTTTTCCAACTTGTGTAATGTGATTAAATAGCCTTGTTGTTTTCAAAAACACCATTTATTTTAACATTTGTGTTTTAATTTTCCCACAATATAACTCTAATGCAAGAGATTTGTGTTGTTTCATAATTCATGAATTATAAACAAATAATAATTTTGAATGATTTGGTTAGAGCCATGGCACTTTTAAATGATAAAGTTCTATTATTATTTGTTTGATTTAAGCATGTGTAAAACAGTCTTGCTTGTTATGAGACACAAATCCTTTATTTCACTTGTTTCTGTTGGGCTCTTACAGTTTCTTGTGGTTCATTCATGTGGTGTTTATTTTCGTCTTAAGTTCTATAAATTTACTCTAATGTATTATAATAAGGGATTGTTTTGTTATGGCAATTCAATACTTTCCTGAAATACAATGATTCATCTTTGAAAGTGCATAAAACTTGGTGGTCCATGCCGCACCTGGGGGGCAATTTGGTTGAAAATTTTCAAATTGGCCCTCTAGAAAATCAAATTGCCCCCTGGTGGGGCATGGACCCCTTGTTGGGAAACACTACTCTTGAGTGAACATATTTAACTTCTTTTAGCGCTCATCATAATCAAAACTGGAAATACCCCCGAATGCACATTGATTTCTTCAAAATTCAAGGGGCTTCATTGGGGGCAGTATTTTTCCCCTCTTTGGACTTTTTAAACTGACGATTTGAATGTTCCAGGTGATAGAGTTGCTGGGCCCCCCAGACAGACCGGAACCTGAGCTGGACCTGTCGAAGGCCATTTTCAGAGTGGACGACGCATTTGGATTGGATGGCATCGATTGGACGCCAGAAGACCTAGGCTTCAAAATGGAGACCCCACAGCAAAAGGACAAGGTGAGCATTAAAAACGCTACTACGGGGTTCAAACCCCTCCCAAAATTTTGACATCAATTTTTATACTTGTTTTTCGCTGAAAATTTTGCAAATTTTATGAGGAGCTATCCTCTTTGGTTGTAACCCAAAGGGTCTCAAAATGAGTTAAAACACTACTTTTGGGGGTCAAATTTCAAAATTTTTCTTGGGGAGAACCCCCACTCCTAAAATAATGGCGTCTTTTATACAGTGTCTTTCCCTTGTAAATTCTGCTGCTTAAAGGAAGCAGTTCCCTATGAGTTTACCAAAGAGCAGGTTTCAAAATGATACAAAGCACTAATTTAAAGGGGCAAATCTCAAATTTTTCTGTGGGAGGGCCTCCAAACCCCCCATATTTACTTGGAGTTCACATTGCAAAATTTGTAATTTAAGGTATCTTAAACTTAACATATAAATGTACTTGATTGGGGTTGCCTTAGCCACGCCTTACTAGATACTATTATATACAGGCTAGCTGAGTGCGGAAATCCTTAAAAATCCAGATGGGACCAACTGGCAAAGCATATCCACAGTGTTGAAGGCGGTGGGTGATATAGGTAGGATCCAAGCGGGAAAAGTTGTCAAATGGTTTTCATTGTTGAAAACTCGGCTAGCCTGTATAAGTATCTAGTGAGCCGTGCCTTAGCAATAAAGTGTTCGAGTTGAAAACCCTCCCATAACAAAAGTCTAGTTACAGCCCTGACTGGTTATAATCTGCGAGTTAAAATGTGAGTCATCTGGAAAGTGAAGTTGTGACTGTACATTGTGTGTTGCAGGTGTACAGCGGAGGTGAGCGTGAGGCGCTGAAGCATTTGGAAGGGAGGCTGGGGGTGGAGAAAGGATTCTTAGAGGAGGGGCTGTGCATGCCCAACCAGGCGAGACCAGACCTGCTCGGACCCCCAATGTCCATGAGCGCCGCACTAGCGCACGGATGCCTCTCGGTCAGGAAGTGAGTACAACAACCTTTACAGTTTAACTTTTGTAGGAGGAAGGAGTGGAGTTCAATGAAAAGCGAACTTGACTTGAACTTATTTTATCTCTACAGGCCATTTTTTAAAGAATTTTCACTTCACTACGGGGGCAAAAGTCCATGAATTTTTCGTTAGTGCTCTCGCTCCTCTTTTAGATGGACGTTCAAGGGGTATCGAGAGAGGGTTGCAGGGGAAATAACTAGGGAAAGCCGTACCAGTTAAAAGAGGGTCTGGGGGGTTCTCGTGGGAAAAATTTGAAAACTTGATGCTTGTTAGACCCAATGAGGGAATTGCATAGGTGAGGGATTTGCTTAATTTTACACTTTTTTGATACGTTATAGTTTAAAACTCTCAAATATCAGATTTTAAAGTTCAAAAATATGTTTTAATTTTATTTTTGCCAAAACACTAGTAAAGTCATGTGATCAAAAAACGGGATTTGACGTCACAGCGCCGTCGAAACTAGTGAATTGTTGAAAATAAAAGAAATCAGACTTATCATAAAACCAAAACACGCATAAAACTCGTCTGTTTGACCGGCCAGAAAAAGAAAAAATTTAAACTTTTAATCCTAATAATAGAGCATTTTCAATCACATGACTCGGACCTAACAACGGCCTTAGCAATAGAAGATGTTACAGTTTTTTGCCCTACAGAGGTTAACGGTTCAAGAAAATGACTAGCCGTGGAATTATTCTATTGGAGCATTTGCAATCACATGATCCCATACCTAAAAACCGCCTTAGCAACAGATAAACAAAGGCCTTAGGAACAGTTAAAAGCCCTACAGAAGGTACACAGTTAAAAGAAAATAACCGGTTGTGACGTCACCTGAAAACACTCTATTCCAAAACCAATTAATATTTTTTGAAAAACAAAACACCAATCTTTTTATAAAAAATATTTGTATGTGTCTTTAAAGTATCAGAGTTTTTTTAGTTAAAACTTTGTGAAGAACAGGAGAATGAAGCAAGCTAAGCATACAATAACATATCGGGTCCAAGCGCTGTGACGTCACACAGCAGCCATAACGAAATTACTGTTTTTCCCGCCAATACTGGAAACGACATTTTAAAAATTAATATCTTGGGGAATAGTTTTCCGATTTCAATATTTTTTATGTCATTTTTCTTGGATTTTCATCCTCTATCATAAAAAATTTAAAAAAAAAAACGTGAAATTCCCTCATTGAGGCAGCAAAAATTTAGGAAAAAGGTTTAGATTTCCTTCATTAAAAGAGATTTTTTGTGAGGGCATCCCCAAATGAGTGAAGAGGAGCAAAAAACCTATAAAATGAAAAAAAAAGGGAGAGACACCCTTTCTTCGAATTTGGACTGAGGACACTCTTGTACTACAGAAAGCTCTCTCAGATCTCAACTTTCTCTGAACCCCAACAGAAAGGGCCATAAATTGGGGGCGAAAGGGACCCCAAGTTATGTACAATTGGACCATGGTTTGACTGATTTTTGAGCAGTTTTTTCAAACCTCGCTCATTACGAAGTCTTGAGTCCTCAGAAATTTAGCTTCTACACTTTGGGGGCAAACTTTCATAACTGCAGGGGCAAAATAGACCACTGTGGGGGCCCCCAAACTTCTTACTTAAAAAATGGCCTGATCCTCTACTGTTGGACGAAGGTGATCACATTAAGCGGAGTCGACTGTATTAGATTTAAAGCTAAATAAATAGTCAAATGTCTGTTTTGAGACAATCATGTATGTTGTTTCAGGTTCTACTGGGCCCTGTATGAGCTGGCGGACTCTGCGCTCTACACCCCTGACAGCCTGATGGGCCAACTGCTGTGGAGGGAGTACTTCTACGCCATGTGTCTGGACAACCCTCACTTCGGGACCATGCTCCAGAACCCCGTATGCCTCAACATACCCTGGTGAGACCCTTTCAGCAGGGGGCTAAATACAGGCCTGAGGAGAGGGCGGACCTGGAAAAAGTTGTAACCTTCCCCCGAACCTAATAAAATTTACCCGAACCTTATGTATTGCTCCTATGGAGCTGGCAGGGGCTTCCCCCGAACCAGGTTTGTAGGTTCGGGCACTTTTTCCAGGTCTGGGAGAGGGGGGGGTACAATCCCCCAGGGCCCGGGCTCAAAAGGGGCCCGGGACCCAGAAATTTTATATTGGGTACAGAGGAATATAATTTTGAACAGGGTTGGAAAAAAACATGTTTTTTTCTAAAAAAAACAAACAAAAAACATGTTTTTTTTTGTTTTAAACGTGTTTTTTTTGTTTAAAACGTTTTATTTGTTTTTTTTACCCTCAACACAGAAATTCTAAAAAAAACCATGATTTAAAAAAAATTAAATTAAGTTTTTAAAATTGAAAATGGATTAACAAAGCTACCCCTGACATCAGATGGCATCTTGAGCTTTTTAGTACATGTTTCTTAGAGCTTGGCCGAAGTAAAATGATTGTTTTGGAAATATGTTACTATGTCAACAACTTCAGCTTTTACATTAGAAATGTCGATATATTTTGCTAAAAGGTTTAAGATACGAGCTGAACATTTATAAGTTATTATATGTATATTCATTTCAGTCCTTTTCAGTTCATTGCATATTTTGACGACATTAGCAGCATTGATCGTTTAAAATATTAAAATAAAACATAAAAAACAGGTCAATTATAAAAAAATATGATTTTTAAACAAATTTATTTGTATTTTTTTATTAAATAACTTTCTAGAAAAAAATCAAATAAAGTCAATCAAACAAAAATCAAATTCAGTTAAAAGTAAATACTAAGTTTTATATACTAATGCCATCTGTTCATAGAAAAAAGAATTACTAAAAAAGTACATGTGTTTTAAACAATGTTTTTTTTTGCTTTGTTTTAAACAAAGTGTATAAAACATAACAACCCTGATTTTGAATATTTTGGAAATTAATTTGTTCACCCTGAAGGGCGCCAAAAATGAGTAAATTTCAGTTTTCAAGAGGTGTATTTCCAAAAATTTTCTGGGGGGTACCCCCAGACCCCCTAAAAGAATTCATTACGAAATGAAGTTAATTCGCTAAAGTTTAATACTCAAGATAAATCATTATTTCAAAGGATCCAAGGCTTAACTTCATTTCAGAAAAAGCCCATCCCTGGGTGTCTTTTAATATTGTGAAAAGTATCCAACAATGAATTTAAAATTTCTTTTTTAAGGGCTGAATTTCCAAATTCCCTGGATTCCCCCAGAACCCTTTAGTGCTTGCTACTCATCCTATAATCAAGAAAACGAAAATATTCAAAAACAGCATTAACCCTATGCATTTACTTAAGACAATTTTTGCCCCCCCCCTCAAAATAAGAACTTGGGGGCCCGCTTCTCAACTTTGTCCCCGGGGCCCGGCTTGGCTCTCGGCGGCCCTGGCTAAATATGTTTTTTCTTCTTCTTTTGCCAGCATATATCCCAGAATGTCATCAAAATTTTCCAAAATATCTATTTTGCTATAAAACTATATTTTATAGTAAAATCTCATTTTTGGGGGGAAATTTTGGACAAAACAAATTGCAATCTGGGGAAATATTGGGCCCTGAAACATTTTCTGCAACCCTGCCTTTCAGGGGGGCTAACTTCCCAGGAAATATATATATTTTTTTTACCAGCATCAATCCCAAAATTTCACCAAAATTTTTCAAAATCTCGAGCTCAACGAGAAAGGGCAAAATAAAGTTCAACTTAGAAATAAATGCAGCATCTCTGGATCAAAATGTTGTTTCGCTTAATTTCTCCAGGAGAGAAAAAAACCCCCTCTAATATTTAAGTTTTTAATCATGTAATTTAAGGTATTTAAAATTACTTAACTTTGATAAAGAAATATATGCGTCTTCTTTACTTAAGGGTCACCGTAAAGTTTTATTACAGCCAGTGCCTGGATGTAATAAAACAATTTGCGGCCGGACCACCAGCAGTTTATCTCCCTCAATCTCTTTGTATCTTCCCTCTCCGGTCGGAAATTGACCACACCAAGACACCGGCGCCATAAACTAAGGTTTCTTCCTGGAGATAAGTGTTTTATTACATCCAGTGGAAAAAGTCTACGGTGCACCTAAAAGTCCCAAATGGGATCAGTTGGTGAAATGTGATCAGTTGCCAAATTTATCCCTAGGGGGCCATCCATAAATGACGTCACGCTTAGAGGGGAGGGATGAATAAGAGTTCACTTTGAACTTATCAGGTTAAATTTCAATGAAAACATTGAGTCCCAAATTCTTACCAACTTTATTCTAAACGTATTATTTGGTAGCAGAGACCGTGAGATGTGACAAAGGGCGGGGTATGGTGAAGTGTGACACTTTGTGACAAAGGGGAGGGAGGGGGTCAAAAATGTTGAAAAAAATTGAGACATCATTTATGGATGGCCCCCTATCAATCAGTCGCATAGTTTTGCCAGTGTAGTTGAGCCGCTTTGTTGACACTTGTAAGCAATACTAAGAGAGAAATCGATCCCAATAAAACACCAGCTTTGCAACATTGATACTGGTCGACATGTCACAAAAACTATTGTAAGACTGGCCATTACAAGGGCATGAAAATGGACAGAGAGGGCATTAGAGTGTGATGACTGCCCAGCAGACACACAGCTAACCCCGACTCACATCCGTCATCAATGCTCATGGTCATTTTTAAAATTCTAGTTTTAGAATCCTTGGTTTTTGTATTTCATCTTGGACACGACAGAAAACAACAACTTGTAAGAATTGCATTTCTTTTAATAAAGCAACCCTCGCATAGAGGTTTTCAGGTGACGTCACGACCAGCTATTTTCTTTTAACTGTTAACCTTTTGTAGGGCTTTTAACTGTTGCTAAGGCGGTTGCTAGGTAACGAGGTATCTGTTGCTAAGGTGGTTGTTAGGTGTGGGGTCACGTGATTGCAAATGCTCCAGTAGAAGAATTGCACGACCAGTCATTTTCTGCAACGGTTAACCTTCTGCAGGGCTTTTAACTGTTGCTAAGGCCGTTGTTAGGTCCGAGTCATGTGATTGAAAATGCTCCATACAGGGTGATTCGTAATTACATGGACAAACATTGCAGGAGGGTAGAGGGGACCTAGACAAGCATATTTCGAAAAATCATTGGGGGCGCAGATGCACCTTTAAAGAGCTAGGACCTAATGTAGTGCGAGAGCGTAGCAAAAGTACGTTTTGGCAAGGCCCGTGTAACGAAACAAAACATAATAAAATGAAAAAAAATATTGCATGAGGTACAGCAGTATCCGTACTACTTACATCATAAATTTGATAGAAATCGGACCACTTGCTAAATCGTGGGGTGAGTTTTAAAACGTGCAATATTCATCTTTTAGCCAAAGAATGGAGTTCCATTAATGGTATTTAGAAAAATGATGATCGGGAAAGGAATTTTCAGTGATCATACAGTTTCAATGATCAATGTATGGTCATTGAAAATTCCTTCCCCGATCCTCATTTTTTAAATACCATTACACACTAATGTAAGGGAACTCCATTCTTTGGCTAAAAGATGAATATTGCACGTTTTAAAACTCACCCCACGATTTAGCAAGTGGTCCGATTTCTATCAAATTTATGATGTAAGTCAGGTATGGGCAACCTTTTCGAATCCGCGGGCCGGACTCAAATATTATAATGACGTGGAGGGCCAAAGAGTAGATAATAGGTAATATTTTTTAAGTGAAAAATGAGGCCTTTTATTATATATGTTTCGGGCAATGTGATAAATTCGGGCATTATTAATAATGCCCGGGCAATGTGATAAATTCAGTGGAATTTATGAATGAAATTTATCACTTTGCCCCCCTCCACTTCGGGCATTATTAATAATGCCCGATTAATCACTTTGCCCATAACATATATATATTTATGAAGTTTAATTCTAAAGTTAAAAATTAATCTGGACTTGTACAGTACAATATCTAGATTACATAAAATAATTATAATGAAGTTGCATTAATCTGGACCAGAATAATATTGCATACAATAATTATAAAGTTAGTTGCATTAATCTACACTAGATTAATATTTTGATTACATACAAAAATTATAATGTTAAAGTTACAAAAATCTGGACTAGAATAATATTATTTGAATCGTCCAGTTAGAAGAAGGGAATAAGTCCAGAAACGAAGTTTGAGAAAATCGAAAAAAATGTATAAGTAATGGAATTTTTATCCTATAGCCACCAAATTTTTACAGGATATTCATGATACTGTTAAGAATACAGAACAATCGTCGAAAAAATTATAAGTGTATTTAAAAATGTTTTACAGATAAAAAAAGAGGATGGACTTATTCCCTTCTTCAACCTTATGAAATTTCAGCTTAACAAAAATCTTAAAAACCACTTAAATTGGCAATTAAATTATATTTCTGCTTAGTTCTCAGTACAAAAGTGAAAGATAGAAAGACTAAGACGAATAAAATTAAAAATTATTATGAAACTGCGTCATTAATGCGCTATCAATGGAGTGAGTGAATACCAATGGAGTCAAACATTCATTGGTTCAAAATGCTTTTAAATTCAAATCAAATTTTAATTAGGATAATTTTACAGGCCAAAGAATCAGAAAAGAAAGAAAAATTAAGATAAATTTCAAATTTAATCAAAAAATACAATGAATTGGACATTGATTTCGCAAATTCAAGGGGCTATATCTGCCGATAGGGGGTAGTTATTTTTTTCCTCGTTACACTTATGTGTAAAAATGCGCACAAAAAGTAAATTTGCCATTTTTTGGACTTATTCCCTTCTTCTAACTGACGATTCAATTATAAAGTTACATTAATTAGGACTTGAATAATATCTCGATTATATACAAAAATTACAATGTTTAAGTTACAATCTGGACTAGAATCTAGAGGGGAACGCTTATATACGCCCCCCAAAAACGAAATATAGTTGTATACAGCACATTTTAACTGCTAAAATTAAGTTCTTTTCAGGGGAAAGTTCCGTATCCCTTCTTTCACACTTGTTGACGAAAACCAGAGTGATTTTTGAGTACAATTTTTAAAATGTTCCGCGGGCCGGACCAAATGACATGGCGGGCCGGAGGTTGCCCACCGTTGATGTAAGTAGTACGGATACTGCTGTACCTCATGCAATAATTTTTTTCATTTTATTATGTTTTGTTTCGTTACACGGGCCTTGCCAAAACGTACTTTTGCTACGCTCTCGCACTACATTAGGTCCTAGCTCTTTAAAGGTGCATCTGCGCCCCCAATGATTTTTCGAAATATGCTTGTCTAGGTCCCCTCTACCCTCCTGCAATGTTTGTCCATGTAATTACGAATCACCCTGTATATTAACAGTTCAACTAACAGTGGCAGTAGTTCAATAGTGCTTTATTCTGTTTCAGGGAGCGTGACGCTGCGGGGCTGGAGGCTTGGCGGGAGGGGCGCACGGGCTTTCCGTTCGTGGACGCGGCCATGCGCCAACTGCGCCAGGAGGGCTGGCTGCACCACGTGGCACGCAACGCGGTGGCTTGCTTCCTCACGCGAGGGGACCTCTGGATCTCGTGGGAGGAGGGACTCAAGGTGAGTGTTTCCTCCATAGAAATGCCAATTCATCTCTTTTCACTTAGGTTGAATCCTCAACCGAATGTAAGAGCTACCCAAAAGGTTCTCAAAATGAACTGAAACAACTTTTATAGGCGAATTTTCAAAATTTTTCTGGGGGCGACCCCCATTTTTACTTAGAGTAATTCTAAAATTTTGACATTATGTGCACCATAATTCAAATACTACTTTTGAGTTATCTAAAATTAGTTAGGGGGTACCTTAGAAATGAAGTTGAGTCAATCCCCCAAAAACAAAAGTCTGGTTATGGCCCAACACGTCTTTAAAAAAATCCTTGCCTGAAATGATGCCCCTGTACCTACCAAATGGAGAGTACAAAGATCAGCACTCTCCTGATCTAAGGGTCCCATCCTTTAAGTCGAAAACAGGAAATATTTGTTTACCATCCAATTGGCCAAGAAGTATTTCTTCTGTAGAAAGAATGATATGGTGTTCCCTGTTTAATGAACTTATTCAAATTTCTGGAATCCATCCAAATACGCAATTTGCCATTGGGCTTATCAACTAGTATTACCAGGCTGTTAACCCAATCAGTAGGCTTGTCAACAGCTGTTACTATACCCTTTCCCCCCAGATCCTTAAGAGTCTGTCCTAGCTCCTGTATCAAGGTTCTTTTATTATATTTTTCTTATATTAGGTTTCTTAAAATGCAAATGAGTAGAACTAAATATGAATTTAAAAGCTATACGTTTAAGTTTTTTGAACATCCTTCCTTACCATGTCCTAATTTTTCAGTGTCCAGTTAAATAAATCAATTTATTTCATATTTTAATCTCGGTTTAATTCGTCGCAAATAATGAATGGTTATTAAATGATGAAAATTATTTCTTACACTCAAACGTTCATTGACCAAAATTTTTAAGTACTTTTCTTTTTTTAAACTTTGAATTAACTATTGAATAACCCGTTATTCTTCATGGTAACGACCTACTCTCGCCACGCCTGTCAGTCATCCAATGCGCTGTCTGTGTTGCGTTGACTCTATTTTCTCTCTCCGAGGAGGCGAACCACCTGGTTCAATCCGGTGATTTTTAATTCTTTTTTTCTTGTTTTCTCCTCCGAGAGCGCTTTATATTTCTTCTTAGGGGACGCCCATAAATTACGTGAAGTATTTTTTTTCCCAAATTTTGAACCCCTCCCTCCCCCTTTGTGAGATTGTGCTGGACCCCCTCAAATTCTCAAGATTTTCTCTATCACTAGTTTCGTTTTTCGGCATTACCATCCAGATTGCAAAATTTTGATACAAATAGTAATACACGTTGGAATCGAAAACGCGAGACTGACTGGCTAATGATTTGCTGTTTTGACTTATCTGAGCATTTTTTCTAAACTTGTGCTAAAATTATTAAAGAAAAAAAGTATATTTTCTGAATTAAAAGTTGACGTGAGATTTTAATTGACTCCCCCGGGTGAGATTTTGCTGGACCCCCCCTTTTTGACCTCGCGTAATTTATGGACGTCCCCAAACTCTTCCTAGCCACCCAACAGCCTTTGCGTTTATTCGATATCTCCTTCCGCATTTGTGAGGTACAGGGTTCAAGAAACGTTGCTGTCGAGTATTCTCAAGACCTTTCCTTAATGGCTGATTAATGTTTCCGAAACATTCGAGTTCAAAATCTAAAGAATATTGTCTCTGTAAAATTAGTTGAAAAAAAATTCTCCTGAATTTTCACTTTGGGAGGTTGCTTTTGCCCACCTCTGCAATGAAGTCACCCCTAGTGGGGTCATTTGTTCAAAAAAAGAGGAAATTACTTTTAATATAATATTAAAATATTTTTTTCCGGGCAAGTGGGCCGTGGTCGAACGGATGATGGTAAAATCCCAGACGTTTCGTCTGCGGCAGGCATTTTCAATGATCAAAGTAAAATATAATAAGTTAGTTTAGATGAGTTAAAATAAAAATCACCGCTGCACTCTTGGTCTGAGGTTATATATCAACTCCGGTTCGATAGAGATGACTAGCTGCCGAACTAATATCGATGGAAGGTTTAGATGGCGAACTCGACTCAATATTACAAGATGGTAGGTTCGATTCCGAATCCAGAGGTTCAGGCCGGTTTGCAACGTTAACCTATACAATTGACACGAAGACCCTCCTCCTTTTTGTTTATGTTATGTGGGTGCCTAAATATTTCTATAGGTTGATTAATAAGGCTGATTAATTTCGCAGGTGTTCATGAAGTACCTGCTGGACGCGGACTTCCCCGTGTGTGCCGGCAACTGGATGTGGGTGTCCAGCTCGGCCTTCGAGAACATTCTCCAGTGCCCCGTCTGCGTTTCCCCAGTGGCCTACGGGAGGCACTTCGAGCCCTCGGGAGACTACATCAGGTAAACCCCTTTGGAACTAAAATTTATTCTCGAGACATCCAAATTGACCCCTGGTCTCTCAGATTTTATTTTTTAAGTATCCCGAATTTCGTCATAAATGAGGAAATTCCCTTAATAACCCAGACGGCACAATAAGTCAGAATCCAATCGAGCTGGATTTCCACCTTGAAATTGACCTGCTCTCAACCTGGATTATTACTAGAAATCTAGCTGGACTGAACTTCGGCACTTGACGCACATCCAGATTGATTCCAGTAGGAATATAGCTGGAATATTCCTTGATTTCTACCTCATATTCCAGTTAATATCTGATTGAATTTAACACCTTGACTTACCTAACCTGGATTATTATTAGAGTTTAATTGAATTTAATCTCGGCACTTGACGCACATCCAGATTGATTCCAGTAGGAATATTATAGCTGGAATATTCCTTGATTTCTACCTCATATTCCAGTTAATATCTGATTGAATTTAACTTGATTTTCACCTTGACTTACCTAACCTGGATTATTATTAGAGTTTAATTGAATTTAATCTCGGCACTTGACGCACATCCAGATTGATTCCAGTAGGAATATAGCTGGAATATTCCTTGATTTCTACCTCATATTCCAGTTAATATCTGATTGAATTTAACTTGATTTTCACCTTGACTTACCTAACCTGGATTATTATTAGAGTTTAATTGAATTTAATCTCGGCACTTGACGCACATCCAGATTGATTCCAGTAGGAATATAGCTGGAATATTCCTTGATTTCTACCTCATATTCCAGTTAATATCTGATTGAATTTAACTTGATTTTCACCTTGACTTACCTAACCTGGATTATTATTAGAGTTTAATTGAATTTAATCTCGGCACTTGACGCACATCCAGATTGATTCCAGTAGGAATATAGCTGGAATATTCCTTGATTTCTACCTCATATTCCAGTTAATATCTGATTGAATTTAACTTGATTTTCACCTTGACTTACCTAACCTGGATTATTATTAGAGTTTAATTGAATTTAATCTCGGCACTTGACGCACATCCAGATTGATTCCAGTAGGAATATAGCTGGAATATTCCTTGATTTCTACCTCATATTCCAGTTAATATCTGATTGAATTTAACTTGATTTTCACCTTGACTTACCTAACCTGGATTATTATTAGAGTTTAATTGAATTTAATCTCGGCACTTGACGCACATCCAGATTGATTCCAGTAGGAATATAGCTGGAATATTCCTTGATTTCTACCTCATATTCCAGTTAATATCTGATTGAATTTAACTTGATTTTCACCTTGACTTACCTAACCTGGATTATTATTAGAGTTTAATTGAATTTAATCTCGGCACTTGACGCACATGATTCCAGTTTTATTCATGGCTTGAATTTAGATTGATCGAACTGGAATGTTCCTTGATTTTTACTGGATGTGCTTACTTGATAACAAGAAGAGGGTGATGGGCAAGGAATTTGGTATTCCTCCCCGAAAAAATTTGCAGAACTTTGAGTTATTGACTAGAAAGATGCTACATACTAATATTTCAGCATTTCTCCTAAATTATAAGACTCAAAAATCATAGAATGAACTTTTTTTCTTAAGTACGTGCAAATTAATATTAAGAGATTTATACTAAAAAAGGGGGGGTTTAGGATTTTTTTTTGAAATTTGACCATTAAAAAGAGAGTCAAACTAATCTTTATTGTGTATGAATATGTTACCTTAAAAACGGACCCTTCACAAAATATTTTGGTTAATTTTAACAATCCGGCCGAAAGTTAGGCGATAAATGATACTCCCTAGTTTACAATACCTTTTAAAGCAACCCTAGAGATTATCAAATCTTTTCTCCAGCTCTCCTCCAGCCACCTGCTCTTAGTTCATTAATGCAAAGATTTGATTGACTTCTAAAAAGTACATTTTATAAATGACTGAAATATTTTTTGTTTTTTTCAGAATCAGTTTCCTTTTTCTCTAGTTTATGCCTTTTCTCTCTTTTTTCCCTTCTTTTTTGTGCTGCTCTTCTGTACTCGAACCTTTCTCTCCAACTCTACATTGATGTCCGAGGACTCTTTTTGGCAATTAGTAGCTGTTCTAGATTTTTTGGAAGTGTAAGAGCATTCCGCATTCGAATTTCGGAACAATATGGCAGACTGAGTTTGAAATCTCTCTCTTTTCGTGATCTCTTTCACCGTTACCTTACCATCACGTTCTCGTTTCTTCTACATGTTTTGTCTTACTGAATATGGCCCTTGATGCCCGTTTGCATTTTTGTATATCCCAACGGTCTGGTCCTGAGGAGTTTATTGCGCATGCGTGTGGACAAAGAAAGAACAAGATTGAAAAAGTTTAACGTTATAGAATCCCCGATGCAGCAGTGGTAACATGCGGCAAGTTCGTGGGTTTTACCCCAGTTATTATTTTATTAATATTTCCAAAAAAACCCAGCAAAAATCAAGTCCACACGCATGCGCAATAAACTCCTCAGGACCAGACCGTTGGGATATACTTGACCCTCTCTCCTCTTGCAGGAAGTTCGTCCCCGAGCTGTCTCGGTTCCCTCGCCAGTTCATCTACGAGCCGTGGCTCGCCCCCCTCCCCCAACAGGAGGCGGCGGGGTGCGTTGTAGGGAGAGACTACCCCCTGCCCATAGTGGACCACGCCCGGGCCTCGGCCGTCAACGCCCGGCGCATGCGCGAAGTGACCTTCCAACCGCCCCCGCAGCACTGCGCGCCCAGCGACCCCCAGGAGACCAGACACTTCATGTGGCTGCCCGAGCGATGCCTCGACAACCTCGTTCCCTCGTCCTCAGCCTGAAGAGTGAGGTGTGAGGCACCTCACTTGAGTACCTCACCTCCTCGTTTTGTTATGATGCCTCAGAACCAAAAATTGTACCACCTCATCCCCTTCCTGAACAAGAGCGTTTCCAAATGAGGTGTGAGTCACCTCACTTGAGTACCTCACCTCCTCAGAACCAATCTTTGTAACACCTCAGAACCAAACTTTGTACCTCCTCAGCCTGAACAAGAGCATTTCCAAATGAGGTGTGAGTCACCTCACTTGAGTACCTCACCTCCTCGTTTTGTCATGACACCTCCAGAACCAAACATTGTAACACCTCAAGCCACTCACCCGCCCTCGTCCTCAGCCTGAAGAGCGTTTCCAAATGAGGTGTGAGTCACATCACTTGAGTACCTCACCTCCTCAGAACCAAACATTGTACCACCTCAATCAAGCCACTCACACTTCTTTTGAAGTAGTGGAGTGTGGTGTGACAAACTGAGGTGAAGGCCTCCTACTATCCTCCAATAGGTCAATGTCTCGACAACCTCATTCAGCCCTCATCCCCCCCCTCAGCCTGAAGAAGAGCGTTTCCAAATGAGGTGTGAGTCACCTCACTTGAGTACCTCACCTCCTCGTTTTGTTATGACGCCTCAGAACCAAACATTGTACCACCTTAAGCCACTCACCCGCCCTTGTCCTCAGTCTGAAGAAGAGTGTTTCTCCTTAGGGGCCATCCATAAATGATGTCACACTTTTATCAACATTTTTGACCCCCTCCCTCCCCTATGTCACAAAGTGTCACTTAACCATACCCCCTTTGTGACATGTCATGCTCTGCAACCAATAATAAGTTTAGAATAAGATTGGTAAGAATTTGCAACCCGATGGTTTTATTTAAGTTTAAGTGCACCTCACCTTGTAATTTCTAAGTGAACTCCTACTTTGTTATTATGAATTTTATAACGATGTCATTAACTACATTTTCCTGAAAAAAAATTTATTTATTTTTATGATTTTCAATGTGTCACAATTCTTGAAACCCCCCTGTCACAAAGTGTCACAGGTTGATGAACCCCCTCCCTCAGGCCTTTCCCTGCCATTTGATAAATACCTACTGCCCCCCCCCTATGATCTCAAGCCTGTTTGATCCAATGCCAGTATCAGATCAAATTCATGACATCAATGACCTTCATGCTTATAGGAAGTTATTCTTGTCTTTACACATACTATATGCCTACATATATCTGTATTTTTCCACACATGTATTTTGTATACATATTTGTACATGTATAAGATTATGAAATTGAAGTAGCCAATGCTTCAATATGAAATATTTTGGTGTAACAGTGAGAAATGAAGTTCAGATTGCCAAAAAGGGAAATCTAAATTAATGCTAACTTTTTTTTTTATTACTGATGAATGTGATTTTAATTGTGATTTCTTATAAATAGATTTTTCTGCAAATTTAATTTTTAACCCCTTTAGTCCTAGACTGCCTGGGATTGCTATTGAATCCTACAGAAAATTTAAGGATCTTAATTTTCTTGGAAAAAAAATTTAAGAACTATTCTAGTTTCCCTAAAAATGAATTTTTTTTAATGTTGAAGTTTATTTTTCTTAAATCCCAATTATTTTTTTTGTGATATCTTCTTTTTGTTATTTATAGTTGTTGAACTTGTTGTATAAAATACTGAGTTTTATGTGAATGTTATTTTTTTTATATAAATAAATACATGGATCATTTTTCTAAATGTCTGATATTTTGAAACTTTCCACAGATGCTCTTCATTATTTAAAACTAGCTGATATGCCCGCCGTAGTTCGGGGGAAAAAATGCTAACCAAACTGTGTGTTAAAATAAATAAGTATTTTCTTCACTGTATTCCTTTCCGAGGCGTCATTTAGGTGCAACTGCCTTCCTGCTAGAATTCCTTTTTGATGCCATACTACTTCCTTAAGATGTAAAAAACCCTTTATAAATACAACTTGTTTAGATTTAATGTGTGAAATCCCCATCCCCGTTTTTAAAGAGTAATTTTTCAAAATAGAAAAGGTCAGGGGACCCTTCTGAACCCCCCTTATTTTTTCTTTTTAACGCCCCTAGCTCCCTCCATCCATTTCTGGAATTCGTATAAATGTATAATTGATACAAATCTCTCCGCCTTCGCTTCACAATAAAGGTTATTATTGAACACCAATTTCTATAGATAAAACTTATTTCCGTCTCATCTAGCTAAATTTTAAATAAAAAATAATTCAATACACATACTTTTTAAGATGTTAAACAAAACCTTAAAAAACTGTTTAGAATTAAAGTGTTTATAACCATTTTTTAATAGTGAGAATTTTTTTGAAATCAGGGGGAGACCCCCTGAACCCCCCTTTATTGATTTATCACCAACTCATTCATTGAAAGAAATTTCAAACATGAAATAAAAGTAAACATTATTTGAATCGACACCAACTATTGATAAAATGCCTCTGATAAAATGTTGTTTAATTTGAACTTTGCTAGAAATACTTAAATTTGATTAAATAGAAAAAAGAATAAAATTTTTCAGTGGAACGGTTTTTGGTTATCATAAAAAAATTATTTAATCATCAAAAATTATTTCTTTTTTAGATTTTTAAAAAATTCACCTGTTATAAAACATTTTTCAATAAATATTTCCAACAATAGAGGTTTTGCATCACCTGGAAGGAGCAATAACCGTAATAAATTTAATATTGATGGCTAGCATAAGAATTTAGAAAAGGGGCAAAAAAGGATCCTTGGAATGCTTTGATTCTGATCATTCTTTTTTGCAAACCTTCCTGGTTGTGTGCGGACCAACATGCTAAAATTTCATTACAATCACATTAATAATGTGGGTGCTAGAATCCAAAAACTAAAAACTTGAGTGAATATTCAAACCCCCGTGCACCCCCTCTAGAATGGAATATCGAAAAATCCAGAAATTACTTTCTTTGAAATACTCTCAAGAAGGTATTACCAACAGTTCACTTCGTTGTATTGATTTCTCGGTATTGTTTTCCTTGAAAATGTAAAACTTTGCTTATGCTCAGCAAAAACGGGGTTTTGGAATTTTCAGATCTCTTAAAATTCGAATATCCAAAATCTGAAAAATGCCTTTCTAGATATTGTTGCTAGGTACCTTCCTGCGAAATAACGAAGATCTGGGGTCATTTTGGACGCCGCTGGGCTCAAAAACGTCGAAAACGCTCCAAACCCCCCTGTGGGTCAGAAAAAAGATATTTTGAAAAATCCCTTCTTAGTGCGCGTATACACCATAAGGTCTTCGACCCTACCAAGTTTCGAGTCTTTAGCCCCGGTAGATTTTGCTGTGCGTTGCTGAGTGAGTGAGTGAGTGAGTGGTAAAGCTCTTTTATTATTATAGATAATTCTAAAGCCAAACAGCCACTCTTATAAGGTGAACCAGTAGCTAATGTTTTGAACAGATTTTAATAGCTAACCTTTCATAGCAGTTAGGTTAATCTTACAGACACCATGCATTGTTAAGCTTGCTCCAAGATTATTATTAACTTTACTTTTTTTCAGCATACTTATCGTTCTTTTTTAACTTGGAGAAACGTTAAGCTCAGATAAAGGTTTTTCTAAAAGGTTTTCCCAACCTTACGTGACGAGTTTGTAGTATATTACTTTAAGAGTCTTTTTAATTACTTGAAATCTTGAGAAATTAAATATTTTTTTTAAAATAAGTTGTAACTAGTGTTTTCAGGTGACGTCACGACCAGTTATTTTCTTTTAACTGCTATCTGTATCTGTTGCTACGGTGGTTGCTAGGTCCGAGTCATGTGATTGCAAATGCTCCAATAGAAGCATTCCATGACCAGTTATTTTCTTTTAACTGTTAACTGCTCTAGTTCACGCGTCTTCGTCTGTTTCTTAGGCCGAGTAATGTGATTGCAAATGCTCCATATCCCATTGCTTCGATTAATTTATTTGGAGTTTTTTTGCAATCAACTCAAAAGAAGGAATACAATCTACTGTTTTTATTTGTTGTATTTAATGATAAAATATGATATTTACATGAATACAATGAGAAATATTTCTTGAGGATACTCCACAAAGGAAAAGCTGAACAGAGGGTCCTAAACACTATTTTCCCATTCTTATCTCATGGTAGAGGGCAGCACTACAGATTACAGTCGTAGCTGTGACTGATAGATGGGTAAGCAATACCAGTTTGGTAGTCACAGCTGTGATTGGATGAGACGTGTTCTTTCAGTCTGTCTTTTTGGAGGATCAAGCTTCTTTTCTCCGCCTCCCGTGCCATAAGGAAAGAGGCATGAGTAAGTAGATGCGATCTCGGCGCCCCTATCACAAGGCATTGCCTCGGTGCCGTAAAATAGAAATTTATTTCCGGAGCGGGTCCAAATATCCTTAAAAAAAATTTAGCCTTTTTTACCCAGTGACGGATCCAAGGGGGGGTACCTAGTACAAGAAGGGGGTCCTCCCTCAGAAAATGTTTGGAAATTTGACCCTAAAAAACAGTGTTTTTACTGCTGTCCCAAACTGCTGTTTGATAGTTAATGCGGGCTGAAAAGTTTGGAGACCCCTGCCATATATAAATGCAGCACTCTCTAAGGAAGGGTGATCCCATAGATTAGTAATAGAGTTCATATGATGGGGTGGAGGGGTCTTCCCTCTGCTGCTGGACCTGCCGCTGTTCTGGTACCCTGTGGGGAAAAACTACCAAAAATAAACTTTTTTGACATTATGTTTGAATGGTGTCAGTATCCTAAGCTATGCTTGAATTGAGTTTATAGCAGTCCTCAAGGATATATGTTTATTAGCAGTTCGGTCCGAATGGTATAAATGCAGCAAAGTGACTCATGGGGTGGAGGGGTCTTCCCTCTGCTGCTGGTCCGAGTGCTGGTCCGATGCCGTGAGGAGGAGTCGCTGGTACTCGTAGTAGTCCCTGGCACTGCAGAGGGGGGTCTGCACCTCGTTGGTGGCGTTGAACTTGCTGTAGTTCACCAGGTACTCGCCGGTCTCCTTACGGAAGCTCACCACCTGCAAAACATTAACGAGCATTAATACTTGAGCAAAAAGAGGGTGTCCAAGGGTCTTCTCTAGAAAAAATTTTGAAATTTTATTCCTATAAGAAAATAGGATCACTTCGTATGTCGAGCCGCAAAATTCAAAGTAAGAAACTAGTATGTAAATAGTGGTCAACATTGTTAGAAACTATTTACATTTTGATCTTGAAATAGCTTACAATCATAATAAAAAGATAAATATACAGATCAAAATATGAAATGAAAAAAAAAATACGTTTAGTAAAAACCGATTTATTACAGTCGAAGTAAGATTTTACGTAACTATTCCTGTGCAGGGGGGGGCCCTTGGACGTCACTAACAAACATAGTAGTTCCCAGCGCGTTGTCTGAATTTTGAGGGAACTTCAATTTAAAAAAAAAGTATGATTAGTTTGTTAAACCCATAGCGTCTTTTTTATCACGTACCAAAACTCCTCCTAGCAACCCTAACAGGCTTCCGCCAGGCCATTTTTTAAGGAATTTTCACTGCGGAGGCCAAAGTCCATGAATTTTTCGTTAATGTTCTCGCTGCTCTTTTAGATTGACGTTAAGGGAGCATCGAGAGAGGGATGCAGGGACCCTCTTATAACTAGGGAGAGCCATACCAGTTGGAAAAAATTTGAAAACTTGTGGCGAAAAAGTTTTTAGGATAGCAAAAAAGTGAGGAAAAAGGTTCAGATTTTCTTCATTAAAAGAGACTTTTTATGAAGGAATCCCCAAAGGAGTGAAGAGGAGCAAAAAAACCTAAAAAATGAAAAAAAGGGAGAGACGCCCCTTTCTTCGAATTTGGACTGAGAACACTTGAAAAAAAGCTCTCTCATATCTCAACATTCCCTAGACCCCCAACAGAAAGGGCCATAAATTGGGGGCGAAAGGGCCCCCAAGTTATGTGTATTGGACCGTGGTTTCACTTATTTTTGGGCAGTTTTTTCAAACCTCGCTCATTACGAAGCTCAGAAATTTAGCTTTTACACTTTGGGGGCAAACTTTCATAACTGCAGGGGCAAAATAGACCACTGGGAGGGCTTAAAAAATGGCGCCTGCCGCGTAAGGGAAGATAGTTGTTTACCTGCTCGAATCTGTGTCCCCAGAGTATCTCCGAGCCCACGTAGGACGACCTGGCCTGCATGGCTTGACCGGTGGACTCGATGGTCCCTTCCAGGATGACCACCACCTCGTATCTGTCCCTCAGCATGTCCTCCGCAGAGAGCAGGAAGAAGGGCGAGGAGGGGTCGATCTCGTGCACGATGGTGGCCGGCCAGATGAGCAGCACGCTGTCGTCCCCCCCGTCGAAACGAACCGTCAGCCGGCTGTGGTAGTACGGGATCACCTAAAGATGAAGGAACGAGTTTTCAATGTTGTAAAATTAGACAATTTCAAAATCAATTTTTCTATGCTTTAACCAGTGCTGTAGCTGGAAAAAAATTACTACACAACGGTTTAACACAATAGTTTTTTTTAGAGAAAATAATCGTGGTTTTTTTTTTTTTGCTTCTCCCTTTAAACCACTGGAACTGCTTCCAAGTTCTTTTCAATACACATGTAAAGTAAATGTAATAAAACGTTGCCAATATAGTTTGATTGCCCGGCTATTCAGGGTTGGCAAAAACCCGTTTTTTTTTAAACCCAAGTGGGTTGGGTTTCTTCAATAAAGCCATGAAATAACCCATGAAAAACTGATTTTTATTTTACAAAAATTAAGTGAGTTTATACTAAAAGTAACTGGGGTTTCTTTTTTCCAAATTTTAGCAATTTCTTTCAAATTAAGTGTTCTTTCAAAATGAAATATGGATGTTTTCTAAACTCTGTTGAATATTTAAAATTTACAACAAAAGAAAAAAATTGTGAACCAATAACCCCCTTAGTTACTCCATTGTGAAAAGAAACTTCTTTAGGAAAACAATCTGAACTTCAATTCAAGGTGCGGTTCCACTTGTTTTTGTGGTGCTGTCACCTAGTGGTGTAAGAAGAAAGCCTTTCTTGAATACCGACTAATATTTCATACACGATATGCTGCTTCATCTTCGTCACATTAAAAAAAATTAGTTTTAAGTCTTTAAACTTAGTGTATTTCTGCTCAGCACACTCCGCTGGTCAGCTTTCCATTAATTTGCTGTACCGCTTTCCCGCGTTAGGGAATTGCGGGACCATTTAATTTGGAAGACTCAGGATTAAAAAGTTAATTATAAAAATGAGTTTTTTTAAATGTTTAAGATTGTTAAATGCTAAGATAAATGTTTAAGAACTTCTAGGAGGGGTAGGGCATGCCTGGATGACTCAGAATCTCAAACGAATGAGGAAATGCACCTCTAACGAAGGAAAAGCCTTCTTCTTATACCACTAGGTGGCAGCACCACAAAAGCAAGTGGAACCGCTGGGTTCCACTCCTTGAAAGTTCACATTGTTTTCGTAAAGAAGACGGTGGTTGTTTTCCAGTTGTACACAAGGCCGTATGTTATTATTAAAAATTTTATACTTAAAAAGGGGGTCTTGGGGTTTTCTTCTGAAAATGTATTAAAATTTGACTGTTAAAAAGCGGGTCAAACTAATGTTTACTGTGTGAGAATACGTATTAATGATTATCAAAATGTTTTGGCGGAAATAGCCTCACGCAGTTCGTACTGATCTCCTAATCTCCCAGATTTATTCAAGTATCCCGAATTTCGTCAAAATTGAGGAAGTTCCCTTAATAAGGGATTTTGAACTAGAAACGGGGAGAATTTCGATTAAAATCCCTATTGAATAGCCCCTGATATAAGCCGCGTTCACAACAGACAACCTGTTCAACCGGAGAAAGAGCTAAAGAAGTAGGGGAAAAGGGATCTCCGAAAACTAACCGTGAGGAAATAGAATAGCCCGTTCACAAGTGCACTCGTCTAACTCGTCCTACCGGTAGAAAGAATCACGTGACAAGCGAGCGAGCTCGTAGAAATACATTACGGGAAGCCAGCGAAATCGCCCTCTACAGGCGGTTAGTCCAATTAAAACATTTCGTACTGCTATGGCCCAGGGGAGAATTTTCAACGGATGGTCCGGTGAGGTTTTCCCTAGGGTAGGGAGAGCGGTGGAATAAGAACCGGTTTTCTCTGCCTTTCCCCGGTTAGAATGGTTGGTGTGAACGCGGCTATAGAGATGCCAAACAAAGAGATCGGGGAGATAAGACTGAGGTTTCTCCGGCCATAATAAAAGTTTAGGAGGGCCCCATAGAGTATGTGCTAGAAGCTAGAGAGTTAAGCTTTTAAATTATGGAATAGCTTTGGTCGGTCTATTGTGAAAAATTAAAAGTTTGGGGGTTTGAGAGGGGGAGGTTGTATACCCTAGCAAGGGGTTACAAAGGGTTAGGTCAACCTTTACCACTATAGGAGGGACAAAATGGAGTATCTAAAAATTAGACGAAACACTATTTTTAGGGAAATTTACTAACATATTCTGGAGGAAGACCCCTCTTTTGTTAATATTCAGTATTAAAAAAAGGAAGGAATTTATATATCCTCTGAAATATTTTTGGAAATAGAGAATAGAACTTTGTCCCTCTCTCGCCGGAAAAGTTCCATATTAAACCCACCGAAAAATTTATCAAGGATAAAAAGATTTCTTTGCGCCCCTCCACTCGACTTCGGCCCTCGAGTAGTTGGAAACCCCTGCTCCAGAGAGGATATAGACAGACCCTGTCCTCTCTCTCTCTCTGCGGTGTTCTAGAGGGAAATAGGAGGGTTCAGGGGTCCTCCCCCGAAAATTTTTAAAATTTAGTATGCTAAAAAGTGTTTTGTAACCGTAGACCTGAGATTTCTCTGAGTTGGGAACCACTGTTCCTGTAAAAGATATATGCTATAGTAGAGACATACCTCTCCCTCCGCGGTGGTCTTCCTTCTAATGAGCCTCGCGGAGACGGTGGCTCCGATGATGTGGGACTTCCTCACATCTCCAACGCGGAACGAGAAGCAGAGGCGCGCGTCCCTGAGGCCGACGCACGCGTAGCGCGAGAACTCGAGCGTCTGGGAGCGGTTCTTGGGGCGAGAGAGCTTGGCGAACACGATGCCCGCCATGAAGCACTGGATCATCACTCCCGTGATGCTCTGCGCGCACATCACGAAGATGGCCTCGGGGCACTCGCTCGAAGTGCACCTCGAGCCGTACCCTGCATTGAAGGAAAGAAGGCGGTTGTACTATTAGTATAGAGTATTTTCAATCACATAACTCGGACGCGACCAAGTGTGACGTTAAGTGCGAATGCTCTATAGTAGTAGATTATAGATATAGATATAGTCCAGTATCAACTAGTACTACTGGTGACACTGGACTAGGGTGACACTGGACTAGTAGTAGTAAAGTATAGAGTGTTTTCAGGTGACGTGGCGACCAGCTATTTTCTTTTAACTGCTAACCTTTTGCAGGGCTTTTAACTGTTGCTAAGGCAATTGTTAGGTAACGAGGTATCTGTTGCTAAGGAGGTTTTTAGGTATGGGGTCACATGATTGCAAATGCTCCAATAGAAGAATTCCACGGACAGTCATTTTCTGTAACTGTTAACCTCCTGTAGGGCAAAAAACTGTTGCTAAGGCCGTTGTTAGGTCCGAGTCATGTGATTGAAAATGATCTATAGAGTAAGTTATAGATATACTAGTCCAGTGTCAACTAGTGACACTGGACTAGTAGTTGACACTAGACTGAGCACTGGAAGGAATACCAGTACTAGTTGACACTGGACTAGTACTACTAGTTAGCAATGTATCCTTTATGCTTTTAAATTTCATTAGAATTACTCATGAATTGTAGATAATTTATTTCATCAACTTAACTAATTAAAAAGTTATCCTTAACAACTAACTTAAGCCAAACCTGATTTTTGTATCCTCTTTTCCTGAGGACAACCTACAAGGTATAATTTTCCAAAATCGATTCAGTCCTCGAGAATTGTCACTCACCTATGGTGTGCTGCGTCTCCACGGAGAAGAGGAACGCGGTGGCGAAGTCGGTGACCTCCGAGACGCAAGGTGTCCATTCGTCGTCCCCCGCGTGCTCAAAGTCCCCGTGCGACAGGCAGATCAGCCACCAGATGAGCGCGAAGCCCAGCCAGCTCAGCAGGAACCCGAGCGCGAACACCTGGAGAAAGATTTGAGAGATTCTTATAGGCAGCAAAACCCTCCTTTTTAAGGGTCAAGTTTCTCCCCGAACCCCCTCTTCTGAAATATTTGAGAGACTCAAATTTCACCCCAAACCCCTCCTTTTCAATAAAAGCTATTGATAGTTTTCTAGTACTTAAGGGGTCTCAGGACTCTTAACTGTTAGTCGTGTATGCAAAATGGTGTCTTTTTTCGAACCACCACAGATTAAAAACTAAACACATCAGCCTCATGAAAATTTTACCCCTTAATATTTGAACACATTTTCATAAGCACACAAAATTATAAATTCAACAAATAAATATTTCTTAATTTATAAGAAGTCGAAAAAAACATATTTTTGATAATCCCGTGAATCAACATTTTACGGAGCGCAAGATTTTGGAAAAAATAATTGACCCAGGTTGACAAAATTTGTGTTATTTAATAGATAAATATATGCTTTTCAAGACATACATACAGTTTTATAAAATAATATAACCAATAAATATTTTTAGTACTGATTTTTGAAAAAAAATTGAGAATTTCATAAAATTAAGATTTAAATTCCTTCTTAAGTAAAATTTACTAAACTTTTGAAGGTAAAAAGATGTATGTCTATTACAGTAACTATTAATGAGCATGTGTGTAAAGTTTTAGATGAAAAGGATAAGTAGTTTTTGAGAAATCTTGCGCTCCGTAAAATGTTAATTCACGGGATTATCAAAAATATGTTTTTTTTCCACTTCTTATAAATTAAGAAATATTTATTTGTTGAATTTATAATTTTGTGTGCTTATGAAAATGTGTTCAAATATTAAGGGGTAAAATTTTCATGAGGCTGATGTGTTTAGTTTTTAATCTGTGGTGGTTCGAAAAAAGACACTATTTTGCACACACGACTAACAGTTAAGAGTCCTGAGACCCCTTGACTAAAGTTAATTCAACGGCTTAGACCCAGCCAGAAGGCCAGCTCAGCAGGAAGCCCAGAGCGAACACCTGCGAATATTTTAGAGATTCTTACAGGCCGGAAAAACCTCCTTTTTAAGGGACAAATTTCCCCTTAAACCCCTCCTTAAGCTGTTAATAATTTTCTATAGAATTAGCTCTATGCTTAAAACCTTATGATTTAGCACCTGCTGCAGAGAAGCCGGTTAGAAGGACACTTTAAGGGACCTTCCAAACTTTAAGGACGACGACGAGAATATTAGAATTATGCTGGAGAGCCGTAGAGTTTTACTACAGCCAGAGAAACGCCCCTTCGCGGAGTAGCGGTCAATTAGCGAACAATAGAAAATCCCTCCTCGGACGGTACTGCTATTAGACCGGGAGCCAGCAACATATTTTGTCAGTCATTTCCTCTAAAGCGATATTTGGTGGAAAATTTCAGGGAGTTGTATCATGAAGCCTGGTGAGCGTCAGCTGCTTGTCCGTGGGTGGGTTGAGCGGTGTGAGCCCCCCAAACACTCCCCCCCCCACAAAAAAAATTTAAAATTTTCAGTCATTTCCTCCCGGCTAAAACTTTGATACATTATAGTAGACCCAATATCTAGAAGAAAAAAATTCGTCAGCTGGCTGTAGGGTGGTGGAAAAGACGTCAGCGGGTCGTTTTAACATTTGGAGCGTCTTCCTCAAAGATTCTTATATATAAAACTAGCGATAACTTGAAGGATTGTGGAAACCCAACCGCTTCATTTATTGATAAGGATCTTTGAGGAAGACGCTCCAAATGTTAAAACGACCCGCTGACGTCTATTCCACCGCCCTACAGCCAGCTGACGAATTTTTTTCTTCTAGATATTGGGTCTACTATAATGTATCAAAGTTTTAGCCGGGAGGAAATGACTGAAAATTTCAATTTTTTTTGTGTGGGGGGAGTGTTTGGGGGGCTCCCACCGCTCAACCAACCCACGGACAAGCAGCTGACGCTCACCAGGCTTCATGATACAACTCCCTGAAATTTTCCACCAAATATCGCTTGAGAGGAAATGACTGACAAAATATGTTGCTGGCTCCCGGTCTATATGGTCTCCCCCAGTTTCCTCTATTGTTCGCTAATTGACTCTTCTGCCGTCGTAAAAGTTTGAAAGGGCCCTACGGACAAGGGTAGGTTCAGATCAGATTTTCGGAGGGTATATAGGTAATACTTTCCAAATTTTCAGGGTCCTTAGAAAAAATTTTGAATTTTAGCATCTCAAAGAGTGCTTTTAAGGTAATTAGTTAGTAGTTATTTACTTCAGACATTTTACATTCATTACACTTCATTAGAACATTCATTAGTTTCTTCTCTATACTCAGAGGATGTCCAGGGCTCAAGTTTATGAAAGTGGAGAGAATGATTTCTAAGGGCCAGACCGATAATGCTTCTGATAATGGGGGTCCTCCCCCAAAAGAAGTTTGGGAATTTTCCTTCTAAAAGTATATTTTCAGTTGATTTTGAGACCTACTAAACCACATAATTTAATGGACGCCAAATTATTGCGTGGTCTGGGGCCCTCACCATAAAAAGCTTTTGAAATATGCCCTTTTAAATTGTTTATTTTAACGTTCTTTAGGGGAAAATCCAAGAGGACCACTTTCAACTATAAGGGGTTGAATTTTTAATTTTCAATTTTTACACTATAAAATAGATGTCTATATTTTAGCTGGGTTTGGGGGGGTCTTCCCCAGAATGTTTTTTTTTTTAATTTTAGCATAGAAAAAGTGATTTTAAGCTATATATGATAGTTTATCGGTTGCACCTCTGGACCCGCCCATGCCTACGGATCGTAGTAGCAAAAAAAAAGTGGCCGAGAAGCATGGACACTCACCATGAGGTTGTAGCGCCACTGTATCTCCACGAGGGTGGTGAAGAGGTCCTGCAGGAACCTCTGTCGTCGCTTGCTCACGTGCTCCTTGGAGAGGTTGACGTTTCCGTTCTTGAGCACCACCCGCTTCCTCTGGCGCGTGCTCAACCCCTTTGCTAAGCGCACGATCCCCGAGTCCGTGCCCACCGACCGCAGAGAGTGCCGGCTGGAAGTGCTCTTGCTCCGACACAGCATGGGCTGGCTGCAATAATAAGGACAGGGGCATTATAGTTTCTGTCCTTTAAAAACAACCCACTGTTGCATATTTTCTTCATTAAAAGCTTAATAAAAAGGATAATTAAATCGAACAAAAAACTGTACTAGCGGCTCATCTTCCCTAACATTTTAGTGTTTAATTCCAATTATCCATCACAAATTGGCAGCCAATAGACGACATTAGTGTGACGTCACTTGCTTGTTTGGAAACGTTGATTCTATCCGTGATTGGTTCCGTGATTGGAAGTAAATCCGTACGGATCCTTACGGAACCAATCACGGATGGAATCAACGTTTCCAAACAAGCAAGTGACGTAATGACTAATGTCGTCTATTAAGTAAGAACCCACTTTTTCCTAGAAGGACTCTAATTGGCGGACTGAGCTAAAACTTTAATATTTTATTCTCATAGTAATGGGATAACATAAAAACGCGCGAAAAATGCTGTAAAGTCTTTATAACATACATTTTTACAAAATCTGTAAATCTGAAGCATATTTATCTACATTATCTCAGCTTGTTAAAAAAATAAGTAGGTAAATAAACCGTTCTTTGACCAGATTTTATATCCCTGATACTCTAAAGGCCCTAGAAAGACAGGGTATATGAGATGGTAAAATTATTTTAATTATTTAATTGAAAAATCTCAATGGGTTGTTTTTAGGGTACAATTTGGATTGGGTTGTTTTTAAAGAACAGCTCTATATATAGGTTCTGTCCACACTAGAAGACTTTCCAGGTCCGACACCCCTCAAATCTTTTCTTCCCTTTGTTTGATAAAGATCTTAATGGTTTCGGGCTGCAAAAGTCTTCTAGTGTGGACAGAAGACACAGCATGGGCTGGCTGAGGATGCAATAAGTCTCAAAATGAGTTAAAACACTACTTTAGGGGAAACATTTCTGGGGGAGAACCCCAAAACCCCCTTCAAAATTTCTGTTAGTTATACAGTGTTTTTCCTTTGATAATTCTGCCGCGTACAAGAAGCCTTTACGAAAGTAGTTTCAAATGAGATGAAACACAAGTTTAAAGGGACAAATTTCAAGATCATTTTAACCCCCCAGCCTCCCTCGAAGTTTTGATTCCTATATTTTTTTTTCCCTTGAAAATTGAATTGAATTGAGTTTTTTTTCTCCCGACAACTACACTCCTATCCATTGCCTTTCATTATTCAGTGGTGCTGCCATCTATTGACAGCATAAGGAGTTAACAGTGATACGAGAGTACTTGAAATTGTTGATGTGTGATTGTGACAAGAAAGAAATTAAAATTCACTGTGCCGAAAAATGATCTTAATTGAAGACAGATATTATCAACTTAATCCTTTTTTGTGAAGTGTTTCCCATTAATGAGATTAATTATAGAACAATTAAGTTTAAAAAAAAAACCTTGGTCTTGTTTTTTTAATAAGAGTTCAAATACTAACTGAGCAGTTTTTAGATGTTATTTAACGAGTTTAAATTACTGTAAAACTAAGGATTTTTCACTTTAAAAATAGACCGTAGTGTGCGGCGGTGCCTTTTATTATTTTGTGGGGCTGCCCTCTGTTGAGAGCATAAGGAGTTAACAGTGATATGAGAGTACTTGAAGCTGTTCTCTGATTATGATTAAATTAAAATTCATCACAAAATTAAATATATAATCAAGTCAGTCGTTCTCAAACTATGTGGGTCGATGAGGTTCAAAAATCCGTTATTTTAATTTTCTAAAAATTTAATTTAACATGCATGTATAATTTCTTACTATAACCATCAAATAGGGTACTTCCGTATTAACGCTAGTGTTCGGCACTAGTTAACTAGAACTAGTTGCAACTAGTAGTTAACTACCAATCAACTAGTAGTTAACTAGTAGTTTAACTACTTTTAGTTTAAAGTAGTTCAACTATTAATTTAACTACTTTTTTAACTAACTACAAGTTAAAACTACTTTCAAATTTTCAACTACTTCAAAAAAACTTTTATTTAAAATTTAAAGAGATATTTAAAATTTTTATCAAAGGTAGAGTACTCAAATACCGTAACCAGAAATAAAGACCATTTTTGCACGAAGTATAAACTTTTTTTGTGAAGATGTATTAGAATTTTGCCAAAAAGTAGGTTATGAAATTAAATAGACTAGTTAACTACTTTGGGAAATATTTAACTACTAGTTGCAACTAGTCCCAGGAAAAAATAGTTAACTACTAGTTACAACTACAATTTCCAAGACTAGTTAGTAGTTAATTATTTTTTGCCCACTAGTTGCCGAACACTAATTAACGCCATCGCTAAAATGTTTTGATTTTAAATAATGTGTTTTATTTTACAGATAAATTGTTATTTAGATAAATAGTTACTTTACAGATAACATTTTAAATAAAGTGTTTTATTTAAAATCAAAACACTTTCAAAATAGCTGCAGTGGCGTTAATACGGAACTAACCAAAATAGTTTGTGAACGTACCCATACTACGTGACCTATTTTTTACTATTTTTGACCCCCCTCCCTTGGTGACCACCCGTAGTATATACCAAGACCCCCCCTCTATTTTCACGTAGTAGTTCATAAATACGGTTTTCAATCATTTTTATCAAACAGAAAGTTAAAAAAAGTTAATTTGGCTTAATATTTGTCTTTATTAATACAGCGCTTGCCACGTGACGCCAAGAGTGCGTGCATACAAGTGGAAAATATGTTATGAAAAAGAAAAAACTTTTGTAAAAGTTATTGTAACAGTAACTTAATTTACATAAACAAGTCTTTTTTTCTTTATTTTTTGACTACGTGACAAAACACTAAGCCCTCCCTCCTCCCTGTGACCAAGCGTGGTATTTTGAAGACCCCCCTCCCCCCCTAAACTGGTCACGTAGTATAGGTACGTTCCCTAATAGGTCTGATAGCTAATGTCTTGTAGGGGGGGGGGCATGGGAAAATTAACTGAAGATTAGGTGGGTCGCTTTAGATTTTTATTTCTAAAAAGTGGGTTGCGATGTTCAAAAGTTTGAGAACCCCTGGTTTAAGTCATAATTTATTGTACATACCTACTTTAAACGGGTCAAAAAAAAAAAAAAAATCTGAAATTTTAAAGAGGGCATTTTGAAGGGACAGGAATTTTTTTCAAACAAAAAAAAATTAATTAATTAACTTAAATTTTTGCCTTGGATTTCGCCTAGAAGGTAAATGTTTATTAAAACTATATCAGACCCTTAAGAAAAAAATTATAACTTCCATTAAATTTATAATTTTTTTTAAGTGTCTGATTTGATAGCTTGAATAAACATTTACCTTTTAGACTTCTGGTGACGGTTCGAAATACAAGGCAAAAATTTAGGTAAAGCGCCCGCCATCTATGAAGGGACAAATAAATTAACTATTTTTTTTTGTTGCAAAACAAAAAAAAAATCCCATCCTTTCAAAATGCCTTCTTAAAAATTTCAGATTTTTTTTTTGACCAATAGTTTCGTCTAAAGATAAGGCACTGTCTGTTTGACCGGCAGATATACAACTAAACTCTACTCTATTTACCCGGCAGATGCCCAGCAACGGTTCTGATTGGAGCGCCTGTACTGCTACGTAACCGCGAGACCTACGGCGCATTTGCCAACTGCCGGTTTTTCCGTCCAATTGGGAATTTTAAAGTAAGTATGTTATTTTATAACCACCCCAAGGTTTGTAGAGAGAGAAGGTTGGCTCATCCGTGACGTCACCACATGGGAAGAGGGTGCTCTGCCAATGGCAATGCTCGTACCGTGACGTCACGGATAAGCCAACCTTCTCTCTCTACAAACCTTGTAACCACCCTGTATGTATAAAATATGAGTATAAAGAATGAGAGAGAGAGAAGGATGATGTTGAACTTTATTTTCGGTTCAAGAAGAGAACCACACTTTATGTAAATGATTGAAAAACAACTACTACTGATTCTATGTTTGTGTATAAAAGCTGAAGCTCAGCCAATTGTAGGAATGCTGATTCTCATTTCTGTCATTCTGATTCTGGATTACTTATACTTTATTATGACAAACTTTTAAATAAATTTCATTATTTTTATATCCTACGATTCTTCCTTTACCCATCCCTACAGATGAGAACAACTCACTTCTGCTCCGCGATGGAGGAGGAGAGCGAGAGGGCGTCGGCGTCCTTCTGAGGGGGTCGGTCGGACATCTCCTGCCACGCGCCGTTGTCCGGGTCGAAGTACTTCATGTCTCTCTCTCTGTCTGAAAGAAAAAAGCACCTTTCTTCAGTTTGGGCAGAGTCGTAACGGCCAATATTGGGGAGAGTGGTAACGGCCAATATTGGGTAAACTCGTGACGGCCAATATTGGGCAAAGTCGTAATCGCTCCGATTCCTTAACCATTGTTTAAGACCACTATTTCGGATTGAATGACTTCAAGTGCAGTTTTCGCATCGTTTTTAAAAGTCAAACTTTGAAACAAAAATAAATAAGCATCGCTTTTAATAGGACTGAGAACGAACCTTTCTTTCAAAAGTCGTTTAGTTAGTCGGTTTGGTGCCTAACCCGAGTTTGTGTGCCCAGAACGGCTTTAGTGTTGCAAGAGACAGTTCCAGTGCTGTGAGGCTGGGAGAAAACCTTTATCGGGAAACCCTGGTCGGAATAGAGTTATAATTAACGGTTCAAACAAAAACTCTAGCATAAAAACTGTAAGTAGACTTCCCAGAAGAAAAGCATTGTTTGTGTCGAGATGTAGCCCTGATACCTCTGAGTCCGCTATCAGGGATAGTCTGGGTTCCCTGGATTTGGAATTTCTCAGGTGTCGCAGATTAAAATCTAGGTTTCAATCTTATGCTTCTTTCCATATTGAAGTGTATCAAAATGAATTTGTGAAACAGCTTGATGAATCTGTATGGCCCGAGGGCTGCATAATATCTGAATTCAGGGGCCGCTTGCGTGATGATCAGGTATATGATGTCACGCTTGACTCTGTTGATGTTAGTGGCAATGTGGTTCTTTGCGCGGGATCATCTTCTAGCGCTGCTACCACGGATCAACCTTCGCTCGGTGCATCAACGCCTTTGGGGACTCCTGTTGCAATGCAATGACTATCCAGAAGTGATCTAGTGTCCAGCAGTCCAGCCTATCAGGGAACTAAGATTACTAATCACGGTAACGATACTATAACCATCTACTATCAAAATGTTAGAGGTATGCGAACTAAATTTACTGATATCTTTGAGAACTGTTTAATTGAAAATTATGATTTAATTCTTTTTTCTGAGACTTGGCTAAATTGTGAGTTCCTGGATTGTGATCTTTTTGATCATAGATATGATGTGTTTCGTAAAGATCGTGATTACCTGGGATTAAATCAGTCTCGTGGTGGTGGTGTCTTGATAGCTGTAAAAAAGTGTTTTAATGCAAGGCTTTTGTGACGGCCAATATTGGGCAAACTCGTGACGGCCAATATCGCGGAAACTAGTGACGGCCAATATCGCGGAAACTCGTAACGGCCAATATTGGGCAAAGTCGTAATCGCTCAGATTCCTTAACCATTGTTTAAGACCACTATTTCAGATTGAATGACTTCAAGTGCAGTTTTCGCATCGTTTTTAAAAGTCAAACTTTGAAACAAAAATAAATAAGCATCGCTTTTAATAGGACTGAGAAGGAACCTTTCTTTCAAAAGAAATAAGTATATTTTCCTTACCCCAGTAGCACGGCAATACTGGCCAGATTTGGCCAATACTGGCCAGTACTGGCCAATCATAACGGCCAATATCGCGCAAACTCGGAACGGCCAATATTGGGCAAACTCGTGACGGCCAATATCGTCGAAACTCGTGACGGAAACTCGTGTTTTTTTTGTTAACATTAATGTATCGATGTAAAACATACGCCGTGATATTAATTTTTAATGGCTATCGCTATTCAAACCAGAGTTTAATAATCTGAAATAAGCATAAAGTATCAAAAATGTTTCAAAGATTTCTGAAGTTCATTGTTCTCCATATGAACACTTAACCGTTTAAATTTAACTTAACCGAAAAGAAAACGTTTAAATTTTTTCCCTTCACAGCAACGTTTCTTGAACCCAATACGTCACAAATGCATAAAGAGAAATCTCTAAACACAAAGCCTGTTGGGTTGCTAAGAGGAGTTTCGGTACGCAAATCGTGATTGAAAAGCACTATATATCCGTGGGTTTAACAAACTAATCATATTTCAAAATTGGCGTTCTTTATTTCATTCAAAATTCAGACACCGTGCTCTGGGAACTACTTTGTTTGTTAGTGACGTCATAGGTCAATAGGTTTCTGTCTGGTATAGGGCGGTGAAAATTCCTAATACAGTCCTTAAAAGTTCTAAAAAAGCTTCTTTGGTGTATGGCGGCTTAGTTCGGTTACGTGCAGCCAACCACCCTCACTGAGCTATAAACAAACTGGAGTGACAACCTCTGATGATATAACATGCGACCGAACGTGCCGGCACGGATGGTCACAATTGCCCGGTTCGCTTGAGCGAACCGGGCAAAACAAACGAATTTCTCCATTGACTAACATTGTGTGAGTTGAACTATTTCTAGAAAACCCCCTTTTTTAAAAATATTTTGAGCAACATTTAGAATGGTCCGATCATGCTGTGCATACAATTGTGCCAACAGATGGGGAAAACTAAAAGAAGATGGAAATCTTTTCCGCGTAGACACAAACTTCGATAAGGTGTGATGCGGTTTCGGCACGCTCAGTTGTCACTCCAGTTTGTTTATAGCTCAGTGAGCTTGGTTGGCAGAACGTAATCCAACTAGGTCACCCTGTCCCCTCAAGAAGTACTTAGTGTGTTCATAAATTATGAAACAGGGGGAGATGGAAACCACAGAGAAATATCCTAACAGAGGGTCCACGAGGCTGTTTTCAAATGCGTTACTGATGTGAGGGCGCCACACTAGATTCTGGAACGTATGCCGGCCGCTTAAATCTCTCGCCAAATTAGAACTCAGCGCATGCGCAAAAAGGTGTTTTCGATCTCCCATAGGCAGCCGGCGAACGATTCAGACTGAATCCAGACGCTAGTGAGTTTAGTGCGATCCCAGCGCCACAATTCTCCCAACCTGTAACAAGATGTCATGATTTTCGATTTCCATTAGAGCCTATGGCCGTGGACTCTCTGTTCTAGTACTCTGTGATGGAAACCCTTTCACTTGCTAAATTTTTCAAAACAAATTGTTAAACCTCTTCGAGTCTTTCTTTTGATTACCCTAGCAGCACAAATGTTCATGATAAGTCCAATTTTGGTCATGTGCGGCCCAATTTCGTTTACTTCTAGTTGCAGTTACGTAAAGTTGACGTATTTAGTATGAGCTGCGCTACTAGGGATGTTTCATCCATGAAAAATCCTAAAAACAGTCCTCAAAAGGCTCCTTTTAAAAAATATTAAATTTAGAAGGCAAATCAGTCTCAATTCCGTTGTAGAGAGCCCTACCCTAGTAGCACAGCTCGTACCAAATATGTCAAGTTTACGTAACTGCAACTAGAAGTAAACGAAATTTGGCCGTACATGACGAAAACTGGACGAGTCTTGAACGTTTGTGCTGCTTGGGTATTTCCCTATTCCACGTCGCAACCTTACTTTTGGACCAATCAGAGCGAGTCTCAATCCCATATTTGGAAAGAGAAAAACCACTAAGAGCTCTCGCTCGAAGCTTACGAAGTGGAATTGGAAACTATGCATGGATGGATTTCTAGCTGAAATGCGGCGAGTGAATCTGATGCCAAGTGGTGGCTGAACAGTTAGCTACTGCCTTGAGAAATTAGTTTGGTTTGGTTTTTGGTTACATATATTTTCCGGTATGTGTGCTTGATCTCAAGGATCCGCTTATACCCCTTCGTCAAGTAAGACAGACACAACAGAATTTTTTACTGGCACAAAGAAGGAAAATACACCCAGGGGCGAGGTGAGAATCGAACTCACGACGGAGCAGTGCGCAGACTGCTGGCGTGAAAGGCAGAGGAACAAACTGAACAGGCCATCCCGTCCCCCTTGAGAAATTATATATACCTACAACTCAACTCAACATCGGAAAGGTATATGAGCTCTCGTGGTCATATCCGGTTTTTACCGGCTCTTTGCGGTAGTGTCTATTTCGCACCGTTTTCTGGAGCTTGAATCTCGTTTTTTTGTATTTAACCGAAAGAAACTTTTTTGATTCTTCGGCTGCTGCTTTGAGGCCATGCTGAGCACCGGACTTTTGACCGAAGTTGTGGAACTTACTTTACCGGACAGCAACGTTTCCTGACTCTATATGACGTCACCAACAAACTAGTTCCTATCAGCGCGGTGTTTGAATTTTGAGTGGAATAAACAACGTCAATTTAAAAACTGACGAGTTTGTTCCTGCCTATAGTGCTTTGCTTAACTACAAGTTCATGAGTTTTGTTCAACTGCAAGTGCTTTGCTCAAGGCATAGGGCACTTTGAAGGCCTTGCTGAACTACTATAAACTTGACCGGTCTTTGAACGAAGCTGCAGAACTCGCTAGTGTGTGTTAGCAAAACTGTAAACTGTGCGCGTGTGAGAAGAAGTCTTGTGTGGAACTTCATGAACATGTTTATTTGTTTCGGTTTAAGATGGTGCAAGTGCTGGACACCATGTCCACTTCAAAGATCTCGGGACAACGTGACTACAAGTCTGCAAGTGCTTTTGCTCAGGGCCCGGGGCACTTTAAGGCCCTGCTGAACTGCTATATACTAGACCGGTCTTTCGAACGAACCTGTGGAACTCTATAATGTGCTTTCCAAAGTGTTAGCAAGACTGTAAACAGTAGTGCGCGTGTGACTATTAGTCTTCAGTGGATGTGTCCAACATGAACCTGTTCGTTTATTTCGGTTCAATGAAGTGCCGTACACCTGTCAGATTCAGACATCTCGGGAGAACATGACCACATCCGTGTCTTCTGAAAAGAAACTCGTCAATCTTCTTTGAAAGTTGGGTCTAACATACGATGACGTCTGATCAGGTGAGTTGAGATTGAGATTATTAGGGAACAGATTTTTTTGTGGGTCCTTCCTCCAGAGAAGTCGTCAACTTTTGGTTTATAGCGGCGACCGTTCGGCCGCTCTCTTGGTGACTATCTCCTTTGGAGAACCTACATGAAATCTGTCACCAAAGCTTAAATCGAAACTGTATATAAATATTGAATTGCGTTTAAAGTGCATTTTTGCTTTTATGTATGCTTGGTTGGGTTTGTGGACGCTTTAGTTTTGTTGAGTCCAATTGTTTTAATATTTGATATAGTGAAAAATGAAAAAAGGCAGCGGTTTTGTATTTGCACGTTTAATAAAATGTTAAAATTGTACAATTGTTTCGGGGATACTTAAGATCCCCTTCGTCAGCAGGAAACCAACACTCTGATCAAACACAAATATATAGTCAAGCAATTGGGTTAAAGATACAGTTATAACCTACAGGGAAACAAAAACCCAAATAATAAATACAAAAATCAAGATTTCCAAACATCAGAAAGGGGGGCACACTTGAAAAATCATTTACCAACATACTAGAGTTCTTATGGATAACAAATGCTTCAAAAAAATCCAAGTCAATAGGTTTATTGCAATTTAATATGATAGATGCAGAATTAAAATCAAAATATGGTTAGAGTCCCAAGAGTGTTTCGCCATTGATGACTTTTCGAGTTCTTGTTTTTTAATGTAATTTTGATGCTCCTTCAGTCTAAATTTTAACGCCCGTCTAGTCTGTCCAATATATGAAAGACCACACTGGCACTGGATTTTGTAGATGCCACAGAGATTCAATTTATCTATAGGGTCTTTAAGGTTGCTAAAAGGGATTTTATTCACAGGGGAAAATACAATATGAAAACCAAAATCTTTGAGTACGTTAGAAATTTTGTAGCTAATTTTATTGTTGAAAGGTAATACAACTAAATTGGAGAAATTCGGTTTTATCATTTCACGGTGATTGGATTTAAGGTTTTTATTCAGTATTACATCTATCAAGGTATGACTAAAACCACGATCTATCGCTATAGCTTTTATGTAATTAATTTCGACATTTAAGAAATCTTTATTGGAGCAGATATTAACTGCCCTGAAAACAAAAGTATTAAAAGAAGCAATTTTTTGACTCTTTGGGTGGTTTAAAATCTTTAACTCTTTAACTCTTTAACGTGGTTTAACTCTTTAAATCCAGTGCCAGTGTGGTCTTTCATATATTGGGCAGACTAGACGGGCGTTAAAATTTAGACTGAAGGAGCATCAAAATTACATTAAAAAACAAGAACTCGAAAAGTCATCAATGGCGAAACACTCTTGGGACTCTAACCATATTTTTGATTTTAATTCTGCATCTATCATATTAAATTGCAATAAACCTATTGACTTGGATTTTTTTGAAGCATTTGTTATCCATAAGAACTCTAGTATGTTAGTAAATGATTTTTCAAGTGTGCCCCCCTTTCTGATGTTTGGAAATCTTGATTTTTGTTTCCCTGTAGGTTATAACTGTATCTTTAACCCAATTGCTTGACTATATATTTGTGTTTGATCAGAGTGTTGGTTTCCTGCTGACGAAGGGGATCTTAAGTATCCCCGAAACAATTGTACAATTTTAACATTTTATTAAACGTGCAAATACAAAACCGCTGCCTTTTTTCATTTTTGATTATAATCTTGCATGGAGGATTTTTATTCTTCATTTGATATAGTGCTTTTAGCATATTACACTGCAACGTTACTTGACCCTGTAGAAACAAAACAAAGAAATTAGGGATCAGCTGGAATAAGAGTCCTCCATTTGGCAATCGCGTCGCGATCTCCATCTGTACACTACTATAACTAATTGTGCCGCTAACTTCCGTACCGCTAACTTGGCGACCGCAACGCGAGTCGCCAAATGGAGGACTCTTATTCCAGCTGTGCCGAAATTATTATCCGATGACTGGATTTTCTGACTTTTGTCGAGTTTGTCTGCACCTATAAATATGACGTAACTTAAAAACAAAAAAGGGTATAACCTTCGTAATCTATTGACTCTTTGACGCATCCATATAAAAGCTTGGAAAAGTCTGGTTTGGGGCCGATCTAAAATAGTTGTGTGTGTGTAAATAACGTTATCCGCGTTTACGAGCGACGCTGTATCTTTACGATCAGGGTTTTAAAAAGATCTCCTAAATCAGTTTTGAAGAAAGGTTCTCCGCGTGTGAATTACGACGGCTCTTCGTTTTGAAAACAAGCAGCTACCTGTTCTAATTCGAGCGATTCGTTCTGCTCATGTGAATAGTCAGTTTGTAAGGGGGAATAAGTCTAAAAAATCCAGGAATCATCTCAAAATCTCGGAATCCCAAAATCCCGGAACACTAAGGGCCACCGTAGATTTTCTGGATGTAATAAAACTTGGATGTAATAAAACAATTATCTCCAGGAAGAAACCTGAGTTTATGGCGCCGGTGTCTTCATGTGGTCAATTTTCGACAGCTCTCAGGCGCGAGTGCGAGGGGAGATACAAAGAGATTGAGGGAGATAGGGGAGATAAACTGCTGGTGGTCCGGCCGCAAATTGTTCTATTACATCCAGGCACTGGATGTAATAAAACTTTACGGTGACCCTAAGAATCACCGTAAAGTTTTCCACTGGCTGTAATAAAACAATTACGGCCAGGCCACCAGCAGTCGCGGTCACACTTATCTCCCCCAATCTCTTTGTATATCCCCTCGCGCCCGAGGAGGGGTCGGTAATTGACCACACAAAGAAACCGGCGCCATAAACCGAGGTTTCTTCCTGGAGAAAAGTGTTTTATTACAGCCAGTGGAAAACTCTTACGGTGACCCTAAGGCCCTGGCCAAACTAGAAGACATTTGCGGCCCTAAACCATTAAGATCCTTAACAAACGGAGGGGAGAAAGAAGGGAATTTGAGGGCTCGCAACAACTAGCGGACCGCGAGAGGTTATTTTCTGGACCGCCAAAGAAATTTGGAAGTCAAATAAAACACAAAAAAATAGTTTGACCTTTTTCAAATTTCCTGGGGTAAACCCCCAGACCCAATATAAAGTTGTTAAAAAAATAATTTACAAGCATTTGAGACAAAAGTTAATTCAGTGGTTTCGAATTTTATAATTTAGGAGGAATGCAGAGGTTTTTTTTCTATGTAGTTCAATCAAGTAATGTTCAGGCTGTGTTTCTATGTTGTAAATCAAGGATTTGGGAATCCTTCCAAGGAGTAATTTTTACATAGTGTTGTGATGTGAAAGGGATTTAACAGCACAAGGGTTTTGTTTAATTTAACAATTTAACTAAGAAGATAGCGTACACTCCTCAAATCACATCAATGTAAAACTATGCGTACTAAAAGATTTTAAAGAAAGCGCTGAAAAAGTCCCTTTATCCGGAATGCTCCAAATTCCGGAATGTTCAGATTTTAGAAAAAAAAAAAATCTTGTCCTGAAGGTATTTTTCTCACATAACTTACGGCGCGGCCTCTGAACTAGTGAGACACTGAAGGATCGGGAATGTTTTAATTACGACTGCATGTATAAACGCGACTTGATCGTAGCTACTGGAGGAATATGTTGGAATAAATAATTCAATACAACTTATAGGCTTTTAATTTTAGAATGTACTTGACAATTTGAAGCTTGTCGGTTAGCAATTTGTGGTGACAAATTTCTTTCAGAACGACATAGCTACTGTGTAATCGCGCTTAGAACCGATGGTGGGACTGGATTCTTCATAAAAGATGTTGGTCATGCTGCAGCCTTGATCTTATCTTTTTTTTTTTAATTGGACCTAATTTTGCTCTTTCTTGTTAGGCTTGAGAATTTAAAACCCAGAATTTTGGGATCCGTGATGTTAAAAAAAATACAGATTTCCGAGGCTACCCCGGATAAGTAGTAACCCCGAAAAAAATGGCCACTTTACTTTTTGTGCTCCATGCTTTGCTCTCTACATTCAACATTAAACCCAAATTTTGTTTGATTTCGGGACTGAAATAAAAATGGCCTCTGAATGAAGGAAGAGCGTAACAGGTGTCCTTCCCACGGTGCTGTCGTGCTGCCCGTCCCACGGAGAGAACATAAAACCCAAGGACAGATAAAAAAAAGTCGTCCTCGTAAAAAGTCGCTCTTTTTCCTTAACTGGGCTTGCACTTTCAAAGGTGGTTCTTGAATCGGGTACAAATTGGAATAGATTTTATTACTGTATTATTATTTTGTATTACCAACATTTTGTCATTGGTCATTTGGCAGTTAAGTTTTTTTTAATGTAAGTTGAAAATACTTAATCGAAATTTGAATTATCTTATATATTAAAATAATTTGGTTTTTCTTTCGGCCGCCCGCCAGGCCGCACCCCCGTTCCGATTTGGACAAACACGGTCTTGATCGAAAACTCTCCACCCCTAGATGAGCCAATAATATTTTACGTTCCTCCAAAACATTCCATTTTTAAATTATGCGGTTTTTTCGTTTTGCCCCCATGTTAACTATGGGGAGGTTTCGTTCGGCCGGCCGCCAGCCCGAACCCCTGAACCGATTTTGACAAACTCGGTCTTGATCGAAAGATTTCCAACCCTAGATGAGCCAATAAATGTCACGTTTCTTCAAAGCATTCCATTTTTAAATTAGAAACTTTTTTCAATTAGCCCCATTGTTTTCAGTTAATATTTTTACCAACACAGGCAAAACGTCTTTTAAAGAGCGTGAAGAAAATCTACTTTGAAATTATCAAACTTCAATTTTTTGACGTTTTACTAGATTTATCGCAACAGGATATACCAACCATCTTGTATGGACCGTCAGAATTACCTCACAGCGAAATTCTACATCAAACACATGTCTCTAAAATACGTATCCGCCCTATACCCGGAAATAAGTCAAAACCTATCAACGAATGAAGGTGACTCAAATAAAAGAATGACAAACTTGCAAGAAACTAGGTACATCCTAAAGAACTTAAAAATTAAGCCAGAAGAGATAATTCAGGTTACTCCAGGAACAAAATCTCGTGAAAAGGTGACATTCCTCGTATCGGACCTACCATTTCAGAAATCAAATGTACCCCAGGAGATCGTGTATCTTTACGAAGAGTTTATCGAAAAGCACAGAATCGAAAGCGAGATAATTGCAACGGACGCCTCGAAGACAGCAACAATAACATCAATCGCAGCAATAGATACAAAGAAGAAGATAAATTTTTTAAGAAGGATTCCTAACATTAACAGTATATTTACTGCAGAAGCAATAGCCCTGTTCTCATCAATAAAAAAATTCATTAAAGAGAATACACAATACATAATTCTTTCAGACAGCAAATCAGTGCTGATGGCATTGAAAAACGTTAATAACAAATCCGCTGCGATTATTCTACAGCTAAATAAAGCCATGCAAGACGCCTGTAGAGCCTCAGGGGCTCAGTTAACTCTCATATGGACACCAAGCCACACGGATATTAAAGAAAATGAGCAAGCAGATCGACTAGCGACAGCCGCAATGGAGGGTACGCCAGTCCTTAAATGGATCTCACCAACGGACTTAACTAAAAACATAAAAGACACATATTCAGGAAGAACCAAAAGCAATTTTCAAGCCTCTAAGTACTATCAGGAATTCAAAAGTATTGAGAAACCTATTAATTTTAAATGGTCCAAAAATCTAGAAATGGACGTCCATCTGGCTAGATTCTACACGAATATGTTACCAACTAACAGTCTCCTATTTAGATTTGGCCTGACAGATTCTCCGCTATGTTCCGTCTGTCATGTAGACGAAACAACAGACCATATATTCACTCTATGCTGCAGATATTCAGAGATTAGGAAGAAACTAAAAGAAAAGCTAGATATTAAAGAAAGCGACGACCTCAACCCTAAGAACATCAGAGAAAGAGGGACAAGGTCAAGCAAAAACCTACAAGCAATAGGATCCTTCTTAAAAGGAGTACAATAATCAAATCGACCAAAAAAAAAAAACCTGGAAAAAATAACCACCCATGAATAACTTGTAGAAAGTATACGTTGTTGGCAACAAGAAGGTTAAGCGGCTCGCAAAGAGCAAGCAAATACCTCTATCTACTATCTATCTAACAGGATATACTAGGAATACTAGGCATATTGGATTTATCAAAAAAAAAAAAATACTGGTACAGGTTTAATTGAAGTATTACTTCTTTCTGTTCAGATGACGCATAAGAATAAATTAGTTGTGGTTAGAAAAACCTATAATTTGATTGAAAATATTGAACAGTTTAGCGCTGACGATGCAGCTTAAAAAAAGTAATAAATTGTAAAAAATTTAACTGCGCTGCAAGCGTGTGGTAGTAACGAGCGAAGCTCGCTTTAGCGCCAAAGGCGCATATCTAGCTGGTAAGACGCGGCTTTGCCGGGTCAAACCAGCTAGTTATTCTTATTAAAAAGAAAAAAATTATTTCAGTTAAGTTTTTTAATTGCTCACATGTTTTGAAAACGTGTTTGTATCTAAAAAAACTTGTATTTGATACATCTAATAATCACCAATTAATAATTAAACTGGGGTTGGCCGTGCACTTTCAAAGGTGGTTCCTGTGAATGGGTAGAATGGTCGATTCCCGTAATTTTATTCGTTTTTTTATTAGACCGTATTCAGCGATAACCGGATCGACAGTTAATTAGGTGTCGAACCTCTGATTGACCAGGCGCGGATCCAAATTTTTGGAAATTCAATCCTTAAACTTAACTCCCCTTAATCCTTTTAACTCCTTTTTATCCTCAGTCCGACTTTTGGAGGAGAGGCCGGGTCCCTTTAACCCCCCTTATTTATAGTGCTGTCCTTTAAAAACAACCCACTCCAAATTGTACCCTAAAAACAACCCAGTGAGATTTTTTAATTAAATAATTAAAATAATTCTACCATCTTATATACCCTGTCTTTCTATGCCCTTTACAGCCATATTTATAGCCATAAGCGTCGAGGTTAACCTGCGGCTAAAGAAAGAAAAAGTAGCCTTCCGTTGACTGTGATTGGTGGAATCCTTCTTTGACCGAGGATTTAACACTGACGCCGATGGCTGTGAATATGGCTGTTAGAGTGTCAGGGGTGTAAAAACTGGTCAAAGATCAGATTATTTATTTATTTTTTAAACAAGTTGAGAAAATGTAGATTTTTGGCAAAAAATGTGTTTAAGATTTGCAGATTTTGTAAAAATGCATGTTATAAAGATTTTAGGGCATTTTTCGCGCGTTTTTATGTTATCCCATTACTATGAGAATAAAATATTAAAGTTTTAGCTCAGTCCGCCAATTAGAGTCCTTCTAGGAAAAAGTGGGTTCTTACTTAATTGGCTGCCAATTTGTAATGTATAGTTGGAATTAAGCACTAAAATGTTAGGGAGGATGAGCCGCTAGTACAGTTTTTTGTTCGATTTAATTATCCTTTTTATTAAGCTTTTAATGAAGAAAATATGCAACAGTGGGTTGTTTTTAAAGGACAGCACACTATATGCCTCTGGCCCATGATAACTGGGGATTTACCCCTAAAATATTTTAGTTTAACAAACAAAAAGAAGTGTTTTTCAGACACTTTTAAGACGTCCTCTGTTGAATGGCTGATCATAATATTATGACACCTAAAATAGGGTCTAAAAAGTTTTAGATCAGGCCCAATGTGGGGGTCCGGACCCCTTTGCTACGCCCTTGAATAGGAACTTCTATCTTATCATCATAGACTTTAACTACTCTATAGGCAAAGAAAGAAAATGGGACCCCCGGGAAATTTTTTAATTTCAGCATGCCAAAAAGTGTCCTGAAACTATAATACTTATAGGGTATTTTCTCGGGGGGAGGGCTTTAATCCGTCCTTGCGGCCTAGTGACCTGATTTCCATCGTCAGAATTGTCGATCCGAGTCATCTTGAAGAAGAAACGCTTGTGTCGGCACCGGAGTTATCACCTGCTTTGTGTGCCGCTCCGAGCAAACACCTCTATCTTATCTTTTTTCTGTGGAGTGGGTCCTGTCAACTCTGCTATATGGATATGTTTGAGAAAAGAGCCAGCGCTTCTCCAAACTCTCAATACTACAGCCGACCCAATTTTCACCCCTTCCATACAGTAACTACAGTCACTCCAGAAAGTATTCGTACACCCAACCAATTTGCACCTCCTAATATTACGGCTAAATTACGCAATCCAATCAAAAGTTATCCTAACATAGTATGTTATTCTTCATTATAACCATAGAGATCTAATAGTATATTAGAGTGGACGTCACGTGACTTTCACTGAATTGACAAGGCGCCATGTTTCCATCGGCCAGCCGTAATGTTAAGTCAATGGAAGGGGTCTCAAAAATGCATTTAAAAAGTTTTCCAGCTGAAATATCCCTTAAAGACCGATCGAAATGCAAATAGGACCAAAAAATACATATTTTAACACCAAAATTAAATACCTTTCGTGCAGTTTTCTTGGTTTTTCATCTCGATTTTTCTACCGTAAGCCTAAAATAACTGTTTTCTCGTCAAAAACCATTGTTATGCAGATTTTGCCTCTTGTTAATTTGGAGGGCTGCAAAAATGTTTTTTAAAAACACTAGTATAACGAAAATATGTAAGAATAAAAGTAACACTTTATGTAAGTTTTGTCTCTGTTTTATACACCTAAGGAATTTAATTTAATTAAATGTTAAGTTTGCCAGTATAATATTCTAAAATTCTTATTCTTAAGATATTATTATATTTTTATTTCTACTAGTGTTTTAAAATATTTCCAAAGCCCTCCAAATTAACAAGAGGCAAAATCTGCATAACAATGGTTTTTGACGAGAAAACAGTTATTTTAGGCTTACGGTAGAAAAATCGAGATGAAAAACCAAGAAAACTGCACGAAAGGTATTTAATTTTGGTGTTAAAATATGTATTTTTTGGTCCTATTTGCATTTCGATCGGTCTTTAAGGGATATTTCAGCTGGGAAACTTTTTAAATGCATTTTTGAGACCCCTTCCATTGACTTAACATTACGGCTGGCCGATGGAAACATGGCGCCTTGTTGGTTACCGAGTCTCCTATGCAATAGCATTACTGGGTCACGTGACGTCCACTCTAATATACTATTAGATCTCTATGATTATAACCTACCAAAAAAAGAGCATATCAATAAATGTAACAGGCATGCGCTGTAGGTAGTAGATAGACAGCAATAGAAAATGTTCCGACGATAAAATTTTAATACTCGCGTCTGACCAAGGGACAATTGTAAATTTTACTCAAAATTTCGCAGGAGGTTCAAGCAAAAGATTCTTGCCGGAATCGAACCATTGTATCTTTTTGCCCAGATATGCGAGGGTTTTTTGCTAATTAAATTTAAATTAAAAAGAAAATTATTTTGACTTAGTTAACAGCACAAATAAGAAATAAACTTAAATTTAAAATCTAAATAAAAAATACATTGAATGGTCATCGGCGCCTCGCCAAATTCAAATTTCCCTCTTTCATCTCATATGTAGCTTGGAGATTTTTTTTGAGCACTAAAAGTAAATTTTGCATTTTGTACTTATTCCCTTTTTACGGACGATTCACTCGAACAGGTTCTATCGTTATTAAAACCTAAAAACCGACAAAATTCGTTTCTGTTTTATTTTCTAATTTTTCCAGTCAGAATTTCATTACATTTTTTCCCGACGGTTGTTACATTTAAAAAAACCCAGTTAAACCGAAATCCGGGACAAAAGTAACCGGTTTTTGAAAGAAAAAAACTTTTAATAAACTTTCAATTTTCCGTTTTGTGTACTGTTGGAGATTACCTTGCTCCGCTCCCTTAATTTGGAGCTCCATAGCCAGCGACGCATAATTTTGTTTGACTGCGGGACTGTCTGCATAATTAGCAGGACCGGAGACGAAGGAGAAAAACGCGTTGACCACATGAGGTACGAGCTCCCGAAGATTTTATGTCATGCTTTACTGCTTTGTATACATATTATTCTTACTTTCAAGCCAAGAGTGCTTAGAATAAACGATTAAGTCGTTTTTGAATTTGACTGGGCATCCAAATCTTTTAAAGTGAACCAACAAGTGAAAAATTGAAACATTTTTACGGACGATTCAATCGAACAGAACACCCATCAAAAATGAGAGAATTTTCAAGACAGGATTGAATGTGCAGCATTTTCCATTGTTAAAAGAGGTATTCAAGGTTTTCTTTTGATTCATCTACTATTTTGATTACAATGGGAATTTAAAGATTAAAATTTCTTTCTTTCAAATTGTTTTCATTGATTAGCTCAATAATATTTGTCCGCGGTTTCAAATATAAACGGCGCACATTCAATATGTTAATGGTGACAAGGGGGGTTTATATGAAAATTATAGTTTGCGAAACCTTCCTTCGTGACAAAGCATTGACAGAGGTACATAAATTTCGATTAATAAAGGTTCGTAATATTAAATTGATTGTCCATTGTGGTATCCATTACATTTTGGTGACATTTCCTGAGGCATTCAAAGCAATGAAATTTATCTGTACTAGTGATTGCGAATTCACAACCAGCGAAAATAGTTTGGTTTTTAAGAAGCCTTTTGTTGGGGGCCTTTTTGCGTTCGCTATTAAAGTATATGGTTTAATCATTTAGGGGCCGTTTAAATATTCTAAGGGGGGAAGGGGGTTTGCTTATTTTTCCTGACAAGAGGGGGGAGAAGATGAATATCTTGTTCCTTGCGTAAATAATTTCAAAATTCAACCAAAAATAAATTTCAAATAAAAAAAAGTGAACTAGGAAAGAAAATTAAGCATTTTTCACACGGAAAATTTCACAGAGCAATGAATTTCTTAAATCTAAGCTTTACTGCAGATTTGGTACAAAAAAAAAAAGAAAAATGAGGGGGGTCGGGCAGTTTTCTTATGTAATTATGAGAGGGGGGTTTGCGGTTTGCTTATTTTTGCTGACAAGGGGGGAGGGTCAAAAATGACCAAAAACTTGCTTACGTAATATTTGAACGGCCCCTTACAGGTTAAGATATGATAATGTCGGTGTACTTTCATGATACAATTTGTGTGTGGATTTTAGGTCTTTGCCACTCGTGCCTTGCTAGGGCAGACAGACTTTATGACGTCACTACGCGGAAGCAAAGACTGCGTAATCACGAAGCCTGTTGGGTTGCTAGGAGGAGTACGCAAATCGTGATTGAAAAGCACATATATACACGACGGTTTAGCAATTAAACTAATCCTATTTCTAAATTGACGTTCACTCAAAATTGAGACACTGCGATGGGAACTGCTTCTTCTTCTACTTCTACTACTTGTCTGAATTTTGAATGAAAGTCAATTTAAAAATAGGATTAGTTTAATTGCTAAACCGTCGTGTATATATGTGCTTTTCAATCACGATTTGCGTACTCCTCCTAGCAACCCAACAGGCTTTGTGTTTACTCATTTTCTCCTTCCGTGTAGTGATGTACTGGGTTCAGGAAACGTTGCTATCGAGTATATAATACTGAATGACGTACCTGAACGAAGTAGATATTCTAAAAAAGTACTCACTTGTATTTCGGCTCTTGAAATGGAGGTTGATGGGCAATTTTCAGAGAGCGATCATCAGGAAACCGGGCCTACTGCCATCGTTATACCTTGCTCAATTTGAATTCTCCTGCAGCAAAAACAATGATTTTATTTAGCTGTAGACATATTTACAGTATTTTACAACATAATTTAATTGCATCAAATAATGTATTGCGTCATTTTTTTAAGTAGGGTCTTACGACCAAAATCGCACATTTAATTTTACGAGGATAATTTTTCTCTTCAGTATTTTCTCTCAGAATTTTTCTTTCCAGAACAATCGAGGTATATCTTCTATTGGCGATTTGAAAATCTTTTGTGCGACAAAAAGGATTTTTATTTTTGGTGAGGAAAATAAAACTCAAAAAATAATGATTACGGATAAGGGGCCGTTCACATATTACGTAAGCAAGTTTTGGGCCATTTTTAACCCACCCCACCCCCCTTGTCAGCAAAAATAAGCGAACCGCAACCCCTCCTCTCATAATTACGTAAGAAAACTGCCCGACTCCCTCCTTAGTTCTTTTTTTGTACTAATGCTCAGATTTGTGAAGTTCATTGTTTTCCATAAACACTTTACTTATCTTTCCTTGTGAGAAATGCTTAAAATTTTTCTTAGATCAGTTTTTTTTTGTGAAATTAAATTTTGGTTGAATCTTAAAATTATTTTTGCAAGAAACAAGATATTTTCGCAAATGCAGTGTTTGTAACACCTTACGTGAGCATCACTCATACCCCCCCCCTTGTCAGGAAAAATAAGCAAATAGCAAACCCCCCTTAGGTGCTTACGTGATATTTGAACGGCCCCTAAATATAAAAATTAGTATCAATCAAATTTCAATTGATTGGGGACTTTTCTGATCGCCACCAAACGATGATTCATCCGTGCTTGATGGAAAATGCTGTCTGATTTTAAAAAGTGGCAGATTAATAAAAATTTAGATCCTATTTTTCGAGTGTTTCCCCCCCCCCCTCTCCATCTCCATAATTATCAATTTCGAACCCTGTTAAACCCTGAATGAACAGTCATCGGTGAGAACGCATTTCCTCTGTCTGGCTGTCAATCTGAGAACAAAGGGGCTTTGTTCGAGTCTCAATAGCAAAATTACGATGTCCGTATGCTCTTACTGCGGATATATCGAGACTAAAGTAGCGAGTGACTTATCACTAGGAGTCTAGAGGGTAAATGTTAATTAAAACTATCGAATCAGACACTTAAGAAAAAATAAATTACTATCCCTTTACTCAACAAAATTGCGTACTTTCTTAAGGATCGTTATAATTTCTTTCTTTCTTTTTCTTAAGTGTCTGATTTGGTAGTTTGAATAAACATTTACCTTCTAGACTTCTGGTGACGGTTCGAAAACCAAGATAAAATTTAGGTAAAACGCAATCTATGAAAGGAAAAAATGAAATTTTTTTTTTTGTTTAAAAATATTCCCATCGCTTCAAAATGCCCTCTTTTAAATTTCATATATTGTTTTAAACAAAAAGTTCTGTTTGTAGATGATTTTAAAGTAGGGTCGTTATTTAATGACTACACTGGTCTTTTACGCATCTCATTTTGGCAACGTGACTGAAGGTTTCTTTTATGTTTCAGGTTTTGTACGGTACGATTGGGATGACTCCTTGTCAAGCTGACTTCGTGTCAAAACAAGGAAGGAACTTCGCCCTGGGACACCCTCCCGCTTAATTTGGAATAGAAGGGTAAGCCGACTTTTTAAGTTAATCTAATGTAACATCAATCTCCCATTTGTTTTTGACATTTGTGTAATGTACAGGTGGTCTGTGTTTTCAGTAGCGTGTTTTGCTTATATCGTCTATACTCGACAGCAACGTTTCTTGAACCTAGTACTACGTCACAAATGCGGAAGGAGAAATCGGTAAACACGAAGCCTGTTGGGTTGTTAGGAGGAGTTTCGGTACAAAAATCGTGATTGAAAACCACTATATATACACGGGTTTAACAAAATAATGCTATATTTAAATTGACGTTCTTCATTTCACTCAAAATTCAGACACCGCGATGGGAACTACTTTGTTTGTTAGTGACGTCGCAGGGTCAACTTAAGTTGCTGTCTAGCATAAGAATAATTTTGCACCATTAGAGCAAAGTTCATAAGCAGTAACCCGATTTCAGGGCTTTAAGATAGAAGTAGATACTCTTAAAATATCTGACCACTGATACCACTCTTTAAATATCTGATTTCGTTTCAGTTATTTATTTCAGTCTACTACAGCGATACAAACGAGTTGATTAAAAAAGAAATTTCAAAAACGTAAGTTAATGATTTTAATTTAATTAGATTATTAAAATGTTGGAAAAAGTAATTTATTAAGAAATGAAATCCTAAAGAGTTAATTATTAAATGAAATATAAATGAGATAATTATTGAATTTAATCCAAACGATGTAATTAAATTAAATCTAAACTAATTGTTTATTAAATTAAATCCAAACGAATTGTTAATTAAATTAAATTCAAACGAACTGTTTATTAAATTGAATTCAAACGAACTGTTTATTAAATTAAATCCAAAGGAACTGTTTATTAAATTAAATCCAAACGAATTGTTTATTAAATTAAATCCAAACGATTTCACTATTAAATGAAATTTAAACGATTTCATTAATAAATGAAATTTAAACGATTTCATTATTAAATGAAATTTAAACGATTTCATTATTAAATGAAATTTAAACGATTTCATTATTAAATGAAATTTAAACGATTTTATTATTAAACGGAACTTTACGATTTCATTTTTAAATGAAATTCAAACGATTTCATTTTTAAAAGAAACTTAAAATATTTCATTGTTAAATTAAATTTAAACCAATGAATATAATTAAAGAACTTTGATAAAGTAATGTATTGAAACAAATTTCAGATAAAATAAAATAAAACTAACATTCACTAAGGAAATTGTAGCAATAAATAAAATGTTTAATAAATAATTTTAAGCTAATGAAAGTCCAAGCATTTAACATCTTCTGAATTGAATTTTGAAACTTATGCAAATAAGTTTAATTAAGTTAGTTACAAAATAATAAGTTAGATTATTTTTTTTTCTATTGTGTATTTTTCTACCAATGTAAATAAAGATTATCATTATTAAATATTCATACACTGATGTGTACCGAGTGGTCTGTGTTTTCAGTCGCGTGTTTTGCTTTATATCGTCTATACTAGACAGCAACTTAAGTTGACCCTACGACGTCACTAACAAACAAAGTAGTTCCCATCGCGGTGTTTCAATTTTGAGTGAAATGAAGAGTGTCAAATTTAAAAAAAAATGATTATTTTGTTAAACACATGTATTTATAGTGCTTTTCAATCTCGATTTGCATACCGAAACTCCTCCTAGCAACCCAAAAGGCTTTGTGTTTACAGATTTCTCCTTCCGCATTTGTTACGTACTGGGTTCAAGAAACGTTGCTGTAGAGTATAAGAATAATTTTGCACCATTAGACCAAAGTTTATAAACCCGATTTCATGGCTTCAACTTTAAGATAGAAGTCGATCTTTTTAAATATCTGATTGTTGAATATTGAAAAAAAAACTTTGACACAGCTTCGACAAGAGTCCTCCAGCCGCCATGTTTATCCACAGATTAATGCTTAAGTGTTATCACATCATTTGAGCTTAAGGGTAAACATGGCGGCTGGAGGACTGTTTCTAAAGCTGTACCCATTGATCATTTGAAGAGGAATACACGTGGCGCATGCATGCTCTTTCTTATTACATTCCAAGGTCTATGGATACTTAAGACAACATCGTTAAAAACAAGCTTGAGTAACATTTTGAACCAACCGTTATAGATAATTGCGAATTCGGATTTCAATAATGATGTTCTCACCCATAATATGAATAGCCCAATTGATTCGTTGCTCATCCGGTAATCAGACTGAATAGTAATCTAGACGAGCTCTTTTTTTACAACATGCGCACCCCTGGAGTTACTGCTAGGATCCCCGTAGATCCAACAGGAGAGGGATCACCTCAACCTTTGAACGCAAATATGCGTAATTTTACTTTTTTTTCTAATAGGTCTCCTGATGAAATTTATTTTTCCTCCCCCATGCTTGATAAGCAATAAAAGCGAAACAGTGTTTCTGAACCTTATAAGAGAGAAATTCTCGTCTTTTAAGGGGGAAGTTTTTCCTCAAAAGATGATCTGGGCTTCTGAATTATTGTAGGAATTTTGATCCTAAGTAATTCATTATTGATCAGCTCGAAAAAAAAAAGTTTGTGCAAAGGGACCACTGGGCTTAAAAAAGGGGCCAAGAAGAGAAAAAAGGGTAAAAAGAAGAAAGAGTACAATTTATTAAATGACTGAAAATGTTTTTTTTTGTCTGATAATAATTTTTTCTTATCCCGGTGGGGATAATTGTAGTTAATATTATGAAAACCTTGTGATAAAGTCTGATTTGATTAGAATTGCAGGCGTGTAAGGTGCTCCGCACTAACTAGTCGCTCGTGGTAGAGGGTACGCATAAAGCATTCTATATTGCATTCTGAGTTTGCTGAACCCATGTAGCGTATTTTTACATGATTTGCGTACCGAAACTCCTAATAACCCAACAGGCTTTGTGTTTTACCCATTTTTTCCTTCCGAGTAGTGACGTACTGGGTTCAAGAAACGTTGCAGTCTATTATAGTGTAGGGATAATTGTATTTAATATTATGAAAACCTTGTGATAAAGTCTGATTTGATTAGAATTGCATCAGGCGTGTAAGGTGCTCCGCACTAACTAGTCGCTCGTGGTAGAGGGTACCCATAAAGCATTCTATATTGCATTCTGAGTTTGCTGAACCCATGTAGCGTATTTTTACATGATTTGCGTACCGAAACTCCTAATAACCCAACAGGCTTTGTGTTTTACCCATTTTTTCCTTCCGAGTAGTGACGTACTGGGTTCAAGAAACGTTGCAGTCTATTATAGTGTAGGGATAATTGTATTTAATATTATGAAAACCTTGTGATAAAGTCTGATTTGATTAGAATTGCATCAGGCGTGTAAGGTGCTCCGCACTAACTAGTCGCTCGTGGTAGAGGGTACCCATAAAGCATTCTATATTGCATTTTGAGTTTGCTGAACCCATGTAGCGTATTTTTACATGATTTGCGTACCGAAACTCCTAATAACCCAACAGGCTTTGTGTTTTACCCATTTTTTCCTTCCGAGTAGTGACGTACTGGGTTCAAGAAACGTTGCAGTCTATTATAGTGTAGGGATAATTGTATTTAATATTATGAAAACCTTGTGATAAAGTCTGATTTGATTAGAATTGCATCAGGCGTGTAAGGTGCTCCGCACTAACTAGTCGCTCGTGGTAGAGGGTACCCATAAAGCATTCTATATTGCATTCTGAGTTTGCTGAACCCATGTAGCGTATTTTTACATGATTTGCGTACCGAAACTCCTAATAACCCAACAGGCTTTGTGTTTTACCCATTTTTTCCTTCCGAGTAGTGACGTACTGGGTTCAAGAAACGTTGCAGTCTATTATAGTGTAGGGATAATTGTATTTAATATTATGAAAACCTTGTGATAAAGTCTGATTTGATTAGAATTGCATCAGGCGTGTAAGGTGCTCCGCACTAACTAGTCGCTCGTGGTAGAGGGTACCCATAAAGCATTCTATATTGCATTCTGAGTTTGCTGAACCCATGTAGCGTATTTTTACATGATTTGCGTACCGAAACTCCTAATAACCCAACAGGCTTTGTGTTTTACCCATTTTTTCCTTCCTAGTAGTGACGTACTGGGTTCAAGAAACGTTGCAGTCTATTATAGTGTAGGGGAGGCAGGGTACCTACATCATATAAGGGATTCACAATTGCAGACTGCAACCCTGGAGAAACAAAACAAACAAAGTAGTTCTCATCGTAGTGTCTGAGTTTTGAGAACGTCAATTTTAAAATAGCGTATTTTTTATCACGATTTGCGTACACCTCGTAGCAACCCAACGGGCTTTCTGTTTACGCAGTTTTTCCTTCCGGGGAATTTATCGATGATTTGGCGCTTCTTGCGTTTTTGTTTTTATTTACGCGTTTTCAAACAACAAGAAAATTAGCTCAGTGCGATTTTTGACTTTGAAATTACTAATAAACTAATATAAACAAACAAAATTAAAATAATTTAATCATAATATTTATATGCTTATTAAAGCTTAATAATTTTAAAAATAACCTTATCTCATGTTTCGACAATAGAGCATTTTCAATCACATGACTATGCCTAACAACGGCCTTAGCAACGTTGTTTTATTCCTCCAGTGACATCATGTGCGAATGCTGCTATTGGATACTTCTACGTCCCGCCCCTAACAACAGCCTTAGCAACGTTGATTTTGTCCTCCAAGTGACGTCATGTGCGAATGCTCTATTTAAAACTAAAATATTAATGAAAATCGGTTCACTAGTACTGGTAGGTTGTCAGAAATCCGTGTTTGGCAGTCGGGTGTTGGCGACTAATTTCAGGCTTTTAATATGAATTTTTCAGATTTTGACGGTCTGCCATGGGTTTGTTTAACGTCCAAATTAAATGAAACTCGGTGATGAGGGTTAAATTACTATGATCTTTCATAAAATCGAATAAAAATTGAGGGTCGCCATGAAAAAATATGCAGTTTTTATTGCGCTGCACCAGATGACGACCTCTGAGAGAAAAATAGTCAATCAATTTTTTCAAGCATACACTAAATCCTGAAAAATGACACCAAAAGCATCTTTCTAACCCCACCGGTTCTCCCGCAAAGTCTACTGTAACGTTTTTTTTTCCTCAGCTGTACCTACATATCATAAAGGATTCTGAATTGCGTAGGTCCGTTGTTGCGTTGAGTTTACCCAAATCCCATAATTAATTTAAATTAGTCTCTTTTGTTTCTCATATGAATCCAAGTGTTGAAAAGCTTCCAAATGATAAACTAAAACACATGAACAGCACGTGTTCAATATTTTTGTTGCCACGAAGCTCTTTTAAAAGCTTCTCTTGCATCCTATCCTCTATTATCATTGAGTCAGTGACATCAAAGAAGCCATTTGGGTTAAATTGGAATGTAGGGTTTTTTTCAATTGAAGAGGCGTTTCCGTTTGGACTGATGATACGACATCCTGAACTTAAGTGACACTCCAGCCGAAAGCTACACTTACCAGTAGGGACAGACTTTTGTTTCGAGGGGGGGGGTTAACGTTATTTCCGAGGTACCCATTAGAACTCCAATTATCCGAATCAATTGGGACCGGACTCCTTATCTATTGATCAAAAATTCGGATAGTTGGATTTTTTTTCCGATAAAGATCCATTTTAATTACTACATGATGTTGAAAATGGGAGAAAAAAAGCTGTTTTTAAAGAAAGAGAGCTTTTAAATTGATTGAATGAAAAGGCAGCATTAGGCTTAATTCGGATAATCGGAGTTCAGGTAATTGGACTTCTACTGTATTTTCTTCCGTCAAGTTTTAGACGACTTACACAATTACTTTTACTTCTCACTATAGTGTTTTAGACAATTTTGAGACCCTTTAGATAACACCCAAAAAACAGTATAGTAAAAGGCAAAATTTCGATGGGTGTTTGGGGGTCCGTCCTACTCTTGAAAACGTTCGGAAATGTGTCCTAAAAGTAGTGTTTTAACTCATTTTGAGACTCTTTAGTTATACACCCAAAGATAGGACCTTCCTTGTAAGTCACATAAAGACTACACTATGTAGAAAGAAAGAAGATTTTCAAACTGACCCTTGCTCTAAAATTAGTACAGCGTTAACTTCTGATGGAATTCAGGCAAAAAAGTTGCTTTTTTATCCTTAAAAGAGAAGAATAAACACTTAAATGCCTGGTTAGTGGCACGAGGAACCCATTTTTAGGCTAACTGGAATGTAGGATTTTTTTCAATTGATGTCGTTTGTGGACGTATCCTGAACTTAAGTGACTCATTGAAGGCTCTCTTCAGAGATCATTATTGATATTGAATCATCTTCGTTTAGAGTCCTTTTCAAGTCGGAGTTATGTGATGGGGAATTTTTTTATAATTTTTTTCCTGCCACGATAGAGCTATTTGGCAGTGGCGAATCCAGAGACTCGAGATGGAACAGGCAGTTCTGTGCGTAGCCCAAAACTAAACTGAGAATATTCTTTTGATAAAAAAAATCTTCAAAATTAGACAAAATATTTTGTGGAATAGGGAATTTCATCTTCGAAATTGAGTTCAAAATGGCAATACCTGGCGACAAAACTTTTGTCCTACCTAACGGGGTCCAATTTATTAAAATAAGATTAAGAAGGGTAGTTGATAATTTTGTATGAAAAAGTTTGAGAAAAGTAGAATACATTTGAAAGTCCGTTTCATTTGCTTTTAATTTGTAATGGCATCGCCAAAAGTTAATCATCGCATAACGCTGTCCAAAATTTAAAAAAAAAATCTCAAATTTTCATTTGTTCCAAGTTTTTATAAGAGGGTGGAAAATTAGTCAGTAGCGGCTCCGTTAGTCGAAAAACGTTTGGATGCTATCTTTTCATATTTTTTTTTGCGAAGTTCATGTGTGCTTTCGAAACTTAAATCGACAGACGAGGTAGTGAGAGTGAACAAAAAGCTATTCGGAAAAAAACCCTACTCCTCAGTGAATAAACCATGGAATAAACCCATGGAATAAACTCCCAAAGCAGAAAAAACATCTGCAACTTTCATCGTCCATACAGCCACCTGCTCCATTCGCTCTGCGGGACGGTTATTCAACTTACATCAGGATTAAAAACGTATTGAATATTCCCCAACAAGAAGTGAATACCTTAACTTAAGAGAAGATCGGTTACGATATTCAGGCTTTAGGGTGACGACCAGTCTTTTGTTTCAAGGGAGGGGTTAGACTCGACATTATTTTTTCTGAGGTTCCTCCTCCTGCTACTTTTATATGTTAAGAGATTTTGGGTTTATAATTTAAGGAGGAATGCTGAAATTTATTTCTTTTGTAGTTAATAAATCAAGGCTTTGGGAATCCTTCCAAGGAGGAATCGAGAATTCCTCTCAACATTCTAATGCTGACGAAATCCATTCGTTTTAGTGATAGCGTTAACAATGCTTTTTTTTTTAACAAGTTGTACGTAAGTTTTAATTTTTAAATTAGTGTTGCTGCATTGTGAAATGGATTTTACAACGATTAACAAGAGTTTTGTTCAATTCAACAATTTAATTAAATTGTTGGTAGCGTACACTCCTTAAATTACATCTGTGTAAAAATATGCGTACTATCTGAAAATAAGAATTTAAAAGTAATTAAGTACCTTTTTTCTTTGGACTTCTAAAAAAAACTTTCAAAATTACTTGGGCCCCGCGTTAAATAACCCCTGCATTAGATGGTTTTATTCAACTCGTTTTCTATAGTGTACCTCTTACAAGGAAACGTTCTCTGGGGGTGAACTCACAGAATTGGACGAAAATTTTACAGGGGTTAGTATATGACTCAAAACACCTTCTGTAAAAAAATTAGCTGCTAAATTACAGTAGAAAAGCTGTAAAAAATTATTTAAAATTATCAATTTTAACGCCAAATGTAACCCTACAAGGCGAGAAACGCAGAGAGAACGCCAAATGCTAGACCAGGGATGGCCAACCCAAATGATCTTGAGGGCCACTTTGGAAAACCACAATACTCCCGCGGGCCGCATATAAAATTTTAAGGTATGAGCTGCTCAGAATGACAGTGACATAAGTCGAAAAGTATAAAATGAGTATTTAGATTAGGGAGTTTAGGAATTAAACAGGTGCCGTTAAAAAAAACATTCTGAATTACTCGAAACTAAGTTAGGTGGATACGCACTACTGTCATTTTAATAATCTCTCAAGTCTGAAGACGAAGTCCCAAAACAAAAATTTTTAGTGAAAAATGATAGCAAAATTAATTGATACACTTTATTTCTTCGTCTAAATTACTACATTTATGAATGCAAGTATGGTGTGATATAGTGACAGTAATTAAGATATTGAATATGCATTGATGAGATCAGTGGCTCATGTAGAAATTTATTTCGGGAGGGGCCCAAAATTACTCCTCAGCCTCTCTCACGCATTTTTAATACGTCCAATGTAACTTTTTAATGAATTTTTAAGTAGAACTTGCGTCCTAAACAACTAAATGTTAGAAAAGTTGTGAGTAATAAAGGTATACAAGTACCAAAGGGGGGTCTGGGGGTCCTCCCCTAGAAAATTTTTGGAAATTTGACTCAAAAAACAAGATTTTAACTAGTTTTGGTACACCTAGTCCGAATTTTGGAGATACATTTGAGGTGGGCATTTTTGCAACTAAACATTGTTCTTAAAGGAATTTTTTTTTATTTTTAAACTTCCGAAAATTCTCGCGGGCCGCAAAATTATATCAAGAGGGCCGCATGCGGCCCGCGGGCCGCGGGTTGGCCATGCCTGTGCTAGACAGTTCCACCCTAGCAGTGTAACTGTATAGGCCGTCCTGATTATATCTGATAGAAAATTCTCCAAGTGGTGTTAACTGAATGTGTTTGGCATCTCAGAACCCAATTTTCAAAGTTAATTTACTCCTTTCCTAATGAAATTTAGCAGCTAATTTTTTCACAGTAGGTGTTTTTATCCATCTTCTTATGCCTGTAAAATTTTCGTCCAATTCTGTGAGTTCACCCTGAGAACGTTTCCTTTATGTCAGGCGCGGATCCAGCGGACCTGAGGTTCCTTCCTTCCTGCTACTTTTCGCATAGAATTCTAATCATGGTGGAAATTTCCTTCTCAAAAGAGTGACAAAAATACAGTAAACAAATTATGTCCTAATTTCCGGGGGTTGAAACCCTAACCCCCGTTGCATTAGGCCCGGGGAGTCAGCACGGCTCCATAGGGCACTTTTCCAGACCATCACCTTTACTTTTTTGAGAAAATTGTCAAAATGGTTGGATTTTCTGAAATGTATCTCAAGATCCCCTTTTGGTACCGCTGGGGGGTCCTCCCCCAGAAAAAAAATTTGAAATTTGACCTGTAAAAGTAGGGATATAACTCATTTTGAGTACTTTTGAGGGTGGGTGGTATGGGAATATTAGGACATAAGGAGTAGCATGGTATGGAAAAAAGTGGAAAAGCATTGTTCTTTGGCAGCCCTCCATTACGCTAAGTCGCTGTATTAATGGGTTCTTTTTTTTCTCGCGCCGCAAGGACAGAGGAAGCAGCAGGGGTCATTTGGGAGCCAAAAGGTTTGCGCCAATGTCATACAGCGTCAATTGCTCCTCCTTAATTACCCCATCACAGCAGAAGCAATGCGATCTTGAGAAGCACTTCGTTTCATAATCCTATTATAATAGGAACTGAAAAGCGGCTGCGTTTTAATAGTTATAATAATGACGGTTAGTATTGCGAACATGCTGCTTTTTATGGGTGTTGAAATTAAAATGCGGCGTGGACTTCTTATTTAAGACAATTACCCTGGAAAGGGGGATTTCATTCAGATAGATTCCTGTGGCGGAGAAAGGGAAAAACCAGTTGGAGATAAAATTCCAGTGCCTTGATTTTTTTCCACCTTTTTTGGGGGGTAGAATTAATTTTTAAAACTTCTTATTGGTAGACTAATTTTTTTTTATCATTCTTGTCGGCGAATACCTGAAAGTTGTCTTTCCCTTGCGTTTCGATTGATATGCAGGAAAAATAACGTTTCCGTGACAGGATTAGTGTTTTTCAAAGAAATTCGGGATTTTGTTTGAAATCACAACGCTATTTTTGACTGAAAAAGTTCAGAAGCTAAAATTTTTGTAGCTCTTAAACTTGAGAAAAAAAAACATAATTCATATTTTAAGACTAGACATTTTTGAGCTAATGGATTATTTGGTAATTATTGAACTTGAGTGAGTCTAAAAAAAAAATCTTCATGACTTTCTGTCACACGTTCCTCAAAGGCCTCACCCAATGAAGCTGGTTATTCTTGAGTTGGAAGGTACTCCCTCAAATATCTCCCCTTGTTATTTTTTAACAAAGATCCAAGATTGAAATCCTACTTTGTAGGTATTCTAAAAAGCTACTTTTAATAAAACCCACAAGACTCGAGTGAGGGATGTAATTTTACGCTACCCCCTCCCTAAATATTGAGTTCCGGTCATCTCCTTTCATCAAGATGAATCTTAGTTTACACTTTCAATCTTAAGAGAGTTTATTTTTAAAAAAACTCAAGGTCGGGATGAACATAAACCGATGGAGAGGTTTGTTTCGTCGTCAGCAGATGATGAGTTTAAAAAAAGCGATTGACAGATTCCCCATTGTTTATATCCGCTGCTCTGTTGAATCATCGCAGGTGGTTATTGCAGGAAGCGAGATTTTTTTTCTTTCTTCTCCTTTGTGAATCGACCGATGAAATCGATGAATGAATCGACAGGGAAAGACGAACGGGTTAGGGTGAGAAAGTAAATTTACGTATGGGGTCCAAATAATTTTAAATTTTTTTTTATCGAGGTTGGTGGAGAAAGAAAGCACTTATTACTTATCCAGCAGGCGCGCTCTTATGAAAGCAAGAAAAGTACTAGAGGTTAGTAGCACTAACAAATACTAGTTAGTACTAGTAGCTACTAGTTAGCTAGTAAGTACAAATTAGGTTATAGAAAAAAGAACATTTTAGAACGTAAGTTCAATGATTTCGATCAGTTCAATAAAAGGTAAAATGTACTGTTGCAATAATGTTGATTCAAACTAAAAGTTAAAATTATTAACTTTACATTCATTAGATTTTAGATCCCCCAAAAGTGAGGAAAAAATCTACAGGTACCTAAATTGTTATTGGTAATTAGGGGGCGTTCAAATATAACGTAAGCTGGACATTTTTGACCCCTTGTCAGCAAAGATAAGCAAAACGCAACCCCCCTCATAATAACGTAAGAAAACTGCCCTTTGTTCTTTTTTGTACAAAATGTTTAGCAGTGCCCAGAGTGCTTAATGAATACTTGACCAATCGTTAAATTTTTCCTTGTGAAGTCAAAATGCTTGAAATTTTTATCCTAGTTCAATTTTTTCTGTAAAATTTATTTATGGTTGAATTTTGAAATTATTTATGCAAGAAATAAGAGATTTTCGAAAATGCAGTGTAAGTAGCAGCTTACGTAAGCAGGGGCGTCATTTCAGTTTTTGGTTGGGTGGGGCAAGTATTTTTTTTTAAGTGGGGCTGAGCCACGCTGTAACCCTAACCCCCGTTGCATTAGGTCCGGGGAGTCAGCACGGCTCCATAGGGCACTTTTCCAGACCATCACCTTTACTTTTTTGAGAAAATTGTCAAAATGGTTGGATTTTCTGAAATGTATCTCAAGATCCCCTTTTGGTACCGCTGGGGGGTATGGGGGTCCTCCCCAGAAAAAAAATTTGAAATTTTACCTGTAAAAGTAGGGATATAACTCATTTTGAGTACTTTTGAGGGTGGGTGGTATGGGGATATGATATGGGAAAATGCAGTGTAAGTAGCAGCTTACGTAAGCAGGGGCGTCATTTCAGTTTTTGGTTGGGGGGGGCAAGTATTTTTTTTTAAGTGGGGCTGAGCCACGCTGTAACCCTAACCCCCGTTGCATTAGGTCCGGGGAGTCAGCACGGCTCCATAGGGCACTTTTCCAGACCATCACCTTTACTTTTTTGAGAAAATTGTCAAAATGGTTGGATTTTCTGAAATGTATCTCAAGATCCCCTTTTGGTACCGCTGGGGGGTATGGGGGTCCTCCCCAGAAAAAAAATTTGAAATTTTACCTGTAAAAGTAGGGATATAACTCATTTTGAGTACTTTTGAGGGTGGGTGGTATGGGGATATGATATGGGAAAATGCAGTGTAAGTAGCAGCTTACGTAAGCAGGGGCGTCATTTCAGTTTTTGGTTGGGGGGGGCAAGTATTTTTTTTTAAGTGGGGCTGAGCCACGCTGTAACCCTAACCCCCGTTGCATTAGGTCCGGGGAGTCAGCACGGCTCCATAGGGCACTTTTCCAGACCATCACCTTTACTTTTTTGAGAAAATTGTCAAAATGGTTGGATTTTCTGAAATGTATCTCAAGATCCCCTTTTGGTACCGCTGGGGGGTATGGGGGTCCTCCCCAGAAAAAAAATTTGAAATTTGACCTGTAAAAGTAGGGATATAACTCATTTTGAGTACTTTTGAGGGTGGGTGGTATGGGGATATGATATGGGAAAATGCAGTGTAAGTAGCAGCTTACGTAAGCAGGGGCGTCATTTCAGTTTTTGGTTGGGGGGGGCAAGTATTTTTTTTTAAGTGGGGCTGAGCCACGCTGTAACCCTAACCCCCGTTGCATTAGGTCCGGGGAGTCAGCACGGCTCCATAGGGCACTTTTCCAGACCATCACCTTTACTTTTTTGAGAAAATTGTCAAAATGGTTGGATTTTCTGAAATGTATCTCAAGATCCCCTTTTGGTACCGCTGGGGGGTATGGGGGTCCTCCCCAGAAAAAAAATTTGAAATTTTACCTGTAAAAGTAGGGATATAACTCATTTTGAGTACTTTTGAGGGTGGGTGGTATGGGGATATGATATGGGAAAATGCAGTGTAAGTAGCAGCTTACGTAAGCAGGGGCGTCATTTCAGTTTTTGGTTGGGGGGGGCAAGTATTTTTTTTTAAGTGGGGCTGAGCCACGCTGTAACCCTAACCCCCGTTGCATTAGGTCCGGGGAGTCAGCACGGCTCCATAGGGCACTTTTCCAGACCATCACCTTTACTTTTTTGAGAAAATTGTCAAAATGGTTGGATTTTCTGAAATGTATCTCAAGATCCCCTTTTGGTACCGCTGGGGGGTATGGGGGTCCTCCCCAGAAAAAAAATTTGAAATTTTACCTGTAAAAGTAGGGATATAACTCATTTTGAGTACTTTTGAGGGTGGGTGGTATGGGGATATGATATGGGAAAATGCAGTGTAAGTAGCAGCTTACGTAAGCAGGGGCGTCATTTCAGTTTTTGGTTGGGGGGGGCAAGTATTTTTTTTTAAGTGGGGCTGAGCCACGCTGTAACCCTAACCCCCGTTGCATTAGGTCCGGGGAGTCAGCACGGCTCCATAGGGCACTTTTCCAGACCATCACCTTTACTTTTTTGAGAAAATTGTCAAAATGGTTGGATTTTCTGAAATGTATCTCAAGATCCCCTTTTGGTACCGCTGGGGGGTATGGGGGTCCTCCCCAGAAAAAAAATTTGAAATTTGACCTGTAAAAGTAGGGATATAACTCATTTTGAGTACTTTTGAGGGTGGGTGGTATGGGGATATGATATGGGAAAATGCAGTGTAAGTAGTAGCTTACGTAAGCAGGGGCGTCATTTCAGTTTTTGGTTGGGGGGGCAAGTATTTTTTTTTAAGTGGGGCTGAGCCACGCTGTAACCAGACTTGTTTTTTTTTTTGGGGGGGGGGTGACTCAACATCATAAGTTCTAAGTAAAAATGGGGGGTCTGGGGGTCACCCCCAGAAAAATTTTTAAATTTTGCTTCATTTTTACAACATTTAAGTTATATCCGAAGAGAACAGCCCCTTGTAAACCACATAATTTCTAGAGAAAAAAGTTACAAATAAACGTCAAAGTTTCAAGGGGAGCCGGAGGTCCTCCCTCAGAATTTTTTTGAAAATTACCCTTTAAACTAGGGTTTTATCTCCCTTGCAACCTCGTTGGGGAGCACCCAGAGGGAACTGCTTGTTGTGAGTGGCAGAATTTTCAAGGAAAATATACTGTACTAGCTGACTTACCCGGCCTTGCACGGGTTGAGTTAATTCATAAATATTTTAAAAAGTTTTTCAAGTTATGTCTTTTCCTTTTCTGGATTGGCAGTCACTTATCGTCCCCGTCGTCTTTTTCATCCCAGTTCCTAACTGTGAAAATACACCCTAACTCATCCCGTCCCGCATTTAAATTTGGCTGTTACCTTCGCTGTAAAGAACAATCAAATTGAAATCATCAGGTTTATCAAGTTATATGTCTTTTCTTTTTCTGGATTAGCAGTCACTTATCATCCCGTCACCCCCGTCGTCTTTTTCATCCCGGTTCCTTACTGTGAAAATATACCCTAACTCACCCCGTCCCGCATTTAACTACGGCTGTAAAAGAACAATCACTTTTATAAATATTTTATATACCTTTTTATAAATCACTTTAAAAAACTTAGGAAGTAAAAATCCCAACCCTCTTTGAGCCCCTTGGGAATAATTTCCTACAGGATGTTACAAACCGTATTTTATGAAATTTCTATCGTTTTCTAAAAATGATATTAATTTAATCAAAAAATAATCCCGATGTGTAATTCAGTTAACAACTTTCGCCGTTAAAGCAAAATATTTAACTATACCTAATTTAATCTATATTCAAAAATTATTAAGAATCCATTTTTTATTTTTATGATCCTACATCTCCAAAAATAAAAACATTTTTATCAAAATAATAAAATGCTTGATAAATCTAATTTTCTTTTTATCATGATAGCCCAACTTCTTAGTAAAAACGGTTTTCTAGTACTTAACAATAAAAATTTAGTGAATGTATAAGTCTAGTAAACCATGCCCCATGAAACAATGAAATACTTTCAGCTCTGTTTCCATGGAAACCATTTATTTTAGCCTTTCCATAAATATATTTATTTTAGAAAAAATTTAAAATTACAAATAAAGGAAAATGTTGTTTCAAAATTAATTATTTGAATTTATATGTTTCCTGAAAATTGTTATAATTTTGAAAAAGAAATTTACACTGTGTTTTTCGTCTTAATTTGTTATAAATTATGAAATTTTTGAAATTAAATTTTATCACATGAGGCCAGACGAAACCTCAAGAGAGAAATAAACCTACTGCAATTTACGCATTTCAACAATGCATAATGCTATTTCAATGGGAAAAACGGAGTAGAAAAAGCGCCAAAAAACAGGGAAGGAGTCGTTGGATTTTAAAATCGTTTCTTAGTGCGCGTCGCATAGCTGAGAGGAACGTCTCTGTCAAATTTCAAGCTTCTGGGTCCAGTAGTTTCGGAGATTCCGTGTTGAGTGTTTGTCACTTACCAGTGAGTCAGTCAGTGGTATTTGGCTTTTATAGATATAGACTAGCTGACTTACCCGGCCTTGCACGGGTTGAGTTAATTCATAAATATTTTAAAAAGTTTTTCAAGTTATGTCTTTTCTTTTTCTGGATTTCTTTTTCTGGAACTTATCATCCCGTCGTCCCCGTCGTCTTTTTCATCCCAGTTCTTAACTGTAAAAATATACCCTAACTCATCCCGTCCCGCATTTAAATTTGGCTGTTACCTTCGCTGTAAGGAACAATCAAATTGATATCATCAGGTTTATCAAGTTATATGTCTTTTCTTTTTCTGGATTAGCAGTCACTTATCATCCCGTCACCCCCGTCCTGTGTTTCTTCCCGGTTCCTTACTTTGAAAATATACCCTAACTCATCCCGCCCCGCTTTTAACTTTGGCTGTTAAAGAACAATCAAATTTAAATCATCAGGTTTATTGAGTTATATGGTTTTTCTTTTCCTGGTTAGCAATCACGTATCATCCCGTCGTCCCCGTCGTCTTTTTCATCCCGGTTTCTTACTGCGAAAATATACCCTAACGTATCCCGTCCCGCATTTTACTGTGGCTGTAAAAGAACAATCCAATTGAAATCATCAGTCTTTTGAAATTTATAGTTTAAAATCTTAAACAAAATTTCTATGAAGTATTTCCGATGTCCTTTTCAAAAATTACGCTTCGGTTTTTATAAATCACTTGATAAAAACTTAGGAAGTAAAAATCACATCCCTCTTTGAGCCCCTTGGGAATAATTTCCTACAGGATGTTACAAACCGCATATGAAGTTTCTATCGTTTTCCAAAAATGATATTAATTTAATCAAAAAATAATCCCTATGTGTAATTAATTCAGTCAAAAACGCCCGCCGCCAAAGCAAAATATTTAACTATACCTAATTTAATTTATATTCAAAAATGATAAAGAATCCATTTTTATTTGTATGATCCTACATCTCCAAAAATAAAAACATTTTTATCAAAATAATAAAATGCTTGATAAATCTCATTTTCCTTTTATCATGATAGCCAACTTCTTAGTAAAAACGGTTTTCTAGTACTTAACAATAAAAATTTAGTGAATGTATAAGTCTAGTAAACCCTGCCCCATGAAACAATGAAATAATTTCAGCTCTGTTTCCATAGAAACCATTTATTTTAGCCTTTCCATAAATATATTTATTTTAGAAAAAAATTAAAATTACAAATAAAGGAAAATGTTGTTTCAAAATTAATTATTTGAATTTATATGTTTCCTGAAAATTGTTATAATTTTGAAATAGAAATTTACGATGTGTTTTTCGTCTTAATTTGTTATAAATTATGAAATTATATTTTATCACATGAGGCCAGACGAAACCTCAAGAGAGAAATAAACCTACTGCAATTTACGCATTTCAACAATGCATAATGCTATTTCAATGGGAAAAACGGAGTAGAAAAAGCGCCGAAAAACAGGGAAGGAGTCGTTCGATTTTTAAATCCGTTCTTAGTGCGCGTCGCATAGCTGAGAGGAAGGTCTCTGTCAAATTTCAAGCCTCTGGGTCCAGTAGTTTCAGAGATTCCGTGTTGAGTGTTTGTCACTTACCAGTGAGTCAGTGAGTCAGTGAGTCAGTCAGTCAGTCAGTGGTATTTGGCTTTTATAGATATAGATAACATAATATATATTTAAAAATTTTAAAGGGGGGTCTGGGGGTCCTCCCCCAGAAAATTTTTTGAAATTTGCCTCTTTAAAGTAGTATTTCAGCTCATTTTGAGGTCCTTTGGGTTACATTAAAAAAGAACAGTTCCTTGTAAAGCATATAATTTTCTAGGGGAAAAAAGTTATAAATAAACGTAAAATTTTCAAGAGGGGGCGGAGATCCTCCCCCAGTAAAAATTTTTGAAAATCCCCCTTTAAACCAGACTCCTAGGGGCTTCAAACTCTTTGGTTCCCAAAGGGAAACTGCTTCTTGTAAGCGGCAGAATTTTCAAGGGAGACAAATTGTATAACAGACATCAAAGGTCAGGAGGGGGATTGGGGGTTCTCCCCCAGAAAATTTTGAAATTAGACCCTCAAAAGTAGTGCTTTAGCTGCTTTTGGGATGTTTTGAGTTAAATCTGTTGCTCCTTGTGGAAGTTACAAAATTTTCCAGGGACTCTCAGCAATTTTTCACTTAAGAGTGGAAACCTTGGGGGGGGCAATTGCCTCCCCCTGCCCCCCCTAAATGACGCCCTTGTACGTAAGCATCACTCATACCCTCTTGTCAGGAAGAGTAAGCAAAGAGCAAACCCCCTCCCCCTTAGATGCTTACGTAATATTTGAACGCCCCCTTATGTTTTTTACATAATTAAAACAAACTGGCGAACTAAAATTTTTTTTAAATCTAAAGCTAAAAGTCGTATTCTACACCTGTGTCCTACCGAACGACCTTGACAAAACAACTAATTCTATAGATGAGGTGGTGAGTGAAATAAAGGAATGATTTTCCTTACAGGAATCATTGAGGTTCAGAAGTTGTTTGTGGATTCTCTACCTTATATAGATCTAAAAAAGCGGAAGTATCATAATGAAACCATTCAGTAAGAAATGCGGTTTTATTTGTATGAAACATTCCTTTATACTGGTCCACCCATAGAGGTTATTGGAGAGAGAAATGGAAGGTTGAAAAAATTCTAATGACATTTTATTGTAAAAGTTTGATTTTATGAAAGAAAATTTTGAAAATTAGTTTTATTCTAGTTGAAATAGCTTTTAAAAATTTTAAAGAGTAAGTTCTAGTCTAGATTCTAGAATAATGTAACGATAATTCATTAGCATTGTTGAAAGTGTGTATACCTACAATATTACAACCAAGAGATATTTTTAACTCCTCTGAGAGGGTATTTCACTCCTTGAAAATCAGAAGTACTCCTTAAAAAAACTAGCCTGGCCTCACTCTTTGAATTTTTCACAAAGGTTTAGCTCAGCGGTTCCCAAAGTGGTCCATATGGACCCCCAGGGGTCCACAGCGACTTCCAGGGGGTCCATGGGCATGAAAATGAAAATTGGGGGCCCACAGCAACTTTCAGAGGTCCACGGGAAAAACTTTATTAAATTGAAAATTTTGATGTGTCAAAAATTTTGTCTTTTGTTTTGATGGCAAAAAAAGTAGCTTTAGAACATTTTTAAGCATACTAAAATTCAAAAAAAAAATCAGGGGAGGACCCCCGAACCCCCTCCCTATTACCTCTTAAATCATGGAGTAGCTTTGGTTGATCACCCCTGAGTGTAGCAAGGGGCTATAGGGACAACTGTCCCCCCTAAATTCTCAGTTTGTTAATTTTTTTTTAACAATTTCGTTCAAGCAATAGTACATAATTTTCCTTGAAAATTGTGTGGCTTACAAGAAGCGGTTCTGTTCGGCCCAAAGAGTCTCAAAATGAGCTAAAACACTACTTTGAGGTGCGAATTTTAAAATATTTTCGGGGGGAGGACCCTTAGACCCCCCACTTTTAAGCTCGTAGACTATTTTTAGGGAAATTTACAAACATTAATTCATATTCATTATTAAAAGATGTATAGGGGTCAAAAATTTATGTATCCTTTGAAATTTTTGAAAATACAGTAGTCCTTCGGCAATATGTAAGTAACCTTTGTTCCTCTCTCGCCAAAAAAAGTTCCATATTAAAGACTCTCCCTCTGAAAAATATATTATGGATAAAGATAACTTTGTGGCCCGCCACTTGACTTGTGATTTCAATTGCGGACTTTTTGAACGGTCCCGAAGACAGGGGGTCCACGGGGTACGAAACATGTCGTCAGGGGGTCCACGGGCCAAAAAAGTTTGGGAATCCCTGGTTTAGCTTAAAAAATGCACCGTGCCCCAACTAATAAGTCAAATAATATTTTTCTACTCAAAACACCAACTGATCTCAGCGGAGACATTCATTGATCTGATGCTTAGGGAGTTTCCATTAGTTTAAAATACCATTAGCACTAGTTAAAAAATTAGGGAGTTTGATTGCGATTTTTGTGTCTGTATATGTAGTTTATGCTATTTCCGTATTTCACACCTCATAATTCAATTTCACTCCCACTAAAAAACAATATTTTTACTCCTCCAAAAAAAATCCTAGGAATAACACTGATTACAACTGGTTTAAAATTAAGGTTCCAAAAATTTCAAATCCACGACTTTTTCGTCCAAATGTCTGGCAACACTGGTTCTGTAACCGTCTGAAAATGAATAAATTTTTTGCAGATTTATTTGTGGGCCTCCCGAAATAAATTTCTAATGCTCTCCACTGATTAAAATAGCGATTTGAAGAGTTCATTCTATCCTCGTATCTAACCAGTTGGTTCGGCTGTATAAATTTAAAGTGTTTTTTTTCATTGGTATGCAGCTGCGTGCAAAGGTCTGTTGGAAATCGTCCGCAGGAAAGGTCCGCAGAAATCGCAAGTCAAAACCGTTTCGAAAGCTCCTGCTGTGATTTACGACGGCCGCACTTTTGCGCTCGATTACGTTTCTAAAATAAAAATTACCATATATCCGAACCGCCAAATGGTCAAATATATATTCCCTTGGGATTTCGTTAATTACATTTTTTGAATCATTTGCATAAGTTTTTGTGTTTTTCTCTAAAATTCACAAGTGCTTATAAAAAGTTTTAAATAGGAATTTTTGTGGATGAATTTCAGCTTTGGATAGGTGTAAAAATTTTTCTTTTGTACTTAAAAATATAGTTGCATTTCAGAGCATAGTATAACTTTTGGTACTTACGAATCTTCCGGTTGACCGTTAAATTCAGCGGCACAGACAGTCAATGGGCTTTGATAACGTTTTTTCGTACTAAACGGCTCGGTCAACGGAAAATACGCAAGAACCTAACTTTTAATTATGAAATTTTAATTGGGGGTTTGACTCACAATAATGTTTTCTAAGGTACCTCCTTACTTGTACTTTTATGTGTTAAGTTTTAAATGACGTACAAATATAATTTTAATTTTGGTGCGCTAAATTTCGAAATTGTGTAAACAATGCGAATTCAAAGTCTACTTGGCTTTAGAACTTTGGAAATTGGCCTTCCGTTTTAGCTTGTTTTGAGTGGGAAGTTTCCAAGGGGGGCACTCTGAACAGTGCTGCCCCCCTTGGAGCCTAAAAAAGTATACTCAAAAGTAAAAAGAAAAAAAAAATACCCACCCTACTTTTACAGGTGGAATTTCAATTTTTTTTCTGGGGAAGTACCCCCATACCCCTCCAGCGGTACCAAAACGGGATCTAGAGTGATGCTTTTTAGAAAATCACCAACATTTTGACATTTTCCACAAATGGTAAAGGGGATGGTCTGGAAAAGTACCCCCTTTTTGGAGCCTTGCTGGATCCGCTCTTGGAATTACACCCAAAGAGGACAGCTTAAGCTTAATTTTTGAGTCACAAAATTTTCAAAGGAAAACCGTACACAATAGATTTTAAAATTTCAAAGGGGTCGTTCGGGGGTACTCCCCCGGAAAACTTTTGGAGTATTTTGACCTGAAAAGTAGTGTTTTGACTTATTTTTTTAGACTTATGTGTATACCCGAAGAGGACCGCTCCTTGTAAGTTATATAATTTTCAAGGAAAAACAGTATAAAATTTATGTAAAAATTTTAGGGGGGTTTGCAGGGCCCGACTTAACAAGTTTTGGGGCCCAGGGCAAAATACCTATTTGGGGGCCCCATGTTTTAAAATAAAACTTAAAATTTATTTGACTTAAAATAATAAAAAAATCAATCAGCTTTAATTCAAGTCTGAACACTGTGCGTAAAAATTATTTATTTGAAAGCTTTTTTATAAGCTTTATATATTTATTTTAAATTCATTAGTTGATACATTTATTTTTTACATTCTTTCACATTTTCTTAGGGGCACCTTTGAAATGGGGGCTCTGGGCAAATGCCCCAAATGCCCTCGCAGAAATCATGCTCTGGGGGTTGAACCCCTAAACCCCCTCCCTTTGATGATTTGCCCTTATTCCAACCAACCCTTTCGCGGCCTATTTTGAAAAAAAAAAGGACATGCAAAACGAATTTATTATGAAAAGATAAGCAGCTCGAGTTGAAAGCTCCTCCACATGATAAGCATTAACAACCTACTGTTGATAAGACCGCATTCCGATGTTTACTTTTTGTGACGATGATTCCATACACGATTTGTAAGGGGGCCGTTCGAATATTGCGTTAGGTCAAAAAGTGGGTCCTGCAAAATCTCACATCAACTTTAATTTGTGGCAAAATGATATGTGTGATGCTAAGAGGGGTTTATCATGTCTGAGGGGGGTGTAACTTCAGAACTAACTATCTCAACCATTATCAATTGTAACGAAAATAACTATTACACATTTGTCTACAAAATTTCTTAAATTTCCTCTTGATGGTTTTTGCGAAGTGAGAGATCAAAGAGTTAAAAAATAAAATTTTGAAATTCAGCGGCGGCGGCCACTGTTACTTTTTTTAGTATAGAGCAGTGGTTCCCAAAGTGGGTTCCGTGGAACCCTGGGGTTCCATGAAACAATTTAGGGGTTCCGAGTGACAAATTTTATTCACTTAAAGAAAATAAGAATGGTGTTTTTTTATATTTAGTTCATCAAAATGCAAATCTTACCAAAAATATGTATTAAATTTTTAAAATGCATGTCCGAAATTCAAATAAGGTGTACCAAAACAAGTTAAAAACCCTCTTTTTATAGTCAAATTTCCAAAAATTTTCTGGGGGAGGACCTCCAGACTCCCCTGATGGTTCTGGGAACTCGGTTAATCACATTTTTTTAACATTAATTGGCTTGTTTCAGTTAACATCAGATATTAAGTTTGGAAAAGTTGTTTGTTAGTTTGGTCGTTGATTAAAAAATATTCAGGGATCATTGGCAACAAATTGGGGGGTTCCACGAGCAAAATAGTTTGGGAACCACTGGTATAGAGAGAGATAAGCAAATTAGGTGCAAACATTTTAAAGAGGGCGATGGAAATTTTTTTTTCTTTAAAAGGGAGGGCCCGACCTACAAGTTTGTGGGCCCCGACATGTCTTAAAATAAGTGGAACCGCTGGACGAAATGAACCACACCTTGAATTGATGTTCAGTTTTTTTTTATAAAGAGGTAGTATTGGTTTTTCAGTTGTACACAAGGCTGTATCTAAGGGGGGTTATTGGCTTCACCCCAGGGCAAGTTTGGGGGCCCCGGCGTTTCTTAAAATAAATCTTTTATTCATTTGACTTAAAATAACAAAATCAATCATCTTTAAACTAAGTGTAAACACTGTGTAAAAATTGTTTGTTTGAAAGATTTATAAGCTTAGTAAGTTTATTTTACACTTATTTCACATTTTCTCGGCTTTTTAAGTATTTTTGGGGCCCCTGGCAAGTGCCCCGAATGCCATCCCAGAAATCAGGCTCTATGAAAAGGGGGCGGTGATCCCGAAAAGTTCGGTAACCACTTGTTCTAAAGCAGTGTTTCCCAACCTTTTTCGGTCCATGCCCCAACAAAGCCTTTCGAAATTTTCCATGCCCCCATGTCCTCTGTTTTTTTTTTTTAAATCCTTCTAGGAAAGTTAATAAAACCTGGTGGTCCATGCCCCACCTGGGGGCCAATTTGGTTGAAAAATTTCAAATTGCCCCACTACAAATTCCACGTAGGGAAACACTGTTCTAAAGCAAATGTGAAAAGCACGAGCGATTAAGTGTTCGTATAAAAGCACGAGCGAGCGAGCGAGAAGGAGAAAGGAGACTTACGAAGGATGGGGAGGAGGAGATCGGTGGTCATTCCGTTCGGCAAGGACGATTCTCTCTGCTGATAATATCGTGATCTCCGGTGCTTCTTTAGTTTTCCCCTACGGTAGGGAGAAGAGCGGTTTTCATCCCTTCATACGGCGGCCATTCTACAAAAAACTCTTTTTCAGAGAGAATTTCGTGAAAAAAATTTTTTTTTCAATTAAACTTTAACTATATTTAGAGACCTAATACCTTTTTCATCCCTCTGGGCATGAAAACGCGTTCCACTATGGGCTAAATAGAAAACCTTTTTGTATTTGTGCATCATCAAATGATAGTGTTCGGCAACTAGTGCCCAAAAAATAGTTAACTACCAACTACTAACTAGTATGGGAAATTGTAGTTGTAACTAGTAGTTAACTATTTTTTACTGGGACTAGTTGCAACTAGTAGTTAACTATTTCCCAAAGTAGTTAACTACTAGTTAACCAGTTTATTTAATTTCATAATCTACTTTTTGGCAAAATTCTAATACATTCTTCTTATCTATGTCACAAAAAACGTTTATGCTTCGCGCAAAAATGGTCTTTATTTCTGCTTATGGTATTTGAGTACTCTACCTTTGATAAAAATTTTAAAAATCTTTTTAAATTTTAAGTAAAACATTTTTTGAAGTAGTTGAAAATTTGAAAGTAGTTTTAACTAGTAGTTAAACTAGTAGTTGAACTACTTTAAACTAAAAGTAGTTAAACTACTAGTTAACTACTAGTTGATCGGTAGTTAACTACTAGTTGCAACTAGTTCTAGTTAACTAGTGCCGAACACTATCAAATGATGACACAGTGGCGGCTCGTCCACAGCAGCCCAGTAGCACGTGAACCCCCAATAAAATTGAAAAAAAAAAAGTGGAAATAAGTCGAGAATAACATAAATGCAATGCTAATAAAAATCTATTCCAACTTGCAGCTTTATTCAGGAGGAGCTCCCATCCCCTCTTCTATTCTAATTGTGATATTTTTACTCAATTTTATTTCCAAAAATTTACTTGTGAACCCCCATTTGAACTACCCTCGAGCCGCCACTGGTTGCACAAATCATTCTCTTTGGAGGGGAATTCCTCTTCTGATGCGTTTTTAAATTAAACAAAAATTTCGGCAGATTTAAATTATTTTAAACACCAATTACCAAGTAATTATATTGATTTCTTAACTAGAAACAAAGGATTATTATAGAGCAGGGGATGGGGGGAGCAAAGATTTTTTTAAGTGGGGCTGGGCCACGCCGTAACCAGACTTTTGTTTTTTTAGGGGGGTTGACACAACACCATTTTTAAGGTATCCCTAACGAGTACATTTAAACATTAAGTTTTAGACTACTTGAAAGAAGTATTTGAATGATATTGCAATTTTTACAACTTGAGCTCCAAGTAAATGTAGGGGGTCTAGGGGGTCACCCCCAGAAAATTTTTGTTGAAATTTGCCTCTTAAAGTAGTGTTTCAGCCCATTTGAAGCCCTTTGGGTTACATCCGAAGAGAACAGTTCCTGGTAAACCTCAAGATGTTCAAGGAAAGAAGTTATAAATAAAAGTAAAATATTCCAGGGGGGCTGGGGCTCCTCCCCCAGAAAAAGTTTTGAAAATCGCCCCTTTAAACTACTGTTTTATCTCCTTTTCAAACTCTTAGAGGAAAACCAAAGGGAACCGCTTCTTGTAAGGTGCAACCGCAAGGGAAAACACTGTATAACAGACATATAAAAATTTTAGAGTGGGGGTTTGGGGTTCTCCCCCCCAAAAATGTTCTGAAATTTGCCTCTTAAAGTAGTGTTTCAGCTCATTTTGAGGTTTTTTGGGTTACATCCGAAGGGAACAGTTCCTTGTAAACCTCAGGATTTTGAAGGGAAAAAAGTTATAAATAAAAGTCGAAGAAAATTTTTTGAAATTTGACTCTCAAAAGTAGTATTTTAACTCCTTTTGGGACTTTTTGGGTTACACCCGATGCTCCTTGTGGAAGTTACAGAATTTTCATGGGCTATTTTTCACGTAAGAGTTGAAACCTTGGGGGGGCAATTGCCCCTCCCCCTAAATGACGCCCATGGTCGTCTGCTGCGATTTTCTCTAAACCTATGCGGGTATAGTTCTTCGGTCATTTTTAATGAACTCAATGCGAGGTATCTTTCTGTGCAGGGGCTTGTGTTGAAACGCTCTTTGAGTGTGGAAAGGACGCAAAGGGAAAAAAAGCGTCAACAAGTGGCTGATTGGGAGGAAAGCTGTTCGACCCACAGAATTCGCCCGGTGAATCCACTAGAATAGTGATGATCACCATAGGACAAAAACCGGATTTGACGAGAACAAGAGCCGACAGGCGTGCGGCGGCTGCCGCACGCACATGAGTCAGGATCCCACAACGCAACCGACCCAAGGTGGGACAACAGGAACAAGTTCCTTCGCCCCCCTAGGAGGAGGAGGTGTAAAACCGGCGAGAAGCCGTAAAAGCACCAACACTCCCCCCGGCGTTCGAACCTCCAAAGAGGTATGCGTACAAGACGCAAGCTTTCATGAGTGAACTCTGATCTGAGTTCCGGCACTTGGAATGCGGTATATTTAAGAATATATCTCTTTAAGCCTAGCCCGAAGACCTCCCTCTTGCTCAAGATGAGCCGGGATAAGGCACATTCATTTAGTCGCGCCATGGTTCGAAGCGATGGTACGGACCAATTTCTTGGCCGCACATACGCTCTTCCGACAACCAATCAAGGAAGCCGGGAATTCAATTCCTGTCAGTTTGCAGCTTAAAAAGCTCTTCGGGCATATTTCACCTTAGCCCGGTGGATGATAAAACCCCCGATTTCTCGGTCATTTCATCACCCGGCGACTCCAAATGGAGGTCGCCCTACTTCTTATTCAAACGAGGCCCCTGACGGCCTCTGTTACAAGTTCGCCAGGCGGCAACGTTGGTCCCGCTTATGCAAATAAGACGGGTAGCGTGATACAGCGCTGAAAGCGCTTTAAGACGTCTCGGGTCCCAAAGGACCGAAGGGCCGTCCTCTACGAAACCTACCGCCAGCCTCTCCTCTCGGACCACTTGGCAAGTGGTGAGAAAATGAGCAGCGTCACCAGTAACGCCACACATGCACTCCTCCTGAATAAAGTCCTTTATTCTGGACATGTGCTTCCTGAACCAGCCATGACCGCTCAAAAAATGAGTTTGAGCAGGATGGCCGACCAAGAATTTCTCGTCGGGGAGAGGCAACAACGAGTAGGTCCACCGTGCTCGTTCATCGTAGGCCCATTCATCGAGCCAACGACCCATGAAGTGCTTCCGGATTTCACCGCGAACCGAAGCTCGTGGTTCAACCATCATCACTTCGGGTATGTCTGGGCCACCTTTGGAAGCTTCCTTCGCCAGGCGGTCCGCTAATTCGTTCCCCTCGTAACCAATATGTGCTTTCACCCAATTCAATGAGACATTATCCCTTACTAGGGATTTCCTATAAGAGTCTTTTGCGTTCAAAGTTCTGGACTCACAAGACTCCGGGTTGCTCAAAGCGAGAAGAACCGAAAGAGAGTCGGAGTACACAGTAACTAGTCGCCGATGCGGTGCAGCGCAAGAACAGCACCATAGGAGGGCGCGTTCGATTGCAAGCATTTCAGCTTGGAATACAGTTGCGTGTGAGGGAAGCTTAAGCATAACGCTATCAATAAGCTTGCCGAAATAATACACCGCAAAGGCGGCACCGACATTTCCGTCGATGCGACTCCCGTCGGTGTAAATATCTATTTCACCGACAATAGGAATGTCAAAGCTGATCGATGCACTCACCCGTTGAGCCGGGTGGATCCGATCAAGCGGCGACTGGGTTTCCACACACGTGGAACCAAAGGTCGAACCACCCACCTGGTGGACCCCGCCAATTTCCTCTGTCAGAAAACGCGCAAATCGAGCCTGGGATTTCAAACCCAGGGGCAAGCAACCTGCCAAAACCTGAAGAGCAGGAGTAGCGGTTGAACAGAAAGCACGAGTTATAGCACGCAAAAAAGGCCGCTGGACGGTATCTAAGTCCATACGGAAGTATTTCTTGGCCAAATTTGCGCCCCATGCTCCGATACCATACAAAAGTATCGGCTCGATTGCCCCGAGGTAGATTCTCTTCAAGAGAAGAGGGCTGCGACTAAAATATCGCGGCGCCGCACTTCGAACTCTGTTAAAGAGTTGCAGTGCCCGACCGTAGCATTGAACCACGTGTCGTTTAAAATTAAGACGCCCGTCAAGTTTGACGCCCAGGTAGTCCAGTTCTTCGACTTGCTCGACCGCAACGCCCTCCAACAAGAGGTTTGGGGGGTGAATGCGCTTAGGGCTCTGCATGCGAAAGTACAAACTTTTGGTTTTAGTGACACTAAAACTCAGTTTTAACGAACCAGCCAAAAGAGCTAGTCGCTGCAAAGCCTCATTCGCGGTCTCCTCAATATGAGAAGCGGTGAAACCGCTGGACAAAAGCAGCAGGTCATCGGCAAATGCAATGACCTCAGAGTCTCGTGGCAGATCTTCCCTCAGAAAGTTATCTGCCACCAAGTTCCAAAAGGTGGGACCAATACAGGAACCCTGCGGGCAGCCCCTAGTGGGTGAAAAGCTAACGTTTCCACCCGGGTACTGGAATGTGACGGTCCTACCAACTAGGTAGTCCCTGGCAGCGGCGTAAAGATTCGCCGGGCATTGAGCAGAGATGAGACCATCCAAGATGGATGGCCACCAAGCCCTGTCAAAGGCGCCATGAATGTCGAGGGATGTGGCTGAAAGGCCCTTCTTCTCTTTTCGAGCAAGAAGAATTCGCTCCCTGACCTGGAACAATGCCTGATCACAAGACTTCCCCCGCACGAAGCCAAATTGGTTTTCATGCGGTTTCCGTACTAGCGCCAGGACATGTCGAATTCGGTCAGCGAGCAACCTGTCGTACACCTTTCCCATGGCATTCAGTAGGCAAATAGGACGGTAGGTACCCACTTCAAATGGGTCCCTATTAGGCTTAGGAATCAAGACCACGCGAGCCTCCTTCCAAGCTTTAGGGATCTTTCCTAATGCAAGGCACTTATTAAATAAGTTTAGGAGGAGCGTAGGCCTTATCCGGTGTATTTCCCGCACTGCCTCGGCATGTATGCGGTCGGGTCCTGCGGCCTTGCTTAGCTTGGCTCGCTTCACGGCACAATTGACCTCAGTCTCCGTGAATGGAACGTCATTCAGAGCTCCTTCGTAAGAGTCTGTTCTCTTACGTACTCGCTTCTGATATGGCGAATCCGGGCCCTCAGCAGCGAAGATTTCGCCCAGAATTACTCTGGCTCCTTCTTCGCTGGACACCGTTAGACTCCCATCCGCCTTCTTCACCATACTGAAACACGTTCTCCGCCGAATCCTTCGGCCAAGCTTAAAAGGCAAAGACCAAGGATCCGTGCTGGATAAAGAATTACAGAATGTCTCCCATGCTTTAGCCTTATGCTGCATGATGGAGTGTCTGTAGACTGCACGTCTCATTTTAAAGCGTATACGGTATTCTGACCTCTCACGAGGGTCAACCGCCTTGCTATATCTCCTTCTTAGAGCGCGAACTTCCTTACGAAGAACTCGTAGCTCGTTGCACCACCAAGACTTGTAATGAGACTTTCGTTTGCCCGAAATGGCGTCTGCATCGAGGGTACGATGCAGTACGGCATACAATTTAGTGACCACAGCGTCTAGGCCTCGCTCCGTTTTGACTGAACCGAGCCTTCTCTCGAGCACTCGCAATTCTTCTGAAGCCTTTCTAATGGCTCTCCGTAATCTGAATGGATTACGGGTGTAACGAAGAATTTCCATCTGGCTCGAGCTCGGTGCGGAGCTCAACTCAAACGCAATATAGTTATGGTCACTAGCCGTATCCTCCAAAATGCGCCAACCGCTGATCAATGGCAAAAATGCTCGATTAGCAAGAGTCAAATCGATCCAGCTATCTCCTTGCTGGCCGACAAATGTGGGGGGGGCTGACCGGTCGTTAAGCAACGCGAGGTTCCTGTCGTTGATGAATTCAACGATCTTCTCACCTCTTGGCGTAGACTTGACCGGGCGGCCCCACATCATGTGCCAAGCATTGAAATCACCGCCAATGACGACCTTGGCATCGGGATGATGCACAAGTATGAATTCAATGTCTTGCAAACATTCCTCAATTTTCGCGGTCCGTCCAAAATAGACGGAAATCACGATGACTCTCCCGCATTCAAGCCAAATTTCAGCGGCTGCCATTCTGTAGTTCGCCAGCAAACATGACACATGCGTCTTTCTATTCTTCACGACGACCGCAGCGTTGCCGCCTCGGCCATCGTGAACAACGCGCCATGGTAGCGGGAAACCCACAACGGCACCCTTGCGCAAGTTAGGTTCCTGTATCAGAAGAATATCTGCATCAAACCCATCACACTCGCGCAACTCTGCAGTAGCCGACTGACTTTTCCGCAGGTTGGCTTGAATCACTTTCGTGACCTCAAGCACTGGTATTCGAGATGCTTCTAAAGAAGCTTGGGCGTCGAAACCTTCCGGAATCGAGGCGGTAAAAACACCGCTGCCCCCTTTTGATCCTTCCGGATCTTGAACGGAGAGACGAATCTCTCCGCCCGGGCCCTCGGAGTCATCCTCTCTGGCCGATGAGTTTCTCCCACCTGTTTGAACAGGCGACGGGAGTAAGTCATGAGAGTTCTGAGATTGTTGCACCTCTTGCGAAGGTGCGGCGGGCCCTCTCGGGTCCGCGCCGGAGTTGCCTCCAGCGTGGTGCGTTCGAAGTGTTATTAAAGTATCCATAGAAGTATGATTTGGTTTTCATCACCCAGAGCTAACGGCCACGTGGACCCCAAATACAGGAGAGAGCAACCGGCAAAAACGCCGACTCAATGAAAGTATCCGGTGAGATAGGCAAGCCTGACGCTTGAGCAGCCTCAGACGACCCGGTAAAGACACCGGAGACGTCAGGAGAACCACCAGCCGATTGGTTGCCCGGAAAAAGGCAAGGCGGATACGCCCACGGGACGCGCTTGGTTCCCGCGCCCCCGTCTTAGTCCGAAATCAGGGCCAAAGGGCAGGCATAAGCTACCCCAGAACACCTTCATCCTTACCTACGGGTCGCAGTATACGGCTGAGATACTGGCTCGGGCCATATATGGCCGGTCCGCTAAAGACCTTCGAGCGGTTTATAAGACACCGATGAACTCAGGCAAAAGGCCCAAAGTTTGCCGTTAACGCTATATCTAGCGGCGGCTCCCAGTACGCTTGCTCAAGTAACCGCACCACATTACGTGGCATGCAAAGCATCGGGAGATACGAATCACGTACCAGTACCCAGCAAGCGCACCAAGCATCGGTGAATTGGAGTGCGCCGCCGGCCTCATTTGCCGACATGCCCGCGAAGGGCCCCGCACTCCGGTTTCGCACGCTTCCGCATTTAGCCCGTATAACATACGGTTTACCGGGTGAGCCACGAGGAGGCAGCGGAAGCTAACTTGGAACCAGTATCCTGATTCCCGCAGATCCCGAGGGGTGTAAGAGGATCCGCTTCACCCGATTGGGAGGAGGACACGATTCAAACATCAGGCGGACATAACTGAATCGTCAGTTTGGAAAGAGAAAAAATCTCCAAGCTTAGCTCACATGAGTGAAAAGATGGAAGAAAATAACAATAGCCCACAGAGATATTTTTAACTCCTCTGAGAGCGTATTTCACTCCTTGAAAATCTGAAATACTCCTTAAAACACTAGCCACGCGTATTTTCACTCTTTGAATTTTCTCCTAATAGTCCAGTAACCAGGTGTCAAAAAAGGGGTGTTTCAGGAAAAAAATCCGGAAGTTTTTTTCTCAACGGTTTTATATGTTTTCGAGGGTGCTGAATCCGAATCTGAACTTTGCATACAAAATTTCGAATGGCATTTTAGTGAAAATTCGAAAAAACCCTAAAATTTCACCCCATTTTTTGATTTTCAACTTGTAGAACGGAAAGTATGGGTTTCTCATGAAAATGTTAATTATAGAAAATAAAGAAAATAAAACAATCTAAAAAGTTGCCATTTACAACTTTTTTGTCAGACGAGTAGTTTGGCCGAGAGAGCGCGCTGAAAAACAGCCATTTTTTGGCCTTTCCGCAAAAAAATGGAAAACGCGCTCTTCTACCCTCTACAAAATGAAAAATATTCACTTTATCAACAAAAATTTTACACCAAGTGAAAGAGCATTTCATTTTCTATAAATAACTTTCCTTAAATTATGTTTTTGAGAAGGAGGAGGGAGCGAAGCAAAGATCGAAAGTAAAGTAGTTAATACTTAACAAAAGACTTTCAGTGGAAGTTGGTTCCTTGCACAAATAAAAATGAACAGGCAAATGAATTTTTCATTGCCAAAAAAACCGTTTCTGGGGGAAAATACTGAAGAATAATTAATTTAATTAATAATCATTGGGATAGAAATTAAGATTAAATCATTCAAGAAATTATTAAAGTAGTGTTTCCTATTTATTTAAATCAAATGTTACTTTTTACAGAAGATATGGTGAATTTTCCGCCTCAGGGGTGAATATTGCCAGATTTTTAGTGCGCTTTAAAGGCTAAACTATTTGTTTGAGTGTTAGTGCGGGTTAACCTGCTTTTAATCTCTGTTATTTAACCCGTATTAACTGTATCAACTGTTTTTATCTCTCTTTAATCGTAATCGTAACCTGTGGGTCTAAAATTGTATTATGCTGTGTTTTTAGTTCTTAATAAAGATGTGTTCTTGACTGGACGACTTTTCCTTTCGTGTGAAAGTGTGATTTTACTCAAAAGGCCTAGGCATTCTGCTACTTCCCCCTATCCATAATTTGTGGTCCGTCGAGCTTCGGAGGTGATTTGAGCTGTTGAATGTGGATGGATTAGGGCGTTTTGTTGTGAGAGGTATGTACTAGGTTTTCAAGAGTGTTGTGTATCTGGGTTTTCGTTAGTGGCGTGAATCTGGGTTTTCGGTAGTGGTGTGTATCTAGGTTTTCGATAGTGGTGTGTATCTAGGTTTTCGATAGTGGTGTGTATCTAGGTTTTCGATAGAGGTGTGTATCTAGGTTTTCGTTAGTGGTGTGTTAGGGTTCTCAGACATTTAGCTGAAGTGAATTTTATTGTGTTGAGTTGTGAGGCTTTTGATTCTTTAAAATGGATTTGAAGTCGGTGTTGGGGCAAAAGAAAATGCTTAAGTCTTCATTGACTAGGCTGAAGAAAACAATTACCTCGGATATAGATTCGTGGGATTTAGCGCAGTTAACTGTGGGTCGAGATCGTGTTGATAAATTGACTGAGGATTGCAAGCAGATTTTTGAAGGTGTAGTGGGTTTGTGTGACGAAAGGGTTCTCGACGAGTATATTGAAGAGAGAGCTGATTTAAATGAAGTAGTGGATGACCTAAAAGCAAAATTGGCAAGAGCAATCTCGAAACTTCAAGCTGCCCAACCTATAAAGATAGAGGAAAAATCGAACTCATCGGGTCATCATGAGGTAAAGTTGCCACAGTTGTCTCTCCCATCATTTTCGGGTCAGTTGGAAGAATGGCTTAACTTTGCAGATTTGTTTGAGGCGGCAGTGTCAAAGAATGAAAACTTGTCAGGTGCACAGAAACTGCAATATTTAAAGGGCGTTTTGCGCGGAGATGCGCTGAGACTTATTCAGTCCCTTTCGATTTCTAACAAAAATTTCCAAGTAGCATGGGATATTTTGAATGATCGCTACTCAAACAAAAGAGACATACTTTCGGCCATAGTGAAGAAATTCCTAAGTACTTCCTCTATGACGGGTGAATCATCAAATCATATTTTGGCCTTAATTGATTCCACAAAAGAGTTTGTTCGACTTTTGGAGACATTAGAGATTAAGAATGTGGGTGATACATTAATTATGTTCTCGATCCTGTTTAAATTAGACCCTGTGACGAAGGGATGGTGGGAGCGTTCTTTATGCGATCGCTCTAGTAGTGAAATTCCTAAACTGGATGAGCTATTGTCTTTTTTATCGAACTATGCCCGTTCATTGAGCTATAATCAGAGCGAGAGAAAAAGTGTTTCTAGGAGAGTTACACTCGCGGCTTCAGAGATTTCTACTTCGTGTATCTTTTGTGGAGGGAATCATGAGTTTACTAAATGCGATTCCTTTTTACGCTTGAGACCACAAGAGCGTGCTCAATTTGTGAAGAGTAAAAACATTTGCTTTAATTGTTTGCATCCGTCCCATAGGGTCGCAACATGCAGAAGTAGGGTTAGATGCAGGAAATGTAATGGACATCACCACACCTTGTTGCATTATGAGAGGGATGAGCGAAGAGTCGTCGGTGATTCAAGAAGCGAAACAAAGGGATCGGGTTTATCACCGAGTGCACCGGAGTTCAGGCCGTCGTCTGTAACGTCAGAGTCTTCTGTAAGTGTGGGAACCAAGTTGGTTGAGAGAGAAGAACGAGGTGTCGCTGCCTGCCTTTCGAATCTTGGTTCAAGGGCCGAGGTTCTGTTGTGTACTGCCATGATTAGTGTTCGTGATGCTTCCGGGGGTTCTCAGTTGTGTCGTGCATTATTGGATTCAGGGAGTCAGGCAAGTCTGATTACTAGTGAGTGTTTGCTTAGGTTGGGGTTGCCTAAAACCAAATCTTTTGTGAAAATTTCCTGCTTGGGTTCTGCTGACGCGAGAACGAGTGGTTGTTCACGCTTAGAGTTTTGTCCGCATTTTGGGTCTAGTCCTGTGTTCAGTACGTCAGTGTATGTGGTGAATAAGATCGTTGGTAATTTGCCTCATTGTGACCTGGATCAATCCCTTGTCGAAAACGTTCGTGATCTCACTTTGGCGGATCCAGAGTTCTATTTATCAGGAAGAATAGATGTTCTCTTGGGGGTGGACTTGGCTTTGGAAATGATTGAGGGACAGAAGATATCAGTGGGAAAGTCTGGTCCGTTGGCGATTCGGTCTTCACTGGGATGGATTATTGCAGGAAAGGTGGAGGCTGAGGGGTCGCAGGCCCCCACGTGTGTGAACGTATTGCAATTCGGAGAAGGCGATCGGTTAGTGTCTAAGTTTTGGGAATTGGACTCTGTGCCTGTTCAAAAATTGATGTCTAGGGAGGAGACACAATGTGAGGAGATTTACAAGTCAACCACCTGCAAGGACATTGATAATAGATACGTAGTGAGGCTACCATTCCATACCCCACCTTCAAAATTGGGTGAATCTCGAAGCTATGCGCTTCAGAGGCTTACATCACTTGAGAGGTCATTGAGGAGAGACCCTGAAAAGTACGAACAGTATAGGCAATTTATGCGGGAGTATCTCCTATTGAATCATATGGAGCAAGTGCCGAAGGTGGAGTGTGCTAAGCAGGGAGCATTCTACATTCCTCATCACGCGGTTCTACGAGAGTCGAGCACCACCACAAAACTACGAGTGGTGTTCGATGCCTCTGCGAAGTCCTCAACCGGGCTGTCTTTGAACGACATCCTGCTGGTCGGGCCAAGAGTGCAACGGGACCTCTATCCCATTCTGCTGCGGTTCCGCACCTTCAGGGTTGCGGTCTGTGCGGACGTTGAGAAGATGTTCCGACAGATAAGAGTCCATTCGGATGACGTCGATTGGCAGAGAATCCTCTGGAGAGATTCCCCTGAAGAACCTGTCAGGGAGTACAGATTGACTACTGTCACATACGGAACGGCTTGTGCACCTTTTCTTTCCACCAGAACGTTAACCCAACTGGCTCTTGATGAAGAGGCCCACTTTCCTTTGGCTTCATATGCAACGTTGAATCACTTTTATGTTGACGATCTGTTGAGTGGCGCCGATTCTAGGGAAGAGGCAATCGAGTTGATCAGCCAGCTGAACAAAATGATGACCAGGGGTGGATTCAGCTTGAGGAAGTGGATCTCTAATGTACCAGCAGTGATTGGTGAGGCCTTGAGGGATCGTGAGGGGTGTGAGCTGGTTTCAAGTTGTGAGAGCGAAGTAAGAGTTTTGGGGATAAGGTGGAATCCCGAATCGGATCGTTTCAGCTTCTCAGTAGCACCGGGCGAGGAGAAATCCTCTTATACCAAGCGAGAAATCTTGTCTGAGGTCGCCCGTGTGTTTGATCCTCTTGGATTGGTATCGCCTTGTGTGGTGTATATGAAGATATTCCTACAAGAGCTATGGAAGCATGATTTGTCATGGGATCAGCCGATCCCCGAGGAGCTGTGCAGGCCCTGGAGTGCATTTCGAAGGGAACTCTCTCATTTGGAGAACTTCACTATTCCCCGTTGTGTGGTGACAGTTTGTGCACAATATGAGATCCATGCCTTCTGTGATGCCTCCGAGAGGGCTTATTGCGCAGTCATCTATCTGAGATCGATTTGCTCGGATTCATCGGTGAAAGTGTCCCTTCTGACTTCTAAGACGAAGGTGTCTCCACTTAAGACGCAGTCTCTCCCGAGACTGGAACTATGTTCCGCCTTATTGCTTTCTGATGTGCTAAGTGCGGTCTTGAGGGACATTAATTTGCCAATCCAACGTAAAGTTGCATGGTCGGACTCGACAATAGCACTAGCGTGGATTGAGTCTGAGCCTTATCGATGGCAATCCTTTGTGGCGAACAGGGTTTCAAAGATTCAGCAGAGTGTTCCAGAGCTCAAATGGTACCATGTTCCGGGTTGTGGAAACCCTGCAGATCTTGGGACCAGAGGTGCGTTCCCTTCGGACCTATTGTCCTCCAGTCTATGGCTTGAGGGTCCAGGATGGCTAAGAGAACCGCTCCTGGAGCTACCTACATCCAGGATTATGGGGCCGTCGGATTACGAGTGCGTTGCGAAGGAGCAAAGGGCACAACCAAGGGTCAACACAATTGTTGTGGAACCGGAATTTGTCACTAAGATATCCTCCTACAGTCGAGTGATCCGAGTGTGCTCATGGATATTGCGATTTGTCCATAATTGTCGATCGTCTACTAAAACATCTCGTGAGTGGTTACCGTCCATTGAACTTCATACTGCTGAAATGGTAATTGTGCGTGTAGTTCAGAAGGGTGCTTATGAGGCAGAAATAAAAAGCCTCGGTGATAGTAAGTGTTTGAACAGAGAGAGTAAATTACTCCCCTTAAGCCCCTTTTTGGATTCAAATGGTATTCTGCGTGTCGGGGGTAGGCTTTCTTTCAGTTCGACGTTGAATTATAATCAAAGACACCCCATGTTACTCCCGAAAGACCATACCTTTACTAAGAGCGTCATTGATTTCTATCATAAAGGTAATCTCCATGCTGGCCCAGAGCTGACCCTCTCAATGATTCGCCAAAAATTCTGGATCATAGATGGCAGATCGGTTGTCCGCAATCGATTAAGAAAGTGTATTAGGTGCTTCCAATTTAATGTCAGGGCCAATCCCCAACTAATGGGAAATTTGCCTTCCTTTCGGGTGGATTCTCAGGTGCGACCTTTCATGGTTGTAGGTGTGGACTTTGCAGGTCCTATTCTCACAAAATGTGCTCATAAGAGGAAGACGAGTAAATTTAAGTCGTACATATGCCTGTTTGTGTGTACCACCACAAAGGCTATTCATCTCGAGCTTACCACGGCAGCCTTTCTGGCAGCGTTACGTAGATTTATGTCTAGGAGGGGGTGCCCCAGTAAAATAACTTCAGATAACGGAAAAAACTTTCGTGGTGCAGCGAGATTTTTGCGGGAAGCATATGAGTTGTGTAAGGTAAGGGGTATTCAAGATTTCATTGCTTCAAAGGGAATCGAATGGTCTTTCATCCCTCCTTATACTCCACATTTCGGAGGCTTATGGGAATCCTCCATCAAGTGTGTTAAGAGACTCTTGAAAAAGGTAGTAGACTCTGCACTACTCAACTTCGAGGAGCTTTACACTCTCCTTACTCAAATAGAGGCATGTCTTAATTCCCGCCCTCTTACAGAGTTGTCATCGGACCCGTCGGAGTTTGACGCGCTGACTCCAGCACATTTCCTCATTGGTGGTCCAATTAACCAGTTTCCAGAACCTGTGGAAGAGACTAAGGTCTTGCCGTTTTCACAACGGTGGAAACTTCTCCAGCGACTAAGAGGGCAGTTTTGGAATCTGTGGCAAAATGAGTATCTTCATCTTCTCCAGCCACGGTCCAAGTGGTGGCGTTCTAAACCAAATCTGCGTGTAGGTGATCTTGTGTTGGTGAGAATGGAGAACGCCTACCCACTACAATGGACTCTTGGACGAATAGAGTTCTTGTCACCAGGAAAGGACGAGAAGGTCAGAGTGGTATCGGTCAGAACTAAATTAGGTATCATCAAAAGATCAGTTACGAAAGTTTACTTATTGCCCACTGATCCTTCTGATTAAGTAGTGTTGAAACCCCTCTGAGGTTTCAAGGGGGGCGGTATGTTTGAGTGTTAGTGCGGGTTAACCTGCTTTTAATCTCTGTTATTTAACCCGTATTAACTGTATCAACTGTTTTTATCTCTCTTTAATCGTAATCGTAACCTGTGGGTCTAAAATTGTATTATGCTGTGTTTTTAGTTCTTAATAAAGATGTGTTCTTGACTGGACGACTTTTCCTTTCGTGTGAAAGTGTGATTTTACTCAAAAGGCCTAGGCATTCTGCTACTTCCCCCTATCCACTATTGGTCTGACAAAAAAGTTGTAATTAACAATTTTGTAGATTGTTTTACCCTCTTTATTTTCTAATATATTTAACATTTTCATCAGAAACCCATACTTTCAGTTCTACAAGCAGAAAATTAAAAAATGGGGTGAAATTTTAGGGTTTTTTCGGATTTTCACCAAAATGCCATTCGAAATTTTGTATGCAAAGTTCAGATTCGGATTCAGCACCCTCGGAAACATATAAAACCGTTGAGAAAAAAAACTTCCGGATTTTTTTTCCTGTAAAAACTACCTGGTTACTGGACTATATTACCTTTTAACATAGGCAATCGGTACTTTTTTTAAAATATTTACATAGAAGGTTTTCTTCAACGGTTTTATATGTTTTCGAAGGCGCTGATTACGAATATCAAAATTGTGCCCGCGTGGGAACTCGGCTTCATATCGAAAATCGGAAAAAATCTCAAATTTTCGCTTTTTTGTTCGATTTTCACTGATTTTCTCAGAAACTATTCGTTTCTCGAAAAAAAAGAAGTACACCAAATTAAAGTACGTAAAATTTCCTATGAGATGCACTGACTCGTTTTTATTTTGCGAGGAGCGGTGTACACTTTAAAGCGTTTTGAAGCGCAGCGTTTTTTTTGACTTTCTACAAAAAAGTGAAGAACGTTCCCTTTCTCCCTCTACAGCTCCAAATATATACACGTTACAGACAAATAGTTTATACCACATGAAATTACATTTAATTTCCTACAAAATACACTAATCAACTTTTACTTTATAATGTGAGGTATTGTCGCTAGAGCGCGCTGAATTACATCTGTTTCTTGACTTTACACAGAAACATGAAAATCCCTTTCCTTCAGAATGCTATAAAGCATACACTGCTTCTTGCAAAATAAAAACGAACCAGTGCATCTTATAGGAAATTTTATGTACTTTAATTTGGTGTACTTATTGTTTTCGAGAAACGAATAGTTTCTGAAAAAATCGGTGAAAATCGAACAAAAAAGCGAAAATTTGAGATTTTTTGCATTTTTTTATGTGAAGTTGACTTTTTAAATGAAAATAAACTTGAAATTTGGATTCAGCAATGCAAAATCCATATAAATTCGTTCATTAAAATATTCCCATAATTTATTATATGAATTTAAAAATTTGATTGAATTTCCGCCTAAAATACCTAATATTTCATAAATAAATTTTAAAAATTATTTTTTTAGGCATGCTTAGTCATCAATTTATTCAAAACAACCTATTTTATTGGTAATATACCGGAAGTAAAGCGCAGATTGGAGATTAACTACTGCAAAAGTTCGTTTTGGCTGTAAGGCGCAAAAAATTAATTCTTGATCTTTGCCTCTCTCCCTCCCCCTTCTCAAAAAAAATAATAACTTAAGGCACGTTATTTGTAGAGAATTAAATGCTCTTTCACGTGGTGTAATTTTTTTTTTTTGATAAAGTGAATATTTGTCCTTTTGTAGAGGGTGGAAGCGAGCGTTTACCATTTTTTCGCGGAAAGGCCAAAAAATGTCTGTTTTTCAGAGCGCTCTAGTGGCCTAACTATTGGTCTGACAAAAAAGTTGTAATTGACAATTTTGTATATTTTTTTATCTTCTTTATTTTCTATAATTGACATTTTCATGAGAAACCCATACTTTCCGTTCTACAAGTAGAAAATCAAAAAATGGGGTGAAATTTTAGGGTTTTTTCGAATTTTCACCAAAATGCCATTCGAAATTTTGTATGCAAAGTTCAGATTCGGATTCAGCACCCTCGAAAACATATAAAACCGTTGAGAAAAAAACTTCCGGATTTTTTTCCTGAAAAAACTACCTGGTTACTGGACTATAAGGTTAAGCTTAAAAAAATGCACCGTGCCCCACCGAAATCAACAAATAATATTTTTATACTCAAAAGTAGTGTTTGGCAACTAGTGGTCAAAAAATAGTTAACTACCAACTACTAACTAGTCTGGGAAAATCTAGTTGCAACTAGTAGTTAACTATTTTTTCCTGGGACTAGTTACAACTAGTAGTTAACTGTTTTTCAAAGTAGTTAACTACTAGTAACTTGTCTATAGAGCATTCGCACATGACGTCACTTGGAGGACAAAATCAACGTTGCTAAGGCTGTTGTTAGGGGCGGGACATAGAAGTATCCAATAGCAGCATTCGCACATGATGTCACTGGAGGAATAAAACAACGTTGCTAAGGCTGTTGTTAGGCAGAGTCATGTGATTTAAAATGCTCTATTTAATTTCATAACCTATTTTTTGCCCAAATTCTGTCTTATCTATATCACTAAAAACGCACAAAAAAGGCCTTTAATTCTGGTTATGGTATTTTGAGTACTCTACCATCTTAATTAAATTTGTTTCAGTACAATTTTTTCTATGTTTTGATAAAAATTTTAATAATTTTTTTGAAAGTAGTTGAAATTTTGAAAGTAGTTTCAACTAGTAGTTATTAAAAAAAGTAGTTCAACTAATAGTTGAACTAGTTTAAACCAAAAGTAGTTAAACTACTAGTTAACTACTAGTTGATCAGTAGTTAACTAGTGCCAAAAATTACTCAAAAGAAAAGTGGTAGTCATTAGTCTTCGTCTTTGAATGAATTTTCGTCGTCGGAGTACCCAAAACAGGAAGCAAGTGACAAAAACACTGTTCTGTCTCTATTTGTGAACCCCCTTTTTGGTTTCAGCTACGGCACCCTAATTATCATACTTTTAAAGTGTGTTTTCATACAGCCGTAGTATTTTTTTCATTCATTGTTCTGATGCTTAAGGAGTTAGATTGCGGTTTTCGTGTCTCTGTATATACTGTAGGTAGTTTATGCTATTTTCATATTTCACTCCACATAATTAAATTTCACTCCTCCAAAAAAAAGTCAAGGAGTATTTTTACTCCAAAAAAATTCTAGGAATAACACTGATAGCCCCTTGAATTTAGAGAAATCTGTGGACTTATTCCGTTTTTGAAAATTGACGATTCAACTAATTTTGGCCATTTTGGCACATAACCTATAGTGATTCCCAATTCTGAGATTGTGATGACCGTCAATGAAGAAGAAATTTTTTTTTGACAATTTTATGACAATTTCAGTCAGGGACTCAGATCGTTTTCGAAACGAAAGATGAACAATGAGGTATTTGCCAAGTGAGGGATTTGCTTAATTTTACACTTTTTTGATACGTTTAAAACTCTCAAATATCAGATTTTCAAGTTCAAATATATATTTTAAATAATTCAATTTTATTTTTGCACTAGTAAAGTCACGTGATCCAAAAACGGGATTTGACATCACAGCGCACTCGAAACTAGTGTTTTTACTGTTTTCAATGATCGGACGTCACAGCGCATGTGAACAACAGTGTTTCTGTTTTCGGGCCAAATTTATATCTCAGAAACTAGGAAACTCAGAAACTTCATTTAAACGTCATTCTTCATATTTTATTATCTTCTATTTTAATAAAATTTCATGAATAAAAACGTGAAAATACCTCATTCTCAAAAATGAAATTACATGTTTTAAAATTTTCATTGTATTATGTATTTTATAGTAACATGCTTGCACGTATCGTAGCATTCCCTTCCTTTGAATTCGTCATCACTTATTTATGAAACTTAAATCGATTTTTTTTCTTAGGGTTTCATCACCGCATCTGCGGCTTCGGTGGATACCATAGTCGAGTTCAACGCATATATGATTAAGGTCAGTGTATTTCTTTCAGATTGTGTCATGTTGTTGTTTCTTATGCCACTTGCTTGGAATATCCCAAGCTCCATCTGAGAAAATGAGGCCGATGAAATGGCAGATGAGTCCGACTTAAGTCACCTCCACAATTTTGCCATGTCTCTGAAGGGGAGGGAAATAGTCTCCTGGACCCGTGGTAAACTGCGCCATAACCGACCACAGGACTTTCGGACCCACAGATATAACGAGAACATACTCCGAAATCGAAACACCTGGCGTTGCGAACTCATCGGGCGTGTTATATACAACCACCACCTGTGATAAAAAGGAAACTATTTTCAAGACAAAATTTAAGCTTCCTTAAAAAAAAATTAGAAAACCTGCCGAATGGGGGGGGGGGGTGATTTCGGATTTTAGATTTCCGGATAAAGGGTTCACTACGGAAAGTTTTCATTGGAGGACACCAACAAGAGTATTTTTCTTATAGCTATTTTTACTAAATGATAATTTGATAAACTTAAAAGCCAAAAACACATTAAAAATATTGCAAAAAAGATACTGGTATACAGTGGGTGGCCATTGAATTAGGGACACTACTGAAATTTTTATAATTTCAGTATTAAACAATTTTTAAGCATATAAATTAACTTTAATTATGTTTATTTTATTTTTTATTGATTCTGGCATTATTTTATAAGAGTTTTATGAGTGCAACACAAGATAAATAATTGTTTTATTTTCGAAATTTAGTGATTTTATTCGAATCTGGAACAAATTTGCTGAAAATTGCTAATAAAGATAAGTTAAAAAAATAAGTTTGAAATATTTAAGCACGTTATTCTTGTCCAAAAAATGTACAGAGAACATGCCCCGAAGCGTAGAAGCAGTAATTTCAGCAAAAGGCGGTATTACAAAATACTGAGATCTTTCACATCAAATTTCTATTTATTCCAAATAAAAAAAAATATTAATTTTACAAAATAGTTCTGCTGTATTTATTATCCTAAGAACACCCCCTTGTAAATAAAAAATACCCATGAGGTTTAAAATAAATAACTGCTGAAAAATGCAGTCGTTAAACTTGAAAAAACTGAAATCCGAGAAGTGTCCCTAATTCAATGGCCACCCACTGTATTCAGACAAATTCGAAACCTATTGAAACCTATATGGAAAGCCTATCGTCTAGGGCAGTTGTGTCTATTTTTTTTAGAACTCAATTTTAATAATTAAAAGTTCCTGCCTTTTGAGAAAAAAAATCCAACCTCTTTTTTAGATATGAACTAATTTAGAAATGACACTTTTACCTGTGAATCACTAAAACCTTAAGCACTTCTTGCTCTTTCATTTTTTAAAACATTGGGAATCTCTTATTTTCTAAGAACGGGTTTCTCTTAATTGATAGACTTATTTCCCTTTTAAGAGCGAATCTTCAATTTGAAAAAAAAAAAAAAAAAAAAGAAATGATTTCTTTTAAATTTTATAAATATGAACATCATGTAAAATAGTGTTTAAATTGTGGCACAAAATAAATCTCCATGAAAAAATGAAAAGTATATTAATGAGCCCCAGTCAATATTTTTGCAGTGCATCTTAAATGTAAGAAGGATATTTCTTAAGTAAAATGCGTATTAAGAGTAAATCGTTAATGTTCAAGTAAATGTTCCAGATTTGGAAATATAACCTTGATTTGCCTGTTTTCAAATAGTAAAATGCAATTTTTACTGTCTCTGGCACTCGCATCCCTATAAGAAAATTTAATTGGCACTCGGGTATAGCAAAAGGTTGGATCACACTGGTCTAGGTGTTCCCCACTCTTCCCAGAAGTTTTGTAACATTTATCCGAAACAACACCTTGTATAAATAGCACACACCTTTAGCGCAATAAACATTTCAAACGCTCCATGCGCGCAATAAACTTTTTCCCCCGCTTTCGCTTTTCTTTTTCAATTAAAAAGTAGCGATGAACTTGCCACCTGCGCGTGATTCGATCGTCCTTGGAGAGAGTTCTTTTCTCTTCCCTTTCACCATTCGGGAGGGGAAAATATTATTCGGTGCTAGAGCGGACCAAGTCACGGAATTTGATTTTATTTGGGATTCCTGCACAACTTCCATTGCGTTGCAGGCCAAAATTTGCCGTCTTAACTTGTCGCGGGACAAAAAATGGTATAGATGGGCCAAAATCTTAATTTAAATTTTCTATTGGTTGTTCGCGACATTAAAAAAAAATAATTGAATAAGGATTCAGTGTTCATGACATATACTTAAACTAGCTGTTACGACCCGGCAAAGCCGGGTCTTACAGCTAGGCTAGCCTTTTATGCGAGCTTCGCTCGTTACTACTTCAAGTTCCTATTAATTATACATTAAATAAGAAGTTTAACTTTAATAATTTATTATTGTTGAATTAGAAACCAACTTCCCTAAAAGTAACTTTTTAACCTTTATTAAGTAAACCAACTTTCTTGAAAGATATTTATTTAAAAGCTATTATATTATTTTAAAATTTTAATTACTTTTATTTATTTATTTTTCTGATTATTGCGAGATGGCATCGAGTCAGTGAGTGACGTGGGCTTTTATATTTTTCTGATGATTATGATTATTATTGCGAGATGGCATCATAGTGTGCGAGCGTTCCAGAATCAGTGAGTGACGTGGGCTTTTATATGAGAGATTTTTACATCGAAATTTTAATAAAATTTCTGCATTCTTGACTGTTAGTTTTTTACAATTAACTTTTGGAAGTTGCGTCTTCATTTTTTTTTAACATTTTAAATTAGCATTCTTTTATAAAACCTTGCAAAAATTAACATTTTTGATTGAATTTTCCTAAATCTTTTAAGACTTGTCGGGCCGCAAAAAGAGGGCCGGCAGCGGCCTGGTCACCAAACCTTAAATGCTATACTTATTGCAATTTTTCCTTACTCTATGACGTTACTACGAGGAAGCAGAAACTGCGTAAACAGAAAGCCTGTTGGGTTACTATAGAAAGAGTTTCGATACGCAAATCGTGATAAAAAGACGCTATATGGGTTTATCAATCAAACTAATGATATTTTCCTTTCTTCGTTAGTGACATCACAGGGTCCGGAGTTGCTGTCGAGTATAGACTGCCAGTGTTATTCCTAGGATTTTTTCCGAGGAGTAAAAATACTCCTTGACTTTTTTAGGAGGAGTGAAATTCAATTATGAGGAGTGAAATACGGAAATAGCATAAATTTCATGATACATTAGACACGAAAACCGTAATCAAACTCCCTAAGCCTCAGAACAATAAGTGAAGAAAAAATATAATCCATTCCTCTCCTAAAACGACCAAAAGTAGATCCAATCTTTCCAAATTCACAAACCATTTACCATTAAAGTTAAATTTCACAGGTATTTGCCTATGATTTATTTGTCTAATTGATTGGAATCGCTACAAAAAAAAATTCGGTGGGGCACGGTGCATTTTTTAAGAAGCTAAACCTTTGTGAAGGATTCAAAGAGTGAAAATACTCCTGGCTAGTTTTTTAAAGAGTATTTCCCATTTTCAAGGAGTGAAATACTCTCTCAGAGGAGTTAAAAATATCTCACCCTATGACTGCACATACAAAGTAGTTCCCAGCGTGGTGTCTGAATTTTGAGTGAAACTTCAATTTAAAATATCATTAATTTGGCTATAAACCAATATAGCGTCTTTTTATCACGCGTACCGAAACTCCTCCTAGCAACCCAACAGCCTTTCTGTTTACGTAGTTTATGCCAGTGTCCCTCTGAGCCACACACAATGGGGGCATTCATTCTCAGTTGAAGAAGGAAGTGATCGTGTGACGAAATAGCTTTTATTCGATACATCACCTGCATCAGCTGATGAGAGGGACACCTTCCAGACGATTTTTATGCGCCGTTACATCACAGTTGAAATCTCCGCTGATACTTGTATAGTAAAAAACTGTTTATTTTTAACGGAATCCTTTCAATTTGCCGTTACTTTTTAAAATTTTTTTTGCACAGATGCCACTTGTTGACATCGTTCGAGCTCATTTTTATGCAACCAAACCTTCTGTATATCTAAGCGAAACAATACTCGACAGCCACGTTTCCTGACCCTATGATGTCACATCATGGGCGTCATTTAGGGGGGGGCAATTGCCCCCCCAAGGTTTCCACTCTTAAGTGAAAAATTGCTGAGAGTCCCTGGAAAATTTTGTAACTTCCACAAGGAGCAACAGATTTAACTCAAAACATCCCAAAAGCAGTTAAAGCACTACTTTTGAGGGTCTAATTTCAAAATTTTCTGGGGGAGAACCCCCAATCCCCCTCCTGACCTTTGATGTCTGTTATACAATTTGTCTCCCTTGAAAATTCTGCCGCTTACAAGAAGCAGTTCCCTTTGGGAACCAAAGAGTTTGAAGCCCCTAGGAGTCTGGTTTAAAGGTGAATTTTCAAAAAATTTTACTGGGGGATGATCTCCGCCCCCCCTTGAAAATTTTACGTTTATTTATAACTTTTTTCCCCTAGAAAATTCTATGCTTTACAAGGAACTGTTCTTTTTGAATGTAACCCAAAGGACCTCAAAATGAGCTGAAACACTACTTTAAAGAGGCAAATTTCAAAAAAATTTCTGGGGGAGGACCCCCAGACCCCCCTTTAAAATTTTAAAATATATATTATGTTATCTCTCATATAAAAGCCCACGTCACTCACTGACTCACTGACTCACTGACTCACTGATTCTGGAACGCTCGCACACTATGATGCCATCTCGCAATAATAATCATAATCATCAGAAAAATATAAAAGCCCACGTCACTCACTGACTCGATGCCATCTCGCAATAATCAGAAAAATAAATAAATAAAAGTAATTAAAATTTTAAAATAATATAATAGCTTTTAAATAAATATCTTTCAAGAAAGTTGGTTTACTTAATAAAGGTTAAAAAGTTACTTTTAGGGAAGTTGGTTTCTAATTCAACAATAATAAATTATTAAAGTTAAACTTCTTATTTAATGTATAATTAATAGGAACTTGAAGTAGTAACGAGCGAAGCTCGCATAAAAGGCTAGCCTAGCTGTAAGACCCGGCTTTGCCGGGTCGTAACAGCTAGTACAGTATATTTTCCTTGAAAATTCTGCCACTCACAACAAGCAGTTCCCTCTGGGTGCTCCCCAACGAGGTTGCAAGGGAGATAAAACCCTAGTTTAAAGGGAAATTTTCAAAACAAATTCTGAGGGAGGACCTCCGGCTCCCCTCGAAACTTTGACGTTTATTTGTAACTTTTTTCTCTAGAAATTATGTGGTTTACAAGGGGCTGTTCTCTTCGGATGTAACTTAAATGCTGTAAAAATGAAGCAAAATTTAAAAATTTTTCTGGGGGTGACCCCCAGACCCCCCATTTTTACTTAGAACTTATGATGTTGAGTCACCCCCCCCAAAAAAAAACAAGTCTGGTTGCGTCACATGCAAAGTAGTTCCCATCGTGGTGACTGAATTTTGAGTGAAACTTCAATTTAGAAATAGGATTATTTTGTTAAACCCATTATGGCGTCTTTTTATCACGGTTTGCGTACCGAAACACTTCCTAGCAACCAGTGTTATTCCTAGGTTTTTTTTTGGAAGAGTAAAAATACTCCTTGACTTTTTAGGAGGAGTGAAATTCAATTATGAGGAGTGAAATACGGAAATAGCATAAACTACATATACGGAGGCAAAATATCTATTAAAAACGCTTACTTTTTATTTTAATGGACAAAATGAAATTGAAAAAAAAATAGTGCTATTTTGGGTTTCAATCAAACAAACTCCAATTAAACTTTCTAAGCATCAGAACAATAAATGAAAAAATAACTATTGCTATATGAAAACACAATTAAAAAGTACGATAATTAGGATGCTGTGGCTGAAGGATTAAGTTAAAACCTTTGTGAAAATTCAAAGAGTGAAAATACTCCTGTTTAGTTTTTTAAAGAGTAATTCCTATTTTTGAAGGAGTAAACTACTCTCTCAGAGGAGTTAAAAATATCTCTGCTAGCAACCCAACAGGCTTTCTGTTTACGCAGTTTCTCCTTCCGCGTAGTGACGTCATGGGGTCAGGAAACGTTGCTGTCGAGTAGATAATTTCCATAAAAATAACGACAGAATTTCGTATGTCAGGGACGAAATGTTTGTATTATTATAGCATGTTTTATCCATGCGTGTGATGGATAGTATAGAGCAGCGGTTCTTAAACTGTGGTCCGCGGACCCCCGGAAGTCCCCAGCGCCTTCCTAGGTTGTCCGCGAGAACAGTCAAGTTGTTGTAGGTTTGGGTTAGAATGTTTGAGTGTTCCCCAAAGAGTTTTAAAATGAGATAAAACACTAGTTGAAAGGGGCAAATTTCAAGAACTTTTCTGGGAGAGGACAGCACCGCTAGAAACTTTACTTCTATTTATAATTTTCTCCTTGATCATTATATGGTTTAATAGGAGCTGTTCTCTTCGAGTGTAACCAAAAATGTCGCAAAACGATCTAAAACACTACTTTTTGAAGCACATTTAAAAAAAAATTTCTGATTGCGACCCCCCAGACTCCCCATTATTACTAGGAGTAATTGAATTGTGAAATTTTAACATAGTGTGGAATATAATTTAAATACTACTTTTAGAGTAGTCTAAAACTCAACCGAATCAAAAGTCTGGTTATGGCTTTGGGTGTTCAAAATCTTGGGGGGGGGGGGGCGATGGCTGTTACACAAAAAGGGGGGCCGTGGCAATCGAAAGTTTAAGAACCGCTGGTATAGAGAAATACGAGACTCTCGTGTATTTGTTGATTGATTTTAATAGTACACTGAAAGAAAATGACAGAAGTAGGAATAGAAGAAGAATAGACTCTGAAAAACTCTATTTACAAATATCATCGGTGTAAAAACACACGAAGCGAGGGGGGGGGGAATCCGTGAACACACACACAGAGGCACATATTGTAAACTGGACTTCAAAAACGAGCTAAGTGCCAAAAGTAAATTTCCCGTAATTCATCATTTTAAATTTGATTCTCCGTAGAAATACACATAATAAGTCATCTTTCAGGCCGTTTTTGACCTACTAATCATAGTCGTGGCACTTGGTAGAATTATAGGATGCTGGTGATGGCACTTAGATCGGTTTTTCGGGTCTAACTAATTTTTCTTAATTTTGGCACTTACTTAGCTCGTTTTTGAACTCCAGTCTTCAGTTGAGGGCAAGAACCACAGGTATAGAGCATTTACAGTCACATACTTAGCAACAGGTCCTACAGCAGTTAAAAGAAAGTATCTGGTCGTGACGTCACTTGTGAGTGCTCTATAGTCTGATCGCCATGAGAATGACTTTTGATAGAGAAAAACAAAACTAGCTTGTAGCTTTTTAAAACACTTTTATTGATTAACTTTTTTTTTTGAAGTAGTGTGTTTATACTGATTGTCTTATGCGTTTTGGGTGATTTCATTTCATAAATTTAATTTCAATTCATCTTTGTTCATTTTCACGAGCAGAAAACATGGCAACAGAGACTATTTTTTTTCTGAGGAATAATTTAAAAATGGAAATTTTTTTAGAAGAGTATTTTTCGAGACACTGTGCGATGAAACTGTTTGTCACACTGCGAGTTCTGTTTGAAAAGCTTTCCTTGGACGTTCGCAAATTTTCTTCCGTGCATTGGAGGTCATGATATTATAGACCAGGGGTCCGCATTCGGACCGTGAGAGATCTCTTACTGCCATATTCACAGCCATCAGCGTCGGTGTTAAATTCTTGGGCAAAGAAGGATTCCACCAATCAGAGTCAGCGAAAAGCTAATTTTTTTTTCTTTAGCTCCTGGTTAACACTGACGCTGATGGCTGTGAATATGGCTGTTACTCATTCTTAAAAGTAGTTCTTTGTATAGGTAATATAATCAAGGCTTTGGGAATCCTTCTAAAGAGAAATTCCTGTGTCCTCCCCTCAACATTCTCTTGCTGACTAAATCCATTCGTTTTAGTGATAGCATTATCAGTGATTTTTTAAAATATATTTTAAGTAAATTTTGATTTTTAAGTAATGATGCTGTGATGTGAAATGGATTTAACAACAATTAACAATTTAATTAAGAAGATAGCATACACTACTCAAATTACATCTATTTTAAAATTTGTATACCTGAAAATAAGAATTTAAAACTAATGAATACCTTTTTTTTCTCTGGACCTCAATAGAAATTTTTCAAAATTATTTGGACCAAGAGTAAAATTACTTTCCGACCGCTCGCTGCTCTAGAAAGCTTTTGTAACACAACACATTATATGTGTGAATTGCAGCTATGTTCACGAATTCCCAAGGTCAGGAGACATCTCCCAACAATGCGGAAATCTCGAGCTCAGAGCAGACAAAACAAACCATTCCAAAACATAGTTTTTTTTGTTCATCATTCACTTTCAAACTTGATCCTATTTTAGTACTCCATCAACTGTAAAATATTTTTTAATGTACAACTTGCATTTGTTTCTTGATTGCTCTGTATTCTAAAAGAGGGTCCTGAATTTCCAGAATGAATTTGGGGGTTACAGAACGAAAATTCCATTATTTACTGGGTTGGTTGCTGAAAAACCGTAAAAATTACGAAGTAAATCCGTAAAAACAACGGCGTTTTATTTTGTAAAACAAATAACATATTAAAATGGCAAAACGCCGTTGTTTTTTTATAGCAGGTAATATTTAGTAAGCTAGCTCACATTCTTAAGTTATAAATTATTTTTTCTGTACACGAAAACTAAAAAGCATAGGGTTTTATTTCATTCCAAACCCTGTTTCTTTTTTGAAAAACTTGAATAAGTAAAAAATGAAGCAGAAATTTAAATGATTTTTTTCTGAATCCTCCGGATATTAGAGGCTTAAATATGAGGGAAGGGTTCTGCTCTGAACTTGATTTGTTCATCATGTTTATTGGAAATATAGATGCGTTTTATATATAGGAATAATGTACTATATGTATTAAGAAGAGGGTATCACATCAGGGGGATACAAGAAGGATAGTTTCCTCATACTTTGCTTCTGGCCCTTGCTCGTATTGCCTCTATTGGTGGCAGAAGAACTATCTGTGATATCTGTTATTCACTTTCATTTACTGTAGTTCAATATAGATCATTTGCAATCACATGAAGCGGACCTAACAACAGCATTAGCAACGGGTTCCTCCAGCAGTTAACAGTTAAAAGAAAATAACTGGTCGTGACGTCATGTGCGAATGCTCTATAAGCAGTGGTTCCCAAACTATTTTGCTCGTGGACCACCCCAATTTGTTGCCAATGATCGCGGAACCCTGAATATTTTTTAATCAACGACTATTCCAAACTTAATATCTGATGTTAACTGAAACAAGCCAATTAACTGAAACAAGCCAATGTAAAATGTGATTAACAGAGTTCCCAGAACAATCAGGGGGTTCTGGGGGTCCTCTCCCAGAAAATTTTTGGAAATTTGACTATAAAAAGAGGGTTTTAACTTGTTTTGGTACACCTAATCCGAATTTCGGACATACATTTTAAGAATTTAATACATATTTTTGGTAGGATTTGCATTTTGATGAACTTAATATAAAAAAACACCATTCTTATTTTCTTTAAGGAAATAAAATTTGTCACGCGGAACCCCTAAATTTTTTCGAGGAACCCACTTTGGGAACCACTGCTCTATAGGGTTTATTTGTTATATTTTTCTTGGTTTTTCGTAGGGAGAAAATATTTCATTACAAGTTTGGTAATGAAACTGTTAGTATTAGTGGTAGGTAGAAACAGTAGATCTCCTGATTTAAGTAGATCCTAGATTTTAGTTGATCTTCTGTTTCATTTTCTCGCCATGAACGTTGTAGGTAGGTAGAAATCTACCCATCAGTTGCCATGAGATCCAAATATAGGTTAAAACGGGAATTAGTGATTCAGCTGCCTTTTTTTATGTTAGTTTGCTACCAGAAAGATGAAAGAAGTATTTGAGTACCGAAACTCCTCCTGGCAACCCAACAGGCTTTCTGTTCACTCAGTTTTTCCTTCCTCGCAGTGACTTCATAGGGTGAAGAAACGTTGCAGTCTATAGTCTGTTCATTTAGAATTGGCGCCTGAAACAGGATCAAAAACGCTCAATAATGCTTCATAACGGTCAACTTCAGTGACCGATTTATTTACAGCATTTTATCTACTTCGGCTGCCTTGTCATTGCAGAAGAAAATGCTTTCGATGATAATAGTAACTGCTTCTAATACATTTCGTCTCAGGCGCCAGTTCTATAAATGAACAAAGTATAGTATAGTGCCATCTATATTTTTAATGATTCCCGTATCTCGGCTAGCCTCGTATGTATAGTGTCCATCAGTCAGCCGTGATACTACACAGCCTGATGATCGCACTCCAGGTTTTTTTTATATGTAGCTCAGTGGCGTTGTCAGCTATCGCCATCTATATTTTTAACAATTTCCGTATCTTGCATAGTGTCCTTCTTCTGCCACCAAGAAAGAGCCAATCATCGTATCGAAAAAAGTGTATCACGATGAGGGTAGTATCATGACGCGGGTATCACAGAGGATGCTGTCTCTTATCCCTTCTTATTGGCTAGTGGGGGGCTGCTTCTTCGTCTTCGTCACCGTCGTCCCTTCTCTGCGCCACCTGGTGGGAAGAGAAAAAATAATTATGGGATTTTCTTTAGTTCATGGAGCTGCCTCTCTAGAGTTCAATTAAAATGATTTCCAACTCTTAATTCAGATTATGAGTGGTTGAAGTGCGTTACGAATAATCATATTCTTTAACAGGGAATTTTCGTTTAAATTATGCTTCTCACTAGACGTTTCCACACTCTAAATGACTTCTATATCAATGGAGAATTGTTATTGGCGCGCAGTATGGTAATTCCACGCGTGAATACTACAAATGAGCTAAATTTGAATCTTAAACTAATGGATTACTATGCGATTAATTTATACCTACTTTTGATTTTTCTTTTGCTTATGGTTGGTTACAATCTTCCTTTTGGTAAAACGTGCCTTAAAAGTTAACAAGAGCTCAAGAACAACTCCTTTGTAGTAATAATAACAAGAAACATTTTATTCATCATACGCGCACGCTCGTGCTCGGTTGACTAATATCTAATACAATTACATTTTAAACCGCTCGCAGGCGGGAACGCCCTCTATGGGCAGACGGAATGATTACTACACAAGCTACTAAATTTATTTTACTTAATGATAGATTTTCTGTTTGTTCTCTTTCATCAGCTTTACCTTTTGAAAAAACCTTTACCTTTGCTAACCTTTGCTTTGCTTTACCTTTTCTAAAAAGTATCACTCAAGATCCCCTTTCTGTACCGCTGGGGGTCCCCCAAAAAATTGAAATTTTACCTGTAAAAGTAGGCTTTTATCTCATTTTGAGCACACAGTACTTTTTTTCGTACTTTTGAGTCCCCCTTGGTTTCGCGCCTGATCTAAAACACTTGGTAGATAATAGATGTACCATTTCTTATCAATAAGTTGGCGAAAAAGTCGCCAAACATTTTGGCGATGAATAGTATACCTTCATGATGGCGTTTGAGTCTGCGAGCGCCTGCTTGGCGAGGTATCGCTCTCGCTTGATCTTGAGCTCTAGCGCCTCCGGAATGTCCGGCACCAACAGATCGATCAGGCGGCACACGCTCAGAACCACGTGCTACGACAAAAGAACAAGGTCAATATGAGTACTTGCAAAGAAATTTCCCCGAGATTAATCAAATCAAATCAAAGTTTATTCCCAACAATATACAAAGCAGTACATACAAAATAATATGAACAATTTAAGTAGGGAAACAAATTACAAGGGGGGGGGGGAAACACAAAAAGCCAAAGAAAAAAAACATTGAATTGTTATTATAAATCCCAAAGGAGGCCTTTCCATGGGTTGACGAAATTCTAAGGAAATAGTGCATGGAAACGAAAACAAAGTGAAATAAAATCAAAGAAGGAAATATAATACAAAACATTATGATGGAATGACAATCATATTTTAAAACCAAAAGTAAATTTTCACCTGACTGAATTCATTAAATTTTCTATAATCTTGATTTAAGATAAATGAAATGCATAGTTTTTTAAAGCGTCTAAAATTTGGTTTTATTTGAGTTTAATACGGCAGTTTATTGAATAGAATAACAGATAAATAATCGAAATGTTTTTTAAATATTTCCTTATGAGGGGTTGGTACAAAAAAAAATAATAATTTGGTAATAGAAAAGTATTTTAAGGATTCTTTATATTATAGTAAGAGTATACGGGAAAATCTTTTCGCCTTTCAAAATATAGTACTTAAAGAGTACCTCGAATATGATGACGAATCCCAGCCTCAGAGCCAGCAGCCTCCAGTAGAAGTTGGTCAGGTTGCCCTCGCGGTCACGGAAGTCGGGGTACCTGCGACGAGAACCATCATTCTGTACATGAACAAGAATTTCTCATCTTCCCATCCAACAGAGGTAAAACCGCAAACGACTTCCCCTCCCTCCTAAACTTTTATTACGGCCGGAGAAACCTCAGTTTATGGCCTCGGTTTCTTTGTGTGGTCAATTACCGACCAGTAGAAAACCCCTCCTCGGACGAGAGTACCTTAAACCAAACAAAGACATCGGGGAGTTGAGACTGAGGTTTCTCCGGCCATAATAAAAGTTTCGGAGGGCCCTATAGGGGGCGAAAAACATTTGGAGGTCATTTTTTGGGGTTGTTTCTCCTTTGTCCAATTCCTGGTAACGGCCTAACGGGTGATTTCCCGATAAGATACCGGTATGATTCCTTCCGGTATTTCCAATTCTTTTGAAATAACATTTTTATAATGAGCCTACCAATTTAGAACTTTTGAAAGATTAGATCCCCTCTCACAAAATTATCGGGTTTTGTTCACATTTTTGTCGTTTGTTGAAAACTAGTCTGAAAAGCACCCTGGTTTTTCTAAAAAAAAAAGTAAACAGAGATGAGTCACCTGCATGGCTTGTCGAGGGTGTTGTCCGGTGCCCAGGCGAGTGTGAAGTTGACGTAGCCGGAGAGGTCGGAACGGAACTCGTATTCGTACAGCAGCTTAGGAAGGAACTCGGACGTGAAGGCGATCAGGAAGGCCTAGAATAAGAGGGATTTTGACTTTATATTGGACTAGATCCGGCCTTATATGAAACCACATAAAATAGTACGGGAGCCAGTGATAGATTACCAATTGCCTCTCAAGCGGTAATTAGTGTGATGCTTCAGAGAGTAATATCATGAAGACTCGTGAATGTTAGCTGCGGTTCCCTGTGTGGTTTGAGCGGTGGTAGCCCCCCTAAGCCTAAACGCTTTAACATTGGAACTTCCTCCTCGAAGAACGATAGCATTCGGCAGAACGAAATAAAATTTTCAGTCATTTCCTCCCGGCTAGATTTTTCTTACATTATAGCCGCGTTCACAACAGCCATTCTATCGGAGGAAAGGCGGAGAAAACCGGTTCTTCTTCCACCGCTCTCCCTACGCTAGGGAAAACGTCACCTTACCATCCGTTGGAAATTCTCTCCTGGGCCATAGCAGTAGGAAATGTTTTAATTGGATCAACCGCCTGTAGAGGGCGCTCTCGCTCGCTGCCCGTCATGCATTTCTACGAGCGCTTGTCACGTGATTCTTTCTACTGGTAGGACGAGTGTGAACGGCTGGTTTTCGGAGATCCCTTTTCCCCTACTCCTTTAGCTCTTTCTCCGGTTGAACAGGTTGGCTCTTGTGAACGCGGCTTATGAATACGGCCCTTACTGATATATGGCTTTTTGAAAGATAATTAAAAGGTCTTTAATATACTCACGTTTGAGACGACCGCGAGGTGCGCGATGAGCTCCAGAGCCCTCAGCCAGACGCCGAGGGACTGGGCGCGCTCTGCGACTGCGCGTCGGGTGTCGCGCACGAGCTTCTGCGCATCCAGCCTCACCTCCGCCCAGTTGTTGAGGAGGGCGAACAGAGGGGCGAGGGGGAAGGCCGCCACGAACAGAGTGCTGAACCCGAACTGGAGCACTAGAAGAGGGAGAGAGAGGTTCACGAAGTATTCATACGGAAACGTTTTGGAACAATAGAGATGTATACTAGACAGGAACCTAAGTTGATGTCTAGTATAGTATAGACAGCAACGTTTCCTGACCCTATGACGTCATCACTAACAAACAAAGTAGTTTCCATCGCGGTGTCTGAATTAATTGTTAAACCCAACAGGTATATAAAGTGTCTTTTCAAATCACGATTTTCGTACTCCTCCTAGCAACCCAACAGGCTTTGTGTTTACCCATTCTCTCCTTCCGCATTTGTGACGTACTGGGTTCAAAAAAAGTTGCAGTCGAGTATAGTGACGTATTGGGTTCAGGAAACGTTGCTGTCAAGTAGTATACGCGGAAGGAGAGAATGGGTAAACGCAAATCGTGATGGAAAAGACGCTTTATAAACGTGGGTTAATAATCATATTTTTAAATTGATGTTCTTCATTTCACTCCAAATTCAGACACGGCGTGGAACACTTTGTTTGTTAGTGACGTCGTAGGGTCAGGAAACGTTGCTGTCAAACAGCGTGCTGAACCTGAACAGGTTCACACAAAGATTAGCGTCCGTATTCTAGGCAAGCGTTTTGTAACCCATGATCATGTGGTTTGCCTGGGTTTTTGGGCTCTTATCCTCCCCCCCAAAAAAACCCAGATATCATGTGGTTAATCTCAAGCGGGTAAAGTCGTATAGTACAGGGTGGCCATAAAATAAGTTACCCGGGGCCGCCAAACCGTTCATCGGAATGGAATGACATTTTGGTGGAAGACGTTTTGAGGGATGAATGGTATGGGGTTGGGCAGCTACACTTTATCAGTTAAGGTTAAAGTGGAAAATGTTTCAGAAAATTCCCAATCTAACTCCCCTTTTTTTATTCTCGCTATGTGATCCCTGATGTCTAAAAACACAAGGCGTTGAAACGTTACCTCTAAGTTGTAAACCTGCCCCTAGGGAGACAAATGAAAACATCTATGGAATCATTGGTTTTGTATAGGAGCTTGGACTAGTGAATTGATAAGAAAATTACTTGAACCTACAGAAGCAATGATTCCACAGCTGTTTTCATTTGGGAGCGTGTAGGTACCGTTTCAACGCCATTCAAGGTAGCTGTTATATAGCTCTCGAGAAGACAAGAGGCCATTACACAAGATAGGTTTAGAGGGGAAAACTAGAGCACGAGGAAGGATGCAACTATTCACTGAGCATCATGCATGCGCGCGCCGTGGAGGGAAATAAAAAAAAAACAATTTTATGGGGAGGCGTCATGGAGGTCGATAGTACAATCTTTTATAAGGAAAAAGAGAGTAGTTCTATACCCATCTCGAGGTACTCCTGGAAGAGCCCCTCGTGCTCTATGAGCTGGTAGTCCTGCTCCCAGCGCGTGGCCACGCCCCCTCCGTCCAGCCGCGTGCGCTTGCGGTGGAACCACGACTTCACCTTCCTGCAACGACACAATACACAAATACACTCTATGTACTGTATTTGTGTCTACCACAAGTTGAGCTCTATGGACCCTATGACGTCACTATACGGAAGGAAAAACTGAGTAAACAGAAAGCCTGTTGGGTTGCTAAGAGGAGTTTCGGTACGCAAATCGTGATTGAAGAGCACTATATGGGTTTAACAAACAAATCAGGTTTCTAAATTGAAGTTCTTAATTTCACTCAAAATTCAGACATCGCGCTGGGAACTCCTTTCTTTGTTTTGTTTGGGCAAGTAACGTTGCGGTCTAGTATATTTGTCTGGTTGCTCTCACAGGAACAAGATCGGTTCATTTTGAATAGGGATAAACCGTATTATGATTTGGTGGGGTTCTGGTACAGTTTTGCTGGAGATGGGATAGATCAGACTGCTCTGGCTCGATTGCCAGAGACTGATTTGTAAATGGCACTGGGACCTTTCCTGTTTGCACCAAGGGCAATTTACCGCCAAGCATCTTTTGGATTGTATTGGACTGGCGAAGGAGGAACTCCATATAAAAATTCTGGTTTTGTACTGGAGAGCTTCTTAAAAAAGAACCATCTCATGGATCAGAGGGATAAGAAAGAAGATGATTGGGCGTGGGTATTAAAGCCGACGGAGGATTTTACTGGCATATGTTACATATGTTAGATATTGATGCGTATGTTATAGCACGGCTTACTAGATACTTCTACAGGCTAGCCGAGTTTTAAACAATGAAAACCATTTGACAACTTTTCCCGCTACAAGACCTACCTATACCACCCACCGCCTTCAACACTGTGGATATGCTTTGTCCAGTATTGCCATCTGGATTTGCGTACTCGGCTAGCCTGTATAAGTATCTAGTAAGCCGTGGTTAGAGGCTCGGACTTGTGAACTGTTAAAATAATAAACAAAGAGGACTACAGTGATATACGATGAGGAGATGGTAGCAACAGAAGAAATGTATATAAAAGAGACTCACGGAACGAGAATCTCCTGGGCATTATTGATGATCTGCTTCCCGATCATAATGATGGCCAGCTGCTGAGCCAGTTCCATCAGGCAGCCGCTCGTGCCGCACTGAAACAACATAAAGCAAAATTAGGTCCAATTTAAAAATAAGTGCATCTTTTATATGTGAAGAATCCGGTCCCACCATACATACAGCTGTAACGTTCCCGACCGTTTTGTCTGGTAAAAGTTTTGTGGGGGCTTTCAGGAAAATAATTGTTTTTTAAGATCTGTAAACGTTCCGGATTTTAGGTCATTCCGAATTTTGGGATTCCGGATAAAAGGTTCGTATTCCAGTAGTTTTACGAAATTTCGAGTTGAAGTCACCCTGAGTGATGATGCTGATGGTGGTGCCGCACAGATGAGAAAACCCGCTTTGTATTGGTACATCAGCACAGGATGGTAAAAGCCGGCAAGCCTACTATTATAGCGCAAGAGTCTCCGAAGTTTATAGCTCAATATTTTCCCTACTGCATTGGGGGGCGGTGAGTATGTAACAGTGAGGGATCGAGAAGGAAGCTATAAGAAATAGCTTGAATTCACTTTTTTTCGTGCTAAAAATTCAATATTTTCTGGGGGAGAACCACCCTTTACTACGGCACCGGTCCGGGTTACTGCCCTTTACTACGGCAGCGGTTTCAAACTGGTGGTCTTCAGACCACAGAGGCGATCCCTGAGAGCTTCGAAAGTAGTCTGTAGTAGTAAAAAGTTTGCTGAGGGACAAGATTTACCAATTCATTTTTACCACTAACTTTCGCTACATTAAGCAGCCTTTATCAGTTTATTTAAGCAGTACTAAGGAATGAGAACACAAAAAAGAATAAAAATATATATTCTGTAGGCATATTAATGTGTAAAAATAAGTGTTTTTACTTGGAAGAGTATCAGCAGGTTGCCGAGAGTTCCCTTTTCATCAAATTTGGTGCTTAAGTTTACTAATAAATATACTTAAAATAACTTTTAATATTAAGTAATCGCCCTTCCCCATACTCTAAATTACCCAATTTTCTTAGTGTGGGGGCGTTGAAAAATATTCTGCTCCTTTAGGAAGGGGTGGGTGGTAGTCTTAAAAAGGTTGAGGACCACTGGTCTAGGCTGTTAAAAGAAATGCTGTTTGTCTCACCTCTTCGTTCCTGAGTCCCAGCATCTTGTTGTAGTGGCCAGGGTAGCCCACGAACCTATGTATAGAAACGTCGTATTATTAAACATATATATCTCACCCTCATATACAGTATAGTGGGGTGTAGTTAACTCACCTCCCCTTGAAGAATGCGATGTAGAAGATGGAGGAGTAGAAGTTGATGAACTGGAAGACGAACACTTTGAAGGTCAGGTGGTTGTCGAAGTCTGTTTGCGTTCTATGCATCTCTGCAACCACAACAACAGGTTATTAGAACTGAATTGGAATATGTCGCAGTGTACTGATGAAACGTATAGAGCAGAGGTTCTCAAACGGTGGGTCGCCAGTCAGTTTTGGTGGGTCGCGACAAGTTTTTGAATTTAAGAATTTCCTTAGAAAATGTTGTTTAAATATTTCTTTTTAAATTTAATATAATCTCTAATACTTGCGTGTAATTCATTATTCTAGCAAAATAGATGGCGACCAACCCCCACAAGCACGAAGCTAAAGTCTAGTATCACTGCAAAAAATAATCGTAAAAAAACAGAAAAGCTCTGGCAGCAAAAGTTGCCAGAGCTTTCCTTTCCACGGAATTTCTCTGTTGACTGAGCTTGTTCTGTATGAACGACTTTTTCTGCGAAAATATTTAGGGATATAACCCTCTAAAATTTCCTAAGTGAGGAAAAAAAAATGAGACACCAGTCTGTAGAGGGACAATATGTAGCTAAAAAAAATTAGAATATATCCAATGGATAAGTTCCCTCAAGTTGCGAAACAATCGTTAGCATACAGAAAAAGTTCAGTCAACAGAGAAACTCCGTGGAAAGGAAAGCTCTGGCAACTTTTGCTGCCAGAGCTTTTCTGTTTTTTTTTACGATTATTTTTTGCAGTGTAGGGGGGATAAGAAAATTAACTGAAGATGAGGTGGGTCGCGTTAGTTTGTTTATAAACAGTGGGTCGTGAACACCCTTGGTATAGAGCATTTTCAATCACGTGACTCGCCTAGCAACCGCCCTGGTAACAGGTTCTTGTCCTCTCCAGTAGTTAAAAGAAAATAACTGGTCGTCATGTGCGACTGCTTCTATTGGAGCATTTGCAATCACGTGACCCCGCACCTAGCAACCGCCTTAGCAACCGCCCTTGAGTGTTGTCCACCAGCAGTTAACAGTTAAAAGAAACTGGTAGCGACGTCGTGACGTCATGTGCGGCTTGGTGATGAGGAGGAATGGAATACTCCTTTCGAGTATAGATGGAATTTCGAAAAGTCGAAACTTACAGTCAGGTTAATAAACAGGTTACAGGAGCAAATTCAAGGGGGGGCACTCCGCCCAGGTCAAAATTTTATGCTGGAACTAGCAAACAAATATGCTAGATTTTGCTAGTTTTTGCTATGTATGCTAGATATTTATGCTAGGTTATGCTTTTTTATGCTTGCCAGCATGGGATGCTATGGAGAGCTAGGTAGCTTGATCTGCTATTTTATGCTTTTTTATGCTTTCCAGCATGTGATGCTATGTAGCTAGCTTACGAAATAATAGCATGACATGCTAGGTAACAAGTATGCAATGCTTTTTAGCAAACCAAGCTATCTTCATAGCATGGAGAGCTAGGTAGCTTGATCAGCTATTTTATGCTTTTTTATGCTTGCCAGCATGTGATGCTATGTAGCTAGCTTACGAAAACATAGCATGACATGCTAGGTAACAAGTATGCAATGCTTTTTAGCAAACCAAGCTATCTTCATAGCATGGAGAGCTAGGTAGCTTGATCAGCTATTTTATGCTTTTTTATGCTTTCCAGCATGTGATGCTATGTAGCTAGCTTACGAAAAAATAGCATGACATGCTAGGTAACAAGTATGCAATGCTTTTTAGCAAACCAAGCTATCTTCATAGCATGGAGAGCTAGGTAGCTTGATCAGCTATTTTATGCTTTTTTATGCTTGCCAGCATGTGATGCTATGTAGCTAGCTTACGAAAAAATAGCATGGCATGCTAGGTAACAAGTATGCAATGCTTTTTAGCAAACCAAGCTATCTTCATAGCACGGAGAGCTAGGTACCTTGATGTGCTATGTTATGCTTTTTTATGCTTTCCACCATGGGATGCTATGTACCTAGCTTACCCCCAACAATAGCATGGCATGCTTGGTAACAAGCATCCAATGCTTTTAAGCTGTAAAAGCTACTTTCATAGCATGGAGAGCTAGGTCGAAGGAATATCGGATGGGAGAGGCAGTCACGTGACTTTCGAGCCTGTTGTAGAGAAGCTTTTCCAGCCGATTTTTGATACAGCCATCTAGCGGGAAAATTAAGAGTTATTTGTATGGATTTATTTAATTATTTTTAAAAGAGAATATTTTAAAAAAAACTTTTTTAGTAAACCTATTTTTTTGTTTAAACGTAGTTTAAACTAAGGGGTTTTTTTTTAAATTTTTTCAGAATAAGTCATTTTAGCAGTGATAATAGTAGTAGCAGTATAATTGAGTTGTAAATGTGACATTTATTTCAGGGGTTAATTATAATTGATTAGTGTATTTCAATTAGTTAAATAAAATTATATTAATTTGTTTAAAAACATTTTCTCTAAAAATAAAGAAATTTTGATATCAATTCCAAAACATACTGGATAATTCGATATACCTGTATGAAAATTTTTGGAAATATTGATGCATACCTATGTAAAAACTTACACAAATTTGTTTCGGACAATATAATCTGCCTTATAATATATTGCAATAAACTGTGCAAATGTATATACTCGATCGGTATTTTTAGAGCTAACATAAGAGGCGAAAACCGTAGTGTTTGGCGGGAACAAACCCCTCGTGGTGCGTTAAGCCTAACACATATGCTAATTTTAACGCTGAATAGCTACGGATCTATTATGACCACAGCTTAGTGATTTATATTTTATGAAAGCATTTAAAGTGGGCTTCGAACAGTATGACATACTAAGAAGTGGTGTAAAAATTGCGTGATCCAGACAATTAAATTCATTGTTTGGTTTTCCAAGACGGTTTTTCACAGATTTCTTTAGAAATAACTGTCGAAAAGCTTAGCAGTAACCAGATTCTTGAAGAACTCTTAAAATCCTTTAAGAACCATGTTAGAAAGACCGGAAAAAAGAACCAGGGGTGTTAGATTAAAATTTTGGAAATATTGATACCAATGTAAAAACATACCGATGTGTTTCAGACAATCTAATCTGGCTTAATGTATTGCAATAAACTGTGTAAATGTATACTCGATCGGTGTTTTAGAGCTAAGTGATGAAAACCGTAGTGTTTGGCGAGAAAGGACCCCTGGTGGTGCGTTAAGCCTAACACATGCTAATTTTAACGCTGAATAGCTGCGGATCTATTATGATCACAGCTTAGTGATTTATATTTTATGAAAGCATTTAAAGTGGAAATTCGAACAGTATGAATCACTAACAAACAGTGTAAAAATTGCGTGATCCAGAGACAATTCAATTCATTGTTTCGTTTTCCAAGACGGTTTTTCGCATATTTCTTTACAAATAATTGTCAGAAAGCTTAGCAGTAACCAGATTCTTGAAGAACTCTTAAAGACCTTTAAGAACCGTGTTAGAAGAAAGACCGGGAAAAAGAATCAGGGGTGCTAGGATTAGAAAATTAGAACGAGCACATGGACCCGAAACCTCTAAATATGGGTACTACCCCTTAGTGTGTTCGATGGTTCAAAAGGGAATTTTGAGGAAGTAAAAATACTAAAATTTTAGACCTTTAGCTTTAAAACTCCGGGCGTGACGCCCATATTCAGTTTTTCAATAAAACCGGAAAGACTCCCGAAATATGGGACCCACCCCCTCATACTTTACATATTCTTAATCTACTAATCAAAGGGAATACCGTAATGTAAAACACTTGGGGGTTCATTCATATTTTTCCCCTTTCCCCCTTTTTCATATACCTCCAAAAAATGCAATGGATTCTTACAAAGACAAGTAAACCACTTTTGTGTTTGAAAATTCCTGGATGACGTCAGAATCACCATAGCAACCCGAATTTCTGGAAAAAGCTTACCACATTACTTAACTACAAAAATAAAAATTGAAAAAAATTCAAACTTATTATTAAATACCAATTATTGGGCTTTTTCGGACTTGTGTTTTTTTACTCAAAATACCGTTTTCTTTTTCGACTTTAAAAAACCCTAAATATGTAACAAATCGCTTGAAAATTTGAAAAGATGTATATTTTGAAGTACTCTTTAAGATTATATCAAAGAAAAATATATGAAAAGTATTTATTGGGTTAAAAACGAGAAAAATGCATTATTTCGACAGTGAAATGCCTGTAAATAATATATTTTCCCCACAATAAAATAAGATACATGCATGCATTAGTGTATAAATTAAAGCGAAAATAATGTCATAATGTGAACTATTAATGAAGTTAAATAAGAATAAAGCAGAGCGAGGGTAAATGAGAACCTAAAATTACGAGCGAGAGATCCCCACTGAGCGGAGATACCCCACGCATTAACCAACAGAATGGATGGGCGATAAAGTTTATTCTTGTCATTCGTTATACCTTCACAGCTATCTAAAACTATGAAAATTTACATTTTCATCAAGATTCCTTTTGAAAGCTTGATGATTTTTCCAATCGAGCATAATTTTTATTTTATAAAATGAGCCACACGTAGTTTTGGAATTTATTGGATTTTACTACTTTCTGAAATGGCAATGCCTAGTTTGTTTACCATTACGTCACCATCACGAAGAAGAAGAAATGGCGGAATGGCGCCGCATCGCGTGGCGTCCTTATTTCCAGTAAGTTAAATGCTTGATATATTTTATTTAGATAAGTTATTTATTTAGTTTATTTTTCCACCATTTAAATGCGTAGATACATATATGTTGTCTAATAAGATTTGGTGGATTAGCCGGCGGGCTGTTAAGACGATGTCCTACTACTTTATCATCTTACAATGAACAAAATAAGTATTTAAAAGAGTACATAGTAACTTTTAATCTTTCTATATTTTGACTGATGCCAGTAGCGGCTCTTCCATAGGAGGAACCCTCAGTGAAAATGAACTGAGTTGATATATGAAAATTAAAAAATATATTTCAAACTGTACAAACTTTTAATTGAGATATTTTAATGGTGTTTTATTTTGATCTTAATTGTTTTTAGCAATTTAGTTTAAAACTGACCACCTTCCACCTGACTAGTCCACCTTCTTCCTGACTAGTCCTAAAGTATTAGAAACATCATAATCAAATTTTTTAGGGTTTTTCGTGCGTTTCGAATATTTTACTTTCTATTATAGATTATGTAACTGAGAAAAAGGCTAGTAATTAAAAGCTGTATATGTGTGTATTTTTTTTTATCAAAATACAAAAAGATATATGAACTAGAGTATCTAAATAAGTCTTCCTGTTTTTTTTTTGTTTGTGAATTAAAAGGCTACTTTGTTGAATAAGTGAAAAGTCAGTACCTATAATTGATCACCTATAATTTTATTTTAAGCCATTAATATAGATAATTATAATTGGGATTTAATTGTAAGATTTTTCTCTTAATTCTTATTTTCAGTTAATATTCATTTTTATATCTGAATTTGAGTATGATACTTGATACCACTAGCTTCATTAAATTTAAACAAACTTTTAAAACCCTAATTTACTACTGTGGTGGATTCAAACACAATACCCTTATTCTAGCCTGGCCACGAGAGGAGCTTGGAACTTTCATGTTTCGGAGTTGGCAGCGAGAACAGTATAAAAAGGAGTTGCTTCAATGTTAATAACAAACAATTTATTCAACATTAAAAATAAAAGGTAGGAGCTAAAATTGCAAAAGGCAAGTAAAAAATAAACATTGAAGCAACTCCTTTTTATACTGTTCTCGCTGCCAACTCCGAAACATGAAAGTTCCCAAGCTCCTCTCGTGGCCAGGCTAGAATAAGGGTATTGTGTTTGAATCCACCACACTACCAACAAAGCTTTTTTTTACAATTCAGCCCCCCCCCCCATCAAAATGGTAATATATTCATAACTATTGAATCAACTTTTGTCTTCTACCTTCAGGCCCACCTCCCCTGTATGAATCTGGCTGCTCACGATGACTCTTCAATATTTCCTACAACTGGACACTAGGCCAGCACTAATGCCCTGGATAGGCGTTGATAAAAGTAAGTAACTCGTCTTGAGTGTTTTTATAATTAGTTATTTTATTAGAAATTGGGGTTCTGGGTGAAATTTGTTTTAAAAATTTACCTTATCAACCTTATTTATTTTCATATTCATGTAATTTGAGTATGCTACCACTACATTCTTAATTAAATTTAAACAAACTTTTTAACGGTTAAAACCGTTTCACAACACAACGGGATAACTGTATAAGATTATGAATGAGATGGCCCAGGAATTCCTGCCCGAAAGATTTACAAAACCCTAATTTACTACCAACAAAGTTTTTTTACAATTCAGCCCCCCATCAAAATGGTCATATTCATAACTATTGAATTAACTTTTGTCTTCTACCTTCAGGCCCACCTCCCCTGTATGAATCTGTCTGCTCACGATGACTCTTCAATATTTCCTAAACTGGACACTAGGCCAGCACTAATGCCCTGGATAGGCGTTGATTAAAGTAAGTAACTTGTCTTGAGTGTTTTTATAATTAGTTATTTTATTAGAAATTGGGGTTCTGGGTGAAATTTGTTTAAAAATTTACCTTATCAACCTTATTTATTTTCATATTCATGTAATTTGAGTATGCTACCACTACCTTCTTAATTAAATTTAAACAAACTTTTTAATGGTTAAAACCGTTTCACAACACAACACGATAACTGTATGAGATTATGAATGAGATGGTCCAGGAATACCTGCCCGAAAGATTTACAAAACCCTAATTTATTACCAACAAAGTTTTTTTTTACAATTCAGCCCCCCTTCAAAATTGTAATATTCATAACTATTGAATTAACTTTTGTCTTCTACCTTCAGGCCCACCTCCCCTCTATGAAACTGGCTGCTCACGATGTCCCAACAGGAAAATGAAAAGCCCTGGATAGGCGTTGATTAAAGTAAGTAACTTGTCTCAGAGTTTTTATAATTAGGGGTTTTTTTATTAAAAAGGTTGTTTCTGGTTTCCCCCAGGAAATTTGTTTCAAAATTTGACCCTCAAAATGAAAAATGTTAACTACCACAATTTAAAGAAATTAATTAGTTGTATGTTTTAAAAATGGCTTGTAAAATTATTTGCATTAAAATTTTTAAACTTTATTTTTATACTTAGTATACATTTAGCATCTATACAATTGCCTGCAATTTCAAAAACAAGTATTACTACCATATTGACCCTTGATTATGAAAATGCTGTAAATAGCAAGGGTTTGGAATCAATAATTTCATAAACTAATCAAGAATTAAAATCCTATACTTTTTTTTACCTGTTATCAACTTTTTAAAATGTTTAGATGATTTTTACCAAAAGCTTGTTTTTATATTTTTAGTTTTGTTTTCCAATCCAATTTTTTTCTTATTCTACAAAAATATCAATGATTTATTTTTTATCACTTATTATTTATTGTTTTAAAGAAATAAACATTACTTTAATGGGTAAGAGTGATTTAACTAATCAATAAACTCAAAGATTGATTTCAATTTTTACACAAAAAATATCATGATTTTTTCAGTAATGTATCAAATTATAATCATTGTCTTGATTTATTTAGTAATGTATCAAATGTAACCATATTTATGATTGCAAAAAATAATTATTGATATCAAAATTTGGTAAGTATAGTAAGTGAAAGAAGGATAAAAATTTTAATAACTAATAGTACAATTATTCATTCACCCTTTCAGAATGGGCATCTCACCGATGAGATGGCAGTGAACTTCTTCCCTTGATTAGTTAATTAATTATATTAAAAAATTATTATATCACACAGAAATTATAATATCAATAAATTTTTGACCACTTTCAGAATATACAGAACTGTTAATTCATTTAAATAAAAAAAAATTAGCTTTACATTAAAAGTGGGTTTTTGTGTTTCCCCAGGATTTTTTTTGAAATTTGACTCTTAAATATTCTAATTTTTAAGCCTCAACTAATGTTTTTTGAATAAATACACTTTTTTTTACCAGAAATTAAATATTTCAGGGGAACACATTTAAATATTCCTTGGGATGGGCCCAGGAATTTATGATTCCTTCCTGGAAGAATTAACAAAACCCTGATTTATTTATAAATTTTTTACATTTCTGCACACCGTCTAAATAATAAGGTTTGTAACCATTTAATTAACTTTTGTCGCAGGCCCACCTCCACTGCATTGGGATGGCTTCTGATGTGCCCCCCTGCCTGTCGTCCAGTTCATTTGCTCGAAAAGCCACGGATGGACATTGGATAAAGTAAAGTAAGTAACTTTTGTCATTAGTGTTTGTAAATTATAATTAGCTTTACATTAAAACTGGGTTTCTGTGTTTCCCCAGGATTGTTTTTGAAATTTGACTTAAATATTCTAATTTTTAAGCCTCAACTAATGTTGTTTTTTGAATAAATACACCTTTTTTTTTACCAGAAATTAAATATTTCAGGGGAACACATTTAAATATTCCTTGGGATGGGCCCAGGAATTTATGATTCCTTCCTGGAAGAATTAACAAAACCCTGATTTATTTATAAATTTTTTACATTTCTGCACACCGTCTAAATAATAAGGTTTGTAACCATTTAATTAACTTTTGTCGCAGGCCCACCTCCACTGCATTGGGATGGCTTCTGATGTGCCCCCCTGCCTGTCGTCCAGTTCATTTGCTCGAAAAGCCACGGATGGACATTGGATAAAGTAAAGTAAGTAACTTTTGTCATTAGTGTTTGTAAATTATAATTAGCTTTACATTAAAACTGGGTTTCTGTGTTTCCCCAGGATTGTTTTTGAAATTTGACTTAAATATTCTAATTTTTAAGCCTCAACTAATGTTGTTTTTTGAATAAATACACCTTTTTTTTTTACCAGAAATTAAATATTTCAGGGGAACACATTTAAATATTCCTTGGGATGGGCCCAGGAATTTATGATTCCTTCCTGGAAGAATTAACAAAACCCTGATTTATTTATAAATTTTTTACATTTCTGCACACCGTCTAAATAATAAGGTTTGTAACCATTTAATTAACTTTTGTCGCAGGCCCACCTCCACTGCATTGGGATGGCTTCTGATGTGCCCCCCTGCCTGTCGTCCAGTTCATTTGCTCGAAAAGCCACGGATGGACATTGGATAAAGTAATGTAAAGTAAGTAACTTTTGTCATTAGTGTTTGTAAATTATAATTAGCTTTACATTAAAACTGGGTTTCTGTGTTTCCCCAGGATTGTTTTTGAAATTTGACTTAAATATTCTAATTTTTAAGCCTCAACTAATGTTGTTTTTTGAATAAATACACCTTTTTTTTTACCAGAAATTAAATATTTCAGGGGAACACATTTAAATATTCATTGGGATGGGTCCCCAGGAATTTGATTCCTCCCTGGAAGGATTAACATAACCCTGATTTATTTATAAATTTTTTACTTTTCAGCACAGTGTCTAAATAATAAGGTTTGTAACCATTTAATTAACTTTTGTTGCAGGCCCACCTCCACTGCGGCTTCTGATGTGCCCCCCCTGCCTGTCGTCCAGTTCATTTGCTCAAAAAGCCACGGATGGACATTGGATAAAGTAAAGTAGGTAACTTTTGTCACAAGTGTTTGTAAATTATAATTAGCTTTATATTAAAAAGCATGGTTGGCACGGTTTAACCCATTTGGTTTTTTATGAAAACACAGAATTTTTTTTTTAGTTAAACTTTTGGGTTTAAAGTCATTTATTGATTATCTTTTGAACAAAATATATTAAATGCTTCTGACATTAATGCTGTAAAGCTATGCAATTTTTTGAAACAAGGCAATTGAAATTTTCTTAGAAAGACTCCTGGTTTTTTTTTAATAAAAAACCTATTTGGTTTTTTAATTTATTAAGAACTAGATATTTGAATGCATAATAAAAACCAATTTTTTTTAATCAATTAAGCACCAAATTTTTAAATATGCATTATAAGAACTAGTTGTTTTTTAATGCTCTAAAAAGACTTGTTTTTTTATTAAAAACCCATTTGGTTTTTTAATTCATTAAGAGCAGATATTTGAATGCATAATAAAAACCAACTGGCTTTTTTAATCAATTAAGCATTGGGTTTTTAAATATGAATTATAAAAAAAGTTGGTTTTTTAACGCGCTAAAAAGACTGACTCCCTTGAGTTTTTTTTTATAAAAAACCCTTTTGTTTTTTTTAATTCATTAAGAACTAGATATTTGAATGCATAATAAAAACCAATTGTTTTTTTAATCAACTAAGTACCAGATTTTTAAATTTCCATTATAAGAACCACTTGGAATGCTCTAAAAAGACTCCCTTGGTTTTTTTTATAAAAAACCTATTTGGTTTTTTAATTCGTTAAGAACTGGATATTTGAATGCATAATAAAAACCAATTTTTTTTAATCAATTAAGCACCGGATTTTTAAATATAATAATTATAATATGCATTTATATAAAAACCAGTTGGTTTTTTAATGCTCTAAAAAGACTCCCTTGGTTTTTTTTATGGTTTATATATAATTTGAACTTTTTTAACTAAATAAAATTAATTTTAATTAATAAATTAAGTCACTTAGTTAAGAGCTGAATTGATTAACTATTTATATTTAATGCATTCATAAATGAAAACAACCAGAAATATTTGTATTTATGTGTTAAGGAAAAATTTTTGTAAAAAAAACCAGTTTAGACCAAATGAACAAAAAAAACCATTCCCCCCCCCCCAACCGTGTTAAAAAGAGCGTTTCTGTGTTTCCCCAGGAATTTTTTTTTGGAAATTTCACTCCTAAGGTAACCGACTGGGTTAGGAAGCATTTTTTTAAAAATATGAACTAAATAAATAATTGTTTTTTTCTGAGAGCTGATATTCTAAAACTGAAAATCCTGCAAAGTGTGTTTATTAAATTTTTTTTTTAATATTTAGAAATTTGAATAAAAATAAGGCCAAAATTTAAACTTCTGCCAACAACTACAGAAAATGTTCTTTTATTAAATACAAATGAACTTTTTGAAGGATTTTAAGCTTAAGACAGAAATGTGTTGGTAACTAAAAAAATCTGGGATTTTGAAATAGAAATGAAGTACTGGTGTTTGAAATTAAATTAGAATTCAATTTAATTAAGTGCATTTTCATTAATCATTTATAGTCATATTTTGTTATTTATTGTTCTATTTCTATTTAAGATCAAATGAGAAGAAAATTGATGAAATATGAAAAGGACCTGCCTGAGATGAAAAAAAAAAAAACAAGATGCAAGATGTTTTGAAATGTTGAAGCTCTAAAAATAAATATTTTTAAATGTTAAACTTTATTCTTTTTTTATTTAAAAAAAATAAATTTATTTAAATGGTTGAAAAAAAGTTAATAGAATAATAAAAAATTAGAACAACTGCAGGTAATAATGGTAATATACATGCTCTTTTAGAAAAAACTGAAATTAAAACTGAAGATTTAGAAAAGTATTGCTATAGCCAGCACTATAATAGGCTATGTAAAAAATAAAGGCAACTCATGGCAAAAAAGTAATGCTAAAATAATATAAAAATAACAGCAACTGATGCTAGAAAAATAATGCTAGAATAATATACAAATAAACAGCATCTGATGCTAGAAAAATAATACTAGAATAGCAAATATTTTCCAGCAACATAAGCTAGATTTTGCATGCTAGCATAGCATGCGTTTTCTAGCAACACAAGCTAGATTTTGCATGCTAGCATGGCATGCATTTTCTAGCAACACAAGCTACATTTATATGCTAGATTAGCAATCTTTTTCTAGCAACACTTGCTAGGACGGCAAACTTTTTCCAGCCATACATGCTAGAATAGTGGTCATTTTCCAGCAATACATGCTAGATTAGCAATAATTTTCCAGCATCACACACTAGAATGGTGGTAATTTTCTAGCAAAATATGCTAGAATAGCTGTTCTTTTCTAGCAACACATGCTAGAATAGCGGTCATTTCCAGCAACACATGCTAAAACAGTGGTCATTTTCCAGCAACACATGCTAGAATAGTGATAATTTTCTAGCAATACAAGCTGGATTTTTTATGCTAATTAGCATAAAAAGTGGGCCAATACACAGATAACCATGCTAGGTGATTATGCTGGAACTAGCAAACAATTATGCTAGTTTAAGCTATTTTCCTAGCTTAACATAGCATACTATGCTTGTCTAGCAAAGAAATTCTAGCATAAATTTTGACTTTTCTAGCAAACCCATGCTAGAATAGTGATCATTTTCCAGCAACACATGCTGGAATACCAAATATTTTCTAGCAACGCATGCTAGAATAGTGATCATTTTCTAGCAATACAAGCTAGATTTTTTATGCTAGTTAGCATAAAAAGTGGGCCAATACACACATAACCATGCTAGGTGATTATGCTGGAACTAGCAAACAATTATGCTAGTTTAAGCTATTTTTCCTAGCTTAAACATAGCATATTATGCTTGTCTAGCAAAGAAATTCTAGCATAAATTTTGACCTGGGCGGAAAGTATTCCCTCCTTTGGGCTAAAAAAGAAAGGGAAGGAAGGGGGCGTAAAGAAGATTCTGAAAGACGAGTCATTAAAAAGATGTATTTTTTCTTCTTTTTTTTCTTTTCCTTTTCCCTTCTTGTTGGCGCGGAATGTCCGATATAGGGACCTTGCGCCATAAAACCCAAAACAACCAACCAACCTTTTCCCTTCTTGACTCCTTTAAGTCCTGGGGGTCACTGTTCCCAGATTGTTCGAACTTTTTCGTTCATTAAGAGCTTGTAGTGATCAAAAACGAGTTATTTAGGGTCATAATCCCTACATTGCGGGATAATAAAATACATTGCGGCTGTGGAAAGTCATTCCCACATGTGTGAAGTCTACTGAGAAAAGTGTATGAGCGTACAAAATGTTCGCAAATGGTTCAGAGAATTAAAAAACGGACGTTCAGACGCCCAATACGACCAACGTGCTGCACGGCCTATGGGGGACGGATAACGCGGTTGGCCCAACAGCTGCCAAACCTTTAATAAGCATCGCAGACAGTTGGTGGGGGCGGGGATTTGAAGAAAAGGGTCCAAGGTACAGGCCAGTGTAGCCAAATCCCCCATAACACTGTTCCTCGCATCTGCAGAATTTTGGGAAACTTACTGTAGCCTCGTATATCTCGTGCTTAACTTTTGGAAGTGAGTGTAGATAAAAAGTGAAATTTTGTCTATACTCACCCCACTGTGTGAGTCTGAGGGCGAGTCGCTCGTAGACCCTTCCGAGCGCCATGATGAGCAGGAGGTTGACGAGGGCGCCGGTAGAGGACGCCACCAGCGACGCCGACCCACTGCTCGACAGCCATGCAGACACCAGCACGCGGTACAGCACCACCGCCACCAGGAATATCACCACCAGGCTCAGCTAATCAAGAGAAGGAGACGATTCATTAATAAAGTGTTTTGGGAGGGCCTTCCCATTAATATTTGGTAGGTCCAATGTATAGGTTTTCCAATACGTCCGGGCAGGGCCGTAACCAGACTTTTGTTTCGGGGGGGGGGTTGACGCAAATATTTTCTGAGGTACCTCCTTACAGGTATACTTTTATATGTTAAGTTTTAGATGACGACACTGGATTGAAATTTTGATGCACTAAATTTCAAAATTGTATAAACAATATGAATTCGAAGTAAAAGGGGGGTCTGGGGGTCCTCCCTCAGAAAATTTTTGGAAATTTGCCCCTCAAAAGAGTTTTAGCTCATTTCTGAGACCTTTTAGATTACACCCATAGAGCACCACTCATTGTAAGTGGCCGAATTTTCAAGGTAAAAAGAAGGTATATTGTAATAAATGGCGAAATGTTAAGGGGGTTTTTAGGTTCCTACTTAAGAAATTTTTTTGAATTTTCCCCCTAAAAGTGGCATTTTAACTCATTTTGAGACACTTTAGGTTACATTAAAGAGGACCACTCCTTGTAAATCACACAAGTTTGAAGGAAAAACCGTATACTTAATAGATTTCAAAATTTCGAGGGGGTTTGGGGGTCCTCCCCCAGAAAAATTTTGGAAATTTTACCCTTAAAAGTAGGGTTTTGACTCATTTTGAGACCCTTTGGATCATACCCGAAGAGGATATCGCTCCTTGTGAGACATAATTTTCAAGAAAAATAGCAGCATAAAAATTGATGTCAAAATTTCGGGGGGGGGGGGGGTAAGGGTTTGAACCCCCAACCCCCCCCCCCGACCCAGGGGGTTTTTAAGAGTTGTCCGGGGAATCAGTTCCAGTCCGGGGATGAGAGTTGTCCTGGGTCGAAAAAATGTCCAGGGTTTCATACATTTTAGATTTGGGAGACATTTTTACAAAAATATTCTGACCCAGATGTTTGAAATTGCGTTGTTTAACTTTTATTCTCCCTTTATATACGCCCCTGTTAATAGCTAATCCAGGCATCATCAACAATTATTATTACAAAATAAAATCAAAACCCCTCTCCACCAAGTTAGATTTCGAAGCCTATTTATAAACTGCTTTATAATAATACATTTATTTTGCTGCTTTATTATACTATTTTTAAAATTTGGCGGCTTAAATGTGACTTCGGTTCTATGCTAATTAACGCTTAAGCTGATCAAAAATGAGTTTATTAGAGTCTATGGTTCGTGGGGGACCCCCAGACCCCATAAAATAGTGTTCCGTTGTTGTAGAAAAAAATTGATCAAAGTTCCGTTAGATGCAAAGACATGTTTTCCCGAATTGTAAAATTGACGTACATTCAAATTTTCTGCGCGATTTCCGGCAGTCAATGCATCTCAGAGGGCGAAAATTGCAATCGAAACTATTCAAAGAGACCGGCGGTGTCGTTTTGGGGCTGCCATCTACCGGTGAGTCAGAGAACTACGCTTCAAGTTTCTGTGGGATTTCTCTCGCATTTCGTTTTCTGATCGATTTCTTGGAATTAATTGTTAATTAATTGATTGGAATTGACCATTAATGAATCTTAGTTTTGGTAAAATGGCTTACCAGTGGACAATTCATTCATTGGGTTAATTTGTAACGAAGTAATGATCGTTGCATGTATTGGTAGTTAAATTAACTTTTTAGAAAATTAAAAGAAAGGATTTGAACTTGAACGAATAAAATTGCTTAACTACCAACGTAAAAAGGGGGTCTTGGGGTCCTCCTCTTGAGAGATTTTTAAAATTTGACGCTTAAAAACAGGATTTAAACTCGTTTTTTAGTAATCTGGGATAAATTGCAGTTGCAACATGATTTCCCAAATTTTTGTATTAGAGCTGGACTGGTGAATCTTTAAGAAAATTACTTGAACCTACAGAAGCAATGATTCCATAGCTGTTTTCATTTGTCTCCCTAGGGAAGGTACCGTTTCTACACCATTTGCGTTTTTTAGACATCAGGGATCACATAGCTAGGCTTACCATACGTCCTGGTTTACCCATGACAGTCCTAGGTTTCAGAGGCTGTCCTGGGAAATGTCCTGGGTCCCAAAATGTCCTGGGTTTTCTTAATTTTAAGACTGGACAAATTTTTTTTGTAAAATTTTCGATAAAAATTTTCGAACTGCATTTTTTTACCTACTTCTACGGCTTTACTTTACTCATATATAGCCTGCTGAAAGGAGCAGACTCTCTATTTGTACTGTCAAACACCTTTTAGATGTGAAAATTAACTCTGAACTGAATTGTTGTGAATTTTATGATTTAATTAAATCTAATCAAGTGAAAAGTACAAATGATTAAATAAAGTATGTTAATTCAGTTTAAGTATTTAATTTTTTTTTAGTTTGGGTGTTTATTTAGTTTTTAATCTTTGATGGACCGATAGTTCGACAAAGTGTCCAGGGTTGAGCTCAAGAGAATATGGTAAGCCTACACATAGCAAAAAAAAGGGGGGGTAAGATTGAGAATTTACAAAAAAAAAAAAAAAAAAATCACTTTAACCGTAACTGATAGAAGTTTAACTGCCCCATACCATTCATCCCTCAAAACGTTTTCCACCAAAATGTCATTTAATTCCGATGAACGGTTTGGCTTCTAGAGGCCCTTAAAATCGGGTTACCTATATTTTATGGTCACCCTGTATATTTGTCTTACCATGTCTTTACCATACGACAAAAGACTCGGTACGGATTACGCTATAAGAGCTTCTCCACTGTACTTAAAAATTAAATATAAATTGGGGTACATAGGTTCACGAATCTATATTGACTAATATTGAGTTTGAGAATGATGTCTTACCATGACGAGGATGGCTCCGGCGCCCAGTGCCATGCGCCTCGCCCTGACCGTCTGCGGGAAGGAAGGCTCCTTGATCCCGGTGATGGGGTTGCGCTCCACACACTGCGCCTTGGCCGCGAACTCCGGCCGAGGACGCTCCTGCAAAGACACGAGATCTTCATTTTATCATTTGAAAAAGAAAAAAAAAAGATTATGTAAATAAGAACTTTTTGACTCGTATAATATTATATGAAAATTGATACTGTCGTATTGTTAAGGTTATATAGAGCAATCCGGTTTTTATAAATAAGTCAAAGCATGACAATTTGCTCTGGTGGAAAATTCCCACACCTTTCCTTTGAATTTTTTACTCTTTGAATTTTATTAAATAATTCTATTAATATTAATACAATTATTATTAATATTAATTAATTCTTATTGGCCACAATGGAGCACGCGCAACTTCCCTTCAGAAAATACATAAATTGATATCATTTGATTAATTATAACACAAAAGTTAGAGAAATGTATCAAAAACAGGAACAGAACAAATACGTAATAGAAATACCCTTATATGTAAGAAAAATCTTAATTAAGATAAATTAAACAAAATAAAAATGAATACCCCCCTTCCCCCTGCTAAATGATCCGTTTAAGAAAAGAAAAATATTTAATTTTTTTTCTGGTTTTTGTCCTCCCTTTCCGAGGTGATTCTGAACCGTCTTTCTTTATGGTGTGTAAAATAAGTTGTTTGGTCGTAAAAATCTATAGAAGGACGTCATTCTCACCTCCTCCTCTTCGAAATCCATGCAGTCCCAGTGGTGTGCGAGACTGGCGCTCTTTCGCTTCCAGTACTCCAGGAACGTCACCGCTGCAAAGAACGAGTCACTTCGTCATCATAATGGTGGTTTTAATGCAATCGTCGCTGTTTGAGAGAAAGAGCTTACCCCAGAATGAGAGAATGTTCCCGCTTACTAGATACAGGCTAGCCGAGTTTTGAGTAATGAAAACCATTTGACAACTTTTCCCATCGCCACAAGTCCTACCTATACCCACCAACCAACACAGCGACAAATAAGGAAAATTAAAGGCGTGTTTTCATAACTTGACTATTGGCGATTGTGAGCCTATCTTTGCAAACTTGGTTATCATGACAACCTATTACATCTGGGTGTCATAGGTAAATACTTTTTTTAGTAGATCTCCTGTTCCACTATCTCGCCCAAGACATTTTTTGAGCCTGCCGTCAACTCTGTGGATTTGCTTAGCCAGTTGTTCTATAGAAGCATTCACACATGACGTCACTGGAGGACAAAAACAACGTTGCTAAGGCCGTTGTTAAGTCCGAGTCATGTGATTGAAAAGCCATCTGGATTTTTAATGATTTCCGTATCTCGGCCAGCCTGTAGAGTATCTAGTAAGCCGTGGTAAGACCAATAAAAACCAAGCTTCTGGAGAGAAAGTATAGCTTACCCCAGAAGGAGACGAAGACTGCGTAGAAGACGGTGCCGGGGTGGTCGAAGAGGTAGGCGAGACGGCTGAAGAGGCAGGTGTCGCTCAAGGGCCAGTAGGGGCACCCCTCGCACCGAGGGCACATCACGAACTGCCCGCCTCCGCTGCTGCACACTTCCCGTCTGCAAACACATAGTATGCATTGATAAAAGTTTCCGGATTTTAGAGCATTCCGGATAAAAGGTTCGTTACTGTAATACTTTTCCGGGATTTTGAGTTGAGGTCGGTAACACAAGATAGTCATTTTATACTATACTAGACAGCAGCGTTAGTCGACCCTATGACGACCTAATGTGAACATATAATATGCATTATGAAATATGTACTGTCTGTTTATCACAAGATGAGCTCTCGTTTACATTTCTTACATTCATTCGCTTAGTATTGTTTCTATATAGCAACCGCCACAACTAGGCCAGAGCTCATCTTGTGATAGGCAGACAGTACTCAAGTTTTCGGATTTTTGAACATTCCGGATAAGTGGTTCGTTAATGTAATACTTTTCCGGGATTTTGAGTTGAGGTCGGTAACACAAGATAGTCATTTAGGCTGCGGTCAGCAAGAAAATCAGTATGGTATCTGTTCAAAAAATCTGCAGTATCTGGTTATCGGACAATAGTAAAACCGCAATCAACCCCTTCAATGGTCCCTCCAACAAAAGACAGCCCTCGGGGAGGAGCGAAAAGTCACTATCGGGTGTCTGCTAATTGACTGGGGGAGGTGACTTCGGACTCCTTCGCTATTGTTGGAGGGGTCATGAATGGGGAGATAGGGCAGATTTTTTGAAGAGATACCGCAGATTTTTTGAAGAGATACCATAGGTTTTTTGGCTGACCGTGCCCTTAGGCTGCGGTCAGCAAGAAAATCAGTATGGTATCTGTTCAAAAAATCTGCAGTATCTGGTTATCGGACAATAGGAAAACCGCAATCAACCCCTTCAATGGTCCCTCCAACAAAAGACAGCCCTCGGGGAGGAGCGAGAAGTCACTATCGGGTGTCTGCTAATTGACTGGGGGGGTGACTTCGGACTCCTTCGCTATTGTTGGAGGGGTCATGAATGGGGAGATAGGGCAGATTTTTTGAAGAGATACCGCAGATTTTTTGAAGAGATACCATAGGTTTTTTGGCTGACCGTGCCCTTATACTATACCAGAAAACAACGTTCGGTCACCCAATCACGTCTCTAACAAAGTAGTCCTATCGCAGTGTCTGAATTTTGAGTGAAATGAAGAACGTCAATTTAAAAACATGATTATTTTGTTAAACCCATGTGTATGTATAGAGCATTCGCACATAACGTCACTTGGAGGACAAAAACAACGTTGCTAAGGCCGTTGTTAGGGGCGGGGCATATAAGCATCCAATAGAAGCATTCGCACATGACATCACTGGAGGATAAAAACAACGTTGCTAAGGCCGTTGTTAGGTAAAGTCATGTGATTCAAAATGCTCTATAGCGTATTTTGTTCACGCGTACCGAAGTTTTCCCTAGCAACCCAACAGGCTTTGTGTTTGCCCATTTTCTCCTTCCGCGTAGTGACGTACTGGGTTCAAGAATCGTTGCTGTCGAGAAGAGTATAGAAGGAATTTCGTCAGGAAGTAGGCAGAACCTACTTTCCAAAATTACGTGCTTTATCAAAATTTTTAAAATCTCGCGCTCAACAAGAGAGCGCAAAAATAGGTCTAATTTAAAAATAAATGTAGGGTTGAAGCCTTTTTAATGAAAAATCCGGTCCCACCAGTTTCCAATCATGATTACGTAGTAGCTGTGATTGCGTGTTTATATACGTCTGTGTAAGACGAAAAAAGCAGACTTTGTAAGCTTGTATGAATGCAAGTAAAAACAACGTGGTTTATTTGCACAAAATAATTCATTTTGGCCAAATAAACCAAGTAGTTTGCATTCATACGTCTGTGCTAAAACCTTCCCGCCCGTTCTGTGTCGTCGGTTTATTGGGGGCGCAGTAAGTTTTGTGGCCTCCAGAAACACATTTCTTAATCTTAGAATCTTAAAGTTTCTAGATTTCGGAGCATTCCGGATAAAAGGATCGTTTCTCCAATAGTTTTCTTTTGAAGTCAGTAGCCTCGCCGTGAACAGTGTGAATTTTCGTGTAGATCGAGTATAGGGTATAAATGAAACTGAGTATAGTGGAGGAGGATATACTCACGAGGGCATGTCGTAGTGCATGGTGGAGACTCCGTACAGGAAGACGCCCAGGCCCACCACCGCCGCAGGGAACAGCCAGCCCGTGTAGAAGCCTGGTGAACATATTTTAAGGGGTCATTTATTATATGCTGTGTGAATGGACAGTTACACTCAAATTTTTTAAAAATCTTAATGTGTTCAGTATGGCTTAAAACCGCCAGAAAACTTTTTAATATGCCTTTCAAAGCGTTAAAATTTAAGTTATTTTCGATTTAAAACAGCTGTTCTTTTCTTTTGTAGCCTGTTTTTTCAGCCTGTTGAAGATATTTAAGGAGCCATTTTAGGGGCCCTCTACGACACAATGGACGAGGATATAGTTTTATATGACCCTCAGTTTATCTCTCCAATCTCTACTATATGTTGTTTGGGGGTTTCCCCACACAAAGAGATCGGGGCCATAACTGAGGTTTGTAAAAGTCTATCCTTACCCAATGTGTGAATTATGCCGCAGCAGGGACAAATTTCTGCCTCTTAAAAGAATCGGTTCCCTTTGAGTGTTCACCAAAGAGGAGGTTTCAAAATGATGCAATGCACTAGTTTAAGGGGGCAAATATCAAAATGGTTTCTGGGGGAGGACCCCTCGAAATTTTGACGTCTACTTAAATTCCCCCCCCCCCTTGAAAAATCGGTAGTTTACAAGGAGCTGTTTCGGATGGAACCCAAAGGGTCTCAAAATGGACCGAAACACTATTTTTAGAGGTAAAACTTTTCTGGGGGAGGACCCCCAGAACCCCCATATTTACTTGGAGTTCTCATTGCAAAATTTGTAATTTGAGGGGTCTTAAACTTAACATATGAATGTACTCGATTGAAGTTTCCTTAGAAATAATGTTGAATCAAAACGCATCATCCCGAAACAAAAGTCTAGTTTCGGCCCCAGGTGTTTTCCCTTCTCCTAGCCTCCCCAATTCAAGAGAAGGGGGTTGAGAAAGTAACTGGACTCAGGGAATGGGGACAGTTCCCATTTGAAGTTCACTCGTATTTCGGGGATTAATATAGCCTGTTGTTACTTACCAAGCCAGGCGAAGTACATGGCGATCTTCTCTCCGAAGTACTCCCTGACGTGGTCGAGCGGCTGGTACTTGTACCACTTGCCCCAACGAGCCCAGTACTGGTACAGGATCTGACGCGCGTTCAGGTTCTCCGGAGCCACAGGACGGTTGGGGAGCTGGTAAGGGCCCTGCGAAAATTCTTTGATATAGTAAAAATGGGTATTCGATCATCGGATTATTGCCCTATTACCCTATTTACAGTGGTTTTAGGGGTTCTATTCGAGGTATTTCTCTATCGATCGTATTAAATCGATGTCAAACGCCATTGGAACAACAATTTAGATTTTTTTTTTTTGAATCAGTAGGGTCAAATTATCAAAATTCTTCTGAGGGAGAACCCCCAACCCTCTTAAAATCTGATTGCTCTCCCGTAGGTCCAGTTTTTTTTTCTTTTCTCTGTTGTGAAATTACTTGACTGAACTCGTCCTGTTATGCATTTTCAACTCGTTTGCACACGTTGATTAGAGAGTTGAGGAAAATTTTCAAAAGTGTACTACCGACTTTTTTTTGCCCGTTTTTTGAATCTGTAAACTTTCCGGATTTCAGAGCATTCCGGATAAAAGGTTCGGGGGAGTTGCTTACGTCGTGCAGCGTGAAATTACTTGTCCGAACGGTGAAATTTTCGTCCTATTATGCGTTTTCAAGTTTATTTGAAGGGATGATCTTGCATTTTAAACTCGATTTCGTCGTTTTATAGAGCTTAAATAACCATATAGAGTATAACCTTAACATTGCAAATTCACTGCTTTACACGCTCATTAGGCCTGTATATATGTTACGGGCAATGTGATTGGCATTATTAATAATGCCCGGGCAATGTGATAAATTCAGTGGAATTTATGAATGAAATTTATCACTTTGCCCGCCTCCACTTCGGGCATTATTAATAATGCCCGATTAATCACTTTGCCCATAACATATATAACAGGAATTGTTTTTTGAATCTGTAAACTTTCCGGATAAGAGGTTCTTTCTTACGTCGTGCAGGGGGAAGGCGGCGGCGTAGACTGCTTCCTCCAGAAGGCGGTCGATGCCGATCTGCGCCCTCCGCCGCTTCCCGAAAGCCGCGCTCTGCAGGATGGAGTGCGCGATGCGGATGCGCTGGGTGCTGCCGAAGAACTCGCTCCCTTCGCTCCCGACGAACCTAGAGAAAAAATTTAAATTTAATCAAAATGATATAGGATATTTTAATAGATGATATAGGGCAGGGGATCAGGAATAGAATAAGTATATTTGCAGATGACTTAAAAATATGGGGGAAGGTGGATACCAAGATACAGATAGAGAATTTACAAGGTGATCTAGATATGATATCTGAATGGGCTGTAAAATGGGGCATGTCTTTCAATTTGGGAAAATGCCAAGTACTGCATATGGGTTACAGGAATAGTGAAGCTGAGTACTGTCTACAAGGAGTGAAGGTAAAGAAGGGAGAATCAGTCAAGGATCTAGGGGTATTAATACATAGGGACTTTAAAATGGGTCATCAATGTACAGCTGCGGGTAAAAAGGCAAATAGGTTAGTGGGGTATATAAAAAGGACTGTAACTTCAAGGGATAAGAATATAATATTGCCTTTATACAAGGGATTAGTAAGACCTCATCTTGAATATGCAGTACAATTCTGGGCTCCATACATGAGGAAGGATATAGAGGTAATTGGAAAGGTACAGCACAGAGCTACAAAAATAATTAAGGGGATAACACATCTGGATTATAATGAACGTTTGAGCAGGCTCAACATGTATTCACTGGAAAAAAGGAGAGGGGGGATTTGATTCAGCTATTCAAGTTGGTAAAGCAAGGGGGCACGGAGGGTTTCAGCAAGGATAACAGAACAAGGGGCCATGGGTGTAAACTAAATAAGACACAGGTCAATCGGGATTTAAGGAAGTACTACTACTTCAATAGGGTAATTGACATATGGAACGCGTTGCCAGAAAATATAGTTTATTCAAAGGGAGTTTAAGAGGCAACTGGATAGGCTGTGGGAATTGGGGAATTCATAATCATAGGACCAGCCTTGTTGGGCTATGAGCCTGTAGCTGGTCGTCAGTTTTGTATTTGTATTTGTGTAAAATTTATTTATTTATATAGTATCCCAAACAGACAGTTACATGGGTACAATAAATACATGCAATGAAATAATGTGCAAAAAGGTTTTTTTGGTAAATTGTCCACTTATGAAGGATGTATCAATATAAATGTTTCAGAACTTCTGGTAGGGCTACAGTAACGGGCCCTATGACGTCACTCACAAACAAAGCAGTTCCCATCGCGGTGTCTGAATTTTGAGTGAAATGAAGAACGTCAAATTAGCAAGATGATTGTTTTGTTAAACCCATGTATAGATAGCGTCTTTTAATCACGATTTGCGTACACTCCCTAGCAACCCAACAGGCTTTGTGTTTACCCATTTTCTCCTTCCGCGTAGTGACGTACTGGGTTCAATAAACGTTGCTGTCGAGTATAGTGGTAGTGTGCGTCTAGTTACACAATGGTCCCCTGTTCGAATCCAGGCTGCTGCTTAAGAGTATTTTGCTTTCATTTAACTTGTAATTTTTCAAAATTAGCGAGATTAGAGTAGTCGTGGTAATAACCAGTGCCATTTAAATTCAATCAAATTTATTTACTGACAATATACAATACTGAGGTCGAATAAATCAAAAGAGGAAAAAAACCAGACAAAATACAAAATATATATAATAGCAGCGTTAGAAATTGGGGAAACAAACTCTGAGGGCCAGTGCTTTGCCAATCTTACTGGTATCACTGGTCCGACAAATTAAAAAGGACCGGTTTAATATAAAGTAACTATTGCAATGAATATGAGTACCAAATAGTAATGTTAAAAATCAATATTAATATTTTTTCTTTTTCGCCGGGGGCTCCCCCATCCCATATCACCACTTTTCGGGTTCTGTCAAATACAGTGAAAGCTCTTATAACGACCTGCTCTTATAAAAATCCTCTCTTATAAAGACCCAAAAATTAGTCTCTATAAGAGCACAAAAGTACTCTTATAAAGACTAATCTTCTAATCGATTCAGCTTATCGAATACTTTTCTGGATCGGTTTGTTTGCGTCACACATGAATTAGCCAATAAACGAATATCAGAGTATGACAAACCAGCACCAAGTAACCATCGCATCTTCTCCCTTGCTTTCGCCCGGGGTAACCGGCTACAATCCCAAAACGAAATCTTGCGCTACCCAATGCCTTTGTTGATTTGAGACTTATTTATTATTATTATTAGCGTTTTAGTTTTATGTAAGCATCCGAACATTCTAAGGAAGCTAAGCTACGCAATAAATTAACATCAAAATAAAAATTTAATAGCAAACACTAATATTTATACTTTGTAAAATATTGATCTTAAATTTCATAGCAAAAAATAAGGTAATATAACATTAAATTGACAGTATCAAGAATTCATAAAATAATAAATAATTGCTTAAAATGAGGAAAAATCAATTGGGTGATTCGAACTGTGTTCTAAATCCCAACGATCTAGTATCCTACTGTTTGGATATAATGGTAAAATATACAACCAAGGGTTTCAGTTAGTTGATTAAAAAAACGTATCACGGGTAACTGCAATTTCCATAATCCATCCCTTTGCCTTTGACGATTGAGGGTTGGTGATCGTTTTCAGGTTTAGATTTCCTCCAAACTTTATAAACTAATCTACTAAAAATATATCTTTGAGCGAATCGAGTCCACCTTCCCGAAAATCATCAAAATTGATAGTTTAGTTTAACGAGTTTATTACTTTTAAACGAGTGATATTCTACACTCGAGTGTATCACTCGAAGTTTGCTCTTATAACGACAAAAAACTCGGTACGGATTAATTACGTTATAAGAGCTTCCACTGTATATGTATACTTGCTTCACCAAATGCAATAATGAAACGCACTTAAAATACCGCTATCACTGAAGAAATCGTCTAAATGATTTTACACGTGCTCAAGAAATCATTGGTCCGGCGGACCAATGATTTTCTGATTCCACTGGTCCGAGCCGGTTTTTAGTTGTCCCGGACCAGCAAAACACCCCAATTTCGAACGCTGCATAATAGTCATCAAGAAGTCGTACGACTCGCTTCTGAGTTAGGTGAATTTTCCACTATACAGGGTGTTTCATAACTTCTAGGGGAGGTAGGGTACATCAAGACGAACAAGAATTGGTAAAGGTAAGGTTCAAGGGGTGAAAATCACGCGGGGTAAAATTATCAAACCCTAAGCATATCTGGGTAGAAAGACACATTGGTTCGATTCCTGCAAGAATATTTTGCTTGGAAAGGTAACTTCGTGCAAAATTTAGAGTTAAATTACAATAATTGTACCAAAAGAAACTTATATTCAAAAATATTTTACAATTAAAAAAATCGATGGACTTATTCCCTTTTTCAACCTTATGAAATTTGGATGAAAAAGAATCTTGAAAACCCTTTTATTATCGACAATTAAATTATATTTCTGCTCAGTGTAGAGAAGAAAAGTAAAAAAAAAGAGAACTAAGACTAGTAAAATTTAAAATTATTAAATTAAGGCAGTATCAAGGGAGGAATTAGTCTGAAAACACCCCCAATTAATTCCAAAGGTGATCTCAAAGTTTAATATCAAAGCATTGATATTTAACAAATCTTAAAAATGCGCGATTCTCAAATTTTAATCTGGTTACAACAAGACTGAAACATTTTAGCAACCCTAACGATTTTACCGAATCTATCGTATGAACTGACCAATCGGGAATCGACGCGCACAGAAATCGCACAATTTAATTTTAGGGTTTTGGCAACGACGCCGCGGGAAATCTGAATTTCATTTAAGTTGTTTACTTCCCTTGAATACCCTCCCTCGGTTTGCGTCTTGAAATATAGCCAGCGGCTATTCCATGGTTAAAACACCGGATTTCGTCCGATCACCGAGGTTAAATCCGAAGCTTTTACGACATAAAGATTGCGGGGGGGGTGAGTTGGATAATTTTATAATGTGTTGGTATTACGTGGTTATATGCTTTAAGGTCTGGGGGGCCAAATCTGGATTTCATTTAAGTTGGTTGCTTCCCTTATTTTTCGTCGTGAAATCTGAAGCGTTTCATAATACAGATTGCACAGGGAGTGAGTTGAATAATTTTATATGTTTGTATGTTATGTATACTTTTTTGCGTTATGGTCTGTCTTGGGTAAGGCTCTGAGCTTCTGAACTTTCGTATCATCCTTGAGGTGATTTGGCTTTCACACACTCTATACTCGACAGCAACGTTTCCTGACCCTATGACGTCACACTACGCGAAAGCAGAAGCTGCGTAAACAGAAAGCCTGTTGGGTTGCTAGGAGGAGTTTAGGTACGGAAATCGTGATTGAAAAGACGCTATATGGGTTTAACAAACTAATCGTATTTTTAAATTGACGTTCTTAATTTCACTCAAAATTCAGGCACCGCGCTTCCTAAGTTTGTTAGTGACTTCATAGGGCCAGGAAACATTGCTCTCGAGTGTAGTATTTTATTTCTATTTTGTGGATCATCTGGATAGTGTAGACATTTATATTTTTTGCTCACTTGGAATGAATCTCGTACAGAAATACTGATTTAAATGACACATCCAATCGAATCATTCATTTTATATAATGCAAGAAGTACTTTAACTGAAATTATGTTGAATCTGATCGAATTAAGCTTGTGAACGTCGATAGTGCTCGGCGCGAGGTAAATCCCCACCTGATTCCAATCTAATCCTGTGTGTAAAGATTCTAAAAAAAAAATGTTTGTAAGTCTATTATTGTGTAGGGGGTCAGTATGGGAAAAGTAGTGCCAAGGGTTAAAATTACTTTTATGGTTTTAAGATTATCTGAAATTGTTAGTAACTTAGTTCTTGTTAATAATCTTTTTTTAAAAAGCACTTTAGGTGAATGTATTTTTTAATGATCTCAATTATAAAAAAGTTTTTCTGTCCAACAACAGCAACTTTCAAACGATTGTAAAATTTTTTTATCATAACTAATCTCACTTTAACCCTGTAAAAACACTTATGTGGTCTCAATATGAAAAGGTTACATTTTGTGTTAGGCTTTAAATTAAAAAATTAGTTAGGTAAAATTTCCTTTTTTTCTACTTTAAGGAATAGGAATGAATCAAATCGCGGTAAAACGAATGCGTAAAAAAAAGACTAATTTATATTTCCACTCACTTGTCCAGCTTGCTCTTCTTGAAGGCGCATGTGTAGTAGTCTAGGGGCTTGTTGGGCACCTCCTCGTGCATGGGGTTGGGGAGGCGGAGGGTCTTCAAAACCCCTTCCGACCAGTTGTGCGACGGGTTAGGGTGCGCCTAAGCAAACAAAAACGATAAATGGGCATTAAAATAGGAAGAAACTGAGACATTAAAGTCTGATGAACCAGAGATCTTTCTTTGTCCATACCCCTTACACCAGACATGGGCAAACTTTTTAAGGGGAGGGCCAGATAAAGATAAAAGATTTACTAGGTGGGCCAGAAACAAAAATTTAACAAAACAAGTTTTTATGAGTGATTATTTTTAAAGTTGAATTTTACATCACACACAACTTATGGTAAAAGGGTAAAAAAGTTTAAAAATTTATTGTTCTTTAGAAGAGTAGGAAGGCGCATGACAGATGAAACTGTGATTCTAAAAGTTTTTCATAATCTGGTAGAAACTGGGATGAGCTGATTCGCAGTAGTGGTGGTCATATAAGAACATTTTATCCTATGTGTAGGGGTTATTGAAAACCATGCCGCGGGCCGGATGTCCGAAGGGACACAATTGGCCCATGACTGCCTTATGAGTGATTATTTTTAAAGTTGAATTTTACATCACACACAACTTATGGTAAAAGGGTAAAAAAGTTTAAAAATTTATTGTTCTTTAGAAGAGTAGGAAGGCGCATGACAGATGAAACTGTGATTCTAAAAGTTTTTCATAATCTGGTAGAAACTGGGATGAGCTGATTCGCAGTAGTGGTGGTCATATAAGAACATTTTATCCTATGTGTAGGGGTTATTGAAAACCATGCCGCGGGCCGGATGTCCGAAGGGACACAATTGGCCCATGACTGCCTTATGAGTGATTATTTTTAAAGTTGAATTTTACATCACACACAACTTATGGTAAAAGGGTAAAAAAGTTTAAAAATTTATTGTTCTTTAGAAGAGTAGGAAGGCGCATGACAGATGAAACTGTGATTCTAAAAGTTTTTCATAATCTGGTAGAAACTGGGATGAGCTGATTCGCAGTAGTGGTGGTCATATAAGAACATTTTATCCTATGTGTAGGGGTTATTGAAAACCATGCCGCGGGCCGGATGTCCGAAGGGACACAATTGGCCCATGACTGCCTTATGAGTGATTATTTTTAAAGTTGAATTTTACATCACACACAACTTATGGTAAAAGGGTAAAAAAGTTTAAAAATTTATTGTTCTTTAGAAGAGTAGGAAGGCGCATGACAGATGAAACTGTGATTCTAAAAGTTTTTCATAATCTGGTAGAAACTGGGATGAGCTGATTCGCAGTAGTGGTGGTCATATAAGAACATTTTATCCTATGTGTAGGGGTTATTGAAAACCATGCCGCGGGCCGGATGTCCGAAGGGACACAATTGGCCCATGACTGCCTTATGAGTGATTATTTTTAAAGTTGAATTTTACATCACACACAACTTATGGTAAAAGGGTAAAAAAGTTTAAAAATTTATTGTTCTTTAGAAGAGTAGGAAGGCGCATGACAGATGAAACTGTGATTCTAAAAGTTTTTCATAATCTGGTAGAAACTGGGATGAGCTGATTCGCAGTAGTGGTGGTCATATAAGAACATTTTATCCTATGTGTAGGGGTTATTGAAAACCATGCCGCGGGCCGGATGTCCGAAGGGACACAATTGGCCCATGACTGCCTTACAACTTCCTTTCCAGGTGTTTCCCACCGTGGGGCACAATATGAATTTCTAGGGGGGCAATATTTGAAAATTTTTAACCAAATGACCCCCCAGGTGGGGTATGGACCACCAGGTTTTATTTACTTTTCAACCTAACGCCTAAGCAAACAAAAACGATAAATGGGCATTAAAATAGGAAGAAACTGAGACATTAAAGTCTGATGAACCAGAGATCTTTCTTTGTCCATACCCCTTACACCAGACATGGGCAAACTTTTTAAGGGGAGGGCCAGATAAAGATAAAAGATTTACTAGGTGGGCCAGAAACAAAAATTTAACAAAACAAGTTTTTATGAGTGATTATTTTTAAAGTTGAATTTTACATCACACACAACTTATGGTAAAAGGGTAAAAAAGTTTAAAAATTTATTGTTCTTTAGAAGAGTAGGAAGGCGCATGACAGATGAAACTGTGATTCTAAAAGTTTTTCATAATCTGGTAGAAACTGGGATGAGCTGATTCGCAGTAGTGGTGGTCATATAAGAACATTTTATCCTATGTGTAGGGGTTATTGAAAACCATGCCGCGGGCCGGATGTCCGAAGGGACACAATTGGCCCATGACTGCCTTATGAGTGATTATTTTTAAAGTTGAATATTACATCACACACAACTTATGGTAAAAGGGTAAAAAAGTTTAAAAATTTATTGTTCTTTAGAAGAGTAGGAAGGCGCATGACAGATGAAACTGTGATTCTAAAAGTTTTTCATAATCTGGTAGAAACTGGGATGAGCTGATTCGCAGTAGTGGTGGTCATATAAGAACATTTTATCCTATGTGTAGGGGTTATTGAAAACCATGCCGCGGGCCGGATGTCCGAAGGGACACAATTGGCCCATGACTGCCTTATGAGTGATTATTTTTAAAGTTGAATTTTACATCACACACAACTTATGGTAAAAGGGTAAAAAAGTTTAAAAATTTATTGTTCTTTAGAAGAGTAGGAAGGCGCATGACAGATGAAACTGTGATTCTAAAAGTTTTTCATAATCTGGTAGAAACTGGGATGAGCTGATTCGCAGTAGTGGTGGTCATATAAGAACATTTTATCCTATGTGTAGGGGTTATTGAAAACCATGCCGCGGGCCGGATGTCCGAAGGGACACAATTGGCCCATGACTGCCTTATGAGTGATTATTTTTAAAGTTGAATTTTACATCACACACAACTTATGGTAAAAGGGTAAAAAAGTTTAAAAATTTATTGTTCTTTAGAAGAGTAGGAAGGCGCATGACAGATGAAACTGTGATTCTAAAAGTTTTTCATAATCTGGTAGAAACTGGGATGAGCTGATTCGCAGTAGTGGTGGTCATATAAGAACATTTTATCCTATGTGTAGGGGTTATTGAAAACCATGCCGCGGGCCGGATGTCCGAAGGGACACAATTGGCCCATGACTGCCTTATGAGTGATTATTTTTAAAGTTGAATTTTACATCACACACAACTTATGGTAAAAGGGTAAAAAAGTTTAAAAATTTATTGTTCTTTAGAAGAGTAGGAAGGCGCATGACAGATGAAACTGTGATTCTAAAAGTTTTTCATAATCTGGTAGAAACTGGGATGAGCTGATTCGCAGTAGTGGTGGTCATATAAGAACATTTTATCCTATGTGTAGGGGTTATTGAAAACCATGCCGCGGGCCGGATGTCCGAAGGGACACAATTGGCCCATGACTGCCTTATGAGTGATTATTTTTAAAGTTGAATATTACATCACACACAACTTATGGTAAAAGGGTAAAAAAGTTTAAAAATTTATTGTTCTTTAGAAGAGTAGGAAGGCGCATGACAGATGAAACTGTGATTCTAAAAGTTTTTCATAATCTGGTAGAAACTGGGATGAGCTGATTCGCAGTAGTGGTGGTCAGATAAGAACATTTTATCCTATGTGTAGGGGTTATTGAAAACCATGCCGCGGGCCGGATGTCCGAAGGGACACAATTGGCCCATGACTGCCTTATGAGTGATTATTTTTAAAGTTGAATTTTACATCACACACAACTTATGGTAAAAGGGTAAAAAAGTTTAAAAATTTATTGTTCTTTAGAAGAGTAGGAAGGCGCATGACAGATGAAACTGTGATTCTAAAAGTTTTTCATAATCTGGTAGAAACTGGGATGAGCTGATTCGCAGTAGTGGTGGTCAGATAAGAACATTTTATCCTATGTGTAGGGGTTATTGAAAACCATGCCGCGGGCCGGATGTCCGAAGGGACACAATTGGCCCATGACTGCCTTATGAGTGATTATTTTTAAAGTTGAATTTTACATCACACACAACTTATGGTAAAAGGGTAAAAAAGTTTAAAAATTTATTGTTCTTTAGAAGAGTAGGAAGGCGCATGACAGATGAAACTGTGATTCTAAAAGTTTTTCATAATCTGGTAGAAACTGGGATGAGCTGATTCGCAGTAGTGGTGGTCATATAAGAACATTTTATCCTATGTGTAGGGGTTATTGAAAACCATGCCGCGGGCCGGATGTCCGAAGGGACACAATTGGCCCATGACTGCCTTATGAGTGATTATTTTTAAAGTTGAATTTTACATCACACACAACTTATGGTAAAAGGGTAAAAAAGTTTAAAAATTTATTGTTCTTTAGAAGAGTAGGAAGGCGCATGACAGATGAAACTGTGATTCTAAAAGTTTTTCATAATCTGGTAGAAACTGGGATGAGCTGATTCGCAGTAGTGGTGGTCATATAAGAACATTTTATCCTATGTGTAGGGGTTATTGAAAACCATGCCGCGGGCCGGATGTCCGAAGGGACACAATTGGCCCATGACTGCCTTATGAGTGATTATTTTTAAAGTTGAATTTTACATCACACACAACTTATGGTAAAAGGGTAAAAAAGTTTAAAAATTTATTGTTCTTTAGAAGAGTAGGAAGGCGCATGACAGATGAAACTGTGATTCTAAAAGTTTTTCATAATCTGGTAGAAACTGGGATGAGCTGATTCGCAGTAGTGGTGGTCATATAAGAACATTTTATCCTATGTGTAGGGGTTATTGAAAACCATGCCGCGGGCCGGATGTCCGAAGGGACACAATTGGCCCATGACTGCCTTACAACTTCCTTTCCAGGGACGGTTTAGAACAGTGTTTCCCAACGTGGGGCACAATATGAATTTCTAGGGGGGCAATATTTGAAAATTTTTAACCAAATGACCCCCCAGGTGGGGTATGGACCACCAGGTTTTATTTACTTTTCAACCTAACGCCTAAGCAAACAAAAACGATAAATCAACATTAAAATAGGAAGAAACTGAGACATTAAAGTCTGATTATCCAGAGACTCTATTTGGGGGGGGTCAGAGATCTAATTGTTATTAGATCCTAAAATAATTAATTAGTAGAATATTGTTAGAGATCTAATAGTAAATCTATTAGAGGCTCGTGGGTAGTTCACATAATATGTTTTGAAAATAAAATTAAGTAAAAATACCACAACTTGAACAGAAGAGGGGTTGGAAGCTCATCCTGAATAAGGAAGTGCAAGTTGGAATAGATTTTTATTAGTTTTCATTTATGTTATTATTGACTTGTTTCATTTTTATTAGGGGTTCATGTGCTCCTATGGACGAGCCGCCACTGACTATTAGATCTTTATGCTATGTGGGAGCTGTGGTTAAACATGGCGACTGGAGGACTCTTTCTAAAGCTGTTACGATTTATTAAAAAGAAATATTTTTTTTTTACATTTCAGCACTACTTCTAAATTATAAGATTGAATTAATAGTAGGGGAGCCCATGATGCTAAATGTGGATTTACTCGAGCGCGTCAGATATAATCATAGGGGAGATACCTTGCATGCTTTTGAGTAACTCCTCCAAATATAAGCTCTCTATGTTGGTGGGTTTGTTTGGAACAGCCCGTCAGATTTCTAAGAAAAACTAGTTACACGGACATACTCGAGCGCGTCAGATTGGCTACCAAGACAGTTAACAACTAGTTGAGACTAGTTTCCCGGCTACTAGTCTATAAACATTTTGTTTCGTACATTTTTTTCAAAAAGAGCGATAGCGTTTTACCGGTCTTGGCTTTACTTTGCAACCCTCCCGCTCCCTTACCCACCACTCAAATCGGCAGATTCTAGAAAATGTACACTTTTTAGCTGGTAACTAACCTACCTTATCTTTATCTGACGCGCTCGAGTATGTCCATTTAACTAATTTTTTCTTACAAATCTGACGGGCTGTTCTAGACAAACCCCCCTACATAGAGAGCTTATATTTGGTGGAGTTACTCAAAAGCATGCAAGGTATCCCCCCTATGATTATCTGACGCGCTCGAGTTACTACCCAAAAACACTCTGGGCTCCCCTACTATAACTTTTGTGATATCTTTCTATTGAAAAGTGCGGGTCTGGGGATTTCCCCCAGAAATACCCTTAAAAGGTCAAACTAATTTTTGGTGAGGATATTTTGGTGGAGGGGGGAATGTTACCTGTAGGGGCGCTCGCATGCAGAGCAGCTCCGCGTGGTGCACGAGGACTGGCCAGGGCGCGTGCAGCTTGATGAAGTGGATGACGCCGCCCCCGCTTTCCACCGCCTCCTGAAAAATCATTTCGAATTAATTAATTACTATTAAATTGGGATAAAAAAAGAAACTAATCCCTGATCAAAGAATAAAAAATGTATAAAGAAAGTGTTTGTGAACCTCTTCCATGTGCAGTCCCGCTTTGGCCAGGTTCGCCATGAACTTCTTCCTCCAGGCCTCGTGCTTGTAGGCTTTCTGCGCATGCGCCTCGGGACGCTCTTCGTACACCAGGACGTAGTCTGCAACAAACAAGAATACATTTCAATATGCCAATCTGTTTTACTAATCATTGAGAATTTTCCCTTTGAGAAAGCGTTTTATTTTTTGGTTGGGACTTTATAATAGACACTGGTTATTTCCACGAAAGTAACAACTCAACTCTAACTGTGGAGCCTAGAAGCCAAGGGGTACAAGTGCAGTTTGGTGCTATATTACATAAAGGGGGGCACTCTTCTTGGCGACTTTTTTGGCACTATTCTCGGCATCATAATCCAATACCCAGTATATCCGCAGGGTTGCTAGAAAATGAATTTATCAACCTAGTTGGCAATGCAAAAAATCTTGTTACTTCTGAAGAATTACAAATTAATTAAAAGCAAAATAATCAAAAGTAGCAGACAGGGTACCAATCAGAGTTGTCGAAAAAGCTTGATTCCCGGGTAACCTTAGTGGTGAATACGGCCGTAAGTGAAATAAATTGAAGTTTTATTTTAAAACATTTCGGGGGCCCCCAGACTACTTGTACTAGTTGGTTGTCCCCCTACCTATCTTCCTCTTTCCGTCCCTGAAGTAGGTGTCTGTGTCGCACTTGGGGACAGGGGGCATCTGAAGACCGGGCGACTCCTCCCCTTCTTCCTCTTCGTCGTCCTCGTCATCGTCCTGAAAATGAATAAAATCCATCTTCACTAACAAAATATCGATTATACTAGTCAGCAAAGTTGACCCTATGACGTACAAAGTAGTTCCCATCGCGGTGTCTCAATTTTGAAAGAACGTCAATTTATAAATACTATAATTATTTTGTTAAACCCATGTATAAATAGTGCTTTTCAATCACGATTTGCGTACTCCTCCTAGAGCAACCCAAGAGGCTTTGTGTTTACTCATTTTCTCCTTCCGCGTAGTGACGTATTGGGTTCAAGAAACATTGCTCTCAAGTATAATAGACGACATTATTCATGACGTCACTTGCTTGTTTGGAAACGTTGATTCCATCCGTGATTGGAAGTAATTCCGTACGGAACCAATCAGGGAGGGAATCAACGTTTCCAAACAAGCAAGTGACGTCATGACTAATGTCGTCTATTGTTTTTATTGTTTTACAAAGTGAGTTAAGTTCACTGAGGATGAGGAAGCAATAATCCAAAAGGTAAGCAGTTTACGGGGGTTTGTATAGTATTTGAAAAAAAGGACTTACCCGGTCGTCGTGCGTAAGGATTCTGTCGCAGGATCCGTAGCTGTCCTTGTCGGAAGGGTGCAGCTCGTAGCGCTCTCCCTTCTTCCCCTTCGGCTTCATCTTCTGCTGCTGCAACACAACACAAGATAGTCAGTGTCCAAAAAATGGCAAAGGGGCCATCGATAAATGATGTCACACACTTTTTTCAACATTTTGGACCTCCTCCCTCCCCTATGTCACAAAGTGTCACACTTAACCATACCCCCCTTGTCACATGTTTTTATTGAAGTTTAAGTGCACCCCTATTTCGTTGGTATATAAATCTTATAATAATGTCATTAAGGGCGAGCGCGCACGGGCGACTTTTGTCACGGTGACAAAGACAAAACCAACGTTGCTAAGGGTGTTGTTAGGGGCGGGAAATAGAAGCATCCAATAGAAGCATTCGCACATGACATCACTGGAGGATAAAAACAACGTTGCTAAGGCTGTTAGGGGGCGGGAAATAGAAGCATCCAATAGAAGCATTCGCACATGACATCACTGGAGGATAAAATCAACGTTGCTAAGGCCGTTGTTAGGTAAAGTCATGTGATTGAAAATGCTCTATTGTTTTCTAGTGATATTTTTGATACTAGTAATCCTGGTCGCCGTGACTTTAGTCACTCGTGCGCGCCCAGCCTTAAGCTACATTTTCAAGAAAAAAAATGTTATTTACTTTTATTTTTGATTTTCAATGTGTGATGTCACAATTCCTGAAACACCCCTACCCCCCTTGTCACAAAGTGTCACGATTGATGAACCCACTCCATCCCCCTCCAAGCGTGACGTCATTTATGGACGGCCCCCAAATTGACTTGAATCCAAGCTTCGTTTTACACATGAGTGGAAAGAGGAAAAAAAAAAAAACTATAGTCGTCTATACTAACTGTCTATAGTCTACTAACTATAGTCTAACTGTGTCGTGTCGAAATCCATGTCCATTCGTTGTATTTTTTTACAAGGGCGTATACAAGGGGGGAAGCCAAGGGGGCCCTTCCCCCCTGAAATTCGGACTTGGTGTACCAAAAAAAAACAAGTTAAACCCCTCTTTTTCAGGGTCAATTGACAAGAAATTTTCTGGGGGAGCACCCTAAACCCCCCTTTTGTATACTTGTAACTTATTAACAACTTTATTATAATAAGTTCATCAAAATCTCAATCCTACCTAAAAATGTATGTCCGAAATTCGGATTAAGTATACAAAAAACAAGTTAGAACCCTGTTTTTAGAGTTTTTTTTTTACTGCAAAAGCACTTGACTTTACATCATTGGCTCCCATGCATCAAAGATGCATGAGATTGGAGCATAAAAAATAACCTGTTTTTAGAGTAGTTTTCCAAAAAATTTCTTGGAAAGGAACCCCAGATCCCCTTTTGTACTTGGAACTCTATTACTCATAACTTTTTCAATATTCATCAAAATGCAAACGCTATATCAGATGTAATAATAACTTTATTTACTGCACAAAAACACAAGGAAAAAAAACATTTGACGCCAAGGGGAAATTTAACAATTCCCGTTCAGGCGACAGAGAATGTATTTTACATAAAATACAAAATAAATGGAAAAAAAATTATAACAACTTACTTAAGAAAATGAGTAAATAAATAATGGCAATAAGCTGGATAACTGATTATAAATAGATTGCTTCAATTGAGGGAAAAATATGAATCCAAGTCGTCAATATTTATTATGAAGTCATGTAGTTTTCTTTTAAAAGTGGAATATTTAGTAATAGTTATTAAATTTAGAGGTAAACTGTTGTATAATTTAGATGCAAGATAATAGAAACTTTTAGAAAATATATCTTTGGATCCAAATATATATGTGAAAATTATATGTGTATCCAAAATTCGGACAAAGTGTACCAAAACTAGTTAAAAACCGTTATTTTGAGTCAAATTTCCGAAAATTTTCTCTGCTCTCTTCTGCTGCAACAGAACACGCGATTCAGATCGTCAGTGTTTGAATTTTATTTCATTTCATTTTTTTTAATTGAAGAAAGGAAAAAAAAGTTTTTTCGACTGAACACATTTACTTTAAATTAACTAAACTAGTATAAATTTCATAACATTCCTTAGTTAAGTTTTTCCAAAACACTTAGAGCTCGAATAAAAACCAAATCTGTTTAAAAAATAAAATATGCCAATAAAAGTATGACCGCCACGAGAAAAACTTTTGACGTCATAAAATATTGTGGCGGTTGTTATATGGAAACGGAATGTTCAATTCACCTTTTGAGGTGGATGTTAATTCATAAAAAAAAGCTGAAAAACGTTTTATGTCAAATCTGCGAGGCTATCGTTTAGCTTTGTACTTCTTTCCAAAGTTTTTGTTTTTCGTGGCAGTCTGAATATAGGTGTGGTAGGATAATCCAATGAATCGTTTCATCTTTGTCCTACTGTATAACCATCCAAGTAAGAATTTTGAAACTCCAATGAGGGAATTGCATAGGTAAGGGATTTGCTTAATTTTAAACTTTTTTTTGAAACGTTATAGTTTAAAACTATCAAATATCAGATTTTAAAGTTCAAAAATATGTTTAAAATAACTTAAAATTCGATTTTATTTTTGCCAAAACACAAGTAAAGTCATGTGATCAAAAAACGGGATTTGACGTCACAGCGCCGTCGGAACTAGTGAATTGTTGAAAATAAAGGAAATCAGACTTATCATTTAACCAAAACACGCATAAAACTAGTCTGTCTCTAGTGAACGGCCAGAAAAAGAAAAAATTTAAACTTGGAATCCTAATAATTCCAAAACCAATTAATATTTTTTGAAAAAGAACACGCCAATCTTTTTATAAAAAATATTTGTATGTGTCTTTAAAATATCATAGTTTTTTGGTTAAAACTTTGTGAAGAATAGCAGAATGAAGCAAGCTAAGCATACAATAACATAGTGGGTCCAAGCGCTGTGACGTCACACAGCAGCCATAACGAAATTACTGTTTTTCCCGCCAATACTGGAAACGACAAATTTTAAAAATTAATATCTTGGGGAATAGTTTTCCGATTTCAATAATTTTTACGTCATTTTTCATGGATTTTCATCCTCTATCATAATAAAATTTAAAAAAAAAATGTGCAATTCCCTCATTAGAGGATGGGTAAACAACGTGACAATTTAAATACCGCGTGCGTTGTCCGGGTATTTTCTCAATTAACCTGGTTCGGGAATACTGGGGATCTTTTGGATGGTCCCCCGATTAAATTTTACATTCGAAGTGGTTATTTCCACGACAGTTGAAGCATGCGCAATAAATGGAGCTTGTTATATTACGTGTTTTAAAACATTAAAATTATGTTAGGGAACAATCCAGGCATTAGCACCGATGGCCCAATGGTCCCTGGTTCGAATCACGGCTGCTACTTTTGAATATTTTGCTTTAATTTAACTTGTAATTTTTCAGAAGTAGGTAAGATTAGAGTAGAGTACAGTTGTTACTTTCGAATTACTTGTACTTGTTACTTGTAGGAATTGAAAGAAGAATATTTGAGCCTCAGATGGGCGTAGAAAGTTGCACGATCTTTATAGACAAAATTTGGGAGAAAAAATTTAAAATTTTTCAAAGCCGCGAAACTCCGAATTTGTGCAATTCCGGGTATTACTGTATTTGAAGGGCAGTTCCTTTTAAATATTTTATTTAATTGTATTCTCTTGCGTAATTATGAAATGGGGGGGGGCTATATTTATGACTTGCTAATAAGTGGGGTCACAAATAATGACACGCTTGCGTAATATTTTAAATTGTGGTGGATTGCTATGGTCCGAGACAACTAAAAACGTCTCGGACCAGTGGAATCAGAAATTTCTCGAGCACGTGTAAAAATATTTAGACGAGTTGTTCAGTGATAGCTTAAGTCCGTTTGATGATTGCATTTGGGGTGAAGCAAGTACATATTTTTGACAGAACCCGAAATGTGGCGATATGGGATAAGGGAGCCCCCGGCGAAAAAGAAATGTATTAATTTTTAACATTACTGTTTGGTGCTCACATTCAGTGCAATAGTTACTGTATAATAATATTTCAACCGGTCCTTTTAAATTTGTCGGAGCAGCGATTTTTTTTGTTGCGGACCAGTAAGATTGGCAAAGCACTGGTCCCCAATTTCTAACGCTGATTTTAACGGACTTTTAAAGTGCCGAGTGCTAGAGAAATGCCTTACCTGATTCGCCGCCATTTCACCCGCCATCTTGCTTCGCCCCCACTATCTCTCTATCTCGCGTTTGAGCGGTGAGAACAGACTATGCGACACAGGTGACGTGTGTCAAGAGCACATCTGCTGTCAACGATCAATTTGACGAAACGGGAGATTTTGAAAAGAACAGCTCAGTTTCAAAATTCTTGCTGTAATTTAAATCGTTATCTATGGATAAAGCAGCGGTACCCGCGGCCCCCCTTTGTGTAATAGCCAGACAACGGTACATCAGACATCGGTCATAAGGTACTCTCTAACGAGTCGTTGAGTTTTAGTTAACTTAAAAGTAGTATTTAAATTATATTCCACACATTGGTAAAATTTTACAATTACTCTTATTAATAATGGAGGGTCTGGGGGTCTCTCCCAGAAAAGTTTTGAAAATGAGCCTCAAAAAGCAGTGTTTTAGATCATTCTGCGTCATTTTTGGTTACACCCGAAGAGAACAGCTTCTCGTAAACCACAGAATGTTCAAGGAAAAATATATAAATAGAAGTAAAATTTCGTGGGGGGCTGGGGGTCCTCTCCCAGAAAATTTTTGAAAATTTGTCCCTTAAACTAATGTTTTACCTCATTTTAAAACTCTTTGGGGAGCACTTGAGTGTTCCCAAAGGTAACTCGCGGACCCCCGTGGGTCCGCGGACCACAGTTTAAGAACCGCTGGGATATAAGGTTAGGAAGAATCTCTCTATTCCAGAGGTTCTCAAACTGATCAAGATTTTGAGATTTTCTGAATATAGTGAAATCTTTTTTTTTTCACAAATGGGTGATAAATTTTGAAATTTATCAAATTACCATAGAATATTAAGAAGAATAAAAAGAGCAATACGGGGGAAAATACACTACTCGGTGTTGAACGCAAAGAACAATTAAAAGTTAGTTACGTATGAGTCACTTTAATGTGCCAAGTATGCAAAATTAGTCGGTTATTCAAATGAGATTTAAAAAAAATTAGTTTTTCTAAAAATAGGGCTCCCCACCGGGGGTAGCAATAGAAATTTTAAGAATTTTCTTAGGAAATGATGATGAGAGTACTCTAGAAACTTAGTTATACGTACTATTTATTATAGAATTTCACTCAAATTTTTTGTCTGATAACCATAATCAATTGATAGTAAACATTGAGTGCAATGTAGTTTTTGTCTCATTATTAGAGAATTTTCACAGAGTTCATATTAAGGGAGACATTTTTGCTAGGGTAATTTCGGGCATTTTTTTGAAAATTTTTGGAAATAAATTTTTGAATTTGCTTTTTGTGCTAAATATGAATTAGCATAATTTTAGGCCCCAAAAAGATTTACAACGTACACACGTTTTAGAACGCAATCCTGGATAGAACGCTCTTTTCTAACACTTTTCGACCATATTCAGAACACAATATACTTTACACCTATCAACACAACTAATGTGTTCATTTGAGGAAGAAAAAGCGTTAATTAAGTGTAGTATCGAAAAGTGTAGATGCAAACTGAACCTTACCTTGTTTTCGTTCAGTAGATCCATCGCCATTGCCATCTCGCATTTCACAATAAGAAAATAATTCGGTGAAGAATAATGTAAAACTGAGTGTTTGGACCGTCGTCGAACGAAGTGACTTTTATTTATTCGAAAAGGAGAGTTTGCAGCGGAAACGGGAAGTACATACTCTACACACTTCCGGTCACTTCCTGGTCCAAATGAGAGTTGTCAACGAATCGAAAATGCGATTGTGTAATTATGATGGACTCCTCATCTCAGCTGACAAAAAAAATCTTAAAAACCGCTTTAATTGACAGTTGAGTCGCCTAGTTTCAAAACCAGATAGATAAATTTTAAATTAATTTCACTTGGGTGGAAACTGATGACAGTAATGTAAAATTTTAACTTCTGTAGAATTGAGTCGTCTAGTTTTAAAACCAGAAAGATTAATTTTTTTTCAATTTTCAGTTTACGTTATGTTCTGATTGTTAAAATACAGATCTAGCAAATAGCCAAAGCTTTAAGCTTTAGAAAGATCTAATGTTTCATGACTAACACTAATTTGGAGGGAAATTTGTGACAAAAAACTGTTTTAAAACTTTTATGCTGAAAAGTGCTCCAACTAAATCCATAAGCTTGTTGATAATGTAATCATCTTAAATAAAAAATAAGGGTTTTGTAAGTGCATAACTTGTTTGAATATTTAGGTTTTTTTTTATTCCTGAAAAATTAGGAAAAAGCGACTTATCTGGTTTTGAAACTAGACGACTCGGTTATGAGTAAATTATATTTCTGATTATTTCACAGCCCAAAAGTGAAAAAAAAAAGAATAAGATTAGGACAAAAAAAATTGTTAAGAAAGTTAATACCATTAAGGCTGTGTATCAATGGAGTAAGTGAATACCAATGGAGTCAAATATTCACCAAAAAAGGTAAACACTTTTAATTTAGAAACCGATTTTTTTTGGCTTAGTTTCAACACAAAGAATAAGAAAAGAAAATCAAATTAAGTTTCCAAAAAATTAAAAAATTCAGTGAATGGACAGCGATTTCTGAAAACTCTTTTAAATTTATGAAATTTCAACTGTCAAAATCTTAAAAACCGCTTTAATCAACGTCAAAGTATAAATTATATTTCTGCTTAGTTCACTGCACAAAAGTGAAAACAGAATAAGACTAGGACAAAGAAATAAAAATTGTTAAAGTTAGATATTAAGGCTGTATAAGTGAATATCAATGGAGTCGAATATTCACCGAAAAATAGAGGTAAAAACACTTTTAAATTAGAAACTAATTTTATATTTTGGCTTAGTTTTAGCCCAAAGAATAAGAAAAGAAAATCAAATTGAGTTTCCAATTAAATAAAAAATTCAATGAATGGACACCGATTTCACCAAATTCAAAGGACTGCCTATAGTTATCTTTCCCTCTTATTTGCACTCATGTGTAGAGTGAAACTTTGCGAAAATTTTATTGAGCCCAATAGAACGTCAATTTGTCTTTGTTTCAACTTATTCCCCTTTTTTAAAACTGTAAATTCAATTGAAAACTGAACTGTATTTTTTTCCTAGTTCGCAGTAGTTTGCTTACGAAAAGAGAGGCTGCGATTTCTACTTTTTCCTGCTGAGAAAAGAGGAAAAAAATCTTTTTCACGTAATATTCGAACAACCCCCTTAAGTGAATGAAATCTGGTTTCTAAAATTCGGACATCTGGTCTCGGATGGTCAAATTCTCCTCGAGCGTGCTGTTCGGAATGTGTTGGAGAAATCGTTTCGTTTCCATGGCAACCCAGACAGTTGTTTTTCTCTCTCCCTTACTGAAAGTGCGATGCGTTTGGCTCGTTGAAACCCAATTGTTCAGATTTTTAATACTCAGCAATACTGAGTTCTGAATATACTGCTACTGCAAGAAGGGGTTTTCGAAAAATAAAGTTGTAATGAAAGAACTTAAACCAGACAGCAACTTAACTAACAAACAAAAAGTAGTTCCCATCGCGGTTTCTCAATTTTGAGTGAAATGAAGAACGTCAATTTAAATATAGGATTACTTTGATGCATGTATATAGTGCTTTTCAATCACGATTTGCGTACCTAAACTCCTCCTAGCAACCCAACAGGCTTTGTGTTTCTCCTTCCTCATTTGTGACGTACTGGGTTCAAGAAACGTTGCTGTCTAGTGTAGGCGTTACACTGTAAACACTAAAAAACACACTTATGAAAGAACCTATATTTGTTCTGAAATTAACAACACTAATAAGTTGCGTTGTTTTGAATGTGTTGTAGAACTGCGTCCTGTTCAGAAAAGTCTTCTAAAAATAGTGCTTTAAAATAAGTTTTGCATCACAGAAAGTGTTTTTTGGATCATAAGGGCACATTTTCTGCTGTATGATTTTGCAGCAACCTTTCACAGCACTATCTTAGTCACACCATCGTTGGAATGCAATCGAAAAGCTTTTGGTTGCTGTTATTGACAGAGATATTTTTTCAACTCCTCTGAGAGAGTATTTCACTCCTTAAAAATCGGTACTCTTTAAAAAAAACTAGCCAGGATTAATTTCACTCTTTGAATTTTTCACAAAGATTTAGCTTAAAAAATGCATCAACGAAATTAACACATAATATTTTTCTACTCAAAACACCAACTGATCTATCTCCACGGAGACATTTTCGCCCGACTTCTGGCCAAAGCAAATGGCCAAAAGCCACTGCACCCTAATTATCATATTTTTTAATTGAGTTTTCATACAGCCATAGAATTTTTTTTTTCATTTATTGTATTGTTCTGTTGCTTAGGGAGTTTGATTGCGATTTTCGTGTCTCTGTATATGTAGGTAGTTCATGCTATTTTCGCATTTCACTTCTCATAATTCAATTTCACTCCTTCTAAAAAGTCAAGGAGTATTTTTACTCCAAAAAATCTAGGAATAACACTGGTTATTGAGTTTATTTATCCCTGAAAAAATGCGTTTGCATCAGTTAAAAAGCAACTTGTAAACCGAACGGTCTCGAAAGCCAGTGAGCTATCTGTACTTCAACGGCTGTATACAAATTATACGTTCCTCATATTTTATTGTATGTGAGGAGTTGTTAAAGATAACAATGATACAATAAGCTGACAGATGATATAAGTTTGGCCAGAGAAAGGAATCAAATATTTCTAAAATGAATTATGTTCTCCTTCGTAAAAAATATTAATTTGAAAATTGGTTTGATAAAAAAAGCTATAGCTAGCCGCCCTTCGCAGCATAGTAGTTGCACGGTGTAGTTATTGATGTAAAACGCAATCTGTCTCGAAATTAGCCTGCAGTAAGGTTAGCAAAATTCCCAAACATATAAAGCAAGGAGGGTGCTGAGGTATGCATATAGGTACGGAGCTATCATATTGGTCTGTGTGCATGGTATGCGCATTGTTTTGCATTTATGTGGGAGGTATAGGAGTTTGCAGCTTATACGATATTGTTATAAGGAACTCACCATCTGTTCGTGTTCGTCGTGGCTAGAGCTGCTGCTTGCGGGCAGACATGTTTGTTGCCGATCGATATACAGCAGCGCCCTCTATTGCGCCCCGGCCGCCCTGCCTCCCTAGTGCTTCTCAGGGAAGGGCCCGAAATTGTCACATCAATTTTATCAGGAAAAACTGGGGGATTTTTAATTTCGCCAAAAAAACTGTTCAATTGCACTGACCAGTATTGACATTTCTTGTTGTTCTGATGGGACAGCTCCTGAATTTAATATAGCCGGGATGAGTTAGTTCCAGGCGCGGATCCAGCACGGCTCCAAGGGGGGGGGGGGCATTTTTTCAGACCATCACCTTTACATTTTGAGAAAAATGTCAAAATGTTTGGGATTTTCAAAAAAAGTATCTCAAGATCCCCTTATGGTACAGCTGAGGAAAAAAAAAACGTTACAGTTATTTTTTAGGCTTGGCAATTTATCGATGATTTGGCGCTTCTTGCGTTTTTCTTTTTATTTACGCGTTTTCAAACAACACGAAAATTAGCTCAGTGCGATTTTTGACTTTGAAATTACTAATAAACTAATATAAATAAACAAAATTAAAATAATTTAATCATAATATTTATATGCTTATTAAAGCTTAAAAATTTTAAAAATAACCTTATCTCATGTTTCGACAATTTAAAACTGAAATATTAATGAAAATTGGTTCACTAGTACTGGTAGGTTGTCAGAAATCCGTGTTTGGCAGTCGGGTGTTGGCGACAAATTTCAGGCTTTTAATATGAATTTTTCAGATTTTGACGGTCTGCCATGGGTTTGTTTAACGTCCAAATTAAATGAAACTCGGTGATGAGGGTTAAATTACTATGATCTTTCATAAAATCGAATAAAAATTGAGGGACGCCATGAAAAAAGATGCAGTTTTTATTGCGCTGCACCAGAAGACGACCCCTGAGAGAAAAATAGTCAGTTTATTTTTTCAAGCATACACTAAATCCTGAAAAATGACACCAAAAGCATCTTTCTGACCCCACCCGTTCTCCCGCAAAGTCTACTGTAACGTTTTTTTTCCTCAGCTGTACCGCTGGGGGGTATGAGGAAATTTTGAAATCTGACTAGTAAAAGTATGGTTTTAACTCATTTTGAGTACTTTTTGGGACATTTTTTGGCCCCCCCCTGAATCCGCCACTACCTATCCCGACAACCCTCTAGTATACAATGAATGGACATCTAAAAAAGTATTTGTAATGTTAACTCGAATTAATGCTTAATTGTAAAAGATAATTTTATGTTTTAAGGACCAAGGAAAGTAGTGTAATCGGAAAACCTCGTATAATCCGATTTGGGAAAGATACCTACAGTATTAGTGAACATTCGTTTCTTTGTCCATGACTATGCTTTTCGCGGTGAATTTTAATGAGCTAAACAGCAGGTGTTTAACAAACTACTAGGAGACAATTTTTTTGTGCTTTTTTCTGTTAACCTCGTGGATCAAATGGGGAGAACTGCTTTGTTATATTTTTAAGATGGGAAGAAAAGTTTTAGGTGTGAATCAAAGCAAAAAAAGCTTCCAATGCTCCTGCGGATTCTGGAGGATAACCATTTTCCGAGGACCTTTTTGCGTTGTAATCATAGTTGTAATAGTGTTCTGATTATGTTTAAAATATCTAGGAATGTGTTTTTAACAAATAGAGTTGTAAAATATGTTTAAAATCTGAAAGTGTTCTTAAATTTAGATTGATCTTTTACAACACTATCTTTTTCTCACACAATGCTTAATCGAGGAATCATCGAATTGTTTGTTTAAAATCTAGAGTGATGTTCAGTGGTATTTTAACGGTTTTTAAAATGATATCAATAAGGATTCACGATTATTTATTAACATCATGCATAATTCACAAAATATAAATGACATTTGTACTCTTAACTTATTTACAATGGCTTCGATTGAAATCAATTTGGTATATAATTTGATTTCCTGCAATTTAGAACAATTCCATAGGAAAATCAGCATTTTGTAACTTTCCAGTGTCCAGTTGTAACTATCAAAGTACTACTTGATTAAATGTATGGGTAAAAGCTCTTCTGCCACTCCCTGAAAAAAAGAATTAAAATAAAATAAAATAATTAACCACGCAATAAAAGTGAAGTAAAATTGACTAATTTAATCTTTTCTAAATATAATTCTAAATTTAATCTAAAGAGCGAAAATAGATCAAAGTAAAAAAAAAATCAAATTAAATACACGAAGAGTGAAACTTAGATTGATCGAAGGTTTTTTATTTATTTATTTTTTTGTAATTTTTAGTGTGAAGTTTGCAAAACTCACCCTTTTTGTACTTCGAACTACGCAAACTCATAAAATCCTTCTTTAAAATACTCTAATTTTTAACCTCCCCATAATATACTCGCCTTTATCTGCATCGTGACACCAAACAAAAATTTATGTTAAGTCAACGTAAAAATAACATTCTTTTGGTTACATTTTTTGATTGGAACATTTGGTCTTGCTCTGTTCTCTTTCAAATTTGGGCAAAAACAAAGCGTTTTAAAGAATTTATTATCTTTTTGAATGAATTTGTTGATTCACCGCGCAGATAGGGGTGAATTGAAACACCAGTTAAAAAATTTTCATTTTTACTGGTACCTAGACCCTCAAACTCCAGCCTCATTGGGTGAGGCCATGAGCAGAGCTCTTACAAAAAGTGCGACTGAAAGTCACAGTCAGCTGAGTCTTAGCTCCTTGTTTCCCCAAGCTGACTTGGTCATTTTGTCGAACCCGTAGGGTTGAAAGGCTGCCTTGCCAATCCGGGAACCGAGCTCGGGCCAGTGGGTCGGAAGCGAGATCCACTACCACTGGGCTTTCACATTACTTTGAGAAACTCCCCTCCAAGTTGTTTTTTTGCAATACCCTGTAGAACTTGTTTTTCCTTTATAAGACTAACCCTGCAAGAAAGCCAACATACAGGACAACTTGAATGGGGGGATGTGTGGCTAATGCGGGCCGAAATTAATAAAACCCACTGATATAATTCTTGTTGCAAATTGCATTAAGACAATGTCCTACCGAGGAATTTCAACCCGTTTTACGGTACCTATACTTGGTTGCGATTTTTCCCTGTACACCTGAAAACGTCCTGCTTATAAAATCATAAACAATCTTTTGGCGCTTTTGTCCGTTTTTATGGACCTCGCGCCATTAAGCCCCAACCAACCAAGTGACGTTGCAGTCTATTATAGTTAATAGCTATTTTTCTCGCTTAATAAGATTATAAGTAATACAAAGTTCTCACAAGGAAACATTCTCTAGCGTGAACTCACAGAATTGGACGAAAATTTTACAGGGGTTAGTATATGACTCAAAACACCTTCTGTAAAAAAATTAGCTGCTAAATTACAGTAGAAAAGCTGTAAAAAATTATTACGCCAAATGTAACCCTACTAGGCGAGGATGCTTCCTTTGGCTCTGTGCCAAATGCTAGAATAAAATGGCCACGTTTGAGTTTAAATGATCGAATAAAAAAAAGGTTCAACAAATACAAAAAAAGATTAAAAATGAATTAAAGGAAGAAAATTAAATTGAGGGAAAGGAAATTAATTAAACTGTTGTTTCAATGGATATTCTGAAGTATACTTTTAACAAAATATCTCAATTTCACGTTAAATACAAATTTAATCATCCCATCTGATAGAAAATTCGCCAAGTGGTGTTAACTGAATGTGGTTGGCATCTCAGAACCCAATTTTCAAAGTTAATTTACTCCTTTCCTAATGAAATTTAGCAGCTAATTTTTTCACAGTAAGTTTTTTTAGCCATCTTCTTATGCCTGTAAAATTTTCATCCAATTCTGTGAGTTCACCCTGAGAACGTTTCCTTGTCAGATTCACCACGTTTTGCAATGTTACTTGACGCCATGACGTCACTACGTGAAAGGAAAAACTGCGTTAACACAAAGCCAGTTGTGTTGCTAGGAGGAGAACTGAAATCTTGATAAAAAAGATGCTATAGAGTTTAGCATTTCCAAATTGAAGTTAACTCGAAATTCAGACACCACGCTTGGAACTAAGACTTTGTTTTGTTTCTCCAAGGTCGAGTAACGTTGCAGTTACTAGACTGCAACTCCTAACCCTATGAGGTCAATAATAATTGGAAGCAGAAACTGCGTAAACAGAAAGCCTGTTGGGTTGCTAGGAGGATAACGCAAATCGTGATAAAAGCACGCTTTATTTACATGGGCTTAACAAACTAATCCTGTTTTTAAATTGACGTTCACTCCAAATTCCGCGATGGGAACTACTTTGTTAGTGACGTCATAGGGTCAACTTAAGTTGCTGTCTAGTATAGTACTTTGCTTTGCTTCTCCACAAGGTCGAGTAACGTTGCACAGTCTAGTGTAGTTAATACCTATTTTTCCTCGCTTAAAATGAGATTGAGGGGAGTCTATTACCCTGGCCTCTATCTGCTCGAGCACTTTCACGAGACTGGAGGAGGCGTCGATGTTCAGGTGCTGCTCCCTCAGACGATCCAGGTTGGGGCAGTCCATGAGCACGCGCAGCATGCGCTTGCCGCAGTACCTGCAAATCGAAGGGAACAAATTGCGCTAAAACTCTTCAAACGTTTTTACGTTGTTTTAATTCAACCTCTCTCGCACCTCCTGCATCGCAAAACATAGGTAAATCAAAGGTAAAAACTTTTGTGCTGCTGGAATCCTAAAACGTTTTTACGTTGTTTTTTACAGTTTTAATTCATTAGAAGTAAAACCTCTCCCTCGAGCGACTGTTCCGAGAAAAGAGGGCGTTTAGAAGGGGATTGCTTTACCACATAATCAAAACATTTTTCGAACTATTCTAATAACAATTGATTCCAACACATAATAAATACAAAGTATATAGAATAAAATGTTACAATATAAGAATTCTAAGACCACAATAGTGTGTTTTTTGCTTCGAGGAAGCTGAAGACGGCTCTCCCTCGCTTTTTGAGGGGTCACATTAGTTCCCTTACCTTCCAGCAGGTGTCATTGGTGCAAGACAGAACAGGCTTCCCCTTGTCCCCCTGAATCCCCTGAAATGTTTAAATTTTACAACTCGCGAGATTTTGAGGGACCCCATTTAATTTCTGGATTTTTTGGAGATATTTAGTTATGTAGCTCAACTAGGTTCATCTGGGTTTAGTAACAACAACAACCCAATTTAAAGAATGAGGAACTATCTTTTTCAAACCCTGGTATTGTTTGTCGGTTTGTAAATGCGGTTTGTTAGTGTAACGTTAATTAGAGTTAGTGGGTTACCTGGTGAGCGGCGAGCAGTCGAATGCGAATGCGTGTGCGCAGCGCAGCATGTGGGGGGCCATGGGGGGCGAGAGGGCCCCTTTCCACCCCAGGCTCTCCGTCATCACCGCCAGGAACTGCGCCGCAGTCTCGCGGCTGGCCTTGTTCGCGTGCCTGCAAAGAGAAATCTTCAACATAGTCCACCGATGCCATTACTATGTTGTCCACGCCAAACGTTGGGCATTCTACCAAAAGTTAGTTATTATAATGGAGGGTATTTCCACGGCTTACTAGATACATATACAGGCTAGCCGAGATAGGGAAATCCTTAAAAATCCAGATGGGACAAACTGGCAAAGCATATCCACACAGTGTTGAAGGCGGTGGCTGATATAGGTAGGGGAAAAGTTGTCAAATGGTTTTCATTGTTCAAAACTCGGCTAGCCTGTGCAGTATCTAGTAAGCCGTGGTATTTCTTAGGTTTAAAAGTGTATTAAATCTATTAAATTATGAAGTGACCCACTAAAATGAAGTACCGGTAGATAAAGTATTTAATGCTGATCATTGTGGTGCTTAATTATGTGTTAAGTTCTCGCGTGAAAAGCCGTAAAGGCGTAATATTTGAATGGCCCCTCACCAGTAATGATTACAACGCTTAGTTTTTCTTTTCTATTTGACGAAAAACGCTGCCAGATTTTTAAAATAAAAATTCTCCATAATTGTCACTTACTTGCTCCCTTCCTTGACGAATGCCAGCGCGGCCTTGGGGAGGGAGGAGTGTTTGATGATCTGGAACAGGCTCCGGATGACCAACCGGAAGTAGGCGGCCAGAGTCCGGTTGCCGCTTTTCGACAGCAGCGCCCCCACAACCAGACGAAGCTTCTGAAACACCCTTTCGTTAAGTTTTCAATAATCGTATAATTCCAATCTAAGGGTCAGAACGGATTCAGACAGGGCCGTATCCAAGGGGGGGTTTAGGTGTTCACCCCCCCCCCCCGAAATTTTGACATCAATTATTATACTGCTATTTTTCTTGAAAATTATGTCTCACAAGGAGCGATATCTTCTTCGGGTATAACCCAAAGGGTCTCAAAATGAGTCAAAACCCTACTTTTAAGAGTAAAATTTCCAAAATTTTTCTGGGGGAGGACCCCCAAACCCCCTCGAAATTTTGAAATCTATTAAGTATACGGTTTTTCCTTTAAACTTGTGTGATTTACAAGGAGTGGTCCTCTTTAATGTAACCTAAAGTGTCTCAAAATGAGTTAAAATGCCACTTTTAGGAGAAAAACTCAAAAAATTTTCTGGAGTAGGAACCTAAAAACCCCCTTACAATTTCGCCATTTATTACAATATACCTTCTTTTTACCTTGAAAATTCGGCCGCTTACAATGAGTGGTGCTCTATGGCTGTAATCTACGGGGTCTCAGAAATGAGCTAAAACACTCTTTTGAGGGGCAAATTTCCAAAAAATTTCTGGGGGAGGACCCAGACCCCTCTTCTACTTCGCATTCATATTGTTTATACAATTTTGAAATTTAGTGCATCAAAATTTCAATCCAGTGTTGTCATCTAAAACTTAATATATAAAAGTACCCCTAAGGAGGTACCTCAAAAAATATTTGAGTCAACCCCCCCCCCCCCCGAAACAAAAGTTTGGTTACGGCCCTGGATTCAGATCAGTACATGCCATCGCCAGTACTGCAAATAATCCCTTATCCAACAAAAGCGGGAGGAGAGCGAAGTCACTGTCGGGCTGTTAATTAACAGAGAAATCAGATAGAGAAATTGGCGATGGCCTATACTGATCTGAATCCGTTCTGACACTGCCCTAATGAGCTGGCTGAAAACCCGTTTCTTAAAGTGTCTTTCTAAACTCAATGGTCCCCCTTTTCCCTCAATGTATTCCCCCCTCACGTGACTTATTTTAATAACAGAAAGTGGTTCTGATTAAAAACCAATTAAAATAAGTACCCATACAAAAAAAACCTAATGTACCAAATGTTATTAAATTAATTATAATTTTTAAATTTTAGCAATCTAAAAAGTGATCTGAATTTACTTTTTGGGGTTTCATGGGGCTGGCGTTGAAAATCTATACCTCTTAAACCCAGAACCCCACCAATTTTTTTTTTCACTATTTGAAAGCAAATTTCATCTTTGGAAACTCCAACTCTCAAGCGTCACCTCCAGCCATGGACCGGTTTCGTCCTTGTTAGGACTCATCAGCACGGCATAGGAAGGTAACGCAAGAGAGTGGAGGAAGGCTTCTAGTCAAGCCGACTATAATGGAAAAAGTGGTGACCATGTCCATGGCTGGAGGTGACGCTTGAGAGTTGGAGTTTCCAAACCTTTCCCGAACCAGTGGTTATGGTGAAAAATACTCCTTTTCTCAAATTTCATCTTCTTTAGGTTACTTGTTTAAACGTTACTTGACCCTGATGATGGAGAAACAAAACAATAAAAGAACAGTTTCCAGCGTCAAATTTATCAAACTAAACTTGTTGAAAAAAAAAAGATTTGTTAGTTAAAGATTGTTGTTGTAGATATTAAGCTAAGCTAAAAATACATATATTACAGAAATAAATTATATTTTAAGAAAAGGAATGAAAAAAAATTCCATCCTGAATGAACCTCCATGCATCTAATGATACTCACGTTCTCCAGCTGCTTTCCCATGAGTGCGTACAGGTGTCCGGCCGCGAGGATGGCCTTCCCGGCCACCGACTGCCGGAAGTTCTTGACCTCTCCGCACACCGCGACCACCAGGCGAGCCAGCTGACCCGACACCAGCCAAGGGTGGTGCTTGGCCGCCCTGATCACGGCGCTCATGGCCTCTTCCTTCGCCTTCCTGTAAGAAACATCGCCGGTCGTTTAGAGCAGGGGTCTCCAAACTGTTCAGCCCGTGGGCCGATCAAACAGCAGTTCGGGGGCCGACTACATACTCGAGGTATTTTCGAGGAAAATTTATTTCTGAAGGGCCCAAATATCCCCTAAGAAAATTAAGTAACTATCACTATCAGGCCCAAAGCTGGATCTAGAAAGAGACCTAAAATTCTCTCTAAGCCCCTCCTATGCATATTCAATAAGTTTAATGGGACGACCTACTCCAACACGACAATTGCATTTCCACAATGACTCCAGGGGCGGCGCTCCCAAAAACACTCGGGTAGGATTCTTATTTTTCTTAACTCGCGGCGCTCCTACTGATTAAACATTCCTCTATGTATGGCGCCCCATTTACAAAAAAGAGTAACTTTGAAAAATTAAAAACATTGATTTTTTAAAGGTGTCACATAAGGGCATTTTACTATAACTTGGTGAAACCCTAAATTGAAAGCTGATAAAATGTGCTAACTTCCTATTATGTTCTACTTTCCTCAAACTTTTTTTATCAATATTTGTCTTTAAAAGTCATCATTTTTATAATTTCAAATTTTTAAAAATTCCGTTGTTTTAAAGCTATAGGAGCACCAACAAACTCTAATAAAAATTTAAAGAAAGAAAATTAAAGAATCTAAAAATTAAATTTATAAAAAGGTTTTGGAATGAGTTGTTATCTAAATTGTAAGATGAAGTGAATATTTCAAGTAGTGTTCGCCTCAGTTTTCGCACTGTCACCAGAAGTCTTAAAGGTAAATGTTTATTCAAACTATCATATCAGACACTGAAGAAAAAAAAGTATGATTACCCTAAGGAAATAATACTATAATATAAATAATATAATAATTTTGTTGAGAAAAATGGATAGTTATAATTTTTTTTCTTCAGTGTCGAATATGATAGTTTTAATAAAAACCAACAATTTATTCTGTGTATACTAATATTTAAACAGCTGGTTGGCAACTTGTTATTTTTAAATTTTGTTTGGTGACATGTTTTATTGGAATCTGAGAGTGATTCTGATCGGTGCAATGTCCGAAATTCGAGTAGTTAGTGTGCGATTAATTTGTTAAATCCGTGAACGCGTTCTTGGAACACAAATTTCATTACATGTTTTTTTATTTCGCGGTGTTGTTTATTTATTACAATCTCTAGTTTTTCTTCGGCTCGTCGTGACGTCATCGCCAAGAAAGGTTGGGTTGGTCGAGAGGATATTGACAACCTTCAATAGTTTGGCACCCATAGTGAAATGCCATGTTTTGGCATGTTTGGTTGTCAAGAAAGGTTAGACAACTTTTCCAGTGAGATGCCATGTTTTGGCTCGCCTTTCCCATCTCCTCAACCTACCTGACCTCTGGGATTTTTCACAGAGTACTAGAACAGAGAGTCATAGGCCATAATGGAAATCGAAAATCAAGACATCTTGTTACAGGTTGGGAGAATTGTGGCGCTGGGATCGCACTAAACTCACTAGCGTCTGGATCCAGTCTGAATCGTTCGCCGGCTGCCTATATGGGAGATCGAAAACACCTTTTTGCGCATGCACTGAGTTCTAATTTGGCGAGAGATTTAAGCGGCCGGCATACGTTCCAGACTCTAGTGTGGCGCCCTCACATCAGTAACGCATTTGAAAATAGCCTCGTGGACCCTCTGTTAGGATATTTCTCTGTGGGATTTTTAACCTGAAACTCGGGAAATCTCTCATTGGGTGAGTAAATACACAAGTTCTTGGTCCTTTTTTAATTATTTTTGGGTATTGCACTCTGTATGGATTTCTTTTGTTTGGTCGTAAAATTTGTTTTCTATATTTATATTGCATTTATGTTTTCACAAAGAGTCTCGCAAGAGTAGCTGCGGTAATTTTCGATCTCTGAATGATTTTCCATAAAGTAAGTTTTATTAATTTCATACTGAAATGTTCATTTAGCATGCCGATAGTGTAAATCGGTCCTTAGTTTTTAATTTCATGTTTCTGACGATTGTGACTATTTATTCCTCCAATTATTATTTCGAACCAAAACAGAAACAGTGGTTTTCGAGCGTTAGTAAGCAGTGGTAGTATGTATTTATAACATCGGGATTTTCCTTGGACGAAATTTCAAATATTAGATCTTAAGATCGGCTCCGATTTTTCACCCATAAATCTTCCACTCCGATCGATAGAACGTTTGTTCAATCTTTCAGCGATCGAATTCGATCTTAAATCGATCTGGGTTGCTGGTAATATTTTTTGGAACAGCTTTAGAACAGTTGCCATCATGGGCGTCATTTAGGGGGGGCAGGGGGGGGCAATTGCCCCCCCCCAAGGTTTCCACTCTTAAGTGAAAAATTGCTGAGAGTCCCTGGAAAATTTTGTAACTTCCACAAGGAGCAACAGATTTAACTCAAAACATCCCAAAAGCAGTTAAAGCACTACTTTTGAGGGTCTAATTTCAAAATTTTCTGGGGGAGAACCCCCAATCCCCCTCCTGACCTTTGATGTCTGTTATACAATTTGTCTCCCTTGAAAATTCTGCCGCTTACAAGAAGCAGTTCCCTTTGGGAACCAAAGAGTTTGAAGCCCCTAGGAGTCTGGTTTAAAGGGGAATTTTCAAAAATCTTTACTGGGGGAGGATCTCCGCCCCCCCTTGAAAATTTTACGTTTATTTATAACTTTTTTCCCCTAGAAAATTCTATGCTTTACAAGGAACTGTTCTTTTTGAATGCAACCCAAAGGACCTCAAAATGAGCTGAAACACTACTTTAAAGAGGCAAGTTTCAAAAATTTTCTGGGGGAGGACCCCCAGACCCCCCTTTAAAATTTTTAAATATATATTATGTTATACAGTATATTTTCCTTGAAAATTCTGCCACTCACAACAAGCAGTTCCCTCTGGGTGCTCCCCAACGAGGTTGCAAGGGAGATAAAACCCTAGTTTTAAGGGTAATTTTCAAAAAATATTCTGAGGGAGGACCTCCGGCTCCCCTTGAAACTTTGACGTTTATTTGTAACTTTTTTCTCTAGAAATTATGTGGTTTACAAGGGACTGTTCTCTTCGGATATAACTTAAATGTTGTAAAAATGAAGCAAAATTTAAACATTTTTCTGGGGGTGACCCCCAGACCCCCCATTTTTACTTAGAACTTATGATGTTGAGTCACCCCCCCCCAAAAAAAAAACAAGTCTGGTTACGGCGTGGCTCAGCCCCACTTAAAAAAAAATCCTTGCCCCCCCCAACCAAAAACTGAAATGACGCCCCTGGTTGCCATGTTTACCCACAGCAACATGCTTAAGTGTTGTCAGCATAGAGATCTCTATGGTAATCATTTGAGCTGTGGCCGGAGGACTCTAAAGTATAGCGCTTAGAAATTAAAAATTTTGGTCTCGCCATGCTTCAAAAGAAAGATGTTGTAATAAGTTTTAAAGATAATGAATCCCAGCTGGAGCAGTGGTAGGATGCTTGCGGCAGTTCCTGGGTTCAATCACATGACTCGGACCTAACAACGGCCTTAGCAACAGAAGAGTTACACTTTTTTGCCCTACAGAGGTTAACAGTTACAGAAAATGACTGGCCGTGGAATTCTTCTATTGGAGCATTTGCAATCACGTGACCCCATACCTAACAACGGCCTTAGCAACAGTTAAAAGCCCTACATAAGGTACTCAGTTAAAAGTAAATAACCGGTTGTGACGTCACCTGAAAACACTCTATCCCCGATTAGTATTTTATTAAAATTTCCAAAAAACACCAGTCCACACGCATGCGCATTGGATCAAAATGTTAAGCGCTCGTTTTCTAAAGCTGTATACCCACAGACCACGTGATATGCTGAAAGATGTTCTGGCTGGCAGCGACCACATACTCGGTCTTTCTCTTTTCTGAGGCCCAGCTCTTATTAAGATGTTTAAAAACTCTGTGCGTGACTTAATAAGTGATTCGAATGGCTCAGCAGTGACGAAAATATGCCACTTCGCGTATGACATGCGACAGCGACCGAGAACGGGTTGAAAAAATTTAAACCTGTCCTTTTTAATTTGGTGGACCAGTAAGATTTCCGAGGACCAGTAGGATATCGAAGCATTGGTCCGCAGCACCAGTCCATAATTTTTTCCAATTTGTAACGCTGCTTAGGGGACATCCATAAAGTACGTGAGGTCAAAAGGGGGGGTCCAGGAAAATCTCACCAGGGGGGAGGGGGGAGTCAATTAAAATCTCACGTCAACTTTTAGTTTAGAAATTATGCGCTTTTTCTTTTAATATTTTTTAGCACAAATTTAGAAAAAATGCTCATATTAGTCAAAACAGCAAATCATTAGCCATCCAGTCGTGATAATTTCAAGTTAAAATCATGTTTTCGATTCCAGCAGTCAAAACAGCGACCTGATAATTGCTAGTTAAGACCAGTTTTCAATTTTGACATGGATTTGCATAAAAATTTTGCAATCTGGATGGTAATTGTAATGCCGATAAGACAAAACTAGTGATTGAGAAAATCTCACGTGAGAATTTGAGGGGGAGGGGGGTCCAGCAAAATCTCACCAAGGGGGAGGGAGGGGTCCAAAATTTGGAAAAAAAACCACCTAACGTTATTTATGGACGTCTCCTTATGAGTCTAATGTGGCTATATAATAAGTGAATTAATGGTAATCAGCCCAGCTCTTATAAAAGTGTTTAAAAACTCTTGTGCGTGGCATAATAAGTGATATTCGAATACTCTCACCAGTGTTCCCCCTCGAGGTCGTCCAGGGCCTTCTTGAACGCCGCCTCCGCCACGTCATCGGACTCGAAAGGGCGCATGCGCAGTACGGTGCCTTCGAAGCGCTGCGCCCAAGCGCACTCGCCCCCTTTCGACGCGTACTCCAGGTCGCGCCTGCGAACAAATGGGTGGGCAAATAATTCAACTCTTATCTGAATGGCAGTTAATTTTTTTTTTAAAATCATAACGTGTTCAGAATTTTTCAAATTTACTATCAAGTGTCCCCAGTATTGATACGATGGAAGACAAAGTACCATACATTGATTAACCTATTACACTGTAAAAAATTCCCGTAAAATTCACGGTTTTGAACTGGCAGCTGGGTTGGTTGTGCAAAACCGTAAAAAAGATGGAGTTTTACCATTTTTAATCCTGCTGGATCAGCAGACATCGAATTGGCCATACCCGTTTCACACATCGCCATCTACTCATTGGGGAGCAGGCTCCCCAATGTTCTTATTGTAGGGTCATATTTACTGTGAGGCATATAATCTGTGAGTGTCCTGTTTTTAATGCTCAGAGAGATCTTGTTTTTAAGCGCTCAAATTTTAACTTATCAGAAATTTATCCCATTCATCAAATTTTAATCTTGTCCTAAACTTCATTCAACGTCTTGGTTTTATCCATCATGTGTAAGTTTTAACTATGGCTGTTTCGTCACATTTTATTAGATTATTTTAAGTAAGAGATGTACAGAGTTCATCTGACAAAGGCCTTCGGCCGTCTAAAATAGTTTTATTTTGTCTTGTCTGGCGCATAATGTCCTAAAGTGGATCGTGCGCCATAAAACACTAACGAACCAACCAAACCAACCATTTTTAATCCATGTTTTTGTTTTACAAGGTAAAAGATGATTGCCATAAAAGGAATTTACTCATCAAGTAATTTTCGCTGAATTGACAAGGTCTATGTTAAGTCTATGGGATGCCACAAAACTGCAAAAAACCTAAATCAACACCAAAATAAAGTATTTTTAGGGTCAGTTTTCTTGGTTTTTCGCTCAGATTCTTTAACCGTATAAGACTAAAATGGCTCTTGTGAAAAACCATTGTTGTGCAGATTCAAGACTGTGTCTAAAGTACGACTGAATCTCTCACCTCCACTGCGATCCCTTGTAGGCCGACTCTCCCTCTCCTCCTCTGTCCTTCTCTATCTGCTCCTCTATTTCCTCCTCCTCCACTTCCACGGGGGTAGGGGGTTTTGGGGTTTTTGGAACCTTTTTTTTCTTTGCCGCCGGCTCTGCCTTCTTAATCGCCACCTTCGGGGAGAATTTCTTGTTCAAACGAACGATTGAAAAATGTTAACACACACAAAAAGCTGATGAATGATAAATGTGAAGGTTCAGTTTCAACGTCTGTGAATATTCATTAATTAAGTGTAGTTAAATTTTCCTTTCCCTCCTCCCCCAAGAATTTGGACTAGTTGTAGCAAAACCTGTTTTAAGGAGTCAAATTTCCCCCTTTTGCGCTTGGAACAACTTTTCTTACATTAAGTTCTTTAAGGTGCGAAAATTCTAGCTAAAAATACTACTTTGGGAGGGGCCGAGGAATAAATTTGGGTTCTCTATGCAAAAATCTAGCTAAAGACCTTGTGGCCGAAGTTTCCGAGCCTTTCCAAAGTTTGCCGAACGGAGTGTTTGATACATCACTTATTTATCAAAGGATATCCTTGCCTCACCTTCAGCGGCTTCTTGGAGACAGACTTTTCGAGGGGGGCGTATTATATTTTATCAGTGATTTGAAGCAGATAGTATTATTCTATTCTATTAAAATTCGTCAGGATCGGGATTTCCGAAGTTTGCCGAATGGAGATTGGTTGTTATTTATGCATTTCAGTTAACCTGTATGCAGATCATTTATTCCGTAATCATTAATACCATACCTTTAACTTTAAACTATTATATATATATATATATATATATATATATATATATGTTACGGGCAAAGTGATAAAGCAGGCACTATTAATAATGCCCCAAGTAGGAGACGGGCAAAGTGATAAACTTCATCGATAAATGCCATTGAATTTACCACATTGCCCACCTTACATCGGGTATCTCTCTATATATAATGAAGGTGTCCCTGGGTTCCTGCATGGGTTCCTGCCTGGGTTCCTGGGTTTGTCCGGAACAGATTTGGCTCAATTTCTCCAAAACTACCCGTCCGAATCGAACCAAACTTGGTACACATACGTATGGGGACGGGGGAAAGACAATGACATCATTTCCAAATTTCTTAAACCACCCCTTCACCCCCTTTTAGGCCTTTTTGTAAAAATCGCCTTACTTCTCCACTAAAGAAGATCTGTTTAACTCGCATTGTTGCAAATAATACAACAAAAACAATTTTAAACATAAAACAAAGTATTTAAAGATAAAACTTGGCTAAAATTGTTTTAAATGTTTTAAAAAGGTTATTAATAATTTAAAAAATTAAAAACGGCCCTTATAAAAAACTTTATAACAGTATTTTCTTATTAAAAACTTCATTTTCCATGAAACTTTAAGTTGAAATAGAAAGTTTTAAGAATTAGACTGGTTAAAGTAAAGATTACATCATGCAGTTTTTTTAGAAAGTTGATGATAGAAACACTAGATCAATTTGTTATTTAACCTTATAATTTGTTTCTTTGGTGTAGTTTAACGGGATTTTTTTTTTCAATTTAAACAGGGGGTATTTACAAATTTTGGGATTTCAAAAGTCTGTAATAATTTTAATGGATTTTTTTCTCTTAGAATAGATAATTGGGTAACTGTCGTAATTAAATGTGCAACACCGGAACTGGATGGTTAAGTTAGATTTACACAGTATGAACCGGGAGGGAAAAGGCACAGGGAGCACGGTGATGAAAATGCACCGGGAACACCGAGATGAAAAGGCACCGGGGACACCAAGATGAAAAAGGCACCGGGATATGAAAAAATACTGGGAACACCGGGATATGAAAAACTACCAGGATGATTGGTAATTATGGTTACAGAAAATTAGGCATGTAACTTGAGAAAATTTTAATAAATTGATACACTCCACCCGTGCAAGGCCGGGCATATCAGCTAGTAATAAATAATGTCCGGATTTATCCAAGACCCTCTATATAATGGCCTCACAACTCGGACGGATGACGTCACACTTTCCGCCACCTTTGACGTCACATGCAAAACGACGCCATGTTTTATAATTTTGACTTCTTAACACTGAACAAGGAATATTCGTGTTTTTGTTGTTAACATTAATGTATCGATGTAAAAACATACGCCGTGACATTAATTTTTAATGGCTATCACTATTCAAACCAGAGTTTAATAAGTAGAAATCTGAAATAAGCATAAAGTATCAAAAATGTCTTTTAATTTAACAAAATTGATGGAACAACAAACAAAAACGTGATGCCATCTGAGAAAAATGTAAAAATACAAATCAGAAGAATTAACTAGAACTTAGTGCTACTAGTGCATTTCCCGCAACAATAAATATAATGCTTGATTCTCATCAGTTTAATCTTACAATAAATTAAAGAGTTTAGTGTAATGAAATAAATTGTTTACTGTTGGAAGAATTCGAAAATTCAACTATTTGTTTTAATTTTTAATGTATTTTACTTTTTATTTTACTAGTGATTTTTTTTAATTTTCTAGATAAACTTAATATTGTGAAAAAAACCTACATGACATGCATTCATTATTTGCAAACTGAACTAAAAGCCATGTTAGTCCTAAGGCTAAAAAACTGAATGAAAATACAAAAAAAACTGTACAAAAGGGACAAAATTTTGATTCTAAACGAAAGATTTTGAGTTTCCAGAACAGTATTATCAGCCTTGAAGGCATACATAACGCGAGGAGTTAAGAAAGTAAGTTTTTATGCTCCATAGACTTAACATGGGAAATTTAGCGATTTCCGCCACCTTTGACGTCACAGTGACGTAGTTGTCAGGCTTTGTATATAGAGGGTTTTGATTTATCACACTTCCCGTAACATATGTTTATAGTCTACTGCCGATAACTGTTTGTCTTTTCTTATATTTCATCTATAGTAGGGGAGCCCATGATGCTAAATGTGGATTTACTCGAGCGCGTCAGATAATCATAGGGGAGATACCTTGCATGCTTTTGAGTAACTCCACCAAATATAAGCTCTCCATGTTGGTGGGTTTGTTTAGAACAGCCCGTCAAAATTTGAAAGAAAACTAGTTACATGGACATACTCAGATTGGCTACCAAGACAGTTTACAACTAGTTGAGCCTAGTTTCCTGGCTACTAGTCTATAAACATTTTGTTTCGTACAATTTTCTCAAAAAGAGCGATAGCGTCTTACCGGTCTTGGCTTTACTTTGCAACCCTCCCGCTCCCTTACCCACCGCTCAAATCGGCAAATTTTAGAAAATGTACACTTTTTAGCTGTAACTAACCTACCTTATGACGCGCTCGAGTATGTCCATTTAACTAATTTTTTTTTTACAAATCTGACGGGCTGTTCTACACAAACCCCCCTACATAGAGAGCTTATATAGAGTATTCGCACATGACGTCACTTGGAGGACAAAATCAACGTTGCTAAGGCTGTTGTTAGGGGCGGGACATAGAAGTATCCAATAGCAGCATTCGCACATGACGTCACTTGGCGAATAAACAACGTTGCTAAGGCCGTTGTTAGGCAGAGTCATGTGATTGAAAATACTCTATTTGGTGGAGTTACTCAAAAGCATGCAAGGTATCCCCCTTATCTGACGTGGTCTAGTTACTACCCAAAAACACTCTGGGCTCCCCTACTACTACGTGTGAGCCTCTTCAATAGAACTGGTTTTTTTTACTTAATCGTATTAATTACATTTCAACTACTATTATATCATCTAAAGATATTATAGTAGTGTTTGACATACTATAAAGCAATGCTCACCTTTTGCTGCGGCTTCTTGCGCGATGGTTTCTTAGCCGTCTTTTCTGGGATGAGGTCTGTCTTCTCTGACACCTTCACCGGCGTCCTGGGCAGCTCGCGACCCTTCTTGAAGGGAGGAGACTCCTCCGAGATGGCATCGATGGGGTAGCTGGCAGGAGGAACCACTATCTCCTCTTCCTCTATCTCTAATTCCATGTTTGGCGTTAAGGGGTCTCCGTCTCCGTTCATTCGTAAGGGTTCTTCGTCCGAGGGGGTCTCGAACCCAAAGTCGCCCCTCTCCTTTGGCCCGTCCACCAAAGAGGACATGTTCTCTTTGGGAGGTCTTGCTGAAGTCTTTTTCTTCGGTGAAATGCTTGATGGTGTTTCAGATGTGTCCAGCGAACCATCCTCGAAGTCTTCCTGGTCAGGGCTGATCCATTTCCCAGAGCGAGCCGAAGGTCTTGCTGAAGTCTTTTTCTTCGGTGAAATGGGTGGCGAGATTCCCGATGTGTCCAGCGAACCATCCTCGATGTCCTCCTGGTCGCATACCCATTTCTCACTACGAGGTCTTGCTGAAGTCTTTTTCTTCGATGCAATGCTTGATGGTGTTTCCGATGTCTCGATCAGCGAACCTTCCTCAATGTCCTCCTGGTCATCGCTGATCCATTTCTCAGAGCGAGCCGAAGGTCTTGCTGAAGTATTCTTCTTAAATGGAATGTTCTTGGGGGGTGGGGAGATTTCAGATGCGTCCAGCGAACCGTCCTCCTGGTCGCATACCCATTTCCCACTACGAACCGAATGTCTTGCTGTAGTCTTTGGTGCAATGTTTGATGAGGTTTCAGATGTCTCCAGCAAACCTTCCTCGGTGTCCTGCTGGTCCCATTTCTCGGTAGGTCTCTTGACGACTGGTTTCTTCGAGGCCTTATTGGCTGGTCCCGAACCTTCTTCAGCTTCGCAGTTTCGAACCAAAGGCCTCTTAACTGGTCTTTTTAGTCCTACAGGGTCCTTGGGCACCTCTACTATCGAATCCTGACTAACCATAGAAGGTCTCTTGACCAGGAGTTTCTTGGTAGGCGAGATCTGCTCGACTGCCTTGGAATTCCGCTTCACGACATTCACGGACTTTTTTGTGACGTCACTCTTGACAGGAGACTTGTCCAGCGGTCTCTTCGGCTTCTCGTCCGACTTGGTCGTAGCAGCAGCTGACGGTCTCTTAGCGGCTTTCTTCGGTGGAACAGCCACGGTCTTGTTGTTGGGTGATCCCATGTCTGACATGACAATCTCGGTCACGGGAACTTGGGACTTTTCGTCTCTTGAGGGGACGGAGGACCCCAGCTTACTGGCATCGCTCTCGCTGAAGTACTCGTAGCACGAGTGGTCCGAGAAGTTTGTCATGTGAACAACTTCTTCAGGGGGTGGCTCCTCTGAAAGCGGTCTTTCCAAAGTCCCTTCATCAGAGTCTAAGGACATGTGTAAGGTCGGATCGTCGACTGAAAGACCGATGGACGATATGGAGTCCTTGGACTCCGAGACCGCTTTCTGATTGTAGGGGCTGTCTTCTGGCTCTTCGTATCTTTCACTCTCTGCAGACGAGTCCAATGGAGCCGTCTTTCTGTGATCCACTTTCTGATTGTAGGGGATTTCTGCTAGAGATGGGCAAAAAAACGAGTAGCAATGAGGTATTTGCAGAAGTAAGGCATTTGCTTAATTTTACACTTTTTTTTTATACGTTAGGCTGAGCGCGCACGAGTGACTAAAGTCACGGGGACCAGTATCATTAGTATCAAAAATATCAGTAGAAAACAATGGATCTCTATGAAGAAATTCTTGGCAATCGGCCAAGAGTCACGTAGTCACGTCGCCTAGTGCGTGCACTCTAACTTGTTTCAATAGCCGTGGTGACAATTTTGTCTTTGTCACCGTGACAAAAGTCGCTCGTGCGCGCTCAGCCTTATAGTTTAAAACTCTCAAATATCAGATTTTTGAGTTCAAAGATATGTTTTAAATAATTTAAAATTCAATTTGATCTGGTAGGGGCTTTCTGCTAGAGATGGGCAAAAAAACGAGTAGCAGTTAAAAAATAGCTCCTACTACAGGAAAAAATTAATGTAGCTGCTAAACGTGTTAAGCAGCGTTCGAAATTGCGGTGGATTGCTGGACATCTAAAAAACGGCTCGGACCAGTGGAATCAGAAAATCACTGGTCCGCTGGACCAGTGCTGTTTGCTGAGCAGTTCGAATGATTTGGGACACTTGCGCATGCTCGGGAAGTTTCTAGAACGCCGGTAAAAATATTTATACGGGAATTGTTCAGTGATAGCAGTATTTAAGTGCGTTTGATAATTGCATATTTTTGACAGAAACCGAAATGTGGGGATATGGAATAGGGGAGCCTCCGGCGAAAAAGAAAAAATATTATTAAATGATGTATTAATTTTTAACATTACTATTTGGTACATTTTCGATAATCTCTTGTTTCTTGCTTAAATAATTTCCAAATTCAACCAAAAATAAAGGTCATTAAATTTTCTACAAGGAAAGTTTCAATTAATGATAGGTTAAGTGTTCGTGAAGAACAATGCATTTCAGATATCTGAGAATTACTAAAGATTTTGCACAAAAAAAAAGAACAAAGGGGGGGGGGGGTCGGGCAGTTTTCTTACGTGATTATGAGAGGGGGGTTTGCTTATTTTTGTTGACAAGGGGGAGGGATGGTCAAAAATGACCAAAATCATGCTTATGTAATATTTCTTCTGAAATTTTTAAAATACGGTAGTACGCACCTTCGCTATATTCAAGACTGGAGTCGATCTCTTTCTGGAAGGGGCTTTCTGATGCCTCTTCGTATCTTTCACTCTCTGGAGACGAATCCGTCTTTCTTGTGGTCAACTGGACCACGGAATGTCCGGACCTCCCAGAGGATGAGTCACTCTTTTCGGGGAGTCTCGCCCACTTGACCCCTGATCTCTAGAGATGGGCAAAAAACGAGTAGCAGTTAAAAAATAGCTGCTACAGGAAAAAAATAATGTAGTTGCTAAACGTGTAAGAAATAGCTGCTAAAAATCAGTGGCGTAACTAGAATTGACTCATGGGGGGTGTTACTCTGACAGTCAATCACTCCAACATATGGTATAATATAATTTTTTTTTTGGAAAACTTCCGAAGGGAAAACTTCATTAAGAGGCTTAACTTTCAAGGGGAAAACACAGTATAACAGACGTAAAAATTTTAGACAGGGGTTTGGGGGTTATCCCCAAGAAATTTTTAAAAAATTTGTCTCTCATTGTAGTGTTTAAATTCATTTTGAGCCCCTTTGGGTTAGTTCCTAAAAGAACAGTTCCTTGTGGACCGCCTTCCGTCGAAAGAATTTTTCAGTTTTTCATGTTTTAGAAACCGTCGATGTAATGGGGGGGGGAGGGTTACAACCCCAATAACCCCCCCCCTCGTTACGCCTATGCTAAAAATTAGCAGCATCTCGATTGGTCAAAAAATCGCGTCTATACTGCTACTCGCTGACCAACGAGAATCGTCTAAATTTAGCAGTAGCAGATAACGCTATCATGTCCCTTATCAGTAGCAGCTACTGTAGCTGCTAAAAAAAATAGCGCCTGTAACCTCAACCTTAGAGTGCTATACTCGACTGCAACGTTTCTTGAACCCAGTACGTTACAAATGCGGAAGGAGAAATCTGTAAACAAGAAGCCTGTTGGGTTGATAGGAGGAGTTTCGGTACGCAAATCGTGATTAAAAAGCACAACATATACACATGGGTTTAACAAAATAATCAAATAAATCGTTAATTTCGTTCACTCAATAAAATTCAGACACCGCGATGGGAACTACATTGTTTGTTAGTGACGCCATAGGGTCAACTTAAGTTGCTGTCTAGTATAATCTGCTAATTTTTGGCAGCTACTTTTCCTTAACGAACGTAACCACTAAATTTTCAAACAATAGCAGATATGCCCACCTCTACTGATCTCTTGAGCGGGGTGTCTGAGGGCTCCAGAACAGAGCTGGGGTGGACGGTGGTTTCTTCTTCTTCATCCTCTTCTTCCACCTCTAAGAAGCTCTGGGGGGTGTCTGGAGGGGTGCTGATGCGCAGGATGTTGAAGTTGTACTTTTTGGGGTTCATCTGCTTCACTTGGCCGTTGATCTGAGGATTAGAAAAAGGTGGGTTAGTGAGAATATGGTTTATTTTCGTGTATAAGCCACAATGTAAAAAAATTCCCGTAAAATGTACGGTTTTAAACTGGCAGCTGGGTTGGTTGTGGAAAACCGTAAACATTACGAAGTAAATCCGTAAAAACAACGGTGTTTTAACTTGTAAAACAAAAATCATGGATTACACCGATGTTTTTGTGGATTTATTTTGTAATTTTTACGGTTTTCCACAACCAACCCAGCTGCCAGTTTAAAACCGTAAATTTTACGGGATTTTTTTTACAGTGCAGGAATTTTTGGAAAATTTTCAAATACAAAAGGGGGAGTGTTGGCTTATACGTGGATCTAAAGTGCTTGGCAGTATTATCAACGGAATTAAGTTTCGCATATTGGCTGAGTGGCTTGACAACTTTTAAGGCCCTTTTATATGAACCCGTTTTCGCGGATGACGGCCCGCGTTTGCTTGATCCGCCATCAGAAAAATCCCTTTGGTTGGCAAAAAGTGGTGGCGCTGCGGTCGCCTTTGAACAACCAAACGCGGCCCGTGAAAACGGGAGCAAAAAAAGTTTTGCTCTCCGTCATCGGCAGCCGCGAAGATTAGAGAACATCAACAATAAACTACAAACATGGCGTAAGTTCAATTTTCGTTTCTCTTGGTTTAAAGTGTATTTCAATTGAAAATGATTGTAAAGTGATTTCTTATTTAAAACAAACAAAGTACTTGTTCTCGCGATTGATTTCAATCGTAATACTGGCGTTGTTTTCTGTATGTAATTTGCATTACAAGCAGTGCTGAAATTGGAGAAAAATATTTGGGGGGACTCACCCTCACCTTTTTACAGAGTAGATGATTGATGGAGGGTAAAATATGACTAATTTTTAGTAGTACCTACTTTAATTGATAATCAAATTATAGATTACATTTAATTGCATAGTTAGGGGAAAGTGGGGGCTAATGGGAAATTTTTTAAATGCTAGAATAAAAGCATAAATGCAGTTATTATAATTTTTATAACCTTAAAACTATGTAACATTTAAGTATTCATTACAAATATTGATGGAAAGAAAAAAAACATTATTCATCTTTATGTTAGTAGTGGCGGATCCAGGATATGTTTTTGGGGTATAAAAATGTGGGTTTTTTTTAAAATTTTTTTTCGAAATTAGACTCTAAAAACAGGGTTTTTACTCATTTTTTGCACAGCAAATCGTGAGTAATAGAGATTAAAATACTTGAAGGGGGTCTTGGGGGTCCTCCCCAGAACGTTTTTGGAAATTTGACCCTAAAAATCCGAATACGAATATATTTGCGAATCGGAATACGAGGAAACTGCTGGCACGCTGATAGGCGAATCCGAACACTCATTCAAATGGGAATTTAGGTCAGAAAAAAATAAATTTTCTTTCGTATTTAAATCTACCCTTAAATTTATAATTTTTTTTCGTGGAAACAAATATTTTAGGGAACGGGGACGGTAAAAATACTTCGGGGGACGGCGTCCCCCTCCAATTTCAGCACTGATTACAAGTCAATGTACAGCTTAATGTTCATGCTAAAAAAGAAATTGCATCATTTTATGAAACAGATTCTGTTTCCTGTAGAAGAGACACTGCTATAAAATAACAGATAATAAAGCTTGATATCGCGTGTGATCACATTTATCTTGTTTTGTATTATATCGTTGGAAACAGCTTTAGAAATAGTCCTCCAGTCACCACATCTGTAATGTGTAACCACATCTCCCACAGCAACACGATTGAGTGTTGTCTATCTCTAACCAGGGCCTGATTTACCATTAGGCCCGGGCCTAGGGGCCCCACAATTTGGGGGCCCCCTAATTTTAAAAAGTTAACAAAAAATTATAGTAGAAATAACTTTTTATACTTCCTTGAATGTTTTTTCATTACATTTTTTAACTCGAAAATAAAAATCTAAAACTTTTTAGCAATGTAAAAAACGTAAAAGATAACCGAGAACGTGTCTGACCCTGACGATAGTGAATTTTCATACTAATCAAACAATAATTTTAACGCATCTACATTTATATAGCACCAAATATGGCAACGGGGGGCCCCTTCCTGCATGTTGGGCCTAGTGTTCTAAATTTTCTAAATCGGGCCCTGTTTCTAACAATAATAGCAATTACTACTATTTTAGGATCTAGTAATAATACTTAAAATTGGACCTAAATGGTTGTTATAATTGAGGCTGTGGGTAAAAAAGGCGGCTGAAGTCTCTAAAGCTGTACCGAAAACTAATTATTTATTTATTTGATTTGAAATTGAATTTACTCGGTGTATATAGCAGTTTAAGATGATGGCTAAAATATTTCGGGGACTGTCTAAAAAATATTTTGTGACGACGCCTCCCTATGTCCCCTCAGAATCAGAACTGGTTGTATAGACAATGTTTTTAATTATATTAGGTATGAGATTGATCTAATGGTTGATATCCCGATTCAGGCAGTTGTTGAAACTTTTTGTCCAGGCGGTATGATGGTTTATAACAGTTTGTTACTCCTGTTAGAGACAGTGATTTCATACCAGGATATACCTGACCAAGCTTGGCGCTAAAAAGAAATAGGTTGCCTTTTAGTCGCTTTTACCCAATACTCTCGCATATTTTAGAAGGGGCGTTGCTCTACCACTTAACTAGAATAATTACCGTTACATGTTTTACATTCTTTTAGGAATCGCTTCTTGCCCATCCAGAATATGCATGTTTAAAGTATAGAAAAAAGCATTTTTACCTTACTTAAAAAATCCTATTATAACCCCTGTAGATCTCTAGAAGTTGTTGCTTAAATGACTAAGTTATTTAAAGTTTAACATTTACTTTTAGGTGCTATTAGCGAAATACAAATATTTATTCATAATAATTAAAATTGAACCTGCTAGGTATGTAAAGACATTGTTATTTAATTGTATTGTATTTCGCTATTGAATGTCTGTTACTAATATTCTTCTTAGTTTGTGATTCAATTAATATGATTTCTGTACAATTGTTTAGCATTTCAATTATTTTTCTCTTCCACAGAAGTTTAGAATATTATCTTATGTAGTCTGAAACTGAAGAAGATATTTATCCTGAATGAGATGACTGGCTAAGTGCAGTAAATTTCTATTCTTATAGCAATGCATCCAAGCTTTTTTCACCTTTTTAATTGCAAATCTTAAATTTTATTTATATGGGGATATTATTTGCCACTCACAGTGGCAGGTCATTCGAAGTATGTGAACCCCTAGCAATACATGAAAAAGAAATAAAAACATTTTCAACTTTATCCGGGATAAGATTCCGCTCCATACCTTTCGAAAACGAAAGGTCAATATTTGTTACCAAAGTTTTCTGTACATTACAGTTTTTTTTGCTCGGTATTATTTTGTGAGACTGTTTCTTACAGCACAACTTATAGTGCGTGTGCTTGCTTTGCACAATACTTTAGAATTAGATGCTAATTTATGTTTACCAAAGTCAAGCAAAAACACCAAATTTCCCGGTATGGTTGTGGTAACACATTATTTACTGGTGGTGTAGCCAGTGGGTGTTGGGGTTGTAGTACTCATTCCCAAAACTAAAAATTTATTATGAATTATACTAGATTATGTTTCTTGTCAGTGACGGGTCACGGGTTGATGTAAGAAGACTCCACACTTTCTAGCTACCTAATTGACAAGTCAGAGATGACTCTTGCTTGCTCTGTCTTTTTCACCTATTAGATAGCCAGAAAGTCTGTCGTCACCTCACATCAACCTGTTGTAACATAGTGCAGTTGAAATAAGTAAAATTCTCCCCATACATAAAAATTGCCAATATCGCCATCTGATTTTTTTAGTAACAACACTGGTACTGTTGCTTAATTCCTTTTATATTTCTGTTTATTCTATTCAACAGGTTCTTACTAACGGTGTCGAGTCAAGATATTGGAAAAAAGAATTTCGAGAATGATTTCTACATTTCTTCCCAATTTTTTTTAAAAGATAAAAAGCTTTTTATGCATGTAAGTATAGCAGTATGTAGAGAATGAGTATAGGGTTCAACAACCCTTTGAAATTTTTATAACTATTTATTCACAGGTTCTTTTACTTTGAAAATGTTAGGGCGTATCCTCCTGGAAACTCAGAAAAATTTTTGATCATAGAAAACCACTAAACTACTCCTATCCCCCTCCATTAAATTTTTTACTTTGCTTCGCCACTGCTTCTTTGTGTGTCACCAGGCCTGACGAGAGAGGGGGGCGAGGGGGTATGATACCCCGGGGCTCTGTACCCAAAGCTTTTCATATTGAGTACTAAGACAGATATCATTTTGAATATTTTAGAAATTAATTTGTTCACATAAAGGTCCAAAAATGAGTAAATTCCCAGTTTTCTAGGGGCATATTTTCAAAAATTTTCTGGGGGAAAACCCCGAGACCCCCTTTATTACTTGTTACTCATCATATTATCAAGAAAACGATATTTTTAAGTTGAGTGTAATTCAGATCTTGCCTAGAAATATTCTAAAAATTACATTAAGCGTATGAATGCATGGGTGGAGGTACATCAGAAAATTTCACCCCCTACTTCGAAATGAGAATATGTCATTGGGGGCCCGCTTCTCAACCTTTTACCCGGGGCCCGACTTGGCTCTCGGTGGCCCTGTGTGTCACCAAATGACTGGTGGCTTTTGGGTAGTTCAAGTGGGGGTTCACTTTTTCAAAAATGCAATCGAGTAAAAATTAATTATTTATATTAATGGTTATAAAACTAAATTTCTCGGGTATCCAATGGAAAGTACCATTTCAAACTTCTCTTGGGAAACTTTATGAGGGTGGTGTGAAACCTCTCGGGGTTTGGGTATAACTTCAAAAGGGTGGTGTGTAATACCTTGGGATTTTTATAAAGCATTTTACCGCAAGTCCTGAGGTGGTACAAACCACTCTCAGTTGCAAGCCATCCTGAAGGTCGTACACCCTCTTCCCCGAACTACTACATAACACCCTTGAGATGTTTCACACCATTCCCAAGTAGGTGGTACGCAGAATTTTTGAGGTTACACTTGCCAACCTCACGGTAGTACTCGGTATTTGATGTCCAAGGTGCTACACACCACCTCTGAAATGGTGTGCACCATATCTGAGGGTTACATTACAAACTGTCCAAATTTTTAAATAATTCAGTTGGGATAGTTTTTTATTTTTTAGGTTTTATTGTAATTTGTAATGAGTTATTGATATTACTTTCAATTTTATCATTGTTGGTATATCTTGTGTTACAAAAATTGCATGTAATTGAAATTAGTTTATAATGAACAAAGTATGATAAAGTTTTAGTTTATTAATTATCTAACAATCAATTAAGATTATAAAATAACAAGAACTTCCGCGCTGAAAATTGCATACTAATTTCATTTTCCAGGATTGATAGTCATGTCGATTGGAATTTTTCTCCTAATGTTTCCCTTTGTGTTTCCACTGAGGATTCCTTCCGAAGAAGAGGGCGAAACATTTGGAGAAAATTTCAAATCGACACGACCATTAATTCCAGAAAATGGAGTTAATATGTAATTAAGATATTGTTAAACTCTTACAGCCATATTCTCAACTATCAGCGTCGGTGTTAATTCCTTGGTCAAAGAAGGATTCCACCAATCAGATTCCGCGAAAAGCTAATTTTTCTTTCTTTAGCAACTAGTTAACACCGACGCTGATGGCTATGAATATGGCTGTTAATCTCTGATCTCTAGAACTGAACTGTATGAAGCATAGTGAGTTTGATTACTAATGTACTTAATATATTCAATATTTTTTGTGTTTTTCCTCTAATTGAATTTACATGTAATTTAAAGTGTGTATTTAATATTTTTCCTTAGGTTTTTGAGTAAAGACCAGTTTTATCATTGGAATATAAATAATTGAAGATGGAACCCTTTTAAAATGTATTGTTTAATATATATTTTTGTGTTTGCATTACATTTAGTAATTTGTTTATTACATTCTGCCTTCAAATTGGTATACCTAATTAATAGACTATAAAAGAATGAAAAACTGTAATTTTGTTTAGTTTATGTAATATACAGCCTCTAAATTATTTTTGGTAACAATTAAAGGATTATTTTTTATATATGGACTTGTGTCGAATGATTTTTTTATTTCAAGTTTTCTTTAACTTTTTCTGAACAAATAAAATATTGTTTTCTTAGTAAAAATTTTTTAGTTTGTTTCATTTGTGCACACAGTGCAACTTTGATAGATCAAGGAAAGGATCTTCATTTAAAAGTTGAGGATAGTTCAAAGATTTCTCTTTTTTCTTAACTAACTTTTCGATCCCAAATACAAAATTGATTCATTACTATTTCTTAACACATGCTTTTAAATGCCTTCATTTTTCTATTAATTTTTAATTCATTGGAACAATTTTGATGGCTCCTTCAGTTTGAATTATCCTTGTTGTACTGCAGCACTGATGACTGAATATGGCTGTAAAATATTTTTGGGTATTAAAAAATTAGTAGCTGTCACTAATTTTAAATAATAAAAATTAGAAATTTTTTAAAATTTTGATTTACTTGTAAATGCATATATGCTTAAATTAATATTTATCTCTATTGACAGTAAAAAATTATTCTTTTTAAATTTTGGAAAATAAATATTTTTGCTGCTTCAAATGTATGGGAAGCTCTAACATTCAATTTTACTACAGAATGAAAAGTATGGATTTTTTTTTATTTTGTCCTAACAATTGATAGTGCTTTAAATTAAAATAAAACATTCCAGGTTACTCTCTTGAACATGAAAATCATCTTTAACTTTAAAAATAAAAATACTCCGGGTTACTCTCTTGAACATGAAAATCATCTTTAACTTTAAAAATAAAAATACACTAGAATAATATTTTCTACAAAACAAGGGGGGGGGTTAATTTATGTGTAGCTTTTTCTGTATTTTCTAGGATTTCTTGTACAGAAATTTACAATAGTTTTCGAGCTAATATTTTAGTCCTAAGAAAAAATTGATTGATGAATTACCCTTGAAAAATGCTTTTTAAAAATATATGGTAAAAAGATTCCTGTCAGTAAACTAATCTTTGATAAATTCTTGTGTTGAAGATAATTTGTCTTTAATAATATCTAATGAGTAAAATGTAAAGCTGAATATTGTAATGATCATACAATAAACTAGTTAAATTTTCAGCATACCGCTGAACCTGCTTATAACAAATTAAGGCATAATGAGAACCTTGTTTCTTGACTTGATAAAAATAACTCATTGGTACTATGTTAAAATGCACCGACCTAAACCCAAATATAAAGAAAGCAGAGTTTAATTGCACAATTCCCATAATTTGTTCTAAAAATTTATTTTACTAACCACCCTTTACAATTGTACTCCACTAGGCAAAATAATTTTTTTAATAATAGAGGGAAGTAGTACATGTATAAGTATTTAAATTTCAGCAGGTTTTGATGTTGTTAACTTTAATAATTAAATCTTCATCAAAAACAATACTCGTTCATTCGATAAGCAAATTTGACTCCCAGGCATCACTTCCTGTGGGGCAAGATATTTTTTATGACCAAAATAAAATTTTCATATTGACATTGAGTTGAAGAAAACATATGTAAAGCAAGTTAATTTCTTTTATATTACAAGATTAATCTTCCAGGCTATAGGGCCATGGTCTTGGCGTTAATGAACTACGCGTAGTACAAACTCAAGCTGGGTAAGCCTTGATTGGTCTTTTATTATTGTTCGTTCTCCTTTGATTTACCATTAGGCCTACGAGACCTGGCCTTCCTAAATCTTAAAAGTATCTTAAAATTAATAATTAAATCTGTATCCAAAACAATACTCATAATCACAAAAAAGCAAATTCTTTCACATACATCTGCGGGTATTTTGTGAGAATACATAAATATTTCTAGTACTACTGACCAATTTTTATTTTCTGAGGTTTATGTTATGAGCAAAATAGTTTTCAATTAATTGAGGAAGAAAACATGTAAAATCAATCTAATTTTTTTTATTATAGTTTCATGTCTATGTGGTATAACTATCAGGTTATAAAATTAATAACATACAAATACTTGAATCTATTCAAAACATAACCCTAAATCTCAAAAGTATCTTAACGCATAAAACAAAACTTACTTCTTATTTATTGAAGAAATTGAAATTGAAAAATAAAAGTCTAAAATAAATGGTTTTACAACAGTACATAAGTACCAATTATTGCGTGTTGTGAAATTTGTTTTTATAAAAAAACATCAAGGGGACTCCTTGCAACGCAGTGTGCCTACTATGTGGAAAATTTTCTAAATCAGGTCTTGATATTAGGATGAAATTAATAATTAAATCTGTATCCAAAACAATAGTCATAATCATAAAAAAAGCAAATTCTTTCACTTACATCACACTTGCGAGAATGTGACATTATTGCAGGGTATTTTGTGAGAATACGTAAATATGCCTAGTACTACTGACCAATTTTTATTTTCTGAGATTTATGTTATGAGCAACATAATTTTCAATTAATCGAGGAAAAAATATGTAAAATCAATTTAATTTCTTTTATTATTGTCTCATATCTACGTGGTATAACTATCAGGTTCTGAAATTAATAACATACAAATACTTGAATCTATTCAAAACATAACCCTAAATCTCAAAAGTATCTTAACTCATAAAACAAAACTTACTTCATATTTCTTGAAGAAATTGAAATTGGAAAATAAAAGCCTAAAATAAATGGTTTTACAACAGTACATAAGTAGTATACCTACCAATTATTGTGTGTTGTGAAATTTGTTTTTATAAAAAAACATCAAGGGGACTCCTTGCAACGCAGTGTGCCTACTATGTGGAAAATTTTCTAAATCTGGCCCAGATAATCAGGTCTTGATATTAGGGTAAAATTAATAATTAAATCTGTATCCAAAACAAGTCATAATCATAAAAAAGCAAATTCTTTCACATACATCACACTTGCGAGAATGTGACATTATTGCAGGGTATTTTGTGAGAATACGTAAATATGCCTAGTACTACTGACCAATTTTTATTTTCTAAAATTTATGTTATGAGCAACATAATTTTCAATTAATCGAGGAAGAAAACATGTAAAATCAATTTAATTTCTTTTATTATTGTCTCATGTCTATGTGGTATAACTATCAGGTTCTGAAATTAATAACATACAACAAATACTTCAATCTATTTAAAACATAACACTGCCTAACATCCCAGCACATAAAAAATGTGTGGAGTAAATAATTATAGTATATAGGCTTTTCTATCGAACTTGGAAGTACAAGATATAGTTTTTAGGGAAAGTGTTTAAAGTAAGTTTTGATATATAAACTTGAAGTAGGGTATTTAAATGGTACTTTAGTTTGCTTTAAAAGTAAATTATCCTTTAAATTTTACTTCTATGACCATAAAACTAAAAGCAAAAACATACAATACTACGGAAAACATATAGATTCTCAGTACTATTTTTTTCAAATTCTACAAAACCTTTTATATTTTAATGGTGACAGAACGTGTTCAACTTGTTTTTCATTGATTATTTTTAGTAAAAATCAACAGATGAAGCTTTTTTCGTAAAATTAAGCTTAGTTTACTTTTGTAAACAAAACACCATTGCATACGATACGAATACGATGTTCTCTTCGGTGTTTCGGAGATTGGTGAATTTCTATCACGTGACCCCCTCCGTTTTTGACGGCCCGAGAAAAAGTGCGAGCTGCCTGCACTTTTTCTCGGCCCGCGATGTCGGGCGTATCACGCCTAGCCATTGGTCCGCGCGCTCACGTGACCACCTGGTTTGGTTGATCCGTTTTCTGCCTCAAAAATAGGGATTTTTCTTGTCGCCAACCATCGCGCCAAGACGGATCGCGGCCCGTCATCCGGCAAAAAAGGCTCCATGTAGAACCAGCTTTACGGATGTTCGTTTAGCTTTACGGTCTTACGGATGGATCGGAAAATTTTCAGGTGTTTGAGTTTCTTTTCATTTAACTATCTACAAAAACGTAAAACATTCACTAAGTAAACGATTTTCTCCGATATATTTTTACATCAAAACCAGATTCCTTTGCTAATCCCTGTCCTTACGATGTTTTTAATTTTTGTCCTTTTATTGAGTGAAATTTGGGCATTTTCGGATTCGCATGCGAATCTTGACCCGCACTCACCCAGTAAGTTTTCTATATTTTCCGATCGCAATGCGGAAGAAACAACTTTACCGAGATTGGACCCTGTGATTCATCATCGAGACGCGGAAAGCTTTCCGATCGTAGCAACAAAAGCTTATTTAAATTCACCTTAATCACATGCTGCTAAAATGTTGATGGAAATTTAGAAATTATGTAAATAAAAGCTATAATTATAACATTTAGTCTGAAATTGATTCCAAACATAAATTTAAATAAAATAATTTGGGAGAAAGGTACAAGATAGTCAGGTAATATATCAAATTCGGTCGTAGCCTAAATTTTGTGAAAGATAGGTACTATGATACATGCTGCCATCTAACTTAAGTTAGTGAAACTTAACTAAAGCAGAAAACTTGCGCGCAAACCGAAACCTAAACTAGGAAGTGTACGCGCAAACCGAAACCTAAAATTGTGGCCCACCTGTTGGTCGTTGAGTGTCGCCTCAGACGAGCAAGGGGAGGGTTCTTCGTCTCCGGCACCCACTTCCGTCTTTTCTTCCTTCCAGAAGGGGGTGGACGACTCCTGCGAAGAAAGAAGCTCGCTTTGTTTCACAAGGTATATACAACTTACTCAGGGGGTCTGTGTAGGATTTTTATCTAACTACCTTTTTTGTGAAAATTTGGAAATAATTTGTTAAAATTTTAATAAATTTGTGAAATTTAACAATGGGCAATACCACTATTTTTTAAATTTGAACAGTAAATATCGTTACCCTATGAAGAAAACGGTTCTGAATTCGATTTTCTGCATGAAAACAACCAAAAAAATTTATTTTCTTAATTATTTAAGATTTAAAAGCGCGGAATTTGAGTCGTACTCAAATCGTTCTCCCATTGGCTAATGCGATTGTGACGTACTTCCATCCTATACAAACAACCTCGTTTTGACTGCTTGGGCTTGTCTTTGTTTACTGTTGGGTTGTCGATATTCTTTGTTTCTATCAAAAAGGCACAAAAATGCATTTAAAAAGTTTCCCAGCTGAAATATCCCTTAAAGACCGACGGAAATTCAAAAAGGACCAAAAAATACATCTTATAACATCAAAATTACATACCTTTCGTGCAGTTTTCTTGGTTTTTCATCCCGATTTGTGTTTTATTTATTTATGGAAGAAGTCATTGTTATGCAGATTTTGCCTCTTGTTAATTAGAATGGCTCCAAAAGTGTTTTTTAAAACACTAGTAAAATGAAAGTAAATAAGAATAAAAGTAACACTTTATGTAAGTTTCGTCTCTTTTTATACATCTAAGGAATTTAATTTAATTAAATGTTAAGTTTGTCTGTAAAATATTCTAATATTCTTATTCTTAAAATACTGTTATATTTTTATTTCTACTAGTGTTTTAAAATATCAAAATCTGCATAACAATGATTTCTTAGTTTCGCCAGTCGGTGGCAATGCGACTGGTTTGTATAGGATGGAAGTACGTCACAACTTTTCCCCGCGAAAATTTTGATTTCGCGCGCTAAAAAAAAACGCAAACTTTGAATTTAATTTTAAAAAATAGTATGCATCGCAGAGCAAAAATTTTTGACGGTATATTTATGTTTATGCAATCTGAACCAAATAAAAAAATAAAAAAAAAATAGTGGTATTGTCCATTATATCTAATTAAAAAATCAACATTAAACATGTACATCCTTTTTAGAACATAAAAATTACCTAAAACCTTTGTTTAGAAAGGGTTATCTTTTTTTAAACTAACTAATATGGCTTATCAGATAATTTTTTTTTGGAAATGTATTTGGTGAAGGTACCTCTTTTCCTAAATCTGAATTTGTGAAAGTACCTATTTATCAAACGTTGAATTTGAGAAGGTGACTATAAAGGATATTAAATTTTCCTTGGACTGAGCCCTGTTACTTATCCCTATCGTTTTCAAAAACTCCTTCGAAACTTTACTACCTTCGTTTTCCTGAACACTAACTTGGATTTGTTTGGAATGCTGTATCTTTCTTTATCAAATCTAGGGTTTTTTTTAACGATTTTTAAATTTGTTTTGGGCAATTTTTCTTCTTCTAACTTCAAGTTTATTTCATCTTTAATTTTAAATATTTTGGAAACATACGAAATAAAAAATTTCATGATGTAGAAAAAAGAACTTGCCTGCCATTCCTCCGAGTCCCCTTCTCCCCCTCTTTCGCACGTGACATCAGTGGAGGGCGTGGCCAGTTCAAAGTCCTCGGGAACTTGCGAGGGAGGCAGAGACTCCTCAACTCGACTGTAAGAAAAAACACAGCATGCCTACATTGACTTATTTGTATGTATCCATTCAGGTAGCGCTATTTGAAATTCTAGAAATTTACAAGGATGTCAAAGAAAACTGTAGATTCGTGTGGAAAAGTAAGCATAGTTATTTACACCGGCACACAAAAAAAAAGTGGTCTGTACATTTCATCGACGTGCTGAATCCGAGTCTGAGGTCCGTTTAGCTAGTACACCCTCAAAATTTCGAATAAACCGCTAAAATTTGATAAAAATCAAATTTTGGACTTAATTTTACTCAAATTTTTGAGGGTTAACGGGTCAAAGTAACTTTAGATTCAGCGGATGGATCATAAAAGTTTTTGTTTGCAATCTCAAATTATTTCTCAAATTAATCTCAAATTCTCAAATTGTTGTCAGTGGCTTAAATCTAACTGATTAAGCTACATTTAATCAGATTAAATTAATTTACCCGAGATATTTTCTTTCGTCAACTATATATATTGTATTCTGCGTAGCAGAGAAGGTTTGTATGCAATAACAGGATTCTATATTATAGAATTTCCCTTCGAAAATTACAGGGGGTTTCTGGCAGCAAATTTAACAGAGTTCTGTTAAAAAACAACAGTTGGAGTCCGGTCCCAATTGATTCGGAAATTTGGAGTCCTACTGTATTTAAAAAACATTTCTATTCATTTTACAAACATAGAAATTGTGTAGTATGGGAAATATTTTTCTGTAATGTAAACACTATTTCCTCACCTTCCGTACATGTTTCTAGCAGCCCGCTCTACGGCAGCTCTCTGTTCGTCCGCCATGTGGCGCTGCACTCGCCTCTCACCCTCGCTGATGCTGCTTCCCCCAGACCACAGGGGGCGTGGCTGTATGATCTTGTCGCGAATCAGGGTGTTCAGCACCTGAAAGTATCCAATCATGAACTTTAGTTAAGGTTAACAGCTTTGCATCCTCATTAAATGCAAAACCGCTCTGAACTGTCGGAATAATCGTATTAACTAGCAGGTGGTGAAAAGCCTTTATTGACCGCATATCCGTGATTCCTATGGAAGCAGAAATGATCGCTTCCGTCAAAACAAGCGCAGTAAAAAAAGAAGGTAAGCGAAGCCAGCCAGCGCTTTCGTGAAAAAGGGCAGATGTTTTTCTTTACTTCCACCAAAGAGAAGTACGCATTGCTGTTTTTTTAAGCTATGGTTTCGATGGGACTTTCCGACCGGCGGTGGTTCTTTTAGCGCTTAGCGAGAAAGGATTGATCTCTGACGATAAATTTGGGATGAGTAGCTGGTTGGTGGCATAGTTATCGTTGAGAGAAAAAAACACTATTGCAACTAAAATTACTTATGTCTAGTTAGATATAGGAAAATATTTTTCTTGAAATAGAGTTAAGTTTCAGAGTATCGTTTATTAAGGGAAATAAACTTACGATTTAGTGAGGGCGAAGAAATTTAAGAGTTACAGGTTTAAATTTGAGGCTTAAAGCAAACTTCAAGCTTGCGACTACGATGGAATGGGACTATTCGGCACGAAACCACAATTTTTTTTCTAGTTTTTGGATATTTTTGGATTTTTATTTCCTTTCATTTTATTTCTCGCACCGAATAGCAGCAGACCGCGACGATGATGGGACTAATTTCATATTTCGATTTGTTTAAGTGAGCCCACCTCTCAGGGCCCCGGATCTAAGTAAAAGTTCAAATAAGTAGAAAAAGGGGTGTCCTCCCTGAGAAAAGTTTTGAAAATTCGACCCTAAAAAACAGGTTTTTTACTCATTCTGGTACCCGTAGTCCGAATTTCGGGGGATCTTGGATATTTTATTTTATGTTTTTTCTTAACATCTTTGATTTGAGTACACCACATATCCGTAATTTTTTTTTCGTAGACAGAAAGATATCCGCAGGGCGCAGTTTGGAGACTCCTGTTCTAATTATATATTCTATGTGAAATATTTTGCATACCTTATGTTGAAAATATGCACATCCAGCTCTGTCTATTTTGCAGTGCATACCGCATCCATAAGTGAAAATGTTCCCTCGAAAAATGTTCCCTGAAAGTATTTCGATGACTCACCTGGGCCTTGAGGTCCGGTACGGGAGAATTGTCGATTATCTCCATGAGCAGATCCAGGCACTCCTTACTGGCCCTTTGCACTCCTCCCCTGCACTCGGATGACCACTGACCTGAGCAAACGATTTTTTAAGGTCAATCTTACGATATGTTACCGCTTATGAAAACCCCTAAAGCATTAAGGGTAAATTTCCGACCCCCACTCTCCTATGTAATTCCGAGTCTTCTAGGAGTGCTCTACCAGAAGTTCCCCCCCCCCATTTATACTCTGATACACCCTGTATAATAGAAGTGGCTGTGAAAAGCCCGATAGGCAATTCCCGCATTTTTTTTAAAACTAAAAAAAAATAACTTCCAACTAACAAAATGGTTCTAAATTTTAAAAAGTTAGTTGATTCAATATTTTTAAACAAAAATCGACAGTCGCTTTGCTCTTGTTTCGGATGGAATGACGTTAGATGTGTTTTTGCCCTACTTTAAATTCAAAATCAACAATAGCTTTGAATCCTAATCGGAAATTTGAAATTAAATTAAAAAATTTTTGCTGGTATACTCCTATCTTGGCCTAAATAAAAAAAAGCATCGAATAAAAAAGTAAAACAGAAATGTGGGAATTGCCCATTGGCTATCTCATTTCTTTCTGGGCTCGTTATTTTATCTCGAAATGAAAGAATATTTTGAATTGTAATCAGTTTTAATTATAATCCCTTCACAACTCGCAATTATGACAACAACACCGAAATCCCAAATCTCCACCTGCTGGAGACTATTCCATAAAAACAAAACCCCATAGATTTCCCCTACCTATTATGATGAATCTAATGTTTTCTTTTCTCCAAGTATCAAAAAGCAACTGATTTTCGGACGGCAGATGTTTCTTGTTTTTTTTTTTTTTTTTTTTTGTAACGCCAGAATAGTAGGCGCGTTTTTTTTCCCGTGAGGGATATTCATGGAGGATGGGGATACTTGGGGATATTCCATGGGATATTCACTATTATTTTGATAACGTTATTTGAAACTCATCAAGAGATGTGCTGACTAAATACATAAAATTATAGATTTTGAATCAAGTTAACTTTGGAGGATATTCATGGAGGATGGGGATATTCCATGGGATATTCACTATTATTTTGATAACGTTATTTGAAACTCATCAGGAGATGTGCTGACTAAATACATAAAACTATAGATTTTGAATCAAGTTAAATGTTGGCTGAGTAAGACCAAGTTTCGTTTTATTTCATGAGCAATTTCATTTTATGGTAAAACAAATTCATAAAAGTTACTCAACATTAAAACTAATGCATTTTAATTTACTTTGTGTTCAATTTTATGGCATATTTTTTTTCTATAACATACTCATCAATTTAAAGTTCTTGGTTTATTTTCCCATTTTTCCCACTAAATACTTCCAACATAAGCTATTTATGTAGTTTATCTTGGGTATATTATTTAATTTTATCATTATTTTATTATTTTTACACATATTTATGAATAAATATGTGTTTCTTAAGGAGAAGTACTAAAGTTTCTATCTATTTTATATTTTTTAAGGATTTTTTGGAAGTTCTACTATTACTTAGCTCAGTGACAAAAATATCCCAGAACGCCCAGTGATCTATTTTTAGATCAGCTATTTTTAAAGAAACTAATGATTGTTTTTACAAAATTTGTTTATAATATCCATATTGAAGGCAAAATACACCAGATTCATGATTTTTATAAAATTTGGCCGAAAAAAAATAAATTGGGCGTTAATGGGTTAAAAAGGCTGCGTCTTTGCGCTTTTTACCTGCATATTCCAATAATTTATTTTACCACAGCGTCAATTTTAAGGTTGCAAAAGTTGTATTATGGAGAATTTTAAATAATTATAATTTTCCATTTGATATTTTCTCCAGTTCCTCGAAAAAATGTTATTGTCTTATAATTTCCAACATGAACTATTTCAAAACAAGATAATTGACTTGTATTGTTCTAATAAATTTTTATGTGAATAAACACAGATAATTTTTGCCACTATTTGCAATGCTTTGCTTTACTAGCAATAAATCATGATTGTCTACCCTCCATTTATCGACCAAAAGAAATTATAAAATTTAATTACCAACAATATAATTTTCAATTTCATCAGAAAATATATATTTGACTTCATCCTGGACATAACTAAATATTCTCAGACTCATTTTTTAGTTTCAATTGGGAAAAACTAAATAACCGTATAGTAAGCAACACGGAAAAAATAAATGCCCGAACGCCCAGTGATCTAATTTTAGATCAGCAACATTTCGGCAAGAATTTTTACCACTTAAATTTATTTTAACATAACACCGCTTTATATCCCAATAGCCACATCTATGAAGATATTAAAACACCAAAGTAAGTTTATCTTACTGGTACAGCTGAGGAAAAAAAAAAACGTTACAGTAGACTTTGCGGGAGAACGGGTGGGGTTAGAAAGATGCTTTTGGTGTCATTTTTCAGGATTTAGTGTATGCTTGAAAAAATTAATTGACTATTTTTCTCTCAGAGGTCGTCTTCTGGTGCAGCGCAATAAAAACTGCATCTTTTTTCATGGCGACCCTTAATTTTTATTCGATTTTATTAAAGATCATAGTAATTTAACCCTCATCACCGAGTTTCATTTAATTTGGACGTTAAACAAACCCATGGCAGACCGTCAAAATCTGAAAAATTCATATTAAAAGCCTGAAATTAGTCGCCAACACCCGACTGCCAAACACGGATTTCTGACAACCTACCAGTACTAGTGAACCGATTTTCATTAATATTTCATTTTTAAATTGTCGAAACATGAGATATGGTTATTTTTAAAATTTTTAAGCTTTAATAAGCATATAAATATTATGATTAAATTATTTTAATTTTGTTTATTTATATTAGTTTATTAGTAATTTCAAAGTCAAAAATCGCACTTAGCTAATTTTCGTGTTGTTTGAAAACGCGTAAATAAAAACAAAAACGCAAGAAGCGCCAAATCATCGATAAATTGCCAAGCCTAAAAAATAACTGTAACGTTTTTTTTTTCCTCAGCTGTACCACTTAGCTGTTTCCAGGGTTTATGCAAAGAAACGTCGAAAAACTGCGGAACGAAATGGCGATGCCAACTTTCTCTTATCGCTGTAGATCAATGACCAAACCAAACAAAAAAACCACGTGTTGTAAAACAGGTGCATGCCTTATCTTGCCCCCTGTGCAGTTTGGAATGTGTGGGGTGGGTAGAAGGTAATTTTAAAACGAGTTTCCCACGCTATGTTTAGCGATCTAGAAATAGATCAATGGGCGCTAATGGGTTAACTTTGGAGGATATTCATGGAGGATGGGGATATTCCATGGGATATTCACTATTATTTTGATAACGTTATTTGAAACTCATCAAGAGATGTGCTGACTAAATACATAAAACTATAGATTTTGAATCAAGTTAACTTTGGAGGATATTCATGGAGGATGGGGATATCCCATGGGATATTCACTATTATTTCGATAACGTTATTTGAAACTCATCAAGAGATGTGTTGACTAAATACATAAAACGATAGATTTTGAAACAAGTTAACTCATTAAGCGGAAAAATTAAATTGTAAATAACAGCCGCGTTCACAAACACCACTTCTAACCGGGGAAAGGCAGAGAAAACCGGTTCTTCTTCCACCGCTCTCCCTACGCAGGGAAAACCTCACCGGACCACATGGGCGTAGCCAGGTTTCATGTTAGGGGGGGGCAAGGATACTTACCTGTGCTCTTGATGTTGCGAATACTAGTGACTAGGGGTTGAATCAACAATATTTCTCATTCTCCCCCATACCCCATGGCGAGTACTTTTACACGCTAAATTTTAGGATACTTATACAAATGATTTTAACTTTTGCACACCTAACGTAAAAATATGGGTAATGAATGTGAGCTTAAAAATGGGGGGTCTGAAGGGTTCTGCTCCCCCAGAAAACTTTTTAAAATTCGCCCTTCAAAGTAGTGTTTTAGCTCATTTTAAGACTCTGGCCCGAACAGAACCGCTTCTTGTAAGCCACAGTTTTCAAGGAAAATTATGTACTATTGTTTCAATAAAGTTTTTCAAAAAATTTAACAAACTGAGAATTTAGGGGGGGGGCAGCTGCCCCTCCCTGCCCCCCCCTGGCTACGCCCATGCCGGACCATCCGTTGAAAATTCTCCCCTGGGCTATAGCAGTAGGAAATGTTTTAATTGCACTAACCGCCTGTAGAGGGCGCTCTTGCTCGCTTCCCGTAATGTATTTCTACGCTCGCTTGTCACGTGATTCTTTCTACCGGGAGAACGAGTTAGACGATTGCTCTTCTGAACGGGCTATTCTATTTCCTCACGGTTAGTCGCCAGCCACACCGAACTCGTCGTGCGCGCTGTCCCATTAAGATCGTTATCTTGACAGGCGGACTCAGGTTCCCCATTCAGCCTTCCCAATAGAAGAGAGGGGGTTGAGAGTGTCTTGTTTACTCGACTGTCCAGGAGGTCAATTAACGTTATCTTGTATTGCGAAGGCTGCGAGGGCCAAGGGGTCAAGATTGATTGATTTTATTGCTTTCGCGTGGCTTCCTTGGTGTGGGCAGCCACTTAGTTTTCGGAGAACCTTTTCCCCCTACTTTTTTAGCTCTTTCTCCGGTTAAACAGGTTGTCGGTTGTGAACGCGGCTTTCACCTTAGATTTTACCACCGTTTAAAATATACGTACCATTTCTATATACAGGGTGATTGAAAAATCGGGGGGCGAAAATGTTAGTGTATACAAAGACGTTTCATGATCATGAAAGAAGAGTTCCAAAAATTATGCTTTAACTTAAAGGGGGAAAAACTTTACACACGTTTTTACTAGCAATTCAAAACAGGATATTTTGCCCTGGAATTTAGTTTTTTAACCACAGTAGAGGCGGATATACACTAAGTCCTATATCGGACGTAATGTTGATTCGGAGAGTATCCGGTTCGGGAAGTTGGTGATATTTATGACCTCGCCTAAACAGGGCGAGGATAGACTTTTACATTCCTCAGTTTATGCTCCCGGTCTCTCTGTGTGGTCAGTTAGCGAACAGAAGAAAACTCTTCTTCGGATGGGGGAGTGCGAGGGGAAACCCCCAAATCACACAAGAGGATCGGTCGTGCAACTCGATTTCGGGGATATAAAGGCACAACCACCCTGCTGCAGAATGACAAGGATCTTTACGAGCTTCGGCGTTTTGAATCGCCCAGTGTGTTCCCGAGAATTTTACTACGACACGTTCTGGCCACCAGCGGTCAATTATTAGCGAACCAAAAAAATAGAAAGGCCCCTCTCTCCGATCGAAACCCCCAAACCATACAAAGAGTTCCCTTACCTCCCCTTTTTCTCCGAGGCGTACGTCGGCTTCTCTCTACCGCTCCATGCTAAAATTTTATTACGGCTGAAGAAACCTCAGTTTATGGCCCCGGTTTCTTTGTGTGGTCAATTACCGAACCCCTCTTCGGACGAGAGTATCCCAAACAAAACAAAGAGATCGGGGAGATGAGACTGAGGTTTCTCCGGCCGTAATAAAAGTCTAGGATGCACCTTACCCTACCTTTTCGAACTTTAGGGCCGCATTCAGAAACTTTAACACGAAGATGAAATGATACGAGAACGATCTATCGTAATGATCACGAATGATCATCAAACGAGAGAGCTTTCCAGCTTCGCAGCTCTCGACCGCCATTGTGTTCAAAAAGTCGAACCGTATTCCGATTGCTTTTACACATTTGTGGTCCGTTCCAAAAAAATCTTGAACAGCTACTAATTACCAAAAAAAAACAGTCCTCAGACATTAATATATTACGATAGTAATGGAAATCTAGTAATGTATTACGAAAGTAATGGAAATCTAATGTTAGTAAAATTTTCTTGTATAGCGTATAATTAATTGTAAATCTTTCCGATAGAAGGCAGCAGCCAGCGGACGATCGAGCTAGGCGAGTGAGCTCGAGTGGTCGTCCCCAATTGATCGTTATCGTATCGTTAAAGTTTCTGAATACAGCCCTTAACTTTGAATAACACGACAAAAGAGATGTATTCTTACTCACCCATACACCTGCACAAGGTCATGACGTCAAGGTAGTGGAAGGGCAGCTTCCGGATCCTCGCTGCCACCATCCTCACCGTCCCCTCCTTTCCTCCTCCCACTCTCAGCACTTCCAGCAGAACAGTCATGGGGTGGACCTCCCTCATCAACCTGCCAATCAGCCTCTCGCCCCCTCCTTCGATCAGCGCTCTGACCACCCGCTCCAAGTGAGGGGCCAGCCCCAGCCCCAGCCGCCCGATCAGTTCCCGCATGATCCCTAGTCCGGCCTCTCGCATGGATTTATTGGCGCCTTCGGCGCACATCATCATTCCAGCCGCCATGTGCACCAGATCCGCCACGTGGGACTCCATGTCGGCCTCCGTCCAGGCGGCGGCTCGGATCGCCGCCTCCAGCGCCCTGGGCGCCGCTTCGTTATCTTGTTGCTTGAGTGCTTCCAGAAGAGCTGGATCAGTGACGCCGAAGGCGAGGCCCAGCCTGACGCGACGGCGCTTGCGCTGGTAGGCGTCCACGAGGGCAGGGACTGCGGCGCCTTCGGCGCTGAGGTAGGCATCGCTCTCTTCGAAGAACAGCAGCTCGGCGTAGTGAGGGGTGGTGACGTGGGCGTTGAAGCAAGCGTCGCCGATGCGCGCGTGCAGGCGCCTGAGAGCGCGGAAGGCGGGCAGGTAGGCGGGGCTTGCGGGTGGGGGGCGTATCAGGGGGCGGGCCAGGGCGGGGAGGAGGAGGGCGTATTGGGGCTCTTCCAGCTCCTCGTCGAAGATCACGCTGGCGCCGTGGATGCACGCGATGCGCAGGGCCTCGTTGCCAGATTCGAGACCGTGCTCCAGGTAGTAGGTGCACAGACTGCAACGAATACAACTATCTTTGTTCACACGTGAAAAGTTTCACTGATGTTTCAAGAGCTAATCATGGGCGTCATTTAGGGGGGGGCAGGGGGGGGGGCAATTGCCCCCCCAAGGTTCCCACTCTTAAGTGAAAAATTGCTGAGAGTTCCTTGAAAATTTTGTAACTTGCCCTAGGAGCCTCAGATTCAACTCAAAACGTACCAAAAGGAGTCGAAACACTACTTTTGAGGGTCAAATTTCAAAATTTTCTGGGGGAGAACCCCCAAACCACCTCCTGACCTTTAATGTCTGTTATACAATGTGTCTCCCTTGAAAATTTTGCCGCTTACAAGAAGCAGTTCCCTTTGGAAACCAAAGAGTTTGAAGCCCCTAGAAGTCTGGTTTAAAGGGGAATTTTCAAAAATTTTACTGTGGGAGATCTCCACCCCCCCTTGAAAATTTGACGTTTATTTATAACTTTTTCCCCCAAGAAAATTTAATGCTTTACAAGAAACTGTTCTTTTTGGATGTAACCCAAAGAGCCTCAAAATGAGCTGAAACACTACTTTAAGAGGCAAATTTCAAAAAATTTCCAGACCCCCCTTTAAAATTTTAAACATATATTAATATACAGTATATTTCCCTTGAAAATTCTGACGCTCGCAACAAGCAGTTCCCTCTGGGTGCTCCCCAATGAGGTTGCAAAGGAGATAAAACACTAGTTTAAAGGGAGATTTTCAAAAAAGATTTAGAAGGAGGACTTCCGGCTCCCCTTGAAACTTTGAAGCTTATTTGTAACTTTTTTCTCTAGAAAATTATGTGGTTTACAAGGGGCTGTTCTCTTCGGATGTAACTTAAATGTTGTAAAAATGATGCAAAATTTCAAAATTTTTCTGGGGGTGACTCCCAGACCCTCCACCTCCATTTTTACTTAGAGCTCCTGATGCTGAGTTACCCCCCCCCTAAAAAAAAAACAAGTCTGGTTACGGCGTGGCTAAGCCCAACTTAAAAATTCCTTGCCCCCCCCAACCAAAAACTGAAATGACGCCCCTGGAGCTAATCTACGTAGTTTCAGTATTTAATGAACGAAATGTCTCAAATTTAAACTAGCTTATAGTTACTCTCTTAGTAGAAATTGTTTTCACTGCTGAACTTTTATGCCGTGCACTGTTGCCTTCTTGACATCGCGTTTTGTCGGCAATCTATCTACATGAATGTGTATAAGGATAAAGCTTACCTGTGCAGGTCTGTGGAGTGCTTCCTCAGGGCCCTGAGAAAGTGGATCGCCTTGAGCCTGAGCTCGCGAGAGTGGCTGCAGCAGGCGAGGGCCCTGGGCACCAAGGGCAGCAACAGGTCCCCTCGGAGGCGGGGCACGGCGCAGCAGAGCAGGTCCAGGGCGGCGTAGCGCACCCACTGGCACCCGCTGCCCAGCTGCTCGGATAAGAAGCGAGCCACGTTCGCCCTGAAACGACAGTTAAATGCAAATTTAATTAATTTAATAAATTAATATTTATAATTATTATTAATTAATAATTAATTTAATGTCCTTGCAAATTTAACTTAATTTATTAATTAATTTAATTTAATGTTTGTTAATGATTCCCTTGCAAATTAACGTCAGGGTGAATTCGCCCAAAGGTTAATATTTTATAAGCTATGGAAATCAGACAAACAAAATGTGTTTTACAATTATTACACTCGACACCAACGTTTCCTGAACCCAATGCGTAACTACGCGGAAGGAGAAAATGGGTAAACACAAAGCTTGTTGGGTTGCTAGGAGCAGTTTCGGTACCTAAATCGTGATTCAGAAGCACTATATATATGGGTATTTAACAAACTAATCATATTTCAAAATTAACTTTCTTCATTTCACTCAAAATTCAGACACCGCGATGGGAACTACTTGGTTTGTTAGTGACGTCCGTAGAGTCAACTAACGTTGCTGTCTAGTATAGCATCGAAAGAAGTACACGAAGACAAATGATAAAATGCAGATTAGGTCTTTTGCGCTCAAAATGCAGTGGAATAACCCTTTTCCAAGGGTTTTTCTCGTAGCTGGGAACACAAAAAATAATAAGAGTAATGTATAGTTACCCGCAGAGGGTGACCTCTTCGAACTCTGTCTTCTCCGCCCTTCGCGCGAGCACCTTCCAAAGTCGCCTGAGACGAGCAAAGGTGGCCTCGTGGGTCAGCTGACACACCTCGGGATCCTCGCACCCTCGGTGCTCCTATTGAATCGATAGAAGGGAAATAACAGGGTGCATAGGAAAGTCCCTTTAACATGAAAATACTTGCAAACGGAGAAAGCTACAGCTATGCAATTAAGCAGCGTTCGAAATTGGGGTGTTTTGCTGGTCCGGGACAACCAAAAGGACCAGTGGAATCCGAAAATCACTGGTCCGGCGGACCAGTGTGTGTGGTGAAAAAAATATCCTGCCCTTCAGTTCTAGCAGCGTTTTTGTAAAAATATATAGACGAGTTGTTCAGTGATAGCGGTATTGATGATTGCATTTGGTGAAGCAAGTACATATTTTTTGCAGAACCCGAAATGTGGTGATATGTGATAGGGGAGCCCCGGTGAAAAAGAAAAAAATATTATTGAATATGTATACTATTTGGTACTCAGTTACTGTATAATAATATTAAACCGGTCCTTTTAAATTTGTCGGACCAGTGATTTTTGTTGCGGACCAGTAAGATTGGAAAATCAATCGTCCGCCGGACCAGTGTTTTTCCTCCCAATTTCTAACGCTGCAAGTAAGGCTACGGCAGAGATATTTTTAACTCCTCTGATAGCGTATTTCACTCGTTGAAAATCGGAAATACTGGGTAATATTCCGTAATCGAGGTTTTCGCCAAATGTCGCCAAATTTGGGCGATAACCAGGGATTTAGATGTAGTGTTACAGTGGAAGTTCTTATAACGACCTGCTCTTATAAAAATCCTCTCTTATATAAAGACCCAAAAATTAGACTCTATAAGAGCACAAAAGTGCTCTTATAAAGACTAATCTTCGAATCGATTCAGCTTATCGAATACTTTTCTGGATCGGTTTGTTTGCGTCACACATGAATTAGCCAATAAACGAATATCAGAGTATGACAAACAGCACCAAGTAACCATCGCATCTTCTTCTCGCTTGCTTTCGCCAGGGGTAACCGGCTAGAATCCCAAAACGAAATCTTGCGCTACCCAATGCCTTTGTTGATTTAAGACTTATTTATTATTATTATTAGCGTTTTAGTTTTATGTAAGCATCCAAACATTCTAAGGAAGCTAAGCTACGCAATAAATTAATATCAAAATAAAAATTTAATAGCAAACACAAATATTTATACTTTGTAAAATATTGATCTTAAATTTCATAGCAAAAAATAAGGTAATATAACATTAAATTGACAGTATCAAGAATTCATAAAATAATAAAAAATTGCTTAAAATGAGGAAAACTCAATTGGGTGATTCGAACTGTGTTCTAAATCCCAACGATCTAGTATCCTACTGTTTGGATATTTTGGTAAAATATACAACCAAGGGTTTCAGTTAGTTGATGAAAAAAACGTATTACGGGTAACTGCATCAATTTCCATAATCCATCCCTTTGCCTTTGACGGTTGAGGGTTGGTGATCGTTTTCAGGTTTAGATTTCCTCCAAACTTTATAAACTAATCTACTAAAAATATATCTTTGAGGGAATCGAGTCCACCTTCCCGAAAAGCATCAAAATTGATAGTTTAGTTTAACGAGTTCATTACTTTTAAACGAGTGATATTCTACACTCGAGTGTATCACTCGAAGTTTGCTCTTATAACGACAAAAAACTCGGTACGGATTAATTACGTTATAAGAGCTTCCACTGTAGTAATAGCTTGGCGAGATCCGATCTCGCCAAATTTGGGGAAAACCTCGATTATGGAATCTGTCCCGAAGTACTCTTTAAAAAACTAGCCAGGAGGATCCCCATTACTTTTAATTACTATTATTATTTCCAGAATCTTGTATACTAATCGTTTTTTAAAAATAATTTATAGCTAAGAAATGGATGCTTTATGCTTCTATATTTTTATTTAAAATATCTTTCAGTGACAGGAAAAAACTTACCATAGACGAAGACAAACTCTTTAAATGATTTTCATCCATTTTACAACTTTGATTCAGCTTTCAAGTCAAATGTGTTTGATCGTAAGAATTCTGTCTGAAAGCGCTTTATTATTTTGTTTTGAAAGTGGAGGTTTGTTTGCTGTGCGTGAAGTTTTCATTTACCAGTATATTATCACCTTGATAAAAATAATTTATTTAGTGTTCACTAGTCTCATTAAAGTGTTTCCGGCCTCGTTGTTGGACTTTTTTTTGCAAGTTGGTACTACAGTGGATTCCGCTGTAGTAACTATTCAAATAACTTATTTTAGTCGGTGAATAGATACAAAAAGCCTCTTGTGATTGGTACAAAATTAAACTCTCTTTAATAGGAAATTCTAAGAAAAAGCAATAAATTGATATATTCATAGAAAATTCTGTTTCCTTTAGAGTTATTGCTTAGAGAGTTGAATTATATAGCTTCTGAAGGAAGTAAAAAAATCTCAAAAATCTAGACCTAAAAAAATTGAAAACAGTAAGTTATGAGTTGTTGCATTAAAGCCCTGGATAATCTTAGGGCGAGCGTGCATGGGCGACTTTTGTCACGGTGACAAAGACAAAAACAACGTTGCTAAGGCTGTTGTTAGGGGCGGGACATAGAAGTATCCAATAGCAGCATTCGCACATGACATCACTGGAAGATAAAAACAACGTTGCTAAGGCCGTTGTTAGGTAAAGTCATGTGATTGAAAATGCTCTATTGTTTTCTAATGATATTTTTGATACTAGTAATCCTGGTCACCGTGACTTTAGTCACTCGTGCGCGCCCAGCCTTACGGGAACTACTTTCTTTGTTAGTGACGTCGTAGGGTCAACTTAAGTTGCTGTCTATTATAGAATTGTTGTTCCGCAGGTATAATATCAAATTGTTTTTGTTGAATCGAGTGTGCTTAACTGTAACTTTTACATTGTGCCAGATGACTGCCTTTCATTTTCAGTGAGAAACAATTGCAATAATTATGACTGCTCATTTGAAATTCAGTGCATTGTATTTATTGAGCAGGTGAAGTTTTCGATTGGGAAGTCAGGTTGGCGAATAAAGAGGAAAACCCTGTGGGTGTGTAAACCTGCTAAGGAATACCGCAGATGATCTAATAGCATGATCGGCAGAAAAAGACGATGACAAAACCTTGTAGCCCGAAAAAAAATCTGACAGGTAAGATATCAGTTTGATAAAAATCGAGTTATTCAATACAAGTGTTTTAATGCACATGCTTATGAATTTCCTTTTAGAAGATTTACACCTGTTTTAGAACATCGATGGAAGGAAAGACAAAAAACGTGATCGAGTATAATTTGATTATATGGATCATCATTACTAAACCCAATTACTAACACTAACCGATAACAAACTAAATTACTACCATTTATTTTGACGTATTGAATATGAGATTATCTGAACTGCATTTTCTGTTTAATGTATGCATAGGGGAACATTAAAATATTCTTTTGTTTACTAGGTAAAATGCATCGAAATACTGTGGTGCCATAAAAAACCATAGTAGTGGAAGATATGATTGACGAAGAAATCGCGAATAAGTATCCTAACATAATAGTGTATCCTTTGGAACTCCCATTATTTTCATTTGGTTGGCGATATCTTTCTTTTCAGGCGATCACCGCTTTGGGTCAGCCATCTAGCTCCTCAGGAGTGCTCTGCCACTCACAGCAACGCGTGTGGGTGATTCCGAGAGGTTCAAAGGGAGTGAGGAGTGCGGTTGAAAGGAAAGACGCGGATCATCTGGGCAAAAGTACCCTTTGGTAATCGCACTATTTTAATGTTATTTGTGTGTGTGCTTTTATTCTTTTGCAGGCGATCACCGCTTTGGGTCCACCATCTAGCTCCTCAGGAGTGCTCTGCCACTCACAGCAACGCGTGCAGGTGATTCCAAGAGGTTCAAAGGGAGTGAGGTTGAAAGGAAGGACGCGGATCATCTGGGCAAAAGTACCCTTTTGTAATCGCACTATTTTAATGTTATTTTTGTGTGTGCTTTCATTCTTTTACAGGCGATCACCGCTTTGGGTCCGCCATCTAGCTCCTCAGGAGTGCTCTGCCACTCACAGCAACGCGCGCGGGTGATTCCGAGAGGTTCAAAGGGAGTGAGGTTGAAAGGAAGGACGCGGATCATCTGGGCAAAAGTACCCTTTGGTAATCGCACTATTTTAATGTTATTTTTGTGTGTGCTTTCATTCTTTTGCAGGCGATCACCGCTTTGGGTCAGCCATCTAGCTCCTCAGGAGTGCTCTGCCACTCACAGCAACGCGTGTGGGTGATTCCGAGAGGTTCAAAGGGAGTGAGGAGTGCGGTTGAAAGGAAAGACGCGGATCATCTGGGCAAAAGTACCCTTTGGTAATCGCACTATTTTAATGTTATTTGTGTGTGTGCTTTTATTCTTTTGCAGGCGATCACCGCTTTGGGTCCACCATCTAGCTCCTCAGGAGTGCTCTGCCACTCACAGCAACGCGTGCAGGTGATTCCAAGAGGTTCAAAGGGAGTGAGGTTGAAAGGAAGGACGCGGATCATCTGGGCAAAAGTACCCTTTTGTAATCGCACTATTTTAATGTTATTTTTGTGTGTGCTTTCATTCTTTTACAGGCGATCACCGCTTTGGGTCCGCCATCTAGCTCCTCAGGAGTGCTCTGCCACTCACAGCAACGCGCGCGGGTGATTCCGAGAGGTTCAAAGGGAGTGAGGTTGAAAGGAAGGACGCGGATCATCTGGGCAAAAGTACCCTTTGGTAATCGCACTATTTTAATGTTATTTTTGTGTGTGCTTTCATTCTTTTGCAGGCGATCACCGCTTTGGGTCAGCCATCTAGCTCCTCAGGAGTGCTCTGCCACTCACAGCAACGCGTGTGGGTGATTCCGAGAGGTTCAAAGGGAGTGAGGAGTGCGGTTGAAAGGAAAGACGCGGATCATCTGGGCAAAAGTACCCTTTGGTAATCGCACTATTTTAATGTTATTTGTGTGTGTGCTTTTATTCTTTTGCAGGCGATCACCGCTTTGGGTCCGCCATCTAGCTCCTCAGGAGTGCTCTGCCACTCACAGCAACGCGTGCAGGTGATTCCAAGAGGTTCAAAGGGAGTGAGGTTGAAAGGAAGGACGCGGATCATCTGGGCAAAAGTACCCTTTTGTAATCGCACTATTTTAATGTTATTTTTGTGTTTGCTTTCATTCTTTTACAGGCGATCACCGCTTTGGGTCAGCCATCTAGCTCCTCAGGAGTGCTCTGCCACTCACAGCAACGCGTGTGGGTGATTCCGAGAGGTTCAAAGGGAGTGAGGTTGAAAGGAAGGACGCGGATCATCTGGGCAAATTTACCCTTTGGTAATCGCACTATTTTAATGTTATTTGTGTGTGTGCTTTTATTCTTTTGCAGGCGATCACCTCTTTGGGTCCGCCATCTAGCTCCTCAGGAGTGCTCTGCCACTCACAGCAACGCGTGCGGGTGATTCCAAGAGGTTCAAAGGGAGTGAGGTAGAAAGGAAGGACACGGATCATCTGGGCAAAAGTACCCTTTTGTAATCGCACTATTTTAATGTTATTTGTGTGGGTGCTTTTATTCTTTTGCAGGCGATCACCGCTTTGGGTCCGCCATCTAGCTCCTCAGAAGTGCTCTGCCACTCACAGCAACGCGTGCAGGTGATTCCAAGAGGTTCAAAGGGAGTGAGGTTGAAAGGAAGGACGCGCATCATCTGGGCAAAAGTACCCTTTTGTAATCGCACTATTTTAATGTTATTTTTGTGTGTGCTTTCATTCTTTTACAGGCGATCACCGCTTTGGGTCCGCCATCTAGCTTCTCAGGAGTGCTCTGCCACTCACAGCAACGCGTGCGGGTGATTCCAAGAGGTTCAAAGGGAGTGAGGTTGAAAGGAAGGACGCGCATCATCTGGGCAAAAGTACCCTTTTGTAATCGCACTATTTTAATGTTATTTTTGTGTGTGCTTTCATTCTTTTACAGGCGATCACCGCTTTGGGTCCGCCATCTAGCTTCTCAGGAGTGCTCTGCCACTCACAGCAACGCGTGCGGGTGATTCCGAGAGGTTCAAAGGGAGTGAAGTAGAAAGGAAGGACGCGGATGATTTGGGCAAAAGTACCCTTTGGTAATCGCACTATTTTAATGTTATTTTTGTGTGTGCTTTCATTCTTTTACAGGCGATCACCGCTTTGGGTCCGCCATCTAGCTTCTCAGGAGTGCTCTGCCACTCACAGCAACGCGTGCGGGTGATTCCGAGAGGTTCAAAGGGAGTGAAGTAGAAAGGAAGGACGCGGATGATTTGGGCAAAAGTACCCTTTGGTAATCGCACTATTTTAATGTTATTTTTGTGTGTGCTTTCATTCTTTTACAGGCGATCACCGCTTTGGGTCCGCCATCTAGCTTCTCAGGAGTGCTCTGCCACTCACAGCAACGCGTGCGGGTGATTCCGAGAGGTTCAAAGGGAGTGAAGTAGAAAGGAAGGACGCGGATGATTTGGGCAAAAGTACCCTTTGGTAATCGCACTATTTTAATGTTATTTGTGTGTGTGCTTTCATTCTTTTGCAGGCGATCACCGCTTTGGGTCCGCCATCTAGCTCCTCAGGAGTGCTCTGCCACTCACAGCAACGCGTGCAGGTGATTCCAAGAGGTTCAAAGGGAGTGAGGTTGAAAGGAAGGACGCGGATCATCTGAGCAAAAGTACCCTTTGGTAAACGCACTATTTTAATGTTATTTGTGTGTGTGCTTTCATTCTTTTACAGGCGATCACTGCTTTGGGTCCGCCATCTAGCTCCTCAGGAGTGCTCTGCCACTCACAGCAACGCGTGCAGGTGATTCCAAGAGGTTTAAAGGGAGTGAGGTTGAAAGGAAGGACGCGGATCAACTGGGCACGGATCATCTGGGCAAAAGTACTCTTTGGTAATGGTATTAAATTGAAATAGTTTTATGATAGTTTAAACGTTCTATACTTTCGTATATACGAATACTCCAGGACACTGAATCACCCAGCACTGAAATTGAAATGAGAACATAAATACTAAACCTAGTTGCTAACAAATAAAACTAACGAATTACGTAACTAACATTTTAACGTGTCTAAAATGTGGGAATCTGATGTCTAACTTGAAGAGAAAGACACTAAAGGGGGAATGTAATGGAGTTAATATGAAATTTGAGGAACGAAAAGTGGTTATTAATTTCCACGACGGTTGAAGATGCGCAGTTGTAGGAGTTTGTTATTACGTGTTTTATAACACATAGATTATGTTATTGAACAATCCTGGCATCAGCACCGATGGCCTAGTGGTAGAATTGCGTCCATATAGTAACCTAATGGTCCCTGGTTCGATTCCGGACCGCTACTTTTGAGTATTTAGCTTTAATTTAATTTGTAATTTTTCAGAAAAAGCTAGATTAGAGTAGAGTATAGTTTGTACTTTCGTGGAAATAACTATAGTGCCTTCGAAGAATTGAAGAATTTTATATGTCTTGTATTAAATTAGCCTTTTTTCTCACATTCCTTACTTTCCATTACTGTGTTATTTTTTTAAGCTCTGTGTTTAAGGTGATCGCATATTCAGAAGGAATGAAGACAGAACCAACAAAGAATTTTTTCGAAGCGTAATCTGACTAATCCTTGAGCCAAACCGGCGACAAGGAAACCAAAGATCCTAAAAAGCATAGGCGACCCCCTACTGAAATTATTTTGAAGATGTCCTGGAACGTTACAGGAGGTACATTCGTTCCCGTTATGGGTGCAGCAGCTTAAGCCAGTCTTCGCAATTTGGCCCTGTATAAAAGTAGAGAGGCCGTGGGGAGCCTAGTGGTTAAGGCATCGGTTTTGAGATCGGAGGGTCCCAGGTTCGATTCCAGACTCCATCAAAGACCCACCCAGTATATGCTGAGTACGTGCTCGATAAATCTGTGGGTCCCAAAGCCCAGTGGTCGTTAATGGCGCAGTTTACCATGGTACATGTCTTCTATAGACTGTTTCCCTTCCCTTCAGAGATGTGGCCACGGACGTAGCTATAGCTTTTATAAGGGGGGGGTTCAAGAAACTTCGGGCACAATGGACACTGAAAGTTTAACTAAAACAGGGTTTTTCAACTGGTGGGCGGGTTATTTTGTGCGGCCCGCGAAGCTGCCTGAATACTCCCTAAAAGCTAGCTTTAGAAGACATTTTAGCATACTAAAATTGAAACATTTTTGGCCTCCGAACATCCCCATTTACCTTATTACATGAAGGAGTAGTATTGCTTTGGTCGGTCGTTTAAAAGTTTGAGGTTTCGAAAGGGAGGTTGTATAGTGCTGTCCTTTAAAAACAACCCACTGTTTCATATTTTCTTCATTAAAAGCTTAGTAAAAAGGATAATTAAATTGAACAAAAAACTGTACTAGCGGCTCATCCTCCCTAACATTTTAGTGCTAAGCATTTTTAATTCCAACTAACCATTACAAATTGGCAGTCAATTAAGTAAGAATTTGATAAAAACCCCACTTTTTCCTAGAAGGACTCTAATTGGCCGACTGAGCTAAAACTTTAATATTTTATTCTCATAGTAATGGGATAACATAAAAACGCGAGAAAAAGCTCTAAAGTCTTTGTAACATGCATTTTTAGAAAATCTGTAAATCTGAAGCACATTTTTTGCCAAAAATCTCCATTATCTCAGCTTGTTTAAAAAATAAGTAAATAAACCGTTCTTCGACCAGTTTTTACACCCCTGACACTCTAAAGGGCATAGAAAGACAGGGTATATGAGATGGTAAAATTATTTTAATTATTTAATTAAAAAATCTCAATGGGTTGTTTTTAGGGTAAAATTTGGAGTGGGTTGGTTTTAAAGGACCGCACACACACTATATACCTTGAAATTTCCTCTGAGCGTAGCAAGGGGTGGGGGGGGGCAGAACCTATAAGACCTTAGGACCAAGGGAGGGCCGTTACTAGACTGTTTCGAAGGGTTCCGGCCCCTCAAATGTTTCTAATAGTTTTCCCTTTCCTAGTAAAATGTAGAGCAAATGTGAATTTTTGTGAACTTAATCACAAATTCTTGTGGTTAATACATTCCCTGAGGCAAAAAAGGGGGGTTTGGGTCCTCCCACAGAAAATTTTGTGAAATTGGACCCGAAAAAGTTGTATTTTCACTCATTTTTTTTATATTTGGGACAGGAACCTTTCTGTTTGGCTGATATAAGGTCTAGGCCAGGGATGGCCAACCCAAATGATCTTGAGGGCCACTTTGGAAAACCACAATACTCCCGCGGGCCGCATATAAAATTTTAAGGTATGAGCTGCTCAGAATGACAGTGACATAAGTTGAAAAGTATAAAATTAGTATTTAGATTAGGGAGTTTAGGAATTAAACAGGTGCCGTTAAAAAACATTCTGAATTACTCGGAACTAAGTTAGGTGGATACGCACTACTGTCATTTTAATAATCTCTCAAGTCTGAAGACGAAGTCCCAAAACAAAAATTTTTAGTGAAAAATAAAAACAAAATTAATTGATACTTTATTTCTTCGTCTAAATTACTACATTTATGAATGCAAGTATGGTGTGATATAGTGACAGTAATTAAGATATTGAATATGTATTGATGAGATCAGTGGCTTATGTAGAAATTTATTTCGGGAGGGGCTCAAAATTACTCCTCAGCCTCTCTCACGCAATTTTAATAGGTCCGATGTAACTTTTTAATAAAGTTTTAAGTAGAATTTTCGTCCTAAAACAACTAAATGTTAAAAAAGTTGTGAGTAATAAAGGTACAAGTACCGAAGGGGGGTCTGGGGGTCCTCCCCCAGAAAATTTTTTGAAATTTGACTAAAAAAAAACAAAATTTTAACTAGTTTTGGTACACCTAGTCCGAATTTTGGAGATACATTTGAGGTGTGCAATTTTGGGGTATTTTTGCAACTAAAAATTGTTCTTAAAGGAAAATTATAGCTCGAAAAAAAAAGTAAAGTTTTTTTTTAAACTTACGAAAATTCTCGCGGGCCGCAAAATTATATCAAGCGGGCCTCATGCGGCCCGCGGGCCGCGGGTTGGCCATGCCTGGTCTAGGCTAAGGGGGGTGTCTGGACCCCCTAAACCCTCCCTTATATACGTCCATGGACGTGGCAAAATGTTGGAGGTGGCTACATCTATCATCCGAGGCTTAAGTCGGACTCCCGCCATTCATGGGCCTTACTTTCTCAGGAGCCTCTTTGCCTTAAATACTGTTCGATTTGCGGATGGAGCTCGGATATTTCAAGTGGCATAAGAAAGAACAATACCTAAATCTGGTAGCGGAGTATGTGGACGTTTAGGTTGACTGTATTCAACTTGCTAAAGAATTGTTGTGAATTGCTGTGAATTAAAAATACATGATTTTTAGAAAATGCAATGTGAACAATATTGTGATGCTTTTATTTTATCTTAAGGAATGCTTTTTGAATTGACATTATAGTCAAGATAGTCGTTAGTCGTTAGCTTAGTCATTTAGATTAGATTAAATTAGATTATTCATTAGACCTTTTTTTTAGAAGAATTCAAGAATTTTTTTGGGTGTTTAAATATTTGTGTTTCTTTTATTTATTTGCCTTTTAGTGTGTTAATGTTTCTTTGTTCCAGGCGAGCACTGCTCTGGGTGGGGATCGATTGCATTTTATTGTCTCTATGTAAATAATTTTTTAACGAGTCAAAAAAAATTATGTAGATGTATTAAGGTGAATTTTTTACTTTAATTTTATGTTGACCTCTCTGCTTCAAATATTCTAGTTTTTGAAATTGGTTTCTTTAATATGGCCCTCAGATCTCAAATTTACATTAATGACAAACTGTTTTCTCTTGGTTTTGGAATTTGTTTTCTGTTGAAATGATGGTTAATATTTCAGTTCTGGATTTCTTATTTGCATAATTATTTTCCACTTATATTGGATTTTATGGTTCCTTTTTTGGATGGTTTCTTGTACATTTTTTTTATGGAATGAATCTTTCTCTTGCTTTGTTAACTGGGCATTTGGTTCAGTTTTAGATTTTCTGGAGTGAAACAATTCTTGTGTTTCCATATTGGTTAATAATATTTATTTTTAGTTTTTGTCACGTTTGCTTTCCAATTTTCCAATCCGTTCGAAAACAAATGTTTCTTTCGATTTTCTTCGATTTCTTTTGTAAGTTGCCTTTATACAGTTTTTTGGAATGTTTCTTTTCACTCTTGTTTTGGTAACTGTGAAATTGATTTTGTCATATGTTCTCTTGAGGGAAACAATCCTTATGTGTTTCAATTGTCCAATATTGTTTTTGTTGAGTTTGCATTCAAATTCGTTCCAATGTTCATTTTGATTTTCTTCGAGTTCATCATCCTCATGTTACGAACTCTTGATTTTGGTTGACGTCTTTATCGGTTCCTCAATGGATCTCTTTAACGGATACTTTCAAATTTTCCATCAGTTATTGATTTTGTCACATTTTGACGATATATACCGAAACAATTGTTATTTTTACCATACGTTATTCTTAATATATTTACTTTTTTTAAGTCCTATCATTAGTATAATTAGTTATTAGTTTATTAGATTTATATTGATGTCTTAAGATTTGGGTAATGTTATTTGAAGTATACTGCATGTCAATTCTGTAAAGTTTTTAGTTAATAGTTTATTTGACTTCTTTTTTATGTGGATTTGTAAAAAATAAAATTGGCCAAGTGTGCAAATTAAAAAGTTTGTTGTCATAAGTCTTTATTTCAGTTTGAATAACTATTCTGTTGAAACTATTGATATTTGAATAACTTGAATATGAAAATTTATCCAAAATCTAATAGTAAAATTTATTATAAGTAATTAAGAGATATCTAAAGGAAATGATTATGAGAAAATTTTTCAAACTTGTTTGAAATTAATCAAGAATTGTATGCTATTTTTAATCATTTGAAATAGGAAACATTTAGGTGTCTGCCTACCCCTTCAGAGATAATTGCTAACATTCAATAATAAAAGTTTTAATATAGTTCAAAATTTAAAATGAGAAAAAAGTTTTATAAAAACGATTTTTTAGTCGAATGAAGATTTTACGTAACTATTTCGGTGCAAGGGGTCATCCTTTGCCCTTATGTATGAGCTTAAGCTTGGAACTTAATTACTCACATCTTTGCTTCAATTAAGTTCTTTAAAACGCAAATTAAACCTAAAATATGTGTTTAAAAGCTTCATTTAACCTATTAAATATGCATCGGAGGGCAGAAGAATAAATTTTGGGTCTCTGCCGAAATAAAATACTATATACGCCATAGTCACAAGGCACACCTCATGTTTTTTTTTATTTCCATTATCACCCATGTCCTTGAATATATTTTGTTCTTCGCCAAAGTCCTAAAAGTGGGCAGGCACCTTGAGTCCCGATATAATCACTTTTATTTAAAATTAATTTTATTAAAATTCTTTGTTCATTTGTATCAATAAAACTTATTCTTGTGTTGGTTTCCATTTATTGAACATGAAAAAAAAATTACAATCTAAGTTTCATTTAGCAAAGTTAATTTATATATAAACTAGCTGATATGCCCGCCGTTGCTCGGGGGATAAAAGGCTTATCAAACTGTGTGTTAAAATAAATAAGAATTGTCGTTTAGATGCAATAAAGTCAACAGTCTTCCCGCTAGTATTCTTTTTTAATGTCATACCACTTCGTTAAGATGTAAAAAACCCTTTAAAAATACCACCTGTTTAGATTTAATGTGTGAAATCCCCATCCCCGTTTTTAATTTTTCAAAATAGAAAAAAAGTCAGGGGACCTTCTGAACCCCATTATTTTTTTCTCTTTTGTCCTTTTCTCCCTCCATCCATTTCTGCAATTGGTATAAATGTATATTTGAGGCAAATTTCTCCGCCTTCGTTCACAATAAAGATATATTATTGAACAGCAATGTTTATAGATAAAACTTATTTCCCCCTCATCCCGCTAAATTTTTATAAAACACAAAACAATTACATATACTACATACTTTTATACTTTTTTAAGATCTTAAAAAACCGGTTTAGAATTAGTGTTTATAACCATTTTTTAATAATAATTTTTTTTTAAATCAGGGGGAGACCCCCTGAACCCCCCTTTGCTGATTTATCACCAACTCATTCATTGAAAGAAATTTCAAATATGAAATAAAAGTAAACATTTTAATCGACACTGAAAATGCCTGTGATAAAATATTGTTTAATTTGAACTTTGCTGGAAATACTTAAATTTGATTATAGAAAAAAGAATAACATTTTGCAGTGGAACGGGTTTTGGTTATCATAAAAAAAATATTTAAGCATTAAAAATTGTTTCCTTATCATATTTTTTAAAAAATTCACCTGTTATAAAACATTTCAAAATAAATATTTCCAACAATAGAGGTTTTGCGTGTCCTGGAAAGAGCAATAACCGCAATAAATTTAACATTCAAGGCTAAGCATAAGAATTTAGAAAAGGGACAAAAAAGGCTCCTTGGAATGCTTTGTTTCAGTAAATTCTTTTTCGCAAACCTTCCTGGTTGTGTGAGGAACAACATGCTAAAATTTCATTACAATCACATTAATAATGTGGGTGCTAGGATCCAAAAACTAAAAACGGGAGTGAATATTCAAACCCCCGTGCACCCTCTCCAGAATGGAATATCGAAAAATCCAGAAATTACTTTCTTTGAAATTCTCTCAAGAAGGTATTACCAACAGTTCAATTCGTAATATCGATTTCTCGGTATTGTTTTCTTCGAAAATATAAAACTTGGTTTATGCTTAGCAAAAACGAGTTTTTGGAATATTCAGACCTCTTAAAATTCGATTATCCAAAATCTGAAAAATGCCTTTCTAGAAATTGTTGCTAGGTACCTTCCTGCGAAATAACAAAGATCTGGGGGCATTTGGGACGCCGATGGGCTCAAAAACGTCGAAAACGCTCCAAACCCCCCTGTGGGTCAGGAAAAAAATATTTCGAAAAATCCCTTCTTAGTGCGCGTATACACCGTAAGGTCTTCGACCCTACCAAGTTTCGAGTCTTTAGCCCCGGTATATTTTGCTGTGCGTTGATGAGTGAGTGAGTGAGTGAGTGAGTGAGTGGTAAAGCTCTTTTATTATTATAGACTAGCTGATATGCCCGCCGTAGTTCGGGGAAAAAAAAGCTAACGAAACTGTGTGTTAAAATAAATAAGTATTTTCTTCACTGTATTCCTTTCCGAGGCGTCATTTAGGTGCAACTGCCTTTCTGCTAGAATTCCTTTTTGATGCCATACTACCCTTCCTTAAGATGTAAAAAAACCTTTATAAATACAACCTGTTTAGATTTAATGTGTGAAATCCCCATCCCCGTTTTTAAAGAGTAATTTTTCAAAATAGAAAAAGTCAGGGGACCCTTCTGAACCCCCCTTATTTTTTCTTTTTAATGCCCTTAGCTCCCTCCATCCATTTCTGCAATTCGTATAAATGTATAATTGATACAAATATCTCCGCCTTCGCTTCACAATAAAAGTTATTATTGAACACCAATTTCTATAGATAAAACTGATTTCCGTCTCATCTAGCTAAATTTTAAATAAAAAAATAATTCAATACACAGACTTTTTTAAGATGTTAAACAAAACCTTAAAAAACTGTTTAGAATTAAAGGGTTTATAACCATTTTTTAATAGAGAGAATTTTTTTCAAATCAGGGGGAGACCCCCTGAACCCCCCTGTATTGATCTATCACCAACTCATTCATTGAATAAAATTTCAAACATGAAATAAAAGTAAACATCATTTGAATCGACACCAACTATTGATAAAATGCCTCTGATAAAATGTTGTTTAATTTGGACTTTGCTGGAAATGCTTAAATTTGATTAAATAGAAAAAAGAATAAAATATTTCAGTGGAACGGTTTTTGGTTATCATAAAAAAATTATTTATTAATTAAAAATTGCTTCTTTATCATATTTTTTAAAAATTCACCAGTTATAAAACATTTCAAAATAAATATTTCCAACAATAGAGGTTTTGCATTACCTGGAAGGAGCAATAACCGTTACTAATTTAACATTGAAGGCTAAGCATAAGAATATAGAAAAAGGACAAAAAAGGCTCCTTGGAATGCTTTGATTCAGAAAATTCTTTTTCGCTAACCTTCCTGGTTGTGTCAAGAACAATATGCTAAAATTTCATAACAATCACATTAATAATGTGGATGCTAGGATCCAAAACCTAAAAACGGGAATAAATATTCAAACCTCCGTGCACCCCCTCCAGAATGGAATATCGAAAAATCCAGAAATTACTTTCTTTGAAATACTCTCAAGAAGGTATTTCCAACAGTTCACTTCGTAATATCGATTTCTCGGTACTGTTTTCTTCGAAAATGTAAAACTTGGTTTATGCTCAGCAAAAACGGGTTTTTGGAATATTCAGACCCCTTAAAATTCGAATATCCAAAATCTGAAAAATGCCTTTCTAGAAATTGTTGCTAGGTACCTTCCTGCGAAATAACGAAGATCTGGGGTCATTTGGGACGCTGCTGGGCTCAAAATTGTCGAAAACGCTCCAAACCCCCCTGTGGGTCAGAAAAAAAATATTTCGAAAAATCCCTTCTTAGTGCGCGTATACACCGTAAGATCTTCGACCCTACCAAGTTTCGAGTCTTTAGCCCCGGTAGATTTTGCTGTGCGTTGCTGAGTGAGTGAGTGAGTGAGTGAGTGGTAAAGCTCTTTTATTATTATGGATTTTACGCAAACGCTACGACTGTTGAAGTATGCTTAGTAAGAAGAGCTTGTTTATACGTGGTTTAAAACATTAAAATTATGTTATTTATCATTTCTGAAATGGTTCCCGGTTCCATTCCTGGCTGCTACTTTGGAGTATTTTGCTTTAATTTAACATGTTATTTTTCTGAAATAGCGCGATTAGAATAGAGTTTAGTTGTAACTTTCGTGGAAATAACCAGTGCCTTAAAATTAACTGAAGTAGTGATGACGAGTCCATCCAACAAATGCCAAAAAAAGTTTAGTTTAATGGACATATAATATTAAATAATAATAGTAGTGAATAAAATAAACAATTGTAGTAGGGTTACAGTTTAGTCGAACTTAGCACAATGCAACCTTTTGAAATTAGAAATTAGTGGGATATATTTTGATAATTATTTTAATGTTGGGCATACTTTTTCCCCAAAAACATTCCTGATTATAGAATACTTAGCTTGGGAAAAAATTACACTAGATTGATTGATCTAACACTAACTAACTAGAGCAACAAAATCTTTTCCAATCCAGTGCAATTTTAATTTACTAAAAGACAACGGATTGTTAAGAAAATTCCCTAGTACTACAATAAGAACATTAACGAGCATTTTCAAATGATAAACATCCCCCTACTCGGAGAATGCCGCTATTAACTTCAAATCGGTCTCAAATTCATCCTTTTTTTTATTCTGCCGCTTCTTTGATGATGCGCCAGCTGTCTTTTTTTTTTCAATGAGACACACCTTTGTTTTCGAAGGATTTGTTTGGATACAGTATTCGGCAGATGAGCGAATAGACATTCACGTTGTTTCTTTGAATAGAATATCGATTGTTTTATCGGCCAAGAATAGTTATACTTTAAATTTATCTTGCTGTAGTACTTTTTATTGTAAGTCAAACTGCTTCATAGGCACTGCATTTAAACTCGTTTTAAATAAGGAATAATTAATCGCGTCAGTACAATGGTTAAAGGCTGTTTTAATAAACCTTTTTAACTTCTTTTAGGAAGCAAATGTTAGCAACAAGAAGTAATATTTAAGAAATCATGAATTCATGATTCCATTTGTTATTAGATTTTCTTTCGAATTCTCTAATTCTTTTAAGGTTACTTCTCAGTGTTATTCGACTCATCTCTCCACAATTTCAATAAAAACGAAGGGGGAAGATAGGAGCTCTCAATCGCCTTACTTAATAAGTATTATCACACTAGAACAGTGGTTCCCAACTCAGAAGTCCGCGGACCACAGAGCTTAAAATTGGAACCTTGGATATAATAAAATCTTTTGCCCTCTCAAAATTGAAAGTTTATATTACCTAACTAAGCGTGTAAATTTATTTGCTTTGAATTATAATTATATTTTAAGAACATTCTAATTTTATCTTTTATTATGATACATTTAAATCTTTGGGACCTACAGAAAATGTAGCCGAGATTTTTTACAGAGTTCTTGATTTCACTTTAAATATTTATAATGCACAAAAGAATATTAAATAATTGAGTGGTGATTATTATCCACAAATTCCATCATCCATATAATTCCATCCATATAATTCCTGTCATCCATATAATTCCATCTTTTCTCGTTTAATTTGCTCAAATTTTTATTTATTGGAATTTTTATGCGGACCCTTCACGGACCACTTCTACACGACTCTCACGGACCACCGGTTGGGAACCACTAGTGTTCGGCACTAGTTAACTATAACTAGTTGCAACTAGTAGTTAACTACCGATCAACTAGTAGTTTAACTACTTTTAGTGTAAAGTAGTTCAACTATTAGTTTAACTACTTTTTTAATTAACTAGTTAAAACTTCTTTCACATTTTCAACTAGGGTCACTTGGGGTAAGTGGGTCCCTAGGGTAAGTGGGTCACCCCCTCAAAATAAACTGTGTAAAGGACATTTCACACTTATTTCACATTGATCATGTTACATTTTGTCACACTGATGGGTTTTGCATATATTAGAGTTTTGTGTAATTTTTTTTTTAAGATTATAGAACTATTGTAAAAAAATTTCCATAATTTTTTTTTGGAGAGTTCAAGATGCATTTTTCCAAGAAGTGTTTCCAGGAAAGTTTTCATCATATTTTAATGTTTTTTCAACTGTTGTGCCAGGTTTGACTTAAAATACATACTGCAATTTGAATTTTCACAAAATCTCTTATTTAAAATTTTTTAAGAGGGGGGTCCCACTTACCCCGTAATTTAAGCATAGTAGGGGTAAGTGGGTCCCCTCATTATGGGGTAAGTGGGACACCCTAGACTCACCATTTTAATGTTTATTGAAACATTTATAAGTAATTTATTGAAATTTTATATTAATTTTGCGTTTTAATATAAGCTGTGGTAAGTAAACTATTAAGTTGTATTTTTTTATTCACGTTGCCGAGAAATTAATTAAAACACACAGTGGGGTGGGGGAATAGTTTCGAGGGTTTCTTTATAAGTCTCCCGAACCATTCGAACCTGAAAAAAACATTCTGTAATTGTAGTGTTCCAAAAAGGGGTCCCACTTACCCCAACCAACCCTATTAATTTAAATGTGAGTAGATATCTCCTACATGAATTAAGTTACAATAAAATATTTTGTACCTAAAACTTCTATACTTTATCAAGTAAGACCCACTTACTCCCTCTTAAGTTTTGCTTGCTTTCAATCAAAATAAAGAGGGGGGGACCCACTTACCCCTTCCTATGGGGTAAGTGGGACACCCGTCTCATTTTTTACAAAAAGACCAGTTAAGAAAAATGTAGAACATTATTTTAGAACCTAATTATAAATTTTTGTTCATAAATAGTGTCTTAAATAAAATATGTCATTAAGTTCAAATTGAGACTCTTCAAAAAAATTTTATGAAGCTTCAAAAATGTACTGCTCCAAAAAGGGGTCTCACTTACCCCAAGTGACCCTACTTCAAAAAAATTTAATTTAAAATTTAAAATGAAATTTAAAATTTTTATCAAAGGTAGAGTACTCAAATACCATAACCAGAAATAAAGACCATTTTTGCGTGAAGTATAAACGTTTTTTGTGACATAGATAAGAAAGATGTATAGAGCATTCGCACATGACGTCACTTGGAGGACAAAATCAACGTTGCTAAGGCTGTTGTTAGGGGCGGGACATAGAAGTATCCAATAGCAGCATTCGCACATGACGTCACTTGGCGAATAAACAACGTTGCTAAGGCCGTTGTTAGGCAGAGTCATGTGATTGAAAATGCTCTATTAGAATTTTGCCAAAAAGTAGGTTATGAAATTAAATAGACTAGTTAACTAGTAGTTAACTACTTTGGGAAATAGTTTACTAGTTGCAACTAGATTTTCCCAGACTAGTTGATAGTTAACTATTTTTTGACCACAAGTTGCCGAACACGAGGAACCACTGCACTAGAACAAGAACGCTTCCTCTTTCTATAATTCAATGAATTAAGGGTATCTTTCTGAACATCGTAAGTAAAAAAAAATTGACAGCTGGCGCCTCCATGAAATACATGGTGAAATTCAGCAGAGGAAAAGGATTGACTGCCGGCTGGCTCAGCTAGAACAAAGTTAACAGCGGCATTTTATCGAAGTAGGGAATAAAATATGCATCTGGTACACGTGAAATTACGTATTTTTTTTTTGTTCAGGTTGAAGTTGTAGCAATCTTAAGCTCAATCATGAGCTCAATATAGTCACGTTGCATAAATTATAGGAATTTCACCCAACAGTTTAGTATACAGGGTGCATTGGAAAGTTTCTTTAACCTGAAAATACTTGGGAACGGATTGAGCTCATGGAACTAAGATTGAGCTAGGCTGCAGTCAAACGGCTACGCCCGACCTTTTGCAAACAACAGCAGCGCCACCAGTGGCGTGGCAAAAGTGGAAGATAGCCAAAACGAAAAGTGATATTGTCCACAATTTTCTCATTGTTTTTGCTCTATCATATAAAAAAACTCGCAGAACAGAAAGGTATATGATGTAAAATTAATAACTTAAATATTCAAATTTATTATTTGTATGAAAATAAACCCATAAATAATTAAGCTTTTGGTGAAAGCGATTCTGCTGAAAGTAAAAGGTTCGATTACAATATCGTAATTAAATTGACTGTATAATAAAGGCATAAACAAAATTTCGGTCCTCAAATAGTTATCAAAAGGTAGGAAAAATTCTAAACCATACTGGTTAGATTCCGAGGTCAAAATATATCGTACCTGTGATGTACGCATCTATCTAAATATAATAACCCCACAGTTAAAAAAGTAAGTTTTTTCCCTTAAATTTCAGTATCAAGAAGTGGCATTATTTTTTTTAACTTAAAAATTTTAACTTTATATACAAGTTTAAGAATTCTGAAACCGTTGGTACGAGTAGCTCAGTTGGTAGAGCACCAGGCATCAGATGCAAGCAGTGGTTCTAGATTCAGTGTGGGTTCGAGCCTCGGTTTAAAATTAAACGGAATAATTTTATTTTAAAAGTCGTAATAACTGAATAGTAACTATGGTATTTGGTGCCTAGGCTGTCGGACCAGGCGGCTCAGTTGGTTGGGTCGCCCAAACAGCTGAACCGTCTGGTCAGCGCGTTGGGATGGACTTCAGTTCGAGCCCATCCCCCAGGTCAAAATTCTGGGGGAGCCAGTGGTCATTGATTATTCGGCCTTTGAAGCCGCGTTGGGACAGCTAGAGGGTGTGAGGGTAGGAGTTTGGCCGCTGGCTATCGCGTTCGGGGGTGTCCGTGACTAATTGAGTCTTAAGGTTAGCCGTTAGGAGGCGGACAACCCCAGAGATTGGTTAGGGCCAAGTTCCTTCCCCCTCAACACCCGAGTGTCACTGGTCATCGCCGGGGTCGGTCGGCCTGGCTCTGCCGGCGTTTCTTCTCTTGGCCGGCGGAGCCCCCTGCCGGCCGGCTTCGGCGTCTAGACCAGTGGCACTCGGTGAGAGGGGGAATGAACTTAGCCAAAATTTTTGAAAAAGTCAGCTTCATATAATAGAACTAACTCCTCGGAGTGTCGGCCCCGATAGCCCAGTTGGCTAAGCCACGGGATCCGAGGAGGTTCCTGAAGCTGGCCTCGAACCGACCCAGGTTCTATCCCGAGTGAGTGAATGGAATTAAGAAATAAAGCAGTTAATTAATGGCAGAAGGCCTTAGGCAGATGTCGTACACAGGGACTTGGCGGAGTCTCAAATATTGAAGCCTTCTGAGGCAAAGTAAAATAGAGTAGTTATAAAAATCTCTGCAGACGTATGTCCCGATGGCCCAGTCGGTTAAGCCTCTCATATAGTTGAGGTCCAGATGGGTGGCCAAAGCAAGCTGCGGGTTCGAGTCCAGGTGAGAGGAGGAAAATACCAGAAATAAAATGACCTTCTCTGGGTTGGACACTTAAGTATCATAGATGGAATACAGTCTGATTAACTACTCTGAAAAAAGTGACTTAAAATTTTTTTAATGGGGAATTGATGGCGACCAAGAGTAAGTGAACGGAATTCCAGGGCAAACAGCTTCGATGGCTCAGTTGGTAGAGCGATGATCCCCTGTAGAGGCTCCGGTCCTCTGGGTGACGAGGGTTCGAGCCCAGTTGTGGACTAGAAATATTCTTCAGCATCTAACCGATAAAATAGTGTAAGTATAATCACCTCTCCAGCTGTCCATCCCGATGGCCCAGTCGGTTAGGCCTCTGGTCGTTGAGGTCCAGATGGGTGGCAGAGCCAATCTGCAGGTTCGAGCCCCGAAAGCAGATGGGCAGGAGAACTGAGAGTGGCCTTGTCGTGGAAGTTGACGACTTAGTGGAATCTCCGTTCCGAGGAAAGTCACAATAGAATAGGTACAAATGTCTCTGGAGGTGTGGGTCCCGATAGCCTGGTTGGCAGAGTGTCTGATCGGTGAGGTCTATGACGGTGTCAGAGTCCTGATGCGGTTTCGAATCCAGCGAACCATCTCGGAGCATTAGTTGTCACAGAGAGGTAAGTAAAATGGCATTGCTCATTAGGTATGTTGTATGATGACGTGTCTAATCGCATTGTTGTCTTCCAACAGGTCCAGTCTCTGATGGGAAGTGGCAGAGTGCAAGTTCGAGTGCAGGTGAGAGGAAGAAGTAAGGTAGAGGAAGTTTCCCGGTAGGAGGGACAGAGTGCAGATTCGGGACAAGGCGACAGAGAGGGTACTCCAAAGGAAAGAAAGTTCTCTTGAGGGGGGAAAGGTGAGTGAGCGGTTCTCTTGAGGGGAGCACGAGTGGAAAAGGGGAATGCGACCTCCGCGACTTCTCTTGCGTGGGACCTCTCGGCACTTCTCTTACCTCCTACATCTCTTTTCCCCACTTCTCTTCCCTTCATTTTCCCCTTTTGCCACTTCTCTTCCTTCTCTTCATTTTCTCTTGTCGCCTCTCTTCTGTCTCTTCTTGCTCTAGAGCCTTCTCTTCTTGCTGTAATTATGCTGGAAGAAGAGAAGGCTCTAGAGCAAGAAGAGACAGAAGAGAAGAAGAAGAGAAAGAAGAGAGGCGGCAAGAGAAAATGAAGAGAAGTGGCAAAAGGGGAAAATAAAGGGAAGAGAAGTGGGGAAAAGAGATGTGTAGGAGGTAAGAGAAGTCGCGGAGGTCGCATGGCACAAGAGAAGTTCCCCTTTTCCACTCGTGCTCCCCTCAAGAGAACCGCTCACTCACCTTTCCCCCCTCAAGAGAACTTTCTTCCCTTTGGAGTTCCCTCTCTGTCTCGAATCTGCACACTGTCCCTCCTGCCGGGGAACTTCCTCCACCTTACTTCTTCCTCCTCCTCTCGTCTGGAATCGAACCAGCACTCTGCCACTTCCCATCAGAGACTGGACCTGTTGGAAGACAATGCGATTATTTATACATGTAATCATATAACTTACTTAATGAGTAATGCCTTTTTACTTACCTCTGTGTGAACATACACCCAATGCTTCCGAGATGGTTCCGCAGGTGGATTCAAACCCGCATCTGGAATCTGACACCAACCTAGACCTCACCAATCAGACATTCTGCCAACCAGGCTATCGGGACTCACACCTCCAGAGACATTTATACCTACTCCATTGTGACTGACCTCGTAATGGCGCCATATGAAGATTCCACTAAGTTGTCAACTTCCAAGACGGGTGCACTCTCAGTTATCCTGCCCATCTGCTTTCGGGGCTCGAACCTGCAGATTGGCTCTGCCACCCATCTGGACCTCAACGACCAGAGGCCTAACCGACTGGGCCATCGGGATCGACAGCTGCTATGGTGATTATACTTACACTATTTTAAACTACCTCGGTTAGATGCTGAATAATATTTCTCCTCCATGTCCACAACTGGGCTCGAACCCATGTCACCCAGAGGACCGGGGTCGGAGCCTCTACAGAGGATCATCGCTCTACCAACTGAGCCATCGAAGGTGTTTTCCCTGGAATTCCGTTCCCTTACTTTTAATCACCATCGATTCCCCATTAAAAAAATTTTAAGTCACATCTTTCAGAGCAGTTAATCTTACTTTATTGCATCTCTATGATACTTAAAGTGTCCTATCCAGAGAAGGTCATTTTATTTCCGGTATTTTCCACCTCTCACCTGGACTCGAACCCACAGCTTGCTTTGGCCACCCATCTGGACCTCAACTATATGAGAGGCTTAACCGACTGAGCCATCGGGACATACTTCCACAGAGATTTTTATACCTACTCTATTTTAATTTGCCTCAGAAGGCTTCAATATATTGAGACTCCGCTAAGTCCCTGTGTACGACATCTGCCTAAGGCCTTCTGCCATTAATTAACTGCTTTATTTACTAGTTCCATTCACTGGGTGGGGATAGAACCTGAGTCGGTTCGAAACCAGCTTCAGGAACCTCCTCGGAGCCCGTGCCTTAGCCAACTGGGCTATCGGGGCCGTCACTCCGAGGAGTTAGTTCTATTATATGAAGCTGACTTCTTCAAAAATTTTGGCTAAGTTCATTCCCCCTCTCACCGAGTGCCACTGGTCTAGACGCCGAAGCCGGCCGGCAGGGGGCTCCGCCGGCCAAGAGAAGAAACGCCGGCAGAGCCAGGCCGACCGACCCCGGCGATGACCAGTGACACTCGGGTGTTGAGGGGGAAGGAACTTGGCCCTAACCAATCTCTGGGGTTGTCCGCCTCCTAACGGCTAACCTTAAGACTCAATTAGTTACGGACACCCCCGAACGCGATAGCCAGTGGCCAAACTCCTACCCTCACACCCTCTAGCTGTCCCAACGCGGCTTCAAAGGCCGAATAATCAATGACCACTGGCTCCCCCAGAATTTTGACCTGGGGGATGGGCTCGAACTGAAGCTCATCCCAGCGCGCTGACCAGACGGTTCAGCTGTTTGGGCGACCCAACCAACTGAGCCGCCTGGTCCGACAGCCTAGGCACCAAATACCATAGTTAACATTCAATTATTACGACTTTTAAAATAAATTATTCCGCCTTATTCTAAATCGAGGCTCGAACCCACACTGAACCTAGAACCACTGCTTGCATCTGAAGCCTGGTGCTCTACCAACTGAGCTACTCGTACCAACGATTTCACAGTCTATTTAAAGTTAAAAACTTTAAATTAAAAAAAACAAACTGTGGTGTTACATTATTAAATTTTTGGGGGTGGCACTATCTTTGTCTGTTAGAGAAAAATCCCTCTAGGATACTTTTTTCCTTTGAAATATTTCTTAGGAATCGAACGCTTAACCTTCAGCTTCAAAACTCATATATATATATATTCCTTTGTACTGATTATAGCATTTGTATTGCATATTAGTTTTTTTTAATTACATTTGTTGAATTTACCGTTACTTTCAACCATTTTTATAAATTTTGCAATTTAATTACTCCATTAAGAGTATACTGATTTAGACAGTTCGTTTATTTATATTAATTTTGTTTACATATGTTACCGTAGCTGATTTATAAAATCATATCCTAGCTCCTGGTGACCTAGTGGGGTTGCCCACTACGCTAGCAGTCTGCGCACTGTACCTGGGTGTCGAGTTAGATTCTCGGCCTGGGTGTATTTTCACTCTATCAGTGAAAATTCTGTACGAGTCCGTCTTACTTGATTTATAAGTGTATCAAACGGGAAAATATATGTGACAAATCCATCCACACTTACTCCTATTGTGCCCATTCAATTAATCCAAAGAATTTATTTTGTAAACGTATTAACTACTGTCCCTGGTTATTTCCACGAAAGTTACAACTCAACTCTAATTGCACTACTTCTGAAAAATCACAAGTTAAATTAAAGCAAAATACTCAAAAATAGCAGCCAGGAATCGAACCGGGGACCATTAGGTTACTAGCCGCCCACTCCGCCACTGGGCCATCGGTGCTGATGCCAGGATTGATCAATAACAATTTTGATGTTTTAAAACACGTAATAACAAGCTCCTATTACTGCGCATGCTTCAACTATCGTGGAAATAACCACTTCGTATATACGTTCAAGAATCATTTATTTAGTCTTCATTTGTCTGGCAGTATTAATTTTTTTCGGGGGTACACTATACTTTCCCTATAGAGATGTTTTGGTTGGGTTTAGTTGTTGGTCCTCCTTGCTTTGACTTTAGATAAACATTTTGATTCGTCTTTAAGGTTAGGGATCATTTTTTCTTTCAGATTTTCCTAGGGAATCAAACGTTTAACTCTCAGCCTCAAAACTCCTAACTATTCCTTGTTATTTATTATATTTGTATTGCACATAGTAGTTATTTTTCAATTAAAATCAGTTAAATTTATCGTTATTTTCAATCATTTTTATAATTTCCATTAAGCGTAGTGATTTAGAAAGTTCATTGATTGAAATGAATTTTTCTTTTTATGTTACTGTAGCTGATTTATAAAAGGGAACTTTATCCTAACTCTGTGTCAATTCTATAAATTAAATAAATTTATTTTTTCATCTTCTATACTTCAAATGAAGCCTGATGAAACTTTAGGAATCGATATGCTAGATTTAAAATTCATATTTCTCAATTTGAAAAATCCTGATTTCAAACTTTTATTATTCGGCAATATCTAACGTGAATTTACTAAGAAATCTTTTTAAACTGCAACTTGATAGTTTTATAACTAAAGTATTAAAAGATATACTATTTGCTAATAAAAGTTTATTTATTAAGATAATCTGTATATTGACCTTGATCGGAGACCTTTACGGAGTGGTTATTTCCTCGACAGTTGTAGCATGCGCGCGCAGTATTAACAATTTGTTATTACGTGTTTTATACCATTAAAATTATGTTATTAATCAATCCTGTCAACAACACCGATGGCCTAGTGGTAGCGTGTGCGTCTCGTAACCCAATGGTCCCCGATTCGATGGTTAATATAAATTAATGTGTCTTACTTAACTTCTCATAATCCCCCATAAATCCCACAAAATGTCTGTTAACGTCTTTATTGTAAAAACCACTAATGTAATATAACCCTCCAAACTTTTTTAATTTGACATAAAAAACTAACATAAGCTAGAAAACTTGATAGTATGGAAGTGCGTATGAAGAACTTGCATGATTTTTTTTTATATTTTTATCCGATTCTCCACGAAAAGTTAGGCTGATTAGCAAAATTTCAGGTTGATTAAGAAAGTTTTTCAATTAAAAAACTTTTTTTAAAAGTCACCTTTTTTAAAGAGCGCGAAAACACTTAAATCGTGTTGACAAGACAGTGACGTCACTGATCTGTCTCATGGGAAGAGGTCTATCGTAAGGGGTAGAGTCTGTCTGTCCTCGCTTGGCACATGTGGCAAACCTAAAATCACTACCCACAGCAGGAAAAGCAGTGGCGAGTGCAGGGTATCGGGTATCTAATAGAAGTGAGGTAACCATCTTTATGGCTTTTTCGCCACTGTTTTTTCTGCTGTGGGTACTGATTTTAGGTTTGCCACTCGTGCCAAGCGAGGACAGACAGACTTTATACAGAAAGAGGTCGATCGCGCACATGCATAGTGACGTCACTACGCTCTTTAAAAAAGGCGACTTTTAAAAAAAGGTTTTTTAATTGAAAAACTTTCTTAATCAACCTGAAATTTTGCTTATCAGCTTAACTTTTCGTGGAGAATCGGATAAAAATGTTAAATTAAAAAAATAATCATGCAAGTCCCTCATTACTGTATCTCCTAAAGCCAAAATTTTGGATATTGCTCCAATGACCCCCTTTATAATAATAGCGAAGAAATCGCTTAAATTTTTTTTTACATTCCTCACAATTCCCCCCCCCCCAATTTTTTTGTTTTAAACAACATTTGTTTTATATTTGTTAATTCTTATTCTTTAATTGCTTTGCAGTTGGAGCTTCAATATTCCAAGTGGCATTAGAATCAACACAATCAACTTTACTTTTGGTGTATAAATTTCTCAATGTATAAAATTATAGTTAATATTGCTATATATTCCTAATTTACAATTAAAATATCAAAAACGAAATTATTTAAAAAAAAAGACGTTATGAAAAATCTGTTAACTAAACATTTCCCATTCCTAAACAAAGATATCTATTCTTCCTCCCTTAGGGCCATCCATGAATGAAGTCACACTTTGTTCAACATTTCGATCAAGTTTAAGTGCACCACACCTTATAATTTCAGAGCGAACTCTTATTTTGTTGTAATTTAAACGAAATTATTATAAAATTCATTCTATTTTCCAGGAAGAAATTACTTTTTGTCAATTTTTAATGTGTGATGTCACAATACTTGAAACCTTGTCTCAAAGTGTCAGATGGATTCCCCTCCAAGTGTAACATCATTTATGGATTAATGCCCTTAATAATAAACATGACACAATGGCGATTTTTATTTGACATTTACATGATAATATAACAGTTATTATATGAAAGCTACTACTCCACAGCAACGTTTCTTGAACCCAGTACGTCACAAATGCGGAAGGAGAAAATGGGTTAACAGAAAGCCTGTTGGGTTGCTAGGAGGAGTTTCGGTACGCAAATCGTGATTGAAAAGCACTATACATGGGTTTAACCGCGGCTTACTAGATACTTATACAGGCTAGCCGAGTACGGAAATCATTGCAAATCCAGATGGCAATACTGGACCAACTGGCAAAGCATATATCCACAGTGTTGAAGGCGGTGGGTGATATAGGTAGGTCTTGTAGCGCTCCAAGCGGTAAAAGTTGTCAAATGGTTTTCATTGTTTAAAACTCGGCTAGCCTGTATCTAGTAAGCCGTGGTTTAACAAAATAATCATATTTTTGAATTGCCGTCACTAACAAAATAGTTCCCATTGCGGTGACTGAATTTTGAGTGAAATGAAGAACGCCAATTTAAAAATATGATTATCTTGTTAAACCCATGCATATAGTCTTTTCATCGCGATTTGCGTACCGAAACTCCTCCTAGCAACCAAAAGGCTTTCTCCTTCCGCGTAGCGACGTACTGCGGGTTCAGAAAACGTTGCAGTCTAGTATACACTCAAGATGAAAACAAAGTATAAGATACTGCAGAATTCCCGAATATGCTATTTCCATGTCGTTCCAATATATGGTGCTTTTCCATGCTAGAAAAAAAACAGGTTTTTGAGAGTGAGGCACCTTGGGACACAAATTTTCAGACGCAATTTTATAGTTAAGATTTCGTGCTTATAGAGGTACTAATAAATGAAACTGAAATCTACTCTTCAACGTGTTTTGGAATCTTTGGTGTATCTGGGAAATTCCTTACATCGATTTTCTTGTTTTGCGTTGATGTATGTACAAAGTTACAATCACTTAAAGTTATACTTAAAGTTTGAAATTTCATTTTTTAATAAAAAGGAGTGTATTTATCTAATTATAATTATATTGAGAATAAAATGCGTGTATCCATTAAATTTCAGAAAAGAAAATGTTCTGTTAAACCTAAGAGTAATTAAGTTCATTATCCAAAGTGTCAAGTGGGTACCTTGGGACAAGTCCAAAGGTACCCACAAACCTCACATGATTAAAAAAAATGTTTTTATTAAATAAATAATTTAAGATTTTATAATATTATAATTTAGAAATTTGTGCACAAAAGTATCCGGAAGGGGGAAAAAAATCAATGATTTATGTCATGACATGAAGAAATCTGAGAAATTTTGAATGTAAAATATGTTTGATGTCCAATTTATTATTAAATATAGATTTTATGTTAATTATTTTTGTTTTAGTATTTTTAAAATAACATTTTAAAATTTATGCTATTATTGAAAGTGTCTCAAAGTGGGGCACCTTGGAGATTAACCTAAGTTTTTTTTTTAATTTTTTACTGTGAATTCCCTTAAAAAGATAATTTTTTTTATTAGATGCGAAAAGGAGTATAGTGCTGCCCTTTAAAAACAACCCACTGTTTCATATTTTCTTCATTAAAAGCTTAATATAAGGGATAATTAAATCGAACAAAAAACTGTATTAGCGTTTCATCCTCCCTAACATTTTAGTGCTTAATTCCAACTATAAATTACAAATTGGCAGCCAATTAAGTAAGAATTTGAAAAAAAAACCCCACTTTTTCCTAGAAGGACTCTAATTGGCGGACTGAGCTAAAACTTTAATATTTTATTCTCATAGTAATGGGATAACATAAAAACGCGCGAAAAATGCTCTAAAGTCTTTATAACATGCATTTTTACAAAATCTGCAAATCTAAAGCACATTTTTTGCCAAAAATCTGCATTTTCTCAGCTTGTTTAAAAAATAAGTAAATAAACCGTTCTTTGACCAGTTTTTACACCCCTGACACTCTAAAGGGCATAGAAGGACAGGGTATATGAGATGGTAAAATTATTTTAATTATTTAATTAAAAAATCTCAATGGGTTGTTTTTAGGGTACAATTTGGAGTGGGTTGTTTTTAAAGGACAGCACTATATGTTTATTATATTAGCTGTGTTTGAATAAATATAAATGTATAAAAAAATTAGAAAACTAATTTTATAAAACTGTCCCAAGGTGCCCCAGTCCTATTAACAAACGTTACTTTTAGAACAGAGTCAATTGAAATTTGTATATACCTCGAACTTAATATTATGCCTTCAATTTAAACACATTTAAAATGCAACTCTAATAGTAGAGAAGATTAATTTCTCTGTTAAATTAAATTTTAAAAATCTGAAAAAGAAACACCAATAGATACCTGTGTCACTAATATCTTTGGCCTGGCTTTTCAGAGCAATGGAACCCTTGGAGTTTGCCTGCTTTGGAAGGTATACAAAGTAAAATTTCAATTCAAAGAACGAAGTTTTTAAAGTAGAATTTTTGCCTTGAATTCCATCAATAAAGTTAAATCCTCAAAAGTTTTTTTTTCTGTCTTCGATTTAATTTTAAATGTATTTTTTTACTCTTAAAGTTTATACAGTACTTAAAGTTTGTGATGGGTCACATTCGAAAAGTTCAAAGGTGCCTTCTAGTTATTTCCTTGATTTTAGACGCGAAATGCAGTGTTTTTAATAGTTATGAATTTAGTTAGTTAAATTAACTCAAATATTAAACTTTAATATCAAAGCTTCAGGATTTTAACTTTATAAAAGAATATTTGTAAAGAATGTGGTTTTTTTTGTGTACAAAATATGTTTAGATTTGATATTCTTTAATATTTGTCACTAGATTTTTATTCCTGAACCTTTTTAAAACCAGTCGTAAGATAACAGGGTAGTCATAAAATAACAAACCTACTTTAAAATTATCTACAATAGAAACTATTGGGTAAAAAACGGAAGTTTTAAAGAGGTCAGTTTGAAAGGCATTTAATAATATTTAACACCTGTAAATTTATGATTGAATTAGTTTTTGTTTCAGTATCTTGCGCTAAATTAAACAATGTTTTCACCTAACTGAATACTAGAAAGAGTTATATTTTCTAGCTAAAGGTATTTTACTCTAAAACTAAAAAAAAATAGTTAACAAATTATTGTAATTTTTAGTTTGAATTCGTTGCATAAATTTTAAATGTTTACGCTAAAATTTAAAGCTATTCTTAAATAGCAACAAGCGTTACAACTTGATGCAGGTATTGGCTGCCTCGACAGCACGCTTCTTCCAACTCAACTCTTTACCAGAGTTACGTTTTAAAGTACAGCACAACTTCTACAGAAAAGAATTCTTTCAACTAGGGCAGTAGTTTTACCTGAAAAATATGCAGAAGCCAAAAAAATGCGACAGAAACAGACTGTTTAGAGAAAAAATATATTATTGAAAAAACCATTCACAAGAAACTGATGCCTGTGTACAATTTACAAACAAGTATACATTTCAATACATAAACAATGATGCAAACAAGAAAAATCGGCATTTTAACACATATTTTTACAACTTCTTTCCTTGCTTATATAATGCGTTTAGCATTTTAAAATATAAAGTAACTACTTTTAACATGTACTTTATATGCATTTTTATATAACATGCCTTTATGTTACAAACAGTGTTATCCCTATAGGATAATCTGGAGGATTAAAAATACTCCTTGACTTTTTTAGGAGGAGAGAAATACGTTAATAGCTTTAACTACATATACTGAGACAAATTTTCCATTAAACACGCTTACTTATTAATGGACAAAATGAAATTGAAAAAAATGAGGATGATTTTTTGAGTTTTAACAATTACAGAATATGTCAAGTATTAATAGAAAATATTAAGCACTATACACGGTGCATTTTGCAAAACCTTTGTGAAAAATTCAAAGAGTGAGAATACTTCTGGTTAGTTTTTTAAAGAGTATTTCCGATTTTCAAAGAGTGAAATACTCTCTAAAAGTTAAAAAACTCTGATAGTTAAAAATATGAAGTTTCTTTCAAACACCACTATTTAGTACGTAGTAATAGAAAAATTAAAAATTTTTGAAGACCGCTAAAAAATTTAATAAAGTTAATTATTTACTTAATGTTTAAAGCTCTAATTTCACAAATTCTTTTACTTAAACATTAAGTTTCAATGTATTAATTTCATTTAAACGCTAAAAGATATTTAATCACTTTTAATGTAGGGCAAAAAAAGTTAATTCTTTACCTCTGAAGTGAGCAGTAATCATGTTTATTACCTAGAAACAAAAATATTAATTTCAGGGGAAACAACCTCTCAACCAAATGCCATGGGGCCCCTAATGATATTTGGGAGGAGTAATTGTGACGCTAAATTTTAATTAGTACGTAATTTAGAACAGAACGAAACCAATTCATAGTAGCTTGGACTACTCATATTTAAAGTATTTTTAATTTTTAGTAATCTACTTTTAAATTCATAATTACTGCTCAGTGAAAAGCACGTCATGTTGAAAGTTTAGAAAAAGTAAAATTAAAGAAATTAAAGTAAAGAAATTGTAATTTTAAATATCCAATTTGATATTTATACATTGGAAATATTGTGACTTACAAATATACAGTAAATGTACTACTACACGCATTTACAAGTCACTGAATTAAAATACATTTTTTAACATCACTAAGATTACTAATTTAGAATCTCATTTTAACAAATTTCTTCATCAATGTTCTACAAATAAATTTAATTTTGGCTTAAAACTTGGACTTTTTAGTATTCGACTTTTAGAATCATAATTACTGCTCTGGGAAAAGCACGTCATGTTGAAAGTTTAGAAAAAGTAAAATTAAAGAATAAATATAAATCAACCTCATTTGAATGTTACAATATAATGTAATAGATTGTAACATTTGATAAAAACACATTGATAAAAATTTCCCTCGTCTTCAGGAATTCAGAACAGTTAATATGAGGTAGTATTTTAAAATAATGCTATCTCCAATTTAAGAAAAAAAAAGATTTTTCAATAATAAAAGCTTATTCAGCAAGGCTTGCATTTAAACACACTTTGAAAAGGAAAAATGTACAAAAACAATGTTATCACTCATAATATCCCAATGCACACTAAACTGAATAGTATTTAGACAACCTTAACATCCTCTATCACATTTAAATAGGTTCTCAATAACCGCTTTCATAATGTACAGGAATCAATCATTCATATGTATATGAATGTTACAATATAATGTAATAGATTGTAACATTTGATAAAAACACATTGATAAAAAATTTCCCTCGTCTTCAGGAATTCAGAACAGTTAATATGAGGTAGTATTTTAAAATAATGCTATCTCCAATTTAAGAAAAAAAAGATTTTTCAATAATAAAAGCTTATTCAGCAAGGCTTGCATTTAAACACACTTTGAAAAGGAAAAATGTACAAAAACAATGTTATCACTCATAATATCCCAATGCACACTAAACTGAATAGTATTTAGACAACCTTAACATCCTCTATCACATTTAAATAGGTTCTCAATAACCGCTTTCATAATGTACAGGAATCAATCATTCATATGTATATGAATGTTACAATATAATGTAATAGATTGTAACATTTGATAAAAACACATTGATAAAAAATTTCCCTCGTCTTCAGGAATTCAGAACAGTTAATATGAGGTAGTATTTTAAAATAATGCTATCTCCAATTTAAGAAAAAAAAGATTTTTCAATAATAAAAGCTTATTCAGCAAGGCTTGCATTTAAACACACTTTGAAAAGGAAAAATGTACAAAAACAATGTTATCACTCATAATATCCCAATGCACACTAAACTGAATAGTATTTAGACAACCTTAACATCCTCTATCACATTTAAATAGGTTCTCAATAACCGCTTTCATAATGTACAGGAATCAATCATTCATATGTATATGAATGTTACAATATAATGTAATGATTCTCATTTACAAATCATTAAATTAAAATACATTCTTTAACATCACTCAGATATACTAATTTAGAATCTCACTTTAACATAAATTTCTACATCAATGTTCTACAAATAAATTTAATTTTTAAAATTTCATCTCTTACTGATGATAAATGTAACTACTGTAATAGTAAGTTTTCAAAGTAACAAAATAAAATAATTTGATTTTTTATGTGATTATTAATATCTATTAAGGAAAGAAAAATTGCAAATTAAAAAGTTAGTTGTATGGTCAATTCCCATTCATAGCATAACTTCAATTTAACTCAAGGTCACTCAATCATTTATAAATGGGAGGGGGAGAAGCTATAGAATGATTTAAAAATAGTAATTATATTTTTATAGAGGTTTTGCAATTATTTATTACTAATCAAAATTCTAAAAAAATTAAAGAAAAAAAATTAGATTTATTTATAAAAATGGCAACGAATCTATTCTTACATTTCAACAATTAATTTAAGTATTCAATAAACATTTTTTATTAAATTTGGAAAATTGTTTCTTCACTTTTATTGTGGTGCTGATGTTTCAAATTTAAAAGATTGAAATTGAAAGATTGAAATATTCTTTCTCATTACTTCCAATTTTTGAAAATTTTTTTTTTAATTGTACAGGAATTTGGGGGAGGGGAAGCAACAGAATTCCTTCACCCAAATGCACATGGGCCGGCTCCATGACATTTGAGTGAAGGAATTTCATGTTATACTTTTTTGTTGTCCAAAATTTCTAAAATCTAAGTCTTAGAAAATTTAATTTTAATTTAAATAGGTATTTAAAGATTTCATCCAGGTTTTCCTGCCAGAGTCCTGCTTTAGGAATTTTGTGAAAACGAAGAGCCCACAGAGTACAACCACAGCATTCGTAACTTATGGAATGAGTCCAAAACTGGCATTTTCCATTCCAAAATGATAAAAACACTCCTGAAAACCATTTTTGATATTTGGACTTTTGTGAAGAGTCCTTTTTTGGGAATTGGAATTTTGTGAATGAACCCCTGAATATATTAATAGCTAAGTTTTAAGTAATACTACAAACCACTATAAAAAGTGAAGAAACGTTTAAAAAAAGATTTTATCTTTCAGAAATTTAGTATTTATCTAAACACAAAGAAAGACCCGAGTCAAGTTAAAATACTAATCAAGTTCTAAACAATATAGTGTTTTCAGGTGAAGTCACGACTAGTTATTTTTTTTTAACTGTTAACCTTTTGCAGGGCTTTTAACTGTTGCTAAGGCGGTTGCTAAGTGAAGAGGTATCTGTTGTTATGGCGGTTTTTAGGTATTATGGGGTCACGTGATTGCAAATTCTCCAATAGAAGAATTCCACGGCCAGTCATTTTCTGTAACTGTTCACCTTCTGTAGGGCAAAAAAACTAACTTTCTGTTGCTAAGGCCGTTGTTAGGTCCATGTCATGTGATTGAAAATGCTCTATTGATAAGAGTATTACACTATTGAAGAAAACTTAAAATTGTTTAGCGTAACTCTGAGAACTTAAAACATTCACAAATGTTGCTAAAATAAAACATTCCAAATACTACATACATTCTTATTTTAATAGTTTCCATTCCATCAAAACACCAAAATGCTAACAAGTTTAAAAAAACCATGATAATTGAGTTTAAAAAGCAAAACATCTCCGTATTGTAAACACAATAAGAAAGATTAATAATGAGAAATTTTCATAGCCGGTTAAATACATTGTTTATTAATTAAACTTTCGAGCTTTTAAGCTATGGTCAAAAAAGATTAAAAATTAAAAAGATTAAAAATCAATTAAAATCTAGACGTTTCATCCGAGCTTCGCCGGACATCATCAGTAGAAGGCGTCGATGAAATAGAAGATCGTGAGGAAAGCGTCCTGCATCTACGCAGTATACCAAACCAAGTCTTATCGATTTTCGTTGTTTCTTCTTTGCGGTTGAAATTATTTTCATGTTTGTAAATCTCAATGGCTTCGTGGCAGAGGCGGGTGTAATAATGCCTAGTGGTGTTTAGCGCCGTTGTGTCTTCAAACCTAATGTTGTGGCCAGTCAAGAACGCGTGTTCGGCTACGGCTGACTTTTCAACGTGCCCTAATCGGCAACTACTCTTGTGTTCTTTTAAGCGGGTGTTTATGCTTCTAAGAGTAGTCCCTATATAGACCGAACCACAGGAGCACGGGATTCTGTAAACACCTGGGTTTGACAAAGGGTCGCGAGGATCCTTAGGGGAGCGAACAAATGATGATACCTTCCTAGTAGGCTTGTAGATAGTTTCGATGTTAAACTTTCTAAGTATTCTCCCGATTCGATCAGTTACTCTGTGAATATATGGCAGATAAGCTTTTCCTGTTGGAGTGGGCAAATCTCTTCTGGCGTCAGTAGCTCGATTCCCAGGATTAGAAGCCCTGATAATATCCCTCCTCTTGAAACCATTAGCTTGGAAAGCACGCATAAGATGTTTTAATTCTGCTTCCAGTTTGTCAGGTTGGGAGATGGTAACAGCGCGGTTAGTGAGGGTTTTTAGGATTGCTCTCTTCTGGGCGGGATGGTGATTTGAGCTACTATTTAAATATCGGTCAGTGTGTGTTGGTTTCCTATAAACAGAATGACCCAGTGTGCCATCTGATCTTCTTTCCACTAGGACATCCAAAAAAGGTAGTTTTTCATCATTTTCAACTTCGTACGTGAATGTGATTTTGGGGTGAATGGAGTTGAGATGTTTCAAAAATTCATCTAGGGCTGGACGACCATGTGGCCACACCACAAAAGTATCGTCAACATAGCGGAACCAAATTGAAGGTTTGTACACCGCTGTTTCCAAAACCCTCTCCTCAAAATGTTCCATGAACAAGTTGGCTACAGGAGGGCTCAATGGGCTGCCCATCGCCACACCATCACTTTGTTCGTAAAAATTACTTCTCCAAACAAAATAAGTTGTTGTAAGTACGTGTTCAAACAGCTTGACTAGATCCACTGGGAACAGATTTTCTAATATTGCTAGAGTATCTTTGACTGGTACATTTGTAAACAAAGAAACCACATCGAAGCTGACGAGTAGGTCATCAGGCTCGGTTCTAATGTTCTTAATCTTCTCGATGAAATGTCTTGAGTCCCTCACAAAAGATGATGTCTGACCTATATGTGGACTTAAGATGGAAGTAAGGTATTTTGCCAAAGTATAGGTTGGAGAATTGATTCCGCTAACAATAGGTCTGAGGGGGACATCTTGTTTGTGGACTTTTGGTAATCCATACAAACGGGGTGGTAAAGCCTCCGAGCGTGTCAACGAACGTTTAATGCTGTCCTCCAAAGAGGAACCCTTAATAAGGGAGTTGGTTTTCCTCACGAGCCGGGCTGTTGGGTCAAAATTTAAGTGACGGTAAATGGTAGGCAGCAGGAGATCCTCTATCTTTTGATTGTAAACCTCGGTATCTAAAATAGCGGTAGAATTTCCCTTGTCAGCGCGGAGTATAGTAATACTCTTGTCACATTTCAGGGATTTAAGAGCGATCCTTTCATCTCTAGATAAATTCGATGTCGGACGTTTTGCATGCTGTAGGACTCTTGCAGACTGACGCCTCACCTCATCTGCAGCATCTGATGGTAAGAGGCGTATTACAGCTTCCACATTGGCGATGATATCCTCATACGGTACTGAAGTTGGCGTAATGGCAAAATTCCCTCCTTTCAATAATAAGGATGTTTCAGACTGAGTGAGCTGTCGTTGCGATAGGTTAACAACAGTGCGGTCCACGTTAAGAGAAGGTTGACGCCTTGAAATAGGACTCCGGGAAAAAATCAATCTCTGGAATTTTTGCTTCTGGCGACTCGTTGCTATCTCTCCAGTGGTTCTAGCAGAGTGCGATGTTAGCCTATCCAAGAAGTCCCAATGGTCAATGCTCAAAATGTGAGTTAAGTATAAATGAGTCTTGTATAGTTGGTTGTCAATAAAGGCGATGTCTTTCCTTATGCCATGAATAGCATTTCTCAAAAAAGCCGATTCGGTTCTTCTATAAATTCTCTCGGCAGATGCAGATACCTGTGTCCTTCTTAATCTTAAGAACACCGGAATGATGCTTGCTTTTCTACATCTCAATAGAAACACCAATGAAGACAAATGGTTAGCTTTCCTTTTCCGAAACGATTCCAGACGCCGGGTCAGTCGATGGGTATCCTCCCCGTAGAGGTTAGTGATTAATAATGAGAAATTTTCATAGCCGGTTAAATACATTGTTTATTAATTAAACTTTCGAGCTTTTAAGCTATGGTCAAAAAAGATTAAAAATTAAAAAGATTAAAAATCAATTAAAATCTAGACGTTTCATCCGAGCTTCGCCGGACATCATCAGTAGAAGGCGTCGATGAAATAGAAGATCGTGAGGAAAGCGTCCTGCATCTACGCAGTATACCAAACCAAGTCTTATCGATTTTCGTTGTTTCTTCTTTGCGGTTGAAATTATTTTCATGTTTGTAAATCTCAATGGCTTCGTGGCAGAGGCGGGTGTAATAATGCCTAGTGGTGTTTAGCGCCGTTGTGTCTTCAAACCTAATGTTGTGGCCAGTCAAGAACGCGTGTTCGGCTACGGCTGACTTTTCAACGTGCCCTAATCGGCAACTACTCTTGTGTTCTTTTAAGCGGGTGTTTATGCTTCTAAGAGTAGTCCCTATATAGACCGAACCACAGGAGCACGGGATTCTGTAAACACCTGGGTTTGACAAAGGGTCGCGAGGATCCTTAGGGGAGCGAACAAATGATGATACCTTCCTAGTAGGCTTGTAGATAGTTTCGATGTTAAACTTTCTAAGTATTCTCCCGATTCGATCAGTTACTCTGTGAATATATGGCAGATAAGCTTTTCCTGTTGGAGTGGGCAAATCTCTTCTGGCGTCAGTAGCTCGATTCCCAGGATTAGAAGCCCTGATAATATCCCTCCTCTTGAAACCATTAGCTTGGAAAGCACGCATAAGATGTTTTAATTCTGCTTCCAGTTTGTCAGGTTGGGAGATGGTAACAGCGCGGTTAGTGAGGGTTTTTAGGATTGCTCTCTTCTGGGCGGGATGGTGATTTGAGCTACTATTTAAATATCGGTCAGTGTGTGTTGGTTTCCTATAAACAGAATGACCCAGTGTGCCATCTGATCTTCTTTCCACTAGGACATCCAAAAAAGGTAGTTTTTCATCATTTTCAACTTCGTACGTGAATGTGATTTTGGGGTGAATGGAGTTGAGATGTTTCAAAAATTCATCTAGGGCTGGACGACCATGTGGCCACACCACAAAAGTATCGTCAACATAGCGGAACCAAATTGAAGGTTTGTACACCGCTGTTTCCAAAACCCTCTCCTCAAAATGTTCCATGAACAAGTTGGCTACAGGAGGGCTCAATGGGCTGCCCATCGCCACACCATCACTTTGTTCGTAAAAATTACTTCTCCAAACAAAATAAGTTGTTGTAAGTACGTGTTCAAACAGCTTGACTAGATCCACTGGGAACAGATTTTCTAATATTGCTAGAGTATCTTTGACTGGTACATTTGTAAACAAAGAAACCACATCGAAGCTGACGAGTAGGTCATCAGGCTCGGTTCTAATGTTCTTAATCTTCTCGATGAAATGTCTTGAGTCCCTCACAAAAAATTACGCCAACTTCAGTACCGTATGAGGATATCATCGCCAATGTGGAAGCTGTAATACGCCTCTTACCATCAGATGCTGCAGATGAGGTGAGGCGTCAGTCTGCAAGAGTCCTACAGCATGCAAAACGTCCGACATCGAATTTATCTAGAGATGAAAGGATCGCTCTTAAATCCCTGAAATGTGACAAGAGTATTACTATACTCCGCGCTGACAAGGGAAATTCTACCGCTATTTTAGATACCGAGGTTTACAATCAAAAGATAGAGGATCTCCTGCTGCCTACCATTTACCGTCACTTAAATTTTGACCCAACAGCCCGGCTCGTGAGGAAAACCAACTCCCTTATTAAGGGTTCCTCTTTGGAGGACAGCATTAAACGTTCGTTGACACGCTCGGAGGCTTTACCACCCCGTTTGTATGGATTACCAAAAGTCCACAAACAAGATGTCCCCCTCAGACCTATTGTTAGCGGAATCAATTCTCCAACCTATACTTTGGCAAAATACCTTACTTCCATCTTAAGTCCACATATAGGTCAGACATCATCTTTTGTGAGGGACTCAAGACATTTCATCGAGAAGATTAAGAACATTAGAACCGAGCCTGATGACCTACTCGTCAGCTTCGATGTGGTTTCTTTGTTTACAAATGTACCAGTCAAAGATACTCTAGCAATATTAGAAAATCTGTTCCCAGTGGATCTAGTCAAGCTGTTTGAACACGTACTTACAACAACTTATTTTGTTTGGAGAAGTAATTTTTACGAACAAAGTGATGGTGTGGCGATGGGCAGCCCATTGAGCCCTCCTGTAGCCAACTTGTTCATGGAACATTTTGAGGAGAGGGTTTTGGAAACAGCGGTGTACAAACCTTCAATTTGGTTCCGCTATGTTGACGATACTTTTGTGGTGTGGCCACATGGTCGTCCAGCCCTAGATGAATTTTTGAAACATCTCAACTCCATTCACCCCAAAATCACATTCACGTACGAAGTTGAAAATGATGAAAAACTACCTTTTTTGGATGTCCTAGTGGAAAGAAGATCAGATGGCACACTGGGTCATTCTGTTTATAGGAAACCAACACACACTGACCGATATTTAAATAGTAGCTCAAATCACCATCCCGCCCAGAAGAGAGCAATCCTAAAAACCCTCACTAACCGCGCTGTTACCATCTCCCAACCTGACAAACTGGAAGCAGAATTAAAACATCTTATGCGTGCTTTCCAAGCTAATGGTTTCAAGAGGAGGGATATTATCAGGGCTTCTAATCCTGGGAATCGAGCTACTGACGCCAGAAGAGATTTGCCCACTCCAACAGGAAAAGCTTATCTGCCATATATTCACAGAGTAACTGATCGAATCGGGAGAATACTTAGAAAGTTTAACATCGAAACTATCTACAAGCCTACTAGGAAGGTATCATCATTTGTTCGCTCCCCTAAGGATCCTCGCGACCCTTTGTCAAACCCAGGTGTTTACAGAATCCCGTGCTCCTGTGGTTCGGTCTATATAGGGACTACTCTTAGAAGCATAAACACCCGCTTAAAAGAACACAAGAGTAGTTGCCGATTAGGGCACGTTGAAAAGTCAGCCGTAGCCGAACACGCGTTCTTGACTGGCCACAACATTAGGTTTGAAGACACAACGGCGCTAAACACCACTAGGCATTATTACACCCGCCTCTGCCACGAAGCCATTGAGATTTACAAACATGAAAATAATTTCAACCGCAAAGAAGAAACAACGAAAATCGATAAGACTTGGTTTGGTATACTGCGTAGATGCAGGACGCTTTCCTCACGATCTTCTATTTCATCGACGCCTTCTACTGATGATGTCCGGCGAAGCTCGGATGAAACGTCTAGATTTTAATTGATTTTTAATCTTTTTAATTTTTAATCTTTTTTGACCATAGCTTAAAAGCTCGAAAGTTTAATTAATAAACAATGTATTTAACCGGCTATGAAAATTTCTCATTATTAATCACTAACCTCTACGGGGAGGATACCCATCGACTGACCCGGCGTCTGGAATCGTTTCGGAAAAGGAAAGCTAACCATTTGTCTTCATTGGTGTTTCTATTGAGATGTAGAAAAGCAAGCATCATTCCGGTGTTCTTAAGATTAAGAAGGACACAGGTATCTGCATCTGCCGAGAGAATTTATAGAAGAACCGAATCGGCTTTTTTGAGAAATGCTATTCATGGCATAAGGAAAGACATCGCCTTTATTGACAACCAACTATACAAGACTCATTTATACTTAACTCACATTTTGAGCATTGACCATTGGGACTTCTTGGATAGGCTAACATCGCACTCTGCTAGAACCACTGGAGAGATAGCAACGAGTCGCCAGAAGCAAAAATTCCAGAGATTGATTTTTTCCCGGAGTCCTATTTCAAGGCGTCAACCTTCTCTTAACGTGGACCGCACTGTTGTTAACCTATCGCAACGACAGCTCACTCAGTCTGAAACATCCTTATTATTGAAAGGAGGGAATTTTGCCATTACGCCAACTTCAGTACCGTATGAGGATATCATCGCCAATGTGGAAGCTGTAATACGCCTCTTACCATCAGATGCTGCAGATGAGGTGAGGCGTCAGTCTGCAAGAGTCCTACAGCATGCAAAACGTCCGACATCGAATTTATCTAGAGATGAAAGGATCGCTCTTAAATCCCTGAAATGTGACAAGAGTATTACTATACTCCGCGCTGACAAGGGAAATTCTACCGCTATTTTAGATACCGAGGTTTACAATCAAAAGATAGAGGATCTCCTGCTGCCTACCATTTACCGTCACTTAAATTTTGACCCAACAGCCCGGCTCGTGAGGAAAACCAACTCCCTTATTAAGGGTTCCTCTTTGGAGGACAGCATTAAACGTTCGTTGACACGCTCGGAGGCTTTACCACCCCGTTTGTATGGATTACCAAAAGTCCACAAACAAGATGTCCCCCTCAGACCTATTGTTAGCGGAATCAATTCTCCAACCTATACTTTGGCAAAATACCTTACTTCCATCTTAAGTCCACATATAGGTCAGACATCATCTTTTGTGAGGGACTCAAGACATTTCATCGAGAAGATTAAGAACATTAGAACCGAGCCTGATGACCTACTCGTCAGCTTCGATGTGGTTTCTTTGTTTACAAATGTACCAGTCAAAGATACTCTAGCAATATTAGAAAATCTGTTCCCAGTGGATCTAGTCAAGCTGTTTGAACACGTACTTACAACAACTTATTTTGTTTGGAGAAGTAATTTTTACGAACAAAGTGATGGTGTGGCGATGGGCAGCCCATTGAGCCCTCCTGTAGCCAACTTGTTCATGGAACATTTTGAGGAGAGGGTTTTGGAAACAGCGGTGTACAAACCTTCAATTTGGTTCCGCTATGTTGACGATACTTTTGTGGTGTGGCCACATGGTCGTCCAGCCCTAGATGAATTTTTGAAACATCTCAACTCCATTCACCCCAAAATCACATTCACGTACGAAGTTGAAAATGATGAAAAACTACCTTTTTTGGATGTCCTAGTGGAAAGAAGATCAGATGGCACACTGGGTCATTCTGTTTATAGGAAACCAACACACACTGACCGATATTTAAATAGTAGCTCAAATCACCATCCCGCCCAGAAGAGAGCAATCCTAAAAACCCTCACTAACCGCGCTGTTACCATCTCCCAACCTGACAAACTGGAAGCAGAATTAAAACATCTTATGCGTGCTTTCCAAGCTAATGGTTTCAAGAGGAGGGATATTATCAGGGCTTCTAATCCTGGGAATCGAGCTACTGACGCCAGAAGAGATTTGCCCACTCCAACAGGAAAAGCTTATCTGCCATATATTCACAGAGTAACTGATCGAATCGGGAGAATACTTAGAAAGTTTAACATCGAAACTATCTACAAGCCTACTAGGAAGGTATCATCATTTGTTCGCTCCCCTAAGGATCCTCGCGACCCTTTGTCAAACCCAGGTGTTTACAGAATCCCGTGCTCCTGTGGTTCGGTCTATATAGGGACTACTCTTAGAAGCATAAACACCCGCTTAAAAGAACACAAGAGTAGTTGCCGATTAGGGCACGTTGAAAAGTCAGCCGTAGCCGAACACGCGTTCTTGACTGGCCACAACATTAGGTTTGAAGACACAACGGCGCTAAACACCACTAGGCATTATTACACCCGCCTCTGCCACGAAGCCATTGAGATTTACAAACATGAAAATAATTTCAACCGCAAAGAAGAAACAACGAAAATCGATAAGACTTGGTTTGGTATACTGCGTAGATGCAGGACGCTTTCCTCACGATCTTCTATTTCATCGACGCCTTCTACTGATGATGTCCGGCGAAGCTCGGATGAAACGTCTAGATTTTAATTGATTTTTAATCTTTTTAATTTTTAATCTTTTTTGACCATAGCTTAAAAGCTCGAAAGTTTAATTAATAAACAATAAGAAAGGCATGAAAACTCTTGTTAATAACAAAAATATATATTGGAAATGAATCGTCTAGTTTCAAAACCAGATAGATAAATTTTTTTCCAATTTTTAGTTTAAATGTTACGTTCCGATTGTTAAAATACAGATCTAGCAAATAGCCAAGTTTTAAGCTTCAAAAAGATTAATGTTTTATGATTAACACTAATTTTGAGGGACAAGAAACAGTGTTTTAAAACGCTGAAAAGTGCTCCAACTAATTCTATAAGCTTGTTGATAATACTCCTACCATCTTAAATAAAAATAAGGGTTCTGTAAGTGCATAATTTGTTTGAATATTTAGTTTTTTGTGGTTCCTCAAAAATTAAGAAACAGTGACTTATCTGGTTTTGAAACTAGACGGATCAAATGTTCGGAAATCTTATTCCATTTTTGCTTGTCACCCAATGGCATGCTTCGATTATAAGCTTGCATAATAGCTTGTGAAACTGTTACACTTTCCTACGCCAAAGGACGCCGCCAAAGAAATGGGTGAAGAGATAATGTTGAGGGGGATGACCCGGGGGGATTCCTCCCTAGAAGGATTTTCAAAACCTTCATTTATAAATGCCAGCCTAACATGCCATAAAGGTTAACACAGATGGATTTGTAAAACCTTAATTTATTAACTACAAAGAAATAAACTTTTTACATTTCAGCACTCCTAAATCACAAGGTTCGAAAACGATGAATTAACTTTTATCTTAAATGCTTGTAAATTATTAATAACTTTACATTGAAAAGGGGGTCTGGGAGATTCCCCAGGAAATATTAAAGGAATTTGACCCTTTAAAAAAATTAAACTAAATTTTAGTGTCTAAGAATACATATTAATGTTCGTCAAAATATTTTGGAGGTCCTGGAAATAACCTGACGTGGTCCAGATGCGGATCGCCAGTTACTGAACCTTGATTTAGAACATAATTTAGGGTAAAGGGCAATAGGGGTAGTTTTAAAACTGGTGAAGTAAGCTGTTACTTAATGACATCCGACACTTTTAAAGTATCATAATATTTTAAATACCGCCAAGCAGTGGCGTATGTAAAATTTTATTTCGGGAGGCCCCCAAAGTTATGCCCTCCCACGCATATTTAATAGGTCCAATGCATCTTTAGATGTCTGTCTATCTGTTAAACAGATAATTTAATTTAGCTAAAATTTAAAAAAAACATGAGGAACTGACCTAAGTATTTTAAAAGAAACTATTTGAGTAAAATTTGTAAAAATGCAGGGACACTTAATTTTCTAAGATGAATTATGTTCGATTAATAAAGGGAGATTACACTAATAGCAATAATATACGTGTAATATTTCTAAGCGATTTTAGACCATTTTAAATTTTATCCAGGATCGGACTCATGCGATATCAAAAAATTATACAGAGATCTCTGCATTATAAATTAGAAATACTCTACAGTTGGAAGTTTAACACTATACGTAGCCTAAAACAAAGATTTTAATTTTTTTCAAACTTTTAACTATTTTTAGAGAATATATTTTAATACCGAAATTGGATATAAATTAAAATTGAAATGTTTAGATAACTATACGAGAAATTTAAAAAAGCGTTAAATATTCATTCGTATTTTTTATTAGATTTCTTATTATTCTATGGAGATATTCAAGTTTCACTTTTATGGTAGATCATGTTTTAATTATTTAACCATTTCTCTAAAAATAAGCATTTAAATTTAGTTTTTTACTTAAAATGCAAAAAATCAATGATTATCAAATCAATTTTGTTTCTATATTTGGGATAAAAGCCAAATTCTTTCACTCAAATGCCATGGGTCGACCTGCATGACTAATGTTTTTTTGTGTTTTAGGGGCTGTCCTTAAATCATTCCTCCTCATTTTAAGCCCCCTTATGTCGAAATATGTATCTTAACTATACACTAACTATACTAATATACACTAACTGTACTTAATATACGAGTTGTCTAGTTTCAAAACCAGATAGATCAATTTTTTTTTCCAATTTTCAGTTTATGTTATGTTCTGATAGTTAAAAAATACAGATCTTGCAAATAGCCATGTTTTAAGCTTAAAAAAAATAGATCTAATGTTTCATGACTCATTCACTAATTTTGAGGGAAATTAGTGACAAAAAACAGTGCTTTAAAACTTTTATGCTGAAAATTGCTTCAACTAAATCGATAAGCTTGTTGATAAATGTAACCATCTCCTACCATCTTAAATAAAAAAAAATAATGTTTTTTTAAGTGCATAATTTGCTTGAATATAGTATTAAATTTTTTGGTGTTCCTGAAAAATTAGGGAAAAAGTGACTTATCTGGTTTTGAAACTAGACGACTAACTAATTTACACTAACTACACTTAATATTCACTTAACTATAACCTTTGGGAAACATCACACTCTTCTACCCACAATGTCTAGCACTAGGTTGTCAAAAACTAAAGACCCCATATTTTTATCTAATAAGCTAAAGTGTACCCCATCTTTAAAGTGAATTTTTATTAGGTTAGAATAATTTTAGTGAGTTAGTAATTTTTAATAAGTTAAATTTTATCTTTGAAATCGTTTTAGTTTTTTCGGTGATTTGTATCAGTGCAATTTTCGTCAACAAATTGACCCTCCCAGAGTGACGTCACTCAAGGACAGCCCCTTAAAACAAACCAAGTAAAATGGAACAGGAATAATAGAATCGATAAAAATAGAGTTTTGCAAGGGAAATTATATGTTTAGAATAGCAATTTTTACTTCCTAATGAAAAACAAAACAATGGTCAATTCCCGCATTTTTACTTTTTTATTCGATAGAGATATTAAAGAGAGGAATAGCAATTTTTTCTTTTTAAATTACGATGCTTATTTACTCTTTAAAATTTAATTTCAAAGTTTAAATTTTGAAAAGGGAGCGAAACCTTAGAATTTAAAGCAGTTTAGAATTTAAAGCTACTATATTGTTGATTTTTACTTAAAAGTATTGAAAAGGGCGACTTTAATTTCGGGCAATTTAAACTTTAAAAACTTTGAAAAGCCTTATTTTATTTTAACCGCGATATTCAAGCCTAGTAATTTTAAAATTATTTTATCATAAAGTTCAAAGGTTAGTAACTAAATTTACATTTTGAAAAACTTTTTAAATATCTGTGTTACAATTCTGACTATCTGAAGAGAATATTTCAATTTACAATGCAGTTGCACCTCTAATTATATAATTCATTTGGACTGGCCCATCGAGGGCAGCTTATGCTCATAAAGCAAAATTAGATTTTAACAAACAAACAAATTTTATTTACAAAAGAAATACAAGTAATAGAAGAAACATGTGATATGCCAAGGGGAAATGCTCTTCCCGTACAGGCATAAGAGAAATATATTCATAACATAAATAAAGAAAAAAAAAAATAATAGACACTATATAGAAACACTTAAAAAATGGCAAAAAAGCTGGATAACATTATTAAGTAAAATGCTTCAAAGTGAAAAATATATATCAACGTCGTCAATGTTTAATAGAAATTCAAATAATAATCTTTTAAATGTTGAATATTTACTAATACTAATTAAGTGTACAGGTAGACTATTGAACAGTTTAGGGGCAAGGTAATAAAAATGTCTACAAAATATGTCCTTGGAGAAACTTGGAATTTCAAAAGTGTCTGTGGATCGAGTATTATATTGTATACTTTTCACTTTAAATTGGGATTTATTCCGGTAAATATAAAGTAAAATACGAAAGTAAGCGTTATGTCGAAATGGTAGCAACTTAAGGGATCTAAATCTAAGGGGGCTAGATTGGGGCCTAAAAATTTTGAAGCATTTATTTTGTATAGATATTAACGGTTGAAGATTGGATATATACTCACCGCCCCAAATAATAATACCATAATTGATTAATGAATAAAACCAAGCATAATATAAGGATTTTAAAAAATTTGAACTAACCTTATTTTTGAGATGGTAAAACTTGAAAAGAACAAAACGCAATCGCTTCCCCAACTCCTTGATATGAGTTTTCCATTTCAAGTTTGAATCTATATATAGTCCTAAATATTTGATGCTTTGTACAGGCTGAAGAGTATAACATGAACAATTACTTGTATTTCCATTACAAGGCAAAGAATGAAATTTGATGTTTAGGTTTAAATTTGAAGGTCTTAGACTGAAATGGATGTATTTTGTTTTATTTAAATTTAATGTTAAATCATTAGCTTCTAACCAAGTTCCTATTTCAATTAAATCAACTTCTATTTGGTTTAGTAAGTCATTTTTGCTAGTGGAGGAATACAATAAAACTGTGTCATCAGCGTATGTTAAAATTTTTCCATTTATGTTTAATTTACATAAATCATTAATATAAATCAGAAAAAACATGGGACCTAAAATAGACCCCTGTGGTACACCCCGACTTGTTAGACAAAAATCACTGAAACTATTTACTATCTTTACCCTTTGCGTTCTACCTGTCAAATATGAAATGAACCATTTAAGAGAGTCTCCTCTAAATCCAGCATTATGTAGTTTATCTATTAATATAGAATGATTTACGTTGTCAAAAGCTTTTTTTAGATCTAAAAAAATTGCTACTGTAAGTCTACTATCATCTATACTTTTTAATATAAACTTGGAAAATTCAAGAAGAGCCATTTCAGTAGAGCGACCTTCAAGAAAGCCGTATTGGTTATTGGCAAAGAAATTAGTATAATTTAAAAACTTATAGATGCGCTTAGATATAATCTTTTCAATCAACTTAGCAAAGGAGGGCAAAATGGATATAGGGCGATAATTTGAAAGAGAATTTTTGCAACCAGATTTAAAAATAGGAGTTACCGTAGCTCGCTTCAAAGAGTCAGGGAATTCACATGTCATAAAAGCAGAATTTATAAATTTAGTCAAAAAATCAATATTAATATTTGCAATTAGCTTTAAGTATCTCAAACTTATACCATCATAATCAACAGAATTTAAATTAGAGAAAGAATTTAACGAGTCGAAAACATCAGAACTAGTGATTTCGTACAATACAAAAGACGAAGTACAAGGCATTAAATATCGTTGGTACCTCGCTCTTTCAATATTTAAGGAGCTTTGATTTGTATTGATAAACAAGATATTAAATTCAGATGCTAAATCAAAGTCATTTAACGTCTCAGGGAGTGTCCTAATCTTTTTACCATCATTGTTAGATATGCTATTTATTAAATTCCATTTTTGTTTACTTGAAATGCAAGAATCAAATTTATTTTTATAGAATTGATTTTTAGTATACTTAATTACACGCTTTAGTTCGGAGACTGTAGTTTTATAAGCCGTTTTAAACATGAGATCAAAAGGATATTTTTTACATTTTCTAAAAAGTGTTTCCTTTCTTCCTATCAGCACCAGAATTTCCGTAGTTATCCAAATTTGTTTGCATTTCTTACGTAAAGGTTTACGGAACTTACAGTTATTTTTGATATTATTGATTTCAAAAGTTAATCTTTGGTATTGCTGATCAAGACCAAAATCAAAATTAAAGTTAAATTTGTAAGAAGCTAAATATTCATAAAACTGAGAGTAATTTAAAGATAAAGAGTATTCAGGTAAACTAAGGGGATTTGGTGCTACAGGAAACCGTAACTTACCGTAACCGTAACTTGAAATAAAAAATAAGATTTGAAACATAAAATAAGTTTTCTAAACGTAGGGATCATCAGGGAGGGAGCATAACAAATTTTAAGAATTTCCTTAGGAAATGATGTTGTAACTGCAATTTATCTCAGAGTACTAAAAAACGAGTTAAAACCCTGTTTTCAAGAGTCAAATTTCAAAAAACATCTCTAAAGGTGGACCCTATACCCCCTTTTAACTGTAGAGCTCATTGTTGCTCCCACAATTTGATACAATTTGATTTACTATTGTAGCAAAAAATAGTTGATGACCAAATCCCACTAAAGCTTAAGTCTTGAAGAGGGGCATAAAAAATTAACTTAATATGAAGTGGGCCGCGTTAGATTTTGTTTATAAGACCCTTCTTCAATGCGTTATTGACTCCTTCTAAGACATAGAGATCTAATAGTACAGGGTGTCCCAAAACTAACTGAACGATTTCAAAAATTAATAAAAAATAAACTAAAAGAGATAAAAATACGCGGTCTGCTGCTACCTTCTTGGCTAGTCTAAGAATTTTTTCCCACAAAATTTCAAAAATTCGTAGTTCACAAATATTTTAACAGATGGCAGCTCTGAAAATTCAAACATTAGGGAATCTCAATACTCCAATTCCCTATTTTAGGGATATTAAATTTGTGGCAAATCGATTCTAGAATCGAATGGGAATAAAAAATACTTGAGATTGTACCTTGATTTTAATTTGCAGGGCTTGGTTTTATCAATAGATGCGATTAAATTTAAGTGTAGAATATAAAATAAAATGCTTTCCTCTGTGTGTATGCATTTCTGTCGATAATTGGGGATTTGAGGACAGAATGCTACCTGATAAAATTCAAAATTATTTCCCTAATATGTGTTGATTCCTGATATGATTTATTTAAAGAATAAAAACCAATGGTAGGGTCAGAATGTGTTATTCACAAATCGTGTCGCATTACTTAAACCATAACATGATCGACATTCCACCCAGTTAATGTTATCAATCGGATAATGTTATCGAAATTGACTGATTCCCGATCACTCTATTTAAATCAACCTAAAATGTATCGTTTTATGTGATCAATCTATTGTTTAATGTTATCAAGATTTCTTGAGTCTGTGGTATTTCAACACAAAAAAATATTCTTTCTTCTAAAGTACACCTCATTTTCAGTTGTTTTGTAGACTTATAATCTTCTAATTGCATATTATTACAGACAGTTGTATTCTCCTTTGACTTGATCGGAAGTTAACCCCCAGAGTGCGATTAATATGACCGATTAATAAAAAGACTCCGATTTTCATTTTAAATCAAATAAGAGTTCTCTTTGTTCTTTATTGATGAATTGTTTTTTAGGATAACTTTATTATTTTGTTATTCGGTAAGAATGTCACAACCTCCCATATCCTTAAAAAAAGCATTGTGCCCGAAATTATACAGATAATAGAGAGCAACATTTTCTGACCGTATGACGTCAATACGCGGAAGCAGAAACTGCATAAACAGAAAGCCTGTTGGGTTGCTAGGAGGAGGTTAGGTACGCAAGTCGTGATAAAAAGACGCTATATTCAAGGGTTTAACAAAATAATAACATTTTTAAATTCACGTTCTTCATAGTTCTCAAAATTCAGACACCCCACCGGGGTCAGAAAACGTTGTAGTCGAGTATTGTATCGCTTCCTCTTACCGCGTACCGTAAAAGTACCGAAACTGAAAATCGTTATGCATCGTGATTCGATCCTCGAAGTTTAAGAGATTTCGGTGCTACGATCCCATATTATAGAAATATCAAGGTATTAATCTAGCAGAAAACCAGCATTATTATGTGGCTAAATCTGTTTTTTTTTTTTTGTAATCAAATTTTGAAATAGACGGTAAAATCTAAAATAAACAGTATGAGGCAATCTGGAAAAAATTTTAAATAAATTGGTTTCAGGATTATCAAAAAGTTTAAGTTATCATAGCGATCCTTCAATAGATGCGAAGTTCAATTTTAGATAATCAATAAACGATCGTTTTAATAGCTAAAAAGAATGAAACAGTTTTAAATTAAATTATTCTAAAAGTTACTTTATTCAAAAATTCATTTTAAGTTTGATGTGTCAAACTTTCTTAAAACCGGATCTTTTGACTGGAATAAAGGTTTGATTCCAAAAAGTACGTATTAAAAGATTCTTTATTCGATTCTAAAATCGATTCATCACAAAATTTAATATCCCTAAGACTACTTAAAATAGGGATCTGGAGTATTGAAATTCCCTAATGTTCGAATTTTCAGAGCTGCCATCTGTTAAAATATTTGTGAACTACGAATTTTCGAAATTTTGTAACGAAAAATTCTTAGACCAGTCAAGTAGGTAGCAGCAGACCACATATTTTTATCGCTATTAGTTTATTTTTTATTAATTTTTGAAATCGTTCAGTTGGTTTTGGGACACCCTGTATATTAGAGTGGACATCACGTGACTTTCACTGAATTGACAAGGCGCAATGTTCTCATCGGCCAGCCGTAATGTTAAGTCATTGGAAAGGGTCTCAAAAAGGCATTTTAAAAGTTTCCCAGCTGAAATATCCCTTAAAGACCGATAGAAATGCAAATAGGACCAAAAAATACATCTTTTAACACCAAAATTACATACCTTTCGTGCAGTTTTCTTGGTTTTTCATCCTGATTTTTCTTTCCTAAGACTAATTTAACTGTTTTCTCGTCAAAAACCATTGTAATGCAGATTTTGCCTCTTGTTAATTAGGATGGTAATATTTTAAAATACTAGTAAAAATAAAAATATGATAATATTTTAAAAATAAGAATTTTAGAATATTTTAGTGGCAAACTTAACATTTAATTAAATTAAATTCCTTAAGTGTATAAAATAAAAGACAAAACTTACATAAAGTGTTACTTTTATTCTTACATATTTTTGTTTTACTAGTGTTTTAAAAAAACATTTCCGAAGCCATCCTAATTAACAAGAGGCAAAATCTGCATAACAATGGTTTTTGAAGAGAAAACAGTTAAATTAGTCTTAGGAAAGAAAAATCAGGATGAAAAACCAAGAAAACTGCACGAAAGGTATGTAATTTTGGTGTTAAAAGATGTATTTTTTGGTCCTATTTGCATTTCTATCGGTCTTTAAGGGATATTTCAGCTGGGAAACTTTTAAAATGCCTTTTTGAGACCCCTTCCAATGACTTAACAATACGCCTGGCCGATGAAAACATGGCGCCTTGTTGGTTACCGAGTCTCCTATGCCAAGGCTAAACTGGATCGGTTAACTGTGTTATATCAGGCTTGGACAATGAGTGAAAAGCGATGTTACGGATTATGTCTCTAGTGAGCCATACGTGGCCAGAGCCATCTATCTGTCATTCATGGCATTTTTTAATAAAATTGCCGACTCGTCACGCTTGAATTGAGACTCGCGCATGACCAACGATGTGGCAGTGCATTGTGACTAGTGGAAAATGACTAGTAGTGAACCTCCAATTTTATTTACACAGACTATAGATCATTAGAAACCTACAAAAAATTAGCGATCAAACAGAGCTGACAAATCGAATTTGTTTCCCTCTTCAAACCAAAAGATTCCTTCTCTCCCAAGATTTTATCTCCGGGTGGCTGATTCTCAACTCTCATCCATGCGAGGTATATGCCGGCCAAAGAGCCGAGGCAAAAAGCACCAAGAACCCAACCCAATCAATCAACCAAATTTCCTTATACGTGGCCAGCGCTTTCAAGCGGTAAGATCTGAAAACTTCCAGTAACGTCGGCTCCTTTGATCTTTTGGGAAGTGACCAAGCCTGATATAACACAGTTAACCGATCCAGTTTAGCCTTGCCTATCCAATAGCATTACTGGGTCACGTGACGTCCACTCTAATATACTATTAGATCTCTATGTTCTAAGATCAAATATTAGCTACCCTAAAAAAAACCTCTGTAATCAGTTATGGCGTTGAACTGCGTTAGAGTCGAGAAAGCAATGCCGCAAAAAAAAAAATACACAACATTTCAGCTGCAGTTTTAGCCACTCGCATATTCCGGATATAGTATGTTTAAAACTGTACAGCAATAGCAATGTATTTAAAACTATTCAATTTTAGTTTATAAATTTACTTTCCATTTAAATTGATGTGAATTTTAATTTTACAAAATGATTTTAGTTTCTTTCAATTCTTTTTAAGCATTTTTTGTTCATGATTTTGACAACTATTCAAGAGGCTTGGAAGTTGCGATTTTTATAATAAACTATTTTAATAAAATAATGTGGCTTCTCCACACGTCTTCAGTGTTGTATTATAGGAGTTAAAAATCTGAGTTTGGGTAAACTTTCTTAAAGGTATATAATATTTACAAAACAAATCTATACCTCAGAGCAAGCCGACTATTTTTATTAATGTGGTTTTACATGGAATAATTCTAATGCATTGCTACAGTCCAACATCTGGATGAGAGGAATTATTTCTCGTTAATTGGAGAAATTTCAAAATTGTTTTTAAAATTCACCTCATTATAACTGCGGTTTATTTTAAAGGGCCGGAATGAAAACTACTGATTAACATTAAAAGTAAATTATGAATTAATCTCAATTGTGTTGCACATGACTAAAAATGCTAGATTTTCTTTCAAAATTTCCAAATAGGTCCGTTACCCCTCCCGCTAAATACCGCCAACATGTTTTAGACGTCAAATAATATAAATATTCCCAAAATTTACACAAACTAATTTATCAAACTAATTAATTTACAGTTATATCAATGACAATCCTTAAAATTGAATTATATTTGAATGCGTTTTAATCGGCTGAATGATATTTAACTGAAATACATCTGGCTAATCAAAAGAACATCTGAATTCAAAGATTTGACTCAAGTTTTAAAAAATTTAGTTTGAGTTTTGACTTTCCCTTAGTGTTCGGCACTAGTTAACTAGAACTAGTAGTTTAACTACTTTTTTAATTAACTACTAGTTAAAACTACTTTCAAATTTTCAACTACTTGAAAAAATTTTTTATTTAAAATTTAAAAAGATATTTAAAATTTTTATCAAAGGTAGAATATTCCAATACCATAACCAGAAATAAAGACTATTTTTGCGCGAAGCATAAACGTTTTTTGAGACATAGATAAGAAAGATGTATTAGAATTTTGCCAAAAAGTAGGTTATGAAATTAAATAGACCAGTTAACTAGTAGTAAACTACTTTGGGAAATAGTTAACTACTAGTTGCAACTAGTCCCAGGAAAAAATAGTTAACTACTAGTTACAACTACAATTTCCCAGACTAGTTAGTAGTTGGTAGTTAACTATTTTTTTACCACTAGTTGCCGAACACTAATTTTCCTCACATCAAAAACAACCGGTTCACCCTGGTCTTTGCCATTCAAATGGAACATAAATATTCAGCTACAACAAGAGAAAAAATGGAATAATTAATTTTCATTTAAACTGAAATTTATTTCAAACCAAACCTTTTTTCACGCAGATGCCATGGGATCCCAAATGACATCTGCATGAAATTTACTTTCGCCATTTTGACGGCGGAATTTCGATTTTCAAATGATAATTTCGAAAAAAATTTAATTAATAGGTATTCTTTAAAATATTGAATAAAAAAGCGAATGAACCAGCTGTCTCATGATATAGCCGAGGAAGCTTTTTAACTATGGGAAAATATTTCCCTATTAGTTGTCCGAAATCAGTTTAATGATTGGATTTTTAATCATGCCAAATCGTATGAGCCAAATGAATTTCATAATTTTGAGAATCATTTTAAAGGATTCGTTTGAGATCCTGGGAAGATTACATACAGTTTTTATAAATTTACTCTGGAATTATTCATTACTAAATCCTTAAATTATATGAAAAGTTCTTTTGTTATAATTATTTTGTATTTCAACTTTAGTTCTCCATTTTCTGTTTTTAAAATTAAGTTTTCTGAACTTGTCTGTCATATTTTTTTCAATAATCAACCAATTAAGTTTTTAAATTGATTATTACATTTTCGAGTGTTAAAATTTAGAAAGGATTTGGTGGGGCATGGACCGAAAAAGGGTTAGAAAACCACTGTTTTAAAGGATTCTTTTAAGAGATCCTGGGAAGATTACAGACAGTTTTTGTAAATTTAAGAACGTATCTGAACTTAACAAGTTTTTTTAAATTTTGACTTAACCGCCAATGGCGAATGCCGTACAAGAGTTAAACAATTAAACATTTAATTTTTAAATTTACTTCGGAGAGTTAATGAGGGAAATGAAGCTAGCAATACTTGAATATCTGTAAACGTTTAAGCTTTTGTTCAGGTCTAAACTTTTAACAGGCAATCTACCCGAATTTTTTACATCCTGTAATGTTAAAGTATACTATAGGACTATTCTCCCGGTGCGTTATTGTCCAAGTTTCTGTATATAAAGTAGGGACTCTAGTCCAGTGGCGGATCCAGCCTGGACCTATGGGGGGGGGCAACTACATTTTAAGAAGGTTGGGGGTCCTTCCCCAGAAAATTTTTGAAAATTTGACCCTAAAGACCAATTTTAGGTCGTCTTAAGGGCCGTACAACCAGACTTTTGTTTTTCGGGAAGGGTTTCGACTACCAAACTTTTTTCTAAGGTCTCTCCACCCGACTATTTAACAAATCAATGTGAACCTTCGTGCAAAAAATATCTAAGTTTTATTGACGATGCTCATATGACCTTATGATGATATGGAGGGGGATATGAAGGAAGGGGGTCCTCCCCAAGAATTTTTTTTAAAAAATTAGACCCCTTAAAATGTATCTTGGCTCATTTTTGAACTTTTAAGACGGGATTTAAGTTCCCATCCCCCAAGGGTAATCTCTGACCTAGATGGTCAAGGGGGGGGGTCCTCCCCCTTGTCACAAATTGAACACCTCCGAGTACTTAACTTATATGGACGGCCTTTAATAGATTCAACGTAGCTTTTTAATAATTTTTAAATGGTATTTGTAGTTTTAGGAACTTAATATAAAAAGTAGTAAATAATATTGTTCTAAACACAAAAGGGGGTCCAAAAAATTTTGGAAATTTTACCCAAAAAGCAGGGTTTTAACTCGTTTTTGTCCTAGCCCACGGGGGGGGGCAATTGACCAGTTGCCCCCCCCCTGGATAAGCGCTTGCTCTAGTCTGGGTTGAAACATAAATATGAATGATTAAACACTAGGTGTACTGACGAATTATAATATTAAATTTGAAAGATTCATTGGGGAACGTTTTTTTTAGAGTGTTGATTAACAACAGATTATAGCAGGATGGATATTTTTTAAGGAAATCACAAATGATTTCTTTCATGAGGGTGTTATTCGTGGAGATGACCCGAGACAAATATTTTGAAAGTTGGTTGACGTTTCCTCTTCTTTAAGGTTTCAGTTTAGTTTTTTTAAAGTAGCCAGTTTTTTCTTTTACAATTATTGCATCGGTCTGATTGCATTTTTGCTGACAATTAATAAAGCTTATAAGACTTTTAGGAGTGTATGTATAGATAAGAATTCTTTCAACTTAGAACAGAAATAACTAAATACAAAATTTAATAAAAAAAAATTAATTTTAATATAGAAATTCCTAAACAGTTTCAAAGAGGATTATTTCTCAGAAAAAAAAAAACTAAGGTAACCATTCCCTTTCAAATTACCCAAAGTTTTTAAAAGCTGTAAAAACTTGTAGAAAATAAAGTAAGGACCATCATCATAACAATTAAAGCTATCGTTAAAACCTTCAATAAGTACTTTTAAGTACTGCTAAGTAGTAGTTTTTTATAACACTACAACCGATATTCGTAACGCAAGAGCAAATAAAGGTGTGTGTACACACTTGACATTGTCTAGGCACGGCTAGATAGGCTAGTCGAGTTTTGAGTAATGAAAACCATTTGACACCTTTTCCCATCGCCACAAGTCCTACCTATATCGACCAACCAATAGGATAACACACTGACAAATATGTAAAAATAAAGGCGTGTTTCCATGACGTGACTGTTGGCGATGGTCAGCCTATCTTGGCAAACTTTGTTACCACTTGACAACCTATTACATCTGGGTACTTTATTTTAGTAGATCTCCTGTTCCACTTTCACGCCAAAAAAATTTTTGAGCCCCACCTTCAACTCTGTGGATTTGCTTTGCCAGTAGTCAGCTATTGCCATCTACACTTTTAATGATTTCCGTACCTCAGCTACAGTCTGTTCATTTAGAACTGGCGCCTGAGACGAAATGTATTAGAAGCAGTTACTATTGTCATCGAAAGCATTTTCTTCTGCAATGACAAGGCAGCCGAAACACAAGTAGTTAAAAACATCGGTCACTGAAGTTGTGTGATGACCGTTATGAAGCATTATTGATCCTGTTTCAGGCGCCAGTTCTAAATGAACAGACTATACAGCAACTTACGTTGACCCTACGACGTCACTAGCAAACAAAGTAGTTCCCATCGCGGTGTCTGAATTTTAAGTGAAACGAAGAACTTCAATATAAAAATATGATTATTTTTGTTAAACCCATGTATGTATAGTGTTTTTCAATCACGATTTGCGTACTCCTCCTATAGGAACCCAACAGGCTTTGTATTTACCGATTTCTCCTTCCGCATTTGTGACGTACTGGGTTCAGGAAACGTGGCTGTAGAGTATAGACAGCAACTTAAGTTGACCCTATGACGTCACTAACAAACAATCTGATCTCTGTTCTAGAATCTCCGAGTCTAACCTTAAAAACTTAATTTGTTTTATAAATTTCTTATTCAGCGTATCAATTCTGCTATAGTAATTGGAAAATTAACAGACTATTTTTACTAAAGTTCAATAATTTGCTTTAAATAAATTACTTTATAAAAAAAATTCACAAAAAACGACAAAGGTTCAATGAGAGGTTCAATTCCAAGGTTCAATGTTTGTTAAAGCTGTACAATATCAAAACTTAAATTCACCTGTCCAGTAGTCTGTCCATGTAAACAAAAATAAGCTCCGTCAATTTTATTTCCCATCAATACAGGACAGCTAGACAGCATAAGTTAAAAGGCTCTGAAAAAGAAAACAAAAACATCAATAACAGTAGACATTAAATAATTTGTAAGTATTTTTGTATCATTAGGGGCCGTTCAAATATTACGTAACCAAGTTTTTGGTCATTTTTGACCCTCCCCCTAAGAAAACTGCCAGACCCCCCCCTTTGATCTATTTTTGTACAAAATCGTTAGTAATGCTTAGATTTCTGAAATTCATTGTTCTTCATGAACACAACCTATCGTTAAAACTTGTGAAAAATGCTTAAAATTAGTTCAGTTTTTTTTTGTAAAATTTATTTTTGGTTGAATTTTGAGATTATTTATGCAAGAAACAAGAGATTTTCAAAAATGCAGTGTTTGTAATACCTGTAAGCATAAGCATCACTCATACTCCCCCCCCCTTGTCAGGAAAAAGTTATATTTGAGTAACACACTTCTGCTTTATGAGTTTTCCGAGCTCATGCTGCTATATATTTCCCGAATTTAGTTTTAAAATGTATTCCGGAGATATTAACGAATATGCTATGGATGTTTGCAATATCTACCAATGAATTAAGGTGCCATGAGCGTATGCCAGGGGTGCCGCACCAATAATCATGAAAAATTGTCAAACATTCCAAAATTTTTAAATGAAACAAAAATAATAACATTAAACAGACTGCTCAAAAGCTTCAAAAAAACCTAGTTTTTCATGTTTTGCCTTTAATTCACAAAACAAATGAAGTAAGCTCTGTCTATTCTATTCTTCGAAGTAACAAACTTAGTAGAGAGTTTAAATAATATTTTTAATTAAAATTATCTTTCGAGAACAGTTAAAAGCCAATACGCAAATTAGCTCATTAAATAATTTCAAAAATAATAAAAGTATGTTCTAACACCTTATATGGAAGATTTTCCTACCTCGAGGGTGACTGTGTCCTTATTACACGACTACCAGCATGGGGACGATTCAACAACTTGGTTCAACTTGGCATCGAATAGATTCAGCTATCTATGACGAGACCAGGAGTGTCGTTACCTGGGAAATAAAACAGACATTCGAAAAAATAAATCGCATCTTAAGAAGCAACACGTGCTAAACAACTTGGGGGCCATCCATAAATGATGTCACTTTTTTCCAACATTTTTGACCCCCTCCCCCCTTTGTCACATCTCACGGTCTCTGCTACCAAATAAGAAGTTTAGAATAAAGTTGGTAAGAATTTGGGACTCAATGTTTTCATTGAAATTTAACCTGATAAGTTCAAAGTGAACTCTTATTTTGTTGGTAAGAATCATAGAATATAATATTGTTTAAACTACTTTTCCCAGAAAAATTTTTTTTATTTAGTTTTATATTTGATTTTCAATGTGTGATGACACATTTCTTGAAACCCCCTCTTCCTCATGTCACAGATTGATGAATCCCCTCCCTCCCCTGCGGAAGCAGTTCAGAGGGTTGGTGAGCGATAGCTCACTATGTGTGATTTCTTTTATTTTCAATTTAAGTTAGGAAAGTAATATTTCAGCAATAGTTTTTTTCGGGATGATTTGGATTAAATTATTTATCAGCAAGAGTGATAAGTAGTTTCGGTTGTAAAGGAGCATTAATTAAGCCGACCAGCGGGGTGATTGGTAAGATGGAAGAAGCGAGCTTTGCTCGCTGAGATCGCGAAGCGATCTAAAAAGAACTGCGAAGTAGTTCCGGGGGTTGGTGAGCGATAGCGAGCAGGGGGCAGGCCCCCTAGTTTTTATAAAAAATTAAAAAAATTACATTTCTAACAGTCCGATTTTGTCCGATTTTTAGTATGTTGTTATTTAGGCTATTTCTAAGTGAAAACCATTGAAAAAGCTTTTATTGCAATTTATTCCACGTGTAGGGGCTAGTTTTTAACATAATAAAAAAAAATTTTAAATTTTAAAATTTTCAACTATCTTTCAATTTTTATGGCAAAAATATTTAATTTTTCAGCATCCTGATAGAAAATTAACCTATAAACATGCATTACATACCTTTACGAAAAAAAATTAAATTTTTTCCTTTATAATGGCTGTTTTTATAAAAAAAAAATTAAAAAATTAAATTTACCATAGTCCGATTTTGTCCAATTTTTATTATGTTGTTATTTAGGCTACTTCTAAGTGAAAACCGTTGAAAAAGCTTTTATTGCAATTTGTTACAGGTGTAGGGACTAGTTTTACATAATTAAAAAATTTTTCAAAAATTTTAAATTTTAAACTCTAATTCAATTTTTATTGTAAAAACATTACATTTTTCGGCATCACATTTAAAAATTGACCTATAAACATGTGTTACAAGTTTATATAGTAATATTAAAATTTATTAAAATTTAAAATTTTTAAAAATTTTGAATTTTTTAAAAAATTGAATTTTTTTTAAAAGTTTTTGCTTTTAATAGTATTTAATTGTTATTTCAAAAATGTTTGATAGAAGTATGCCAAAGTATCACCTGTTTTTAATTGTTTGGAAGTTAGACCTACATTTCACCAATTTCAATTTATGAAATTAATTACTTAACTAATTAGTCAAAAGTAAATTTCACCGGTTTTCCATTATATAACTATCTGTGGACAATATCCACTGAAAAATGACCTTTTCAAAAGCCTCAAAAGTTTATGGCACCATTTTGAAAAAAAAAAATGCATTTTTCGAAAAAAAAATTGAAATTTTAAAAAAAAAATTAACTTTTTTCACTCGTAAAATTTTCAAATTTTAGTATGTTAATACTTAGGTCATATCTAAATGAAAACCGTTGGATTTATCTCTTTTGACCTTTTAGTTAGGTTTTTAGGGGTGCTTTAATGTTTTCATATAGCTAATTATTCAAATTAATTTAAAAAATTGAAATTTCAATTTTTTTTCAAAACTAAAGGCTGTATTCGGTTTCAGCACTCAAAAATAACCTATAAACATGTATTACATGTCTGTATTTGTATATTGGTTTTTTTCGAAATTTTTTTTCGGCCATTTTTTAAAAATTTAAAAAAAATTAAATTTCCCATGGTCCGATTTTGTCCGATTTTTAGTATGTTATTATTGGGGTGATTCCTAAGTGAAAACCGTTGAGAAACCTTTTATTGCAATTTGTTTGAGGTTCGGCCCTTTTTTTCGCTATTTTCAGTGGACTATAACGCCTCTCAAAAGTCCACAAGTGGAATCTCGCTTAACGACCGACTTTTAACCGGCCCCAATATTCAAGAAAATATGTCTGCCATTTTGCTGCGATGGCGACTCTTTAAAATCGCTCTTACGGCAGATATCCAAAAAATGTATTTGCAAGTCTTAGTTTCTAGAAATCACACAGATTTTCAGAGAATAGTTTGGAGACCAAGCCCTCCTGAACCTCTGAAGGACTTCAGATTGCTTGGGTTGACCTTTAGAATGGATTGTTCCGCATACCTTGCAATCAGAGTACTCAAGAAACTTGCAGAGGATCAGAAGGAGAGCTTTCCTATAGGTTCAGAAGTCTTAGCTAACGATTTTTACGTCGACAATTTAATGTCGGGGGCAGATGACTTTAGCCAAGCTGAAAAGAAGATGACTGAGATCATCAATGTATTGAAGGAAGGTTCATTTATTCTAAAAAAGGGGACAAGTAACGAAAATGACGTACTGAAAGACCTACCAGAAAGCGACAGGGAACCAAACGTGAACAAACCAATCCATTTTGACACAACGATCAAAACTTTGGGACTGCAATGGAACCCCAAAGAAGATTCCTTCTACTTTAAGTTTAAATTCACAATCCTTGTTAACTCCCCAACCAAACGCTCCATACTTTCCGACGTGAGCAAGTTGTACGATCCCCTAGGATGGATAGCACCAGTAACCATCATCGGAAAAATTCTAATTCAATCACTTTGGTTGATGAGCGGTCTTGATTGGGATAGTGAAGTTCCAGAAGACATCAAGGAACGTTGGATGCGCTTCGCGTCAACTCTACATGAATTAGAGGCTATTAAAATCCCTCGTTGGGTAGGCTACCTTAAAGATCAACTCCATTCAATTGAAATTCATGTCTTTTGCGATAGTTCTTCTCAAGCTTATGCAGCTGCAGTTTACTTAAGTTTACAAAGTGGAGGCACACGTTCTACACACCTCCTAGTTTCTAAGACCAGGGTTGCTCCGTGTAAGCCAATTTCCATACCTCGTCTTGAGCTTTGCGCTGCAGTTTTAGGTGCTAAGCTTGCTTTTCAAGTTCTTACAGATTTAAGAATTTCACTGGAAGTGGTTTACGCCTGGACGGACTCTACTATAGTTCTTGCCTGGCTCCGAGCTCCACCAAATAGATGGAAGACCTTCGTCGCAAACAGAGTTGCTGAAATTTACGACAAATTGAAGAATGCTCAGTGGAGGTACGTTCCTTCTGCTTCTAATCCCAGTGACCTAAGTACACGCGGCCTGACGCCTAATGACCTACTCCGCAACGAGATGTGGTGGCACGGCCCGAAGTGGATAGCTGAACCCAAGGAATGTTGGCCAACCGAAGCTGAAACAACTTCTACAGATTTAGAAAAACGTAAAACCAGCCTCAACGTTTCTATTGAAACTGAAGATAACTTTCAAGAAAGTGACAATGACAACCTAAAGTCTAACAATGAAGAATCGCTCATTAACTCTCTCGTTTTAAAGTGTTCAACCTTTAAAAAACTCAGAAGAGTTACCGCTTGGTGCTTGAGATTCATCTTTAATTGTCAAGTACAACTGTCAAAACGCCGCAAAGGCCAGTTAAGTGCAACTGAACTACACAATGCTACTATACATCTAGTCAAGTTAGTTCAGAAGTACAGTTTTCCAGTCGAACTTAAACACCTAAAATCGAAACGACAACTACCAGCATCTAATCCTTATCTTTCGCTAAGTATATTTCTAGATGATGATGGTTTAATTAAAGTAGGTGGCCGACTTGAACATTCAATATTGCCAGAAGCACAAAAACACCAGATTCTGCTACCAAAAGATCATCATCTGACCGACCTCATTATCGAGTATTACCATGACAAGGCTCTTCATGCTGGAACACAAGCAACCTTATCCCTTGTTCGTCAAAGGTATTGGTTTAAATCTGGAAGAGATAAGGTTAGAAAAATCATCTTTCGCTGCATAATGTGCTTTCGTCACAAAGCGCGTAACCTTTCTCAAATCATGGGTAATTTGCCAAAAGAGCGAATTGTTCCTTCTAGACCCTTTCAAACCATAGGGTTGGATTTCGCTGGCCCCATAATCACCAAGCCTAACCTGAAACGCTCAAAGGTCAAGTTAAAATCTTATATAGCAATATACATTTGCTTTTCTACAAAAGCTGTTCATTTAGAGTTAGTTTCAGATTTAAGTACTCAAGCTTTCTTAAGAAGATTTATTGCACGTAGATCAAGGCCTAGTACTATATTCTGCGATAACGCCACTAACTTCAAAGGCTGTAAAAATCTTCTGGAAAAGCAACTTGAAATTTTTAAGTCGGAACCAGTTCAAAATTATTCATCAGAAGAAGGAATCAAGTGGAATTTCATCCCCCCATTAGGACCCCATCATGGCGGATTATGGGAATCTAATGTTAAATCAACCAAAACTCATTTGATCAAAATTACTAAAGCAGCCGTTTTGAATTTTGAAGAGCTCTACACTTTGTTGACTCAAATCGAAGTGTGTTTAAACTCTAGACCATTGACTCAACTATCTTCTGACCCAACTGACTTAGAACCCTTAACACCAGGACATTTCCTCGTAGGGGGACCTTTGCTTTCATTACCTGACCCTAATGATCAAACCTCAATGTCTCTAATCTCTAGGTGGCATCTTATCCAGTCGCTACATCTACAATTCTGGAGCTCTGATTACCTCAATGAGCTTCAGACCAGGGCCAAATGGAGGAACGTTCAGCCGAACGTCAAGGTCAATCAGCTTGTTCTTCTAAAGGAGCCCAACCAGTCACCGATGCTCTGGAACCTAGGTCGGATTGAGAAGACCTTTCCGGGACCCGACGGGTTTGTGCGGGTTGTAGAAATTCGCACTGCAGCCGGAGTCCGGAAGAGACCAATTACCATGATTAGTCCCCTACCCCAAGAGGAAGAATAAGTTGGACGAGCCGTCCAACAAGGGGGAGAATGGACGGGACTGATCCATCTGACTAGCCTCAGCCAACAAACTGAAGTGAACTCACTGATTGTTTTTTCTCCCGAATCTTCCGAGCAGGAAGTTATTATTATCACTGTGTTTTACCTTACCACGAGCACCGTTTTGTTTGCTCTGTACCTTTCATGATTATCTTTTATTTTTCTTATTAAAAGTGTTTACTATTATGAGCTCTGTCTTCTCCTGTAAGAAAGTACAAACATCCATAACCTTCAGACGCCAAATAATAGAAATATTGCCAACATTTACAAACTAACATATTAAATTAAACAGTTAAATCAATGAAAACCGTACAAATTTGGTGATACTTCAATAATTGGTGTTTTAATCAGCTTGGCGATATATTTGACTGAAATACATCTGGCTCATCAAAAGAACTATATTGATGTTTTGGTTTCAAGTTTTAAAAAATTCAGTTTAAGAGTGTGGACTTTTCCTTAGGTCAAGTCTACTAAGACAACTGGTTCACCCTGGTATTTGCCATTCAAATAGCTGTAGTATAAAATAAATATTCAGCCACGAAAAAAGCAATACTGGAAAAATTAAAATTTTCATTTAAACTAAGATTTATTTTAAACCCAACTTTTTTTTTTCCACGCAGATACCATGGGATCCCAAATGACATTTGCAGGAAATTTACTCTTGCGGAATTTAGACTAAATATATTAAATATTCATATGAAACAATTTCGAAAAAAAATTTAACTAAAAATTTAATTAGTAATTACTTCTAAAAATATTGAATAAAAAAGCGAATGAACCAGCTGTCTCATGATACATATTAAATACATAGGAAAATATTTTTTCCCTATTAGTTTTAATCATGCAAAATCTTACGAGCCAAATGTATTTCCAAATTTTGAAAACTATTTTAAAGGATTCGTTAAAGAGAGCCTTGAAAAATTATTAACAGTTTTTTTTTATAAATTTAAGAACGCATCCGAAGATTTTATCATGTTTTTTTTTTTTAATTTTGACTAAACCGATTGCTCTTTTACTGTAAACAAATTTATGAGTATTACCAAACTAAGGTATGAATTTTACTTTTCAATAATCTAACAGAAATGCCCTTTGATTTTTAAATAGTTTCACCCAATTTCCTGTGATAAGAGGCGGTGCCGTTTATTACCGGTGGTGCTGCCATCTAGCAAAGAATAGAAGAAGCTTTCAAGCGCAGCCAATTTGTTTTATATTATGGGTATTAAAATAAGAGGCGGACAAATATTATTAATTTTTAAAATGCACGCTATTTCAAGGATTTTGCTTTTCATGTAGTAGGTGCTCTTACAGGAAGTGGGACTTCTGGTCCCCTTACTATTATAATATGGTAACTACAGATACAATTTGCCGATTCATTTCGGTGACAAATTCACCTTACGGAAAAGAATTTTCGCCATTAAACCAAAGCTTAGAGTGGTTCTTAGTAAAAAATCCGGATGCTTTGATCTGTCAGAAATACAAAGCAGGGGTCTGTCGAGGATTTTTATCTCCATGTCGAGGATACCATTTTGTCAAAATTTTTAATAAATTTAACATTGCATCCAATTAAAAAGTGAACATTAAACATGTACATTATTTTTAGAGTATCAAAAATTACGAAAACCTTAGTTTAAGAATGCATTATCTTTTTTTAAACCAACTAGAGATAATGTCTTAATTTTTTTTTTAAATGTATTTAGTGAAGGTACCTATAAAGGGTAGTTCCTTGGACAGACCCCTTTGGAAAATGAAGAGAGGACCTACCTGAACCTGGTTTTGCACTAGATGAGCCTTATAGTTACTTTAGGTCAACACGTCTGTAGAGTGTTTTCAGGTGACGTCACAACCGGTTGTTTTCTTTTAACTGTGTATCTTCTGTAGGGCTTTTAACTGTTGCTAAGGTCGTTGTTTATCTGTTGCTAAGGCGGTTTTTAGGTATGGGATCACGTGATTGCAAATGCTCCAATAGAAGAATTCTACGGCTAGTCATTTTCTGTAACTGTCAACCTCTGTAGGGCGAAAAACTGTAACATCTTGTTACTGTAACTGTTAACCTTCTGTAGGGCAAAACGTCCGTTGCTAGGTCCGAGTCATGCGATTGAAAATGCTCTCTTGACTGCTGTGGCCACCTCAAGGAGCTAGATCATCAAACCTCTGATAAATTTCCTTCTTGGATTCCACCAGCTGATGCCTTGCTAAAACCAACTTTTCCACACAGTGATTTCTTTAGACTTTTCCTATTCTTGTGACAATTAACTTTAAGGCCCCAAACAATATCAGCTATGATGGCAATTACATTTTGTTTTGCAATATTCGAAACGGCGCCAGAGCCTTCCCCACTTGACTCATCCACCTCAAAGAGCCTATTTTCTTCTAGATCATCAAACCTCTGATAAATTTCCATCTCTTATTTCCTTTTCGAGGTCAACATACACCGCCTTCACGGTTTCCTTCTGAAAGACTCGCCCTAAAACTATCTCGACTGAGCTCCACTAGTTGGTGACTAGCTTTCTCATCTTCTATAACTGCCTATACCTTGACTTGCTTTTAGGCCTTCAAGATTCTTTTCCAGACTCTCCTTAAATTCAGTCAAGAAGGACATCCCCAGTCCAGTCCACCCTAATCTTTCCCTCTCCCAGACACCAATGTTACAATTTCCAGCACAATGAGCAAGATACTTTTTAAATGATTAGAAAAAAATTAGTTAATACAGAAAATCATTTCCAAGGCAAAATAAAAATTGTCTTGCAATGATGTTCCTCTGTTAAGAGTCACCAGTTCATACACTGGCTGGACTAAATACTGCCGTTCTAACAAGGAAACGTTCTCAAGGTGAACTCACAGAATTGGATGAAAATTTTGCAGGCATAAGAAGATGGCTAAAAAAACTTAATGTGAAAAAATTAGCTGCTAAATTTCATTAGGAAAGGAGTAAATTAACTTTGAAAATTGGGTTCTGAGATGCCAACCACATTCAGATAACACCACTTGGCGAATTTTCTATCAGATGGGATGATTAAATTTGTATTTAATGTGAAATTGAGTTATTTTGTTAAAAGTACTTCAGAATATCCATTAAAACAACAGTTTTTTTTAACTAATTTCCTTTCCTTTAATTTGATTTTTCTCCTTTAATTCATTTTTAATCCTTTTTTGCATTTGTTGAACCTTTTTTTTTATTCGGCCAGTTTATTCTAGCATATGGCACAGAGTCAAACGAAGCATCCTCGCCTAGTAGGGTTACATTTGGCGTAATAATTTTTTACAGCTTTTCTACTGTAATTTAGCAGCTAATTTTTTTACAGAAGGTGGTTTGAGTCATATACTAACCCCTGTAAAATTTTCGTCCAATTCTGTGAGTTCACCCTAGAAAACGTTTCCTTGTAAGCGAAAGTGCGTGTATTATACTTTGAGAAAATATCTCGCCAAAAGTGGCGGGCTTTTTTCATTCTATGTGGTCTTCTAAGAACAAATATTGACTACCCTCAGAAAAAAATCTGTAATCAGGTACGGCATTTGGGTGCGTTGCATAGAATGCAATGCAGCGAGGAAAACATTCAACATATCAGCTGCAGTTCTAGCGACTCGCATATTCCAGATATAGTACACTATAGTATGTTTAAAGCAATGTATTTAAAGCTATTCAATTTAAGTTTAAATTTGTTTTTTATTTAAATTTATGAGAATTTTACAAAATGATTTTAGTTTTCTTTCAATTCTGATTCATGATTTTGACAACTATTCAATAGGCTTGGAAGTAGTGAGAAGTATAAAAAAACCTGCACCAATGGGGAAAGATAGTGAATTTCTAAGAAAACTAGTTTATGTGCACTTTCGCTTAAGACAGCAGAATTCACCTTTGCTTATCACCAGGTTAATTTTCAGTTGAGAGGAAATCACTGAAATTTCTTTTTTCATGTTCAAGCAATCATGTTATAGTTAGCTGGCTTTTTGCTTTATTCCGAGATATTGGGGTTCGCTATAATTTAACAAATTTTTAGCCGGGAGGAAATAACTAAAAAAAAAAGGGCCCTTTGCCTTGTAGTAACCCTCATTCACAACATCAATGACAGGAGCTTTGCGCTCCTCAGGGTGGTTCTCATAACTATTTCTTGTTTTTTCAGATACTAGTGACCAAATATTGATGATGGGCTGATTTTTCTTCAGATGGAAGTTGACAGACTTTTTCAAAATAACCCGGATGGTATTTGTCGAAGTTAATTCTATGCAGCATTACCATGACCATGGCTGATTGGTGCATTAGAGGAGCAGGAAGAAAAAGAAGAACCGCTTGCTTATTGGATTTTCATCACCTCTGAGAAGACTAAAAATAGTCTGAGAATGATTTGGGAGTTATTCATTGGCCCTGACCATTTTCAGCATTCTTGCTTGAGCCAGTGCTCTGGCCTAGTTTTCCCTTTTGCGTCCGTATCCAGGGTTCCAAATCAATTTTAGAAATAAAATTCCCCGATTTTTTGGTAAAAATTCTAGCGATTCTCTGCATTTTTCAAATATTTCTTGCCTTTTTAAACATATATTTTCAATAAATAGTCCATTTTTTACTTTCTAAAGCCAAATTTGGAGACGCAAACATTAAAAAATGCTCATTTTCCAGGTATATTGTATGATTTTCAAGGTTTCTGGCGAAAATGAGCAATTTTCTCCCACTATTCCCCAACTTTTTAGGTTAAATTAAAATTCCCTGGCTTTTCCAGGTTTTCCCAAGTATTCCCTGACCTTTGGGAACCCCAAGTTATTCATTGTCCACTCTCTGACCATTTTTGCTTGAGCCAGTGTTCGGGGCTATAGCCAAGTTTTCCTTTTTGTATCTATCTAGTAGGCACTGACAAAGGAGTACTTGGTATCTTTGAAACAGCTTTAACCTTACTTTTATTGGTACATTGTTTTTTTCACACCAAATTAAGAGAGATCCTGGGAGAAAATTAATAGCTTTTCCCGAAAGTAGTGAAATTAATTATTTTCAAATTATAATTACACCTATACACTAATTAATGGTTAATAATTTATTAGTAATTAGTAAAATGGTTAAGAAAACCCCAGAAAACTTTTGGAAACTTGACCCTTAAAAACAGCATTTTATCCCATGGTATCGGGGATTTCCCCCCAGTAAATTTTAAGAGTTTAACAAGCAAAAAAAAAAATTTCAGGCTCTTTTAAGGGTCATAGACACGCACTCTCTTGAGTGGCTTATGATAATTATAACACCTTAATTAGGGCAGGATTCCCACTCGACTCAACTTCAGAAATAAAATTCCTTGACTTTTCCAGGTCAATTTTGAAGATTTTTCAGTAAAAAAACCTAGCAATTCACAGCATTTTTCGGATATTTCTTGCTTTTTTAAACACTTATATATATTTCAATAAAAGGTCTACTTTTTTTTAACTTTCTGAAGCCAAAATTGACACCCAAACATTCAAAATTGTTCATTTTCCAGGTTTTTGGCCAAAACGAGCAACTTTCCCTGACTGACTTTTTAGGTGAAATTAAAATTCCCCGACTTTTCCAGGTATTTCCCAACCTTTGACAACCCTGGATCCCGGTTAAAAGATAATTAAAGAGAAGAAGATGAATGAAATTAAAGAAGAGAGGTTAAAAAGGTTTTAATATAGTTCTGAAACATAAACATCTTTGATTTTCAGGTACAGAGAGTATCTACAACAGATGAAGCGATCAAACGCTCGGCTTGGACGGTCATCTTCTGCTGAAAGAAAACAACAATTAGTACTAATTAACTAATACTAATTAAAAAGTAGTACCCAAGGTTGACCAAGCACTCTGATTGGCTTTAAGGGCCGTATTCAGAAACTTTAACACATAGAAGAAATGATACAGAAACTGTGAAAAATCTCACGTAAGGTGCACTTTGAAAACAAAAACTCCTAAGTGTGTATTTCGCGCACTTGAGCTCTTATACGATCTATGCTATGTTGGAAAGTAATTATACACTGATGAAACAAAATTCTGCTTACACTAGATGTCCATTACTTTCGTAATATATTGATGTCTGACTGAGGACTTGTTTTGGTAATTAGTAGCAGTTCTAGGTTTTTTATGGAACTATTTAACGGACCACAAAAAGTGTAAAAGCAATCGGAATACGGTTCCAATCTCAGAACAATATGGCGGGCGAGATCCACAGAGTTTGAAATCTCTCATGAGCTTTTTCACCGTTCTCGTTTCATCTACATGTCAGAATACGGCACTAAAACTTTTCTCCCTTTTTCAACAACCAATTGGAAGCTTTTATTCCAGGTTAACATTAGGTAGGCTATGTTGGAAAGTAATTATACACTGACGAAACAAAATTCTGCTTACACTAGATGTCCATTACTTTCGTAATATATTGATGTCTGACTGAGGACTTGTTTTGGTAATTAGTAGCAGTTCTAGGTTTTTTATGGAACTATTTAACGGACCACAAAAAGTGTAAAAGCAATCGGAATACGGTTCCAATCTCAGAACAATATGGCGGGCGAGATCCACAGAGTTTGAAATCTCTCATGAGCTTTTTCACCGTTCTCGTTTCATCTACATGTCAGAATACGGCACTAAAACTTTTCTCCCTTTTTCAACAACCAATTGGAAGCTTTTATTCCAGGTTAACATTAGGTAGGCTATGTTGGAAAGTAATTATACACTGACGAAACAAAATTCTGCTTACACTAGATGTCCATTACTTTCGTAATATATTGATGTCTGACTGAGGACTTGTTTTGGTAATTAGTAGCAGTTCTAGGTTTTTTATGGAACTATTTAACGGACCACAAAAAGTGTAAAAGCAATCGGAATACGGTTCCAATCTCAGAACAATATGAAATCTCTCATGAGCTTTTTCACCGTTCTCGTTTCATCTACATGTCAGAATACGGCACTAAAACTTTTCTCCCTTTTTCAACAACCAATTGGAAGCTTTTATTCCAGGTTAACATTAGGTAGGCTATGTTGGAAAGTAATTATACACTGATGAAACAAAATTCTGCTTACACTAGATGTCCATTACTTTCGTAATATATTGATGTCTGACTGAGGACTTGTTTTGGTAATTAGTAGCAGTTCTAGGTTTTTTATGGAACTATTTAACGGACCACAAAAAGTGTAAAAGCAATCGGAATACGGTTCCAATCTCAGAACAATATGAAATCTCATGAGCTTTTTCACCGTTCTCGTTTCATCTACATGTCAGAATACGGCACTAAAACTTTTCTCCCTTTTTCAACAACCAATTGGAAGCTTTTATTCCAGGTTAACATTAGGTAGGCTATGTTGGAAAGTAATTATACACTGATGAAACAAAATTCTGCTTACACTAGATGTCCATTACTTTCGTAATATATTGATGTCTGACTGAGGACTTGTTTTGGTAATTAGTAGGTTTTTTATGGAACTATTTAACGGACCACAAAAAGTGTAAAAGCAATCGGAATACGGTTCCAATCTCAGAACAATATGAAATCTCTCATGAGCTTTTTCACCGTTCTCGTTTCATCTACATGTCAGAATACGGCACTAAAACTTTTCTCCCTTTTTCAACAACCAATTGGAAGCTTTTATTCCAGGTTAACATTAGGTTAGGTTAGTGGTGACTATGGCCGTTAAGGCTTAATTAAACTAAACAAAAAATTATGCGTAAAAGTAAAAATGTGCGTTCTTATTTAATCTCAACAACAACGTTTTATACTTATAAAGTTGAGTTAAAGAGGAGAATTAGACCTCAAATTTGAGAAATAGTTTATAATTCAGGTTTTAAGACTTGCATTAGAGATATTTTTGAGCAAGGTGACAGGAATATAAGAAGGAATCGAGACCATAAAAGTTAAAACTAGTGGACTATTTGGTAATTATTGAACCTTACAGAAGTTCAGTGATTAAGAAAACTACATTTTATAATGAAAACTCTTTGCATGGGCTTAACCAGGGGGGAGCAGCTGCCCAAATTCTCAGTTTGTTAAATATTTTTTAAAAACTTTTCTGAAATCTACAAATCTAAATTACTTTTCTTGCACTTTTTGTTGCTTTCAAAGTTAACTGAACAATGTCTTAATCTTGAGCTAAAACACTACTTTGAGGGGGCGAATTTTAAAAAATTTTCTGAGGGAGGACCCCCAGACCCCCCATTTTTAAGCTGTACAAAAGTTCAAATCCTTTGTATAAGTACTCAAAAATTTAACGTGTAAAAGTACTCGCCATGGCAAAGTTAAGTATCCTTTCCCCCCTACCATGAAACCTGGCTCTCTTTGTACTTTGTAGTAACACAAACTGGAATGAAAATATGGGTGGGGACATTTTTGGCAGAAATAATTGTGTTCTGGGGAAATATTGGGCCCTGGAACATTTTCTGCACCCCTGCAGAAATTAAGGAAAAAAATTGTTCATAAAAGATTATTAAAAGGTTATGTTGTTGATTATTAAAAGGTTATTATAAGGAATTTTATGAAAATGAAGGGCGTGTATTACATCCACAGCATTCATAACAATTGGAATGGTAACCTAAAATTTGGTAAATTTCAAACCACTTTTGATCTCTGGACTTTAGTGAAGTCAATTTTTGGTAATTAGAATTTCGTAAATGTTTTTTGAGGATTTGAATTATTTGAAGGGTCCTTAAAAACAGACCCATTTTCTTTCTGATAATATAGCTTTAATTTCCTAACAAAAACTCCTAAGTGTGTATTTCGCGCACTTGAGCTCTTATGCTTCCTATGCTATGTTGGAAAGTAATTATACACTACAAAATTCTGCTTACACTAGATGTCCATTACTTTCGTAATATATTGATGTCTGAGGACTTGTTTTGGTAATTAGTAGCTGTTCTAGGTTTTTTATGGAACTATTTAACGGACCACAAAAAGCGTAAAAGCAATCAGAATAAGTTTCGAGATCTTTTTCACCGTTTTCGTTTCATCTACATGTCAGAACACGGCTTAACCTTTTACTACTAAAACCTTTTTCAACAACCAATTGGAAGCTTTTATTCCAGGTTAACATTAGGTTAGGTTAGTGGTGGCTTAAATAAACTAAACATAAAAATAGCTTTAAAATAAAAATATGTTAACTTATTTTTGAAAGTTACCCAGTAATCCTCAGTAAGTAAGGTGAACTTATTTTTTAAAGAAATTACCTCCTTAGGTTCATATCACAAGGAGGAGGAGGGAGTGAGGAGGAGTAGGGGGGAGGGAGCTTCTTCTTGTTGTTTCTGGATCTGGGCAGAAGTCAAGCGAGCTCGCAGCTGCTGGTTTCGGGCGAGCAGATCAACCACCTGCAAACAACCATTTTACAGTACATTTGTACAAGACCAGAAGAATGATAACCCAATTGATAACAATAAGTGGTTTTATACCATAGAAAGTTTCAAACAGTGTAACTAGCTTTAAATTTACAACTGTGTAATCCTAATTGAAGTATTTAAAACGATTTTCTATTATGTGTTTTGGCACTTAAACACTCCTAAAGAAATCACAGGATTGGATCATATAACCAGGGTTGGCAAGTTTCTTCCCAAGTGGAAAAAACCGCAGAAAAAACCGTCCGGAAGAAACCTCCGGTGATTTTTTATTCAAATAAATTGACAAATAAGCTTTAATTTATAAGTTATAATGTTTTACTAATAAAATTATACCATTAAAAATATAATTATATTATGCTAGTAGGTACTGTAGAGTTAATAATTACACCAATGTTTTTACTAGGAGGTTTCTTCCACTGGAAGAAATCTTTTCTTTTTTTTAATCTTTTAACAATATTTAAATAAAGAATGGTTAGGTAACATTCATACAGAAATAGTAGAAACCATTCTAGCCAACATCCCCTTTTAAAACATAGTAACCTGAAATTTAGTGTTAAAAGTAACTTCTTTTTCAAAAATTAATGATTTTAATTAATAGTAATTAAATTAACTTTTATTTTTTAGATTGTGGTTTAAATTGTTCATTTATGTAGTCAGTAAATTTAAAAATGTGGAGCATTTGTTTTTCTTTTAGTGGGTTTTTTCCACTTTCTTCCGTTTCTTTAATTTTTTCCAGTTTCTTCCACTGTCCTGGAAGAAACTAGTTTCTTCCGGAAGAAACCCAACCCTGCATATAACACTACTAAATCAATGACTCATTTTGTATAGAGCCCCGATGATCCGCGAGCGGATGATCTGCAATGCGCATTATCCATGAGTGCCAAAAAAATTTTTTTAATTACGAACCGAAAAGAAAAGGTGTTTCCAAAGCAAGAAGCAAAAGAGTGACGGATTTTTTTTAAAAAGGCGAAACTGAACACTTTTTGTTAACAGTACAGTATACTGTTTACTGTTCTTTATTTTAGTGATTTGATGTAAAGCAAAGGTTTATGCTGTACTCTCCATATTTTAAAAGTTTTACATATCACGATTTTCTACAATAAAGCATAGTTTTTATGCTGAAATATTTTTTTCGTGTTTTCACCTCATTTTTAGTCTTTTTTCGGATTATCCGCGAATTTTGCTATCAGCGGCACCCTTGCACCCAATTCCGCGGATAATCTCCGCTCTTCTGTATTAAAATTGTCTTACAAATGGGGGAAAAGGAGGTATATAGGAGATTTCGCCAAATTATAACATTAAACGATATCACATAAAACGATACATTTTGCCTTAATTTAAATGGGAGTGATTGAGACATCCATTTCAATAACATTAACCGTAATCACATTAAGCGGAGTCGACTCCCGGACTGTCTCTTCTTAGGGAAGCATACTCGCCAACTTTTGAAAACTTGCATGATTAAAACTTTTTGCGTATTGTTACAAAACTACAATTTGAATTGATTCAAACAAACAAAAGATACTGATTAATGCATTATTACCTAAATATAAGTATTTAAAATTTTCACACAATTGTTAATTTCCATGTTTAAATTTATATGTGTTAAATTTTTACAAGCTTATATAATCAGCTTACTTCAATTGCAAAGTATGTACTTATCTGATCACTGACTTCTTCACTAAATTCATGCCCAATTTGGGGCCCCCTTACTACCTTTTTCCCTAACTGCTTTATTTAAATTTATGTTTGGAATCAATTTCAGATAAAGTATTATAATTACAGCATTTCCATCAACATTTTCAGCAGCATGTGATAAAGCCAGGGGTCTGTCTAGGATTATTTTTAAACTACCTAGTTTGGGAAAATTTGGAAATAATTTGTAAAAATTTAAATAAACTTGGAAAAAATTGACATAACCATGTAGTAGTGCATACCATCAAAAAATAATCATGATTTTGTTTAGAAGGACTTATTAATTTTAAATTTAGGATAAAACAGCTTATATCGGAGAACTTTTCTATCGAAATGTGTGAAGGTACCTTTATTCCTAAAATAGAATTATCTGTTAACCTATTTATCAAATGATGAATTTGTGAAGGTAGTAAATTTTGGTTGAACAGACCCTTGAAAGCTGTATTTAAATGTTATGTTAGCGAAGCAGAAAATAAAGAGTCCTATGTTGGGGGTATGACAATAGAAATACCTGTGTGGTGGTGGATTTGAGTTGGTGGTTCATGATTTCCAGTTTCTCGTGCAACGTCGCGTTTTCCAGGCACTTGACCGAATACTTCTCAGTCACGGACATGATTTCGCACTTCATCTTGCCCAAATCGGCCCTGCAACAATATCAAAACCCAACATAGAAGGAGTTAATTACAAGAAAAATCAGGAGGTGACATATTACGAGCAATGTGGTTTCAAATTCATAATATGGACAGCTGTACCGAACACTTAACATCTGAGAGGAGCGAAACTTGATGAGTACAGCACAATAAATTTTATTACGGGCCAAAAATTAACTATTATACAAAAGAACTACACTTCTTCCATATTTTCTATTGATCTCGTTTTGAAGTATCAAACTTGTTGCATTCAAGATTCGGGCACATAAACTTCAAATGTCTTTTCGAACAAGCTTGACAGGTAATGGGAACTGAACATGTTGAAGCGAGATGACCTTTCCCCAAACAGATCCGACAGAGTCCTTTTTTCTTTATTATTTCAAGTTTTTCGTCTATAGGAATGTAAAAAGCTTTTCTGCAAAATCTCGTCTCATGATCTTTTAAACATAAAAAACACTTCGCTCTTGATTCTTGCACGATCAACTCTGTGGCGGACGGGGGTGAACGTTGGCCCTCTGCAAACGGTTTCCTTTTTTCGGAGTGCGAATACATGTCTGATCGGCTCAATTTTATTCTCTCTTCCGATTCCACTTCGCTCTTCAAAAACAAAAGTATGGCATCTAGACTTGACACCTTTAGTTCGCCTTCAATCTGTTTTCTTTGCCTTTCAAAAGATCGTAGTAAAGTAATGGGTAAGGCACTTTCTACTAAAGGATATAAAATAGTGCCACACTGATCCGTTGTTACTCCCAGACTGCTCAAAGCTCTAAGCTGGGTAGAAAGCTTGTTGTACAAACCACTCAAAGAATCCGCTTTACTTTTCAAAGTACTATTTAAAACAAGTTTTAATAATTCTCTCACATAAAAATCAACTAACAAGTCTTTCCGTCCATATCTTTCAGTTAAACTCCCTATTGCTAAAGGATAATTTTCTTTAGTTATTGGGAAGGATTCTATCAGCTCTCTGGCTTCGGATTTATGGGTTGTAGATTGAATGAGATAATGAAATTTATCAATGTTCGTCAAGTTTTTGTTTTCATGAATGGTTTGAAATTGGTTCCAAAACGTGAGCCAGTTTTTTAAATCACCGCTAAATTTATATATTTCAATTTCCGGAAGTCTTGGAGCAGCTGTTTGACTATTGCTATTATTATTCAAATTAGAATCTTTACTATTGAAAGAACCCTCAATACTTTGTTTTCCCGCAGCGTCTTTTAATTTTCGTGCGGATTGCAGTTCTAGTCTTAAAGCTTTTTCTCGGTACTCCTCAATGGCGTCAAATTCGGTCATATATTCTTCTTCACAAGTTATAGCAGTCAAATAGGAGGTATGTGCCAATTCTAGAGCTTCTGCCTTTAATTTAAACAATTGTAAACAAGTTTCGATTTCTTCAATATTAACAACATCCTCAATTAATGATCTTTCTAGCTGGGTATACGACTTACTAAAAGCCTTTCGTTGTGCTGTTTTGTTTCGCTTAATGTTTTCCATCTTTACTATCCGTTTAAAATCAAAATTCAGAAAAAAATACTGATCGGTTCATATAATAAAATAAATACGTTTCAAAAACTTCAAGATGGAAATCGGTCTGTTTCACTAACCTGAGAGTCAATGCTCAGTACGAGGCCGCCCACCCGGGGGCGCCAAATGTGGTTTCAAATTCATAATATGGGCAGCTGTACGAACACTTAACATCTGAGAGGAGCGAAACTTGATGGGTACAGCACAATAAATTTTATTCCGGCCAAAAATTAACTATTACACAAAGAACTACAATTTTTCCATATTTTCTATTGATCTAACACATTTTTCATTTCAAATTTTAAAAGCTCACAAAATAATATCACGCGTCACTGCCTGGTTGCCAAAAGGTTTATAACTAAAAATAAATAACTAGTACTACAGTATAAAAATAATATACTAGTCCAGTGAATATTCACGTCTTGAATTAATGGCTGCTACCATCGGCGCACGACTTTTCCATTCTGTAGTGCAAGCTCTGAAACTCTCTGATTTGGAGACCTATTTTTGGACTGATTCGTCCACAGTACTTACATGGATAACTCGACAAGAGCAATGGACAGTATTTGTTGCCAACAGAATAAGTGAAATTAGAAGATTGACAAATACTGAAGATTGGCTTCATATTCCAACTAATCAGAATCCGGCAGACGTTTTGTCGAGAGGTTGTGGAGCCAAGCAACTTCTACGCTGCCAGTGGTGGCAAGGACCAGTTTGGTTACAAGAATCTAAAGAACAGTGGCCCAAGTCAGCGGTGAATTCTAACGAAAAAGAAGTTGAGAAGGAGAAACGAAAATCCGTCATCTCAGCTAGTAACACAGAGCGGGAGTCAATCCCATTACGGTTGGCTAGAAGAATCTCTTGTTTCTCCAAAATTATAAGAGTGCTGTGCTGGGTGCTGCGTTTTCAACCAAAGGCAAAAGATTTAAGAAAATGTATGGAACTAAAAAATGAGGAACAACTAGATGCACAGAGAATTCTGTGTAGATCAATGCAAAAGGAATGTTACTATGATGAAGACACACGAAAGAATTTAAAAGGTCTTCAAGTATTTGAAGACGAACAGGGAATTTTACGATTAAAATCCAGATTGATGAATGAAGAAGAGTCGGAGGACTTTAGAACTCCAATCATTCTACCCTCAGAACACCTTGCAGTGAGAAGATTGATATCTCAAGAACATCTTGCTAACAAACATGCTGGAGCATCGACGCTACTAAGCATTCTGCGTGAAAGATTCTGGATCGTAAAAGGAAAAAGAACCATCAGAAAGGTTATTAAGGATTGTCTTCCCTGCACGAAACAAAGGGTAAAACATCTTGAAGTACCCTTTCCGCCTCTTCCTAAGGACCGAACGGCGTTAGCAGCTGTTTTCCAAGTTTCCGGTGTGGATTTGGCTGGACCATTGTGGACTAGCTCCAAACAAAAGGTGTGGATAGTACTTTTCACATGTGCTGTATTTAGAGCGGTACATTTAGAGCTGGTACCCTCACTGAGTACGAATGATTTCATCCAAGCTCTGCGTAGATTTATTTCCAGAAGAGGAAGAATCTCCGTGTTGTATTCAGACAACGGAACGAATTTCACTGGCTTGAGTAATGCTCTGAAGCTATTGGATTGGACTGAAATTGGAAAATGTTTTGCAGTCAACGAAATTCGATTTAAATTCAACCCACCCTCCTCCCCATGGTGGGGAGGGTTCTGGGAGCGATTAATCGGCATCCTGAAAGATCTTTTGAGAAAGAATCTGGGACAATCGTCTCTGTCTTATGAAGAATTGCAGACTCTCATCTGTGAGTGTGAATCTGTCATGAATAATAGACCTTTAACGTACCTACACGATGAACCAGAGTTGAGAACCTTAACACCTTCCATGTTTCTTCAAGATCTGCCTTCCAACGAAGTACCTGATTTGGATGAAATCCAGAAGATGAACATTTCTAAGAGATGGAAGCATATCCAGAAGCTTCGTGAAAATATAAAGCAAAGGTTTAAAAGAGAATATCTTGGATTCCTCCGTTCTTCGGTTACCAAGAGAGAGGATAAAGTGAAAGTTGGGGACATTGTCCTAATTGGCAGTGATAATACGAAGCGCATCAATTGGCCACTTGGGAAAGTGGTTGAAACGATCCCTGGGAAGGATGGCGTTACAAGACTTGCTAAACTCAAGACTGCAAAGGGGGAGCTGCTTCGAGCCGTGCAGCGTCTTTATCCTCTGGAGATCTCAGCGACCCAGTCTGCTCGGGAAGATCATGAGCGCCAGAAGAGAGAATAGAAGTCAGCTGTCTGCCAACCAGTGCGAGAAACTAGAAGTGGCCGTCCCATTAAGATTCCTCGAAGAATGGACTTGTGAACATTATTTTTCTTTTTTATTTTTTCGGCAATATTGATTTTAAAATTAATTGACCGTAGCTATGCTTAATTTAGAGCTAGTTATGGAAGTCAGCTTTAAGATATTAAATTAAGTTTTTTCTTTTGAGTTTATGTAACCAAAACTCAAAGTGGGGAGAATGTCGTCCACTCACTGGACTAGTATATTATTTTTATACTGTAGTACTAGTTATTTATTTTTAGTTATAAACCTTTTGGCAACCAGGCAGTGACGCGTGATATTATTTTGTGAGCTTTTAAAATTTGAAATGAAAAATGTGTTAGATCAATAGAAAATATGGAAAAATTGTAGTTCTTTGTGTAATAGTTAATTTTTGGCCGGAATAAAATTTATTGTGCTGTACCCATCAAGTTTCGCTCCTCTCAGATGTTAAGTGTTCGTACAGCTGCCCATATTATGAATTTGAAACCACAAGCAGAATGAGTTCAAGTACGAAGAATTGGTTGGAATTTTATTGAAACAATTACTTCAGCCAAATTGGTTTGCTTTGCTCTTGGATTGATGTTTTTATGAAGTTAAGGGGGGAGAATTCAGGAGAAAAAAAACCCATCATTTTCAGGAGTCTTGTTCTTTTTTAGTACAAAATAGTAATGCTGAATTTCTGAAATTAATTGCTCTCCAAGAACACTGAACCTATCATTAAAACTTTCCTTGTTAACATTTTTTTTCCTAGTTCAGTTTTTTTTTTAATTTATCTTTTGTTGAATTTTGAAATTATTTATGCAAGAAACTAGAGATTTGAGTCATCTAGTTTCGAAACCAGATAGATCAATCAGTTTTTAGTTTATGTTATGTTCTGACTGTTAAAATACAGATCTTCTAGGAAATAGCCAAGTTTAAGCTTCAAAAATATCTAATGTTTCATAACTACTAACACTCATTTTGAGGGACAAAAAAAACAGTGTTTTAAAGCGCTGAAAAGTGCTCCAACTAAATCTATAAGCTTGTTGATAATGTAACCATCTTCAATAAAAAATAAGGGTTTTGTAAGTGCATAACTTGTTTGAATATTTAGTTTTTTGTTGTTCCTGAAAAATTGTAGGAAAAAGTGACTTGTCTGGTTTTGAAACTAGCCTCCTCATTTTCGAAAATGCAGTATTTGTTGTCAGGAAAAATAAGCAAATAGAAAACCCCCCTTAGGTGCCTAAGTAATATTTGAACGGCCCCTTAAAAACCGGATGATAATAGAAGAGAATGAGCTCACTCGTAGCACTTCTTGAACGCTTCCGTTTCCAGCTTCTTGTTCATCTTGAGCACAAACTCCTCCTTGAAGTTGTGGATCTGCTTCTTGAGCTCCTCGGAATGGGCACTGCGCACAGCTTCCAGCGCTAAACAAATCAAATTCATTCATTAATTAACGTAATGAATGTCGTCCTATCTGACACTACTATCTCGGCAATTAACATAGTAAAATTATGTGAAATTTTCAATGCAAGGGTGCAATGGAAGGCAAGGAGGGGGGAAAGGAGGTAGATTAGAGGCCTGCCTGGACACGGGTAAGCATGGATTTTCTGACCATAGTGGTCCAGGTCGTTTTTCAGTTGTCTGTAGACCAGCGGACCACTGCCAATTTCGAACGCTGACTTCAGGACTGCTTTCAAGTAAGAAACTAGTAAATAGATAGTGGTCAACATTGCTAGAAACTATTAACATTTTGCTTCTGAATTAGCTTTCAATCATAAAAAAAAGATTAATATAAATTGAAATTTAAAATGAAAAAAAAAAAAAAAAAAAAAACCATTTAACACAGATTTATGTAGAAAAACAGATTTATTATAGTCAGAGAGATTTTTTTTTAACTTTTCTGGTCCAATGGGCCCCCTTTGATCCCCTCTTTCACCAGACATGTTCCCAACAAAAAGGGTCTAAAAAAATTTTAGGTCAGGCCCAATGGGGGGTCTGGACCTGGGGTCCTTCAGGACTACACCAAACTCTATTTTCGTTGGTTCTCTTTTTAGAAAGCAAAACTCTTTCAGAAAAGGCGGATCTTACCGAGTGGTGGAAAATAAACTCTAGTGGAGGAGTCCAAGCAACAATAGACGGGCATTTAGCAGACAGGGGGGTCCTTTCAGGACTGCACCCCCAAAGGACACCGAAACTCTATTTGGTTCTCTTTCAGATAGCTATCGAAATCTTAACTATCTATTTCAATGGTGTAGTGGTCTGGTCAGCATGCCTGGCTACGAGCTCAGGTTTGATGCCTTCTGCTTGGGTCATGGGTCAACTCAGCCCTTCATCCTTCCGATGAAATGAGCACCAAGCTCGCTTGGGGAATCAACTGGGGGTCCAGCGTCACTCGGCCTGGACACGAGCTAAGTAATAAGCACCCCAGGCCCAAAGGCTAATGAAACGGCGATGGGCACTGGCTGATAGGCCACTAGGCTCGGGCAGAATTTGATTGATTTGAATCTTAAAAGTAGTTTTTTTAATTCATTTTAAAGTGGTCAATAATCATAACTTCTAAAATAGGATCCCTCCTATGCCGAGCCACAAAATTTCAAGTAAGAAACTAGTAGTAAATAGATAGTGGTCAACCAACATTGCTAGAAACTATTTACATTTTGCTCTCGGATTAGCTTACAATCATAAGAAAGAGATTAACATAGATCAAAATTTAAAATGGAGAAATAAACATTAAATAAAAACTGATTTATTATAGTCAAAGGAAGATTTACTTTTCTGGGTCAAGGGGCCCCCTTTGCCTGCCCTTATGTAAGGGCGTCCATCAAAAATAAACTAGTGGTGGAGGTCCAAGCAAAAATAGATGGGCATATAGCAGACAGGGGGGTCCTTTCAGGACTAAGCCCCCAAAGGACACCAAAACTCTGTTTTCATAAGCACACATTGATTGGGCTAGTTTTCTCTCTCCCTTTTGCACTTGTGAAGATGCCTGGTTAGATTTCTTTTAGAGGTGTCTATTTTCCTGCTATACTCGACAGCAACTTAAGTTGACCCTACAAACAAACAAAGTGGTTCCCATTGTGGTGTCTGAATTTCATTGAGTGAATTTAAAAATATGATTAGCGTGTTAAACCCATGTATTTACTATAGTGTCTTTTGATCATGATTTGCGTACCGAAACTGCTCCTGACAACCTTACAGGCTTCGTGTTTACCGATTTCTCCTTCCGCATTTGTGACGTACTGGGTTCAAGAAACGCTGTTGTCAAGTATAGTTAGGATGACACGTTTATCTAAGTGTTTACATTCTTAGGAGATTAGCAGATGTTTTCCTAGTTTGGTCACATGCCAGATTGTTTATGATGTTCTTTTAGGAAATCAAAAATTGTTCAGAGCTGTTATTTAATATTTACAGTCATTAATAAATTTGATCTTTGTTTTAAAACTGTTATTTTATTAGTCTACCTTTTCATGACTATTTAGAGTTTAATAGGTAACACACCAAAATTAATATTTTTGTTGGTTCTCCTTTAAAAAAGGTGCATATTGATCTTACTGGAATCCGGTCCTTCAGGACTATTCCCCTAAAGGACCGCAAAACTCTATTTAGGTCTCTCATAGAGAGAGATTAAAACTATTTTCGTTGGGTTAGAAAGAGCACATTGATCTTACCGAGTGCGGTGGCGCGTGCCTCGTCAGCCAGCGCCCTCTGCCTCTCCTGGACCATCTCGTGCAGCTCCCTCTGGTGGCGACGCTCCAGCTCTCCCAGCGCCTTCTGGTGGGCAGCATCCAAAGCTCCCAGTCCCCGCTCGCACAGGCCCTGATGAAAAAACACATTAAGTCAGTGTGATTCATTGATTAAACTTTCTAATAGAGGTGGGCAAATCTGCTACATTTTTGAAAATGTAGCTTAATAGTAGTAACTGTAATGATTTGTAGCACTTTTGTGAAAATTTGTGCACTTAGTCACAACAACACCGTTGACAAGCGGGTTGTCGAGTTGGGATTGTTGAGATGAAACAAGAAGAAAAGATGGGGGAAGGGGCTACTTTTAGGAAACGTAGCAGTTACTTTCATTAAGGAAAAATAGCAACTAAAAATTAGCAGATGAACACTCCTTGAGGTTACAGGCGCTATTTTTTAGCAGCTGCTGCTGACAAGGGAAATGGTCGCGTTTTCCTTTCGTTAACCGCTAAATTTAGACAATTCTCATTGGTCAGCAGTATAGATGCGATTTTTTGACCAATCGAGAGCCTACAAAATGCTGCTAATTTTTAGCAGCTACATAAACTTTTTTCCTGTAGCAGCTATTTTTTAACTGCTACTCGTTATTTGCCCATGTTATTTGTATATTTTATTTTGTGACCTGTCTGTGTGTTTTATTGAGACTTGTATGTAATTTGGTCACGAAGAAAAGATACCTTGAGCTGCTCCATTTCACTTGAGAACCTGAGCTTCACGTCTTCCCTCGAGAGCTCGTTCTTCTGCTGGAGCTTCTCTTCGTACTCCTGCTGGAGGCTCAAGATCTCCTCGTCGTAGTGGAGCTGAAACAACACATGTTAGTCAAGAACAAATGGACAGTCAAGTTTTTAAAAATCTTAATGCATTCAGAATCGCTTAAAACCTGGAGAAAACATTTTTTTAATATACCTTTCAAAGCGCTAATAATAATAATAATTTTATTTACTGCAAAAAATTTTTTTACAGAAACACAAGGAAAAAAACATTTGACGCCAAGGGGAAATTTGACAATTCCCGTTCAGGCGAATGTTAATGCCGTTCAGGCAAATTTTTAAGTTATTACTACTTTCAAATTATAACCTTACTTACATACTTCATGTAATTTGAGTACGTTACCTCCTCAATTATATTTTTGATTTAGAAAGCTCTAGTTGCCGTTAAAACTGTTTCAAATCACAACACTAAATGCTGTGGCAACTCCCATTGAATTCAATTGATTAATAAAGCCATCAAGAAAAAAAATTATTACTAAAAGGCAGGAAGCACTACCTCAATTTTTTTCAGGTTATTTTTAGCAGTCTGCAGTTCTTTTTCTAGGTTCTTTTTTTCTTCACTGAACTGCATTTCCTGCAAGGGGAAAAATGAAATTAAAAAAAGTTTTCTATTTAATCACTAAGTACAATTAATGCAAATTAAAAAAATGAAAGTGAAGGAATTATTCTTCCGAAAGATAAATTCTGTCTAAAGATTTTTGTAATAGCGCAACATTGATTGTATACAGATGTCTTATAAATTTCTGTTTTTGATTCACTTTAACATTATCAAAATAAAAATTCATTCCATTACCAGGGTTGGGAAACCCTGCATTTTTTCATAAAAACATGTCTTCTTTCTTTTTCTTTACCCCTCAACACAAAAATTCCAAGGAAAACTTTATTTTTAAAGATAACAAAGCTATACTTTCTAAATATAGCACAAATAGTCAGTCCTTTCAAATGGTTTTCATCACAGAATCATGCTTTTTATCAAGCAATATACCATCTATGTCAAGGCGATTTGTACCCAGGCCTTATACTTGATACCAACTTTTTAAACTCTGGGTGATCCACACACGAAAATGGCGAGTTCGTTGCATAAATAAAGTGAGCTAAAAAGTACATGTGTTTAAGGCTACAGTGGACACAAAGAGTATTAAACTGAATTACATTACTGAATTTTACAACTTTAAACTGTTACCTGCTGCAGCCTGAGTGCCTCCGTCTGTTCGCAGAGGGCGCCACTGACCGCTCGGCTCTCCTCCAACTCCCCCTGGAGGTAGCTCACCTCCTGCCGTAGCTCTGTGCAAGACCTAAAGAAGCAAATGTCTAAAATTCACACAAGTATCCAATGTAACAAACATATTAAAATAATAATTAAATTCAACTAGCAGAGTGTGGAAGCTTTTAGGTAGAAGACTATTGAAGACGAATTAAAATTTAAACTAACGTTTAATAAAGCAAAAATTATAAACAGACAATTACATTATTAATACTTATAGATCGGGCAGCATTGAACAGCAGAGCTTAGTTAAGAGAGTGAGGTAGGCTGTATTTATGCTTTACACTGCATAAATACAGCCTAAAACTAGTTGCCAACAAAAACAACTAAACATCGAACGCAAGGGTTCGATTCCCTCAAGAAGTGGGAGAACATAAAATTTTCCTAACAAAACAACTAAAAATCCTAATAATAAACAACTAAAAGTACTAATAAAAGTCAACGTGTGTTCAGCTTTTATACAAATCCAGTCTGCACTGTTTCAATCGAAAACCATGCAAAAAAAAAACAAGTAAAAGTGGCTTTTAGTGAGCAAGCATGTCTACCCATCCACTCCTCTGTGATAAACTCAATCGAGAGCCAGAGGCACACGTGGCTCCCTCTACTGTCGTGAACTTTGGGCCCAGGGAAATCCATATAACGAGATAGATCACTGAAATGCCCTACTTCCACAATCAGAGGTCTGACTAGGTTTTTTAAAACGAAAGTTTAGAAATAATTTGTGAAAATATAAAATTTTTGTGAACATTTTTCTGCAATATAACAATGAAGGCTTTCACGGCCAGAGTTATGACTAGGTTTTTTAAAAACGTACCTATTTTGTGAAAGTTTAGAAATAATTTGTGAAAATATAAATTTTTGTGAACATTTTTCTGCAATATAACAATGAAGGCTTTCACGGCCGGAGTGTTATGACAATAATAAAAGTTCTTTTCCGGGCAAGTAGGCCGTGGTCGAATGGATGATGGCAAAATCCCAGACGTTTCGTCTACGGCAGACATTTTCAATGGTCGAGGTAAAAATATACCTAGTTAAAAAAGTTAGTCTAGTTTCGTTTCTGTTAGCCTAGTCTGGTTTCGGAATAGAACCTACCACGTAGGAATATTGAGTTGAGTTCGCCATCTACTAGACTTTCCATCGATATTGGCTCGGCAACTACAGGCATCTCCATCGAACCTGAGTGTATTTATAACCTCAGACCACAAGCGCAGCGGTGATTCTTAATTTTAAAATTTTTAACTAGGTATATTTTTACCTCGACCATTGAAAATGTCTGCCTCAGCCGTAGACAAAACATCTGGGATTTTGCCATCATCCATTCGACCACGGCCTACTTGCCCGGAAAAGAACTTTTATTATTGTCATTTTTCTGCAAATTTGTGAAACATGAACAAAATTTTTAAACATAAAACACAAGAAAATTTAGTCTGGAACGGTTAAAATCTGAACAATTAAGAGAATATAACTGATTAGAGAACTTTCTTCTTTAAAATGTATTTTGTGAAGGTACCTAAAACTGAATTTGTAAAGGTACTGCAAAAAAGGTAGTGAAATTGCCCTGCGACTTGCACTAATAAAGAAAAGGAAGCATAAAAGAGAGCGTTACCTGCAGTGGTGCTCCTTCCACTTCCGCTTGAAGCAGAGGAGGCTGGAGACGCTCCGATGAGACACCCCCAGCTCATCTGGATCGCACAAACTCACCACACCCTCATCCCCCAACCTGTCCACAAGAGAGAAAAATGTCACAATATACATACATATAAAATTAATAAACTGAACAACTATCATTTATTCATGTTTCAAAGACATCAATAGTTTATTTAAATTATCTTTTAAATTATGTCTGTAACAATTATTACAAAGGCACTGGTTATTTCCAAGAAAGTAACAACTTAACTCTAACTAATCTCGCTACTTCTGAAAAATTACAAGTTAAAATTAAGCAAAATAGCAGCCGGGAATTGAATCAGGGACCATTGGGTTACTTAGCCACACACTATACCACTAGGCCATCGATGCTGATGCCAGGATTGATAAACAATATAATTTTAATGTTAATGTAATGTCAAAATATAGGTATATAATAATAAGTGTTCGGCAACTAGTGGTCAAAAAATAGTTAACTACCAACTACTAACTAGTCTGGGAAATTGTAGTTGTAACTAGTAGTTAACTATTTTTCCTGGGACTAGTTGCAACTAGTAGTTAACTATTTCCCAAAGTAGTTAACTACTAGTTAACTAGTCTTTAATTTCATTTAAGCTACTTTTTAGCAAAATTCTAATGCATCTTTCTTATCTCTGTCACAAAAAACGTTTATACTTCGCGCAAAAATGGTCTTTATTTCTGGTTATGGTATTTGAGTACTCTACCTTTGATAAAAATTTTAAATATCTCTTTAAATTTTAAATAAAAATTTTTTTGAAGTAGTTGAAAATTTGAAAGTAGTTTTAACTAGTAGTTTAAAAAAGTAGTTAAACTAATAGTTGCAACTAGTTCTAGTTAACCAGTGCCGAACACTACTGATTTGATAATTCCTTTTATTACTACCCCAACTGGATCTTTTATTGATGCACTTTTAATAGCCCTTTTGAAATTTAAGTAAAGTCAAAAACAGTTCAAACGGAGTTCCAGGGGTTCTCCCCTGGAAAGTTTTTGAAAATTCGACCAATAAAAACAGGTTTTAACATATTTCTGAAAAAAAAAAAACCACTGAAAAGTGAATTACCTTCTATTTAGCTTAATTAAGACATTACATTTTGTGGCCAAGTGCCATATGAATATCTCTTCGAGGGTCGCAAGTTGGACCACACTGGTATACAGTAACAGTTTTGTTTAAACATTAATTCACCTTTTAATAAAGTTATGTCTATTAGTTTTAGAACTATCTAACTTAACTTAGTTAACAAGAGTTCATAAGAGAGATTGGATAAATATAACGATACATATCAGTCAACCCTGTTTATTTTTAGCTTAAACCAAAGTTACAGTTTACCTGGAGGGGATGTCGAAGGAGGCGTCTTCCGCCAGGGCGTCTGCTGCCGCCTCGGCCAGGGCGCAGAGCGCCACGACGCGCGCCAGCTGCGCCACTGCGCAGCGCGCGTACTCGAGCAGCACGCCGCAGCCGCCAGGGGGCAGGGCGCGTAGCTCCCGCAGCTCCGCCGATAGCTGCGCAAGCGCCTGCTGCGCCGCTCCTTCCCCGCTCACCCACGGGAACAGACACCTGCGACGGAGGAGAGTCTCATTACACAGTAGAATTAAAACAAGATGCGATACTAAAAATGCAGTTACTGATAAAACAAAAACAAACACCTAAGGTTACAGGTTCTATCGACCGAAAAAACAAAGTCCAACAGACTATTTAGAGTACGGAATGTTACAAAACTGCGGAACGATCGCGGATGTATAAATCCGATCCCCACCCCCGAGAAACACTTCTCAACGTGAAATACAAAACTTTGAAAAGAAGTTCAAATCTAAATGACACTAGTCAATCGGACCGTTGGAGTAGCTCATTTATTGACTGGTTCGTAAGTGCTCTAGCTGGAAAAATCAAAACCAATCAATCGAGCTTCTCCAATGATCCGATCACCAAGGGATTCCCGAATGTTCCAAACAAGACGACACATTTTAAAAATCAATAACCCGACAGCTAATTGAGATAAAACTTAATCTTCTTACTTAAGTTAAGAGATTACTTGTTGCATCTATCTTACTCACTTGGCACACTACGTTTTCTTGAACTTCCCCGAATTTGAGGGAAATAACTAGTTTCCATAATAACGGTCACAATATTATTATTACGGTGTCAAATGCTTTCCTCGTGGCACCCAAAACAAAACAAAAACTCCGTAGTAGTAGTAGAAAGAGAGAGCAGCAGCTCACCTGGCGATGTGCTGTGTGAATCCCTGTGCCACCTGCTTGACGACGTGCTGGAGGAAGTGGGGCTGCGTCGTCTGCGCCTTGTCTTCCGCCAGCTCCCTCAGAGCGGCGCACAGACGCTCCACGCTCCTCCCTTTGAACGCCACCAGCGCCGCCCGCACTCTCACCCTTCGCTCCCTCACCCTCCTCCAAAGCTCATCCTCTTCTTCTTCCTCCTCCTCCTGAAAGACACAAGTTGGTAATACTTCTAATATTACAGTATACTTGCCAACTCAGTAAAACTTATTGTGGAACGTTACAAAACTACAATTTGAATAGACGACATTAGTCACTTGCTTGTTTGGAAACGTTGATTCTATCCGTGATTGGAAGTAAATCCGTACGGAACCAATCACGGATGGAATCAACGTTTCCAAACAAGCAAGTGACGTAATGACTAATGTCGTCTATTAACAAACAAAAGGTACAGATTGATGCATTGAAAATGGGTCCATTAAGGACCCTTCACAAAATTCAAATCCCTCAAAACGGACTCTCAAAACTCCAATTAAAAAGTGATCAAAAGTGGTTTGAAAATTAATATCAGAATGGGTTTTTATCATTTTAGGATACAATTGCCATTTTAGGATGCCAGCTTTGGGCCCTTTCCAACGAGAGAGGAGAGTGGGTGAGCATGAGTAAAGTTTGTCTGTCCTAGCTAGGCACGAGTGGCAAACCTAAAATCAGTACCCACAGCAGAAAAAGAAGTGAAATAACCATCTTTATGGCTTTTTTAGTGCACTCTCGCCACTTTTTTTTCTGCTGTGGGTACTGATTTTAGGTTTGCCACTCGTGCCTTGCTAGGGCACAGACTTTATGCATAAGTTTTTTTTAGGGGAGACAGTCCAAGTACGAGGGTTGCTTTTTGTTTTTTTTTTTCAACCTCCGTTTTGCTCCTGAAAAAAAGTTGAAGGAATTTTGAAATAACTTTGGTGTACTGGTACTTAGATACATCCTTCAGGATCAATTTGCACCTTTACTGCATAAAAATTCGGACATTTTTTCTGTTAGTTATCGAATTTACAAGCGCACTCCTCGAACTTTTTTCCCGCCAACCCATAGAGTCATGAGTAGTGTTGCAAAGGCTGGAAAAAACCCGGTTAAAACCCGGGTTTCTTGGGAAGGGAATTTTGATAATTTCCGGGATTTTTGTCCTTTGACACAGGAGAAGGAAAAAACATCTAATCTCGGTTAAGAAATCTTATTTATGTTGAAATTAATAAGTAATAATTACATAATTAATAATAAGACAAATATTAATAAGTTTAAAAATAACAAGTGTTGAGAAAAGAAATGAAAATTTTAACCTTAATCCTAAAAATGGCCGTCTTTGTTTATGTTCAAAACTTCCTCAAAATTCCCAATATTCCGGGTTTATTCCCCAAAATTCCCGGGTTTTTTCCCATGTTTCAAAAACTGCGGGAATTTTGCATCTCTAGTCATGAGGGGGGAACACATCGGTGAAGTACTACCTAGATCGAAGGTCTTCAAACTTGTATAGAGCACGGCTCCGCACTTGAGCACAGCTGTTCTTCACGCTGTCGACTTCAACCCCGGTGGGGGTAGAATTTCGCTTTCTCCTCCTGCGATTTTCACCTGCTCACCCAATGTTATATGCTAATTGCTGGGCGAACGGAGCGGTCGCGCGAAGGAAAAAGCGCAATTCTCTATGGGTTATTCTCAATTGATTCTTTCAAAACATTATGCAGCCCCCCCCATTTTAAACTACCCGCAAGCCGCCATTGATTTTGATTCTTTTTTATTTGGTCCTCGAGTATGTAGTCGGCCCCCAAACTGGTTTTTAATAGTTAATGCGGCCCTCGGGCTGAAAAGTTTATTAGAGACCCCTGTTCTACACAAACGCTGTAAGCCATTACACCGACCGGTGTGGTTTACATGGGTTTTTGGATTTTTTGAATTATCATCCTCTAAAAAAACAGGTATCATGTGGTAAATCTTTAGCGGGTAATAAATGGACGTAAAAGAAAACGACTTAAATACTTGATCACTTGCCTGGGGTGGTGATGAGATCCTGGCGGCCAGAGCACAGAGGGAGATGGGCGGGGGGTGCTGCTCCATAAACAGCTCCAGCCCTTCCAGCGCCAGCTCCAGACGATGCAAGTGTCGCACCACCACGCGAGCCCTGCAACAACACAACACATTGCATTCATACAGGGTGTCCCAAAAAAGACTGACACATTTATAAAAATTTTAATTAAAAAACTAAAAAAGATAAAAATACGCGGTTTTTTGCATCCTACTCTGAAGACCAAGAATTTTATGACACAAATTTTCGTAAATCATTATTCCCAAATCGCCCGACAGGTGGCAGCACTATTTTCCATTATCTCCTATGGGAAGATTGATCCTTTTATACCCTGTCGGGCGATTTGGGAATAATGATTTACGAAAATTTGTGTCATAAAATTCTTGGTCTTCAGAGAGTAGGATGCAAAAAACCGCGTATTTTTATCTTTTTTAGCTAAAAATTGTTAAAATGCATCAGTCTTTTTTGGGACAGCCTGCAAATAGAGCATTTACAATCACGTTACTCGCACTCAGCAACCGCCCTAGCAACAGGTGCATTGTCCTACAGCAGTTGACAGTTAAAAAAAATAAATGGTCATGGCGAATGCTTCTATTGGAGCGTTCCCATCACCTAGCAAGGTTGTTAAAGTTACTTTTAAAAAGTATTTGAGTACAAATACAAGTATTTCAGAAAAAGTAACTAAATATTAAATACAAATACCCCAAAAAAGTAATTAAATAGAGTACAAATAGAGTACATGAAAAGTATTTAAGACGACCTTCAGTTACTTTACCAGTAAAATTTTAATTTATAAAATTTAAATTAATAAAATTAATTTTTAAAATTTAAATTAATAAAATTAATTTTTAAAATTTAAATTAATAAAATTAATTTTTAAAATTTAAATTAATAAAATTAATTTTTAAAATTTAAATTAATAAAATTAATTTTTAAAATTTAAATTAATTTTTAAGATTTAAATTAAAAAATTATTTTAATTATTAAAATTTATTTTAAAATCAATTTCTAATTTTAATAAGAAAATAAAATTTGAATTAAAATTTATTTAAAATTATGATGCCTCGCCCCATGGGGGGCACCATTAGTTTAAAAGAGCTGAAAAGCCTCTCCCCAGAAGCACAAAAGTATTATATAAAATCAAATATGTAATTACAATCAAACAATAATTAAGGTTTTTGAGCTTTCAAAGTTAGCATACCCGCTTTGGGGTACTCTCCCCTATGGATTTAAATTCCTAAAGACACGACCAACAATCCCAAAAATGAATAAATAAATAATATAGTATTTTTTCAGGTCATTAGTATATTTAGTCATAGTATAATCTTCCCGGGAAATCCCCGGAATTTCAGTCATTCCCGGGAATGGATTAATTTTTGAAACTACTTCATAGAAATTATATTTAAACTTCAAAATAAAAGTCCAGGAGTTTAAATATATAAATTACAACACAATTTATTTACCACAATTTATTTACTTATAAAAATGAATATTTAAGTTTTAACTGTTTTTTTTTATTATTATGGAAGGATTTTATTTTAATTACCAAAATACAATCAATATGAAAAAAGTTAAAGGATGGTAATATTTTTTCGGGGGGGGGGCTTAGTTTTTCTTCATAAATACAGTTTTGGAGGTTCCTTAAAACTGTTTGCTTTCATGAAATTAAACTTATGGAATGAAAAAATAAAATACCCTTAGATTTGTATATAGTGTAATTCGGAATTTTTTTTTATTTAGTTAATTTTTTTTTAATCAGAGTATCTTGTTAAAAAACTCTATACAAAAGGTTATACGAAAATTCCGGTTAGTAAAAACAAAATTATTACACGGGAACATAGAAAGAAAGTTGTAAACTTTCAAAATAATATTTTCATAGAATCTTGTAAGCATACTACATTAACATTAGTTTGAGAGTAGGACGTTTTATAAAAGGCCTTTTGAGCAAAAACTGGAGAATTTTCAAGTCCCATGTCATATACAAATATCAAAAAATAAAAATCAATTGTAATTATCTAGATAAAAATATAAAGAAAACATAAATCCTTAATCCCTTCACTCTACTTTAAAAAAAAAAATATAAACACAACCTAGCTCTTTTTGGGACATTATACTTCTAAGCAGTTGATCTTCTTAAATAAATATACTTCTTCTATCCAGGAGGCAGGAAACTTGCAGCTTTTCGAGAGCACAAACAAAAAGGGACTGAAGAAGGCTAAGATTTGATTGCCTTTGCCCTTGAAAATGTGCCCTCCCTCCCTTTGGTTCGTGGAAGGTGGGGTGGGAAAACAAGAAACTACGAACAATTAGTGGCCATAAAAGTATAAAACGGTGCCATATCGGCTATTCCATCTCCTGCACTGCAATTCGACCTGCAAGGCGGCCGGCCACCCAGAGAACACACAAGCGCCCGCTCCTCGTCAACACAGGGGGGCTATAAATTGTCGGGGGAGGATTGTCAGCGCTGTCGCCCGGGTGTCCGGTCGGGCAGTCGGCCACTGCCGAGAACGCTTTTTCCCCTCGGGCTATGCGGAAGCAGGAAGAAGTGTTTTGTTCCCCTCCAATGTTGGATTCCGTTTTTTAAATTCTGGGTTTAGAAAGTAACTAAAGTACAGCATAGGTATTTAAGTAACAAAGAGTTAGTTACTTTAAAATTTTTGTAGTTAAATACCAGTTTGATACTCAAAAAGTAACTAATGTAACTAAATACTTTTAAAGTATTTAAAAAGTATTTCCGTTACTAAGTATTTAAATACTTAACAACCTTGTCACCTAGCAACAAAAGTTGTTCACCAACACCATAGTTGTGATGCGCGACAAAAGAAACCATTTCAAAAAACAATAATTTATTAGTACAACAAGTTAAATAGAAATGTAAAGATTAAGGTCTAGCATCTTCCTTTTATCACAACTGCGAATCTTCAATTTATACCAAGCGTACAGCAGTTCATCATCAGACACGTCACACCGCATACATCACAGCAATAGTGATGCCACAACACTCCTCCCTCCTAGTTCTTAAACGTAGTATACTCGTCGATTCCATAACGCTTAGGAGGTCGGACGTTTCGCTTGGGTCTGGGAGTTCTTGGTGTAGGCGGCTGGCGCGGGATGGTGACATCAGGAGTAGGACTGGCCGTAGATAGTGGTGGTGTCGGGGCGGACTCAGGCTCTTGACTTTGAACTTCAGGTGGTCTCTCAGGGATGAATGGAATAGAAGGTTCTTGGGATGGAGGTTCTTGGGTAATCTGTTCTTGCACTGGAGTGGGAGGTTCCTCGAGGAAGGACGGTGGTTCTTGAAAGGACGTTGAAGGGTCGTACCTGGTAGAGGATTTAAGCATTTGGTCTACATGCCTTTTAAGAGTGACTCCATCATCCGTGAGAACTTCGTAAGACACTGGACCGGTTGCCTTGGTGACAGTTGCAGGAATCCATTTAGGTCCTTGGCCGAAAGTCCTTACTAAAACGGAATCAGACTCATTAAAAATTCTTGTCAACTTCTTACCATATTTCTGCTCAAAATCAACCTCTTGTTTCGTTCTCCGTTCCTCCGTTAAGTCGGGATGTAGGTCGTCAAGTATAGTACGAAGTCTCCTCCCCATCAGCAGTTCTGCTGGACTGGCTCCTAAGTGCGTGGATGGAGTGACATGTTGTTGTAGCAGATATCTTGCTAGTCTTTGCCTCCATGGACCGTGTATTACCTTCTTCAAAGCGTCTTTTACCGTCTGTACAGTCCTCTCAGCTTGTCCGTTTGCAGCAGGTCGACGTGGAGCAATCAGGACCTGGCGAATGGAGTTTCGTTGAAGGAAAAGCTTAAACTCCTGAGATGTGAATTGAGTCCCATTATCTGAAACGAGAACATTCGGAATGCCAACCCTATTACCCCACAATAAACAGTTCCTATGAACTGAGAGTTCATTCCTTTTAACAAAATACTTTTTAAACTTTGGATCATGAACTTTTTCAGGCCAACCTTTTAAAACCCATGTAAGTACTCTAGAAAGTACTGGACTCTTAATAGTTAACCTTGCTATTTCAGAAGCATGCAAGGGTGGATCCTCTAACTGCTCTGTGAACAAAACTTCTAAAGGTTGGGGAACTTCACAATCTTTTACTTTCAAGGGCAATCTACTTAACGCGTCAGCGTGTTGAATTTTCTTACCAGGCCGGTGAATTAAAGAAAAGTCATAGGCACTAAGCAGTATAGACCACCTAAGCATCCTGGGAGATAAGATCTCCTTAGTTGGTTTACCTTTAGTGAATATACCTAGCAAGGGTTGATGGTCTGTAACTATTGTAAAGGAATGCCCATACAAGAACTGGTGAAATTTTTTCACACCAAACACTATTCCAAGTGCCTCTTTATCTATTTGAGCGTAGTTTCGCTCGCTTGAAGTTAGAGTTCGTGAACCAAAAGCTATTGGAGCTTCCTGCCCGTCCGGTAGGACATGGCTCAGAACTGCGCCAACACCAAATGGCGAAGCGTCGCACGTTAAAACTATTGGAAGTTTTTCATCAAAGGGAACTAGAACATCTTCTGAGCTTAGAAGATTTTTTAGAGCATCAAACACTTCTGTATGGGTTTCAGTCCACTCCCATTTAGAATTTTTATCCAGTAACCTATGCAACATTTCTGCTTTAGTTGCTTTATCCCTCAGAAACACATTGTAAAAGTTAATCAACCCCAAGAACGCTTGTAACTGCGTCTTGTCTTTTGGAACAGGAAAAGCCCGGATTGCCTCAACTTTAGACTTGGAAGGATGGATCCCACTTTTATCCACACAATACCCAAGGAACTCTACCTCAGTAACACCAAACAGACATTTAGCTCTGTTAGCTTTTAACCCTGCTGTTTTTAACCGTTCCAAAACCTTCTCCAGCCGAGAAGCCAGCTGTTCTTTAGATTCAGCTCTTATTAACACGTCATCGAAGTACGGTACTACCCCTTCGAGATTTGACATCAACTCTTCAATTAAGTTTTGAAAAACTCCTGGTGCCACGTTCACACCAAATTGCAACCTTTTTACCTTGAATGCACCTTTGTGTGTTATGATAGTCTGAGCTTCAGCAGAAACATCATCTACAGGCAATTGCAAGTATGCCTGGGCCAAATCAATTTTCGCATAATATCCTCCCCCCTTTAAATTTGATAGTAACTGCATTATAGCTGGGATTGGATAAGGGTGAGCATTCATTGCTTTGTTCAAGGTGACTTTATAGTCGCCACAGAGCCTAACTTCACCTGAGGGCTTTAGTACCGGAACAACAGGGGTCGTCCATTTGGGATTATCAATTTTCTCAATGACACCCTCTTTGAGTAACTTTTCAAGGGCCACTTCAATTTTGGGTTTCAAGGCCAAAGGGACGTTTCTAGCTTTAAACCTGATAGGAGGAAAATCAGGGTTTATGGGTAAAGATATTTTAGGACCTTTGTAAGTACCCAAGTTTTCATCGAACACTTCAGAATACTTCTCAAGTACTTTTCCCACAACATCCGATTCAATTTTATTCACTCCCGTAAGAGCTATACCCAGTTTTTCAAACCATGAAAACCCCAAAATAGTAGTACATTTGCATTTAGATATCAGCAAATCTAAACTAGCCCTGTATGTTTTGTACCTAACAGTTACTTTGCACACACCCTCTAGAGAAATATCATTTTTCTGAAAGTCTCTCAATCTTACACTAGTTTTTTCAACAGCAGGCATTTTTGAAGCAAAAATTTTCCCAAAACTCTGAACTGACATTATAGAGTAATACGATCCAGAATCAACTTCCATTTTAACAGTTTTACCATCAATTTCAACATCTACACTCTGTTTAAATTTAGATTTAAACTGGGTCACAGAATTCAGATACTCTTCATGTGTCTCAACCTCGTTTGTGCGAGTGTGATTTTTTACCTTACGACACATCGATTTAATGTGACCTTTAAATTTACAATAATAGCATACAGCGTTTCGAAACCTACAAGACGATCTCTCATGATCACCTCCACAACTGTAACAATATTTAGCTTTGTTTCGTGGATGCGTATTTTCTCGCGTACCTTTAGGATTAGGGTATCCCTCTTTTTTAAACCCTGTCCGATTACGTCTTACTTGATCAACAGAATCAGAAAAACTCGAACTTGGAGGGTCCGAGTGCATGAATTTAGATTGAGAAGCTGCAGCCTCAGCAGCCATTGCGGCAGCAACCGCGGTACCAAAGTTCAGTGTTGATTCAGCCAACAATTTCCGTTGGACCTCCTCATCGCGCATACCACACACAAACTGATCCCTAAGACGTTCTGACAAGTTATTACCAAATCCACAATCCTCTGCTAGCTTTTTTAGCTCAGTTACGTATGCATTAACTGATTCGGTTTTACCCTGTACTCTTTTGTGAAACTTAAACCGCCTAAAAATCTCCGAGGATCTAGGACAAAAATGATCTTTTAGCAACTGCATAATTTGATCATATGTTTTACTGGCAATCGGATCCGGAGAAACAAGAGTACGAATCACTTCAATAGTTTTCATTCCACAAACAGCTAAAAGTGTAGCCCTTTTTTTTCCTGCATCAGTGATCGAATTAGCCTCTAAATAAAATTTTAACTGCTCAGCATACAACTCAAAAGAATTTGGATGAGAAATATCAAATTCTCGGATAGATCCTACCACAGCCATAATTAGAAATCAAATGACTAGCTTGCACATTACACACAATGCTAACAAGAACACTTTCAAAAGTTACCCAATGCTCATGGAAATAAGAAAAAGATACCAGTGCCGGAAGACTCGGGAGATGAGAGGGGAAGAACGCAGCAACACCTGTTGTTTTGAATCAAACTGAGATTCATCTTCAGTAAACAACCACTGCACACAGCAATTCCATACAGCACTGTAGATCAACAGCTATTCTTCGTAGATTCGATCATAAGTAACCCGTCGCCATTATGTTGTGATGCGCGACAAAAGAAACCATTTCAAAAAACAATAATTTATTAGTACAACAAGTTAAATAGAAATGTAAAGATTAAGGTCTAGCATCTTCCTTTTATCACAACTGCGAATCTTCAATTTATACCAAGCGTACAGCAGTTCATCATCAGACACGTCACACCGCATACATCACAGCAATAGTGATGCCACAACAATGTCCCACAGTAGTTAACAGTTAAAAGAAAATAACTGGTCACGATGTCACGTGTGAATGATCTATACCCCGTTCGCACTGCCAGAATAAATGGCCCTTTATTTGACGTGGTATGGGGCGCATGGCGAGATCGGACTGTGTAGCTTCGAGCTGCTCGTAAATTTTCCGATCCAAGCCGTTTTTCAGTGGTCTTGGAACCAGCCTTCTTGATCTCGAGCAGGCTGTCACACGCAAGGCAAGGACGACTCGTTCTCTATTTTTCGTCTCCTCAGAGGTGGCGAAAATCGAATAAGCAAGCGGTTCTTCATTTTTCCCCCGCTCCTCACACAAGTCGATGCACCAGTCACACGGCAGTTCACGGACGAAAAATACTCCGAGATTGAGTCATTCTTGTAGCTGTCCAGGGCTGCTCGTTCAAAAAGGCTATGGTTTAGCATCCTTGACCACTGAATTGGCCTAAGACAGTGGTTCACAAAGGGGGCAGTGATAATAGAAAATTGGGGGAGTTGTTAAAGTAAGGCCCTGGACAAACTGGGCGCAATCGGTGCTCAAAGCACGGCTTACTAGGTACTGTACAGGCTAGCCGAGTTTTGAATAATGAAAACCATTTCACAATTTTTCCCATCGCCACAAGTCCTACCCACAGAGAAATATCCTAACAGAGGGTCCACGAGGCTATTTTCAAATGCGTTACTGATGTGAGGGCGCCACACTAGAGTCTGGAACATATGCCGGCCGCTTAAATCTCTCGCCAAATTAGAACTCAGCGCATGTGCAAAAAGGTGTTTTCGATCTCCCATAGGCAGCCGGCGAACGATTCAGACTGGATCCAGACGCTAGTGAGTTTAGTGCGATCCCAGCGCCACAATTCTCCCAACCTGTAACAAGATGTCATGATTTTCGATTTCCATTATGGCCTATGGCCGTGGACTCTCTGTTCTAGTACTCTGTGGTCCTACCTATACCGACCAACAAATAGGATAACACACTGACAATGGACTCTAACCGTCTGACGTCACACGGAACCAACACGTGACCTACAACTGAGCTTGCGATTGGTTACCACAGATACTACACTAGTAGATCTACTAGTGTAGTATCTGTGGTAACCAATTGCAAGCTCAGTTGTAGGTCACGTGTTGGTTCCGTGAAGTCTCGAACCAGATAGGCGGTTAGAGTCCATTGAGGAAAAATAAAGGCGCGTTTTCATAACGAAAACTTCTGATTGTTGGCCATTCATGGCTGAGTTGACTTTTTGAGGCATTATGTCCCACCTTCAACTCTGTGGATTTGCTTTGCCAGTTATTGCCATCTGGATTTTTAATGATTTTCGTATCTCGGCTAGCCTGTATAGTATCTAGTAAGCCGTGCTCAAAGTCAAAAAGATCCTTATCAAACAGAGGGGAGAAAGAGGGGGACCAATTTCGAACGGGCATAAAGGGTCAACATACCTGTACTGCTGGAAATGGGCTTGCCGGAAGAGGGCGCTGGCGGCGTCCTGCAGCCATCTCAGGCTGCGCTCAATCGTGCAGCTGCTGGGCACCTGGAGGAGCAGCTCGCTGGAAGAGGGCTCTAGGGACCCTCGCACCCACCCTGCCAGAGCCTCAACCCTCTTCCCCAGCTCCTCCCAGGGATCTTCTTCCTCTGATGTGGGGGTGTTGGAAGTGAGGTCCGTCATGCTGGTGGAGAGAGAGAGCGAGTTCCACTTGTCCTCTTCCACGTTCACCTGAGGAAACAACAATTGCACAACTTTAATTAAAAGTACACAACTGTTTCGGGGGAGATCCCCTTCCTCAGAAAACTACTTGTTGCATTACGCAGTGGAATTAAAACCAAAACCTAAAAAACACAGTTACACACACGATACAAAAATATCATTTACATAAATTAACATAATTCATCTTCTTCTCTATACAATCCTGGATCAGCAACTCAGTTACAGCAAAATCAATCATAAGGTTACAGGTCGAAACTTAAAATACTAGGCCAGGTGCTAAACATTACAAGGTCAGATACATACCTGCAGTCGTATCTTGGGCATGGCGTCGTTCACCCTCCTGTCCAAGGAATGCAGACGAGCCAACAGGCTGTCCCTGCTCACTTCCTCTTCTCCCTCCGCCCCCAGCAGCCCTTCGATCTTGCCCTCCAGCTCGGACAGCTTGGCTTCGTACTCCTGCGAAAAGAGACAAGAACCTTTTATCCGGAACGTTTATACAGATTTATAAAAGCAATGTTTGGTTCTCGATGAGACAGAACGGTCAGGAATACTACAGCCCTATGTATGAGGCGATCGTAGCTACAATGGCAGCTATATTGTCTTACCTACCACAAGATGAGCTCTCGCATAGTTGTCTGGTTGCTATAGAAACAAGACCGGTTCATTTAAAATAGGGATAAACCATATCAATCATGATTTGATGGAGATTTAAGCCAACGGAGGATTATAGGCAGAAATTTTGGCAATCACAAGTCTTCTTTTCGGAATTGATGCAGTTGCACACACGTTTTAAAACAATAAACAAAAAGGACTAGCGATTCAATGCAACAACTTCCCCCGTTGAAAATAAGGAGAGTCCTCTGTTGCCTTGGCAACAGAAATGTAAACGAGAACTCAACTTGTGATAGACAGATAGTAGCTAAAGTCTGTCTGTCCTAGCAAGGCACGAGTGGCAAACCTAAAATCAGTACCAGGGATGTGATTGGCAAAAAGGCAAAAAAGAGGAAACCCAATATTTCAATAAAATGAACGTGCAAAGCACAAATTCATACAAAAGGCAACTTACAGAATAAACAATTAAACTACAGCATAATTAAAATGACTATATTTTTATTCATTTGTGAAAGCAAAGTAAATGATTTTACTATAAAGACAAAAAATTAAACTATCTAATCAAAATTTCCATGCAGCTAGGACAAATACCAAATCATTTAATAGTTGTTTCGACTATATTAAAATTATTTTCTCTACATTGAAATGTTTTCTTGACTGAATAGTTACCAAGAGGTCAAAAATTTAAATTACGTGTATATTTTAAAATGAATATAAGAGGTAATTGTGCCTCAGTATTGATTGGGAATTAAGATCCACTTATAATTTATATTTATTATAAATAATTTAAATAATGCTTAAATAATATTATTTACCTTAAACTTTTCATACACCTTATTATCTGCACACCTTGTAATTCTTTGTTTGAACTCTCAAGTTCCAACTATAAATTTATATTTGCATTCTTGCAAACAACAAGAAATTCCCCTAATAATTTTTTTAATTTGCCAGCTAAATATTGGACACATTTGAACTGTAAAAAGTGAACACTTTCTCCAAAAACAAGCATTTGAAGCCTAGGATATTGACGCAAAGTAAGAAAAACGCGATCGCGAACCGCCTGTTAAATTGCTTTTTTTTGCCCACGTCCACGCCGTCAAAATGCCAACTTTACAGGCAAATGTCCGGAAAGAAGCGTAAAAATTATTTTTTCTTTGAAAATTTTCGGAATTGCATAAAAATTAAGCCTCATCCGTAATTCCGTAGTACAAACCGAATTTCCGTAACCATTACGGACATTCCGTAATAGTTGGCAAGTATGGTGAAGGGGAAATTTTTTCTCCATTTAAATTTCTTCCGCATCCGAGGAGAAGAGTTAATTTGAGAAAATTTAAAAAAAAAAGCGGAACAAAATACAAAAGTCACAAAAAGCGGAACTCCGCGAATCCGCGGAAGAATCACATCCCTGATTCAGTACCCACAGCAGAAAAAACAGTGGCGAAAAAGCCATAAAGATGGTTATCTCACTTCTATTAGATACCCGATACCCTGCACTCGCCACTGCTTTTTCTGCTGTGGGTACTGATTTTAGGTTTGCCACTCGTGCCTTGCTAGGGCAGACAGACTTTACTATGAAATTGCGTTTAGAACCGATGTGGGACCGGATTCTCCATAAAAGATGCTAATGCTGCAGCCCTGCACCTATTTTTTAATTGGATTTAATTTTGCGCTTTCTTGTTAAGCTAGAAATTTCTGATGATACCCAGAATTCCAGGGCTATTCCGGAAAAAAGTAATTTAGGTCAATAAGCAATTCAATTGTGAACCGCCATTTGAACTAGCTGCGAGCCGCCACTGATGCTGGTAGCAACACCTATGTAATGAAAGAGGCCGTGGGGAGCCTAGTGGTTATGGTATCGGAGAGTCCCGGGTTCGATTCCAGACACCGCTGAAGACCCACCATATGCTCGTTAAATCATTTCCCACCCCTTCAGAGCCATGGCAAAATTATTGTGGTGGTGGAGGTATCTATCATCCGAGGCTTAAGTCCGACTCCTGCCTTAAATCCTGTACGCTTTGCAGATGGAGCTTGGATATTCCAAGTCAACAACAACAGATTATTGTTGTTAGAGATCTAAAGTACTATTGGATCTCTATGCTCGAGAGCTCCCGTAAGACACTAAGTACAACTTAGTACGGACGTACTTAGTCATGTTGCTGTGGTTACACATAGCAACTGGACGACTCTTCCTAAAGCTATTCCCAAAATTATTACCAGCAACACAATTTCATGGCTTCAAGAAAAGCTTTTACAAATCGAATTCGATCTTACAACACCTTAACGCTTAACATGTTTTGAAATAGTAGTTCAGAATCGAATAAAAACTCACCTTTGAGAGAGTGAGGGCCTCTTTTCCCTTGAGCGAGGATCGTCGTCGCGTCTCCAGCTTGGCGACGCGTTGTCTCAGCTGGCGCACTTGGCGCTCCGCCGCCAGCAGCTTGGCGGTGAGGTCCTCGACGCGCGCCGCCATCAGCGCCATCTGCGACGCGTGCAGACGCTCCGCCTGCGCCGCAGCCTGCCGCAGCCGCGCCCCGCACAGCTCCAGGCCGTCCGCCTGCGCCTGCGCGGCGCGAACCTGCGCCTGCAGCCGCCGCACCGACTCCGCGTCGCCGCAACGCACCCCGCCGCTGCTTATACTCATGCTGCTGCTACTGGAAAAGAATAGATTAAAATATTGTATACAGAGGGTGTCCATAACATAACTTCCCCTATTCAAAGGTCTCTATACTAGAGACTGCAACGCTACTTGAACCCGGAGAAAGAAACTACACAAACACAAGTGCTTTTTCTCTTCCTTTTCCCTTCTTGGCCCCTTTTTTTTGAGCGCATGGGGGTCACTTTCCCCAGATTGTTCAAACTTTTTCGTTCATTTAGTGCTTGTGCTGATCAAAAATGAGTTATTTAGGGTCAAAATCCCTATACAATTCGCTGAGGGAGAAATTTCATGGGGGGATCTGGAGGTAAAAAAAGTAAAATTTTGCCTATTTGCGTTCAAAGGTAGAGGTTATCTCAAAAAAGTGCCCTCTCCTTGGATCCGCGCCTGAAGAAAATATGACTAGAACCTTCTAGAATCAAGAGTCTAGACTCATAAGGCCAGAGAAGCTCAAAATAGTAGGCAAGACCGTCACTCTTCTTTTGGACAACAGTGAAACTCCAGTCTGAAATCTTGTACCTTACGCTGTTGAAAAGTGATGTGATTGCTAGGACGCAAATCGTTGAGTGAAAAGCACTACATACATATGGGTTTAACAAAATAATCCTATTTTTATATTGACGTTCACTCAAAATTAAGACTCCGCGATGGGAACTGTTTATTAGTGACGTCCCAGGGTCAACTTAAGATGCGGTCTAATATAGTATAGAACCCACAAAACCGCGTCATTATTAAAGGGTAGCTCACCTGGTGGTGGTGGGTGTCGTTGTGTGGTGTCCCTTGGCCTTGTCCAGCTCCTGTTGCACGGCCTGGAGTCTCTCCTCCACCCTCTGGAGGGCCTCCCCCTCTTCTGCCCCCCTGCAGAACTTGGCCACGTCCAGCCAGATGGACCACGACGCCTCCTCCAGTCGCTCCTTCGCCCCTCCTCCACCCTCCCCCTGCAACAACACATCATAAGTCAACATTTAAAGGAACGTAATTCAGAAACAGTGGCGCATATAGGAATTTATTTCGGGAGGAATTACTCCGCAGACCCTCCCCCACATATTTAATAGAACCAATGTAGATTTTTAGGTGATAATTTAGGCCCGAAAAACATAATATAGGAAAAGTTGTTAGTAATAGAAATACAAGTACCCAAGGGGGGGGGTTTGGGTGCTCCCCCAGAAAATTTTTTGAAATTTGACCCAAAAATACAGGTTTTTAACTAGTTTTGTTACACTATGTCCGAATTTTGAATGTACATTTTCATGAACTTAATATTTAAAAAGTTATTAAAATAGAGTTCCAAGTACAAACGGGGATCTGGGGGTCCTTCCCCAGAAAATTTTTGGAACTTTACCCGTAAAAACAGGGTTTTATCTTTTTTTTGGTACACTTAGTCCGAATTTTAGACATATATTTTTTGGTAGGATTTTGATTAACTTATTAAAAAAAATTGTTAATAATAAGTACCAAAGGGGGGTTTGGGGGTCCACCCCCAGAATTTTTTTTTGAAATTTGACCCAAAAATACAGGGTTTTAACTTGTTTTGGTACACCTAGTCCGAATTTCGGGGGGGGGGGCCAGGGCCCCTTCACCCTCCCTTATATACACCACTGCACAGAAACGATGAAAAAGCTAAAGAAACGAGATTTCAAAGGAGAGAACGATCAAGAAAGGATGGTCAACCATCAAGGGCACCCATATGTTTGAATTCAGGAGGGGGCTGAAGAAAAAATTTTGCAAGTTAGGCAGTCAAGCCCGTAACTGGATTTAGTTTTTTTTTTAAGGGGGGGGGTACTTAACTCAAAAACATTTGTATAAAATACTGGAGTTTCAAGGCAAAAAGAGTGTGTCTAAGGGTCTTCTCTAGAAAAAGTTTTGCATTTTTAACTCATTTGGGTGACTTCTAAAGTAAGATCGCTCCTATGCCGAGCCGCAAAATTTCAAGTAAGAAACTAATACATAAATAGTGGTCAACATTGTTAGAAACTATTTAAATTTTGCTCTTGAATTGAAAAGATGAATAGAGTTCAAAATTTAAAATGGTAAAAAAAAGGAATAAAAAAAAAACGTTTAATAAAAACCAATTTAATACAGTCAAAGGAAAATTCTACGTAAATTTTCCAATGCAAGGCCCTTAGGTATGGGCGCCTATGCGGGTGAACAAGTTTTTCCCTGCCCTTAGGGCAATAAAACTTGTTTTTCTCCTCCTTTTCTCCGGGTAGAGTGGCTCAAAAAGAAGGAAGGGAGGGCTCACCTTGGGCCCCTTGTTTAATTTTTAATTAGAGTGTGTATTTTTGAGTTCTCCTTACCTTTTGGGGTTTTTTAAGTGTTTTTTGTCATGTAAATGGATTTCTCCGGGTAAGGGTACAGTCACCGTGTTTTTTAGGATGGTATCAGTTGAGAAAATTCCAAATTCAGGAGAAGTCACTTGGGGGTCTGTTAATTAGGCGACTTCTTTCGCCTCTCTTTTGTTGGAGGGGTCCATTGAATGGGGTTGTTTGTTGTTCCTCCTTTGTCTGATACCAAGAAACAGCAGATTTTCTCAACTGATACCATCCTGAAAAATACAGTGACCGTAACCTCCCTCGCAGGTATAGTCTGTATGATTTTCTAGGTTTTTGGCCAAAATGAGCAATTTCCCTGACTTTTTAGGTGAAATTAAAATTCCCTGACCAGTGGGAACCCTGAACAAGTTTTTCCCTTCCCTAAGGGTGTCTTAAAACTCGTTTTCCCCTCCTTTTCTCCGGGTGCTCAAAAAAAAAAAGGAAGGGAGGGCTCACCTTGGGCTCCTTGTCTGATGTGCTGCAGCACCGCTGTCTCCGCGACCTCGCTTTCGCCCGCGAGAGGGCGCTGCGGGCGAGCGGGGGGGAGGGAGGGGCCGACGCCAGCGCCCTCACCCAGTGGCTGCGGATCTTGGCCGTCACGGCGGACAGGAACACGCGACCACCGTCCTTCATCTGAACAAGAGAAACACACCTCATCAGGCACGATTTCAGAGCACTTATTTATTAACAAATCAATTTCTTCCATTGTTGACAGAATAGCTTAGTCAGTAGTGTACTTGCTTCCCTACCTTTGGGTAACCAAATTTTTATCTTTTTAATTATTAAAAATAAGTGCAAAATTCTTTCTCCCCTCCGTTTGATAAAGATCTTTACGACTTTGAGCGACGACGTCGCCCAGTTTGTCCAGCCCCTAAGGTCGAGGAGAGTTTTATGACCCTCAGTTTTATCTCCCCGATCTCTTTGTGTGGTTTGGGGGTTTTCTTTTGTTCTCTAATTGACCACACTAAGAGACTGAAGCCATAACCTGAATATCCCCAACTTTCTTTCCCCTTCTTCCAACCCTTTGGAAACCACTGTTTATTTAATTAAGCAATAGTTAGACAGCTACAGGGTGTCTCAAGATAAGTGTCTGCCCTCTTTAACTTCTGAACCACTATCACACACAGGAATATCGAATTAAAATTTAAGATTTTAATAGCTACAGAAAATAACTTTCATAAGTCATTTTAAAAACAAATGCAACCTGCTTGATAAAAAAAAATTTAATTATTATAAGTTACTAACAACAAAATGCAACAACCTAAAAAATGAAGAAGGTCAAAACTGAAAGTATTGTAAACTGTTGGACATTGGTGAAACACAATTTTAGAGTAGACTACTAGAGTAAGGCTCAAGCCACACTACAGCCAAACTCAGCCCAAAACGATAAAAAACCCTGATAAAGATGGTTATCTAAGAGAAGTCCATCTTTATAGTTTTTTTTATTGTGTGTAGTGTGGACTGGGCATAACAAGCAAGAGTGGCAAGGGTAGAGTTTTATGACCCTCAGTTTTGTCTCCTCAATCTCTTTGTGTGGTTTCCCCTTGCACTTCCTTCTGAGTAGGGATTTTCTTTCGTTCGCTAATTGTCCACACAAGAGACCAGGGCCATAAACTGAGGACTGTGAAAGTCTATCTTTGCCCTCATTCTAATTACATCCCAAATTTTCTACTACCACAACCCCTTTGGGAACCACTGTTAATTAAATTAAGCAATAGTTTGACAAGTACATACAGTTAACATCCCCTTTATTTACTCTAATAACACCTACAATTAACTCATCACTGCCCCCTAGAATGCTTCAGCACCACCTGGGGCCCACTTTTTGGGAACCAGCAATTCAGTGGTCAAGGATGCTAAACACCAGTACCCAGCCATTAGTTAAAAATAAAATCTGGGCACTTCCACAAGTAAGTAACAACTCAACTCTAGTCTTGCAACTTCTGAAAAATTACAAGTTCAAGCAAAATACTCAAAAGTAGCATCCTGGAATCGAACAGGGGACCATTAGGTTACAAGACTACCCTATATGCACACTACCGGTACTCATGCCAGGACAGATCAATAACATAATTTTCTTCTTATCTCTCTGATCTGGATCAAATCAGATCCATGAGGTTGTTCACCTTAAAAATATCGAGGACCAAAGAGGGTCTTCTATTGAGGTCAGGGCCGTATCCAAGGGGGGGGGTTTAGGGGTTCAACCCCCCCCCCCGAAATTTTGACATCAATTTTTATACTGCTATTTTTCTTGAAAATTATGTCTCACAAGGAGCGATATCCTCTTCGGGTATAACCCAAAGGGTCTCAAAATGAGTCAAAACCCTACTTTTAAGGGTAAAATTTCCAAAATTTTTCTGGGGGAGGACCCCCAAACCCCCTCAAAATTTTAAAATCTATTAAGTACGGGTTTTCCTTCAAACATGATTTACAAGGAGTAATTCTCTTTGATGTAAAACCTAAAGTGTCTCAAAATGAGTTAAAATGCCACTTTTAGGGGCAAAATTCAAAAATTTTTCTGGAGTAGAAACCCAAAAAACCCCCTCAACATTTTGCCATTTATTACAATATACCTTCTTTTTACCTTGAAAATTCGGCCGCTTACAATGAGTGGTGCTCTTTGGGTATAACCCAAAGGGTCTCAAAATGAGTCAAAACCCTACTTTTAAGGGTAAAATTTCCAAAATTTTTTGGGGGGAGGACCCCCCTTTTACTTGGAATTCATATTGTTTATACAATTTTAAAATTTAGTGCATCAAAATTTCAATTCATTGTTGCCATCTAAAAAACTTAACGTATAAATAAGTACCCACCTCAGAAAATATTGGAGTCCCCCTGAAACAAAAGTCTGGTTATGGCCCTGATTGAGGTCCAAATTTACACATTTAATTAGGTGTTTTGCAGTGGCACATAATTTTAATGTTATAAAACAAGTAATAACAAATTCCCCTATTACTGTGCATGATTCAACAGTCATAGCAATAACCAGTGCTTAGTTGAGAATCATCTCACCTGTATGCAGAAGGTGAAGGTGGATCCCTGTGGGTCCTGGGTGGGGGAGACGTCCCTGACCTGGCGGAGGTCTATGACCCCGTCCATGACCCCCGCCTCCTCTGCGATGGGGTCCGCATAGAAGGCCAGGGCGCAGTTGCGGAGAACGAACCAGTGCTTGCTCCACCCACCCCCTTCCACCTGCTTCACCAGCCAACCCTTCTTCAGGAACTGATGAGGCTGCTGCTGAAACACACAAGAGAGTACTTTTTAAATACAGTCGAGTCCGCTTAATGTGATCACGTTTAATGCAGGATTCCCATTCAAATTTAGATATAAAATTCTAACTTTTCCAGGTCAATTTCATGGGTGGAAAACCAGAAATTGACTTTTGTAGCAGCTTAAGAGAAGTTTTGTAGCAAGGCTAATTACACTTTTGTATCACATTTCAGTGTTCTTGTATCAGGGAATGTGCCTTTTTTGTAGCCCTTTTTGGTGGTTTTGTATCAAGAAACATGCATTTTTGCAATAGCACTTTGAAAAGCAAAGTAAAGACCTAAAATTAGTCCTTTTGGGGAAAAACTGTGGTAGGAGAGGAACAACTCACCTCGTTCTGGTCAAAGTCCACCGGGGGGGAAGGGTAGGGAGGGAGGGAGTCTGGGTTGCAGCCGTCCGGATCACCTCGCACCTGGAACAACAGGTTTAACAGTAAAGTCAAGGAAATACACAATTGGAAGGAAATAGTACAAGACCATTAAAAAAACCAAGCAAGTTTTTTTTGTGTGTTAACAGTCAGGGCCGTGTTAAGGGAGGGGCGAAGGGGGCATCCGCCCCGAGCGCAGTATTCAGGTATTCAAGAGAGGCGCTGAATTTGTGCCCGAATTTTTTTTTTGCAATTTATTATTTTAGTATTTTGCAATTTAAAATTATTTTAGCATTGGACTTGGTAGATTCTTCAATACTTTCCAACGGAACCACGATGAACGTGTTCAGGGGGCGCCAAATTTTTGCCCAAACATTTTGTTGCGAATCTATCTAAGAATAATGTAAAGAAATTATATTTGGGAGGGGGCGCAAAAAAGCCAGGGGGGCGCCAAAAAAGCCATCCGCCCCGAGCGCGATTTTTCCACAACACGGCCCTGTTAACAGTAGCTCTATCATACTTCCCACTCTTTTGTGAGGAAAAAAACCAAGTACTTTTCAAGACTCATTTCAAATTTTTCAAGGCTCATTTCAAATTTTTCATGGACTAATATAGAAAGGCGGAAAAGCCATTTACGAGCAACAAAACTTCTCTTTAGTATCCCTACTTCAGAAAACTTTTATTTATTATTATTATCCAGAATAAAGCACGAAGAGCTAAGAATACATAAAGCACTAGTTTAAACTTTTCTGAGGGAGGACCCCTCAGAATTTTCACATCTACTTATAATTCCCCCTCGAAAACTCTGTAGTTTAGGAGGAGATGTTTCGGATGGAACCCAAAGCGTCTCAAAATGAAGCTAAAATGCTATTTTTAGTGGCAAACTTTCAAAATTTTTCTGGAGGAGGACCCCCACAACCCCTATTTATTTGGAGTTCACATTGTTAAATTTGTAATTTAACTTAAACTTAACATATAAATGTACTCGATTGAGGTTACCTTAGGAAATAATGTTGAGTCAAAACCCCGCCCAAAACAAAAGTCTAGTTACAACAGCCCTGCATTCGAGCCCGATTTTGTATTGCAGTGTTCCAATGCCCTTTATCTAGTAAGTAACCCTTATCGTAATGGGGAACCTTGAAAATTTTATATTTTTAAAATGTGTTTATCAGGCACTTTTAAGGACCCTTTCTCCTAAGTCTCCACTGGCAGGGTAAGTTTGAGGCAGTCAAAATTTCAGATTAATTTTGAAGATTTTTCAGGGGAAAAATAGCAATTCAAAGCATTTTGGGATATTTCTTGCTTTTTTGAACATGTATTTTCTCAATAAATGGTCTATTTTTTCACTTTTTAGAGCCATGATTGACAGACAAACACTAAAAATTGTTCATTTTCCAAGTATTCTGTATGATTTTCCAGGTTTCTGGCCAAAATGAGCAATTTTCTTTGACCTGTGGGAACCCTGCACTAGTAATTGAAGGGTTTGGTGGAGGAAGGTTACATTTTTTGAAAATACAATGGATGAAAAAGTTATGTGCAGAAAGAAGTGTTACATAGCAAAATGTGGATATTTCAAAACAGCTAGAAAGAGATATGAAGGGGCTATGTAACATTATTATGCAACAATAAAACTTTGAACCTAAATTACTCTAAATTAGGGTTTTGTTACACAACCCCTTCCTCATCTCCCAACAAGCCCTTCAATTATGACACCTAAAATATGGTCTTAAAAAATTTTGGGTCTGGCCCCCTTGGCTAGCCACTGATCTGAAATCACTGCACTTCTACGCTAAATTGTTACTGGTTACAGCTCACCCCTAACCTCCCTTGTATAAGGCCATGAGTACAGACCAGGGGTTCCCAAATTTTCGGAACCCAGTCAAATATTTTGCTGACCTCATCTGAATTAATCAAATTTCCTGGAGGGAACCCCAATTAACACAAAATGCTCACTAGAGCCACTTTCATGCAGGTTCTGGATTGAAACAGAACGTAACCATGCGGAGATCTGAAATGGCTAAGGAACTAGAAGGACCCAGGCACAATTCCCTCCTTTTCCCAGTTCCGTTGGCAGTCCTGCTCTGATCAACCTGCATGAAAGCGTCTTCTATAGTGAACAAGCAAGTGTCAACGATCTTTGGCAACATTGAAGTCACTGCACTTCCATGATAAATTGGTTCAGAATGTTGGGACTCACCAGACTGGGGGGCTTGGGCTTGTCGTCCCTCAGAACAGCGTCCGGGACGGAGGCTGACTTGTGGATGGTCCGCCCCTTTAGCTCCTCCCACTTGGGCAGCTCGCCTGCAACACAAATAGAAAGACAATAAATCATGTTTTTCAACATTCCTCCCCCACACTTCACCTTACCCCCCTTTGTCACATGCTGCCAATAATAACTTAAGTATAAAGAATCAAAATTTCCCACCACACACACACACAAACACAAAATGGAAGCAAGGGATTGTATTTCATACAATTTTAGAGAATGGGAGTTGAATAAAGCTTTTTTAATTTTACAGTCATTAGCTGTGAAGTGCTTGTTTATTATGCACTAGCTGTTACGACCCGGCAAAGCCGGGTCTTACAGCTAGGCTAGCCTTTTATGCGAGCTTCGCTCGTTACTACTTCAAGTTCCTATTAATTATACATTAAATAAGAAGTTTAACTTTAATAATTTATTATTGTTGAATTAGAAACCAACTTCCCTAAAAGTAACTTTTTAACCTTTATTAAGTAAACCAACTTTCTTGAAAGATATTTATTTAAAAGCTATTATATTATTTTAAAATTTTAATTACTTTTATTTATTTATTTTTCTGATTATTGCGAGATGGCATCGAGTCAGTGAGTGACGTGGGCTTTTATATTTTTCTGATGATTATGATTATTATTGCGAGATGGCATCATAGTGTGCGAGCGTTCCAGAATCAGTCAGTGAGTCAGTGAGTGACGTGGGCTTTTATATGAGAGATTTTTCTCCTCAGCCGCATTGGGAGGGATTCTGTAGTTTTTACGACGTAGTATGGAAACAACAATCGTAAATATTACGGAGAATACATAGTACTTGGGAGTCTCTGAATATGATGCGGGCAGGGTCCCAAAGACAGGGATCACCTTTTTGAGGATCTCCTAAACCTTTTGACGCAAATAAACAAACATTTTTATAAAAATCTCGCCAGATCCCCCCAGAAAATTGATTGATTTTGATTTCCCCAGATTTTGATCCTAAATAACTCATTTTGGCACAAATTAACGAAAAAGTTTGAACAATCTGGGGAAAAGTGCTTAAAAAAAAGGGGCTCAAATTACTGAAGAACTTTTGGTCTTCAGAATTTAATTTCTTTTCTTGTGCCTTTTCTCTCTTCTTTCCCTTTCTATTCCAGCCCAAGGAGGGAGCAATTTTCGGAGTGCCCCCCAATTGAATCCACGCCTGATCCTTCTACGCATATATGATGTCAGGGGGCTACCCTGGAAAAGTAACAGCCCCGGTTTTTGGGTATTTCCTAAAGATGTGAAATTTTTAGCTGGATCAACCCCTGGTAACTAGAGTTTTGAATTAAAATCACAACTATGTCGTCCTCGTTGAAGCATTTAAAACGATTACCTAATATGCATTTTGGCAACTTTTACATTCTTAAAGAAAAATATGAGACATGCAACACGTAGTACGAAAACAACGATTGTAAAAACTACGGATAGTGATTCTCTGAATATGATGCAGGGGGAAAAGTAACACCCCTAGTTTTAGGGGATTTCCTAAAGATGTAAGAAAAGAGGAGCGTACTTGTCTTATTTCTGAAGGAGGAGGGCGGGAGGATCTTCTTTGCTGGGGGAACGTCAGACATCAGGAGGTACACCGGGTTGTGGAGAAGCATCTTGGACTCCTCCCTGAAACACAGAAAAGACACATGACTGACCAAGATACGGAAATCTCTATTCATTATTGTTAGATATTAAAGTCCCTAAAGTCACCACACTTGTGTGGAAAATAGTCTTACTGAAACCACAGGGTAGCCACCAACTGAGCTTAGTAATTTTCCCCTGATAATTTCAGGTTTTAACTAAATTTTCCCTGATTGTACACTATTAAATGCTACTCTTTATCACAGAACAAAGAAAACCAAAAAAGTTACTTAATCATACAATTTTGTTAAAATAGTTTAAGAATTCAATTTTAAATATTAGTCCCCTCAAAAAATAGTTATAATCTTATAGTAAAATAAATGTTATAAAAATTCCCTGCAACGGAGAGAAAACAGCTGATACAGATATCTGTAGTATTCATTGTTGTTAACAGATATTAAATGTACAAAAGTTCCCTCGAGTCACCACACTTGTGTGGAATGTATAGTCTTCATCATCATCATTGGCGCGACAGCCCGGTGTGGGCCCTGGCCTTCTCGAGGACTCTCCTCCATCCTGATCTGTTAACGGCCACAGTTCGCCAGTTCCTACATTTTAGGACAAGGAAGTCCTTGTCTATGGAATCAGACCATCTGATTTTGGGTCTTCCCCTAGCTCTATTTCCAAATGGCTTAGACATAAAAATTCTTTTGGTGGTACATTGGTCTGGCATCCGGACTAGGTGGCCAGCCCATTTCATTCTTTGTATTTTGATGTACTTCACTATGTCAGGTTCTTTATATAGCCGGTAGAGCTCATGATTGTATCTTGTTCTCCAAAGTCCATTAATCTGGACACCCCCAAAAATGCTTCGAAGTATTTTTCTTTCGAATGCCCCTAATGCATATTCGTCTTTTGAGGTCATAGTCATAGTCCAAGAATCAGAGGCATATGTAAGTACAGATCTTACAAGCACTTTATTGAGCAATATCTTGGTACTAAACCTAAGGATATTGGACCTAAGAAATCTGCGCAGGCCATAGAAACAGCGGTTGGCAGCAATAATTCTTCTTTGAACCTCTGGTCCTACATCATTTTTGGTGTTAACCTCTGACCCCAAGTAAATAAAACTGTTGACTTTCTCGAATTTAAATGTATAGTCTTACCTCAAGCAAATACTTTCATTCTGGATGACACTTTCTTGCTTTTTCTTTTCTGAACGACAAGAAAAGAAACATGAATAAGTAATGAAATTTTTATTGTACAACCACAAAGATTTTACAAGAACTTCATTTACTTAGGATAAAGAAAATATAAGTATATTCACACACAAACATATTGTAGAGTTGAAGAAGGCCTTATTCCCTTTTTCAAACTTATGAAGGAAAGAATCTTAAAACCACTTAAATTGACTAAAGGTTAAAGGACAATTCTTTGGTAACGGAATTACAAATCAGAGCAAATTCACAAGTTCTTACTTTAATTTGATGAAGTTATTATTAATGTTTTTCTAAGCTGATTTTTTGGATGCATAAGTACAGTAATAGAAAACAAAATCTGCATTTGAAATAATTCTAAAAAAAAATTTTTTTTTTTTTAATTTTAAATGCTTGGTAACAGAATTACAAAAAAAAAAAAAAGACATGGTTAAAAGTGATGTTTATCACGTTCAAATTCCTGTGAATCTTTCTAAGTTTTTTCTTTATTTTATGTGATTTAACTTATCACATATTAACCTCTAAAAACACTTGTCTGAGTTTATATTCATTAGTGAATATTTTTAATTGAATTTTAATTAGCGGTGTAACGGAATTACACCTTCTGAAAATCCAAGCTTTTTATAAGGAACAGAAAAAGGCGTTACCCTGAGGAGAGCTGGTGTCTTTAGTGGGGTAGAGGTCGTCTCCGGGGTCGAAGGGGGCGTTCTGGACCCTTAGAGGCTTTGAGGAGAATCCGTCCACCGTGTCCCGACGCACAACAGTTGGCTGAAAACAAATTACAAGTCCGATTAACTGAACGAATTGAACGTAGGTGAACAAACATTTTTGCAGCTTCTTAAATACAAAAACTGACGACCAGCTACAGGCTCAAAGCCCAACAAGGCTGGTCCTATGATTGTGAATTCCCACAGCCAATTGCCTCTTAAACTCCCTTTGAATAAACTATATTTTCTGGCCAGCGCGTTCCATATACGTCATTTACCCTATTGAAGTAGTAGTACTTCCTTAAATCCCGATTGACATGTGTCTTATTTAGTTTATACCCATGGCCAGTGGCGTATATAAGGGGGCCCTGGCCCCCCCGAAATTCGGATCAGGTGTACCAAAACAAGTTAAAACACTGTATTTTAGGGTCAAATTCCAAAAAATTTTCTAGGGGAGGACCCCCAAACCCCTCTTTTGTAAATGGAATTTTATTATTAGCAACTTTATTATAATAAGTTCACAAAATCCAAATCCTACCAAAAAATATATGTCCAAAATTCGGACTAAGTCTTCCAAAAACAAGATAAAACCCTGTTTTTAGGGGTAAAGTTCCAAAAATTTTCTGAGGAAGGACCCCAGATCCTCTTTTGTACTTTTAACTCTATTTTAATAACTTTTAAAATATTAAGTTCATAAAAATGTAGATCCAAAATTCGGACTTAGTGTACCAAAACTAGTTAAAAACCTGGGTTTTTTTAGTCAAACTTCCAAAAATTTTATGGGGGAGGACCCCCAGACCCCCCCCTTTGGTACTTGTATTTTTATTCCTAACAACTTTTCCTATATTAAGTTTTTGGAACCTAAATTATCACCTAAAAAGCTACATTGGACCTATTAAATATGTGGGGGAGGAGCTAGGGAGTAATTTTGGGCCCCTCCCGAAATAAATTCCTATATACGCCACTGCCCATGGCCCCTTGTTCTGTTATCCTTGCTGAAATTTAAGCCCTCCTTATTAATTAAACTTAATTAGTTTAGAACTAACTTATTAATTAGCTAAAAAAGCTTTACGATTCTCTTTTCATTGAGGTTTTACATGTATATATTGGGGAGTTGGAAGTTATTTCCAAAATACCAAGAGTGCAAAATGCGTTAAAAGGGAATATCCACAAAATTCATCATGGGAGTACCCTCTCTATTATTTTCTCCACTACTCAGACTTACTAGCAAAGAATGTTTTACCAGCCTGAAATTCCCACAGTATATTAATATTTTTTTACCTGTTCTTATTTTTGAATTTAACTGGGGAAAAAGTGTGGATCCCATAATTATCGTTTCCTAAAAAAGTCCCCTGCATTAAAGGCTAAATCGGGGGCTTCTAAAAGCTCCATAAAGGGTTTTCAAATAAATAAAACCTAAATAATAAATAAATAAACAAACAAAAGAGATTAGAATTTCACACTTCAACAGAATTTTATCGATTTAAAAAAACAATTACTTCCACCAAATCGATGATAAAACTTCCGTTTCAATCTTGGATAGATGTTTTTCAGGAGTTTGGGGGAAAATTCAGGAGAAAAAACATAATTTTGAGGAGTTTTAAGGGCCCTTAGAAAAATAAAGCAAATTTCAGGAGTTTTTAAGGAATTTACAAACTCTGATAAGAGTCAAGGAAAACAAAAGAGTTCGTTTACCCCGGTTAGGAAGCGCTGTAACAGACCAATGATTGTGACTCACCGTTTCTATTTTGAGTACGGGGGGCTTTATACAGGGGAAGGTGGCATTCCGCTTGTACTTTCCACAGACGGTGTTTCGGGGGAACTTGGAGAGCACTTCGAACCACCTGCACAGAAGAAGCACCAACTGTTACAAAAGGCTTACCCAACAATGCATCAGAATGTCCATCGGTCATTTCACGGTAATCGTAGAGTCCGTAACATTTCATTTTGGCTTTTAAAGTTGTATAAATTTCAAAATTTTATAGTTTTTCTGTGTTAATCTGATGTTTACAGGCTATGTTAGTAGGAGAACAGAAAAATTTTAAACTTATACAACTTTAAAAGACAATGAAATGTCACGGACTATACCCTGATACATGGTCTGTCCCTCGCAGCAACATTTTGAGGGAGGGGGTTTAAAAAGTTTGGAAATTTGCCCTTAAAAGTAGTGTTTTAATTCATTTTTTAGACTCTTTATGTTACACAAAATGAGGATCACTCATCGTAAGTCACAGATGTTTAACAAAAAAAAACAGTACATAGTAGATTGCGAAATTTTGTAGGAGGTCCTCCTCCATAAATTTTATGGATTTTTTTACCCTTAAAACCCTGGGGCAGGAGAAGTTTCCAATTGGAATTACCTATTATTTACCAACAAAATTCACTCAACAGTATATCAGAATGCTGATACAAGGTCTTTCCCAAAAGCAATGAGACAATTTTACATGAAGCAGAATGGAGCAGATTATTTTGGTGGTAATGGTTGTGTAGAATCCTAGCTACAAAATGAAGTCAAGTAAAATTATATTTTAATTTTTCAAATTACCGTAAAAACATATTTTTCAATTGTAACAAACAAGATTTTGTGAATGTTGTCTTGTAAATAATCATTTAAGCTAATTTTAGTTTTGTAAAGGGGCTGTTTATGGTGGGTGGAATTTTGTGGGGGGGCCCCAATTTTTGGCTGGATCGAACCCTGAATACACCATATTTTCTTGAGTCAAACTAAACGTATTGGTTTCTGAGACTATTCCCATGTTACAAGAAGCCTATATAGGAAGGGGGCTAAAGTGTTTAGGAGGCACAATGCCTTTAAAGACAGAAGTCTTTCCAATCTGACCACCAAAAGAAAGCTCAAATCACAGAGTACTAGAATAGAATGTCCACTGCCATAGGCGGTAATGGAAATCGAAAAAAGCATGGAATATTGAAAAGTTAGGGGCTATTTTTCGGCACTGGGATCGCCTCACGTCACGAGGAGAGGTTGAAAAGAAAAAAAGCTTGATCCTCCGAAAGGACAGGGTTAAATGAACACGTCAATCACAGCTTTGACCACCCTACTTCTCTGTCAATCATTGAATTTTCAGCATTGAAATGCGGGAATTGCCCATTGTTGTACTCAGTGTCTATCTATATATCTATCTATCTATATCTATATATAACTAAAACTGTTTGTGGCTATGTATGTATGTGGGTGTAAGATCTCCTCCCAAAATACGCCACAGGCGTACACAAAACTCGGTATATAGACGTATCTCGAGGCGAGGATTATCAACACAAACTTTTCCAAGTTCAAAAATTGAATATCTACGAGTAAATATTCAAACGAGTATGGGCAAAAACGCTTATTTCTCCATTTCTCCACCAGAGTAGATCTGCTTGACTCACTATTGTAACAAATGAGATTAAAACATGAAAATTACATCTCCTCTCAAACTACGCCGCCGGCGTTGACAAAACTCGGTATATAGACGTATCTAGAGACGTGGATTATAAATACAAAGTTTTCCAAGTTCGAAAATCGAATATTAATCTGTAATTATCATTTTTATGGATAAAAATGCTTATTTTTCAACAAGAGTAGATCTGCTTGACTCACTATTGTTAATGCTTATTTTTCTACTAGAGTAGATCTGCTTGACTCACTATTGTTAATGAGATGAAAACCTTAAAATTAAATATTTTACTAGGGGAAACTATAAATGTGCAACATAGGAACTGGATGGGTTTGAGTAAATATAAACAGTTGGAACCGGGTTGAAAAAGGCGCCGGGAACACCAACATGAAAAAAGACACCGGGAACGCCGGGATATTAAAAATTACCGGGAACATCGGGATATGAAAAATTACCGGGAACACCGGGATAAGAAAAATTACCGGGAACACTGGGATAAGAAAAACTACCGGGAACACCGGGATGATTGGTAATTGAGGTTACAGAAAAATTAGGTATGTAACTTGAGAAAACTTTAAATAAATAAATTGATACACTACCCGTGTGCAAGGCTGGGCATATCAGCTAGTATAATAATAAAGATAAGAGATCAGAGATATAGATAATAACAAAGATAATTCTGGACTTTGTTAATGTTTTTGTATTGTTTAACTGTTGTATTTTGAGTCCATGAATTTGTGTATATGGGATAATAACAATAATAAAAGAAAGAAAAGAAAGAGTAGTTACTTCTTTGTCTCCTCCTTGCTGGTCCCTTTCACGAAGTGCACCTTGTCCGGGCAAGTGAGTGCGAGGGCAAAAGGGTTCCCGGTCACCCCCTCAGCGTCACTCACCTCCAGAACGTTGGTCATGTCGATCACGGACTGGGGAACAGTGTCTGGCTATAGGGAGAGATAATAGATTAAAGCATTTAAATATAATAGCATTTCAAATAGTACTGTCACAAGAAAGGAACTTGCAGAGTTGGGTTAGGTCACAGCTTACTAGATACTATACAGGCTAGTTGGCAGTTTTCTTGATGTAATCATGAGAGGGGGGGTTGCTTATTTTTGCTGACAAGGGGGTTAAAAATGACCAAAAACTTGCTTATGTAATATTTGAACGGCCCCAAAGCAAGGGCTTTGAAATCTAGTGTTTTGTAATTGAGGCTGCAACAAGGAGTCAACTCCAAAATCAGAATCCATATCCTTGGTGGGAGAAAGCGTTAATCGCCAAGTTTAAGCATATAATTTAATCATTTAAATAATAAGCATTTCAAAAAGCAGAGACTCACGTGTTCGTCGACCGAGTAGGCCAGCTCCCCGTCGTCGTACAGCACAAACCACCGACGCTGCCATCGCTAAAACAAAACAAAACTAAGTTACATTTTTGCTCAGTGCACAAAAGAGAAACACAAGTAAGATTCAAATCAAGGGGACGCCCAGAAATTATGCGAGGTCAAAAAGGAGAGGTCCAGCAGTATCTCACCAGGGGTCCATAAAAATCTCACGTCAACTTTTAATTTAGAAATAATAAGTTTTTTCTCTTATCTTTTTTAGCACAAGTTTTAAGAAAAATGTGCAGATTAGTCAAAACAGCAAATCATTAGCCACTTAGTCTAAATAATTTCAAGTTAAGACCAATTTTTGACTTCAACATGCAGTTATTTGCATCAAAATTCCTTTAATTTCAATACAAAATAAATTATTTAAACTTCTTAATCATCAATCTAATCCCCACAATTTTTTGGTTTCTTAATTTGTTACCTTTAAGACATAATGCATTTTATCGTATTTTACTTTATATTTTCCGCAATAAATCTCTTTGTAATTTTAGAACTAGGCAATATAACACTAGATCATCTGATTTATTTGAAATTCCAGCATTTTCTAAGGACATATTTCGTAGGCATTTCTTTTATCTAGCACCTAAACTGTACAATTGTTTACCTACCAATTTAACTCAAACAAACAGTTACCCTGTTTTCAAAAGAAATCTTTTTAAATTTTTAATTAACATCGACGACCTGGATCTGTATTTCTCCTTCCTTTGAAGCATATTTTTATCTTTAATGTTACCCAGCTTTTTGCCAGCCTATTTTTTATATGTGATTTTTTGTAGGTTTTGTTTTCTTCTTTTTGTTATTTTCATTACTAAATTGATGTACAATCTCTTTATTACGCCTGGACGGGAAAACATTTTTTCCCCTTGGCGTATCACATATTCTTTTGTATTATCTCATATTTTCTTCTGTTGTTAAATAAAAAGATTGATTGAAATAAGACAAAACAAACATGGCTAAAACATACCAACAAAATTAATTTAAAATCTCCCATGAGAATTAGAGGGGGAGGGGGGTCCAGCAAAATCTCGAAAAAACACCTCACGTAATTTATGGATGTCCCCTTACGAAACTTTAATGACTATCAATGGAGTCAACCATTCACTGGATTAAAAATTAAAAGCAAATTATGTTTTGGCTAAGTTTACAACACAAAGAATAAGGAAAAAGTTAAACTCTGATTTCAAATCAAATAAAAAAATACAACGAAGGGACTTGGATTTCCCAAAATTTAAGAGGCTATATCCCATGGCCATCTAGACACGTAAGGCCAGAGAAGCTCGAAATCTTGAGTGACGTTCTGCCTACTATTTCGAATCATCATCGCTTTATGGACAACAGCGCAACTTCAGTCTGAAATCTTGCACGCTCCCTTCAGACTGGAGTTGCCCTGCTGTCCAAAAAAACGTGAAATAGTAGGCAGAACGTCACTCAAGATTTCGAGCTTCTCTGGCCTTACGTGTCTTCAAAGCACTCTAATAAACAGGTTTAAGATGTTCTGTGTGATTCTCATGGAACATCCTTTCCTTTAAATTACCTTAAATTTTAAATTTTAATTATCCTTACCTTGTTCCTGTTGGCCTGAAGAGAGAAGTCCCAGTCGGGAGCCACAAACAGGTAGCCGCAGCACGACACCTTGCGAGTCGCCTACACAAACAAGCAAAATTACATTGGATACACAAAAATATTTTTAAAAATCAATGACAAAAAGAGATAATTTTTTTAAGATAGATGGGGCCACAATAATTTGAGAAATTTGTCTCTATGCATAGCTGCCAACTGAGCGTATTCAAAAAACAGAAGATTTTTGATACTCGTACATCATATCACTATTTCACAATAAATCGATCTTTCATGAACTGAAATAAGTAAAATTTTGATTTTCACAAAAACAAAATGCTCATAACAACAAAACGAAATTTCAACTTTACCTTGTTTTTATACAATTTTGCTTTATTTGCACTTAAATCAGTATCTCTGAAGAAAATGCAGGTTTTATTGATTATATTGATATTAGGAAAAGTAGTATTCACACAATTAGGGATTGCCCTGAAAAATGCGAAAAAACGGGAAACACTTTTGTTTCCGGTGTAAAAAAAACGGAAAACCTCCCGGGTAAAACAGGAGGATTGGCAGCTATGCCAATGTATCGTGGCGCCATCTATCTAAAATTTCGCGAACTACTGATGTTCAAAAATTTACCAAAATTTTTGAGTGCCTAGATGGAAGGAAAAGGTCTAGAGAAGGATGACTCACAAAGAGTGGTCCGAAAAAACAAAGAGTGGTCTTCGATGTAAAACCTAAAAGGTCTCAAAAAGAGTTAAAATATAAAACATTACTTTTAAGGGGGAAATTCCAAAAACTGTCTCGAGACCAATTGAAAAGAGTGAACCCTCCTCGAAATTTTGCCGTTAGTACTGCTTTTCCTTGAAAATTTAGCCGCTTTGCAGTTTTTCTGGGGAAAATTTTCTCACACACAACACAATTTGGTGCAACAAAATTAAAACCCTTGGTGTAAAACTTGATGAAAGCAAAGTGTGTGGTTAGGTTATTGGCCCTGTGAGAAGGAAGGGTGGAAAGCTCCCACGTGGACTTAGTCACGCGGTAATGCCCTTCCTACTGCCACACAAAACGATTTTTAAAAGTTCAATACCCAATACCCATTCCCTGACTCAGTTTCCTACTTAAATACTCAATATCACGTCATACTGAGGGTCACGCTTGTCCAGAGATATTTTTAACATCAGGGCTCACCCTCACTTAGAAATATTTGTAGCAGATAAAAATGAATTTTGTAGCACAAAAAATGTCTTTCGTAGCAGGTAAAAACAAGTTTTGTAACACAAAAATTATTTTGTAGCAGTCAACAAAAACTAAGTTCTACAAAACAAGTACTACAAAAATTACAGGAAAACCGGAAGCATGAATGAAAATTTGGGATTTTTCATTGAAATTCCAGCTTGTTATACAGTTTTTTTTTCAGGACTTTAAGAAGCCTTTTTTAAAGCCTATTACAAATTAGAATTCAGGGAAAAATCGAAGAAAATTATTAAAAATGGCGCGGTTTTGGAGCAGAGACTGCTAAAATAAGCAATTTGTAGCAGCATGTAGCAGAATTTTTGTTTTGGAGCAATTGTAGCAGCTCTCCTTGAAAATCGGAAATACTCTTTGAAAAACTAGCCAAGAGTATTTTCACTCTTTCAATTTTTCACAAAGGTTTAGCTTAAAACAATGCACCGCAGTGCCCCAACGAAATCAACAAATAATATTTTCCTACTCAAAACACCAACTGATCTTAGCGGAGACATTTTCGCCCGACTTCTGGCCAATTGCCAAAAGCCACGGAACCTCAATTATCATACATTTAATTATGTTTAATTACAGCCATAGTATTTTTTTTTATTTATTGTTCCGATGCTTTGGGAGTTTCATTGCGGTTTTTGTGTCTCTGTATTTGTAGTTTATGCTATTTCCGTATTTCACTCCTCATAATTGAAATTAACTCGTCCTAAAAAAAAGTCAAGGAGTATTTTTACTCCACCAAAAAAAATCCTAGGTATAACACTGGTAGGTAGCTTGTCACAAGCAGAATATGAATTCAGGCAGCTGTGATGGAGAAATATTTACCCAAATTATAAGGGGGAAACTCTACAAATCCAATTTTCATTAGAAACAAATATTTTGGCCAAACTATACTCGACAGCAACGTTTCCTGACCCGAAGCAGAAACTGCGTAAACAGAAAGCCTGTTGGGTTGCTAGGAGGAGTTTCGGCCGAAAGTTTGGGAGTCTGCCATCTATTCCAAAGAGTTTCAGATGTCCAAAAACGAGTTAAAACGCTATATTTACCCCTTTTGATTCTATAAGCCACCAGAAATCACCACTCAATGAATACTGTGGAAAATTTGGGGTAAGTATGACATGAAAGGGTTAAAAGTCTATTTTCTAAAAATTTCCTTTGTACAGAACCAGAACTCACTCAATGTAGGAACACTCAAATAACTTCCTATGTTACCTTTAAAATCTAGTTTTTCAGAATAAAAATTTAATAAAAATTAAACAGCATAACATCTTTCTATTTTTAAATATTCATACATTGCACACTTTTTATTACATATTTACTAAAAAATACCTTATGTGTATACATATTTTCCGTTTTTGATTACATGGAAATCACCATGGGCGATTTCAGCATTTTGCTATGGAGCTTTTTTTCCACCTCAGTTTTAATGGCTGCTTTGTCGTCATCAGAAAGTACTAGAATCTCCGCGTAAGGGAGAAAGAAAGCAAATGATTGATTTACGACCCCTTTGTTCTCAGGAAAGATGGAAGAACCTTTATCTTCTGATAAAGTCTGAACACTGCGCGAAAGCCATTTGATCAACAGCGCATTTACTACACTAGCTTTCTTTAGGCCAGGCACTTATATAAGGAGGGCCCTGCACCCCCCCCCCCGAAATTCGGACTCCAAACAGGTCAACAGACCACCTTCCACCACCTGCTCACAGCTTTTCTCTCTTATATGAAGTTCCTTAGAACGCAAATTCTACCTAAAAATGTATTAAATATGCGTGGGAGGGGCTGAGGAATAATTTAAAATTAATTATCCCGAAATAAATTTCTATGTAAGACGCCACTGCTGCCTTGGGTTGCCTAACTTTTAGGGACCACTGCCCCCTTCTTAAGAAAAAAAATTCCCTAAACAATTTATTTTTGTCCCTGACCAGGGAGAAAGAAAATGGGTCCGTTTAAGAACCCTTTACAAAAATGCACAGATTAAAAGTGGTTTGAAACTTGTTTCTATCTTTTGGAAGTGGAATTTGCCTCCCCATTTTGTGGGTTCATTCCAATTAGGTTTTGAACGCGGTGCTACGGGCACTCTATTTTCATTTGCACAAAATTCCAAAATCAGGACCCTGGCAAAAAAACCTAAATGAACCCCTGCTAACTTAACTACATTTTAATAAATATGGTTCGATAATTTTTTCCCCAGAAATTTCTTTTTAATTTTGAAGTAAAGTTAACTTTAGTCTACACTGTGATACCGTTCCGGAAAATTGTCAGTAGTTAGTCCCCTTTCCATTTTGCTTCCTCCGACACCCCCAACCGAAACACTCAAATTTTACTGGGAAAAAAACGACAAAAAAACAAATCGGATCCTAAGAATATTCGAATGGTGGGCGGAAAATGTTTGGTATTTTCAACTTAACTTAACAACAGTTAAGCAGACTCAAGAGTTAACTTGCAAGAAGTTAAAAAAAGTTCTTCAGCTACTTATCAACGTTTTTAAATAGTTTTGTTTGCGCATTGTTAAAGTTAAGATCAAGAAATAGGTGAGCATAGCAATGAATCGAAGCGAAATCGAAGGTGATGATCGAAAGTGCTCTATTGTGTTGTCTATCTCATCGGCGGAGGAATGGTTCTAATTTAAGGAGACAGGAGGACAACGGTCTTCCTTCGCTCGTGACTGCCCACTTTCTCTCCCGACCCACATCTCAACAGGGGATGGCAGAATCTCCACAAAGTCCAACAAATTTGCATTAGCATACCTCCTATTAATTACACGGGCAAAATACAAACAAAAATTAAATCCCAATATGGACGGTTAACCGATGTCAGCCCGACATTTTTAACTCTAGTGCCGGTGTATCCTTCCGCTTATGTTATGTAGAAAAGGTGTAAACAGGCTCATTTCCTCAAATGATTTTTAAATAAAGTACAGTTTTAAATGTTTCACGAATAGTACCATCCATAGGATAATGATGAACTAAGTAATTTCGTTCAGCTCTCTATCCATCAACTAAATCACAAAAAGTATTATTAAATTAACTTTAATACGAATAGGTTGCTAGATTTTACGATTATCGCTCGATTTGGCGGTATTTACGTTTTGTTTCTGTAGGTTCGTTTCACAACTTTTTTTTGTTATTTAGTTGATATCTTGAAATATACGCTGACCGATGTAAAATATCTTGGTATATATCCAAGAAATAAGTTTTTACATATATAAATAATAAACACTGGCGCACATTGCCATTGGCGGTTGCTGGCGCTCTGAAAAGATGCCAAAGTGTAACCCGGAAGTGCTTAAAGACTCATTTTCACTACCGCCCTCTATACTGAGTTTAATTCCTGCTAACCATCCATAGTATGTTATTCTCTACTTAACTTACCAAAAAAGAGAGAAAAAAAAGAGATTAGAACAGTTAGAAAAAAAGTATTTAAAAAATGAAGCGATTTCATTGCTGAAAAGCATATTTTGTTCCTAATAATCCTAATTTAAAAGCACGTGCACGCAATTTTTTTTCTTGAGGTTCATAATACCAATAGCTTTCAAATCAATTATTTTTTTTTCTAACTTTTCTAATATTTTATGGAGGATAATTTTAAAACTAAAAACAGGATTTTGCCCGTGGAATTTAGCCGTAAAATGAGGTATTAGATGCAAATTTGCTGAGTGTACGAATACTTCCTGGAGTGACTGTATACATAAATAAATTTAGTCCGTTAGAGCTAGAGCTAATTAATTAAATCTGTACTTTGGTACAGTACACGGAGGGAATATTAACCATCATTATCTATCCAGGAAGAGTAAAACTAAGTGTATATTCATTCGTAAAGATGGTTATTCTGTTGCACTTGTCTTAAGTAGATATGATAAAGGGTTAAATCAACAGATGGAATTAGCCTCGGCTCGATAGGAATTCCGGAAGCAGCTGATCCAGGAAGGACCGATGTGGGCAAACAACAGGGAAGAGGGCAAAAAACCCTTCCGCCAGCCAAGCTCCACATTTCAAACATTATTGAGATGAACATCTAAATCAGCGATTCTTAAACTGTGGTAACACTCAAGTTACCTTTGAGAGTTTTCCAAATGACATAAAAAGTTTAAGTTTAAAGGGGCAAATTTCAAAACTTTTTCTTGGGTAAATTTTGACTGCCACTTAGACTATTTTTTCCTTGAAAATTCTGTGGTTTACAAGGAGCCGTTTTTTGGGTGTAACTAAACATGTCTCAAAATGAACTATGACCCCCTATTATTACTTGAACTAATTGTAAAATTTTAGCATAAATATGGAATATTATGGGGTACCTTAGGAATAACATTGAGTCAACCACCTGATACACAAGTCTGGTTACTGTTCTGGGTGTTCAAAATCTTGGGGGGGGGGCGCGACGTCTGGCTGTTACATAAAGGGAGGGGGCCGTGGTGATCAAAAGTTTAAGAGCCACTGATCTAAATTATTAAAGAATGTAACTCAATTATTGATTAAAAGTAGGTAATTTTATCGGGAAGTATCTAAGTCGGGAAAGTTTTTAGGGTTGATGTTTATATATACAGTCGGCTTCCGCTTATTGCGATCACGATTAATGTTATCAATATTGACCGCTCCCGATCACTCATTTATCTCAACGCAAAATGTATCGTTTTATGTGATCAATATATGTTACAAATCGAGAGAAATAAGAAAATCGGTTCAATTGACATTTAAGAATCACAACTGTCAGTCAGTTACCATGTTGTTTAAAACATAAAAACAAATATGATCAATATATGTTACAAATCGAGAGAAATATAAGAAAATCGGTTCAATTGACATTTATGAATCACAACTGTCAGTCAGTTACCATGTTGTTTAAAACATAAAAACACATATTTTTGATAATTTAATTATGCCATTAGATTTAGCTAACAAGAAAAGCAATAAATTGGGCGGAAAATATTTTTTTAAAACTTATTTTTGGAAAGTAAATTACAAAATACAAATGGATTTCCTTCAAAAATGTCAGTCAGTTACCCGTGGAATTGCCCAGTAAAGCTTAACAGAGGTCCATAGACGCTAATGGCAACTTTTTTTCCCATAGAAAGCTCTATACTCTGTGGGTGAAATCGCCTAAAAAGCACCTTTATTTCCCTTTCGAAGGACAATTTTAATACATAATCATACAAAATAAGTCTTTAAATTAGTAGTGTTACATGTTCCACTCTCATATTACTTCTTTTATAAGAATGTACTCCTTTAAAATGCGAAACGCTAAACAGATGTAGAACCGATGGTGGGGATGTTGTTAAGGTCACGTTAATTAGACATAATTTTGCGCTTTATTGCTGAGCTCGAGATTTTTTACAGAACCAAGAATTCCGGGGCTACCCCGCACAAAGAAATTAATTCATTTAAAAGTAAGACTACTTAAAAGAAAGGATCAGAGGGGGTTCAGGAGGAAACACCTCGCGTAATTTCTGGACGTCCCCCAAGTCTTACCAGACGGTCGTCCTTTCCATCAAGTTCAAGTGAATCGCTCACACATGCTATTTAGTGCAATAATAAACGTTCCTCCTTAACTAAGCTTAATCATACAAAATAAGTCTTTAAATTAGTAGTGTTACATGTTCCACTCTCATATTACTTCTTTTATAAGAATGTACTCCTTTAAAATGCGAAACGCTAAACAGATGTAGAACCGATGGTGGGGATGTTGTTAAGGTCACGTTAATTAGACATAATTTTGCGCTTTATTGCTGAGCTCGAGATTTTTTACAGAACCAAGAATTCCGGGGCTACCCCGCACAAAGAAATTAATTCATTTAAAAGTAAGACTACTTAAAAGAAAGGATCAGAGGGGGTTCAGGAGGAAACACCTCGCGTAATTTCTGGACGTCCCCCAAGTCTTACCAGACGGTCGTCCTTTCCATCAAGTTCAAGTGAATCGCTCACACATGCTATTTAGTGCAATAATAAACGTTCCTCCTTAACTAAGCTTAATCATACAAAATAAGTCTTTAAATTAGTAGTGTTACATGTTCCACTCTCATATTACTTCTTTTATAAGAATGTACTCCTTTAAAATGCGAAACGCTAAACAGATGTAGAACCGATGGTGGGGATGTTGTTAAGGTCACGTTAATTAGACATAATTTTGCGCTTTATTGCTGAGCTCGAGATTTTTTACAGAACCAAGAATTCCGGGGCTACCCCGCACAAAGAAATTAATTCATTTAAAAGTAAGACTACTTAAAAGAAAGGATCAGAGGGGGTTCAGGAGGAAACACCTCGCGTAATTTCTGGACGTCCCCCAAGTCTTACCAGACGGTCGTCCTTTCCATCAAGTTCAAGTGAATCGCTCACACATGCTATTTAGTGCAATAATAAACGTTCCTCCTTAACTAAGCTTAATCATACAAAATAAGTCTTTAAATTAGTAGTGTTACATGTTCCACTCTCATATTACTTCTTTTATAAGAATGTACTCCTTTAAAATGCGAAACGCTAAACAGATGTAGAACCGATGGTGGGGATGTTGTTAAGGTCACGTTAATTAGACATAATTTTGCGCTTTATTGCTGAGCTCGAGATTTTTTACAGAACCAAGAATTCCGGGGCTACCCCGCACAAAGAAATTAATTCATTTAAAAGTAAGACTACTTAAAAGAAAGGATCAGAGGGGGTTCAGGAGGAAACACCTCGCGTAATTTCTGGACGTCCCCCAAGTCTTACCAGACGGTCGTCCTTTCCATCAAGTTCAAGTGAATCGCTCACACATGCTATTTAGTGCAATAATAAACGTTCCTCCTTAACTAAGCTTAATCATACAAAATAAGTCTTTAAATTAGTAGTGTTACATGTTCCACTCTCATATTACTTCTTTTATAAGAATGTACTCCTTTAAAATGCGAAACGCTAAACAGATGTAGAACCGATGGTGGGGATGTTGTTAAGGTCACGTTAATTAGACATAATTTTGCGCTTTATTGCTGAGCTCGAGATTTTTTACAGAACCAAGAATTCCGGGGCTACCCCGCACAAAGAAATTAATTCATTTAAAAGTAAGACTACTTAAAAGAAAGGATCAGAGGGGGTTCAGGAGGAAACACCTCGCGTAATTTCTGGACGTCCCCCAAGTCTTACCAGTCCTTTCCATCAAGTTCAAGTGAATCGCTCACACATGCTATTTAGTGCAATAATAAACGTTCCTCCTTAACTAAGCTTAATCATACAAAATAAGTCTTTAAATTAGTAGTGTTACATGTTCCACTCTCATATTACTTCTTTTATAAGAATGTACTCCTTTAAAATGCGAAACGCTAAACAGATGTAGAACCGATGGTGGGGATGTTGTTAAGGTCACGTTAATTAGACATAATTTTGCGCTTTATTGCTGAGCTCGAGATTTTTTACAGAACCAAGAATTCCGGGGCTACCCCGCACAAAGAAATTAATTCATTTAAAAGTAAGACTACTTAAAAGAAAGGATCAGAGGGGGTTCAGGAGGAAACACCTCGCGTAATTTCTGGACGTCCCCCAAGTCTTACCAGACGGTCGTCCTTTCCATCAAGTTCAAGTGAATCGCTCACACATGCTATTTAGTGCAATAATAAACGTTCCTCCTTAACTAAGCTTAATCATACAAAATAAGTCTTTAAATTAGTAGTGTTACATGTTCCACTCTCATATTACTTCTTTTATAAGAATGTACTCCTTTAAAATGCGAAACGCTAAACAGATGTAGAACCGATGGTGGGGATGTTGTTAAGGTCACGTTAATTAGACATAATTTTGCGCTTTATTGCTGAGCTCGAGATTTTTTACAGAACCAAGAATTCCGGGGCTACCCCGCACAAAGAAATTAATTCATTTAAAAGTAAGACTACTTAAAAGAAAGGATCAGAGGGGGTTCAGGAGGAAACACCTCGCGTAATTTCTGGACGTCCCCCAAGTCTTACCAGACGGTCGTCCTTTCCATCAAGTTCAAGTGAATCGCTCACACATGCTATTTAGTGCAATAATAAACGTTCCTCCTTAACTAAGCTTAATCATACAAAATAAGTCTTTAAATTAGTAGTGTTACATGTTCCACTCTCATATTACTTCTTTTATAAGAATGTACTCCTTTAAAATGCGAAACGCTAAACAGATGTAGAACCGATGGTGGGGATGTTGTTAAGGTCACGTTAATTAGACATAATTTTGCGCTTTATTGCTGAGCTCGAGATTTTTTACAGAACCAAGAATTCCGGGGCTACCCCGCACAAAGAAATTAATTCATTTAAAAGTAAGACTACTTAAAAGAAAGGATCAGAGGGGGTTCAGGAGGAAACACCTCGCGTAATTTCTGGACGTCCCCCAAGTCTTACCAGACGGTCGTCCTTTCCATCAAGTTCAAGTGAATCGCTCACACATGCTATTTAGTGCAATAATAAACGTTCCTCCTTAACTAAGCTTAATCATACAAAATAAGTCTTTAAATTAGTAGTGTTACATGTTCCACTCTCATATTACTTCTTTTATAAGAATGTACTCCTTTAAAATGCGAAACGCTAAACAGATGTAGAACCGATGGTGGGGATGTTGTTAAGGTCACGTTAATTAGACATAATTTTGCGCTTTATTGCTGAGCTCGAGATTTTTTACAGAACCAAGAATTCCGGGGCTACCCCGCACAAAGAAATTAATTCATTTAAAAGTAAGACTACTTAAAAGAAAGGATCAGAGGGGGTTCAGGAGGAAACACCTCGCGTAATTTCTGGACGTCCCCCAAGTCTTACCAGACGGTCGTCCTTTCCATCAAGTTCAAGTGAATCGCTCACACATGCTATTTAGTGCAATAATAAACGTTCCTCCTTAACTAAGCTTAATCATACAAAATAAGTCTTTAAATTAGTAGTGTTACATGTTCCACTCTCATATTACTTCTTTTATAAGAATGTACTCCTTTAAAATGCGAAACGCTAAACAGATGTAGAACCGATGGTGGGGATGTTGTTAAGGTCACGTTAATTAGACATAATTTTGCGCTTTATTGCTGAGCTCGAGATTTTTTACAGAACCAAGAATTCCGGGGCTACCCCGCACAAAGAAATTAATTCATTTAAAAGTAAGACTACTTAAAAGAAAGGATCAGAGGGGGTTCAGGAGGAAACACCTCGCGTAATTTCTGGACGTCCCCCAAGTCTTACCAGACGGTCGTCCTTTCCATCAAGTTCAAGTGAATCGCTCACACATGCTATTTAGTGCAATAATAAACGTTCCTCCTTAACTAAGCTTAATCATACACTAAAAACGGAAGCGTGCAACAGGAGTCAGAACCTCTCTGCGCATTTCATCGACAACTCAGGAGTTCCCAAACTCCCACCGACCCCTTAGGGGCCATTTATTAATTACGTAAGGGTCCCGAGGGGGAGGGGGGTAGGAAAAATCTCTACATACCCTTACTTGGGGGTGGGGGGGTCAAACCCATTCTTATGTAAGATTTTCTAAGTTAATGTAAGCAAATTCTAATTATTCTATTTAAATTACTATTGAATAACCCCAGAAAAATTTAAAAATGCTGACGATCTCGGTATATTATCGAAGCTTTATTTTTTTTTAAATATGAAGGTATCAGAAGTATCTTTTTTATTGGAGTAGCATAAAGTTGAGATAAAAAATAAAACTGTTGAATCCATCTTCCAGTTGTGGAAAAAACGAAATGGAATCTTACGTAAGAATAGGGGGGTTTGAAAAATCTTACGTACCCTTACATGGGGGTAGGGGGGTCAAAAATTGCCAAAATCATCCTTACATAATTAATGAATGGCCCCTTACATTTAAGTAATGTTTTGTAATAAAAATATTTCATCAGGTTGGAAAAAAAAGCAAAAAGTCTGAAAACTGCACAAACGATATTTGATCTTTAAAATTGCGAATAAATCGGAAAAACTATTTACTAATAACTCTAAATATATTTATGGAACGAATGTTTAAAACAATCAGAGCAATTCTATGGCTTAGTTATCAATTGATATTCAGTTCAGTGGCGGATCCAGGGGGGGGGGCCCTGGGGGTCATGCCCCCCCCCCGAGAAACCCTAACAAATAGCTTAAAAAACACTTTCTTAACGCTAAAATTTAAAAAAAATTCTGGGGGAGAACCCCCAACCCCCCTTTAATATTTTGACATGTGACATCTGTTCCCATGTCTGACATCTGTTCCCATGAGTGTTTTTCCCATGAAAATTCTTCCGCTTAAAAGAAGCTGTTCTCTTTTGGGAAGTTTTAAAATAGATGAATTCTATAGTTTGAAAGGGCGCATTTGGAAACATTTTCTGGGAGAGGACCCCCAGTCCTTTTCAAAATTTGGCATCTATTTATAATTTCATCCTTGAAAATTCTGTGGTTCATGCTTTCAAAATGAGCTGAAACTTTATTTTTAGACGCAAATGTTCAAAATTTTTCTTGGGGGTTACCCCCCAGACAACCTATTAATTTCTCATGGTTACTTATTTACTGTTTTCTACTTGAATTTGTTTCTCTCCTCTCCTTTTAGGAGTACAAGAAGTTGCTCTCTGTAGGTGTTATCCAATGGGTACCAAATGTACAAAAATGAGTAAAAAAACTTCTGTTGGAAGCCAAATTTCACAAAATTTTCTGGGGGAGGACCCCCAGAACCCCCCTTTTGCTTTCGAGCTAGCATTATCTTATGAAACCTTTATAACTTTAACAAAGTTTCGTATTTTATTTATGTTATACTCGGAAAATTGGGAGCCAAACACCTCGCGAAACATAAGTATTGTTATGCCCCTACCAAAAAGGTTTCGCCCCCCCCCACTTTCTAAAACAATGGCACCGGCCCTGGATATCCTCTAAGTTACTATAAACCCCTAAAAAGCTGCTTAAAAGCAAGCACTCTTCAAAAAAATTTCTGAGGCACTGAAAATTTCGAATGTAATACCCTCCGACTCTGACATGGCCCCCCCCCCGAAAATCTGGTCTGGATCCGCCCTTGATTCAGTTTATGTTAGTTAAAACCAAAAAACTGGATGAATGCAAAACTTTTGCTACCTGGAGGTGACTTTCATCAGAATGAAGTAAAAGTAAGTTATGAGAAAAACCCAAAAGGAGTGGTTTTTTGCTTTTTCTATACATTGTGTCTCTCTTGAAGCACCCCTTGTTCAGAGAAAATAGCCCAACTAAACCATGTCTCTTAAATTGGGATTTTGAATAGAGTTATTCAAATTTTTCAGAACAAAAAAAATATAAAATTCTGAATAAAAAAACCTCCCTGAAACTTTTTTTGATATTTGATGATAAATTAATACTTAATTTTCTGTCATCCTGAGGGGAGTATTTTTTCCACAGCACAATATCAATTTAATCAGAGCACAGTATCAATTTAATCAGAGCACAATATCAATTTAATCAGAGCACAATATCAATTTAATCAGAGCACAATATCGATTTAATCATATCGATTTAATCAGAGCACAATATCGATTTAATCAGAGCACAATATCGATTTAATCAGAGCACAATATCGATTTAATCAGAGCACAATATCAATTTAATCAGAGCACAATATCGATTTAATCAGAGCACAATATCGATTTAATCAGAGCACAATATCGATTTAATCAGAGCACAATATCGATTTAATCAGAGCACAATATCGATTTACTTATATCCACCCATGGATTGTATTGTAAAGGGGCCAGCTTAAAAATAAAGCCTTTTTATAACGCGCACACATTAGGGGGGAATACAACCTTTTAGTAACCACTAAAAACAAATTTAAATTAGGGCTTGTGGTAACCCTGCTGTAGTGTCATCTTCTGCCCACTAGTTTCTCTCTATTCTACCACCCTCGCCATCTTCTGCCACAACCTCGTTACTTTATCAAGAAACCAGAGTGATTCATTAACTGTGAGAGCTTTTTTATTATGTTATGAAATAGGGGGAAGTGCAGCTTGCTCTGACAAGGGGGGTTGAAAATGACCAAAAACAGGCTTATATAATACTTGAAACTGAGAGACCCCTAAGTGTAGTCATAGCTCTCAGAAATTTGAGGCGAGTTGAGGGAGGCATTCATTTTGCAGGGGTTGATACAGGTTTAATTTTTTGGGGCCCATTTTTGCGAAAAGTTAGTCCAAATTTATTTTAATTTTTCAACTTATTGTACAAAAACAAATTTTTGATTTGAAACAAACTAGATTTTGTGAAAATGTGTTTTCTAGCAAATAATCATTAAAATTAAAGCTAATTTTAGTATAGCGAAAGGGTGGTATTTATGAACATGAATCTCCCTCAAAAGTTAAAAATAAAGTTTTTTAAACAATGTTCCTAATTATTGAGGGGACGTGTCCCCCCTGTACCCCCAGGGATCTACGCCTGTGGTTCTACCTAACAACACAACCAAAGTGTTGTTAATTTGGAGACAATTTTTGCGTTGTAAAGTGTTGTAGTGTGTGAAGATGGGGTTTGTATACAGGGTGTCCCGAGATAAGTGTCCACAGCAGTTTACTTTTGAATGCCTCCAATAGGTATAGTCATAAAAGTGGTGTCTAGGTATAGTAAATTGACTATGCCCTATTTGATGAGACCGTTTTAACGCCCCATAGTGGAACGGTCATAAGTAACAATCACAAAAACTTTTCTAGGTATGTGAAAAAAGTCAATCGCAAAATTGTAGAGCACCATTGATTTGTTATAAATAGACACCTTATGCACACAAATGCCAAGCATAAAACTCATTAAACGCGCGTTTCTTTAACTGTCATTTGGTTGGAACACTCAACTTCACGAAACACCAAAACTGATTGGTTGTTCGTGTTGTTTATTTAAGGTTTCGGGCACTTAACCTCTTCACGAAACTTCTCATGTAAATGAGCTAACGGGGAGCACATTGGGGATAGGCAGTAAAACAACTAATTTTCATTATACTAGACAGCAACTTAAGTTGACCCTACGACGTCACTAACAAAGTAGTTCCCATCGCGGTCTCTGAATTTGGAGTGAAACGAAGAACGTCAATTTAGAAATATGATTGTTTTGTTTAACCACGGCTTACTAGATACTTCTACAGGCTATCCGAGTTTTAAACAATGAAAACCATTTGACAACTTTTCCCGCTACAAGACGCTATATCACCCACCGCCTTCAACACTGTGAATATGCTTTGCCAGTTGGTCCCATCTGGATTTGCAATGATTTCCGTACTCGGCTAGCCTGTTTAAGTATCTAGTAAGCCGTGGTTTAACCCATGTATATACAGTGCTTTTCTGCTACAGGACATGATCGTGTTTTACTTTCGATAACTGCTACTGCTAAATTTAGACAATTCTCATAGGTCAGCGCGTAGAAGTTAGGAGGCAATTTTTTTACCAATCGAGAGCCTACAAATGCTGCTAATTTTTAGCAGCTACAATAATTTTTTCCCCTCGTTACTCGTTTTTTGTCCACCTCTACTAACAGGACCAAAGTGTTGTTATTTGGACACAATTTTTGTGTTTTAATTGTTGTTTGTTGTATAGCGTGTTGTACATATAAAGAGATGTTGAGAAGAGAAGAGTACTCACTCGGTTGCTCTCTAGTGCCTCTGGGGAGTGGGCGTCTTTCCCCCGGAAGCAGTTCTGGCACTTGCTCTTGTTGAAGATGTTGGGGGCGAACTTGCGGCACTCCACGGATGCCTTCAGAGAGGCCATCCCAACATACCCTCACGCTGCTAGAAAAAAGCATCCAAAAATAAGTGCAAAAACTGATGCGAAAATCTAATATAACGCCTCAAAATTTAGTGGATAAGCCTGGTTTAGCAATGAAATAAGGACAAAGTAGTTTATTTCTACTGAAAGAATAAATTAAAATCATCAGCCTAATAAATTTAAACATAAGAATCTCAGAATGCCTAATAGAGAGCAAGTGAGACTGAGGAGGAACATCCCGGTGCCCACTTTTATCAGGGCCGTATCCGAGGGGGGGTTTAGGGGTTCAACCCCCCCCCCCCCAAAATTTTGACATCAATTTTTATACTGCTATTTTTCTTGAAAATTATGTCTCACAAGGAGCGATATCCTCTTCAGGTATCACCCAAAGGGTCTCAAAATGAGTCAAAGCCCTACTTTTAAGGGTAAAATTTCCAAAATTTTTCTGGGGGAGGACCCCAGAGGATCCAGGAGCGGATCCAGGGGGGGGGTTAGGGGGCTTGAACCCCCCCCCCAAAATGAAAAATTTTACACTATATAATATGGAATTTTATGCACCAAAAGAAGTTAAAACCATGTTATTTTAAGATCAAATTTTCAAAAATTTTCTGGGGGAGGACCCCCAGACCCCCCTTTTACTTCGAATTCATATTGTTTATACAATTTTGAAATTCAGTGCAGCAAAATTTCAATCCAGTGTGTTGTCATCTAAAACTTAAGGTATAAAAGTACCCGTAAGGAGGTAGGTACCTCAGAAAATATTTGAGTCAACCCCCCCCCCCCCAAAACTCGGCCCTGACTTTTCTAGTGGCTAAATTAGCCGCTGCCACAAAAGAAAAACTAAAACATCTTTAGAAGAAGCAAAGGCCTGGCACCGGGATGATCCGCATTTTTCCGCACATTTTTATAACAAAATCAACACAAAAATCACGATTAACATCGAACACAAAAGAAAATTTAGTCTGGAATGCCTAAAAATTTAGGCACTGGTTATTTCCATGAAAGTAACAACTAAACTCAAACTAATCTTGCTACTTTTGAAAAATTACAAGTTAAATTAGAGCAAAATAGTCAAAAGTAGCAGCCAAGAATCGAACAGGGGACCATTAGGTTACTAGACGCACACTCTACCACTAGGCCAACGGTGTTGATGCCAAGATTGATCAATAACATAAATTTAGAAATGTTTTAAAACACTTAATAACAAACTCCCACTACTGTGCATACTTCAACCACGGCTTACTAGATACTTATGCAGGCTAGCCGAGTACGGAAATCATTGCAAATCCAGATGGGACCAACTGGCAAAGCATATCCACAGTGTTGAAGGCGGTGGGTGATATAGGTAGGTCTTGTAGGGGAAAAGTTGTCAAATGGTTTTCATTGTTTAAAACTCGGCTAGCCTGTAGAAGTATCTAGTAAGCCGGGCTTCAACCTTCATGGAAAATTCAGTGCGAAATTAACATCAAAATCATATTTAACATCAAAAATAAAAGAAAATTTAGCCTGGATTGGCTAAAAATTTAACATTTAAGGGAAGTATAGGTTATTAGAAACCTTTCTTTTTAACCCTCCTGCCAGCTAGATCGAGAATATTTGCCCAAGTTAAACCATTGACAAGTGAAAACATTGGCCGCCAAGAGGGTAAATGTATTGAGTGCAGGTACCTTTTATCTTAAAACTGAACTTTGAACTGATGAACTTTAAACATCACTTTTAACTTTTAACCATGTCTTTTTTTACGTAATTCCGTTACCAAGCATTTAAAAATTTCTCAAAAAAATGCTAATTGTTTAAGAATTATTTCAAATGCATATTTTGTTTTCTAATACTGTACTCATGCCGGCAAAAAATCAGCTTAGAAAAACAATCATAATAACTTAGTGAAAATAAAGTAAGAACTTGTGAATTTGCACTGATTTGTAATTCCGTTACCAAAGATTTGCCCACGAATAAAAAGCTTGATTTACAGAAGGTGTAATTCCGTTACCAGTGATGTCATTCTGTTACCGCTACATAAAATTCAATTAAAAATATTGATTAGAGTCTAAACTCAGAAACAAGTGATTCATAGGAATTTAAATTTGATAAACATCTCTTTTAACCATGTCTTATTTTACTTAATTCCGTTACCAAGCATTTAAAAATTTCTCAAAAAAATGCTAATTGTTTTAGAATTATTTCAAATGCATATTTTGTTTTCTAATACTGTACTCATGCCGGCAAAAAATCAGCTTAGAAAAACAATCATAATAACTTAGTGAAAATAAAGTAAGAACTTGTGAATTTGCACTGATTTGTAATTCCGTTACCAAAGATTTGCCCACGAATAAAAAGCTTGATTTACAGAAGGTGTAATTCCGTTACCAGTGATGTCATTCTGTTACCGCTACATAAAATTCAATTAAAAATATTGATTAGAGTCTAAACTCAGAAACAAGTGATTCATAGGAATTTAAATTTGATAAACATCTCTTTTAACCATGTCTTATTTTACGTAATTCCGTTACCAAGCATTTAAAAATTTCTCAAAAAAATGCTAATTGTTTTAGAATTATTTCAAATGCATATTTTGTTTTCTAATACTGTACTCATGCCGGCAAAAAATCAGCTTAGAAAAACAATCATAATAACTTAGTGAAAATAAAGTAAGAACTTGTGAATTTGCACTGATTTGTAATTCCGTTACCAAAGATTTGCCCACGAATAAAAAGCTTGATTTACAGAAGGTGTTATTCCGTTACCAGTGATGTCATTCTGTTACCGCTACATAAAATTCAATTAAAAATATTGATTAGAGTCTAAACTCAGAAACAAGTGATTCATAGGAATTTAAATTTGATAAACATCTCTTTTAACCATGTCTTTTTTTACGTAATTCCGTTACCAAGCATTTAAAAATTTCTCAAAAAAATGCTAATTGTTTTAGAATTATTTCAAATGCATATTTTGTTTTCTAATACTGTACTCATGCCGGCAAAAAATCAGCTTAGAAAAACAATCATAATAACTTAGTGAAAATAAAGTAAGAACTTGTGAATTTGCACTGATTTGTAATTCCGTTACCAAAGATTTGCCCACGAATAAAAAGCTTGATTTACAGAAGGTGTAATTCCGTTACCAGTGATGTCATTCTGTTACCGCTACATAAAATTCAATTAAAAATATTGATTAGAGTCTAAACTCAGAAACAAGTGATTCATAGGAATTTAAATTTGATAAACATCTCTTTTAACCATGTCTTATTTTACTTAATTCCGTTACCAAGCATTTAAAAATTTCTCAAAAAAATGCTAATTGTTTTAGAATTATTTCAAATGCATATTTTGTTTTCTAATACTGTACTCATGCCGGCAAAAAATCAGCTTAGAAAAACAATCATAATAACTTAGTGAAAATAAAGTAAGAACTTGTGAATTTGCACTGATTTGTAATTCCGTTACCAAAGATTTGCCCACGAATAAAAAGCTTGATTTACAGAAGGTGTAATTCCGTTACCAGTGATGTCATTCTGTTACCGCTACATAAAATTCAATTAAAAATATTGATTAGAGTCTAAACTCAGAAACAAGTGATTCATAGGAATTTAAATTTGATAAACATCTCTTTTAACCATGTCTTATTTTACGTAATTCCGTTACCAAGCATTTAAAAATTTCTCAAAAAAATGCTAATTGTTTTAGAATTATTTCAAATGCATATTTTGTTTTCTAATACTGTACTCATGCCGGCAAAAAATCAGCTTAGAAAAACAATCATAATAACTTAGTGAAAATAAAGTAAGAACTTGTGAATTTGCACTGATTTGTAATTCCGTTACCAAAGATTTGCCCACGAATAAAAAGCTTGATTTACAGAAGGTGTTATTCCGTTACCAGTGATGTCATTCTGTTACCGCTACATAAAATTCAATTAAAAATATTGATTAGAGTCTAAACTCAGAAACAAGTGATTCATAGGAATTTAAATTTGATAAACATCTCTTTTAACCATGTCTTATTTTACGTAATTCCGTTACCAAGCATTTAAAAATTTCTCAAAAAAATGCTAATTGTTTTAGAATTATTTCAAATGCATATTTTGTTTTCTAATACTGTACTCATGCCGGCAAAAAATCAGCTTAGAAAAACAATCATAATAACTTAGTGAAAATAAAGTAAGAACTTGTGAATTTGCACTGATTTGTAATTCCGTTACCAAAGATTTGCCCACGAATAAAAAGCTTGATTTACAGAAGGTGTTATTCCGTTACCAGTGATGTCATTCTGTTACCGCTACATAAAATTCAATTAAAAATATTGATTAGAGTCTAAACTCAGAAACAAGTGATTCATAGGAATTTAAATTTGATAAACATCTCTTTTAACCATGTCTTTTTTTACGTAATTCCGTTACCAAGCATTTAAAAATTTCTCAAAAAAATGCTAATTGTTTTAGAATTATTTCAAATGCATATTTTGTTTTCTAATACTGTACTCATGCCGGCAAAAAATCAGCTTAGAAAAACAATCATAATAACTTAGTGAAAATAAAGTAAGAACTTGTGAATTTGCACTGATTTGTAATTCCGTTACCAAAGATTTGCCCACGAATAAAAAGCTTGATTTACAGAAGGTGTTATTCCGTTACCAGTGATGTCATTCTGTTACCGCTACATAAAATTCAATTAAAAATATTGATTAGAGTCTAAACTCAGAAACAAGTGATTCATAGGAATTTAAATTTGATAAACATCTCTTTTAACCATGTCTTTTTTTACATAATTCCGTTACCAAGCATTTAAAAATTTCTCAAAAAATTATTAATTGTTTTAGAATTATTTCAATTGCATATTTTGTTTTCTAATACTGTACTCATGCCTGCAATAAATCAGATTAGAAAAAGGGTCATTCCACAGGGTGGCTACAGAATCTGTGGAAAAAATTTCCCTGACTTTTCCCTGATTTCCCTGACTATAATTTTAAAATTTCCCTGATATACCTACATCAAAATTTTTTTAACGATAAATATTAATAAACTGTAATTTGTAAACTAGAAGTTATATAAACTAAGAAATACTTGAACGTAATAAGCATATTAAAATATTAATTACAATGATATATAATATTTCTTATGTAGAAATAATACATAGAATATTTTAAAATTTTAATCAAAAGACATATTGATTAAATATGAATATTCTTTTTATTCAAATCTTCAGCTACATACAAGTAGGAAATATAATGTATTATTTTCAATTATTCTATGTATTTAATGCTTATAATATCAGGGTTCATACAATTTTTAAGGAAAAAAACTCAACAAGGATTTTCAAGGACTTTTCCAGGCTACCAGATGAAAATTTCAAGGCTGACCGATATTGTTTGCAATAATTTTTTCTAAGGAACATGTGTGTTTCATTTCGTACAACTATATCTATTAAATAGTTTAATAAAAGAAAATTTTCATATAAGTTCCTAGCTACACAAAAGGGTTTGATTAAAAATGTAATTACGCTATAGTATATTAACAAAATATTTTCATGAAATTTTGAAATAAATGAACCTATTTAGACAGCAGTGGCATATACAGGAATTTATTTCGGGAGGGGCCCAAAAATACTCCTCAGCCCCTCCCAAACATACTTAATAGGTCCAATGTAGCTTTTTAATACATTTTTAGGTGATTATTTAAGCCCTAAAAACTTCATAAAAGAAAAGTTGTGAGGAGCATAATTACAAGTACCAAAGGGGGGTCTGGGGGTCCTCCCCCAGAAAATTTTTGGAAATTTGACTCAAAAAACAGGTTTTTAACTAGTTTTGGTACTACTCTTAGCCCAAATTTTAGATATACATTTTTATATAGGATTTGAATTTTGATGAACTTAATATTAAAAAAGTTATGAGTAACAGAGTTTCAAGTACTAAAGGAGATCTGGGGGCCCTCCCCAGAAAAATGTAGTTCGAATTTTGGACACACATTTTTAGGTAGGATTTGGATGAACTTATTATAATAAAGTCGTTAATAATACGTTCCAAGTACAAAAGGGGGGGGGGTTGGGGGTCCTTCCCCAGAAAATTTTTGTAATTTGACCCTAAAAGCAGGATTTTAGCTTGTTTGGTACACCTAGTTTGAATTTCGGGGGGGGGGGGTGAGGCAAGGCCCCCCTTATATACGCCACTGTTAGACAGATTTAATTTCAAAAAATTAAAAACTATCTTATACTTTTAATAAAACTATAAATAATGATCAAAAGTTATTCTAATGCATTGACTCAAAATGTATAAATTGCAGAAAATGAAAAACTAAAACAATCTGAAAGGAATAAAAAAAAACTTAAGTCCAAAAAGTTTAATTTCCACCCCAAAAAATTACCCATATGGAAGATTTTGTAAGATTTCCTTTCTGATACTTTAAAATATTCATATATCCTATTATCAATACACCTTGTAATTCTTTGATATTAAAACTCTAAAGTTCAAACTACAAATTTCTATTTGCCTTCTTGCAAACAACAGGAAATTCCTCTAAAAAAAACCTCTTAATTTGCCAGCTAAATATTTATCACATTTGAACTACCAATCTCCAAAATTTCTCCAAAAACAAGCATTTAAAGCCAAGGATATTGACGCGAAGTTTGAAAAACGTGATCGCGAACCTACCGTGAAGTTGTTTTTTCCGCCCGCGTTCAAGCCGTAAAAATGCCAACTTTACAGGCAAACGTCCGGAAGCATCCGAATTTCCGGCAGAAATCCGGAATTTTTCATTGAAATTCCAGATTTTTATAGGAATTCCAGACTTTCCCAGCCACTGAAATGAGTGAAGGATGCGATCGCGGGTATTTGCGGCGTGAATTACTAAAATCTTCCCTGATTTTTTAACTTTTTTCTGAATTTCCCTGACTTTTCCCTGATTTTTCCAGATGAATGAAATTCCCTGACTTTTCCCTGATCTCCCTGATTTCCCTGATCTGTCGCCACCCTGTTCCATGCCAAATCACCCAGAAAAAAATGAAAATGTAACCCACCATCTCTGATTTGTCTGAAATTTTCAGGAAACACAGTTTTAATGTAGCTAGGAAGGGTTATGAAATTTTAGATCAATACGAGCAGTGGTTTTTTTTATATAAAATTTTAAACATGGCTATTTTGCCCCTGATCGTGTCGCAATGGAGTGGAATTTTCAGGGGTGTTAAGTGTATCAAAATTTTACTTCTCCGCTTCTAGGTGTGACTGAATGCTGAAAATTTTACCCCTTATAGTTCTTTAAATGAGGAATTCAGAAAAAAATACCTGGTTAATGCCAGATCTGTATTTCATTTTATAAAAATTGTTTTTGTTGCCAATTTTTGAATTCCGAGTTCAAATGTTCAAAGTCAAATTCTGAAAAAGTACATCCTCAAATCTTCACCTAATTTTTTTTAAATACTTCATATACAATATTCTTTAATATAAAGAAGAAATCTCAGTGGGCGCTATCACAACTTTTGAGTAAAAAAAATTTTTTCTATGAAAATTGATATAAAAATGTAAATAAGTCAAATTTTGAAAAAGTTCATCTTTAAACCTTTCCCAAATATTTTTTTAATACTTCAGGTACAATATTCTTTAATATAAAGATGAAAAAACAATGGGTGCTATCACAACTTTTGAGTAAAAAATTCTTTTTTATGTCAAACCCATGAAAATTAACGTAAGAATGTAAAAAAGTCAAATTTTGAAAAAATTCATCCTCAAACCTTTGCCAAACATTTTTTTTAATACTTCAGATACAATATTCTTTAATATAAAGATGAAAAAACAGTGGGTGCTAACACAACTTTTGAGTAAAAAATTTTTTTCTATGAAATTAACGTCAGAAGATAAAAAAGTTCATCCTAAAACCTTCACTAAATATTTTTTAAAATACTTTATATGCAGTATTATAATATAATGTAATGAAAAAACATGGTTGTGCCATCACAACTTTTGGGTAAAAAAACTTTGTATCTGTTAAACCCATGAAATTATGTTTTAAATAAGCCAAATACCTTAATTATTTCATGTTTCCTAAATTATAGTTTGCATTGCTACATAAATTACCTGTTATTAATAAAATAAAGCAATTAAAATAACCTGAATATAACATCAGTTCTATATTTTATTTGAATACCTATTTGGAACATATTTCATGTTTGCTTTAAATTTTTAAAATAAAATATATAAGATCTTTGAAGTTTCTTAGACAATCAGTATGAACTTATAATCAGTTCTCTTGATTACAGTTCTGAAACCTTTCTTTACATTTGTCTTATGTTTAATTAAGTAAATATTATTATTTGATATTTTTATTATATAACATTTAAATATAATATCTTAGTTAATTTATTTACATTTAAGCATCATTTTGGTGAATTTTTGCCAAAACTGCACTGATATTTTAACTAGTTGTTCTCCTTAAAATAATGGGCCCCACTTCCTCAGGAGCCACACCCCCTTTGCCTTGAATCCTTATGGAGCTTGGGTATTTCAAGTGGCACAGTACAACAATATTCAGAATATACTGCAGAAAGACCATGCTAGAATCTCCAGAATATCTTGAAATGGAAGTAGTAGCTAATGTCCCAGAAGATAAATTAAAATATAATATATATAATACATAAATTAATCTTTTACCTATGTAGAATGCTCTCAACTAAAGTAACACTCCCTTCCAAATACAAAATCATATGGTCACATGAACTATTTCACATCAAATAAAAAGTTCGGAAAAATCTGGCCAGATTTTGCTACGACAATGCTGCTTATTGCCACTTCAAGTCACTGTTTACTCTGTTACAATTAGTACTCAAATATACTTCAAGCAAAAATAAATATATTTAAAGTAATAATAGGTTTAAACTTATAGAGGCACTTATTTCCAGTAAATATTTTTCAAAACAACCATGTATTATGTTCCAAATAGGTATTCTAGAAAATATAGGACTGATGTAATATTCAGGTTATTTTAATCACTTTATTTTATTAATAACAGTTAATTTATGTAGCAATGAAAACTATAATTTAGGAAACATGAAATAATTAGGTACTATTTGGCTTATTTAAAACATAATTTCATGGGTTTAAAGTATAAAAAGTTTTTTTTACTCAAAAGTTTTGATAGCACCCATTGTTTTTTCATCTTTATATTAAAGAATATTGTATCTGAAGTATTAAAAAAATATTTGGTAAAGGTTTGAGGATGAAATTTTTCAAAATTTGATTTTTTTACATTCCTACGTCAGTTTTCGTAGAAAAAAATTTTTTACTCAAAAGTTGTGATAGCGCCCACTGAGATTTCTTCTTTATATTAAAGAATATTGTATATGAAGTATTTAAAAAAAATTTGAGGATGTACTTTTTCAGAATTTGACTTTGAACATTTGAACTCGGAATTCAAAAATTTGCAACAAAAACAATTTTTATAAAATGAAATACAGATCTGGCATTAACCAAGTATTTTTTTCTGAATTCCTCATTAAAAGAACTATAAGGGGTAAAATTTTCAGCATTCAGTCACACCTAGAAGCGGAGAAATAAAATTTTGATACACTGAACAACCCTGAAAATTCCACTGCAACGCGACACGATCAGGGGCAAAATAGCCATGCTTAAAATTTTTTATAAAAAAAAACTACTGCTCGTATTGATCTAAAATTTCATATCCCTTCCTAACTACATTAGAACTGTGTTTCCTGAAAATTTCAGACAAATCAGAGATGGTGGGTTACATGGCCTGGTTGATTTGGAATGATATGACCCAAAACAATAATAATAACTTAGTGAAAATAAAGTAAGAACTATAAAAAGCTTGATTTACAGAAAGCATAATTCCGTTACCAGTGATGTAATTCTTTTGCCGCTACATAAAATTCAATTAAAAATATTGATTAATGAGTATAAACTCAGTAACAGGTGTTTTTAGAGGTTAATATGTGATTAATTAAATCACATAAAACAAAGAAAAAAGCTTAAGATAGATTCACAGGAATTTGAACTTGACTTTAAACATCACTGTTAACCATGTCTTTTTTTATGTAATTCCGTTACCAAGCATTTAAAAATTTCTCAAAAAAATTATGAATTGTTTTAGAATTATTTCAAATGCATATTTTGTTTTCTATTACTGTACTTATGCCTGCAAAAAATCAGATTAGAAAAACACTAATAACAACTTAGTCAAATTAAAGTAAGAACTTGTGAATTTGCTCTGATTCGTAATTCCGTTACCAAAGAATTGCCCAACTACAAAACCTAATGAAATACGACCCATCACGAGTCAATAGTGCAACTTGGATAACTCAATGCTCAATAGAGTATGTTACAGCAATGTGATAAATATTCTTTGATAAATGCCATTAAATTTAACCAATTGTCCGCCGCCACTTCGGCAATTATTATAGTCTGTTCATTTAGAATTGGCGCCTGAAATAGGATCAAAAACGCTCAACAATGCTTCAGAACGGTCATCACACAACTTCAGGGAACGATTTTTTTACAGTATTTTAACTACTTCCATTTCGGCTGCCTTGTCATTGCAGAAGAAAATGCTTTTGATGATAATTACAATAGTAACTGCTTCTAATATATTTTGTCTCTGGCGCCAGTTCTAAATGAAGAAAGTATAATAATGCCCTGTTTATCACCTTGCCCGTAACAAATATGAGAAGTTTAAATTCTGTACCACGTGATTGAATTAAAAAGAATGAAACCTTTTCAGCGGAAGAAACCATGAAAAATGTTGCAATTTTAGACAAGATGTAGGAATAGGATGGTTTGTTTACATAGAGAAGCGAAACATGGCAACCCAGGATTCATTGCAAATGTGCGAAATACTTTTGCAAAAACACAATGATGAACGGCACAGCTTCGATAAGAGTCCTCCAGCCCCCATGTTTATCCTTAAGCTCAAATGATGACAACACTTAAGCATATTGCTGTGGATGAACATGGCGGCTGGAGGACTCTTATCGAAGCTGATCCGAAAGAAAACGTGTTGTTCTTGTGGTGTTGTGATCTATTGAAGAACACTTTAAACACTACATACAATTTATAACACTATTTTAAACACACATTTCTGGATAAAACCCATTAACAACACTTTTCAAACATATTCAGAACACAACAAGGTGGTAAAGTGTCCTACCTAACGAATACAACCAGAAGTTTTATATCAATATGGGGACGAAATTCAGTTCTTAAAAGTGTATGTGTTTGTTATAAAGGGTTTGTTTACATCCAAACATGACAATCCCAACTTGTTTACAAACCGAACAAAAAAACCAGAAGTGTGTTAATATATGGGGACGACATACAGTTCTTGAAAGTGTTTATACAGTATAGTATAAAGGGTTTGTTTACATACATCAAAACAACATGACAATCCCAAACTTGTTTACAAAGGATACGACGACGACTGTTTCGAAATTTTCACCCGCGAATGACACTGAACTACTAAAATGCAAAAGTACGAATATTTGGAACGGAACTAACTTACCAGAAGAACGTTTACGTGTGTGTTCGCAATAGTAATAGCTCATTCGAGTAGCTTTGACGAACGAAACGAAACTTTTCAAACTTGTGACAGCAGCAATGCCTTCTTCTGGCTGATGTTGCAAAACGCTGTCGAACAGAAGCACAGTGGAAGAGAGGAGGAAGCCATATTTACAATATCCGCCGCCGTTCGCCGCGTACACACAAACTAGCGAAGCGATGCGCGATGGAATGATGATGGAACCTGCCCGCAGGTGGGAAGAGTAGAGTCACTGCGCACGCAGGCTGCACATCGAGCCGTCATTCCTACTGCGTGCATAATAATAAGAACATCCCACTGCAGAGTCCTATGGGTGAAAACCGAAACCTGCCGAAACAGTCTCGTATTTGGCGATTTCTCGCTCATTTGAATGAGTTTCATTTTTAATTTTCTGAAGGTGTATGAAATGGATTCGGTATTAATTTCGTCGGAATGAATATTTCGTCTTCGGGGGTTTCGGTAGAGAGAGCAAGAGAACATCCCACTACAGACTTCTATGGGCGAAAAACAAAATTTGACCCAAAAATGGGTGTGGGTCAAAATCCCGACACTCAGAATCCCGACAGATCAGGTTCCCGCAGTGGCGTAGCTAGGGGGGGGGGGGGGGGCGGTCCGCCCCGGGTGTCACCCGTCAGGCTATGTAGGGGGTGACACCCAGGCCTGTGAGTTCAAGGTCACAACCCTGGACAGATTTCCTCCCACTGGAAAGCAGAGGGGGTAAAGACAGGTTGTTGAGATTGTTTACCCAACTGGCCTGTATCCATGGGGTTGCAAGCATGTCGAATTCACGATTAGTTAGCACGTGGTTTACTGTTTTCGTGACCTTGAAATGTTGTGTTAGTGGGGCCTTCTTCCCGTTCTCAAAGGGGGGACATGTCTTATCTCTGTCGAACAGGAAATTGGTTTCGAGGACGGTTGTTTTCATTTGCAGTACTTCAGAAATGCTCCGAAAATCAATCTTTGTCAAAGCTGTCGTTGAGGGGAAGAAATGGGGGATGGGGGTTTCGCCGAAAACGACCAATGGTCGTAATTAGTATAGGCAATGTCCAATAGTGTGCATTGGCTCCTTGTTTTGTAATACCCCATGTTACGTGACTTCGTGTGTGAAGGGGGTGAGATTTTGTGTTTGTACTGTACTGTGTCTCAGATGCGTTTTCGTCGGGATTGTTGATGTGATGACCATTGTTGGATCACTTGCTGGAATTTTTTAGTCTCCTCAAAAGGTAAAATGTTTTTATGGTTATTTGGAAAAGCGAAGGGAGGAATAAAATGAGCTTTTTTCTGTGTTTTGCTAAATAATTTCTTTTGATATTTGTGTGACTTGTGATTGTAAAAGTTAATTATAAACACTCCCAAAAGTATTAAAAATGTTTCCTTTAAAAAATCTTCTTATTAAGGGAGGCAGGGGGGAGCAATTGAATCCCAAGGTTTTCAGTGTTATATGAAATATAGCTGAAAATTCTGTAACTTACAAGGAAGCATCATGTGTAACCCTAAAAGTCTCAAAATTAGTTAAAACACAACTTTTGAAGGTCAAATTTTAAAAAGAATTCTGGGGGAGAACCCCCAAACCCCCTACAAAATTTTAAAGCCTGTTATATAGTGTTTTTCCCATGAAATTTCTGTCGCTTACTTAGAAGCGGTTACCCTTTGCGTGTTCCCCAAAGTAGATTCAAATAAGACAAAACACAAATTTAAAGGGACAAATTTCGAAAACTTTTCTAGGGGAGGATTCTTAGCCCCTCTCGAAATTTTGATACCTATTTATAATTTTTTTTCCCTTGAAAATTGTGGGATTTGCAAGGAACCGTTCTCTTCGGACGTTACCAAAAGGGTCTCAAAAGGAGCTAAAACACTACTTTTAAAGGCAACTTTTCAAAATTTTTTTGGGGGAGGACCCCCAGCCCCCTTTAAAATATCTTGATATCTATTTATATTTTTTCCCCTTGAAAATTGCGTGGTTTATAAGGAATCGTTCTCTTCGGATGTTACCCAAAAGGTCTCAAAATGAGCTAAAACACTACTTTTAAAGGAAAATTTCGAAAAATTTTCTGGGGGAGGATTCCTAACCCCTCTCGAAATTTTGATACCTATTTATAATTTTTTCCCTTGAAAATTGTGGGATTTGCAAGGAATCGTTCTTTTCGGATGTTACCCAAAGGGTCTCAAAATGAGCTAAAAACACTACTTTTAAAGGCAAATTTTCAAAGTTTTTCTGGGGGAGGACCCCCAGCCCCCTTTGAGATATCTTGATATCTGTTTATAATTTTTTTCCTTAAAAATTGCGTGGTTTACAAGGAATCGTTCTCTTTGGATGTTACCCAAAAAGTCTCAAAATGAGCTAAAGCACTACCTTTAAAGGCATATTTTCAAAATTTTACCCAGACCCCCCATTTATACTTGGAGTAGTTATCAAATTGTGACAATATATGCACCATAATGCAAATACTACTTTTAAATTAACTTTAATTTATACTTAAAACTAGGTATGGGGTTTAGAAATGGCGATGAGTCAATCCTCCCAAAACAAAAGTCTGGTTACGGTTACGGCCCAGCACCACTTTAAAAAAAATCCTTGCCCCCCAACCAAAAACTGAAAGGACGACCCTGGGGGTGACACCGCGAACTTCCGCCCCGGGTGACACCCACTCTAGCTACGCCACTGGGTTCCCGACGGTCGAAATCCCGACAGTTCATAATCCCAACAGGGTCAGAATCCCGACAGTTCAAAATCCCGACAGGGTCAAAATTCCGACAGGGTCATAATCCCGACAGGTCGAAATCCCGACAGGTCAAAATCCCGACAGGGTCATAATCCCGACAGGTCGAAATCCCGACAGGGTCAGAATCCCGACAGGGTCAAAATCCCGACAGGTCGAAATCCCGACAGGGTCAAAATCCCGACAGGTCAAAATCCCGACAGTGTAATGTCACTCTTGAGCCGTGAGAGCATGAATTATTAAATTTTTTTGAAATTTTAAATTTTTTAAAATTGATTAAAAATTGGTTTAATACTACACTCCTGGGGGCCGTCCATAAATGATGTCACGCTCAGAGGGGGGGGGGAGGGGGTTACTCAATTTGTGACAGTTTGTGACAAGGGGGAGGGGGGGGGGTTTCAAAATTTGTGACATCACATCCTCCCAAAACTGAAAATCAACCAAAAATAACAAAAACCGAATTTTTTCCTAAGATTTCTATCCAAAAAAATTAATTTTTGATCGATTGAAAGCGTGACATGAGACATAGGGGGGGGGAGGGGGTGTGGGGAAGTGTGACAGTTTGTGACATAGGGGGGGGGAGGGGGTCAAATATGGGCAAAAAAAGTGTGACATCATTTATGGACGGCCCCCTGGCGCGTGCAAGACTTTTTTCCAGGCAGCATTTCAGTGCTGACTATAGATGTTTCTTCAATACTGTGGTTTGAAAGATTTTAAAATTTTAAATTTTTTAAAATTGATTAAAAAATGGTTTAATACTACACTCCTGTGCGTGCAAGACTTTTTTCTGGGATTTTTTTTCAGTGCTGATTACAGATATTTCATCAAAATTGACGTTTGAAAGGTTTTAAAATTTTAAATTTTTAAAATTGATTAAAAAATGGTTTAATACTACACTCCTGCGCGTGCAAGAATTTTTTCTGGGCTTTTTTTCAGTGTTGATTATAGATATTTCATCAAAAGTGACGTTTGAAAGATTTTAAAATTTAAAATTTTTTAAAATTGATTAAAAAACGGTTTAATACTACACTCCTGCGCTTGCAAGACAATTTTCTGGTCAGTTTTTCAGCGCTGATTACAGATATTTCATCAAAACTGATGTTTAAAAGATTTTAAAATTTTAAATTTTTTAAAATTGATTAAAAATTTTAAAATCTTTCAATCGTCAGTTTTGATGAAATATCTGTAATCAGCATTGAAAAACAGCCCAGAAAAAAGTCTTGCACGCGCAGGAGTGTAGTATTAAACCATTTTTAATCAATTTAAAAAAATTTAAAATCTTTCAAACCACAGTATTGAAGAAACATCTGTAGTCAGCACTGAAAAGCTGCCTAGAAAAAAGTCTTGCACGCGCAAGAGTGTAGTATTAAACCATTTTTTAATCAATTTTAAAAAATTTTGAATTTTAAAATCTTTCAAACGTCAGTTTTGATGAAATATCTGTAATCAGCACTGAAAAAAAACCCAGAAAAAAGTCTTGCACGCGCAGGAGTGTAGTATTAAACCAGTTTTTAATCAATTTTAAAAAATTTAAAATTTCAAAAAAAATTCAATAATTCATGCTCTCACGGCTCAAGAGTGACATTACACTGTCGGGATTTTGACCTGTCGGGATTTTGACCCTGTCGGGATTTTGACCTGTCGGGATTCTGACCCTGTCGGGATTTCAACCTGTCGGGATTCTGACCCTGTCGGGATTTTGACTTGTCGGGATTCTGGCCCTGTCGGGATTTTGACCTGTCGGGATTTTGACCCTGTCGGGATTTTGACATGTCGGGATTTTGACCCAGTCGGGATTTCGACCTGTCGGGATTCTGACCCTGTCGGGATTCTGACCTGTCGGGATTCTGACCCTGTCGGGATTTTGACTTGTCGGGATTCTGACCCTGTCGGGATTTTGACCTGTCGGGATTTTGACCCTGTCGGGATTCTGACCCAGTCGGGATTTTGATCGGTCGGGATTTTGACCTGTCGGGATTTTGACCCAGTCGGGATTTTGATCTGTCGGGATTCTGACCCTGTCGGGATTTCGTCGTCGGGAACCTGATCTGTCGGGATTCTGACCGTCGGGATTTTGAACGGAACCCGCAAAAATGGTCTCGTATTTGGCGATTTTTCGCTCATTTGAAGAGAAATAGCATTGAATGAGTTTTTTTTTTTTAATTTCTGAAAGATGCATTTGGTGTTGATTTCGTTGTGGAGTGAATACTTCGTGGGTTTCGGTAGAGAAAATACACATGACGTATACAAAACACGCCGAAATAGTCTTACATTTGGCGATTTTTCGCTAATTTACAGAGAAATAACATGCAATGAGATTTTTTTTTAATTTCTGAAATTGTATAAAATGCATTTGGTGTTGATTTCGTTGGAAGTTTCGGTTGAGAAAATACATTCGTTTAGCTACCTTTCCTACCATCCTTTGTTTGTCATCCTTTTGTTTCTAGTTAAAAACTCATTAAGGCAGGGCCGCCGAGAGCCAAGTCGGGCCCCGGGTACAAGGTTGAGAAGCGGGCCCCAATTTTCCACCCATGCATTCATAGGCTTAATGTAATTTTTAGAATATTTTCTAGGCAAGATCTGAATTTCACTCAACTTAAAAGTATCGTTTTTTTGATAATAAGATGAGTAACAAGTAATAAAGGGGGTCTGGGGGTCTTTCCCAAGAAAATTTTTGAAAATATGCCGTAGAAAACTGGGAATTTACTCATTTTTGGACCTTTATGTGAACAAATTAGTTTCCAAAATATTCAAAATGATACCCGTCTTAGTACTCAATATGAAAAGCGTTGGGTACCGGGCCCCCTACCGGCCCGGGGGTATAGTACCCCCTCGCCCCCCCCTCTCTCGTCAGGCCTGCATCAAGGAGAATATTTGTGCGACCCATTTGGCAGGTTTTGTATTCAGTCTATAGTGGGATCGGGAACATTTGGGAAGTGGCGACATTTTTCCCCTAATAATAAGAAACGTCTGTTACTATTTGAATCACCGCGGTTTATAGAAGACTTTTAAATTCTACAGCGTTTGAGGTTTTTACAGGAGGGGGTAGTTTCTTAAAAAATGAGGTAAAAATCTCAAACGAAGCGATATTTTAGGGGCCGTCCATAAATGATGTCACACTTTTTTTGCCCATTTTTGACCCCCTCCCCCCCTATGTCACATGTCACGCTTTCAATCGATCAAAAATTAATTTTTTTGGATAAAAAATCTTAGGAAAAAAATTCTGTTTTTGTTATTTTTGGTTGATTTTCAGTTTTGGAAGATGTGATGTCACAACTTTTGAACCCCCCCCTCCCCCTTGTCACAAACTGTCACAAATTGATTAACCCCCTCCCCCCCTCTGAGCGTGACGTCATTTATGGACGGCCCCTTATCCACGGTAGTTCGAAGCGCAGTCTACGCTTAATGACCCTACTGTTCTTCGTTAGCCATCGCTGAAAAACATATTTATTGAAATTCGGAAGGACTTTGGAAGAAATAAAAAAAGACGGGGGAGGGCGAAAAAAGGGGGAACGGGAATGTTCGGGAGAGTTTCCGGTGCAACGCCATCTGGTGGTGCGGAGGGCCACTAACCACCTGTCAGTCAGAGAGCAACAGGTACATTTCGGAGCGAGTCAAGTCAAGGCTATGGCTATGCGATGGATGAGAGAACGGAAGCGCTGTGTTTATCTTTTCGTTGAATGGCGATGCATTTATAAGCTGTCCGTCTAAGTTCGGACGGATCTTGGCTTCAGTGGCGGATCCAGAGGGGGGGCCCTGGGGGCCATGGCCCCACCCCGAGAAACCCTAACAAATAGCTTAAAAAACACTTTCTTAATGCTAAAATTCAAAAATTTTCTGGGGGAGAACCCCCAATCCCCCCTTTAATATTTTGACATGTGACATCTGTTTTAGAGTGTTTTTTCCTTGAAAATTCTTCCGCTTAAAAGAAGCTGTTCTCTTTTGGGAAGTTTTAAAATAGATGAATACTATAGTTTAAAAGGGCGCATTTGCAAAAATTTTCTGGGAGAGGACCCCCAGCCCTTTTCAAAATTTGGCATCTATTTATAATTTCAACCTTGAAAATTCTGTGGTTTACATGCTTTCAAAATGAGCTGAAATTTTATTTTTGGAGGCAAAGTTTCAAAATTTTTCTCGGGGGTTACCCCCCAGACCCCCTATCAGTTTCTCATGGTTACTTATTTACTGTTTTCTCCTTGAACTTACTTCTCTCCTCTCCTTTTAGGAGTACAAGAAAGTTGCCCTCTTTAGGTGTTATCCAATGGGTACCAAATGTACAAAAACTGAGTAAAAAAAGTTACTATTTGTAGCCAAATTTCAAAAATTTTCTGGGGGAGGACCCCCAGACCCTCCTTTTGCTTTCGAGCTAGTATTACCTTATGAAATCTTTTTAATTTTAACAAAGTTTCGCATTTTATTTATGTTATACTCGGAAAATTGGGAGCCAAACACCTCGCGAAACTTAAGTATTGTTATGCCCCTACAAAAAGGTTTCATCCCCCCCACTTTCTAAAACAATGGCACGGGCCCTGGATATCCTCTAAGTTACTATAAACCCCTAAAAAGCTGCTTAAAAGCAAGCACTCTTCAAAAAAAATTCTGAGGCTCTGAAATTTCGAATGTAATACCCTCCGACTCTGACATGGCCCCCCCCCCCGAAAATCTGGTCTGGATCCGCCCTTGCTTGGCTTACTATACATCCGGAATTATCAGTGACGGATTAATGCAGGGCCGTATCCAAGGGGGGGGTTAGGGGTTCAACCCCCCCCCCCGAAATTTTGACATCAATATTTATACTACTATTTTTCTTGAAAATTATGTCTCACAAGGAGCGATCCTCTTCGGGTATAACCCAAAGGGTCTCAAAATGAGTCAAAATCCTACTTTTAAGGGCAAAATTTCCAAAATTTTTCTGGGGGAGGACCCACAAACCCCCTCGAAATTTTGAAATCTATTAAGTAGGGTTTTTCCTTCAAACTTAGGTGTGATTTACAAGGAGTGGTCCTCTTTGATGTATCCTAAAGTGTCACAAAATGAGTAAAAATGGCACTTTAAGGGGCAAAATTCAAAAAATTTTCTGGAGTAGGAACCACAATATACCTTCGTTTTACCATGAAAATTCGACCGCTTAAAATGAGGGGGGCTCTTTGGGGTCTAATCTTAAGGGTCTCAGAATGTGCTAAAACACTCTTTTGAGGGGCAAATTTCCGAAAAATTTCTGGGGGAGGACCCCCCTTTTACTTCGAATTCATATTGTTTATACAATTTTGAAATGTAGTGCATCAAAATTTCAATCCAGAGTTGTCATCTAAAACTTAACGTATAAAAGTACCCGTAAGGAAGTACCTCAGAAAATATTTAAGTCAAACCCCCCCCCCCCCCGAAACAAAAGTCTGGTTACGGCCCTGGATTAATGCAATTTTTTGCAATGCTGAAATTGGAGGGGGGCGCCGTCCCCCGAAATATTTTTACGGTCCCCTAAAATATTTGTTTCCACGAAAAAAAAATTATAAATTTAAGGGTAGATTCAAATACGAAAGCAAATTTATTTTTGACCTAAATTCCCATTCGAATGAATTTGTAGCCCCCCAAACCAAATCCTGGATCCGCCACACACAGATTAATAATGTTTTTTTTTTTACTTTCCATCAATATTTGTAAAGACTTAAATGTTGCATAGTTTAATGTTTTAAAAATTGTATAACTGCATTTGTGCTTTTATTCTAGCATTTAAAAAATTCCCACTTTCCCCTAACTATGCAATTTTAAGTAATCTATAACTTGATTATCAATTCGAATAGGTACCAAAAATTAGTCATATTTTACCCTCCATCAACAGTGGCGGATCTATGGGGGGGGCTATAGGGGCTATAGCCCCCCCCCTTGGGACTTAAGTTTACACTACATAAAATTGAACTTTTTCGAAAAAAAAATTAAGTTTTTAGAAAATTTTGTTTAAATTTTCAAAATTTTAAACTTTTTTCAGTTTTGTGTAGCCTTTTTTACAATTCAAAGGGTCTACAAAGCATTAAGCCCCTTCCAAGATCTTTAGACCCTGCATTTTTATAAACTCCATTCACTATTTAAGGTTTTTTAGAGGTTTTAGCCCTTACAAATTATTACCCCCCTGCATGTTTTAAGGTTTGATTCGTAATTTAAAGGGTCTATCCAATGAGCTTAGCCCCTAAAAGCATTAGCCTCCTTGCGTTTTTATGTTTGTTACAGAAATTTATGAGCTTTAGCCCTATGAAACATTAGCCCCCTCCATGCTCTTTAATAGCCTTTACAAAGCTTTTAGCCCTCTTGCGTTTTTAAATATATTTGGTTCACTATTTAATGAGCTTTTACCCTTATGAATCCTTCCATGATCTTTAGCTCCTACAAGGCTTTTAGCCCTGAGTTTTTGTAGATTCAATTCACAATTTAAAGGGGCCAATGAGTTTTAGCCCCCATAAAGAATTAGCCTCCTTGAGATGTTTTATAGTGTTTAGTTCGCAATTTAATGAGCTTTAGCCTAAAAGCGTTAGCCCCCTCCAAGATCTTTATTAGCTTTCAGCACTTTAATATAAATGCGATTCAGAACTTGTAGATTCCAATGAGCTTTCTAAGCCTTACTAAGCATAACCTCCAAAATACTTAGCCCCTTACATTTTTATAGATTTGTTTCACATCTTAAAGGTTATGAGCTTTAGCCCCTCTGCAAGATCTTTAACTCCCTGGTTTTTATAAGATTCACCTTTTAAAAGGGTCTAATGTGCTATGTCTCTTACAAAACATTTACTCTGTTAAAATAGAGACGGGGTTAGGGGGTTCAAACCACCCCCATGAAATTCTTATATCTTACAGTTTTTTCCTTTGAAAACGAGTACAAGAAATCATCTTTTTCGTGTGACACTCAAAGAGTCCCAAATGACCAAAACTGAGTCAAAACACAACTTTTGTTTGCAACTTTTGGATAAAATCTGTTTAATAAATAATTTTTTAAATTTTTTAACCATGACCAAAATATTAATTCAAATTATTTCCCCCAAACAACAAATCCGGACAAATTGATTATTATTGATTGATCCGGACAAATTGATCCGGATTGATCCAAATTGATCCGGACAAATTATGTTTTCCCCCATAATTGGGTTTAAGAGTGTATTTTAATTATTAAGTAAGTAAATGCAAACTTGCATATAGAATTTCATGTCAACTTTAAGTATAAATTTTGTAGAAACATGCATAATGACAAAATTTTCAACTATGAATAAAATAAGATTCCAAAAAATGATCTGAAAATTTTTCCAATATTTGGAAAAATGACCAAGAAATTTTAGTAAAAATTTGTCTAGTAACTCATAAATTTTCAGAAGGAAAATATCTGGCGCCGAATCGGCCGGCGCCCAAACGGCCCGCGCCCAATCGGCCCGCGCCCAATCGGCCGGCGCCGAAACGGCCGGCGCCGAAACGGCCGCGCCCAAACGGCCGCGCCGAATAGTAGTAGACCGATTAATTGGACCATGGTTTCACTTATTTTTGGGCAGTTTTTTCAAACCTCGCTCATTACGAAGTCTGGGTCCTCCTCAGAAATTTCCCTTTTACACTTTGGGGGCAAACTTTCATAACTGCAGGGGGCGAAATAGACCACTGCGAAACTTCTTACTTAAAAAATGGCCTTAAACCAAAGTCTGATGGTTAGGGTGTTGAAATACTAAAATGAAACTCTTTTGTAGAGGAGAAGCTACGCTCGGAGAACCATTTTTTTTACACTACTTATAGGCTTACTATGCGTCCACCCCGGACAGTGGAATTTATTTCGGGAGGGGCCCAAAATTATTCCTCAGCCATTCCAATATATTCCATATTTAAAATAGGACCAACGTAGCTTTTTAATACATTTTAAGAGGTAAAATTTGCTTCCTAAAAACTTAAAAGAAGAGTTCTGAAAAATAAAGTTACATGTAAAAAAAGGGGGTCTGGGGTTCCTCCCCCATATTTTTTTTAAAAATTCACTCAAAAAACAGGTTTTTAATTAGTTTTGCTACACGTAGTCCGAATTTTAGATACAAATTTTTAATGCATGTCCCTCTAAGCTACGTTCGGAACCTGTTCTCTTCGGGAAAAACTAAAAATGTCTCAAAATGAGCTAAACCACTACTTTTGAACGCAAATTTTCAAAATTTTTCATGGAGTGGCACCCAGATCCCCAGTATAGTAATTGGACAATGAGGAACTTGCATGATTTTTTTTATATTTTTATCCGATTCTCCACGAAAAGTTAGGCTGATTAGCAAAATTTCAGGTTGATTAAGAAAGTTTTTCAATATTAAAAAACCTTTTTTAAAAGTCAGCTTTTTTAAAGAGCGCGAAAACACTTAAATCGAGTTGACAAGACAGTGACGTCACTGATCTGTCTCATGGGAAGAGGTCTATCGTAAGAGGTATACAGAAAGAGGTCGATCGCGCACATATATAGTGACGTCACTGTCTTGTTAACTCGATTTAAGTGTTTTCGCGCTCTTTAAAAAAGACAACTTTTAAAAAAGGTTTTTTAATTGGAAAACTTTCTTAATCAACCTGAAATTTTGCTAATCAGCTTAACTTTTCGTGTAGAATCGGATAAAAATGTTAAATTAAAAAAAAAAGCAAGTCCCTCATTTTGCATGATGTGCAACAAAACTTAAATACTACTTTTAAGTTATCTAAAATTAATGTACTCCAGTGGCGGATCCAGGGGGGCACTCTGGCAGCCCCCCCCCCTTGGAACCAAAAAAGAAGTCACTCATAAGTACGAAAAAAAGTCCCAAAAAGTACTCAAAGTGAATTAAAACCCTACTTTTACGGGTCAAATTTTAATTATTTTACCCATACCCCCAAGCGGTACCAAAAGGGGATTTTGAGTGTTGCTTTTTAGAAAAACCCCAACATTTTGACATTTTTCTTAAGGTAAAGGTGATTTTGTCTGTAAAAGTGCCCCCCCCTTGGAGCCGTGATGGATCCCCACCTGATGGTATTTGTTAGGGAGGGAGTATAGTGCTGTCCTTTAAAAACAACCCACTGTTTCATATTTTCTTCATTAAAAGCTTAATAAAAAGGATAATTAAATCGAACAAAAAACTGTACTAGCGGCTCATCCTCCCTAACATTTTAGTGCTTAATTCCAACTATACATTACAAATTGGCAGCCAATTAAGTAAGAATTTGAAAAAAACAACCCACTTTTTCCTAGAAGGACTCTAATTGGCCGACTGAGCTAAAACTTTAATATTTTATTCTCATAGTAATGGGATAACATAAAAACGTGCGAAAAATGCTCTAAAGTCTTTATAACATACATTTTTACAAAATCTGTAAATCTGAAGCACTTTTTTTTTGCCAAAAATCTGCATTATCTTAGCTTGTTTAAAAAATAAGTAAATAAACCGTTCTTTGACCAGTATCCCTGACACTCTAAGAGGCATAAAAGGACAGGGTATATGAGATGGTAAAATTATTTTAATTATTTAATTAAAAAATCTCAATGGGTTGTTTTTAGGGTACAATTTGGAGTGGGTTGTTTTTAAAGGACAGCACTGTACTTGTTCAGTTAACCATCCCCTTTAAACAAAAGTCTGATGGCCCTGGGTGTTGAAATGCAACTCTTTTGTGGAGGAGCGGAACGCGTTCTGCCCCAGTTGCGCTCTTCTTGTGATGGAAACGGGCCATTCCCTCCGGCCAGACCCACTTCTTCTTCTTCGTTCGAGATGAGATGCACAACTGCTGTTTCTCACATCACAATAATTTGAGCTGGTTAGGATGAAAGTGGTGTAAGTCCACTGAACTTCGTTTTGTGTAATTGAAGGTTTTCTAAAAACATGTGCTAAAAATTCAGGATTGCTTATATTTTTACTTTGTGAGGTGGATTTGTCTTTAGGCAGGGACACAATTTTTGCTGAGGATCAACTTTTATCAAATTTTAACTGAAAGTGCTTTAAATTAGCTTTAATGGACTTACACCACTTTCATCCTAACAGATTGATGGGTTTCGGGAAGAAAGATGGGTATTGGGATGTAGCAAATATAGCTTTCCGAGCGACTGGTTAGTACAAGGTTAGATTTTAAGGTTCTGTTCCACAGATTTTGATGCTTAGATTACGAATATTTTGGTGGAAAATTTTTATGACCCATTTTGGGGGGTCATATTCAAAATGGCGACCGTGAAACGTTCTTCGCTTGATATGCCTCTAGTTTATTTTTTCTATTTGCTGTAACTAAAGCTAAGGTTTATATTAAAATAGGTTTTCATTTTTTTAAAAAACTTGTTATCGATGTGATTTTTAAGATGGCGTCCAAGATGGCCGCCGATTATAAAGTTTTGCAGCTTTTATGATAGAAAGTTGAGCAATATATCAAATTGATTGATTTTGAGTAAGGAAATGGAAATTTAATTGAAATGAAATTATTTTTTACAATAATAAACGCTTTTTTTAAACATTAATTTTAAAAAAAATTAATTAAAAAATTAATTTAAAATATTTACTAATTTTTATTTTTGACTTTTGATATAAAGTACGCCACTGTTTGAATTATACTAGGTTATTAAATTAATTTTAACTTGTTATTAGGGTGATTTTCGAGATGGCGTCCAAGATGGCCGCCGTTTATAATTTTTTCAGTTTTTATGATAGATAGTTGAACAATAAATCAAATAGATTGATTTAGAGTTAGGAAATGGACATTTCAATAAAATTAAATTATATTTTACAACAATAAAAAATTTTAACCATAAATTTTTAATTTTAAAAATTTAAAATTTAAAAAAATAAACTGAAAACATTTTACTAAGATTTATTTATGACATTTGATGTAAAGTACGACACTGATTTAATTATAATGGGTTATCAATTTCATTAAAACTTGGTATTTGAGTGATTTTTAACTGGCGTCCAAGATGGCGGCCGTTTATAAGTTTGTATAATTTTCTATGATAGATAGTTGAGAGCAATATATCAAATTGATTGATTTTGAGTTAGGATATGGAATTTTAAATGAAATTACATTTGTTTTTTACGCCAATAAACTCTTTTTAAAACCAGTAATTTCTAATTTAAAAAACTAAATTATAAAAAATGCTAAATTTTTATTTATGGCATTTGATAAAAATTAATACACTGTTTGAATTATAATGGGTTTTCAATTAATAATTATCAATAAATTAATACATTTATCAATCCTAAGTTCCTCAATAGTCAATACCTAAAGTTACTAGCATACTGTAATTTATATAGAATGATGGTTGTTAAAATACATACAAGATATTGACTGCAAAAGGGCGTCTGTATTAGCCAAGACGATTAAAGGATTAAAGCTTTCCCGCTTAATCTTCCCGCGCGGATTTTATTATTGGATATTTTCTTACAAAAAGGGGTCATCCATAAATTTGTAATGAAAGTTAACGAAAAGTAATTTTTCTCCAGTAAGACGCTTTTTCATATCCCAACAGCCCTCGCCTTTGCAGCCGCGCGCGAATTCCTTGGGATTCTCTTATCAAAACAAATTCACTGCACGAAGCGGTGTTGTGGACTTATGCCACTTTCATCCTGACGATAAGGGCTGTTTCGGTAAAGTCTGTCTGCCCTAGCAAGGCACGAGTGGCAAACCTAAAATCAGTACCCACAGCAGAAAAAGCAGTGGCGAGTGCAGGGTATCGGGTATCTAATAGAAGTGAGATAACCATCTTTATGGCTTTTTCGCCACTGTTTTTTCTGCTGTGGGTACTGATTTTAGGTTTGCCACTCGTGCCTTGCTAGGGCAGACAGACTTTAAGTAGTCATTTTTTGAGTCGCTCTCACGGGCCAACAATTAAATTTTTTCCTTAGCAAACAGCTACACTAAATAAAGGACCTAAAACTCTATCCAAATCCACTCTTAACTCAACTTTTGTCATTTTTGGACTTACACCACTTTCATCCTGGGGAGCTCATTTGTCTTTTGTGCATGAAATTAAAATTTTGGGCTGATGCGGCGTTTCTCACAGACGCCGCCGCCGAATGCTGCTTCTAAGCCGGGGACAAAGTAGGCCCGGCTTAGGGGCCATTCATTAATTACGTAAGGGTCCCGAGGGGGAGGGGGGTTGGAAAAATCTCTACATTCCCTTACTTGGGGGTGGGGGGGTCAAACCTATTCTTACGTAAGATTTTCCAAGTTAATGTAAACAAATTCCAATTATTATAATCAAATTACTATTGAATAACCCCAGAAAAACTTAAAAATATGTAGTTGACAGCAAGAATATTACCTATATCTGTTGAAAAATAAAAATCTTTGATTAACGTCAAACTGAGAGTTTTACTGTAACTGATCCTTTTCTAACATTTTATTATTTTGAAAAACTTAATGGGGGAATCTTACGTAAGAATAGGGGGGAGGGGTTTGGAAAATCTTACGTGCCCTTACATGGGGGTAGGGGGGGGGGTCAAAAATTGCCAAAATCATCATTACGTAATTAATGAATGGCCCCAAAGAAGAATTTCAAATTCATCAAAAATGAGTTATTTATGGTCAAAATCCCTACAATTTTTTGGGAGTAGAAATTTCATGAGGGGATCTTTAGAAAAAGTAAGTAAAACTTTGCACTTCCAAGGACTTGGAGGTGATCCTCAAAAGGTGCCCTACCCTTGTGCGCGTTAATAGTGTGTTACATTTTTATTACATTTTAAATTTATTGTATTGCATTGTATTATTTTTAAAAATGTGTACTTTTTTTATGTTTACCCCTTTTCTCTTCCTTTCCCCTTAGGGGACATCCATAAATTACGTGAGGACAAAAGGGGGAGGGGGGTCCAGGAAAATCTCACCAGGGGGGAGTCAATTAAAATCTCACGTCAACTTTTAGTTTAAAAAATATACGTTTTTTCTTTAATATTTTTTAGCACAAATTTAGAAAAAATGCTCAGATTAGTCACAACAGCTAATCATTAGCCAGTCAGTCGTGATAATTACAAGTTAGAACCATGTTTTCGATTTCACCGTGTTTTTGTATCAAAATTTTGCAATCTGGATGGTAATTTTTATGCCGATAAAACAAAACTAGTGGTTGAGAAAATCTCACGTGGGGGGGGTCCAGCAAAATCTCACCAAGGGGAGGGAGGTTCCAGATTTTGGAAAAAACACCTCACGTAATTTATGGATGTCCCCTTATTTGCCACTTTTTTAAGCCCAGGGGGTCACTTTCCCCAGATTGTTTAAACTTTTTCGTTCATTAAGTGTGCTTGTGCTGATAAAAAAAAAAGAGTTATTTAGGGTCAAAATCCCTACAACTTTCTGGGGGAGAAATTTCATGAGGGATCCCGTTGTCAGGGTTTTATAACTCAACGCTATAGAAGCAGTGGTTCCCAACTGGTGGTCCGCGGACCACTGGCGGGCCGTGAGACCATCGGATGTGGTCCGTGAGAAGATTTATAAATTTATCCAAAAATTGTGTAGAAATTTAAAAAAAAAAAATTCTCTTCACACAATTTAAGAAATAGTCAACAAAACATACGAAAATCCATCATCTTTATAAGAAAACTTTTATTGCCAGAAATGCGAAAGTTTTTTAACAGATAAATGTCAGAAACGGTATATTTTTTATAATTGGATATAAAATGCTGTTATGATTAAAGTAACTTATCTTTTAAGTTTAATAGATTATTTGATTTTCAGTTCGATTCAAAAACATGAAAAAAGTGACCCTGTGTGAGGAATGAATGCATTGAGGTTAAAAGCTAAAGTTGGGGATAGGGAGGTACAAATTTAAGTAAAGTGGTCCGCAGACATATTTGTGTTGGGAACCACTGTTATAGATAGATAGAATTTCGAGGTGGGGGAAGTTCCGGAATGTTAATCTCTCCTCGAATAGAAACTTTTTGTCCCTGTCTGATGTCACGCTCCTATTGTGACACTGATGCAGATGCTCCTAATAGTTAACGTTATTAATCGGCTTTCAAGAGTGCTCAATAAGGACTTTTTTTTTCGCTATCCGATCAGGTCATGAAAGCTTTTATGTCGCATAACTCAATTTTTCCCTGATGGCAGTAGTTTTGACGAGATTTTGAATGACAGGGTGTCCCGTAAATGAAGTGTCAAACTTTTAGGGGGGATAGTAGACACCTAGACGAGTCAGAATCACATAGGACTTAGGGGTCCCAATCCCAGGGAGTTAAAAATGGAGCGACACCCCAAAACAATTATTGAAAAATTCAATTTGTAGAACAACTACTATTGGTAAAAATGTAATTATGGTCTCAAATTTTGTGGTTTAATATGATCTTCAAAATTATCTTGACAGCTTTCAATTTAAAATTTTTTTTATTACGAAAAAAGTTAAAAAACAGTAAAAAAATGTGAAAAATATGCCAAAACTTTATTTTGTTTTCCGAAATCTTTTCTTTTAATTTGATAATCTGAAAGAGCATAATTAATTAACCTTAAGTCCAAAGTTTCACGTAAATAGCATCAGTATTAAACGCTTGAGAGCCTGTTAAAGTTAGTTTTAGGCGTGCTAAATCGGCTTCGGAAAACGAATGTTCAGGGAGAATCTACAAGTTACGGATAGATGTCTGCCAACTTCCCGATTTGGCGAGACAGGAGATGAGTATGAAAATATCTGAAATGCGCCAATTGAACAATTTGGCGGGATGAAAATTTCAAAAGCGTAAAATGTTGATTCTTCTTATCAATATCTAACTTGTACAATACAAAATATTAGAAGTAATTTTAAGTTCCCCAGAAGACCCATTAAGAAAGTAAAAAACAATTGGATCACAGGCCATATATTGAATTTAATTCGCAGAAAAAGTAAACTATTAAAAAAAAACGAGAAAATACCCTTGGGATATAGTTTATAGCACGGCATACAAGACTACTGTAACAGAATTGAAGAGAAATATTAAAGCTGCGAAATCTGATCATTACAATAATAAATTTCAAAACTGTAAAAATATAAAAGAAAAATGGAATTTAATTAATGGTATTTGCAACATAAATAAACCTTCTAATTTACCTCAACTTTTAAATGAATCTGACACTGCATCCAAATTTAATGATCATTTTGCAAGTATGTATTTAAATTCTAATTCTCCCCAAGATGATTTTGGTTTCTATTTAATGCCAAGTTTGACCTCTTTTGTTTATATTCCTTTGTGTAACTACGAGGTATTGAATGTCATTAGTTCTTTTAAGAATGTTAATTCTACAGATTATGATGGATTAAATATTAAACTTATAAAGACATTTGCTGTAAACAACATTAGTTTTATAACGAATTTCATAAATCAATCAATTAATTTATCTTATTTCCCTGATTCACTTAAAGAAGCTACTATTACTCCAATCTATAAAGCTGGTGATAAAAATATATTAACAAATTATCGTCCAATCTCTATACTACCCACCTTTTCCAAAATAATTGAAAAAGCTTTATCTAACAAAATGTATAATTATTTAGGTCAAACAAAATTTTTTGCAGAAAATCAGCATGGTTTTATAAAAGGCCGTAATACCGAAATAGCTCTACTAAAATTTAGTAAATATATATATAATAGTGTGGACAATAACAAAAAGACTGTTGCTATTTTTCTTGATATATCGAAAGCTTTCGATAACGTAAATCATAACATACTATTAAAAAAATTGGAAAATGCTGGTTTCAGAGGTTGTATTTTGGAGTGGTTTATTTCGTACCTAAGTAATAGAAAACAAAGAGTGAAAATTGGACAATCCTACAGTGAATTTTGTACTGTTAATCGTGGCGTACCACAGGGTTCTATTTTAGGACCATTATTGTTTATTATTTTCATAAATGATTTTTGTAAATTACAGCTATTTGGTGAAATAATTACATACGCGGATGATTCAGTATTGCTTTATTCTTGTCATGATTTAAATGAATTGAAAAGACAAATTGAATCAGACCTTATTATTGTGGGAAAATGGTTTTCATGTAATGACTTAACTCTAAATTTAAATAAAACTAAATATTTATTCTTCAATTTACAACAAAGTTATATTGAATTAAATATTAAATTTCACTCAGATACCTGCAACTCTATTCAAAATTGTAAATGCTACGCGTTAAAACGGGAAAATACCATTAAATATTTAGGGATTAGCATTGATTTCAATTTAAAATGGAAAAGTCATATCAATGAATTATGCAAAAAACTTCGTTTTATTTTAATTAGATTTTATTTTTTAAAGAACAAGGTAAATAGCTCATTTTTGAAAACATTATATTATTCCTGGTTTTATTCTTTGCTAAATTACGGAGTAATAATCTGGGGTGGGGAATACAAAAGTAATTTAAAACCATTAATTTCTCTGCAAAACAAATGCTTAAAAATTCTAAATTTAAAATCTCAACGCCCTTATAATTATCAAGAATTAAAATTTCTACCGTTACGGCATAACGCTTTTTTTCGCATGATTCTCTTTTTATACAATAATAAAAATATATGTGTACAAAAAAATGAAATATCTAATAGAAGACCAAACGAAATATTTCAAATCCCCCTTTTTAAAAAAGAAATTTTCCGTAAACATTTTTATTATCTAGCTCCTAAATTATTCAATTCCTTACCCTTTGATTTACAAAACATTCCACTTAAGCAAAAATTCAAGAACTTATTATTTAATTTTCTTCTTGAAATTGAAGATTTAGATGACTTTTTCTTTTATTTAAATTAAAGAAGTAAAGAGAGGTAATTTTTACGCCTAGCTGCTGTGCCAATTTTTCTTTTCAATTTCAAAAATAAATAAAAATCTTGTACGTTTTGTATGTTATAATTATTGTTTTTTATTTGTGTGTGTTTTTCTCTTGTTTTGTTATCCCCTTGTCAATTTTATCATCAATATCAGAAAAAATTTTTTGGTCATCTAAATGGGTTTTAACCCCCAGATGGCTCATATGTTTTGTTCCTTTCAAATTTTTCCCATATGTACTGTCCAAATTGAAATTGAAATAAAATTATTATTATTATTATTATTATTATTATTATTATTATTATTATTATTATTATTATTATTATTATTATTATTATTATTATTATTATTATTATTAATTCTTATTATTTTTAGGAAACAAGAGATTAATTAATTTAATTTAAAAATTTTTTGAACATAAAGAACAAACATGATTTTACTACTGATTTTTAGGAACTATCGATCTTAAAAATCAATAGTATGAATTGTTAGAAATTATCTGATGGTATCGATAGTTTTTTATTCAATCGATAGTTGTGTTGGTTTTACAAATGTATCAATCATGCAAACAGCATTACTACTTATTGCGTTTAATGAGAAAAACTGTACATTTGATAACTTAGGTAAAAAAAACAGAAGATTCTATTATTTACAAACATGGTTCGTAAAATATCTTTTGTACATAGTTTTTGTGGTTATTTTCCATCATTATACCCCCGCTCTGGGATACGTCAGTCGGTGGATCCTCAATCGCTAGGTTCGTGATTTCGGGTTGCGATACAAGGGTGGTTCCTATTAATTAAAGAATGATATAATAAGCAAGTGGGTATGCAGGGTCTCCCCTCAACTTCCGATATAAGAAATTTCCAAAATAAAAGAATGCAGGTTATTGAAAGTTATGACAAACCTAAGATATTGCTTATCGGACGGTGAGTGGATAGCCCCCATACACTTTGCTTATTCCCATTGACATTTCTCGGTTAATAGAAACCAACCTTGTATCGCAATTCGAAATCACGAACCCAGCGATCGAGGATCCGCCGACTGGCCTATCCTAGTGCAGGGGTATAATGAAAAATAACGACAAAAAACTGTTTACAAAAAGTGTTCAAAGTTGGCATGGTGGTTCACTTTTTTATGGGATGGGAATTATTTTGAAAAAAAAATTAGTAAATTAATTAATTTACTTAAATTTTTGCCTTCGATTTCAGACCGTCACAGAAGTCTAGAAGATAAATGTTTATTGAACTTAACAAAACAGAGACTTAAGAAAAAATAAGTTGTAACTATCCCTTTTGCTAAACAAACATTGCTTATTTTCTTAGGTATAGTAACAATTTTTTCTTGAGTGTTTGATTTGATAGCTTGAATACATTAACCTTTTAGACTTCTAGTGACGATCCGAAAACTAAGGCCAAACATCGCCAAGGAAGTTTGAATTATCTGTAGAAGCGTAGGTTGGCGAGGAATCTCGTATCGCAAATAATGTTGGGAAATTTGGCGAGCATCTATCCGTAACTTGTCCGTAACTTGTAGATTGTCCCTAAACGTTCGTTTTCCGAAGCCGTTTTTGCTCCCATAAAACTAACTTTAACAGGCTCTCAAGCGTTCAATACTGATGCTATTTACGTGAAACTTTGGACTTAAGGTTAATTAATTATGCTCTTTCAGATTATCAAATCAAAAGAAAGGATTTCGGAAAACAAAATAAAGTTTTGGCATATTTTTCACATTTTTTTGCTGTTTTTTAACTTTTTTCGTAATAAATAAAATTTTAAATTGAAAACTGTCAAGATAATTTTGAAGATCATATTAAACCACAAAATTTGAGACCATAATTACATTTTTACCAATAGTAGTTCTTCTACAAATTGAATTTTTTAATACTTCTTTTGGGGTGTCGCTCCATTTAATTAATTAATTAATTTGCTCCCAATTTTAACTCCCTTTTGTCCCCAATTTTAACTCCCAGGGATTGGGTCTGGGACCCCAAATCCTATGTGATTCTGACTCGTCTAGGTGTCTACTATCCCCCTTAGAAGTGTGACACATCATTTACGGGACACCCTGTAGATATAGAGTGTTTTCAGGTGACGTCACAACCGGTTATTTTCTTTTAACTGTGTACCTTCTGTAGGGCTTTTAACTGTTGCTAAGGCCGTTGTTTATCTGTTGCTAAGGCGGGTTTTAGGTATGGGATCACGTGATTGCAAATGCTCCAATAGAAGAATTCCACGGCTAGTCATTTTCTGTAACTGTTAACCTCTGTAGGGCAAAAAACTGTAACATCTTCTGTTGCTAAGGTCGTTGTTAGGTCCGAGTCATGTGATTGAAAATGCTCTATACAAAGAATTTTCAAACTTAATTTATTTCGATAGAGCTTCTTTAAAAATTATTTTTTTTTCGAAATCTGATCATTTGTTAATTTTTAAAAAATTAAAAACTACAACGCGCAGAAGTGTTCTGGGCGCATGACGTCACTTTTGTCTTCGGTACGACAAACTAGTACGAAAGCGATGGTTAAATCCTTTCCTTTTGAACGTATTGATTGGTTGAAGGTTCGGGCGAAAGCAGTAGTGACGTCACGCAGGGCCGTGTTGTGCAAAAATCGCGCCCGGGGGCTTTTTGGCACCCCCAAATTTGCAAAAACAATGTTCGGGCACAAATTTGGCGCCCCCCTGTTCATCGTACTTTCGTTCGAAAGTATCGAAGAATCTTCTATATAATAAAGTCCATAGTCCAATGCTAAAATAATTTTGATTGCAAAAGAATGTCCGGGCACAAATTTGGCGCCCCCTGAACACGTTCATCGTTGTTCCGTTCGAAAGTACGGAAGAATCTACGAAGTCCAATACTAAAATACTTTTAAATTGCAAAATACTAAAATAATAAATTGCAAAAAAAAAAGTTCGGGCACAAATTTGGCGCCCCTCTTAAGTACCTGAATACGGCGCCCGGGGCGGACGCCCCCCCCCCCTTAACACGGCCCTGACGTCACGTCAACAAGCAAGCATAATTTTTGAAAATTAATTTTAAAAAAACTAACAATCGAAAAAATCTAAAATTTTGAAGAAATGTGTTTTATAACCCCATCAATGATTTCCAATAGTACAAATCTTGAATTTCCCAAGTGTTGCATTCCCAATTTGTCTCTATACACACACTCTACACATTGTGAACACAGGGTGTTTCAAAAGGGTTTTCTTTCGAACCAATGTCTCCTAGGGTCAGTGGCGTAACTAGAGTTGACTAATGGGGGGTGTTACTCCGACCAGTCAACCACTCCAACACCCTTTAAAAAAATTCTCATAATAATATTTTTTTTTTGATGGGAAAACTTTATCTAAGAGGCTTAACTTAATTTCAAAGGAAAAACACAGTATAACAGACGTAAAAATTTTTGAGGTGGGTTTGGGGGTTCTCCCCCAGAAATTTTTAAAAATGTGTCTCTCAATGTAGTGTTTAAATTCATTTTGAGGCCCTTTGGGTTAGTTCCTAAAAGAACAGTTCCTTGTGAACCACCTGCTTTTTCCTATACCTGAGATGCCCTCAGCGGCGATTGGGTGGAAATAGTTGGGGGGGGGGGGTGGACTGGTGGATAGCAAGTGGACCTTCTTTGTAAAGAGAATTTTTTCAGTTTTTCATGTGTTTTAGAAACCGTTGATGTAATGGGGGTTACATCCCCAATAACCCCCCCTCGCTACGCCTATGAATGTCCTTAAACCTTATGTAGCTTTTTAGAAATCGTAAAGTAGGATTTGCTTCCTTATTAACTTGATACGTGAAAGAGTTGACAGAAAGAGTTGACAGAAAGAGATACAGAGTTGCAAGTACAAAACGGGGGTCTGGGGGTCCCCCAGAAAAATTTTGAAATTTGACCCTTAAAAACAGGAGTTTTAACTCGTTATGGAAGTATATCTACCCCTAGGTCAAGGGTCTCCGCAAGCCCGAGGGCCGCATTAACTATTAAGCAGCAATTTAGGGGCCAACTACATACTCGAGGTCCAAATAAAAAATAATCAAAATCAGTGGCGGCTCGTGAGTAGTTCAAAGGGGGTTTCACAATAATGTTTTGAAAGAACAATTAAGAAACAATTTTACAATTAAATCATAATGAGGTATTTTCAGGTTTTGAGATTAAATTTTATTAAAATAGTAGATAAAAAAACGGAAGACCCTGGGTTAAAGTGCTCATGGGCGTAGCCAGGTTTCATGTTAGGGGGGGGGCAAGGATACTTACCTTTGCTCTTTGATGTTGCGAATACTAGTGACTAGGGGTTGACTCAACATTACTTCCCAGGTACCCAATACCCCATTTCACACGCTAAATTTTAGGATACTTATACAAAGGATTTGAACTTTTGCACAAAGTAAAAATATGTGTAATGAATGCGAGCTTAAAAATGGAGGGTCTGGGGGTCCTCCCCCAGAAATTTTTTTAAAATTCGTCAAAGTGGTGTTTTAGCTCATTTTGAGACTCTTTGGGCCGAACAGAACCGCTTCTTGTAAGCCACACAGTTTTCGAGGAAAATTATGTACTATTGCTTTAATAAATTTTTTCAAACAAATTTAACAAGCTGAGAATTTAGGGGGGGGGGGGAATCTGCTCCTCCCTGCACCCTCTTAGCTACGTCCATGACAGTGCTATATCTTCAAATGGACAGTGCACTAGTGCATTGCATCATTTTGAAACCTCCTCTTCGGTGAACACTCAAAGGGAACCGCTTCTTTTAAGCGGCAGAATATATAGTGCTGTCCTTTAAAAACAACCCACTGTTTCATATATTCTTCATTAAAAGCTTAATAAAAAGGATAATTAAATCGAACAAAAAACTGTACTAGCGGCTCATCCTCCCTAACATTTTAGTGCTTAATTCCAACTCTCTATTACAAATTGGCAGCCAATTAAGTAAGAATTTGAAAAAAACCCACTTTTTCCTAGAAGGACTCTAATTGGCCGACTGAGCTAAAACTTTAATATTTTATTCTCATAGTAATGGGATAACATAAAAACACGCGAAAATGCTCTAAAGTCTTTGTAACATACATTTTTACAAAATCTGTAAATCTGAAGCACATTTTTTGCCAAAAATCTACATTATCTCAGCTTGTTTGAAAAATAAGTAAATAAACCGTTCTTTGACCAGTTTTTACACTCCTGACACTCTAAAGGGCATAGAAGGACAGGGATGGTAAAATTATTTCAATTATTTAATTAAAAAATCTCAATGGGTTGTTCTTAGGGTACAATTTGGAGTGGGTTGTTTTTAAAGGACAGCACTATACAAGGGAAAGACGCTGTATAAAAGAAGTCACATTTGATCCCCAAACGTGACTGCCCCTAAACTATCTTCTCCCGCGCGATTTGTCTGTCTTCTATCGCGACAATGAGGGAATTGCAGGTTTTTTTTTAAATTTTATTATGATAGAGGATGAAAATCCATGAAAAATGACGTAAAAATTATTGAAATCGGAAAACTATTCCCCAAGATATTAAGTTTTACTATATGGTTTCCAGTATTGGCGGGAAAAACAGTAATTTCGTTATGGCTGCTGTGTGACGTCACAGCACTTGGACCCGCTATGTTATTGTATGCTTAGCGTGCTTCATTCTGCTATTCTTCACAAAGTTTTAACTAAAAAACTATGACATTTTAAAGACACATACAAATATTTTTTATAAAAAGATTGGCGTTTTGTTTTTCAAAAAATATTAATTGGTTTTGGAATTATTAGGATTCAAAGTTTAAATTTTTTCTTTTTCTGGCCGTTCACTAGAGAAACAGACGAGTTTTATGCGTGTTTTGGTTCTATGAAAAGTCTGATTTCTTTTATTTTTAACAATTCACTAGTTTCGACGGCGCTGTGACGTCAAATCCCGTTTTTTGATCACAAGACTTTACTAGTGTTTTGGCAAAAATAAAATCGAATTTTAAGTTATTTAAAACATATTTTGGAACTTTAAAATCTGATATTTGAGAGTTTTAAACTATAACGTATCAAAAAAGTGTAAAATTAAGCAAATCCCTCACCTATGCAATTCCCTCATTTGAGGGGTTTACTGTGCCCCGAGCCTAAGGGATCTAGTATTTGCTATTAATTGAAAAATGGAGTTCGGGAGAGAGTATCAATCACTGAATCCAAACAGGTGTTATTTCTAGTGTTCGGCACTAGTTAACTAGAACTAGTTGCAACTAGTAGTTAACTACCGATCAACTAGTAGTTAACTAGTAGTTCAACTACTTTTGGTTTAAACTAGTTTAACTATTAGTTGAACTACTTTTTTTAATAACTACTAGTTGAAACTACTTTCATATTTTCAACTACTTAAAAAAAAAATTTTGTTTAAAATTTCAAAAATATTTAAAATTTTTATCAAAATATGCAAAAAATTACACTGCTATTTATAACTACAATGTCATGGTTAGAGTACTCAAATACCATAACCAGAAATAATGGCCCGTTTTGAGCGAAGCATAAAGTTTTTAGTTATATAGATAAGAAAGATTATTAGAATTTGGGCAAAAAATAGGTTAAATAGACTAGTTAACTAGTAGTTAACTACTTTGGGAAATAGTTAACTACTAGATGCAACTAGTCCCGGGAAAAAATAGTTAACTACTAGTTGCAACTAGATTTTCCCAGACTAGTTAGTAGTTGGTAGTTAACTACTTTTTGACCACTAGTTGCCGAAAAACAACTCCCTTCAAATGAGATTTATGAATGGACCGCCGAAATTGTGGTGCTGCCATCTGTTAGCCGCAGATGGAAACATCTACTGACGCAGAGGAGCCATCAGGGTTAGGGAACGTACCCATACTACGTGACCTGTTTATGGGGGGTCTTCAAAATACCACGCTTGGTCACAGGGGGGAGGGGGGCTTATTCAAGTAGTCAAAAAATAAAGAAAAAATACTTGATTTTGTAAATTAAGTTACTGTTACAATAACTTTTACATAAGTTTTTCCTTCTTGGTAATATATTTTCCACTTGCACTCTTGGCATCACGGCACTTGGCATCACGGCATCACGGCACTCTTGGTATCACTGTAATAATAAAGACAAATTATTTTGTTTTAACTTTCTGTTTGCTAAAAATGTTTGAAAACCGTATTTATGAATTACTACGTGAAAACTAGAGGGGGAGGGGGGGTCTTGGCATATACTACGAGCAGTGGCGTAGCCAGAAATTATTTTTGGGGGGTGCACGATGATATTGAAAGAAAGAAGAAAAATTTAGGTTTTATATTACCATAAGGAAAAACTAGCCTTGTAATAATATCAAACTTTTTTGATCATAGTAAAAAAATAATTATACCAAATATAATTATAATTATACCAAAAAAAAAATACAATAACAATAAATAAATTATTAAATTAATCTTAGGAAAATATCAGTATAAAATAAATTTTATAACTCTTTGTAAAACGAAAAATGAGGGGCTCATGCATTACGTATTTAATTCGCCGGCTTCTCTTAGTATTCATTCTGTATCCCTTTCATTATGGACAGTTTCAGTAGCTGAGGAATTATCTAATGAATATTAAGCCCCATCTTTTTCGTTTTACAAGGAGTTACAATTTTTTTGACATTTATTTCACATTTTTTTTATTTTTAGTTTTCTTGAGTGATGTTTAACTATTTGACCTAAACGGACTTACAATGATTTTTTCACGCGGTATCGTTATTTATAATCAAACTAAAAAAATTAATACTGAATAATTTTACCTTTAAAAGTATCACAGCTACATGCTACATGACCCTCTGTATTATATTTAGGATCATGATAGCAACAATAGCTATGTATATTTTCGTTAAAATTACTACTTATGCAGATTTTACCTCTCCCGTTAATTCAGATAGGTACAGGTACAGGAATTTTTTTTAAACACTAGCAAAAAAAATTAATGTTGAGGTAAAATTATGTTGTGGAACATAAAGAATATTAATAGTTTAACAGTAAGTAAAAATTTGTTTCAAATTATGTAAAATCAAATTTTGACAATTTATATTATAGATTAATAGATTCTTAAACTCATCCTGAATTTGATGAGTAAATTTTTTAACCCCGAATGTTTATGTAACTCTCTTACGAAATTTGCATGAAATATTTACACATTCCATCCAGGAGATTCCCATCCATCTAGAATAAGATAGACATGTATTCTTATTCGAGTACCTATATACTACTCTCATACATTTAAAAATCAATTGCAATTAAACTACAAATAAGTGTTTCCGAATTGAATTAAGTATTATTTATATATTGGACATGATATACTACTTGTTAATACTGGTAGCTCTAAAAAAGTGTTATTCCATTTCTAAAATTATCAAAATAATTATCTTTTAAATAGAAATAAATATTCATATTCAAACACACTGCAACAAAAACTGAATGTTTAAAGTATAATTAAAGTTTGAATTCTTTCACAGGTGTTGGATTAACATACTACCTATAATTATAACTCGTATAAGTGGTACAGATTTACATATTTGTGTCATAATAGACAAGGAAAAAAATTCCATATCAGAAGTTAATATTTCTTTTAAAAAACGAAAAATGGAGAGAGAATAATAAGAAAATAAGAAACTGAAAAAGCCAAAGGATGACGCATAGGCTGGCACTAATACTACATAGCTACCTTCAAAAAGTATAAATAAAAAAACTTTCATGTATAAAAATTATGGTCCTATATATACAGCTAAAAATTCAATATTTTTTTTTATTTTTAAATCAAATTGCTTCATTTCCTTGAATATAAATCACCATTAATTTAAACAAAATCAAAATTGCATTAAGTCATTAATTAAAGTTATTGGTAACCTAAAATATAACGCCGCATCCATGGCGTCTTTTTGGATCAGGTGGTCTTTCACTTAAGCTGTTGTCATTCACAGATGTATTTTTAGAAAAAAAAATCATTAATTGTTCGTTTGCGATTCATTTTAATAAGAGAGCCATTTTATCTCAAGCTTGAGATAGGATAAAAATGCGACTACCAAGCTTAAACTGATACCTTCTGCTGACCCCTTCCAGAATTTAAGAACTAGATATATTATTTACACTTACAAATACAAAATTTAAAATTATTTTTGATATCTGAGGGATCAGAGCTACAAAGTCTGGTGTGGTCGCCTCGATAATCGGTTCTAATTCCATTCTCTTCTCTCCCTCGTCTCGAAGAGCGTTCTTGTTTATATCACTCAAGATACGAGGGGGCAGAAAACCTAAAAAGTTCCCGCCATTTGTGTGGGTGTCCCTCGAACCCTCAGTTTTTGATAGGTTTATGAGGAGGGTGTTAATGAAAGTCACGCAGCTGGGAGAGAGTACCGCTGGTGCAATCCCATTCTTAGATTTAAAAAATATGTATTACAATTATGTTAGGGAAATAAAAAAGCTATTCGAAAATATTTTATTTCACGAAAAAAAAATGTTTGGAAAAAGTTTGGGGGGTGCAAAAGACCCGTTGCACCCCCCCTGTCTACGCCACTGACTACGAGTGGTCACCAAGGGGGGGAGGGGTCAAAAATAGTAAAAAATGGTTCACGTAGTATGGGTACGTTCCCTTACTGCAACCAGGCTTTTGTTTCCGGAGGGGTTTTGACGATGGACGCCCATACATAAGGCCCTCCACCTTGCACCGGGGAAAGTTACGTAAAATCTTCCTTTTAGTTTCTGACTTGAAATTTTGCGGCTGGAGCGATACTATTTTAGTAGAAGTTACCCAAATGAGCATGGACGTATATAAGGGGGGGGGGGTTAGGGGGTCCAGACACCCCCTTAGCCTAGACCTTATGTCAGCCAAACAGAAAGGTTCCTGTCCCAAATATCAAAAAAAATGAGTGAAAATACAACTTTTTCGGGTCCAATTTCACAAAATTTTCTGGGGGAGGACCCCCAGACCCACCTTTTTTTGCCTCAGGGAATGTATTAACCACAAGAATTTGTGATTAAGTTCACAAAAATTCACATTTGCTCTACATTTTACTAGGAAAGGGAAAACTATTAGAAACATTTGGGGGGGGGGGGGGCAGAACCCTTCGAAACAGTCTAGTAACGGCCCTCCCTTGGTCTTGAGGTCTTATAGGTTCTGCCCCCCCCCTAGTCATAACCCCTTGCTACGCTCAGAGGGAATTTCAAGGTATACAACCTCCCTTTCGAAACCTCAAACTTTTAATTTTTCTCCATTTCCTTCAAAAATGTTTCAATTTTAGTATGCAAAAATGTTTCAATTTTAGTATGCAAAAATGTCTTCTAAAGCTAGCTTTTAGGGAGTTTTCAGGCAGCTTCACGGGCCGCACAAAATGACCCGTCGGGCCGCATGCGGCCCGCCAATTGGAAAACCCTGTTTTAGTTAAACTTTCAGTGTCCACTGTGACCGAAGTTTCTTGAACACCACCTTTATAAAAGCTATAGCTACGTCCGTGCAAATGAGTTAAAACACTACTTTTAAGAATAAAATTTCGAAACTTTTTCTGGGGAGGACTCTCAGACACCGCGTTTTGCTAATTCAAAGTATTTTTTACAAAACAGAAACACACGCATGTTTTTAGCATGTTTGCATACATGTTTTTTTTTAACTGTAAAACATTTTAAAATACACTTATAATTATTTTCGATGATTGTTCTGTATTCGTAACAGTGTCATGAATATCCTGTAAAAATTTGTGATGGCTATAGGATAAAAATTCCATTACTTATACAGTTTTTATCGATTTTCTCAAAACTTCGTTTTTGGACTTATTCCCTTCTTGTAACTGACGACTCAACTGTCGGGCAAATATGAACGTCGGAAGCGTCCTCCCCCCTCCTCTTCTTCTACTCAATGTAAACACCGTGAGTGACGATATGTATGGAGCGCAACAACCCTTCTGGTTTTGAATTCGCTCGTCACAAAAAGCCTAACTTTACCATTTATCGCTTCTTTTCAAAAGAAAAACGACGGAGAACTGCCAAGGGGACATAAGAATCTGCACTGTACGCCAACAAGCAAGCTTGGCGAAAAATCTGTTGTTAACTTTCGTGCAATGGATGAAATTGCAGAGAGTTCTTCAATGCATTTAGATTGAGAGCCTGCCGATGCTTGGCGATGTGGAATCTTTTTTCGTAGCTTAAAATCAATTTCTGGTCTGTTTATTTGGGTTACAATTGGCTTGAAATCAGGGGAAGTTCAGAGTTGGCAATGTTTAATCTTTCGCAGTAACATCAATGGATTTCTAGTAACCGTAGCTTCCCAAGGTTGCTTTTTATGAGAAAAATATCTCCAACTTGGAGCATCACCAACTTGTGACTTTTTTTATCATGGATTTAACATTTACTAAGCTGTCTTTTTGGTATTTCGCCTCTGCGGAGGAAGAAAAAAGTAACGCCAAATTTGGCTCGCTTCAGTAAAACTGATACGCCAAATAATAAAATGTCAGGGATGTTGCTCCCATTATGGCGTTAGGTTTACTGCAAACATTTAAAAGAAAACACGATCTGAATGAAGGAAGGAGAATAAACAAATCAATGCCTTTAGTCAGTGTTCCGAACATTACATATTTTTCTTTCTGCTACTACTGGGATACAGCTGTTGCACTGTCTGTACAAATGTTATCTCTTATGCTCTTATCTTTCCGTGCGGGTTCGAAAACAATGGAGGAAAGCTAAAGTTCGCGGACTGGCCTTATCCCATGAATTAAAAAAGACTCCTTTCTCTTCGGAAAAGATCCAAGGAGATTTAGCTTTTAATGTAATTAGTAAAGTGCCAAATAATAAAATGTTAGGGATGTTGCTCCCATTATGGCGTTAGGTTTACTGCAAACATTTAAAAGAAAACACGATCTGAATGAAGGAAGGAGAATAAACAAATCAATGCCTTTAGTCAGTGTTCCGAACATTACATATTTTTCTTTCTGCTACTACTGGGATACAGCTGTTGCACTGTCTGTACAAATGTTATCTCTTATGCTCTTATCTTTCCGTGCGGGTTCGAAAACAATGGAGGAAAGCTAAAGTTCGCGGACTGGCCTTATCCCATGAATTAAAAAAGACTCCTTTCTCTTCGGAAAAGATCCAAGGAGATTTAGCTTTTAATGTAATTAGTAAAGTGCCAAATAATAAAATGTCAGGGATGTTGCTCCCATTATGGCGTTAGGTTTACTGCAAACATTTAAAAGAAAACACGATCTGAATGAAGGAAGGAGAATAAACAAATCAATGCCTTTAGTCAGTGTTCCGAACATTACATATTTTTCTTTCTGCTACTACTGGGATACAGCTGTTGCACTGTCTGTACAAATGTTATCTCTATGCTCTTATCTTTCCGTGCGGGTTCGAAAACAATGGAGGAAAGCTAAAGTTCGCGGACTGGCCTTATCCCATGAATTAAAAAAGACTCCTTTCTCTTCGGAAAAGATCCAAGGAGATTTAGCTCTTAATGTAATTAGTAGCATTACTTTTAGAAAGAAAAGACAGTTTTTCTATTAGGTAGAAAGATGTGATCTCTTCTGGACTCATTTTTATCAAGTGATTTTCAAGTAACATTATTGTTATAGCGGTACATTTGATTAATAATAACATAATTCTTAATTTGGAGAATATAAAAATTAAAATACATTAATATAATCCGTTTTCATGCATTAATATGTGATTTCTCTGATTTCATGCCTTTTTTAAAATCAGGATTTTTAGTTCAGATAGCCTCTAGCTTTGGCCACAAATACAGACAATTTTTTATTTTCTATAAAGATCTCTCAGATCCCCCATGAAATTTCTCCCTCAGAAAACTTCGGGGGATTTTGAAGCACTCATTTTTGTTCACCACAAGCACTTAATGAACGAAAAAGCGTGAACAATCTGGGCTTAAAAAAGGGGCCAAGAAGGGTAAAAAGAAGGAAAAGTACATTTTTTAAGTGACTGAAAAACTTTTTGTCTCAATCTACTTTCATCTTTCTCCTTTTTATACCTTTTTCTCCGGTCTGTGATCTCAAGAATCCGCTTATGAACCTTCGTCAAGTAAGAGGGACACAGTACACCCAGCCCAAACCCTAGCACCGCGCTCATAACCAAATAGTATGTCAAGTTTACGTAACTTCTACTGAAAGTAAACGAAATTTGGCCATAGTACAGTGGAAGCTCTTATAGCGTAATTAATCCGTACCGAGTTTTTTGTCGCTATAAGAGCAAACTTCGAGTGATACACTCGAGTGTAGAATATCACTCGTTTAAACTCGCAATAAACTCGTTAAGCTAAACTGTCAATTTTGATGCTTTTCGGGAAGGTGGACTGGATTCCCTCAATGATGTATTTTTAGTAGACTGATTTATAAAGTCTGGAGGAAATCTCATCCTACCTGAAAACGATATCATTGGGATTTAGAACACAGTTCGAATCATCCAATTGATCTTTCCTCACTTTAAACAATTATATTTCTTATTTTATGAAGTCTTGATACTTCCAATTTCATGTTATATTACCTTATTTTTTGCTTTTATTTTAATTTATATAAAGTTTAAGATCAATATTTTACAGAGTATAAATATTTGCTTTTTAAATTTTGATTCTGATATTAATTTACTGCATAGCTTATCTTCCTTAGAAAGGTCTGATGCTTAAAAAAAATTATTACATCATTTTCCCCTGCATCTGCATGCAATTTGAAAAATTTATGTCTTAAATATAAGTCAAAAAATTGGAAATAAAGAAAGATAAATGAATACGCTAATAAATTAAAAGTCTAAAATCCACAAGGACATTAGGTAGCGAAATGTTTCGTTTGGGATTGTAGCCGGTTACCCCGGGCGAAAGCAAGCGAGAAGAAGATGCGATCGTTACTTGGTGCTGTTTGTCATACTCTGATATTTGTTTATTAGCTAATTCTGGTGTGACGGGGCACACAAACCGATCCAGAAAAGTATTCGATAAGCTGAATCGATTCGAAGATTAGTCTTTATAAGAGCACAAAAGAGCTCTTATAGAGACTAATTTTTGGGTCTTTATAAGAGAGTATTTTTATGAGAGCAGGTCGCTATAAGAGCTTATACTGTACATGACAAAAATTGGGCGAATCGTGAACGTTTGTGCTGCTTGGGTCCATCGAACCTAGGTACAGTGCGCAGACGGCTGAATAGCGTGGTTGGCAGCACGTAATCCAACTAAGCCGCCCCAAATAAATTTCTATATACCCCACTGTCTGCGTGTGGGCACCGTCGCGGGCTCCCGTTTCGAAGCTCAAGGAAGAGGTTGCTGCTGTTCTGTTTTCGGATAAGTCTTTGTTTTTATTCTTATAATTTAAGCCTCTTTATTTACAGGATTTTAGCAGGTTTCAATTCACAATGTATTATCGATGATATTCCGCTTGTTTAACAACAGCGTTTGGTTGACATGTCCAATTTCGTGACGACTTTTAAGCTTAACGTGTTCTCTACTTGTAGAATCTCGCAATATTTTGCACAACATCTGTACTTTTGAACTGTTAAAGCTGTACTTATGTGTATAAATTTCAGTACAAGGTTCAATGTGAGATTATTACGCATTTAGGCTGAGTGCAATACATAACATAAAAGGGGTATTTTTATGTATTTTAATGTAATTAATAACAGTAAATTAGTGTTTTTATGCAACCTTTATAAGTGTTCAATGAAATTGTGTGCAAAACTTTGATCTGATTACTATTTACATTAGCAATATAACGATTTGCCTGAGTTGAAATTTGTGAATTTGATCAAATGATATTAATCAACTTTTTTCTGTAACACATTGCCGTGTTAGTTAATCTATAAAATCAGGATTCAAAAATGATTTCGATGCTTAATATCAAATGTATAAAGGCCGTTTTATTAATTAATTTCGGTTAGATCCAGTGGCGGCTCGTCCATAGGAGCACGTGAACCCCCAATAAAAATGAAATAAGTCAATAATGACATATACACGAAAAACTAATAAAATCTATTCCAACTTGTACCTTATTCAGGATGAGCTTCCAACCCCTCTTCTGTTCCAATTATGATATTTTTACTTAATTGTTTTTCAAAATTTAATTGTGAACCCCGATTTGAACTTGTTAGAATTAGATCGAATGATCTGATCATGAATTTGATCTACTTTTTTCCGTTACACATTGCCGTGTTAGCTAATCTATATAAAATCAAGATGTTCTCTCTGCCTGTTTCCGTCATACGTTTGTACTACGGATCTGATGTATTTCGATAACACATGGTAGGTAAATTAGTGCTTTTACACAACCTTTATAAGTGTTCAATGAAATTATGAGCAGAACTTTGATCTGATTACTATTTACATTAACGGTAATAGAGTTGCCTGAGCTGAAATAATCAACTTTTCCCCGTAACAATATTGCCGTCTTATAGCTAATCTATAAAATCAAGATTCAAAAATCATTTCGATGCTTAATATCAAATTTATATTTTAGTTTTATTAAATAATTTCTGTTAGATGGATCCAGTGGCGGCTCGTCCATAGGAGCACACGAACCCTCAATAAAAATGAAATAAGTCAATAATGACCAATAATGACACACATGAAAAACTAATAAAACTTGTACCTGTTATATATTTATTCACTAGTAATTGTTCCTATCTACTAGTTCTGTATTTAATCAATATTTATTATTTATATCTACTAGTCCTGTTTAAATAATGTTACAACTCAACTCTTTTCATGCTTTGTTTTAATATCTTAAGAATTGGATTCTGATAGAATTTAACTTAATGTCTAAAAATAAAAACCTATTTTTATAACAACCTTTGTCTTGACCATCAAGATACATAAGATGGTGTCAGAATAAACTGGTAAAATAAATTGGAGTGAATACCCAGGTAGCTTTTCTTCAAATTAATCATTATTTTGATAAGCAAAAGCATGAATAATACTCTGGAGATGATGAAGCCCTTCATAGCAGGAGCCAATCCATCTGAATCTTGGCGTTTTTGGAGGCAAGACTTTTTAGATTTAATGGAAGCAGCTGACTTCATGGATGATACAGAAAGGAAAAAGACGGCCGTATTTCGACATGTTTGTGGCGAGGAGCTTAAAACTCTCTACAGAACGATGAGTTTGAAACCAAGTCCCCCGGAAAAAGAGATAACTCTCGACCAAATCCTCACTGAATTTGACCCGTCAGTTCGAGGATTACAAGAATGAAATTTACGCGTCATTCCTGTTCTTGGAAATAAAACAAAAGCAAGGTGAGAAGTTTCAAGAATTTTTCTGTAGACTTAAGCTAGCGGTTGAAGACTGCAATTATGGTACAAATAGTGATCGTATGCTAAGGGATAAGATCATCCACGGGTTACAGGACAAACCCTTACAAGAAAGATTACTTAGGGAGACCAGCAGACGTCCCAAGACGCTTCATGATATCGTTACTGAATGTCGGGCTGCGGAACAGTCAAGGAGTCAGGCGTTAGCGATGAATGAACACAACGATATTTATGCCATGGTATCAAACCATAGGGATAACCATCTAAAGAAATACGACTCGTGTTGAAACTGTGGTCGTAGCCATGAGCCAAGGAATTGTCCCGCATTCAACACAACGTGTAAAAACTGTGGGAAAAAGAGTCATTGGGCAGAATTTTGTCGATCTAAAGCGAAGCCTTTCAGAGGACATCCGACGCAATCGAGAAGAGTCCATGCACTTGAGCCTGATTCTGATTTAACTCTTGGTGAGTTGACGATAAACGAAGTCTCGACTCCTAACGAAAAAGAATGGTCCTACAAGATGCTTGTCAATGGGACAAATGTTAACTTTAAGCTTGACACAGGAGCACAAGTAAACGTGCTGCCCATCTGTCTCTTTGATAAGTTGAAGGAACAGCCAAATGTTCGACCATATGATACTCCTATACTGGACTACAACAAGAGTCCAATTCCTGTCATAGGCGTGTGCACTCTCCTCTGCAAAAGCAAATTTATCAGAAACCCCAAGAGATTAGAGTTCCTTATAACGAGCCTAAATTCATCTGCAATTCTTGGGTTGCAGGCATGCGAAAATCTGGGTCTGATCAAGCGAATGTACAATCTGAATACATTACCAACAGATCCGACGACTGAATCTTCTTTGCAAACTGTAAAAGAAATTATGGAGGAGTTCAAAGATGTTTTCACTGGAATAGGAAGGCTTAACAGGAAGGTAAGCATCAGATTAAAACCAAATGCTGTCCACACATAGCAGCACCTAGGAAAATTCCTTTGGCACTTCATGAAAAGGTCAAACAGGAACTAACAGCTATGGAGTCTCAAGGTATCATAGTCAAAGTTGAAGAACCAACTGACTGGGTTAGCAACATGGTTGTGGTCGATAGTCCAAAAAAGCTTAGGATCTGCATAGACCAAAGACCACTAAACGAAGCTATCAGGAGACCTCATTACCCAATTCCAACGACGGAGAGATTGTTTACAAATCTGCAAGGATGTACTGTTTTCAGTCTCTTAGATGCTAAGAATGGGTTTTGGCAGCTCCCACTTGATAACGAAAGCTCATACCTGACCACTTTCACAACTCCTTGGGGTCGCTACAGATTTTTAGTCCTTCCATTTGGTCTTAACAATGCTCCAGAAGAATTTCAGCGAGCTATGGAAGAAATCTTTGAAAACGAACCTCAAATCCAACCCTACTTTGATGATATCGCCTTGAGCTCTAAAAACAATCAAGAGCATTGTATTTTATTAAAGAAAGCACTAACCATAGCCAGAAAAGCAAACCTAACATTTAATCCTTCTAAAGCTCAAATTGCCAAGTCTTCTATAAATTATCTTGGGCACATTATCTCAAAAGATGGAATTCAACCTGATCCTATCAAAGTTCAAGGAATTCAAGACTTCCCAACTCCAAAGAACAAGGAAGAATTACAGAGATTTTTGGGAATGGTGACTTATCAATCCAAGTTTACTAACCACTTATCGGATCTTACTCATTCACTGAGACAACTCTTAAGGAAAAACACTGCATTCATCTGGGATAGCAATATGCAAAGAGACTTTGAAATTATCAAGAAAGCATTGGTCGAAGCACCATGCTTGAGTTTCTTCGATAATGCAAAGCCAGTTCGCCTCTCTGTAGATGCAAGTCAGAATGGTCTAGGAGCAGTTCTTATGCAGGAAGGAAGGCCGGTAGCATATGCATCAGCTGCATTAACTGAGGCTCAAAAGAGATATGCTCAAATTGAAAAGTAGCTACTAGCAATAATATTTGGGCTAGAAAAATTCAACTACTTCACCTATGGAAGACATGTTGAGGTAGAAACAGACCATAAACCACTACTGGGACTCAGCAAGCGATACTATGAGGATGTAACACCACGGCTGCAAAGAATGCTACTCCGTATGGGCAGGTACGATGTCACCCTCAACTATGTGCCCGGAAAGCAGTTGGTGGTCGCAGATGCACTCTCTGGGCCACTAGCAGTGATATCTTTGAAGAATCACTAGTCTCTACCCCTTCAGTTTATAAAAGTGTTCAAGCACTCGCAACAGCTCCTAAGTGGCAACAGATTTCGGATATGACTGCTAAGGATTGTGCTTTGAAAGCAGTTTCTCAGTATGTCAAAGAAGGTTGGCCAGAAGAGAAGGCGAAAGTTAACCTAGCTGCAACACCTTTATGGCATTGCCGAAATGAGCTGTATCTAACTGAAGAAGGAATTCTATGTAGGGGAAAACGAGTTATTATTCCTGATGCAGCAAGACTTGATACCCTCAATAAATTACACACTGCACACAGAGGAATAGTCGCCTGCAAAGCAAAAGCTCGAGAATATCTTTATTGGCCTATGATGAATCAAGACATCGAAAACTTCATAGGAAAATGTGAAATTTGCCAGAAATATCAAAAATCCAATCAACAAGAGCCTCTGATTGAAAGGTCTCTACCTGAACGACCATGGCAAATAGTAGCTGGTGACTTTCTTTCTCTTAATGGAATTACATATCTGTTACTTATAGACTACTTCTCCAAGTACATAGAAGTTCAACATATGCATGGGACATCAACATCAGCTGTCGTGAATGCTATGAAAGCTGCATTTGCTAGACACGGGATTCCAGAAGAGTTTGTAAGTGATGGAGGACCTCCGTTCAACGGTGAAATGTTTCAAACCTTTCTAACAAGCTGGAATATTGCTCACCATAAAACCTCTCCTCATTTCCCCCGATCAAATGGGCAAGTTGAGCGAGCAGTACAAACCTTCAAGAATGGGTTGAAAAAAGCAAAGGAGGAAGGAAAAGATCTTCATTTAGTTCTACTGGATTACAGAACCACTCCGGCTAAATCTCCAGCTGAGGGTAGGCGTCTGAGATCCTTCATACCATCACACTCCGATAACCTTCTCCCAAACTTCAACATAAAAGAGGAAGTGGAACAACTTAGAAAAAACCAGCTAAGACAAAACCATTATGCTAACCAAGGCAAGAAAACGTTACCAGAGCTGGAAGTAAATCAACAAGTTTGGTTTCGCTTAAAGCCAACACATCCCTGGCAAAAAGCTAGAATTGTTGATATAGGACCCAACCCAAGGACCTACAAAATAGTTGCAGACAACGGTAAAACCTATGTGAGAAACAGGTTTTATCTTCGCCCTTGTAAAGATCCATCAATAAGTAAAGCAGAACCTTCCACAACAGTAGAGGACTATTGTAGCCCAGCGTTTGAGGACACACCTCGTCTCTCTCCACGGATGTCATCTCCCCATCAAAGTTTGAGTCGTCCCACTACCCAAGCTGCAAATATACCCTCTACCACTACCACCCGAAGTGGAAGAACTGTTAGACAACCAATTAGATACGGAACCTGACATCAATGACTTCAATCTAAATTATTAAGTTCATCTTCTTCGTTTATAAAAAAAAGGGCATGTTATATATTTATTCACTAGTAATGGACTCTAACCGTCTGACGTCACACGGAACCAACACGTGACCTACTGAGCTTGCAATTGGTTACCACAGATACTACACTAGTAGATCTACTAGTGTAGTATCTGTGGTAACCAATTGCAAGCTCAGTTGTAGGTCACGTGTTGGTTCCGTGAAGTCTCGAACCAGATAGGCGGTTAGAGTCCATTGTTCCTATCTACTAGTTCTGTATTTAATCAATATTTATTATTTATATCTACTAGTCCTGTTTAAATAATGTTACAACTCAACTCTTTTCATGCTTTGTTTTAATATCTTAAGAATTGGATTCTGATAGAATTTAACTTAATGTCTAAAAATAAAAACCTATTTTTATAACAACCTTTGTCTTGACCATCAAGATACATAAGAGTACCTTATTCAGTATGAGTTTCCAACCCCTCTTCTGTTCAAATTAGGATATTTTTACTTAATTGCATTTTCAAAATTAATTTAATTGTGAACCCCCATTTGAACTTGTTAGAATTTGATCGGGAACAGCTTTAGAAAAGGTCCGCTAGCCACCATGTTTAACCACAGCTCCGACAACATGATTAAGGGTCAGGGCCGTATCCAAGGGGGGGGGGGTTAGGGGTTCAACCCCCCCCCCCGAAATTTTGACATCAATTTTTATTCTGCTACTTTTCTTGAAAATTGTCTCACAAGGAGCGCTATCCTCTTCGGGTATAACCCAAAGGGTCTCAAAATGAGTTAAAATGCCACTTTTAGGGAAAAAATTCAAAAAAATTTCTGGAGTAGGAACCTAAAAACCCCCTTAACATTTCGCAATTTATTACAATATATCTACCTTCTTTTTACCTTGAAAATTCGGCCGCTTACAATGAGTGGTGCTCTATGGGTGTAATCTAAAGGGTCTCAGAAGTGAGCTAAAACACTCTTTTGAGGGGCAAATTTAAAAAAAAAATTCTGGGGGAGAACCCCCAGACCCCCCCCCCTTTTACTTCGAATTCATATTGTTTATACAGTTTTGAAATGTAGTGCATCAAAATTTCAATCCAGTGTTGTCATCTAAAACTTAACATATAAAAGTACCCGTAAGGAGGTACCTCAGAAAATATTTGAGTCAACCCCCCCCCCCCCCGAAACAAAAGTCTGGTTACGGCCCTGTTAAGGGTTGTCAGTATAGAGATCTAATCGTACTATTAGATCTCTAACAATATTCAACTAATTACTATTATTTTTGGATATAATAATACTAACAATTAAATAGATCTCAATGGTTGTCGCGGTCATAAATTGAGCTGTGGTTAAACATGGCGGAAAGCGGACCTTTTCTAAAGCTGTACCTTTGATCGAATGATCTGATCATGAATTTGATCTACTTTTTTCCGTACCATTGCCGTGTTAGCTAATCTATATCAATAAAATCAAGATGTTCTCCCTGCCTGTTTCCGTACGTTTGTACTGTAGTACGTTACGTTACGTACGTACTGTAGTACGTTTGTACGTTTGTTTGTAGATGTGGGGGCTCAATTTCGAATATATTTCTGAAAGATAAAACATAGCAAAAACGATTTCGGTATGCTTAATATGAAATTTATAAAGGCCGTTTTATTAAATAATTTCGGTTAGATCCAGTGGCGGCTCGTCCATAGGAGCACATGAACCCCCAATAAAAATGAAATAAGTCAATAACAAAATAATTGAAGAACTAATAAAAAATGTATTCCAACTTGTACTTTATTGAGGATGAGCTTCCAACCCTCTTCTGTTCTGATTATGATATTTTTACTTAATTGCATTTTCAAAATTTAATTGAATTACTGAATAATTTGAACTATACCCACGAGCCGCCACATTGTTAGAATTTGATCGAATGATCTGATCATGAATTTGATCTATCCATCAATCTATAAATTCGAGATGTTCTCCCTGCCTGTTTCCGTACGTTTGTATTACGGATCAGATGTGGCTCAATTTCGAATGTGCTATTTCCAAAAGATACATATCAAAAATGATTTCGATGCTTAATTTATAAAGGCCGTTTTAATACCGTTTACAGACATGATACGTTTTAATTAATTAGATCGCAGAGATTTAATTAGTGATCGCTGATGCGATCAAGCTGAAACCCAGATAGCATGTAACCTTATGGCTAACCTTCTCATTTCATTGGTATTGGGTTGGCCCAAAACATGATTTGCTATACAACCCTCTTCAAATGTTATAGAAAGGTTGTACTGCCAACCCAGTTGAGTTGTTCCGAAAAAAGTTTGCCGTATAACGTTTTCCCAATGTTATGAATAAGGTGTTTCCTTCGATCATTGAAAGAGCAAGGGGAAGAAAGGTTTTGAAACCTTATTGAGACCATGCCATGTGACTGCCGCACGCATGAATTTCCCAGCCAATCCACGATTAGCACGCCAGGATGATGTCCAAAACAAACGGGCGCCATTTTTTGCAGCGGTCTTTTTGAATTGGACATATCAAGTGAAGCTTATTTACACAAAAAGTAAGTGTTTTTATAACTATTTATTCATTTATTTAACCACTTTGTTATATTTTGATGCTTGTTTTCATTATTTTATTTGATGATAAACTCGCCGGCTTTTATGTCAGTATAATTGTATCGATATATGTTTAGTTAAGAATTTGAAACGATGAGATGGAAACCACAAAATTTTTAATATTTTTAATAGGAAAATCTCAATAATTGTCCATTTAAAAACTCTATCAGCTATGAAAACGCCAAAATAAATTCAAATAATTTATTTTCAAGCCTTTATTTTAAAACTTTTTACATTAAAATAAAAATATTTATGGAATCAGAGTTGGGCAAAATGTAATCAGATTAATGATTGATGATTACGATTACAATTGTAATCTGATTACATTTGTAATCTGATTACAAATGTAATCAAGAAAGTAATCACATGGAGATTAATGATTACAATTGTAATCACGAAAGTAATCACATGGAGATTAATGATTACAATTGTAATCTGTAATCTGATTACTGATTACATATGTAATCTGTAATCTGATTACAGATTACAATAAGTAATCATAATAAATCTTGATTACTTTTTGATTGATAATGTGAAGGCACACAGTTGTTGGTTCTTGTTGGTACTTGTTGGTTCGCATCTTGCCGGAAGTGGTCCAAAACTTTCCAGAAGTGGTCCAAAACTTACCGGAAGTGGTCTGAAACTTATCAGAAATGGTTCACAACTTACCGGAAGTGGTTCTCAACTAACCGGAAGTGGTTCACAACTTACCGGAAGTGGTCCTTAACTTACCGGAAGTGAGTTGCGAACCACTTCCGGTAAGTTGTGACCCACTTCCGGTAGATTAAGGATCACTTCCGGTAGGTTGTGGACCACTTCCGGTAAGTTGTGGACCACTTCCGGTAAGTTGTGGACCACTTCCGGTAAGTTGTGAACCACTTCCGGTAAGTTGTGAACCACTTCCGGTAAGTTGCGAACCACTTCTGGTAAGTTGTGACCCACTTCCGGTAGATTAAGGATCACTTCCGGTAGGTTGTGGACCACTTCCGGTAAGTTGTGGACCACTTCCGGTAAGTTGTGAACCACTTCCGGTAAGTTGCGAACCACTTCCGGTAAGTTGCGAACCACTTCCGGTAAGTTGCGAACCACTTCCGGTAAGTTGCGAACCACTTCCGGTAAGTTACTGACCACTTCCATTAAGTTATGGTTCACTTCCGGTAAGTTTTGGACCACTTCCGATAAGTTTTGGACCACTTCCGGTAAGGTATGGTTCACTTCCGGTAAGTTTCGGATCACTTCCGGTTATCTAAGAACCACTTCCGGTTAGCTATAAGAACCACTTCCGGTTAGCTAAGAACCACTTCCGGTGAATTGCGGACCACTGTAATTAAGTTGTGTCAATCTGATTTCAAAAGTAATCTGATTGACAAATGTAATCAGATTACATCAATCAGATTACAAATGTAATCAGATTACTTTCTGTCAGATTACAAATGTAATCAGATTGATGGTTACAAATGTAATCAGATTACAAATGTAATCAGATTGATGATTACAAATGTAATCAGATTACAAATGTAATCTGATTACTTCAATCAGATTATTAATCTGATTACAAAAGTAATCTGATTGCGCCCATCTCTGTATGGAATAACTCATAAGACAATATTTACTAGACTTAAAAATTTACTGGGATTTTTATCTATAACTAGCTGATATGCCCGCCGTTGCTCGGGGGACAAAAGGCTTATCAAACTGTGTGTTAAAATAAATAAGAATTATCGTTTAGATGCAATAGAGTCAGCAGTCTTCCCGCTAGGATTCTTTTTTGATGCCATACCACTTCGTTAAGATGTAAAAAAAACCCTTTAAAAATACCACCTGTTTAGATTTAATGTGTGAAATCCCCATCCCCGTTTTTAAAGAGTAATTTTTCAAAATAGAAAAAAAATCAGGGGACCTTCTGAACCCCATTATTTTTTTCTCTTTTGTCCTTTTCTCCCTACATCCATTCCTCTGCAATTGGTATAAATGTATATTTGAGGCAAATTTCTCCGCCTTCGCTTCACGATAAAGATATACTATTGAACAGCAATGTCTATAGATAAAACTTATTTCCCCCCTCATCCCGCTAAATTTTTATAAAATACAAAACAATTAAATATACTACATACTTTTATACTTTTTTTAAGATGTTAGACAAAATCTTAAAAAACCTGTTTTGAATTAGTGTTTATAACCATTTTTTAATAATGATAATTTTTTTTTAAAAAATCAGGGGGAGACCCCCTGAACCCCCCTTTGCTGATTTATCACCAACTCATTCATTGAAAGAAATTTCAAACATGAAATAAAAGTAAACATCATTTTAATCGACACTGAAAATGCCTGTGATAAAATATTGTTTAATTTGAACTTTGCTGGAAATACTTAAATTTGATTAAATAGAAAAAAGAATAAAATTTTTCAGTGGAACGGTTTCTGGTTATCATAAAAAAATTATTTAATTATTAAAAATTGCTTCTTTATCATATTTTTTAAAAATTCACCTGTTATAAAACATTTCACAATAAATATTTCCAACAATAGAGGTTTTCCGTGTCCTGGAAAGAGCAATAACCGCGATAAATTTAACATTGAAGGCTAAGCATAAGAATTTAGAAAAGGGACAAAAAAGGCTCCTTGGAATGCTTTGATTCAGAAAATTCTTTTTAGCAAACCTTCCTGGTTGTGTGAGGAACAACACGCTAAAATTTCATAACAATCACATTAATAATGTGGGTGCTAGGATCCAAAAACTAAAAACGGGAGTGAATATTCGAACCCCCGTGCACACCCTCCAAAATCGAATATCGAAAAATCCAGAAATTACTTTCTTTGAAATACTCTTAAGAAGGTATTACCAACAGTTTACTTCGTAATATCGATTTCTCGATACTGTTTTCTTCGAAAATGTAAAACTTGGTTTATGCTCAGCAAAAACGGGTTTTTGGAATATTCAGACCTCTTAAAATTCGAATATCCAAAATCTGAAAAATGCCTTTCTAGATATTGTTGCTAGGTACCTTCCTGCGAAATAACAAAGATCTGGGGTCATTTGGGACGCCGCTGGGCTCAAAAACGTCGAAAACGCTCCGAACCCCCCTGTGGGTCAAAAAAAAGATATTTCGAAAAATCCCTTCTTAGTGCGCGTATACACCGTAAGGTCTTCGACCCTACCAAGTTTCGAGTCTTTAGCCCCGGTAGATTTTGCTGTGCGTTGATGAGTGAGTGAGTGAGTGGTAAAGCTCTTTTATTATTATCTATAACTAGCTGATATGCCCGCCGTTGCTCGGGGGATAAAAGGCTTATCAAACTGTGTGTTAAAATAAATAAGAATTAGTGTTTAGATGCAATAGAAGTGCCGTTTACATGGGAAAAATGCTACCCGGGTAGCTACCCGGGTAAAAAGTGGGTTGAAGGGAATTTCCAACTCTACCCGGGTAACGAAATTTGAAGGCGTTTACATGAGACATGATCTTACCCGGCTTTTTCTCGGTCACGTGGTAAGAAATAAATGATCTTCCTGTTTCCATGGTTTCCAAGTTTGTTAACAAATAGTTCATTTTTGTTCTTGCAAGAAGCATCAAAATGAATTTTAAAAGAGCGTTGGCGATATATGCAAAAAAAATCAACGGATGATAGCAGATTTGCTTACCGAAGACCTGCGAAGATGTATGAAAGTAATATTGTATTATTTGTTGAATATTTTGTTTATTTACTAGTAACACTTATACAATTATACAAAATTGTGTTGGCAACATTGTTTCAATTCCATCAATGTTTATTGTTTTGATTTCCGTTTTTCATCATGTTTGTAAGTTGTGCTTGTCTTAAAAATTAAATGGATGTTTATTAAACTTAACGTTTTATCTTCACATTTCAAACTGCATTTGCTACTTTCTACGTTATTGATGTCCATTACAAATTATATCAAAACAATCAACAGAGCACACACAAACAATTAAATGGCGGACTACACAACACGCAAGGTAGTGTGGGATGGGACACGAAATGCATCATGGGAAAGGAGGGTACTACCCGGCAATTGACTAGGATTGAATCCTACCCGGCTTTTTCCTATCTTTTTCCCTTCGTAGGGAATGCCGGGTAGAAAAGAGGAGTAAGAGCCGCCTTTTACCCGGGTAATTGGCTCATGTAAACGGCACTAGAGTCAACAGTCCTCCCGCTAGGATTCTTTTTTGATGCCATACCACTTCGTTAAGATGTAAAAAAAAAACCTTTAAAAATACCACCTGTTTAGATTTAATGTGTGAAATCCCCATCCCTGTTTTTAAAGAGTAATTTTTCAAAATAGAAAAAAAGTCAGGGGACCTTCTGAACCCCATTATTTTTTGTCCTTTTCCCCCTCCATCCACTTCTGAAATTGGTATAAATGTATATTTGAGGCAAATTTCTCCGCCTTCGCTTCAAAATAAAAATATGTTATTGAACAGCAATGTCTATTGATAAAACTTATTTCCCCCTCATCCCGCTAAATTTTTATGAAATACAAAACAATTAAATATACTACATACTTTTATACTTTTTTAAGATCTTAAAAAACCGGTTTAGAATTAGTGTTTATAACAATTTTTTAATAACGATAATTTTTTTTAAAAATCAGGGGGAGACCCCCTGAACCCCCCTTTGCTGATTTATCACCAACTCATTCATTGAAAGAAATTTAAAACATGAAATAAAAGTAAACATCATTTGAATCGACACTGAAAATGCCTGTGATAAAATATTGTTTAATTTGAACTTTGCTGGAAATACTTAAATTTGATTAAATAGAAAAAAATAATAAAATTTTTCAGTGGAACGGTTTTTGGTTATCATAAAAAAAAATTATTTAATCATTAAAAATTGTTTCTTTATCATATTTTTTAAAAATTAACCTGTTATAAAACATTTCAAAATAAATATTTCCAACAATAGAGGTTTTGCGTGTCCTGGAAAGAGAAATAACCGCAATAAATTTAACATTGAAGGCTAAGCATAAGAATTTAGAAAAGGGACAAAAAAGGCTCCTTGGAATGTTTTGATTCAGAAAATTCTTTTTCGCAAACCTTCCTGGTTGTGTGAGGAACAACATGCTAAAATTTCATGACAATCACATTAATAATGTGGGTGCTAGGATCCAAAAACTAAAAACGGGAGTGAATATTCAAACCCCCGTGCACCCCCTCCAGAATGGAATATCGAAAAATCCAGAAATTACTTTCTTTGAAATACTCTCAAGAAGGTATTACCAACAGTTCACTTCGTTATATCGATTTCTCGGTATTGTTTTCTTTGAAAATGTAAAACTTTGCTTATGCTCAGCAAAAACGGGTTTTTGGAATATTCAGACCTCTTAAAATTCGAGTATCCAAAATCTGAAAAATGCCTTTCTAGATATTGTTGCTAGATACCTTCCTGCGAAATAACAAAGATCTGGGGTCATTTTGGACGCCGCTGGGCTCGAAAACGTCGAAAACGCTCCAAACCCCCCTGTGGGTCAGAAAAAAGATATTTTGAAAAATCCCTTCTTAGTGCGCGTATACACCATAAGGTCTTCGACCCTACCAAGTTTCGAGTCTTTAGCCCCGGTAGATTTTGCTGTGCGTTGCTGAGTGAGTGAGTGAGTGAGTGAGTGAGTGGTAAAGCTCTTTTATTATTATAGATAATAAAAGAGCTTTACCACTCACTCACTCACACACTCACTCACTCACTCATCAACGCACAGCAAAATCTACTGGAGCTAAAGACTCGAAACTTGGTAGGGTGGAAGACCTTACGGTGTATACGCGCACTAAGAAGGGATTTTTCGAAATTTCTTTTTTCTGACCCACAGGGGGGTTTGGAGCGTTTTCGACGTTTTCGAGCCCAGCGGCGTCCCAAATGACCCCAGATCTTTGTTATTTCGCAGGAAGGTACCTAGCAACAATTTCTAGAAAGGCATTTTTCAGATTTTGGATATTCGAATTTTAAGAGGTCTGAATATTCCAAAAACCCGTTTTTGCTGAGCATAAACCAAGTTTTATATTTTCGAAGAAAACAATACCGAGAAATCGATATTACGAATTGAACTGTTGGTAATACCTTCTTGAGAGAATTTCAAAGAAAGTAATTTCTGGATTTTTCGATATTCCATTCTGGAGGGGGTGCACAGGGGTTTGAATATTCACTCCCGTTTTTAGTTTTTGGATCCTAGCACCCACATTATTAATGTGATTGTTATGAAATTTTAGCATGTTGTTCCTCACACAACCAGGAAGATTTTCGAAAAAGAATTTTCTGAATCAAAACATTCCAAGGAGCCTTTTTTGTCCCTTTTCTAAATTCTTATGCTTAGCCTTCAATGTTAAATTTATTGCGGTTATTGCTCTTTCCAGGACACGCAAAACCTCTATTGTTGGAAATATTTATTTTGAAATGTTTTATAACAGGTGAATTTTTAAAAAATATGATAAAGAAACAATTTTTAATGATTAAATAATTTTTTTTATGATAACCAAAAACCGTTCCACTGAAAAATTTTATTCTTTTTTCTATTTAATCAAATTTAAGTATTTCCAGCAAAGTTCAAATTAAACAATATTTTATCACAGGCATTTTCAGTGTCGATCCAAATGATGTTTACTTTTATTTCCTGTTTGAAATTTCCTTCAATGAATGAGTTGGTAATAAATCAGCAAAGGGGGGTTCAGGGGGTCTCCCCCTGATTTAAAAAAAATATCATTATTAAAAAATGGTTATAAACACTAATTCTAAACCGGTTTTTAACATCTTAAAAAAGTATAAAAGTATGTAGTATATTTAATTGTTTTGTATTTTATAAAAATTTATCGGGATGAGGGGGAAATAAGTTTTATTTATAGACATTGCTGTTCAATAATATATCTTTATTGTGAAGCGAAGGCGGAGAAATTTGCCTCAAATATACATTTATACCAATTGCAGAAATGGATGGGGGGAGAAAAGGACAAAAGAGAAAAAAAATAATGGGGTTCAGAAGGTCTCCTGACTTTTTTTCTATTTTGAAAAATTACTCTTTAAAAACGGGGATGGGGATTTTACACATTAAATCTAAACAGGTGGTATTTTTAAAGGGTTTTTTTACATCTTAATAAAGTGGTATGGCATCAAAAAAGAATCCTAGCGGGAAGACTGTTGACTCTAATGCATCTAAACGATAATTCTTATTTATTTTAACACACAGTTTGATAAGCCTTTTATCCCCCGAGCAACGGCGGGCATATCAGCTAGTCTATAATAATAAAAGAGCTTTACCACTCACTCACTCACTCACTCACTCACTCACTCACTCACTCATCAACGCACAGCAAAATCTACCGGGGCTAAGGACTCGAAACTTGGTAGGGTCAAAGACCTTACGGTGTATATGCGCACTAAGAAGGGATTTTTCGAAATATCTTTTTTCTGACCCACAGGGGGGTTTGGAGCGTTTTTGACGTTTTCGAGCCCAGCGGCGTCCCAAATGACCCCAGATCTTTGTTATTTCGCAGGAAGATACCTAGCAACAATTTCTAGAGAGGCATTTTTCAGATTTTGGATATTCGAATTTTAAGAGGTCTGAATATTCCAAAAACCCGTTTTTGCTGAGCATAAACCAAGTTTTATATTTTCGAAGAAAACAATACCGAGAAATCGATATTACGAATTGAACTGTTGGTAATACCTTCTTGAGAGAATTTCAAAGAAAGTAATTTCCGGATTTTTCGACATTCCATTCTGGAGAGGGTGCACAGGGGTTTGAATATTCACTCCCGTTTTTAGTTTTTGGATCCTAGCACCCACATTATTAATGTGATTGTTATGAAATTTTAGCATGTTGTTCCCCACACAACCAGGAAGGTTTGCGAAAAAGAATTTTCTGAATCAAAACATTCCAAGGAGCCTTTTTTGTCCCTTTTCTAAATTCTTATGCTTAGCCTTCAATGTTAAATTTATTGCGGTTATTGCTCTTTCCAGGACACGCAAAACCTCTATTGTTGGAAATATTTATTTTGAAATGTTTTATAACAGGTGAATTTTTAAAAAATATGATAAAAAAACAATTTTTAATGATTAAATAATTTTTTTTATAATAACCAAAAACCATTTCACTGAAAAATTTTATTCTTTTTTCTATTTAATCAAATTTATGTATTTCCAGCAAAGTTCAAATAGAGCATTCGCACATGACGTCACTTGGAGGACAAAAACAACGTTGCTAAGGCTGTTGTTAGGGGCGGGAACTAGAAGCATCCAATAGAAGCATTCGCACATGATGTCACTGGCGGGCAAAAACAACGTTGCTAAGGGCGTTGTTAGGCCGAGTCATGTGATTGAAAATGCTCTATTAAACAATATTTTATTATCACAGGCATTTTCACGGTCGTATTCTGAGCCTCTGGCAACCTCTAACAAACATTGATTTGCTTGATTTGGTATTCTGACCACCGTTAATCAACTTCAATTAACAAATATTTGTTACTTAACAAATCAGCCAACAAACGAGTGATTTAAGTTGAACTACCAATCAGAATCGAGAATAGAAAAAATGGCGTCCTCTCATCAGTCGTGAACATTTCATTTTGAGACTCTGGAAGTATTTTTTCATTGTTAAAGTGTTATGATTAGAGAAAAAATAGTTTTACAATTGTATAACAGTGAATTAACATTTAAAATATTCTTAAATCACATCAATTAAAATCCGCAGAACAGCTCTCTTCTAACGTGTAAGTCCGCCCAGATAGAAGAACTATTTCATAACTAAGATCACTAAAAAATACATTCTCCAAAACGATTTATTTAAATGCTTCAGAAATTCATATAAACAACTAAGGGAACCGTTTAAGATATTCTTAACCTTAAAAGTAATCTAAACTCTTGGCACTACTTTTTTCTTTAATATTTTTATACTTCTAGGGGGCCTGCCCCCTGCTCGCTATCGCTCACCAACCCCCGTAACTGCTTCGCAGTTCTTTTCAGATCGCTTCGCGATCTTAGCGAGCAGAGCTCGCTTGTTCATCTCAACAATCCAGCACCACCCTCTTGGCTTAATTAATCCTAATTAATTAATTAAGCTTAATTAATACCGAAAATACCTCTCTTGCATAAATAATTTAATTCGGATCATTCCTCCAAATTAACAGAAAAAAATGTTGTTGAATTATATTCTTTTCTAGCTTATGAATAATTTAATCGAAATGTTAAAAAAAATATCCAGCAAGTCTGCTAATAATTATCAACCAGTTTGAAGAAAAAAGCATTGTTGAAAATAAAATAAATCAGACTCATCATAAAACACGCTTAAAACTCGTCTGTTTCTCTAGTGAATGGCAAGAAAGAGAAGAAAAAATTAAAACTTTGAATCTTAATAATTCCAAAACTAATTAGAATTCTTGAAAAAACAAAAAGCCAATCTTTTTATAAAAAATATTTGTATGTGTCTTTAAAATATCATAGTTCTACAATGATTAGTTTTGCTTTTATAACGAAAAAACAGAAAAATCGTCAAAATTTTCGAAACTTTAAAACTTAATTACTCCAAAACTAATTCGAAATTCGAAAAAAGGGCGACGTGGTGCAAAACTGCACATCTAAGAGTATGTGTCTGAAAAAAATCATATTTCTGCTGCTAATAGCTTTTGCTGGGGGCGAACTCGCAGCAGAAAAAAATAATTTTCGACTTTGACATTAAATAACTCTAGAACTAATTATCTCATCTATTAGCTTTTAGAACGAAAACGATCCTCATACATTTGTCTAGCAATGTTTAAAATTTCATAAATTTCCGTGGAATAGTTTTTGCGTAGTGAGAGTTCAAAGTGTTCAAAAATAAAATTTTCAAAAGCAGCGGTGGCGGCGGCAGCGGCGGCGGTCACTGTTACTTTTTTTTAATATAGAGAGAAAACTTTCTCCCTCGACATAGATTAACTTGGTATGGTGGTTATGGTACTGTACTGCGGACCCAAAGGTTGTGCGATCGGGTCCAGCAAATGATTTTTTTTTTTAATTCTTTCAGAGCATTGAAATTTTTTTAGTGTGTAGTAGAAAATTATCTTGGAATTATACAAATATTTCTGGAGAAATAAGACACAAAAATATATATTTTTTTAACCTGTTTCTTTCTTAGAATTAAACTACCCTCATCAAAAAATTCGCATCAAAGTATTGAATCAGAATAATAAATTCCAATTAAAAATAAATTTATTGAAAATATTTTCCATTTTAATTAAATTTATAATGATAGCTAAGCGATCATTATAATCAGCTAACAAAATATAATAAAAGCAAATTAATTTTTTCAGGCTGTTTTAATTTTAATTCGAAATCTTTCTGATCACCTTTAAATAAATTTCTTGAGTTTTCTGATTTTTCAAATGATTTTAAATGTTGAGTTCTTTTATCATACATATTTTTTTTAAGATGTAAAAAGTGAATCCAATAGAGTAAATTTATTCTTTAATTGAAGAACTAATTATTATTTTGAGAATTTGTTTCAATTCAGTAACGTTTTATAAAAGATATGAAATTATTTCTATAATTTAAGACATTTCCATATTGAGATTATGAAAATATTTTATATTTCTTTCTTGTATAGATAGTTTAATATTTAAGAATAATAATTAAGTTTAATATTAAAAGAAAATGTTATTTTTTAAGCTATAAAAGATTATAAAACAATAAAAAATTAATTAATCTTCATTAAAAATCATCGACTTTTAAAGTAATACAGTCAAAAACGCTTTTATTTCCTGCTTTTTCGCGAATTTCTTTCCTATCCTATTCACAACTGAAAGATCTCCACCAATCACGATTGAGCTTTTTTTTTATCGCCAACGGTTTCGGTTGTTCGCCAGCTCTGGTGCCACTGACAAACGTAACAAACGTTTGTTAGTTGATCATTGCGCTCAGAATGCCGAATCAAGCAAACATGAATTTAACAAATTTTTGTTGATTAGTTGATCGGGCGATTTATCAGAAAGCACAGAATACGGCAGTCAGTGTCGATTCAACTGATGTTTTACTTTTATTTCATGTTTGAAATTTCTTTCAATGAATGAGTTGGTGATAAATCAGCAAAGGGGGGTTCAGGGGGTCTCCCCCTGATTAAAAAAAAAAATATCAAATGGTTATAAACACTAATTCTAAACCGGTTTTTTAAGATCTTAAAAAAGTTTAAAAGTATGTCGTATATTTAATTGTTTTGTATTTCATAAAAATTTAGCGGGATGAGGGGGAAATAAGTTTTTTCTATAAACATTGTTGTTCAATAATATATCTTTATTGTGAGCGAAGGCGGAGAAATTCGCCTCAAATATACATTTATACCAATTGCAGAGAAATGGATGGAGGGAGAAAAGGACAAAAGAGAAAAAAATAATGGGGTTCAGAAGGTCCCCTGACTTTTTTTCTATTTTGAAAAATTACTCTTTAAAAACGGGGATGGGGATTTCACACATTAAATCTAAACAGATGGTATTTTTAAAGGTTTTTTTTACATCTTAACGAAGTGGTATGACATCTAAAAAGAATCCTAGCGGGAAGACTGTTGACTTTATTGCATCTAAACGATAATTCTTATTTATTTTAACACACAGTTTGATAAGTCTTTTATCCCCCGAGCAACGGCGGGCATATCAGCTAGTTATACATATTTTTTAAATTTTTCTCTACCAGATATTATATCTGCTTCACACACTGTTGTAAATGAGATAAAAACCTCAAAATTATATATTTTAATGGGAAAAATCCTAAAAATGTCTATTTAAAACATTTTTCAGTTATGAAAACATCAAAATAAATTAAAATAATTAATGGTTTAACATGGAAATGTGAAATTTCAGTTATTGATACTGATAGATAAAAGTTTAAACAAATTTTGACAACAAAGAATTAGATATAAGTTGATTAATTTGGACATTAAAAAATATTACTTTTTACTAATATATCTGTTTGAGTGTAGAGATTTTGTTCATTTTTTTTTCATTAGGTTTTCATGAAGTATCGAAAAAGGTCTATTAAATAAGGAAAAGACTAAGGAAAATCAATTAAGGGATGCTGTTAGTTCATTCACGCAAAGTTCAGGATTGCTCGAAGGTAATTTTTTGTGACTTAATATCAATTTTAAAATGCAATTAAGTGAATAAAAGTATCAAAAGGTATGATGAAACTGTTTTTCAGTTATGATTTATTTAATATGTTGAGTATTGGCCGGCTTGAACTTTTTAAATGTATGTAAGGCTTTTAAATGTAATTTATTACTTAAGCGCAATTCTCATATATTATGCTGAGATTAAAAGTTTATTTATTCTTTAGTAGATTTTTTTGTTAAGTTAAATAAACAGTATTCTTAATCAATAAACAAACTATATTTTTTCCAGAGACAAAAGAAATGAAAAAGAAAAAGTGTGAAAGAGTCCTGTGTATAAAGCAAAATTTTCAATATTTTATTTATAAATGCTTGTGCAATTTTGTTTCTGTGTTCAAATAAATTAAATTCGCTTGTCTCATTTAAAAGGTGTTTTGAAAATTTTGTGCTTATCAGTTTTTTATCAATTTTATTACTATGTAAATCTTAGTAATTATTTTCAATTGCTTCAAAGGAGGTTATTTAGTTACTTCAAAGTTAAGAAAATATACAGTATTAACAATATTTTGTACAATTTAGTTAAATAAAATCAGCCTAAAATATGGTAATTTTAAGAATTTACAATATTCACATGGTTGTTGAGGACCATTTCAAAGGTAAGGATTTCATATCAGATTGAAGAACTTGCTTCTATTTATTGCATTTTAAGTAATTAAGATTTGCAAGCTGTTTTCTAAGTTATACATTTTAGTTGAGTATGTGGTTAGCAAAATTTTGTAATTACAGGTTTTTTTGCTAAATTTTGTGATTGTGAATGTTATTATTTATTTAAAACATATTGAAAATATAGCCTAAAATATTTCAGGAGCAATTTTGACAAAATTCAACTAAGAAACTTCTAAGAAAAAGTATATAAAGCTAAATTTGGTGAACCCCATACCAAACTAAAATCTTTACATTGTATCACCCCATAATTCATAACCTGTATTGGGGGTTCCGTTCAAAATCCCGACAGTCAGAATCCCGACAGATCAGGTTCCCGACGACGAAATCCCGACAGGGTCAGAATCCCGACAGATCAAAATCCCGACTGGGTCAAAATCCCGACAGGTCAAAATCCCGACAGGTCAGAATCCCGACTGGGTCAGAATCCCGACAGGGTCAAAATCCCGACAGGTCAAAATCCCGACAGGGTCAGAATCCCGACAAGTCAAAATCCCGACAGGGTCAGAATCCCGACAGGTCAAAATCCCGACAGGTCGAAATCCCGACAGGTCGAAATCCCGACAGGGTCAGAATCCCGACAGGTCAAAATCCCGACAGGGTCAGAATCCCGACAGGTCAAAATCCCGACAGGTCGAAATCCCGACAGGGTCAGAATCCCGACATGGTCAGATTCCCGACAGGGTCAAAATCCCGACAGGTCAAAATCCCGACAGTGTAATGTCACTCTTGAGCCGTGAGAGCATGAATTATTGAATTTTTTTGAAATTTTAAATTTTTTAAAATTGATTAAAAACTGGTTTAATACTACACTCCTGCGCGTGCAAGACTTTTTTCTGGGTTTTTTTTCAGTGCTGATTACAGATATTTCATCAAAACGGAGGTTTGAAAGATTTTAAAATTTTAAATTTTTTAAAATTGATTAAAAAATGGTTTAATACTACACTCCTGCACGTGCAAGACTTTTTTCTAGGCATCAGTGCTGACTACAGATGTTTCTTCAATACTGTGGTTTGAAAGATTTTAAAATTTTAAATTTTTTAAAATTGATTAAAAATGGTTTAATACTACACTCCTGCGCGTGCAAGACTTTTTCTGGGCCTTTTTTCAGTGTTGATTACAGATATTTCATCAAAACTGACGATTGAAAGATTTTAAAATTTTAAACCAATTTTTAATCAATTTTAAAAAATTTAAAATCTTTCTAACCACAGTATTGAAGAAACATCTGTAGTCAGCACTGAAAAGCTGCCTAGAAAAAAGTCTTGCACGCGCAGGAGTGTAGTATTAAACCATTTTTTAATCAATTTTAAAAAATTTAAAATTTTAAAATCTTTCTAACCACAGTATTGAAGAAACATCTGTAGTCAGCACTGAAAAGCTGCCTAGAAAAAAGTCTTGCACGCGCAGGAGTGTAGTATTAAACCATTTTTTAATCAATTTTAAAAAATTTAAAATTTTAAAATCTTTCAAACCACAGTATTGAAGAAACATCTGTAGTCAGCACTGAAAAGCTGCCTAGAAAAAAGTCTTGCACGCGCAGGAGTGTAGTATTAAACCATTTTTTAATCAATTTTAAAAAATTTAAAATTTTAAAATCTTTCTAACCACAGTATTGAAGAAACATCTGTAGTCAGCACTGAAAAGCTGCCTAGAAAAAAGTCTTGCACGCGCAGGAGTGTAGTATTAAACCAGTTTTTAATCAATTTTAAAAAATTTAAAATTTCAAAAAAATTCAATAATTCATGCTCTCACGGCTCAAGAGTGACATTACACTGTCGGGATTTTGACCTGTCGGGATTTTGACCTGTCGGGATTTTGACCCTGTCGGGATTTCGACCTGTCGGGATTCTGACCCTGTCGGGATTTTGACCTGTCGGGATTCTGACCTGTCGGGATTTTGACCCTGTCGGGATTTCGACCTGTCGGGATTCTGACCCTGTCGGGATTTTGACCCTGTCGGGATTATGACCTGTCGGGATTCTGACCCTGTCGGGATTTCGACCTGTCGGGATTATGACCCTGTCGGGATTTTGACCTGTCGGGATTTCGACCTGTTGGGATTATGACCCTGTCGGGATTTTGACCCTGTCGGGATTTTGAACTGTCGGGATTCTGACCCTGTCGGGATTATGAACTGTCGGGATTTCGACCGTCGGGAACCTGATCTGTCGGGATTCTGAGTGTCGGGATTTTGACCCACACCCCTGTATTGGGCAATTCCATGGGTAACTGACTGACATTTTTTAAGAAAAACACTTAGTATTTTGTAATTTTCTTCCCAAAAATAAATCATAAAAAACCAATTTCCACCCAGTATATTGCTTTCTTGTTAGTTAAATCTAATGGCACAGTTAAATTTTCAAATATGTTGTTATTTCTATTTTTGAAAAATCTTAATCAACGAGGTAATTGACTGACATAAATGTTTCATAAATGTCAGTCAATTACCTTGTTGATTAAAATTTTTCAAAAATAGAAATAACAACATATTTGAAAATTTAACTCTGCTATTATAGATTAAACTAACAAGATAAACTGGGTGGAAATTGTTTTTAATTTATTTTTGGGACGAAAATTACTAAATACTAAGTGTTTTTCTTAGAAAATGTCAGTCACTTACCCGTGGAATTGCCTTATTACGCTTGATATGGGAACCTTTCCGCAACCCTGCATCTAAAAGGCTTGTTAGGCTCATTGAAGGTGGATTTAACGTGTTCGCAGGGTTATCCTGACAACCTTAAGGATTGGTTAATATCATAAGGTTAGTACATGGTGCTATAAACCTTAAATACTATTTAAGTAGGGTTAATTAAAGGGTTTTTTTCAACCTTCCAAAAATAAGGTGTTCGGAAGGTTATTTTTCTAACCCTATAAACCCTATACTTATAACCCTGTGATGCCTTACCATTGCATTGGAAACCCTTCGTAATGTCGATTTGGCAGGGTTACAGAAACCTTAATTAGCGTCAACTAGGCAAGGTGAGCCTCATCTTGCCGTAGGGTTAACGGGGTTGTCCTGAAAACCCTTCGCCAACGTTAAATGGGTTGGCGGGGTAAGGTTATGCCAACGTTTTTTAAACCTTACATTGCTATTTGGGAAAATGGTCAACTTGTTAAGTTATTCGTTTTCACAGGTATCCAGTGTAAAGGGGTCTATCCCCCTCCTGATGCAACAAGGTTTGATTTCAATTTTAGTTGAATAAAAATAAATTTTAAGGTTTCGGAAGTTTTTGCGAATGAGGTGGTATATCCGTGACGTTTGGACGAATATTTATTGTCCGTAGTTAGATTAAAGTTGAATACCTACTTCAGAATGAAGGGTGTTGAAAATTTAAATCCACAAGGTGAGTGTTTATAGAAACATGAGTATTTGGTTTATCCTTCCGCATCTGGTTAAAATCTCTCAAAACTGCGTTCCAAAAAGCTTAACTTGTAGTATTTGGGGATAGTTTCCCCAAAACGTGATGGAAACTGCCATCAAGTATCAAGACAAATAGCTAGAATTCTGGGGCCTTAGTAGTTGACGCTTCAGAGTCTAGTTATAATTGAGATTAGCAATCTGAATATTCAATTTTGTAGTCAAAAGGTTTATTCCGTTGGGGATTAGAGTACCCCAAAGAGGATCCAGAGGGTAGGTTGGTTAATTTGGAAGGGATTATGAAATCAATCATCAGGTTGGCCGTTATTATTTGACGGATAAGAACTGTATATTTATCGTCCGTGCAGTTCTCTTGGAAATAGGACCACTTGTGTTTGGGGATATCAAAGTATCCTCCTGCTTCCTGAACTATAGAATTCGGGGTTCGGGGGCATCAGGGATAGTCATGGGAAGTGTTTATTCCGTTGGGGATTAGAGTACCCCAAAGATTATCCAGAGGGTAGGTTGGTTAATTTGGAAGGGATTATGAAATCAATCATCAGGTTGGCCGTTATTATTTGACGGATAAGAACTGTATATTTATCGTCCGTGCAGTTCTCTTGGAAATAGGACCACTTGTGTTTGGGGATATCAAAGTATCCTCCTGCTTCCTGAACTATAGAATTCGGGGTTCGGGGGCATCAGGGATAGTCATGGGAAGTGTTTATTCCGTTGGGTGGGGATTAGAGTACCCCAAAGATTATCCAGAGGGTAGGTTGGTTAATTTGGAAGGGATTATGAAATCAATCATCAGGTTGGCCGTTATTATTTGACGGATAAGAACTGTATATTTATCGTCCGTGCAGTTCTCTTGGAAATAGGACCACTTGTGTTTGGGGATATCAAAGTATCCTCCTGCTTCCTGAACTATAGAATTCGGGGTTCGGGGGCATCAGGGATAGTCATGGGAAGTGTTTATTCCGTTGGGGATTAGAGTACCCCAAAGATTATCCAGAGGGTAGGTTGGTTAATTTGGAAGGGATTATGAAATCAATCATCAGGTTGGCCGTTATTATTTGACGGATAAGAACTGTATATTTATCGTCCGTGCAGTTCTCTTGGAAATAGGACCACTTGTGTTTGGGGATATCAAAGTATCCTCCTGCTTCCTGAACTATAGAATTCGGGGTTCGGGGGCATCAGGGATAGTCATGGGAAGTGTTTATTCCGTTGGGGATTAGAGTACCCCAAAGATTATCCAGAGGGTAGGTTGGTTAATTTGGAAGGGATTATGAAATCAATCATCAGGTTGGCCGTTATTATTTGACGGATAAGAACTGTATATTTATCGTCCGTGCAGTTCTCTTGGAAATAGGACCACTTGTGTTTGGGGATATCAAAGTATCCTCCTGCTTCCTGAACTATAGAATTCGGGGTTCGGGGGCATCAGGGATAGTCATGGGAAGTGTTTATTCCGTTGGGGATTAGAGTACCCCAAAGATTATCCAGAGGGTAGGTTGGTTAATTTGGAAGGGATTATGAAATCAATCATCAGGTTGGCCGTTATTATTTGACGGATAAGAACTGTATATTTATCGTCCGTGCAGTTCTCTTGGAAATAGGACCACTTGTGTTTGGGGATATCAAAGTATCCTCCTGCTTCCTGAACTATAGAATTCGGGGTTCGGGGGCATCAGGGATAGTCATGGGAAGTGTTTATTCCGTTGGGGATTAGAGTACCCCAAAGATTATCCAGAGGGTAGGTTGGTTAATTTGGAAGGGATTATGAAATCAATCATCAGGTTGGCCGTTATTATTTGACGGATAAGAACTGTATATTTATCGTCCGTGCAGTTCTCTTGGAAATAGGACCACTTGTGTTTGGGGATATCAAAGTATCCTCCTGCTTCCTGAACTATAGAATTCGGGGTTCGGGGGCATCAGGGATAGTCATGGGAAGTGTTTATTCCGTTGGGGATTAGAGTACCCCAAAGATTATCCAGAGGGTAGGTTGGTTAATTTGGAAGGGATTATGAAATCAATCATCAGGTTGGCCGTTATTATTTGACGGATAAGAACTGTATATTTATCGTCCGTGCAGTTCTCTTGGAAATAGGACCACTTGTGTTTGGGGATATCAAAGTATCCTCCTGCTTCCTGAACTATAGAATTCGGGGTTCGGGGGCATCAGGGATAGTCATGGGAAGTGTTTATTCCGTTGGGGATTAGAGTACCCCAAAGATTATCCAGAGGGTAGGTTGGTTAATTTGGAAGGGATTATGAAATCAATCATCAGGTTGGCCGTTATTATTTGACGGATAAGAACTGTATATTTATCGTCCGTGCAGTTCTCTTGGAAATAGGACCACTTGCGTTTGGGGATATCAAAGTATCCTCCTGCTTCCTGAACTATAGAATTCGGGGTTCGGGGGCATCAGGGATAGTCATGGGAAGTGTTATTCCTAGGATTTGTTTGCAGGAGTAAAAATACTCCTTGACTTTTTTTTAGAAGGAGTGAAATTCAACTATGAGGAGTGAAATACGGAAATAGCATCATGAACTACAGAGACAAAATTTCTATAAAAACGCTTACTTTTTAATAGACAAAATGAAATTGAAAAAAAAAATGAGTGCTATTTTGGGTTTCAATCAATCAAACTCCTATAAAACTATTTAAGCATCAGAACATTAAATGAAAAAAGTTACTATTATATATTATATATATATATATATTGCTATATGACAGAACAGTTAAAAAGTATGATAATTAGGCTGCCGTGGCTGAAGGTTTAAGCTACTAAACCTTTGTGGAAAAATTCAAAGAGTGAAAATACTCCTGGCTAGTTTTTAAAGAGTATTTTTGATTTTCAAGGAGTGAAATACTCTCTCAGAGGAGTTAAAAATATCTCTAGTCATGGGTGTCATTTAGGGGGTTTCCATTTTCATGTGAATATAAAAACTGCAAATCCTTGCAGTCCCTTGAAAATTCTGTAACTTCCACAAGGAGCATCGGGTGCTCCCCAAAAACACTACTTTTGAGGGGCAAATTCAACAAAAATCTTCTGTGGGAGAACTCCCAACCCCCCTTTAGGAATTTTACACTTGTTGTGCTGTGTTTTTCCCCTTGAAATTTCTGCTTACCAAAAGCGGTTCCCTTTGGGTCGTTTTTCCACCTCTCTCTAAACTGATTCAAAATAACTAAAAACATTTCAACATACTTTTTAAAAACCTAGCTCCGTTGCCAACTGATCTTACGAATTTCACATCATAGATACAAGTGAGGAAAAGATTCAATAGCTCCATTTTCGACACTTTGGTGGGTGTTCCCCAAAAAGTTTGAAAAGGAGATAAAACAGTAGTTTAAAGGGGAATTTTCAAACATTTTTCTGGGAGAGGACCTCCAGACCCCTTAAAATTTTGACGTTTAACTTTTTCCTAAAAAATTGAGTGGTTTACAAGGAATTGTACTCTTTGTATGTAGCCCAATTGGACCGAACCCCCCTATTGGAAAAATTTTCCCAGTGTTCCATAAACCAGTATAAAATCATACTGGATCCAATATCATTTATACTGGTTCCAGTATCATCTATACTGGATCCAGTATCATTTATACTGGATCTAGTATAATTTGATACTGGTTTATGGAACACTGGGAAATTTTTTCCAATAGGGCCATCACTTAAAAAATCCTTGAATCTGAATAATCACAATCAACAATTTTGTAGTCAAAAATTTTATTCCTTTGGGGATTGGAATGTCAGATTTCATCCAAGTTGCCAACTCCGTCATTTTTGTTAAATCATCGGAATCGCCAGTTTGGTGTTCGGTCCCCCACACGATCATTCGGACCCTTGCATTTTCTATCGAAATTAAAACGGTAAAATGACCTTGCTATGAATGTTTCATCAAATTGAATCAGTACGAATCAGTAGTTATTTACAAAGTTGGTCAAAGCCCATTCTTTAAAACAGGCTTCAGTTTTGCATTCTTTCAGACTGCTACGAAAATAAGGAAAACTTTGGAGGAACAAATCTCTAGAGCAGGGGTCTCTCTCAAAACTCATTAACTCAGTTCAGAGGCCGACTATATATACTGGAGGTATTTTCGAGGAAAATTTATTTCCGGAAGGGCCCAAATATTCTCTAAGAAAATTAAGTAATTATCAGGCCCAAAGCTAGATCTAGAAAGAGATAATTTTCGGAAATATGACGCTAAAAACAGGGTTTTTACTCATTCTGGTGCCCTTAGTCCGAATTTCGGAGGAATCTTGAATATTTTATTTTTATCTTTTTTTAACATCTTGGATCTTTTATTTTGTACACCACGTATCCTTAATTTTTTCCCCGTAGATAGATAGGTAGTATCCGCGGGCCGTAGTTTGGAGACCCCTCCCCTTCACTGGAAAAGTTATATAAAATCTTTCGTTTCTGAATTTGAAATGATCAGCTGCCTCGAATCGCATCTTCGAACGGTTTGTTGATAAAGGAATGGCAACGGATAACTTGCAGAGGTGAGAAAAAGCGCACCTTGCCATGCGGGGGAAACAACCAACGGATCAGGCTGGTTTTTCGTTTCGACTGCTCTGAAAGAAAAACAACGTAGGCAATCGGGGTTTTTCACTAAAAATCGGGTTTTTGTTCATATCGATGTTCTTGATTTTACGAAGTAACGGATCTAGAGTAAAAAAAAACTACGAATCTGCTTAGACCTTTACCTTTTAATTACCTTTCAAAAACTGAGTGGTATGATTTTTTTAATTTCCTTTCACAGAAAATATTAATTTTTCTCAAACAAGAACCATCATTTCAAAAATAAATTAAATAAGAAAAGTGAACCTTGAATACCCTAGAATTTTGAGTTTGATTTTCATGGCCTGGAGGAATGTCCTGGAAAAAGCTTTTTTTAAAATAGAAGCCTGGGAAATCCGTGAATTTTAATTTCTAAATATACTTTAAAGTTATTTCAGGGTGTATTTTAATAATTTAAATTCACTGTAAACAAAGTAACAACTCAACTCTACTCTAATCTCGCTATTTTTTGAAAAATTACAAGTCAACCATACAGGGTGATTCAGCTAAGTGTTTCATAACTTCTAGGGGAGGTAGGGTACATCTTCAAGACGAACAAGAATTGAGGTAGGTTTCGGGGTCGCAAGTGGGGTCTAAGGGGTTAAAATCACGGGTGAAAATTAGCAAAAAACCTCGCATATCTAGGCAGAAAGAGATACAATTGTTCGATTCCGGTATTTTTTACATTCAACCAATTCAAATTTTTCATGTAAAAACGAGATGCAAGTGTTTATTCTAATCAAAAACAGACCAATAATTGAATGAGGCATGCGTTGTAGGTAGATTAAAGTTACAATTGTCCCTTGGTCAGATTTTAGTTCTTTGCGCCATATAACTCCAAACAACCGAACAACCAACAAAACTCTAGTATTAAGATGTTTTTGTCGTGACTCGTGACACATTCTACTACAGTCTATCAACTTACAACGCATGCCTGTTTCATTTATTGGTCTGTTTTTGATTAGAATAAACACTTGCATCTCGTTTTTACATGAAAAATTTGAATTGGTTGAATGTAAAAAATACCGGAATCGAACAATTGTATCTCTTTCTGCCCAGATATGCGAGGTTTTTTGCTAATTTTCACCCGTGATTTTAACCCCTTAGACCCCACTTGCGACCCCCTAACCTACACCGATTCTTGTTCGTCTTGATGTACCCTACCTCCCCTAGAAGTTATGAAACACTTATCTGAATCACCCTGTATATTGGAAAAATTTTCCCAGTGTTTCATAAACCAGTATCAAATTATACTGGATCCAGTATGATTTGATACTGGTTTATGAAACACTGGGAAAATTTTTCCAATAGGGAATGCATAATAACAAAAGTAGCAGCCAGGAATCGAACCGTGAACAATTAGGTTACTAGCCGCACACTATACCACTGGGCTATCGGTGCTGCTGCCAGAATTGATCAATAATGTAATTTTAATGGTTATAAAACACGTAATAGTTTCTCTAATCTAGAAAGTATTCTATAACAATCTTTTTTTCTTAGTTTGAAAGGGCGAGGATTGGTAAAGTATACAAATACTGCTTGATTAATAAATGGTACATTGCCAATTTTTATAATTATTAAACCAGCTACAATTAATTGTATTTCCGCTACAAATCACCAGTTTCGATGCTGCGATTTTAGCACTTTACTGCTCCAAAAGGGCATAATTTTTTCTGCTCCAAGAATTGCTCCAAAGTGAGCCATGGCACTTCCTTGCTTGGGTAGGATATCTATACTTTTTACATTTTACGGTCAAATTTAAAAAAACAATTCTGGGGGAAGACCCCCTTCCTTCCCTGGGGCGTCATATGAGCTTCGTGAATGATTTTTGCACTGAGGTTCGCATTTGATCTGAAAAATACTTGGGTGGAGAGACCTTAAGAAAAAAAATTAGAATCAAAACCCTTCTTGAAAAACAGAAGTCCTAAAGACGACCTAAAATCGGTTTTTAGGGTCGAATTTTCAAAATTCTTCTGGGTGATAACCCCCAACCTTCTTAAAATGTGGTTTCCCCCTCATAGGTCCAGGCTGGATCCGCCACTTTCTGTGTCCCCTTGCTTTATCATTTTTAAAAAGTTGAATCAAATCCACCCTTCTCTCTAGAGTGAACATGGTAGCTGTCCTTTCAAAAATGGAACATTAAAAAAAAAGAAAGAAATATGTAATAGTACAGCTGAGGAAAAAAAACGTTATAGTTATTTTTTAGGCTTGGCAATTTATCGATGATTTGGCGCTTCTTGCGTTTTTGTTTTTATTTACGCGTTTTCAAACAACACGAAAATTAGCTCAGTGCGATTTTTGACTTTGAAATCTATAATAATAAAAGAGCTTTACCACTCACTCACTCATCAACGCACAGCAAAATCTACCGGGGCTAAAGACTCGAAACTTGGTAGGGTCGAAGACCTTACGGTGTATACGCGCACTAAGAAGGGATTTTTCGAAATATCTTTTTTCTGATCCACAGGGGGGTTTGGAGTGTTTTCGACGTTTTTGAGCCCAGCGGCGTCCCAAATGACCCCAGATCTTTGTTATTTCGCAGGACGGTACCTAGCAACCATATCTAGAAATGCATTTTTCAGATTTTCGATATTCGAATTTTAAGAGGTCTGTATATTCCAAAAACCGAGAAATCGATATTACGAAGTGAACTGTTGGTAATACCTTCTTGAGGGAATTTCAAAGAAAGTAATTTCTGGATTTTTCGATATTCGATTTTGGAGGGTGTGCACGGGGGTTTGAATATTCACTCCCGTTTTTAGTTTTTGGATCCTAGCACCCACATTATTAATGTGATTGTTATGAAATTTTAGCATGTTGTTCCTCACACAACCAGGAAGGTTTGCGAAAAAGAATTTTCTGAATCAAAGCATTCCAAGGAGCCTTTTTTGTCCCTTTTCTAAATTCTTATGCTTAGCCTTCAATGTTAAATTTATTGCGGTTATTGCTCTTTAAAGGACACGCAAAACCTCTATTGTTGGAAATATTTATTTTGAAATATTTTATAACAGGTGAATTTTTAAAAAATGTGATAAAGAAACCATTTTTAATGATTAAATAATTTTTTTATGATAACTAAAAACCGTTCCACTGAAAAATTTTATTCTTTTTTCTATTTAATCAAATTTAAGTATTTCCAGCAAAGTTCAAATTAAACAATATTTTATCACAGGCATTTTCAGTGTCGATTCAAATGATGTTTACTTTTATTTCATGTTTTAAATTTCTTTCAATGAATGAGTTGGTGATAAATCAGCAAAGGGGGGGTTCAGGGGGTCTCCCCCTGATTAAAAAAAAATTATCATTATTAAAAAATGGTTATAAACACTAATTCTAAACTGGTTTTTTAAGATTTCATTTAACATCTTAAAAAAGTATAAAAGTATGTAGTATATTTAGTTGTTTTGTATTTTATAAAAATTTAGAGGGACGAGGGGGAAATAAGTTTTATCTATAGACATTTCTGTTCAATAATATATCTTTATTGTGAAGCGAAGGCGGAGAAATTTGCCTCAAATATACATTTAAACCAATTTCAGAAATGGACGGAGGGAGAAAAGGACAAAAAAATAATGGGGTTCAGAAGGTCCCCTGACTTTTTTTTTTCTATTTTGAAAAATTACTCTTTAAAAACGGGGATGGGGATTTTACACATTAAATCTAAACAGGTGGTATTTTAAAGTTTTTTTTTACATCTTAACGAAGTGGTATGGCATCAAAAAAGAATCCTAGCGGGAAGACTGTTGACTCTATTGCATCTAAACACTAATTCTTATTTATTTTAACACACAGTTTGATAAGCCTTTTTTCCCCCGAGCAACGGCGGGCATATCAGCTAGTTACTAATAAACTAATATAAATAAACAAAATTAAAATAATTTAATCATAATATTTATATGCTTATTAAAGCTTAAAAATTTTAAAAATAACCTTTATCTCATGTTTCGACAGTTTAAAACTGAAATATTAATGAAAATCGGTTCACTAGTACTGGTAGGTTGTCAGAAATCCGTGTTTGGCAGTCGGGTGTTGGCGACTAATTTCAGGCTTTTAATATGAATTTTTCAGATTTTGACGGTCTGCCATGGGTTTGTTTAACGTCCAAATTAAATGAAACTCGGTGATGAGGGTTAAATTACTATGATCTTTCATAAAATCGAATAAAAATTGAGGGTCGCCATGAAAAAAGATGCAGTTTTTATTGCGCTGCACCAGAAGACGACCTCTGAGAGAAAAATAGTCAATTAATTTTTTCAAGCATACACTAAATCCTGAAAAATGACACCAAAAGCATCTTTCTAACCCCACCCGTTCTCCCGCAAAGTCTACTGTAACGCACGGGGGGCCCATCTGACACTGCTACCAGTGACGTCACTGGCAGCGGAAGTGACGAGCCAAAGCTTACACTGGCCAATCAGGCTTGTTAAGGCGGAGCGTAAAGTTTCCATGCCACCAGTATCTTTCCCTTATCCCGCTCAAACTGAAAGTGGTTGGTTGTTCAAACAGTTAGGAGGCGTTACAAATGACGTCACTGGCAGCGGAAACGAGACGTCACGAGCTTTTTCCATGTCTATGTGAAGAGCCAACCTTATATTCTATAAACCTTGACTGTAACGTTTGTTTTTCCTCAGCTGTACTTGGGCTAATAGATAACCCTTAGAAATTTAAGTATAGCAATTTTGCTACTCTAGTTTAAAATAGTATATTTAAACTAGTCAAAATTAAGCAACTCAGACTTTAATCATTACGTATTTTTTTAATCTAGAAGGAAAAGTCCTGCACTTCTTTGGAATTAACAAACGGAAAATTTAGTAATTTTAAGAATTAGTACTTACTTTTAAATACATTTTATTTGTGTATGAAGTTTATTTTACATGTATTTTTTTTTCAGATTGTGACAACAGGCTCCAGTGAATTGAAATATTTGTGTTGGTTAAATAAAGACAAAGTTTTTTTGAAAAATAATTGTGTTTTATTTCAGAACCCAAACATGGACACAGGTGGTAGATATAGACAGTGCTCCCACAGGAAACAATCCTGTCTTAGGTGGGACGACCCCAATTTATGCGATTCTTATTTTATTAAAAAATATATATACTTCAATAGAGAAATTTCAACCAATCACCCAGTTTTTTTCTATTTAAATTCAAAAGTTAAAGTATCAACCAATCAACCAACGATGAAAAATTAAAATCCAGAGCTATTATATGTGTCTGTTGTAGCGTGAGTCGATGGCTCAGTGGATGAGTGTGTGGCTTGCATGCTCTGGACATGGGTTCAATCCCCGGTTCTATATATTTATAAACTTTAATTTTCTATTGATTCTATATCCTATTCTATGCCTTCTATTCTATTATTAACTATATTCTATATTTCTATTTATTCTATTATTAACTATCTTCTATTTATCAACTTTAAATTAATTATAAGATTGTCATGGTTGCAGGAACGGATGGCTTGGTGTGTTAGTGCTTGCGTAGCATGCGGCAGTTCCTGGGTTCTATCCCCGATTATCATTTTATTAAAAGATAAAACTTGTATATTTTCCTTAGAGAGAAATTTCAACCAACCAATCAAGAGCAGGCTCTGTTAAAAGTGCCTTCTAGTTATTAACTTCTTGTATTATGTTTTGCTTCATAAACCCTCACCAACCAATCAACCAAGCTCTTGTACTTTATACATCACAAATATCATAAGTTTACCTCACCAACCAATCAACCAAGCTCTTGTACTTTATACATCACAAATATTATAAGTTTCAGTAGCTGTATGAGCCAATGGCCCAGTGGATGAGTGAGTGGTTAGCATGCACTGAACCTGGTTTCGATCCTCGGTTTTATTTTTCTAATTTAAATTTGAAAAAATTAATATCCAGATTTATTATTAGTTACTTAAACAGTGTCAGTCGATGGCTCAGCGGATGAGTGTGTTGTTAGCATGCTGTAGACCTGGGTTCGATCCCCGGCGTTTCCCGTTTATAAACTTTAAATTTTTCTATTTATTCTATCTGTTATATTCTATCCCTATTCTATCTATTATATTCCTATTCTATCTATTATATTCTATACCTATTCTATTATTTCTATTAACTATCTTCTATATATCAACTTTATATTAATTAGAACATCGTCATAGCTGTAGGAACGGATGGCTTGGTGTGTTAGTGCCTGCGTAGCATGCGGCAGTTCCTGGGTTCTAACCCCAGCTAATACTATTTTATTAAACTTTCCTAAAATAGCAAAAATTAAGTCCACACGCATGCGCAATCGGCTCTATGCGTCACATGGTGCTGGCGCCATCTATATTACAAAAAGTTAAATAAAATTATAATACAATAGTGGAGTATCAACTTTATATTAATTTGAAGATTATCACAATTGCAGGAACGGATGGCCTGGTGGTTAGCACACCAGACTGCCATCCGAAAGGCCCTCAGATCGAACCCTGGTTCGAGTCTGAGCCTTCTCAGCGGGTATAGCACCCGGAAATAAATAGTGATTGGTATTTATAAATTTTCCTGCGCATTCACGGGGGGACATAATTTTTCTAAATTTCGACGTTAACTGTAACCGTACCGGTCAATTTTTTGAATTTTCCTAAGACTTTTACACTATTTTCCCAAGATTTTTACACTATTTCTGGAAATATTTCAAGACTTTACCTCTTTTGCCTACGACGTAAACTTAAAAAAGTTAGAGTCTAAAGGAAAGAAGAGGACAGGTAAGGATTTATCCATCCTCAATCCCCAACCACCTACCCTTGGCGTCGCTTTTCCTACATAGATTTTTCACTAATTCTTTCAGAGGTGACTGAATTAAAGGAATTGAATTTCAAAAATTGTGGATTTGCTCGACTTAAAAACTTTTTCTTAATTTTAAAATTGGTGACTAACTGAGCTACTAGTATAGCACTTGGACATTGATTTGACATTTCTAAATATAGTTATCCTGCTTATTTCAAGAGGTATCTTTAGGCTACTTCTTTTAACACTTTAGAAGCCACTGAGAACCCTCAGAGGCAGTCATTTTGACTGCTATGATTAGATGTAACATTGATCTATAGAGAAACTCGCTTTTTGAACTGTTGTATAAAAATTGAAACAAAATTGAACTGTTGTAGGAAAAATATGTTCCTCCCTTTGATTCTATACCCGTTCAATTAATTAATTTAATACAGTATTTTTCCTAAGTTTTTTGAGTGAGGATTAAAGCGCAGGATAAAATTAAACTTATAATTCTTTCACGATGCTTTGAAACAGTGAAATTTGTGACAAATGTCACTATAGGGAATGTGTGTCATCCTACAAACTCACCTGCAATATTCCAGTATACAGCTTTTTAGTTTAGTCCCTGAAACAGAATAAAGTTAGTAGTTCCATTGAATACACTAAGGAAGAGGTCTGACAACCTCGCTTTTATGGAGGTGCAGCAAAGGATACCCAGGAAGCTTATAGATCAGGGTTTTCCCAACTTACAAGTATACACAAGTCTAATCATTCCTGACCCAAAGAGTGCACAGTAAGAAAATCTGTCCTCTCCAGTCCCAGAACGAATTCCATGCCCAGCATGTTGAGTCCCTTAGTTGAGAGGAGGCAAACCATAAGAAGAACTTTTGGGCCATTTGCATCAATGTGTGAGGCAGAGTTGACCCGTCCGACAGGTTACTGTCATTATCAGGCATCTAAAAAGAGATATGGCCCACACGAACTAATATTACAACATTAGATAATTGAACCGAAATCATTTACAAATCTTGTGGGGAGAAAGAATCAGAACTGAGTTTACAGGCAGGAACGAAACGGGTTCCAGCAAAATCTCACCAAGGGGAGGAAAGGGTCAGAAATTTGGAAAAAAACACTTCCCGCAATTTATGAAAAGAAACACTTACAGTGGACATTGTGGGCGATAGGCTGGGATTAGAAAGATGCTTTAACCACCAGTTTTTAAACAATAACCCATTCTTAATCATTACAATTGACTATTTTCTTCTAACAGGCCATTTTCATACGAAAAGCAACAAGCAACGCAGAATGTTCCTTCAATTTTTAATCCAAATTCTGAAAGAGCACAAAAAAAATCCCCTCTAAGAACCAAGTGACATTCTCATAAAACATCTCAAAAAGTTTTGAGTCGTAGAAATTTGGAAAATTTAATACACAAAGTGGAAATAACAAGTGTTTTAGGCTCATTTCTCCTGACAAGGGGGGTTTGAGTGATGCTTACGTAAAATGTTACAACACTGCATTTTCGAAAATCTTTTGTTTCTAGCATAAATAATTTCAAGCATTTTGACTTCACAAGGAAAATTTTAGCGATAGGTTAAATGTTCATAGAGCACAACGAATTTCTGGAATCTAGTCTAGACACTGCTAAACATTTTGTACAAAAAAAGTCGGGCAGTTTTTTTACGTAATTATAAAGGGGGGGGGGGGGTTGCGGTTTGCTTATCTTTGCTGAACATGCTTATCTTTGCTGAACATGTTTGCATGCTTACGTAATATTTGAACTAAGACGAAACAAACGAGGCTAGAACAATAGAACATATATCTTAGAAATTCATTCATTTAAAGGGATAGAGAAAATCTCATGCGAGAATTTGAAGGGGGTCCAGCAAAATCTCACCAAGGGGGGAAGGGGTCAGAAATTAGAAAAAAAAACACCTAATAGAATTTATAGACTTCCCCTAAAGCACTGGGAAATAAAAACCGTTACAGTGGGCTGGGGTCAGAAGGATACTTTAACCACCAGTTTTTAAACTGTAACCCATTCTTAATCACTGCAATTCTCTTTTTTCAGTAAGCCATCTTTACACGTAACGCAACTTGTTATTTTCTATGGAGGACCCAATTTTTATTTCATATTCTGAAAGCAAACATCAAAAAACCCCTAAAACCAAGTAAAATTCATTCTCATGGAAAAAAGTTTTGAGACGTAGAAATTCGGAAATTTAGCACCCAAAGTGGAAATAACAAGTGTTTTAGGGGTTTGCTCTTTGCTCATTTTTCCTCACAAGGGGGTTTGAGTGATGCTTACGCAAAATGTTATAAACACTGCATTTTGGAAAATCTTTTGTTTCAAGCATTTTGACTTGACAAGGACAATTTTAATGATAGGTTAAGTGTTCATAGAGCACAATGAATTTCTGGAATCTAGACACTGCTAAACAATTTGTAACAAAAAACTAAGTAAGTAAACTAAGTAACTTTGTAACTAAGTGGGGGTCGTGCAGTTTTCTTACGTAATTATAAGGGGGGTGCTTATCTTTGCTGAAAAGGGGGTCAAAAATGACCAAAAACATTAACTTAAACTTATTAAACTCAGTTAAATTAAAATTAGATTTGAAGTGGGTGAAAGGCTGGGTCAGAAGGATATTTTAACCATCAGTTTTTAAACTATACCCCATTCTTAATGATTAGAATTCACTACTTTTCTGTAAGAGGCCATCTTTATACGCAACGTATATAGTACGTTATTTTTCTATAGAATTCTATGCATACAATCTCTGAACAAGAAATTTACTTTCACAGATACCATTGAGATTATTCATTATAAGTTATTTGAAAAGGGTTTTTTTAATATAATTTTAAACAGTGATTTTGGTTGTAAGTTCCTGAAAATAGTACACTATTTACACATACAAATAAAAACCTTTTCTACACAAACTCTTGCTTTTTATAATTGTTACAAATTTCTGGAGCTTAAAACTATCCATACTTAGCATTTCGATCCTGGAGACGTTTTTATACGTCAAGAAAAGTGCTTAATTGCTCAATTTAAAGTTGCTCAATTTAAGTATGAATTGATAGCTACCAATTATTTAATTAGTTTTCTTCTGGTATCTGCAACTCAAACATTCTATTGTCAAAAGAAAGTGTACATAATTCTTACCAGCATTCGTCAAGATTCCGCTTTTGCTATGCTTGTCCTAGTCACTTCATCTACGGGATATAATATACTCTGTTTTTACAGCTTCCTAAATAACATTTCCTTTCACCAAACACATTTCAAACAACCCTAAAAACTAAATAATGAACCCAAAAAACTTTATCTAAGGTCGGAACCTTCACGGACCACCCTGTACTATAGCTTAAAATCCTTTACCCTACACACAAAATTGCAAAATGAAAGTTTATTTTCCATATTAAGCATTTAAATTTTTATGATGTTCTGAATTATAATTCTATTTTAAGAAAATTTTAGTTATTTCTCACAAGAGTTAAGAATTTTTTTCATGCTATAAACCTTCGGGACCTACAGAAATGTAGCCGAGTTTTTTCAGAGCTCTTATTTTCACTAGTTCACAAAAGTATTGTTATTAACTAAGTGGTGACTATTATCCTTTAAATAGAGTATTTTCAATCACATGACTCTGCCTAACAACGGCCTTAGCAACGTTGTTTATTCGCCAAGTGACGTCATGTGCGAATGCTGCTATTGGATACATCTATGTCCCGCCCCTAACAACAGCCTTAGCAACGTTGATTTTGTCCTCCAAGTGACGTCATGTGCGAATGCTCTATTACTCAGCCGAAAGTCATCTCTCGTCACGGATATTATAATTCCATCTTTTCTCGCTCAAATTTGTACGTATTGGAATTGTACGTATTTGTACGTATTGTGCTTCACGGACCACAGGTTGGGAACCACTGATTTAAAGGATAAAATACTTTGTGATAGATCCGAACCCAAATTCCTTCTAAACTGACCCTAAAATTGGTTGGGAAGCTATAACATCAACTTGAAATCGAAGTGGATTTGGTTTTGGAGCCTCCTTCCAAACCAGTAATGAACCCAAAACTTTAACTAAGGTCGTTTCTATGAATTTACTGTATGAATGATTTTCTAAAGTAGTATTTTGACTGAATTATATTGGATTTATCCAATACTAGCTGACTTACCCGGCCTTGCACGGGTTGAGCTAATTTATAAATATTTTTAAAAGTTTTTCAAGTTATGTCTTTTCTTTTTCTGAATTAGCAGTCACTTATCATTCCGACGTCCCCGTCGTCTTTTTCATCCCAGTTCCTAACTGTGAAAATATACCCTAACTCATCCCGTCCCGCATTTAAATTTGGTTGTTACCCTTCGCTGTAAAGAACAATCCAATTGAAATCATCAGGTTTATCAAGTTATATGTCTTTTGTTTTCTGTATTAGCAGTCAATTATAATCCCGTCACCCCCGTCGTCTTATCCATCCCGGTTCCTTCTGTGAAAATGTACCCTAACTCACCCCGTGCCGCATTTAACTATGGATGTAAAAGAACAATAAAATTGAAATAATCAGTCTTTAGAAATCCAGTGTTTAAAATCTTAAACAAAATTTCCATGAAGTATTTACGGTGTCCTTTTAAAATTACTCAGTAAAAACTTAGCAAGTAAAAAATTACAACTCTCATAGAGCCTCGGGAATAATTTCCTACAGAATGTTACAAACCGTATTCTAATGAAATTTGTCATAGTTTTCCAAAAATGATATTAATTTAATCAAAAAATAATCTCGATGAGTATTTCAGTCAATAACTCCCGCTAAAGCAAAATATTTAACATTAGTACCAAATTTCATTTTAATTCAAAAATGATTAATACATTTTTTATTTGTATACATCTCCACAAAAAAAAAAAACTTTTATCAGAATAATAAAATATACTTGTTAAATCTCATTTTCATTTTGTTAGGATAGCCAACTTCTTTTAAAGCTATACTTTGAAAAGTAAAAATGGATTTCTAGTAATAAAAATCTAGTGGATGTGTAATAGGGTGGGCCGAAAAAAACTTTTTTTCTTATTTCAAAACGCTATACCGCGGAAAACTTGCCTCTTGGGTAGATAAGTAAAATGCAACAAAACTTTTTAAAATCGGTTAAAAATTGCCCTAGCGCATCAGCCCTAAAGTTTGAAAAAATACGCTATTTTCATTATTTTTCGAGTAAATGGGATAAAATAAAATAACTTCTGTAAGAAGTAGATACAGGCATACATTAGTAGAACAATGACCAGAAAAGTAATTGAAATAAAAAAATTGAATAAATTTTAAAATTTATTGGTATAGTGGAGTCGCTTGTGTCAAAAACCAATGGTGTAAAAAAAACTTTTGGCAGAAGCTTAGTGAGTGGTATCATTCGATTTGTAATGATGTCTACATTAACGTGGTACCAGGTGTTTTTTCCGATTTCCGTGCAGGGGGTTTCTATGACGTCATGAATACAAGATGGCCGCCGCAGGAAAAAAGCTGTAAATGGCGATCTAGCAATGTTATCGGAACTATTTTTGGGCAAAAAGCACAGAAATATATATTTTTATCGAATAGCTACAAAAATAAGCATCTAAATCGGTTAAAAATTGCGTTTATGACGTCATAACCAAAATATAGCTATTTTCACCAAAAATACAGTATTTTGTCATGTAATACTTTAAATAGATGCTATTTTCAACGTGAATGTAATGAAAATATGTTCATAATAAAAAAAACAACAATGAAAATTTCATTGATGGTCACAAAAGGCGGATATGACGTCAGAAATCCAAAATGGCTGTCACATAGAATAAAATTTTTTATTTTTTATTCAAAAACTTCTTAATTGGGAATTATTACACTTATATGAATGTAATAAAGGTATTATGAGGATAAAATTTAACAAAACATTTTAAAATTCCTGAAAATAGCATCGAAATATCAGGTGTGAAAGACAGAATTACAGTATTTTGTCATATAATACCTTAAATAGATGCTATTTTCAACGTGAATGTAAAGAAAATATGTTCATAATTAAAATGCCAGCAATGGAAATTTCATTCTTTGTCACACAAGGCGGATATGGGGTCAGAAATCCAAGATGAATGGCATGTGAAATGAATTTCTTTAGTTTTTTACTCAAAAATTTTTTAATTGGGAATTATTTTATCCTTAAAATGACTTTATTACAACATTAATAAAAGTATAATAATTCCCAAATAAAAAATTTTGGAGTAAAAAACTAAAGAAATTCATTTCACATGCCAGCCATCTTGGATTTCTGACGCCATATCCGCCTTGTGTGACAAAGAATGAAATTTCCATTGCTGGCATTTTAATTATGAACATATTTTCTTTACATTCACGTTGAAAATAGCATCTATTTAAGGTATTACATGACAAAATACTGTAGTTCTGTCTTTCACACCTAATATTTCGATGCTATTTTCAGGAATTTTAAAATGTTTTGTTAAATTTTATCCTCAAAATACCTTTATTACATTCATATAAGTGTAATAATTCCCAATTAAAAAATTTTTGAATAAAAAAATAAAAATTTTTATTCTATGTGACAGCCATTTTGGATTTCTGACGTCATATCCGCCTTTTGTGACCATCAATGAAATTTTCATTGTTGTTTTTTTTATTATGAACATATTTTCATTACATTCACGTTGAAAATAGCATCTATTTAAAGTATTACATGACAAAATACTGTATTTTTGGTGAAAATAGCCATTTTTTGGTTATGACGTCATTAACGCAATTTTTAACCGATTTAGATGCTTATTTTTGTAGCTATTCGATAAAAATATATATTTCTGAGCTTTTTGCCCAAAAATAGTTTCCGATAACATTGCTAGATCGCCATTTACAGCTTTTTTTCCTGCGGCGGCCATCTTGCATTCATGACGTCATAGAAACCCCCCTGCACGGAATTCGGAAAAAACACCCGGTACCACGTTAATGTAGACGTCATTACGAATCGAATGATACCACTCACTAAGCTTCTGGAAAATTTTTTCGAAACATGACATAAGCGACCCCACTAGTAGTTTATTACACCTGAAAACTTACGTTTTTACTAGAAATTCACATATTTCGATGAAATAAAAAAACTTTTTCCTGATTGAGCAAAATTTTGTTTTTAATAATATTCTGCCTTGCTCGATATCGCTCACTATCCCCCTCAACAGTTCTGCCGTTTTTACAGGTCGCTTCGCGATCAGAGCTCGCTTTTGTTGCTCATCAAAATAGCATCAAGATCTCTCGCTAATCCGCACAAATAATACCCTTATAAAACCTAACATAGTACTTTTTCTAGCTTATCAAAAATTCCCAAATTTCTATTGAAGCAAAACAATTTTTGAGATAGTATAAAACTATGATTTTGAGTAAGATATAATCCTTTCATTCAATTATTTTGATTGTATGAGTTAAGACTTAGGATCCAACTCTTTTCTTTCAATACTTTGAAGTTGAAGTGTATTTTCAAGCCTAACTCAAGATGACTTTCACTTATGCCACCATTTAAAAGCATTTGAGTGGCATGGAAATCTGTCTAAGGTCTAGTCTGTCGTTGTTCTATCTTATTGGACTATAAATCATGCATCATGGTTTGTGATTGGTGAATCTTCCCTACATGAAATTTAGTATGAAGCAAAGAGTATTCCATTTAAATATTTTGATTTGGTCTAGCTTGAAACTTATTTTTAAATTTCGACCCCTTATTGACTCCTTTCATAAGTTAAATGGACTATAAGTATAATAATTCTTCCTCTTTTATGAACAATATTTTACTAACTCAAAAGCAAGATTTCCGAAAGGACAAAGCATGTATTTATTCCACTTTCAGTAAATTTTCTGGTATGAATGTTGATATTTCTTATTTTACTTTAAACTTTAAACACATTTTCTGAATCCATTTGAGGAGTATTTACTTTTTAAGTAACGCATCCAGCAATATATGACTCTGAGATAATGCGATAAGTACAAGGCTGGCCCGGGTCCAAGAAGGACCCATTCGGAGGTCAGGAAACTGAGACGCTGCAACAGCAACCCAACACAGCCCGATGAGAACCACGGGAAAGGCATACGCAGGGTGATACACGGGGAATCAAGACCACCCCACTCCCAGCCCTTGAGACTACAAAGTTTCGAAGCGGCCGAGACGTGGTAAATTACTTTTCCCTTAGGTTGTGGAGAGTCTCCATGTACGGAGAACCCCCCAGTCACCCGTGGGTGCATGATTCTGAGATAAAAATAAGTTTTTATTAAATCTTTTTCGTTTTTATTGATTAATATGATACCACTTAAGTTATGTGAAAGTGAACTGACCATGGTTCACAAGCGGGTAGTAAAGCTTTTAAGAAAGCTCTCTAATTTTATAACTTATGCCCAATCAGGAAGATATTATTAAGTAAAATCAGGCAGATATTACGTAAATGATTTTCCGTTGATATATTAAGTATGACACTCAATTTTGTTTAAATTTATCATCAGAAGTTATTTCCCATTCACCAACCCTTATAAGAAACGATGTCATTGTGTGTTCAAAGGTATCATATCATTGGAATAAAAACCCAGCTTTTTACCTATAATAGCTACTATTTGCGCTTTTAATCACAAGGCTACGATCCTTCCAGTCATCAAAATACACTTGAATTAGATTCCGGCTCACCTTGTTTTCTATAGGATGTATATTTAATTATTTTTCCAAAATACTAGTTAGTGCAAATTCAAGAGAATAATTAAAATGTAATTATGGGGAAAATATTTGAATGAAATTTTTGATAAGCTAGAGAAAGTACTATGTTAGGTTTTATAAGGGCATTAATTGTACGGATATTAGCGAGAGATCTTGATGCTATTTTGATGAGCAACAAGCGAGCTCTGATCGCGAAGTGACCTGTAAAAACGGCAGAACTGTTGAGGGGGATTGTGAGCGATATCGAGCAAGGCAGAATATTATTAAAAACAAAATTTTGCTCAATCAGGAAAAAGTTTTTTATTTCATCGAAATATGTGAATTTCTAGTAAAAACGTAAGTTTTCAGGTGTAATAAACTACCAATAAATTCTAAAATTTATTCAATTTCTTTATTTCGATTACTTTTCTGGTCATTGTTCTACTAATGTATGCCTGTATCTACTTCTTACAGAAGTTATTTTATTTTATTCCATTTACTCGAAAAATAATGAAAATAGCGTATTTTTTCAAACTTTAGGGCTGATGCGCTAGGGCAATTTTTAACCGATTTTAAAAATTTTTGTTGCATTTTACTTATCTACCCAAGAGGCAAGTTTTCCGCGGTATAGCGTTTTAAAATAAGAAAAAAAGTTTTTTTCGGCCCACCCTAATTTGTAAGTCTAGTAAACCATGCCCCATTAAACAAAGAAATAATTTCATCTCTGTTTCTATGGAAACCATTTATTTTAGTTTTTCCATAAATATATTTATTTTAGAAAAATTAAAATTATAAATAATGTTTCCAAATTAATTATTTGAATTTAGTTCAGTTTTCTGAAAATTGTCATAATTTTTAAATGAAATTTACACTGTTTTGGGTCTTAATTTGTTATAAATTATAATATTTATGTAATTATATTTTATCAAATGAGACCAGACGAAACCTCAAGAGAGAAATAAACCTAACGCAATTTATGCATTTCAACAATGCACAATGCTATTTCAATGGGAAAAACGGAGTCGAAAAAGCGCCGTAAAACAGGGAAGGAGTTGTTCGATTTTAAAATCCTTTCTTAGTGCGCGTCGCATAGCTGCTCTGTCAAATTTCAAAGCTCTGGGTCCAGTAGTTTCGGAGATTCCGTGTTGAGTGTTCCTTACTTACCAGTCAGTCAGTCAGTCCACGGCTTACTAGATACTTATACAAGCTAGCCGAGTACGGAAATCATTGCAAATCCAGATGGGACCAACTGGCAAAGCATATCCACAGTGTTGAAGGCGGTGGGTGATATAGGTAGGTCTTGTAGGGGAAAAGTTGTCAAATGGTTTTCATTGTTTAAAACTCGGCAAGCCTGTATAAGTATATCTAGTAAGCCGTGGTCAGTCAGTGGTATTTCGCTTTTATAGATATAGATAATTCAGTCAAAATACTACTGAGTCAGTCAAATGCTGAATTATATATTGGATTTTATCCAACATATAATACGTAATTAAAAATTAGTAGTATACATTTCTGAAAGGGGGTCTTGCCAGACCAATCCTCAACTGCAGGAAATAGAATTATTACATTCTCATGTCTAAAGTGTACACATGTTGGAAAACTAATTAAATAATTGGTAGCTATCAGTTTATACTTAAATTGAGACAAAATTTGGGGAATCTAAGTTGTATACGAGGTAGAGTCAAAAAGTTCTCCTAATTTGTTCATTCAAAAAGGAATGGTCGCAGGTGTTTGTTGTAGGGAGAGGGAATATCTTTTTCGGAGGTTTTGGAAAACACCCATCAGCCATCTGAAATTAATTCATTTCCGGTATTGTTGGTGGTAGCGGCGGATCATTTTCTGATGAAGAGAATTTTCCATTATACTAGACAGCAACTTAAGTATGACCAGAGATATTTTTAACTCCCACTCCTTGAAAATCGGAAATACTCTTTAAAAAACTAGACAGGAGTATTTTCACTCTTTCAATTTTTCACAAAGGTTTAGCTTAAAAAATGCACCACCGAAATCAACAAATAATATTTTTCTACTCAAAACACCAACTGATCTCAGCGGAGACATTATTTTCACCCGACTTCTGGAAAAAGCCAATTGCCAAAAGCCATAACTATCATACTTTTTAATTGTGTTTTCATACAACCATAGTAATTTTTTTTTTCATTTATTGTTCATTTCCGTATTTCACTCCTCATAATTCAGTTTCACTCCTCCTAAAAAAGTCAAGGAGTATTTTTACTCCCCCCAAAAAATCATAAGAATAACACTGGCTGCAACTGCAGTCAGCAACTTAAGTTGACCCTATGACGTCCCTAACAAACAAAGTATAATTCCCATCGCGGTGTCTGAATTTTGAGTGAACGTCAATTTAAAAATAGGATTATTTTGTTAAACCCATGCATATTATAGTTCTTTTCAATCACGATTTGCGTACCGAAACTCCTCCTAACAACCCAACAGGCTTGCCGATTTCTCCTTCCGCATTTGTGACGTACTGCTTTCAAGAAACGTTGCTGTCGAGTATAGTCGGATTTTGAAATTTCAGAGCAGTGGCTCCCGTGAAGGGTCCGCATAAAAATTCCAATAAATACAAATTTGAGAGAATTGAACGAGAAAATATGGAATTATATCCGTGAAGATAACTTTCGGCTGAGTAATTTGTGGGAGTCACCACTAAATTATTTACAATACTTTTGTGTAGTACAAGTTTTTAAAGTGAGATCAAGAGCTCTGTAAAAAATCTCGGCCTGAAAATTTAATTATATCATAACAAAAGAAAATTTTCCTAGAATAGAATTATAATTCAGAGCTTCATATAAATTTATACGCTTAATTGGGGAATTAAAGCTCTCATTTTGCAATTTTGTGAGGGATTTTAAGCTATAGTACAGGGTGGTTCGTTCCAATTTTTAAGTTAGTGGTCCGCGGACTTCTCTGAGTTGGGAACCACTGCTTCAGGGCAACTTTTTAATGAACTTTTTGACCCTACCTCGTACTTCTAGAGTTATACTATAGCTATTTAAAAAATAGGATTGCAGCTCTTGATTGATACCAAATCTTGTCTGGAGGTTGGAACAAACGGTAGGGGTTAAGGTAGGGGAGAGTGGGGCACCTTGGGACATTCCATTTTTCAGACGTTTCTTGAACAAGAGCAATTTGTGGGGAATACAGTCACCACTAAGTTAATAACAAGTCTTTCTTCTACTATAAATATTTCTACTTTAAGCATTTCAGGGGTTCTATTCGAGGCATTTCTTTGCATAAAAGGTGTCTTTTCGTACTAAAACGATGCTGCTCTACAACTTTTTATTCATTTTTGGGTTTTCAACTGGGCTTTTGATGTTTATTTAATGCAGGTTTACATCCATTTTTTCGATACAATTTTAGCTTCATCAAATTTTTTGCAGAATATTTAAACAGCCCCTCAGATTGACCCTTTCCTCAAACTTTCCATAGGATTCAACAGCGGGATTAACAGAGAGAACACAGTGAAGACAATAAGGCTGAGCGCGCACGAGTGACTAAAGTCACTGCGACCAGTATCACTAGTATCAAAAATATCACTAGAAAACAATAGAGCATTTTCAATCACATGACTTTACCTAACAACGGCCTTAGCAACGTTGTTTTTATCCTCCAGTGATATCATGTGCGAATGCCTCTATTTCCCACCCCTAACAACAGCCTTAGCAACGTTGTTTTTGTCTTTGTCACCGTGACAAAAGTCGCCCGTGCGCGCTTGCCCTAAGAGGAAAAAATAATAAAAATCAAATTCTGCCCAGGCCTATACTAGACCTAGACAGCAACTTAAGTTGACCCTATGACGTCACTAACAAACAAAGTAGTTCCAATTGCAGTGCCTGAATTTTGAGTAAAATGAAGAACGTCAATTTAAAAATATGATCATTTTGTTAAACCCATGTATAAATAGTGCTTTTCAATCTCGATTTGCGTACTCTTCCTATCAACCCAACAGGCTTCGTGTTTACAGATTTCTCCTTCAGCATTTGTGACGTACTGGGTTCAAGAAACGTTGCTATCGATTATAGTGGCCTATCAGGCGGTGCCCATCTCCGTTTCATTAGCCTTTATGTGCCTGGGGTGCTAATTACTTAGCTTGTGTCCTGGCCGAGTGGACGTTGGACCCCCAGTTGATTCCCCAAGCGAGCTTGGTGCTCATTTTATCGGAAGGATGAAGGGCTGAGTTGACCCATAACCCAAGCAGAAGGCATCGAACCTGGGTCGGTAAGGGGACATCTATAAATTACTTGAGGTCAAAAAGGGGGGAGGGGGTCGATTAAAATCTCACGTTAACTTTTTAAGTTAGAAATTATACGATTTTCTTTGTTTTTTAAGTATGAGAAAGGAATTTTTTTTTCAAAAAGTTGTAGGTAAATCTCACGTGGGGGGAGGGGGGGGTCCAGATTTTGGAAAAAACACCTCACGCAATTTATGGATGTCCCATAATGATCGTAGCCAGACACGCTGACCACTACACCACCATTGACACAAAAAAGTGTTCTCCTAATTAATTTAGTTGAACATGCAATATACAAACACGATTTATTCATAAAACTAATACTTGGCAGTCTAGTATAAGGGTCGGGTGGGGAAAAATGGGTCTAGTGAGGTAAAATAGTTCTATGGATTTTTAACAGTTTATATTTATAAATTTAATGTTTTTTGGCATGTTCTGATTTTACTTGAGTCTCTATCAAAATCAGAGCATGCCAAAAAACATTAAATATTATAAATATCAACTGTTAAAAATCCATAGAACTATTTTACCCCACTAGACCCATTTTTCCCTACTATACTATAGTAGGGGTGCCCATGATGCTAAATGTGGATTTACTCGAGCGCGTCAGATAACACTACCCTGCGATGAAAAAAATACAAGGGGTCTGACAGCTGTTCTAAGGGTAGTTTTTGGTGCTGATTTCGAAAATACCAACGAAAAGTTTCAATCACATCAGGATTTTTTGTAAAATCTATATCAATATTTTTTCTAAAATCCTATAAAAGAGACATTATAGCGAAAAATTGTGGGTTTACTATCTAGCAACTGTGGTTTTATCCACTTAAATATGCGTAAAATAGTCAAATCCTTGTTAGGAAAGTTGGTTTGATTATTTATTGACCATATTTTTATTTTTTATGTATTTAAATGTATGAAAATACAGTTGCCAGATCCCATGACCCACCTCTGGTCGAGAAAAACACAGAAAAAAATCAAGAGTTAAAATTTTTAATTAAAATTATTGTTTCTTCAAAATAAAATCACAGAAATATTTTTATTGAATAAGCTTAATTTTTTTTTCAAGCTATCATGCATACAAACATAATACGAGGGTTGTTTTTTTTCAGCTTCCGTTTTGCTCCTGAAAAAAGAAGTAGTCGGAATTTCGAAATAATTTTGGTACTGGTAGTTAGGTGCATCCTTCAGGATCAATTTGCATCTTTACTGCATAAAAATCGGACATTTTTTCTGTTAGTTATCGAATTTACAAGCGCGCTCCTCGAACTTTGTAAATTCGATAACTAACAGAAAAAATGTCCGATTTTTATGCAGTAAAGATGAAAATTGATCCTGAAGGATGTACCTAACTACCAGTACCAAAATTATTTCGAAATTCTTACTACTTTTTTTTTTAGGAGCAATACGAAAGTTGAAAAAAACCCAACCCTCGTATTTGCTTTTTTTGATCAATCGTCTATTTCATGTAAGATATCTTAACAAAAACAAACTAAAATAATATTTATATATTATTTTGAAGAAACAATACTTTTAATTAAAAATTTTAACTCTTGAATTTTTTTGTGTTTTTCTCGACCAGAGGTGGGTCATGGGATCTGGCAACTGTATTTTCATACATTTAAATACATAAAAAATAAAAATATGGTCAATAAATAATCAAACCAACATTCCTAACAAGGATTTGACTATTTTACACATATTTAAGTGGATAAAACCACAGTTGCTAGATAGTAAACCCACAATTTTTCGCTATAATGTCTCTTTTATAGGATTTTAGCAAAAATATTGATATTGATTTTACAAAAATTCCTGATGTGATTGAGGAAAATGGAGGTCATTTTCGTAATCAGCACACCAAATAACATAAAAATTACTTAACACTTATCTTGTATTTTTCAAAAAGTTAAATTTCGCAGGGTTGTGTAATCATAGGGGAGATACCTTGCATGCTTTTGAGTAACTCCACCAAATATAAGCTCTCCATGTTGGTGGGTTTGTTTAGAACAGCCCGTCAAAATTTGAAAGAAAACTAGTTACATGGACATACTCGAGCTCGTCAGATTGGCTACCAAGACAGTTTACAACTAGTTAAGCCTAGTTTCCTGGCTACTAGTCTATAAACATTTTGTTTCGTACATTTTTCTCAAAAAGAGCGAAATCGTCTTACCGCACTGTTAAAATTCATGTGCTTAAAAATGAGCACTTATACCTACTTATATTTTTCAAGTAGCTTTAACTCAAAAATGAGTAAGCGATGTTCTCAGTTTTGAGTACGTAAACATGCTTAAAATCACACATTTAACAGAAAGGGCGAATATTTAATAATTTTGAGTGCAATTCATTAAACATTTGTACAACAACTTTATTATCATAATCAGTGTAAGTTTTTTACGATGCAAAAAAAAATTAATTAGTACTTCCATCGAAACGAACGAACTATATACCGTTGTGAAATCAAAATTATTCTATCGCGCAAGAATACAATGTTTTGGTTCCTCGGCTTCGGCGCGGCGCCACCGCCATTATTCGCATATAGATATAGACATCGGAGGACCCCGTTGGGAATTGAAGCTAGCGAAGAATCGACGAAAAGTAAGAAATGTTCATTTTCAATTCTTATTTTTTAGCCGTTCAATAATAGTGTTCTTTAAAAGTACAGTAAATTTTATCTTAATAGCATGTTTATATACACCCATTCATCTCATGCATGATCTCATGACAACCCTGTTATGCACAAGTTTGTATATTTATTTAGTACTCTAATAGATGTATTTCAATTTAGTTTTTGGGTAATCAAGCCGTTTCTGCATTACGGAATCGTCGTAATAACCACTGTTTTGGTTAATTGTGGAAAATCTCACGTGTTCGCCATTTATCTCCCACCAATCTAAGGCTTAGCATTAAAATACAATTCTGTTTGCTTTTGTCACTGTAAATGGAATTTCTTCTATTGCGTAAAATCCTTAGGTGGCTAAACTTCGTTCCAAAATTGGTTAACCCTAAAATTTTTGATATTTGGTTGACTCAATAGTAAAATATTTGCTGGTAAAATCCTAGTACTGAAATACATAAATAAAAGGGGAAGTGCAGTTTCATTTGCATTGGTAAAAACCTTAAATTCAGCTCAGTGGGTTTTTTTATAATTTTCAACACTTAAATATTGAAGAACAAAGATGAAATATGAATAATTTATCCCTTTTTATTAATTCAATTGTGTAATAATTACCTAAATAACAAGTTTTGGAACGGTATCAAACGTAAAGTTTTGGTGTCTAACGTGAATCATGCAAATTACCAATTATTTGATATTGGTGGAAAAGCGTGGACATTTCCAAACTTTTTTTATTTGTTTATTTTTTACACTTAACAATAACGGATGTGTCTAGACAACCGTCGGATTGCTTTGTTTATTTATATATTGACGGCCTATTACGTATTGTAAACATTAAAATTAAATTATTGAACAATCCTGGTATCAGTACCAATAGCTCAGTGGTAGGATACGTGGCTAGAATTCCAAAGGTCCCTAATTCGAATCCTGGCTTCCGCTTTTGATTATTTTGCTTAAAATGAACTTGTAATTGTTCTAAAGTAAACAGATCCGACGGTGGCTTAGCTACAGCCAACAATAACAATTTTCTGTTTTATACTTTTCAACTTTATTTCTAGCGATAAAAATTTTTAAATAGGAGTTTGGCACAGCTGGGATAAAGTTTGATTGCCAAATGGAGGACTCTTATCTCAGCTGATCCAGGTGTTCTTTTTTTAGCATATAATTAAAGTTAGAATTAATTATAAAATTATCTACATCAGTGTTTCCCAACTTGGGGCGCACGTCCCACCGAGGGGCAATATGATTTTCTAGGGGGGGGGCAATTTAAATTTTTTAACCAAATTGCCCCCCAGGAGGGGCACGAACCACCAGGTTTTATTTACTTTTCAAGAAGGATTTTCGAAAAAAAAAAAAAATAAAGGACATGGGGGGCTTGGAAAATTTGGAAAGGCTTTGGTGGGGCATGGGCCGAAAAAGGTTGGGAAACACTGATTTACATTGTGTTTAATTAGTTATTAATGAGATATTTTGTGTTTTTAAAGGTCCTTTCGAGGAGCATGGATCTGGTTGAGGATTAAATGCTGCAGGTGGTCATGCCACTATGAGAAGGCCCATCTCACAGCTGAAAGCCCGTCTTGGACGAGATGACCTTCTTGTGCAAATTATATGCTGGAGCTCCTTGCGCTAGTCCTTCCTGGAGGACTCTTATCCCAGCTGATCCAGGTGTTTTTTTAGCATATAATTAGTTAGAATTAATTATAAAATTATCTACATTGTTTAATTAGTTATTAATAAGATATTTTGTATTTTTAAAGGTCTTTTCAAAGAGCAGGGATCTGGTTGAGTTTGCGCCTGAGTATTCAATGCTGCAGGTGGTCATGCCACTACGAGAAGGCCCATCTCACAGCTGACAGAATCATGCTTTTGTGTTGTCATCATTTTAGCTGTGGGTAAACGTGACGGCTGAAGGACTCTTATCAAATCTGTGCCTTGACTTTTTGTTTAATTTATTTTTAACCTTTATTGTTTAAATTTTTAGAATGCTCCTTAAGAATTCCTTTAATTCATTATTTTTATTGTAAAATTTAGTATGAATCCTGTATAATTGGTTAAATTTAAAAAAATATCAAAATCTGCAATAGCGGTGAACAGCAATTCAAAAGAACCAATAGGAATCCTCGAAAACTGTCGCTTTTGTCGTGGTGGTGTAAATTCACCATTAGAGATGTTTTGTATATTTTGTGATAAATTTTTTAATTCAGCAAAGGAATTATGCAGGCATATCAAAGCATGGCATCTTAATCACAAACATTTCACATGTTTTGATAAATATTGCAAACAAACATTTAACAAATTGTATAATTATGAACGACATAAAAATAATTTTCATTCATTGCTCTAGAAGGAATAACAGATGATGTGGAACTATTGATATGTGACAGTCTGTGCTATAATGGTACTGTATTACAAAAAATGAAATTGTGCTTGTACAATGTACATTGTGAAAATGAATCATTTTTCTTTGGTAAAATTGTAAAAATGTTCTTATGATGAAAATGCATACATCATATTATAACGTGGTTGAATCAAGTGAATTTGATGAACATTTTCAGTTATATAATAATTAAAAATACAGTTGATTTTAAAGATATTAAAAATTTGTACAGTTATGATACTTTTCATATGAGGAAGACATACAGATTTGATGATCCAAATATGTATGTTACTTTAAAACACAAACCTTGTTGTACCAGTGAAAGTTTAGGCACAATTTATATTTAAATATATATAGATATAAATTATAAATAGAGATCTTTGCTGACTGAGATTCAGTCGCTTTGTCTTTTTGAGGATTTTTGTTTTTTTAGAAAAATTCTTGAATTGATTTTGTAGAGCTGGATATAGCTTGTAGTTTTATTCTTTTTTTTAACTTGTTTACTTTAAAATTTCTGAATAATTTAGGTTTGTTATCTTTAATTGGTTTATTAACATGTCTTGTTATACTTCTTGCATTTTATTAGCATGCTTTCATTGGTATCAGTTTCTCTGCATACTTTGGACATGGGATCCGGATCTAAGTTTGTTTTAAATAATTTTTCATTTGTGGAGTTTTTGTATGACATAATTTAAAGTATGAAACATTTTAATAGTGGTGAATGATAAGGATTTACATTTGAGTCTTTGTTTAAGTATTTCTCTCAAGTTTTTTTATTAATAATCACAGTTTACCCCCAATTTGTGCTATGAAGTAACATCTAAAAAATTCTAGTTGAAATTTAGTGAACTTAATGCTGAATGAATTAATTTTTTTTCAGATTTTATTTAATAAAACTACATAATATCTTCCTATTTTTAAATACATATTTTCAGTTTTTGATTATACGGAAAACCTAGTAGCACAGCTCATACTAAATATGTCGAGTTTGTGACTAGAGGTAAACAAAATTTGGCCATATATGACAAGAATTGGATGAATTTTAAGGAATCAGCCCCTATTCATAAGCGCTGAGCAAACATTTTGTGCAAAATCTGTGTGGCCATCATTTGGCAATAGTTTTTCTGTATGAAACCTTTAGGTTGATAACCATTTTAGTTCCTCAATGATATTTTATACAAACTTTGGTGTTAACACAGGATAATTGTATAAACTGCACCTGTACTACTATTGTTTATTAACTTGAAAGAAAATTTTAATGTGTTCAAATTTGATCCTAAAGGTGTTAACATTTCCCCACACTGATACTATACATTCATTTGGATCTATAATGAACTTTCATTTCTTTAGATGTAGTTAAGCTTATATATTTGAAATACACATGTATAAGCGTTGGAATTGTTGAATTCTAAATTGGAATTTTTAGTTGTGAGCACTAAAAATATTGGCTTATTTTTATAGTTTTTTGTAACAACAATGTGAAGATATTTTATTAGCCAAGAATCTGAGTGAAAATATCATCTGTAAATTTAAGTGTTTTTTATTGTATAAGCTGTGATGGAAGTTTCTATAAATAGGGAAGTATTTTCTTGTTCTTTCAATCACTTGCTAAAATGTAAATAGTTGTAAGTGTTGAATAAAATGTTTCTTTAGTAATGTGAAATATTGAGTTACTTTCTTAGTTTTTCATAAGTTTCTGAATTTTAGGTAAAGCTTCCTCATTTGAAAATTCACTATACATAATAAATGATAGAATACATTAAAAGATTGAGTGTTGAGTAAGAGATTGAAATATAGTGAATACAACAAAATCAACCTTAGATGAATATTTTGCAGTAGACTAAACTTCTAGTTTTGGGTTAGTGTACTTCACAATTTAAAGAATGATTGAAATGAAAGTTACCTCTTGTGTGTATTTTTATTTGTGATCTATTTTTAGCATATTTCAGGTTTGAAACAAATGATAATTTTTTTTTTTCAAAACAAGCTTTTGTTTGATAGGTTTTGAGTACAGGGATAAGTGACAAATCTGAAAATATATAGATAATATCTCAAAAATGAGTACATGTGGAGTAGATTTTGAGAAAAAGAAGGTTTTATAAATGAGTACAGTATTAGTAGGTTTTGAGCAGAAGCAGTCTCAAAAATGAGTACGCGCGGACTCGATTTTGAGCATGCGCAGACTCAATTTTGAGCAGAACAGGTCTCGAAAATGAGCACGCGCGGTCTCGCTGAGCTCTCGAAAATGAGAACATGCCGTTTCATTTTTAAGAAGGTGATGTGTTTCAAATATAAGTACACGAGTTTTTCAAATATGAGTAGTTTTTACTTGGAGCTATAGTGAGTACATGAAGTGCTCATAATCAAGTAATTTCGTCTCTATTTTAAGAACCCTGGTTTAACAGTGCGGTCTTGGCTTTACTTTGCAACTTTGTAACCCTCCCACTCCCTTTCCCACGGCTCAAATCGGCAGATTTTAGAAAATGTACACTTTTTAGCTGGTAACTAACCTATCTTATCTTTATCTGACGCGCTCGAGTATGTCCATGTAACTAATTTTTTTTTACAAATCTGACGGGCTGTTCTAAACTTACCCACCAACATAGAGAGCTTATATTTGGTGGAGTTACTCAAAAGCATGCAAGGTATCCCCCCTATGATTATCTGACGCGCTCGAGTTACTACCCAAAAACACTCTGGGCTCCCCTACTACTAGACAGCAACTTATTTATCAACTTGTAGTTGATCAATAAAATTTAAAATTATTTTCAAATGAATTCGATGTTTACCTGTCTATTAGATGTCACTTTGTGTAGATTCTTTAAGCTTACATGAGTACTGAATAATTAGCATGTCAAAGATGCGTTTAGATTTCTATCACCAAGACTCAATAACTGAAATTTTAATCTGCTCAATCTTAAATTTTATTTACTTTCAGAATTTGTGATCGTTTAGGACTGAAATTGATTCGTTTATAGTTTTGATTGCTCTTATCAAACCTTTTATGCGATCTACCCAGTTTAGTTAGCTGGATTTAGGATGACACCGCAACAGATGTTTTTCGAATAAAATGTTCTTAATTAAGTAGGACACGCGGATTAAAAAAAAAAAAAAAAAAAAACATCAGTTGCTATGTACCCTAAATCCAGCTAACTAAACTGGGTAGATCGCATACTGCAATCTTTTACCTCGTGTATTGTTTAAGATTTCTTGCGTTTTGCTTTTGAAAAAGCTGACAATAATTGCATACGATTGTGATACGTAGGTACCGAAATTCGGTTCAGACTTCATAAAAACTTGAAATTTTCTAGTACAAGAAACCAAATGTACTACTTGTACTAGTAAATATACTTGGACTATTACAAGGTTTACCATTTGTAAACAAAATCATTCTGCCACCATACTATCACACATGAGATATCAATGGATTAGACTAGATTATTAATTTCAAAAGAACTAGAAACTAGAACTTCAGATCAACTAGGTTTTGAGACTATTTAAATTAAATGACCATCGGGAATAAAAGTGCTTAAGCCTAACAATCGTCTAATAAACCACTTAAAACTATCAAGAATCAAAACGTTGCAGAACAAGATATCATAAGGCATGTTACTTACTTTTAAAGCAGGGCGTTCTGTACTCTGTTAATGTCCCACATTTGAATTGACTGATTGATGTGTAGGTTTATTTCTCTACCTTCAGAAGGCCTGTTATGCTCTTAAAATAGTTTCTCCTTGCAAAAATGCGATTGTTGAAATAAATTAAATGTAAAAATTACAGTTTTACGGGATTTTAGTTGGGAAATAAATCCAGTTTTATTACCGAGTGTGTTATTAAATGTTTCTTATAAGGAGGGGGGGGGGTCTTACGATAAATCATAAAAGGATTAAAATTTTATCATCTTTTAATTTTCTCGAAATGGGGGAGAAAAATGGATCGGATAAGTTTTGATTTCTTTCGACCACGCCATTGAGCTCCTAATTTAGTAGTATTTCTAGTGATCAAACCCCTTTTTTTTTGGAGAGAAATTAGTTTAAGTCCAAAGATCTCCCGAACAGAACAGTCTATCCGGTTTCCAGTCCATAGTGGGGTCAGTTCCTCACAATATCTGGGCTTTGAGTGAGCTTGCCACGAGAACATAGTGCAGTGTTTCCCAACGTGGGGCGCAATATAAATTTCTAGGGGGGCAATTTGAAAATTGTAAACCAAATTGCCCCCCGGGTGGGGCATGGACCACCAGGATTTGTTTACTTTTCAAGAAGGATTTTCGAAAAAAAAAGGGCATGAAAAATTTAGAAAGGTTTTGGTGGGGCATGGACCGAGAAAGGTTGGGAAACACTGACATAGTGGAAGAGCATGGACCAATGGGATGATCTTGGATCAGTGGTTCAACCGAATGATTAGTGAAGTCGACTGTATGATCAGTGCAATCTATGTATGGTTACAGTTGAATGATCAGTGGGATCGACTGAGGTATCACAGTGGAACGGAGTGACTCGACTGTTTGATCATTAGGAATCGTTTGCATTATGACCACATGATCAGACTGAATGATCAGTTGTCCACTGTATGACCATTGGGATAGACTAACTGCACTGATAAGTCCACTGTATGGAATCGGCTGCATGATCAGTGACCGGGCACAGTGTCGTCGTCTGCTTGTGTCGTATAGTGGCCACTGGAAGGAAGCCACTGCCCTCGATCTGAAACGACATTTCGACAGGATTGAGGATATTTTTTTCATACGAATCCCGTATGTTTGCAAAAAAGCTGTTTTTTAAAGGGATTCTTTAGTCATAACCAAATATACTATTAACAATATATTTATACATAATTTGAGAAAAATAAACTGTTTATTTCAATTTAAAAAATAACTATATCAATTGATTAAATATGATTTCAAAACTAAATTAAATTAACTTAATTAAGTTTTACTAAGCTAATTGTTCTTTGATCTTGATTCCTATGGGATCCACTACCTGAAATGACGTGCCACCTTTTTAAAGATAGGACCTCAAGTTTTAGGCCCCCTTTTATAGATAACCACCCAAACCAAAAATATGAATCCCGCTCCTATTTCAACAATGTAATTAGTAGATACATAAGGTTAGTTTATAAACTGTGTCTCCAAGATTTAAAATTAGACTAAAATGAGTTGTTGGGCAAATGACATGTCGGGCACTTGATTGTCGGGACCCCGATTTTACCCCACCTGAAAACAGTGGCGGATAGGGGGCACTCAGGACAGTGCCCCCTCCTTTTTGGGTCCCCATGTACCCATAAAAAGTACTCTAAAGTGCCGTTCACATGAGCCACTCTACCTGGGTAAAAGGTTAGAAAAACCGGTTCTACGCAGTTTTATCACACCGCTTCCCCTACGCAAGGGAAAAAGTGCGGAAGTAACCGTGCGAAACTTCACCCTAGGCTAGGGTAGGGGAATAAAGTACTCCGACCAGAGTTTGTTTACAAAAACAATATGGCCTCCTCTTACTACACTGCACTTCACGTTAATCATCAAAACCGTATTATTACTTACGAAATAAAATATTCTTGATCCTCAATATTCTCAAGGTGTGTTTTGTCTCGTTCAATGTTTATGTTATGATATTTTTAGTTTTAAAAGCTTTTACTATTGCGTTCCGAAATGTTCTGATGAAATCGCTTGCAATAAGTTAATAATGTTTCAGTGATCTTTTTTATGATTGTTCTTCAATTTTATTTTTTACATCATGGTCATCCTTTGAAGGCAGCTAATATATTCATTAGTATAATTTTGTATTACTTCGATGGATTAATTTATTTAATGATCAAAGTATAAACATGACTGGCTGATTCAATATTCCAAGTTTCCAATGTTGGCTTAGTTTTTTATATTTTAATCAAGGTTAGAATATTATTTAACTCCATTATGGTGTTAATTAAAATAAACTTTTATTCATAGTATTTTTATTAAAAATGTGTTTAGAGAAAATTATTCTTATGCGAATATTCTGATTACATTTCTGATGCTTAATTTCTTTCATTTGTGTTGTCCATTTGTTTGTTTCTTTTCATTTATTAGTTTTTTGAAGTATTTGAGTTTTCTTATTTTTCAGTTATTTTTAGATGCTGAGTTTTTTTTATTACGTTCTTAATTGTGTGGAAAGTGGATAAAATTAGTTATATTTATTTTTAATTAGAAAGCCTTTAAAAATTGTTTATATCTTAGTCTTGTTAAAATTTGAATGTCTCGGGTCCCAGAAAATGGATAGAGCATCGTAAAATAGATGGTCTCACTAAGAGAAATAACCCTTCTAAACGTGTTAGAAGCCTTCATACTGGCAGAATTTTCTGAATACTATTTTATATTTACATTTTGATACAGTGCTGAACAGTGCCAGTGTTTACTACTTTGTAAATGCAGATGGTGCTTCTTTTTCTTGATTGCTACCTTAATCTGTAAAACAGGCTTTTATTTACCCTAGAAATGCAATAATTATGTTACTCATACTGTCAGGAAGATAGGTTAACATTCTTAGACCTAAACTCCATTGAGTTTTAAAGGTAGCTTTAGTTTTCTGAGGGATTTCATATTCAAATTTCTAAAAATGCATTTTTCAAATTTTTTTGTGATAATCACTGGTTTCTATTAACTAAATTTTTTGAATTGCTCATGACAGACTGTTGAATCTTTTAATATATGAATTTATACATTTATATAAGAATTATATTTTATATATATTCTTAAAATATTAGTTTGTATTATGAGTCCTATTAAGAATTATGATTAATATATAATTATTTTTAAATATGTCAAAAAGTGTTCCAATTAAGAATTTTTAAGCCTTTTTTTTCTCAATGCGCTGTTATAAAAAAGCATTCAAATAAATAAAGCAATAGTTTGAGTACTACCTACTAAAACTAAATTGACAGTTTTGTAAGAGTTAAAAAAAACTTTTAAAACTGAGATTTTTTAACTTTTAAAATATGGTTTGTCAAACTGCCCCACAATTTGGAATAAAAAATGTTTATAAACATTCTTTTAAATAAAAACTACTTTTTATGCTCTGTTTAATTGCACATTATATATGTATTCAAAATAGGGTACTTTGTTGCCTTCATGCTTCATCTCATTTCTCCTAATTCATTAATAGAAATTCTTAAGCAAAAAATTTACTTAAAGCATGTTCCTAATTCAAAGAAAAAATATTCCTCCCAGGGTTTATTTCCCATAGGAAAGAGCCTCATAAGTCAGAAACATCAACTCGAATAGAGAAAAATGCAAATTTGAGTTGAAAATTTCAGCTTATAGGCTGTTTTATAAATAAATATCTGTAAAATAATTGTTTGATAAATAAGAAAACACTAAAATGTTTGTTGAAAATTATCCCAAAGTCAGAAAAATATCATTCCTCTGCTTCAAATTGTAAGATGATATTTAAAAAACCCTCATTTTTGGGTGAAATGAATAAGAACCCACCCAGTGAGTTAGAAACTAAATTTCTTTTGAAAATACCCTATTCTTTAACAAAGTGACAGATTTTATTTTGATCTATTAATACATTTTTGGTTACAAAACTATCCCTAATAAAATTCCTAAATATATTTTTTGGCAGAAAATAAAAAACCTGCCAAAAAACGGATAATAATTAACCATTTAAAAGAAGCTTTTGAACAGGTAATGAAAGACTTAAAGCACAGCTGAATACAGTGAAAATTTGCTAGCCCAAAACCAACTAATTATATAGGTAGGTCAAAACCAACAAATAATTGACTTGATGAATAGGTCATTTGAAAAATTTTGAAAAAGTTTATGTTTTTCTGAAATAAGGATTTTCTATTACAGGATTACCATCTTTTCATTTCCTAGCACTATGGAAACAAATTCCTTGAATTTCTTCAAACATCAGAAATTTAAAATATACTTCTGAGGTTACAGAATTAAATCTTATTCACTTCTAGCCTTCTCTAAGGATTCTCCTCTATTCTAGTCTGTTCATGGCTACAGTTCGCCAGTTCCTAAATTTTAGGACAAGGAAGTCCTTGTCATAAAGTCAGACCATCTGAGTTTGGGTCTTCCTCTAGCTTTATTTCCAAATGGCTTAGACATAATAATTATTTTTGTGGTACATTGGTTTGGCAACCGGAACTTTTAGAATGAAAACCCTTCAGATTTTTATAGAAAAAAAAAAGGAACTGGATTTTTAAAATTTGAATAAATTACCTATTAATATATGTACATATTATGAATGAAATAAAATTATCTTTAAATATCATTATTTCTATAATAAAATAATTGGTACTTTAAATACCGGTCGTTGTATCGGGAGGGTCGTTATAAAGGGGTTCTACTGTATTAGTAGTAAAAAAGAAAAAATGAGAGGGTGTCACTTAAAAATGTTCTCTTTGAATTTTTCCTTCATTTTTAAAGGAACCCCATAATATAATACTCATACTTTATTTTTATTAACCATATAGTTAATTAATTTAAATGCAAAAATTGTCGGGAATTTCTATCATCTTTCTCATGTAAATCATTAAAAACAAACAAAGAAACTCCATGATTTGATTATAAACAATAAAAAACGACGCATCAACAAGAATCCCGTTGTAGACGTGTTACCCTCATTTTCCCATAATACCTTTCGAATCTCTAAAAGATTGCTCATCACGTGACTCCTTGTCCGGGTGAAACGAGTGTGCATGTGAACGGGGCTAATCAACAGTCACCCGGGTAGTCTTCAAAAAATCCTTTCTCCCTACTTCACTACTCTTTTAACTGGGTAAATGGGTTTGGCCATGTGAACGGCACTTAAATGAGTTAATAAAACCCTACTTTTACAGATCAAATTTCAAACTTTATTTTTTTCTGGGGGAGTACCCCCAAGCGGTACCAAAAGGGGATCTTTAGTGATACTTTTCAGAAAATCCCCAACATTTTGACATTTTTCTCAAAAGGTAAAGGTGATGGTCTGGAAAAGTGCCCCCCCCCCCTTGGAGCCGGCTGGATCTACATCTGTGACACATACATATACAGGGGGTTTCGAACCCAGGCGCGGATCCAGTAGGACTCCAAGGGTTTTTTTTTTAGGATCATCTCACCTTTACCTTTGGACGCCAAATAGACAACATTTTACTTTTATTTTTATAAAGATCTCTCCAGATCCCCCAGAAAAGTATAGGGATTTTATTAAATAACTCATTTTTGATTAGCACAAACATTTAATAAACAGATGTCATGGCCCAGTGGTTAGCGTTCTCGACTACCATACAGTATACCTGGGTTCGATTCCCAGTGTGAATTTGAATTATATTTTTGGGGCCGTGGGGAGCCTAGTGGTTAAGGCATCGGCTTCGGGATCGGAGGGTCCCGGGTTCGATTCCCGACACCGCTGAAGACCCACCGAGTATAAGCGGAGTACGTGCTCGTTAAATCTGTGGGTCCGAAAGTCCTGTGGTCCGTCATGGCGCAGTTTACCACGGGTCCAGGTGTCTGGAGACTATTTCCCTCCCCTTCAGAACATGGCAAAATTGTGGAGGTGGTGATAGATGGTGGCGACATCTATCATCCGAGGCTTAAGTCGGACTCCTGCCATTTCATGGGCCTCACTTTCTCAGGAGCCGCACCCTCTTTGCCTTAAATCAGCGTTTCTCAACCGGGGTTCCGCGGAACCCTGGGGTTCCGCGAGGCCTCCTCAAGGGTTCCGCGAGAAATTCGAAACAAATTTTTTTTGTTGTCCTAGAATCTAGAACAAATTTTTTTCCTTCGAATTTCTCGCGGAACTTATATTATAATTAACTTTATTATAATATCAGTTCATCAAAATCCAAATCCTACCAAAAATTATATGCCTGAAATTCGGACTAAGTGTACCAAAAACAAGATAAAACCCTGTTTTTAGGGGTAAAGTTCCAAAAATTTTCTGGGGAAAGATCGCAGATCCCCTTTTGTACTTGGAACTCTATTTGAATAACTTTTTAAATATTAAGTTCATATATAAATGTACATCCAAAATTTGGACTTATGTTAGTGTACCAAAACTAGTTAAAAACCTGTTTTTTTTTTTAGTCAAACTTCCAAAAATTTTCTGGGGGAGGGCCCCCAAACCCCCCTTTGGTAATTGTATTTTTATTACTAACAACTTTTCCTTTATTAAGTTTTTAGGACCTAATAATCACCTAAAAAGATACATCGGACCTATTAAATATGTGGCCCAATATATATATTATATATATTGGGCCCCTCCCGAAATAAATTCCTATATACGCCACTGATTTCTTTGTTACTTATTTTCCGTTTTATTTAATAATTTAAAAAATAGTGAGAAAAATATTGTTACATGGACGCTAGGGTTCCGCGGAACTTGGGCATTGTCAAAAGGGTTCCGTGGGAGTAAAAAGGTTGGGAAACGCTGCCTTAAATCATGTACGCTTTGCGGATGGAGCTTGGATATTCCAAGTGGCATAAGAAACAACAACAACAACATTTAATAAACAAAAAAGTTTGAACAATCTGGGGAACCCTGGGAAGGAAAGGAACGAAGGGAAGAGAAAAAAGAAAAAGTATTTTTTTTTTAATCCGCGCCTGCCTGAAAAAACATACAGCCCATGGAGCTATACAGCCGAGTTTACCTTTTCTCCGAGGAAGGAGGGAAGAGGTGGATCTTCGTAGCTCGCTCGTAGCTACAGTAGAATCGCTCTTTATGACGTCACACCGCTCGGGTCGATGCCGATCTCCGCCTGGTGCTTCAGGTCGACCATCTGTGGACAAAAAGGAAGTCTTATTTATAGTTGGCGAGCATAAGACCGAACACTTGATTCACACCAACTCCCCTCATAAACGGATTAAACTACTTGTTGAAAGGTTTCACTAAAATATCATCTATCCCCTCATCATTTTTATTCTTCTTCCGCGATTAAATATATTGGATACGCTCGGATCCTTTCTTTTAATTATTTTGTAAAACGATAATTTATCCGTGAATTGAAACAAAGTAATGGATGACTAAACTAAGGGAAAATTAACTGAAAAAATAGGGAATCAGTGGAGGGAACTAACTTTCCCGGGGGAGTGTTACGGATTTGCCATGTCGGGTCGCCTCACCGAAACGCTGTCTGTGTTGTATGTTCTCTACGCAGCGCCGCTCAATCGAGCAGGTGGCGGCTGCAAAAGAGGCGAAAGTGGAGAAACAAAAAAGAAAATACCAAACGGTGCTCTCTTTCTGACTGAATGGAATATTTAAATGAGCTCTTTTCTGGGAGGAGCATAGGGAGGAGAGGAGAAATAAAAGCGAAAAACAGCAGCAGAACTTTATTCAAAAGTCAACAAAAAAAGGAGCGAAAATGGAATCAAATTAAAAAAAAAATACCAAACTATGCGCTCTTTTCGGACTCAAAAACTGTATCAGTTCATTTGAAAGAGCACAGAGGGAGTGGAGTCCAGAGGGAGTGGGGGAGTCAATTAAAATCTCACGTCAATTTTTAGTTTGCAAAATATACATTTTTCTTTTATATTTTTAGCACAAGTTTAGGAAAAATGTGCAGATTAGTATAATAGAGCGAAATAATAGCCAGTCAATCGTGGTAAGACCTTTTTTTTTATTGATGCGTATTGTATGCGGAAAAGACGAAAATAAAACACATGAAATATTTTAATTTGTTAAAAGTCCCGCTTTTTAGATTGAAACCCTGGAACACATATAATTGAATCATGGATAATTGATTCCATGACTGAGTCCAGGGAATGGAGAGTCTACAAATAGTGATTTTCTGTGATCTTTTTAAACCCCCGCAGTATAGGAAATGAATCCATCAAAAGCCGTGAATAAGCTGTTTCAAGATCGAGTTTTCCAGATATTAATAGACGGTGATTAAGAATGATGATTCGTCTCTATAGGATAGAAGAGGTGTTGCCTCAATGCCAAGGTTCGGAAAGGTGTTCTTCTAAACAAGAGCTGTGGGCGACGACGTCCCACCTTTAGTGACTTCATCTTCTTCTCTTTTGTTATTGAATTCAATAAATCAGTGATCGCGGAGGGGATGATCAAGTTTTTCAAAAAAGATTTCAAGTGGTCCTCAGTTTGTTAACCAAATCTCCTTTTATCTGGAGGAGATACTTTTTGATTTTAAAGCATCAGGTGGTCCGTGAGAGTCTTTCTTGGAAGTGGTCCGTGAAGGGAAGCAAAAACAGTCGAACCGAAACAATGTTTCTGATCGCGATCTCAACCTTGGAATTGTCTTTTTTTCTTTTAGGATGCAATTTTTTTTCACAAGTTGACATAAGATAGTTCCCCCAGAAAATTGTATGGTTTTTGGATAAGGACACACACTCAGCTGGACAACAGTTCGACCGCTCCTTGCTCCTACCTTTGCTCTCTCATTGAGAAGAAGATATCAACTCCTCAAAAATATTCTCTGTGTCAGTAAATATTCTGTTGTGTCTGTCTTCAGGGCCGTATCCAAGAGGGGGGGTTCTAGGGGGTTCGAACCCCTCCCAAAATTTTGACATCAATTTTTATACTGTGTTTTCCCTTGAAAATTCTGCAAATTTATAAAGAGCAATCCTCTTCGGTTGTAACCCAAAGGGACACCAAAATGAGTTTAAACACTACTTTTGGGGGTCAAATTTCAAAAATATTTCTTCCCTCCAAAAATATGTCTTTTATACAGTGTCTGATGTTCGTGACTTCGTTTAGAGCTGGAAGAAGAATTATGATCTTTAAAAAACAATTAACAGAGCTCAGAAACTATTTAAGCCATTTAGACTATAAAAATGTTCAGAATTTATATACTTTATAGTTTAGATGTGAGATAATCTAATTATGAACTCCACTACGAAGGAAAAAAGAGGATTATCCCTTTTTAAAACATTTCAAAAACTTATTATAGCATACAATATTTAAAGCTAAAGAATTGTAAATATTTTACGATATTGGCCAGCCTTTCATTTTTGTCGCTTTTGATGTTTGGAAAATTGAAGCAGAGGATCAAAAGCCACCCTCCTCTCGACCCACAACCACCCCAAGGAACAAGGTGAGTCTTCCATCCACCCCTCCATTTCAACCCCCCAAAACAATTGAATCGCCAGTTTGGGGCCATTCAAAACTGAGCAGGAATGGAATTTAAATGTCAGAGTAAGAGGTTTTTAAGATTTTTCTTCAGTTGAATAATATCCAATTTCAATCCAAAACAATGGACAATTCCTGCATCTTTTTATTATATTTTTATTCGATAGAGATGGTTGAAAAAGAAATTTTTTCTCAAAAATTTTTTAATTCCTAATGCTTATAATATTTTTTTTTATTTAATTTCAAAGTGTGGGGGCACTGTTCGATTCCTACGCTAACTTGCTTTTGTGATTTGCTCAGTGAATGGCAACAGTGAAACTTCAGTGGTTGAAGAATAAAAGGAGCTGATTTTTCTGTACCGGCCGCATACCTCTGTTCACTTTTTAAATTTACATTTTTAACTTTTTGTTGTGTTTAATAAATTACATTATTTCGTTAAAGATTGGCTCAATTCCCTGAATCCTCAAGCACCAACCATGACCCCTGAAGATATTTGTCCCAAAAAGACATAGTTTTAACTCGTTTTGGAATATCCAGGTCTAATTTAGGGGGGTAGGGTCACCTTGGTCCCCTTTACATACGCCCCTGATAAGGGGTCCGCGTGAAAATTTCGTCAGGGGGCCCGGGATGGAAACTTATAGGAAACAGGGAGAGCTCTTGAACATGTCGCTGCTGCCCTAGATTCGGACGTTTTTTTTGTGAAAGAAGGAGGATTTTCAGCTCGATTCACGTTTGCCACTGACCCGATTCGGACACAAAGTGTGACCTTTACCACCCCAAGCCAACGACACCTCTTGTTGATTTGTGATGCTACCAGAAAACCACTGGATGGAATTACGTATGGAATTTTAACAACCACTACACAGTAAAAAAAATCCCGTAAAATTCACGGTTTTAAACTGGCAGCTGGGTTGGTTGTGGAAAACCGTAAGAACTACGAAGTAAATCCGTAAAAACGACTGCGTTTTAACTTGTAAAACAACGGATTTACTTCGTAACCTTTACTGTTTTCCGCAACCAACCCAGCTGCCAGTTTAAAACCGTGAATTTTACGGGAATTTTAACCACTGAAGTAGATTTAAGAGGGGGGAGGGCACTCCTGAAAGTTCCCCTCCTTTAGGGTAGGAGGGGAAAGAAGGGAAAAAAAGAGAAGCCCCCAACGCAAACTTAATATTCTAGAGATCCGCTTTTAATCATATGCCTTTTATTTAATGAGCAGTTTCTAAAAAAAAATTGTACTTACTTTTCACAAATGTTAAGCTTAAAAAATGCACCGTGCCTCCCCAAAATTTTTTTGCAGCGATTCCAATCAATTATATACCTATGAAATTTAACTTTATACAAATAGATTGTGGCCATAATGGCGTAGCCAGAAAAAAATTTGGAAAGATTGGATCTACTTTTGGTCGTTTTAGTAGGAAATAGATTATATTTTTTCATTCATTGTTCTGACGCTTAGGGAGTGTGATTGCGGTTTTCGTGTCTCTGTATATGTAGTTTATGCTATTTCCGTATTTTACTCCTCATAATTCAATTTCACTCCTCATAAAAAAGTCAAGGGAGTATTCCTCCAAAAAAATCCTACGAATAACACTGAGCCCAACGTAAATAAATGAAACATTTTATGCTTACATCTGGTTGATACGTAAAAGGGGGCGATTGAAGAACCACTGATATAAAGGATGGTTCTAATTAACCAATTGGGCACCTAACATAAGAGGCGTTTTTACGACGGACCCCCCATGATTTAGAATACGATTTCATTTAGAATTACAATTCAGAATTTAATTCAGCTACATTGCACCTAATAAATACATGCATTGGATTGGGCTTTAATTTTTTTAATAATTTTTGGTCTTCTCCCCTGGTGCAAAAATCTAGATTCGGACCTGACAATGACTAGATTTTGTTTTAAGATATATTTGGGCTCCTCCCGAAATGAATTTCTACTGTAGTACGGCAAACATTTTTAAGACCATGCCGGTCTCTCATCCGATGCGCTCTCTTGGTTCTAGCGACTCTACTTTATAGGAGCGAATTAACATCTGCACTTGTTGATTCTTTTTTTCTCCAAAGCGCTCCTCTGGCTTTTTCTCCTTCGGAGCGGGGGGGGGGGAATAGATTCTGTTCCAAGCTTGTTTCTTGTTCACATAACGGCGCAGTGGGGAAATGTTTCCTTATTGATCATAATTAGGCATTTTTTTATTTTAAATTTTGAATTGCATCAGTTTTTATTTCGTTTTGAATATTGGCGAGATAATCAGATTACGTTGGAATCTATAAGTGTCTAGAGCGGCGACAGAGAGTAGGAAATCCTTTTCCTACCCTTTCCCTTTTTTGTAGGAAGCAGGAGAGTAGGAGTGTCGATTGAATAAAATATCAGACCAACCAAAGAAATGGTATAATGCGATTGTAAGCTAATTCAAAAGCAAAAAAATGCAAATAGTTTTTTTCTAATAATGGTTGACCACTATTTATGTACTAGTTTCTTACTTGAAATTTTGCGGCTTGGCGTAGGAGTGATTCTATTTTAGAAGTCACCCAAATGGAGAAGTCACCCAAAATTGACATAAAATACTACTTTTAAGAATAAAATTTATAAACTTTTTCTGGGGGAGGACTCTCAGACACCCCCTTTTTGCTTGAAACTCCAGAATTTTATAAATTATTTTTTCGTATTAAGTTCTCGTGAGGGGCCCCTTTGAAATAATTTTGAACCTACCCCTTTTTAAAAAAAAAGAAACTCAAGTCTGTGGTTACGGGCTTGACTTGCAAAAATTTTTCTTGGGCCCCCCTCCTGAATTCAAACGTATGGGCGCCTTAACTTATGGTCAAGCCTTCAGAAGTGTGATCTTTATTGTTTCTATAGAATCGAATTTTATACGGAGTTTGGTGGAATACTTGAGGTATGCTGTCATTAAATATAAAAACTGTGGAGAAAACACTATGGAATAAAATGGAACAAAATTTAAGTAATTTTGCCGTATTAACCTTATTGAACATAAATTAGTTTTTTATTTTTGAAAAATTAACACAAATTTCTGTACAAAAGTAATAAAAAATGTATCTTTTATTGAGGAATCTGAAAATAGGGAGGAAAATTACTATTCGATTGTTTTCATTTCCCATTCAAAATAGCGATACACTCTAAATACCTACATACATTCTTAAATTAACAAAACACGTCTTAATCTGGAATTCTACTTTAACAAATTGAAATTAATATCAATAAACTCAAGAAAATAATCTTACTGTAGTTTAGTCTCCTTATGAGGATTCGTCTGTTTCAAAATGCGCGCGAATCCTAATTTTCTTTGAAACTGTGTCTCAATAATTTTCAAAGAAAATTAGGTTTAGCACAAGAAAATGGAAAATTCAATCTAATAAACCGCAGCAGCCAAAAATGTTTGTTTATAAGCAACAATTAAAAATTCTTTATTCGTTTCATTGTTGAGAAATTTTTTTTTGTGTTTCCAGATTTTCATATTTTTAAGTTATCCAGTGTTGAAACCATTGTTGCTTTTATGCTTCTTGTTTCCTAGTTAATTATTGCGGCTAATCATTGCTCTTTAAATTATTTTTATTACATGGCAATAATAAATAATAATTGATAAATTTGAAAACCCAACAACATGTTTGTAAAAATTATTAAAAAGAGATTCTAAATATTCCGACAAATTCAAAATCTTGTCGCGACCCACAGAGTTTGAGAACCCCTGCTCCAGAAGCATAATATTTTCTGTCAAACTAAAACAAATCGGTTTCCAAGACTCTTCCCATGTTGAAAATGTGATTGTGTTTTGTATCTTAGGCTCAAGTCACCTACTATTTCGCGTCATCATCGCTTTTTGGACAACAGCGCAACTCTAGTCTGAAATCTTGCACGCTCCCTTCACACTGGAGTTGCGCTGTTGTCCAAAAAGCGAATGATGACGCGAAATAGTAGGCAGAACGTCACTCAAGATTTAGAGCTTCTATGGGCCTTATGTGATGGCCATGAAACAATAGTCTCTTGGAACATTGTTTTGAAAAATTGTTTTGTTTCCGAGGATTTTCTGGATCCAATATAGGAAATAAAGGAAGAAAAAATATTATAATTATTAATAGCAATATTTTTTAATTTATAACCGCCCGTTTTAGTTTTTATTTTAATCATCCCGGAATAGTGACGACGTCCTATGCGCAATAGCGTTGTTCAAAAGTACACATTTTCGTTTATTGAGCCGGTATTAAGCGAGCAGCGTTGAAATTGGTAAGTGAAACGTTTTTTCTCTAAATTTTATGGTTCGCCAGTTGTATTATATCGGAACAGCTTTAAGAGCTTTGATAAGAGTCCTCTAGCCGCCATGTTAATGCAACAGCAATATGCTTAAGAGTTGTCATCATTTGAGCTTATGTGGGTAAACATGGCGGCTGGAGGACTCTTACCGAAGCTGCGCCATCTTGTTTACGTGCTCATGGCATTTCTTGTATTGGTTCTCTCTTTAAACCCAGCAATCGTTACACACACATAAGTATATTATCATTTTAGCCGTGGTAAAGCATGGCGGCCGGAAAGGGGTGATATTGATCGCTAACTTGGTGACGCCAAATGGAGGACTATTATCGAAGCTGTGGCAAAAATCCTATAAATTGAGGAACAATAAGCCGACCAGTGAAAAGGGACACATTGCCTACTCAACTCAACAGTATATGACGGTATAGAGGGTGTACGAAATAGTTAGGATAAGGGATTCGATTTAAAACCTTCCAAAACTTAGTTCAACAATATTTATTTACAAAATTTTAACACATATTTTATAGTACGGGAGCCCATGATGCTAAATGTGGATTTACTCGAGCGCGTCAGATAATCATAGGGGAGATACCTTGCATGCTTTTGAGTAACTCCACCAAATATAAGCTCTCCATGTTGGTGGGTTTGTTTAGAACAGCCCTTCAAAATTTGAAAGAAAACTAGTTACATGGACATACTCGAGCGGATCAGATTGGCTACCAAGACAGTTTACAACTAGTTGAGCCTAGTATCCTGGCTACTAGTCTATAAACATTTTGTTTCGTACATTTTTCTCAAAAAGAGCGATAGCGTCTTACCGGTCTTGGCTTTACTTTGCAACTTTGTAACCCTCCCGCTCCCTTGCCCACCGCTCAAATCGGCAGATTTTAGAAAATGTACACTTTTTAGCTGGTAACTAACCCACCTTATCATTATCTGACGCGCTCGAGTATGTCCATTTAACTAATTTTTTTTTTTACAAATCTGACGGGCTGTTCTAGACAAACCACAAACCCCCCTACATAGAGAGCTTATATTTGGTGGAGTTACTCAAAAGCATGCAAGGTATCCCCTTTATGATTATCTGACGCGCTCGAGTTACTACCCAAAAACACTGGGTTCCCCTACTATTACACCGATCACTGACTCGTGTACGATTGATAACTCATCCCCTTGAGAGTTCTTTTTGTCTCAATTGTCAGACAGTTATTTGTTATTTGGCACACAACAGAGGGTACTTTAGGATTAGCCGGGCGCAAATCTTGCCGATCGGATACCCTTTTATGAATTACACAAAATTAGATACCAAAATTCAAAAGCAACACTGCTGGTTGAGATATTGTACTGTTTTTTTTTATGTTTCGATATCATTTTGGCAATAAAACTTGCGCCCGGCTTATTATCCTAAAGTGCACTTTAATATCAAACATCACAACTATCTCCGTTCGGTAAACTTCGGGAATCCCGATCCTTGGCGATCGGATCGTTGGAGCTCATTTGATTGGTTTTGATCTTTCCTTGATGATGAAGTGCATACGAACCAATCAAACGAGCTTCTCCAACGATCCGATCGCCCAGGATCGGGATTCCCGAAGTTTGCCGAACGGAGATAGTTTGATATTAAGGTGACAAAATAATGATTGATTTAGAGTGACTTACCCACCACCGTTTAAATCCTGTTCAAACTAAGAACTTTCAAGAAAGATGACCGCATCATTCAATCAGTTAGGGGGTCACTCGACAGCATCGGGTCTGCAAAAGGCAAAATGTAAACAAACACGCCTAAAAACACGCCGTTTGAGCATAGCACTTCGCTGAAATAGTAAAAGTCCTTTCTTGTGTGGCTGGTTCACTTTTTTTTGTTTCTGTGAGGATGAGGGTTCGTTTTCAATGAATCACAAATACCCGAAATTTGACCCTAAAAACCGATTTTAGGTCGTCTACAGAGCCATACAACCAGACTTTTGTTGTTCGGGAAGGGTTTTGACGCCCAATTTTTTTCCTAAGGTCTCTCCATTCGAGTATTTTACAGATAAAATGCGAACCTAGGTGCAAAAATATCTTAAGTTTTATTGACGATGCTGGGGTCCAAAAAAATCTCACTAAATCTAACCATGGGGGAGGAAGGGGTCCAAATTTTGGGGAAAAAACACCTCACCTATAATTTATTACAGTAGCTGAATTTTCTGTTTTCAAAAAATGCTAGAAATGCCCCCCATTATTCCAATTTTGATGATGTTGATGTATAATTTGATGATTTTTGTAATTTTTTTTGTGTATTGATTTGTTGATTTGATTTGTAAATTTTGATTATTTTGATTTTGTTCTTTCAGCTGAGCGGTGGCGGTGTAGGAGATGGAGGAGTGGGAGTGGGAGGAGGGGGTGAGGGGGGTTCGTGGCTGTGACTCGACTGAGGGAGGACCACCCCGTTCGCTGCGTCGACTTCCACCCCTCTGGAGAACTGTACGCCGTCGGAGCCAACTCCCGAGCGCTCTCCATCTGCGCTTACCCCAACACACAGGACGTCAGGCACACAGAGAAATATCCTAACAGAGGGTCCACGAGGCTATTTTCAAATGCGTTACTGATGTGAGGGCGCCACACTAGAGTCTGGAACGTATGCCGGCCGCTTAAATCTCTCGCCAAATTAGAACTCAGCGGATGCGCAAAAAAGGTGTTTTCGATCTCCCATAGGCAGCCGGCGAACGATTCAGACTGGATCCAGACGCTAGTGAGTTTAGTGCGATCCCAGCGCCACAATTCTCCCAACCTGTAACAAGATGTCATGATTTTCGATTTCCATTATGGCCTATGGCCGTGGACTCTCTGTTCTAGTTCTCTGTGGTCAGGCAAGTCCACTGAGCTATAAACAAACTGGAGTGACAACCTCTGATGATATAACATGCGACCGAACGTGCCGGCGCGGATGGTCACAATTGCCCGGTTCGCTTGAGCGAACCGGGCAAAACAAACGAATTTCTCCATTGACTAACATTGTGTGAGTTGAACTATTTCTAGAAAACCCCCTTTTTTAAAAATATTTTGAGCAACATTTAGAATGGTCCGATCATGCTGTGCATACAATTGTGCCAACAGATGGGGAAAACTAAAAGAAGATGGAAATCTTTTCCGCGTAGACACAAACTTCGATAAGGTGTGATGCGGTTTCGGCACGCTCAGTTGTCACTCCAGTTTGTTTATAGCTCAGTGGGCAAGTCAACCTTCTCAAAAAGTATAAAGTACTGTCTACCACAAGTTGGGCCTATACTAGACAGCAACTAACTTGATTTGAGCTTAAGACGTCCCTAACAAACAAAGTAGTTCCCGTCGCGGAATTTGGAGTGAAATGAAGAACTTAAAGATAGGATTAGTTTGTTAAACCCGGTAACATAAAAAATATGTGGTGTCTTTTCAATCACGATTTGCGTACTCCTCCTAGCAACCCAACAGGCTTTGTGTTTACCCATTTTCTCCTTCCGCGTAGTGACGTACTGGGTTCAGGAAACGTTGCGGTCGAGTATAGTGAAAATTCCTCCTTTTAAGCCCAATTCCCATGGGTTGCGTATTAAAATACGTCGGCGAAAACCGCTTCCCTCTTTCCCTACATTTTCTGAGGAAGAGCAATCCTTTCTTTTAAAACTAGATTCACATGATCACATGTCATAAAGAGTCCAATCATAGGCCTAGAAGAAAAAACGCAGCGCTCAAAATTCGCACGACTTTTTTCTTAGATTTAATTTAAGAAATTCGCACGACTTTTTTCTTAGATTTAATTTAAGAAATTCGCACGACTTTTTTCTTAGATTTAATTTAAGAAATTCGCACGACTTTTTTCTTAGATTTAATTTAAGAAATTCGCACGACTTTTTTCTTAGATTTAATTTAAGAAATTCGCACGACTTTTTTCTTAGATTTAATTTAAGAAATTCGCACGACTTTTTTCTTAGATTTAATTTAAGAAATTTGGAAAATACGCTTGCGTTTTTAGTCACATGATTTCCTCCAACCAATAAGAAAGCCCTTATAAAACAAAACAGCATCCATTTTATTTGATGCTTTCCCCCTGTTCTTCTAGCCTCTTTGTTAGAAGAATGAGCGGCTTCTAGATTGCAGGAATATTTAAAAAAAAATAGACGGCATGGGAAGTAGGCAGGAATTCAGGAGACAAGCGGTGAGTTAAATGTCTTAAAATGGTATATTTAAATTCGTAAAGAGAACTGTAATTCGAAATAATTTTTCATTATGCTTTTCTGAATTGTTAGACTCCATACAGATGTACAAAATATACAAATAAAACTTATGTAGAACCATAATAGTCATTTAAATTAATACTTGATAGCTCATTGGTATAACTATTTCTTCCCATGCCGTCTCTATTCTGCATATTTTTGTACTTTTCTTAGTAAGTTGTCTTTTTCAGCTATTATCCAAATCAGAAACAGCCCCAATTGATTCGAATGTTTCGAAATATATACAGTATTTAAGAAATAATACTACATTTTAATCATGATTTGGATATATACTGTGAAGCTAATATTTTCATCAGAACATGTGAGAGAATAAAAAAAAGAACCGATCGGCATGTGCAATCAGAAACTATATTGATGTTCTTCCTGAAAATTATCAGTGGGAAAATTATTTTTATTTAATGTTCTTAAACCAGCTTGAAATAACTTTCATTTTTTTCAACAGCTTATATATATGAAACTATATTTCCACTCCGGAGCTTCTCGATGTCTTACAGACTCTCTTACTCCCTTACTCTTCCCCCCTTACTCTTACGAGGAATCCTACTTTGGGGAGAAAATGTCTCAAAATGCCCTAGCCATCACGGACCTACAAGGTACTCCCTGGCCAGCTCATCGGAAAGTTAGTTTAAAATCGATTAACTCTAAATAAAAAAGTTGAAAAAGTTTTAAGCCAATCAGAGTTGACAATGTGCGTTTTGTTGCAGGGGACCTGACGCAGGTGCCCGCGTGCGTGCTGGCACCCCGAGCACTTCGCCTTCGCATCCGCAGACAAGACCGCCGTCGTCTGGGCACTCCCCACCCACTAGTTCAACACTTCTTCACTTCAATAATACAGCAGAGAAAAGAGGTTTATGCTCGACAGCAACGTTTCCTGACCCTATGACGTCACTAACAAACAAAGTAGTTCCCATCGCGGTGTCTGAATTTTGAGGGAAATGAAGAATTTCAATTTAGGAATATGATTATTTTGTGAAACCCATGTATACATAGTGCTTTTCAATCGCGATTTGCGTACCGAAACTCCTCCTTGCAACCCAACAGGCTTCGTGTTTACCGATTTCTCCTTCCGCATTTGTGACGTACTAGGTTCAAGAAAAGTTGCGGTCGAGTATAGACAGCAACGTTTCTTGAACCCAGTACGTCACTACGTGGAAGGAGAAACTGCGTAAGCAGAAAGCCTGTTGGGTTGCTAGGAGGCGGTACGCAAATCGTGATGGAAAAGCACTATATATACACATAGGGTAAACAAAATAATCACATTATTAAATTGACGTTCACTCAAAATTGAAACACCGCGATGGGAACTATACTTTGTTTGTTGGTGACGTCGTAGGGTCAACTTAAGTTGCTGTCTAGTATAGACAGCAACTGAAGTTGACCCTTTGACTATGACGCGGAATTTTGAGTGAACGTCAATTTAAAAATATGATTAGTTCGTTAATCCAAGACCCTCTATATAATGGCCTCACAACTCGGACGGGTGACGTCACATTTTCCGCCACCTTTGACGTCACATGCAAAACGACGCCATGTTTTATAATTCATTTTCCGCCACCTTTGACGTCACAGTGACGTAGTTGTCAGGCTTTGTATATAGAGGGTTTTGGTTAATCCCATGTATATAGCGTCTTTTTTTATCACGTACCGAATCACAACCCAACAGGCTTTCTGTTTACCCGTTTTCTCCTTCCGCGTAGTGACGTACTCGGTTCAAGAAACGTTGCTGTCGAGTATCGTTAAAATCATGTTTGTATTCATATTACTTCAAAGAATAAGGAAGTCTCTCAAATCTGTCTTTTCAATAATTGGATTTTTAATGTAATTTTCACTCCTGCTGTCCTCTGTCATCACACATGTCACCTCTCTTCTTGTAACCACTTACCCTGTGTACATAATAAAAGTGATCTTCTTTTCAGAATATAGATTCTTCAATAATTCAATACACATTTCTGAAGCAATAATTAGGAATATTGTTTTAAAAACTTTATTTTTAGTTTTTGAGCGAGACCGAAAATTTGCTGAATGTGTGTTCAAGGGGGGTTGAGGGGTGTTTGAAAATTTCCACTCTTTTTAATTGAACTCCAGAAAAATTTAGGAATTTTTACTCTTAAAAGTAGTGTTCTCATTTTGAGACTTTTTAGGATACATTTAAAAGGACCACTCCATGTGAGTCAAACAATTTTCAATGAAAAGCAGTATATTAAAATTTCAAGGGGTTTGGAAATTTTCCCAGAAATTTTTTGGAATTTTTACCCTGAAAAGTTTAATCTTACAGGAAAAAACAGAATAAAAATGTCTGTCATAATTTCGGGAGGGGTTTGAACCCTTAAAAAACCCTCACCTTGGATACGGCCCTCTCGGTCTGGGACACAAAAATCTCCAGACTTTCACTAAAAGTTTTTATGCTTTACTGTAACCCAGTTTCTTCTGATTAAAATGATGTTTCTATCCTAAATAGAACCAGATACAATCCTTTCTTACATTCGAAAATGTTTTTTAATGTTAATGCATTTTTAACTGTTTTTCAACTTTAAATTGATATGTTAAGAACCGTTCAAGATAAAGAATTGAAATATTCGAAAAACATACTTTTTAAACATTTACTTAAATCTAGATTCAGCAAATTTGAAAATTTATTTCTTAAATTTCAGGTATTTATAAAAATATATTCACAACTATTTTAGCCCAAATGTAGAATTTAAAAATGTAAATTGCATTTGTTTAAAAAAATATGCACTACCCTTCAGTATTTACCACATAGTGTGTCGATATTTAATACTTAAAAATTGATTAATTCTGCAATAATATTTTTATATGATAAAATTTTAAAATTCATAGGAACACAATAATTTCACTCAAAAGCGGAGTAATTTTTGATGCTGCCATCTAGTGGGTGGCTGGCTGGGAAACTAATACTGCTAAACCCAATTATTTACGTTTCAGATTTAGTATTAAGGTTTATGAAAACACAGGTTTTTTTCGACTTTCAACGACTAGATATTATTCCAAAATTTGAAATTAGTCAATTATTTACTGGTTAATTTTGATCATTCAATATTTAATATTAATTAATTTTTTTATTCATTGTAGAAAATGCGATATTTTAGTGGCCTAATAACCAACCAATAGTGGCGCTATACTTTTTAAATATTGTATTTAAATTTTATCAACTGTGTTAATTTTATGGGGCCGTTCAAATATTACGTAAGCATGTTTTTGGTATTTTTTGACACCCCTTGTCAGCAAGCAACCCCCCTCTTCATAATTACATAAGAAAACTACCCGACCACCTTTTTTTTTGTGAAATTTATTTTTTGGTTGAATTTTGAAATTATTTAGGTATACAAGAAACAAGAGATTTTCGAAAATGCATCTTCCGTAAGCACCACTCATAGCCCCTCCTTCCTTGTCATGAAATGTGATCAAAGAGTAAACCCCACAAGTTGGGCCGTCCATAAATGATGTCACACTTTTTTTTTGCTCATTTTTGACCCCCCCCCCTATGTCACAAACTGTCACGCTTCCCCATACCCCCTCCCCCCCTATGTCACATGTCACGCTTTCAATCAATCAATATGTCTAATACATAGAGTTGTAAAATTCTCGGTAATAATTTTTAGTAGAATATTCTCTCTCCTAGAAGCAACTAAAATTATTTTTCTTTTGGATTAAAAATCTTAGGGAAAAAAATTCTATTTTGTTATTTTTGGTTGATTTTCAGTTTTGGGGAGGATGTGATTTCACAACTTTGAAACCCTCCCCCTTGTCACAAATTGATTAACCCCCTCTGAGCGTGACGTCATTTATGGACGGTCCATTTCCGAAAAAATATAGCGCACACTTTTATTACTTAACTTTCTTGCGTAAAAAACAACCAGCACATCCTAAATCTAATTAGCTCCGTTTTAAAGAGCTAACGCAAAACATCTGCTTTCCTTCATAAAGAGTAAACAGCCAAATTAGGATCACCATTTCCATGGAAACACTCTCTGTGAAAACAAGCATCCAATAGAAGCATTCGCGCATGACGTCACTTGGACGAATAACAACGTTGCTAAGGCCGTTGTTAGGTCCGAGTCATGTGATTGAAAATGCCCTATTAGCGCATTAAAATGTTTTCAGAAGATTTTAAGTCATTCTGAATACATTAAGATTAAAAAAACGACTGCAATTGTCCATTCTATTACACTTAAATTCCTTGCGTAAAATAAAAACATCCAACAATAAATACATCCTGCATCTAATTCAAACCGCGATCCACTAACTCCTTTTTTCACAGCTACCGCAGAAGTTACCGAAAAATATTCCTCTATTACTTAAATTTCTCGCGTAAAAAACAACCAACTCATCCTGAATCAATCTAATTCGCTCCGTTTCTAACAGCTGCCGTGAAACATCTGCTATCCTTCACAATGAATAAACCGCAGAGAACAGTTCAATTAAAAAGATCCCCTCTTACAATAACCCTACCGTTAAAGCTGCAGAAAGCGCAACAAACCACAACAAACAGTTACATCTGCTCCCATTGTTTGCCAGCGCGGCCGTTTTCCGCCAGAACTGGCGAAAATCGCCTTTCTGGCGCCTCGCGTTTTCCCCTCTCGCCTAGCACATCCACACGCTTTGATGAAATCAGCAGCGGGAGGTCTCGCCAAGACGAAACCGCCAAGCTTTTTTTCGCGACATCGCTCACTAAAACGTCGATTTCTCACCTAAATATCGGTTTAAATTAATCGGGAATGGTTCCAATAGATTCAGAAGGGTTTTTTCTACATAGTGTGATGTTTTTTTCTCGGAAATTTTTGCGATAACGGGTCGAAAATTGGCTCTAAAGTCGTTCCTTCCGAAATCCAGGTCCTTCCAGATCGAAGGCTTCTCCATCAAATCTGAGCCCTCCGATTCGCCGAGCGCAGTTGTCAGTCACTGAGAACACGCCCATAAAAAAAGGCGGAGTCTAAACTTTGCCGATGTTGATTAGTGAAGAGTTCGACGAATGGCGTTCTCGGGCGAATGAAGCGTAGGAGGTTGTGCTTGCATATAATTAAAAGCAATTTAAATTTTTATAATTATTAATAATTTCTGTTGTTGTTAATGGTGATTATGAGACAGAGAGAGCGAGAGAGAACGAGTGAGAGAGAGAACGATAGAGAGAGAGTGAAAGAGAACGAGAGGCAGAGAACATGAGAGATAGAGAGCGAAAGAGAGAGAGAAAGTGAAATAGAGAGAACAAGGGAGAGAGAACGAAAGGGAGAACAAAAGAGAGAGAACGAGAGAGAGAGAATGAAAAAGAGAGAAAAACAGAGAGAGCAAGAGAGAGAGAACGAAAGGGAGAGAAATAAAGAGAGAGATAGAGAGAGCGAGAAAGAGAGAGAGTGAAAGAGAGTAAGAGAAAGTGAAATAGAGAGAACGAGAGAGAGAGAGAACGAAAGGGAGAGAATGAGAGAGAACGAGAAAGAGAGAAAAAGAGAGAACAAAGGGGAGAGAACGAGAGAGAGATAACAAGACAGAGAACGAGAAAAAAACGAAAGGGAGAGAAATAAAGAGAGAGATAGAGAGAGCGAGAAAGAGAGTAAGGGAAAGTGAAATAGAGAGAACGAGAGAGAGAGAAAGTGAAATAGAGAGAACAAGGGAGAGAGAACGAAAGGGAGAACAAAAGAGAGAGAGAACGACAGAGAGAGAGAGAACGACAGAGAGAGAGAATGAAAAAGAGAGAACGAGAGAGAGAATAAGAAAGAGATAACAAGAGAGAAAACGACAGAAAAGGAAAGGGAGAGAAATAAAGAGAGAGATAGAGAGAGCGAGAAAGAGAGTAATGGAAAGTGAAATAGAGAGAACGAGAGAGAGAGAAAGTGAAATAGAGAGAACAAGGGAGAGAGAACGAAAGGGAGAACAAAAGAGAGAGAGAACGACAGAGAGAGAGAATGAAAAAGAGAGAACGAGAGAGAGAATAAGAAAGAGATAACAAGAGAGAGAACGAGAGAAAACGAAAGGGAGAGAAATAAAGAGAGAGATAGAGAGAGCGAGAAAGAGAGGGAGTGAAAGAGAGTAAGAGAAATTGAAATAGAGAGAACGAGAGAGAGAGAACGAAAGGGAGGGAATGAGAGAGAATGAGAAAGAGAGAAAAAGAGAGAACAAAAGGGAGAGAACGAGAGAGAGAATAAGAAAGAGATAACAAGAGAGAGAACGAGAGAAAACGAAAGGGAGAGAAATAAAGAGAGAGATAGAGAAAGCGAGAAAGAGAGAAAGTGAAAGAGAGTAAGAGAAAGTGAAATAGAGAGAACGAGAGAGAGAGAACGAAAGGGAGGGAATGAGAGAGAATGAGAAAGAGAGAAAAAGAGAGAACAAAAGGGAGAGAACGAGAGAGAGAATAAGAAAGAGATAATAAGAGAGAGAACGAGAGAAAACGAAAGGGAGAGAAATAAAGAGAGAGAGATAGAGCGAGAAAGAGAGAGAGTGAAAGAGAGTAAGAGAAAGTGAAATAGAGAGAACGAAAGGGAGGGAATGAGAGAGAATGAGAAAGAGAGAAAAAGAGAGAACAAAAGGGAGAGAACGAGAGAGAGAATAAGAAAGAGATAACAAGAGAGAGAACGAAAGGGACAGAAATAAAGAGAGAGATAGAGAGAGCGAGAAAGAGAGAGAGTGAAAGAGAGTAAGAGAAAGTGTAATAGAGAGAACGAGAGAGAGAGAGAGAACGAAAGGGAGGGAATGAGAGAGAACGAGAAAGAGAGAAAAAGAGAGAACAAAAGGGAGAGAACGAGAGAGATAACAAGAGACAGAACGAGAGAAAACGAAAGGGAGAGAAATAAAGAGAGAGATAGAGAGAGCGAGAAAGAGAGAAAGGGAAAGAGAGTAAGAGAAATTGAAATAGAGAGAACGAGAGAGAGAGAACAAAAGGGACAGAAATAAAGAGAGAGATAGAGAGAGCGAGAAAGAGAGAGAGTGAAAGAGAGTAAGAGAAAGTGTAATAGAGAGAACGAGAGAGAGAGAGAGAACGAAAGGGAGGGAATGAGAGAGAACGAGAAAGAGAGAAAAAGAGAGAACAAAAGGGAGAGAACGAGAGAGATAACAAGAGACAGAACGAGAGAAAACGAAAGGGAGAGAAATAAAGAGAGAGATAGAGAAAGCGAGAAAGAGAGAAAGTGAAAGAGAGTAAGAGAAATTGAAATAGAGAGAACGAGAGAGAGAGAACGAAAGGGAGGGAATGAGAGAGAATGAGAAAGAGAGAAAAAGAGAGAACAAAAGGGAGAGAACGAGAGAGATAACAAGAGACAGAACGAGAGAAAACGAAAGGGAGAGAAATAAAGAGAGAGATAGAGAGAGCGAGAAAGAGAGAAAGTGAAAGAAAGTAAGAGAAATTGAAATAGAGAGAACGAGAGAGAGAGAACGAAAGGGACAGAAATAAAGAGAGAGATAGAGAGAGCGAGAAAGAGAGAGAGTGAAAGAGAGTAAGAGAAAGTGTAATAGAGAGAACGAGAGAGAGAGAGAGAACGAAAGGGAGGGAATGAGAGAGAACGAGAAAGAGAGAAAAAGAGAGAACAAAAGGGAGAGAACGAGAGAGATAACAAGAGACAGAACGAGAGAAAACGAAAGGGAGAGAAATAAAGAGAGAGATAGAGAAAGCGAGAAAGAGAGAAAGTGAAAGAGAGTAAGAGAAATTGAAATAGAGAGAACGAGAGAGAGAGAACGAAAGGGAGGGAATGAGAGAGAATGAGAAAGAGAGAAAAAGAGAGAACAAAAGGGAGAGAACGAGAGAGAGAATAAGAAAGAGATAACAAGAGAGAGAACGAGAGAAAACGAAAGGGAGAGAAATAAAGAGAGAGATAGAGAAAGCGAGAAAGAGAGAAAGTGAAAGAGAGTAAGAGAAAGTGAAATAGAGAGAACGAGAGAGAGAGAACGAAAGGGAGGGAATGAGAGAGAATGAGAAAGAGAGAAAAAGAGAGAACAAAAGGGAGAGAACGAGAGAGATAACAAGAGACAGAACGAGAGAAAACGAAAGGGAGAGAAATAAAGAGAGAGATAGAGAGAGCGAGAAAGAGAGAAAGTGAAAGAGAGTAAGAGAAATTGAAATAGAGAGAACGAGAGAGAGAGAACGAAAGGGACAGAAATAAAGAGAGAGATAGAGAAAGCGAGAAAGAGAGAAAGTGAAAGAGAGTAAGAGAAATTGAAATAGAGAGAACGAGAGAGAGAGAACGAAAGGGAGGGAATGAGAGAGAATGAGAAAGAGAGAAAAAGAGAGAACAAAAGGGAGAGAACGAGAGAGAGAATAAGAAAGAGATAACAAGAGAGAGAACGAGAGAAAACGAAAGGGAGAGAAATAAAGAGAGAGATAGAGAAAGCGAGAAAGAGAGAAAGTGAAAGAGAGTAAGAGAAATTGAAATAGAGAGAACGAGAGAGAGAGAACGAAAGGGAGGGAATGAGAGAGAATGAGAAAGAGAGAAAAAGAGAGAACAAAAGGGAGAGAACGAGAGAGATAACAAGAGACAGAACGAGAGAAAACGAAAGGGAGAGAAATAAAGAGAGAGATAGAGAGAGCGAGAAAGAGAGAAAGTGAAAGAGAGTAAGAGAAATTGAAATAGAGAGAACGAGAGAGAGAGAACGAAAGGGACAGAAATAAAGAGAGAGATAGAGAGAGCGAGAAAGAGAGAGAGTGAAAGAGAGTAAGAGAAAGTGTAATAGAGAGAACGAGAGAGAGAGAGAACGAAAGGGAGGGAATGAGAGAGAACGAGAAAGAGAGAAAAAGAGAGAACAAAAGGGAGAGAACGAGAGAGATAACAAGAGACAGAACGAGAGAAAACGAAAGGGAGAGAAATAAAGAGAGAGATAGAGAGAGCGAGAAAGAGAGAAAGTGAAAGAGAGTAAGAGAAATTGAAATAGAGAGAACGAGAGAGAGAGAACGAAAGGGACAGAAATAAAGAGAGAGATAGAGAGAGCGAGAAAGAGAGAGAGTGAAAGAGAGTAAGAGAAATTGAAATAGAGAGAACGAGAGAGAGAGAACGAAAGGGACAGAAATAAAGAGAGAGATAGAGAGAGCGAGAAAGAGAGAGAGTGAAAGAGAGTAAGAGAAAGTGTAATAGAGAGAACGAGAGAGAGAGAGAGAACGAAAGGGAGGGAATGAGAGAGAACGAGAAAGAGAGAAAAAGAGAGAACAAAAGGGAGAGAACGAGAGAGATAACAAGAGACAGAACGAGAGAAAACGAAAGGGAGAGAAATAAAGAGAGAGATAGAGAGAGCGAGAAAGAGAGAAAGTGAAAGAGAGTAAGAGAAATTGAAATAGAGAGAACGAGAGAGAGAGAACGAAAGGGACAGAAATAAAGAGAGAGATAGAGAGAGCGAGAAAGAGAGAGAGTGAAAGAGAGTAAGAGAAAGTGTAATAGAGAGAACGAGAGAGAGAGAGAGAACGAAAGGGAGGGAATGAGAGAGAACGAGAAAGAGAGAAAAAGAGAGAACAAAAGGGAGAGAACGAGAGAGATAACAAGAGACAGAACGAGAGAAAACGAAAGGGAGAGAAATAAAGAGAGAGATAGAGAAAGCGAGAAAGAGAGAAAGTGAAAGAGAGTAAGAGAAATTGAAATAGAGAGAACGAGAGAGAGAGAACGAAAGGGAGGGAATGAGAGAGAATGAGAAAGAGAGAAAAAGAGAGAACAAAAGGGAGAGAACGAGAGAGAGAATAAGAAAGAGATAACAAGAGAGAGAACGAGAGAAAACGAAAGGGAGAGAAATAAAGAGAGAGATAGAGAAAGCGAGAAAGAGAGAAAGTGAAAGAGAGTAAGAGAAAGTGAAATAGAGAGAACGAGAGAGAGAGAACGAAAGGGAGGGAATGAGAGAGAATGAGAAAGAGAGAAAAAGAGAGAACAAAAGGGAGAGAACGAGAGAGAGAATAAGAAAGAGATAATAAGAGAGAGAACGAGAGAAAACGAAAGGGAGAGAAATAAAGAGAGAGAGATAGAGCGAGAAAGAGAGAGAGTGAAAGAGAGTAAGAGAAAGTGAAATAGAGAGAACGAAAGGGAGGGAATGAGAGAGAATGAGAAAGAGAGAAAAAGAGAGAACAAAAGGGAGAGAACGAGAGAGAGAATAAGAAAGTGATAACAAGAGAGAGAACGAAAGGGACAGAAATAAAGAGAGAGATAGAGAGAGCGAGAAAGAGAGAGAGTGAAAGAGAGTAAGAGAAAGTGTAATAGAGAGAACGAGAGAGAGAGAGAGAACGAAAGGGAGGGAATGAGAGAGAACGAGAAAGAGAGAAAAAGAGAGAACAAAAGGGAGAGAACGAGAGAGATAACAAGAGACAGAACGAGAGAAAACGAAAGGGAGAGAAATAAAGAGAGAGATAGAGAGAGCGAGAAAGAGAGTAAGGGAAAGTGAAATAGAGAGAACGAGAGAGAGAACGAAAGAGAGAGAGAATGAGAAACAGAGAAAAAGAGAGAGAACGAGAGAGAGAATAAGAAAGAGATAACAAGAGAAACAACGAGAGAAAACGAAATAGGGAGAGAAATAAAGAGAGAGAGATAGAGAGAGAGTGAAAGAGAGTAAGGGAAAGTGAAATAGAGAGAACGAGAGCGAGAATAAGAAAGAGATAACAAGAGAGAGAACGAGAGAAAACGAAATAGGGAGAGAAATAAAGAGAGAGATAGAGAGAGAGAGAATGAGAAACAGAGAAAAAGAGAGAGAACGAGAGAGAGAATAAGAAAGAGATAACAAGAGAGAGAACGAGAGAAAACGAAATAGGGAGAGAAATAAAGAGAGAGATAGAGAGAGAGTGAAAGAGAGTAAGGGAAAGTGAAATAGAGAGAACGAGAGAGAGAGAACGAAAGAGAGAGAGAGAATGAGGACGAGAGAAAAAGGGAGAGAACGAGAGAGAGAATAAGAAAGAGGAACAAGAGAGATAAAGAGAGAGAACAAGGGAGAGAGAACGAAAGGGAGAGAAATAAAGAAGATAAAGATAAAGAGATAAAGAAAGAGAGAGAGATAGAGAGAGCGAGAGAGAGAGAGAAAGGAGGAGAGAGCGAGAGAGAACAAAAGAGAGAGAGAGAAAGTGAAATAGAGAGAACAAGGGAGAGAGAACGAAAGGGAGAGAAAGAGAGAGAATGAGAAAGAGAGAACAAGAGAGAACAAAAGGGAGAAAACGAGAGAGAGAACCAGAGAGAGAGAAATAAAGAGAGAGATAGAGAGAGCAAGAAAGAGAGAGAGTGAAAGAGAGTAAGAGAAAGTGAAATAGAGAGAACGAGAGAGACAGAGAACGAAAGGGAGAGAAAGAGAGAGTATGAGAAAGAGAGAACAAAAGGGAGAGAACGAGAGAGAGAATAAGAAAGAGAGAACAAGAGAGAGATAAAGAAGGAGAATAAGAGAGAGATAAAGAGAGAACAAGGGAGAGAGAACGAAAGGGAGAGAAATAAAGAGAGAGATCGAGAGGGCGAGAAAGAGAGAGTGAAAGAGAGTAAGAGAAAGTACTATAGAGAGAAAGAGAGAGAGAATGAAAGGAGAGAAACAAAGAGAGAGATAGAGAGAGCGAGAAAGAGAGAGTGAAAGAGAGTAAGAGAAAGTGAAATAGAGAGAACGAGAGAGAGAGAGAACGAAAGGAAGAGAAAGAGAGAGAATGAGTAAGAGAGAAAGAGAGAACAAAAGGGAGAGAACCAGAGAGAGAGAATAAGAAAGAGAGAACAAGAGAGAGATAAAGACAGAGAACAAGGGAGAGAGAACGAAAAAGAGAGAAATAAAGAAGATAAAGAAAAAAGATAAAGAAAGAGAGAGATAGAGAGAGAATGAGAAAGAGAGAAAAAGATAGAACAAAAGGGAGAGAACGAGAGAGAGAGAGAGAATAAAAAAGAGAGAACAAGAGAGAGAAAGAGAGAGAACAAGGGAGAGAGAACGAAAGGGAGCGAAATAAAGAAGGTAAAGAAGAAAAGATAAAGATAAAGAGATAAAGAAATAAGAGAGATAGAGAGAGCGAGAAAGAGAGAGATAGAGAGAGCGAGAAAGGAGGAGAGAGCGAGAGAGAACGAAAGAGAGAGAGAAAGTGAAATAGAGAGAACAAGGGAGCGATAACAAAAGAGAGAGAGCGAGAGAGAACGAAAGGGAGAGAACAAGAGAGAGAGAATGAGAGAGAGAAAAAGAGAGAGATAGAGAGAGCGAGAAAGAGAGAGAGTGAAAGAGAGAAAGAGAAAGTGAAATAGAGAGAACGAAAGGGAGAGAAAGAGAGAGAATGAGAAAGAGAGAACAAAAGGGAGAGAACCAGAGAGAGAGAATAAGAAAGAGAGAACAAGAGAGATAAAGAGAGAGAACGAAAGGGAGAGAGAACGAAAAGGAGAGAAATAAAGAAGATAAAGAAAAAAAGATAAAGATAAAGAGATAAAGAAATAAGAGAGATAGAGAGAGCGAGAGAGAGGGAATGAGAGAGAGAAAGGAGGAGAGAGCGAGAGAGAACGAAAGAGAGAGAGAAAGTGAAATAGAGAGAACAAGGGAACGAAAGGGAAAACAAAAGAGAGAGAGCGAGAGAGAACGAAAGGGAGAGAAATAAAGAGAGAGAGAGAGCGAGAGAGAACGAAAGGGAGAGAAATAAAGAGAGAGAGAGCGAGAGAGAACGAAAGGGAGAGAAATAAAGAGAGAGAGAGCGAGAGAGAACGAAAGGGAGAGAAATAAAGAGAGAGATAGAGAGAGAGTGAAAGAGAGAAAGAGAAAGTGAAATAGAGAGTTCAAATGGGAGAGAACGAGAGAGAGAGAGAGAATAAGAAAGAGAGAACAAGAAAGAGAGAACGAAAGGGTGTTAGGTGGCGCTGCTACTCGTGTTGAAACAAAGTCACCCCTTCTGTTAGGTTTCTAATTTGAAAACTGTTGGACGATTGTGATTGTAACAAAACGTTTTCCAAACGCATTTATTTACTTAAAAATGAATACAAACCACATACATTTACATATTTTCATTTACATAGTGTTCATTATACTGATTTTTAAATGCTTCTAAAAAAGTCATACACAAAACTTTAATTCAAAGACTTATCCAAGGTGTATATACTTCAAAATCTCTCTAATTTATTCAAAATATTTGATGAATGAATGCTTTACAACAGAGGTTCTCAAACCGACAAGATTTTGATACATTTGATAAGTATATACATTTTTTAATTTTTATGGTAATTTTGTTGGCTTCTAAAATTCTTCAAATTATAGGCTTACTATATTTTCTCGGGTCCAACCCAGGACATATTTTTGAAATTACTTAATAAGTACCATATTGATTCATCAAAGATTAAAAACTAAGTGAAAAACATTCAAACTAAAAACATTGAAAAGAAATATTAAAGTTTATTTTTTATTTGACAACTTTTTTCAAAAATTGTTTGTTTGACTTACTTTTATTTGAATTTTGTGATGAAATTAAGTCATAAAAGTAAAACAACGCAATTTCAAACATCTTGGCCAGAATTTTTTAATAAAAATGTCTTGCAAATCTTAAATGTATGAAACCCCGGACATTTTTGCGACCTAGGACATTTCCCCAAACAGCTCTAAAAACCGCGGACTGTCCTGGGTAACCCCGGACATATGGTAAGCCTATCAAATTACCATATAGAAAATGGAACGAAAAGGACTGTAAGAAAAAAAATCTTACTCAGTATCGAACGCATGCAAAGGACAATTAAAGTAAAATGCATATATATGTGTGTCACATGTGCTGATAATGCAAAATTTGTCAGCTATTTAATTAAGATTTGAAAAAAAAATTCAGTGTTATAAAGCACAGGACCCCCCACTGGTGGGGTGCAATACAAATTTTTAGAATTTTCTTAGGAAATGATGTAACTGCAATTTATCCCATATTACTAAAAAAACAATTAGAAACCCTGATTTAAAGAGTCAAATTAATTACAAATATCTCTGGGGGAGGACCCCCAGACCCACCCTTTTTATTAAGGAGCTCATTGTTGCTCCCACAATAAAACAATTTGTTACGCTTAGATTCAAATCCTTCAATTTAATTTTCTAAAAAGTTAATTTAACCTCTATAATGCATGCATGTAATTTACTATTGCATAGCTGCCAACTCTTCCATTTTAGCCGGAAGATTTCCATTTTTTTAGAGAATCTTCCGTTTTTCTATCAATTTCTTCCGTTTTTTGCTCAGTTGAAAGATTTTTCTCTCGTTAGTTATTAATCTACGGCAGGTGTCTCCAAACTACGGCCCTCTCATCTGGCCCGCGGATACCTTTCTATCTACGAAAAAAACTACGTATATGTGGTGTACTCAAATAAAAGATCCCCAAAATTGGGACTAAGGGTAACAGAATGAGTAAAACCCCTGTTTTTTTATTCTGGGGAAGGACCCCCAGGCCCCCCCTTTTTGTACTCAATTAATCACAATAATTTTCATATTAAGTTCAACAAAATGAGAATCCTGCCAAAAAAAATCTATTAAAAAGGTACATTAAACTTATTAAAAGGGCTTAGAAATCATTTCAGGTCTCCTCCCCGGTGCAAAAATCTAGCTTTGGGCCTGATAATTACTTAAGTTTCTTAGGGGATATTTGGGTAGGCTTACCATATTTTCTTGAGCTCAACCCAGGACACTTTGTCGACCTATCGGTCCATCAAAGATTAAAAACTAAATAAACACCCAAACTAAAAAAAAAAGTTAAACATTTAAACTGAAATAAGATTATTTAATCATTTGTACTTTTCACTTGACATCACTTTTTTCAAAAATTCTTTGTTAGATTTAATTAAATCATTAAATTCACAACAATTAAGTTCAGAGTTAATTTTCACATTTAAAAGGTGTTTGACAGTACAAATAGAGAGTCTGCCCCTTTCAGCAGTCTAAATATGAGTAAAGTGAAGCCGTATAGAAGTGGGTAAAAAAATGCAGTTCGAAAATTTTTATCAAAATTTTCACAAAACATTTTGTTCAGTCTTAAAATTACGAAAACCCAGGACATTTTAGGACCCAGGACATTTCCCAGGACAGCCTCCGAAACCCAGGACGTATGGTAAGCCTATATTTGGGCCCCTCCCGAAATAAATTTGAAAATATGTATTACTTTCATATTATTCTTTTTATAGTTTAGCATAAAAATTTTGTGGAACTTTAACCTAACATGTGGTTGGCCTGTTCGGTTTGCTCCTCTGCCTTTCACGCCAGCAGTCTGCGCACTGCCCCGTTGTGAGTTCGATTCTCACCTCGCCCCTGGGTGTATTTTCCTTCTTTGTGCCAGTAAAAATTCTGTTGTGTCTGTCTTACTTGACGAAGGTGTATAAGCGGATCCTTGAGATCAAGCACACATACCGGAAAATATATGTAACCAAAAAACCAAACCAAAAACCAAACCTAACATGTGTTCAAGCTCGAATACTCGAGTATGTAGTTGGCCCCCAAACTACTGTTTGATAGTTAATGCAGTTTGGAGACCACTGGATCTACTTCTGGTTTTGAATTCGCTCATCGCAAAAAGCCAACTTTACCATTTATCGCTTCTTTTCAAAAGAAAAACGACGGCCAAGGCACTGTACGCCAACAAAGCAAGCTTGGCGAAAAATCTGTTGTTTACTCTCGTGCAATGGATGAATTTGCAGAGTTCTTCAATGCATTGAGATTGAGAGCCTGCTGATGCATGGCGATGTGGAATCTTTTTTCGTAGCTTAAAATCGAGTCTTTTCAGCTCTGTTTATTAGGGTTACAATTGGCCTTGAAATCAGCGGAGTTGGCAATGTTTAATCTTTTTCAGCAATGGATTTCTGGTAACCGTAGCCTCCCGAGGTTGCTTTTTATGGGAAAAACATTTCCAACTTGGAGCATCACCAACTTGTGACTTTTTTTTATCATGGATTTAATATTTGTCGTTTTGGTATTTCGCCTCTGCGTAGGAAGAAAAAAGTAACGCCAAATTTGGCTCGCTTCAGTAAAACTGATACGCCAAATAAAAAAATGTCAGGGATGTTGCTCCCATTATGGCCTTAGGTTTACTACAAACATTCAAAAGAAAACACACCATCTGAGTGAAGGAAGGAGAAAATATCTCTAGGAATACAAATCAATGCCTTGTGTTCCGAACATTTGCGGTTACATATTTTTCTTTCTGGCACTACTGGAATACAGCTGTTGCACTGTCTGTACAAATGTTATCTCTATGCTCTGATCTTTCCGTGCGGGTTCGAAAACAATGGAGGAAAGCTAAAGTTTCCCGAAATCCCTTAAAGCTCGCGCACTCGAATCCCATGAATTAAAAAAGACTTCTTTGGAAAAGGTCCGAGGAGATTTTCACGTGTCTAGCTTTTTATGTAACTAAACGTTTCTTGAACCCAGTACGTCACAAATGCGGAAGGATAAAATGGGTAAACACAAAGCCTGTTGGGTTGTTAGGAGGAGTTTCGGTACGCAAATCGTGATTGAAAAGCACTATAAATACATATGAGTTTAACCACGGCTTACTAGATACTTATACAGGCTAGTCGAGTTTTAAACAATGAAAACCATTTGACAACTTTTCCCGCTACAAGACCTACCTTTATCACCCACCGCCTTCAACACTGTGGATATGCTTTGCCAGTTTGTCCACCATCTGGATTTGCAATGATTTCCGTACTCGACTAGCCTGTGTATAAGTATCTAGTAAGCCATGGTTTAACAAAATAATCCTATTTTTAAATTGACGTTCACTCAAAATTGAAACACCGCGATGGGAACTACTTTGTTTGTTAGTGACGTCGTAGGGTCAACTTAAGTTGCTGTCTAGTATAGCGCGGTTGACAGCACGTAATCCTACTAAGCCACCCCGTCCCCAAATAAATTTCTGTATACCCCACTGTCAGCGCGTGCGCAGGCTTCAGATCACCCATCTCCAAGCTCAACGTGAAGAGGTTTCTGCTGTTTTCGGATAAGTCTTTGTTTTTCTTATAATTTAAGTCTCTTTATTTACAGGATTTTAGAAGATTAATGTAACGTTAAATTCGCAATGTGCTATCGATGATATTCCTCTAGCTTAACAACAGTGACAACTTTTAACCCTTTACTTTTAGTATCTCGAAATATTTTGCACAGCAGCAGTACTTTTGAACTGTTAAAGCTGTACTGTTCGCATTTTGTGTATCAATTTCAGTAGGAATTGTAGATAGTATTTATTGAATTAGGGCTTTGCAAATACTTGGTCTCGATGTAAACTGTTGAGATTATTACGCATTTAGGTAATGGCTGAGTACGATACATAACATAAAACGGGGTATATTCATGTATTTTAATAAAACTAATAACTGTAAATTAGTGCTTTTACACAACCTTTAAGTGCAAAACTTTGATTACTATTTACTTCAACGTTAATAGAGTTCCTTGAGTTGAAATTTATGAATTTTACTCAACGTTATGTAACTGACCAGTTAACGTAGTATTTGATATAGTTAATAACTGTAAATTAGTCTTTTTACACAATCTTTAAGTGTTCATTGAAATTATGTGCAAAACTTTGATTTGATTACAATATTTACATTAGCAATATAACGATTTGCCTGAGTTGAAATTTGTGAATTTGATCAAATAATGTTAATCTACTTCATCCGTAACATTGCCGTGTTAGTTAATCTATAAAATCAGGATTCAAAAATGATTTCGATGCTTAATATCAAATTCATATTTTCGTTTTGTTAAATAATTTCGGTTAGATAGATCCAGTGACGGCTCGTCCATAGGAGCACCCAACAAAAATGAAATAAAGTAAATAACAACATACATGAAAAACTAATAAAACTTGTACCTTATTCAGTATGAGCTTCCAACGCCTCTTCTGTTCTAATTATGATATTTTTACTTAATTGCAGTTTCAAAATTGAATTTTTGTGAACCCCCATTTGAACTTGATAGAATTTGATCGAATGATCTGATCACGAATTTGATCTACTTTTTTTCCTGTATCATTGCCATGTTAGCTAATCTATAAAATCAAGATTCCGAAAGGTTCAAAAATGATTTCGATGCTTAATATCAAATTTATAAAGGCCGTTTTATTAAATAATTTCGATTAGATCCAGTCCATATTAGGAGCACACGAACCCTCAATAAAAATGAAATAAGTCAATAATAAAATATATGAAACACTAATAAAAAATCTATTCCAACTTGTACGTTATTCAAGATGAGCTTCCAACCCTCTTCTGTTCTAATTATGATATTTTTACTTATTTGCATTTTCAAAATTGAATTGTGAACCCCCATTTGAACTTGTTAGAATTTGATCAGGAACAGCTTTAGAAAAGGTCCGCTTGCCGCCATGTTTAACCACAGCTCCGACAACAACATGATTAAGTGTTGTCGTTGTCAGCATAGAGATCTAATAGATCTCTAACAATGTTCTACTAATTACTATTATTTTAGGATCTAATAATACTAACAATTAGATAGATCTCAATGGTTGTCGGTCATAAATTGAGCTGTGGTTAAACATGGCGGAAAGCGGACCTTTTCTAAAGCTGTACCTTTGATCGAATGATCTGAACATGAATTTGATCTACTTTTTTCCGTACCATTGCCGTGTTAGCTAATCTACGAGGGTTGGTTTTTTTTCAACTTCCGTTTTGCTCCTGAAAAAAAAGTAGTAGGACTTTGGAAATAATTTTGGTACTGGTAGTTAGGTACATCCTTCAAGATAAATTTGCATCTTTACTGCATAAAAATCGGACATTTTTTCTGTTAGTTATCGAATTTACAAGCGCGCTCCTCGAACTTATTTCCCGCCAGCCCATAGAGAATTTCGCTTTCTTCTTCGCGCGACCGCTCCGTTCGCCTGGCATTTAACATTAAACAATGGGTGAGCAGGTGAAAATCACAGGAGGGAAAGCGAAATTCCCTATGGGTTGGCGGGAAATAAGTTCGAGGAGCGCGCTTGTAAATTCGATAACTAACAGAAAAAATGTTCGATTTTTATGCAGTAAAGATGCAAATTGATCCTGAAGGACGTACCTAACTACCAGTACCGAAATTATTTCCAAAGTCCTACTACTTTTTTTTCAGGAGCAAAACGGAAGTTGAAAAAAAACCAACCCTCGTATATCAATAAAATCAAGATGTTCTCCCTGCCTGTTTCCGTAGGTTTGTACTACGGATCAGATGTATTTCGATAACACATGGTAAATTAGTGCTTTTACAGAACTTTTATAAGTGTGCAATGAAATTATATGGTGCAAAAAAATTTGATTTGATTAACGGTAATAGATTTACCTGACCAGAAAGTTACGAGTTTGATCAAATGATCTGATCATGAATTTGGGGGTTTTGTGCCATTAAACTCATACCATACCTGATCATGAATTTGATCTACTTTTGTCCGGTTATAGCTAATCTATAAAATCAAGATGTTCTCTATCTGCCTGGTTCCGTCCATTTGTTCTACGGATCAGATAATGTGGCTCAATTTCGAATATATTTCCGAAAGATACAGCATAGAAAAAATTATATCTATGCTTAATTTATAATGGCCGTTTTAATACCGTTTGCCGACATGATACGTTTTAATTAATTAGATCGCAGAGATTTAACAGCTGATGCGATCTAACTACGAAATGGTCAACTTTTAAGGTTATTCATTTTCAGGTAGATCCAGTGTAAAGGGGTCGATCCCTCTCCTGATGCAACGAGATTTACTTTAAATTTTGGTTGAATAAAAATAAATTTTCAGGGTTCGGAAGTTTTGCGATTGTGGTGGTATCCGTGACGTTTGGACGAATATTTATTATCTGTAGTAAGTTAGGTTAAAGTTAAATACTTAAAAAAGTTAAAAATGATAAAGGGTATTAAATTTAAATACACATGCAAAGAGTGGTTATGGAAACATGATTATTTGGTTTATCAGGTTCCTTCCGCATCTGGTTAAAATCTCAGAAATCTCAGAACTGAGTTATAATTGAGATTGGCAATCTGACTATTCAATTTTGAAGTCAAAAGGTTTATTCCGTTTGAGTACCAAAGAGGGTAGGTTGGTTAATTTGGAGACTGATGATATTCTGAAATCAACCATCAGGTTGGGTGTGTTCCGTTATTATTGGACGGATAAGTTACTGTGTATTTATCGTCCGTGTAGTTCTCTCTTAAAAATTAGACAGCCCGCCCCTTTCGAAAGTCGGACTAAGTGGATAAAAACGAGTTAAAATGCTGTTTTTAAGGGTCAAATTTCCAAAAATTTTCCGGGGGAGGATCCCCCAGCCCCCCTTTTTGCTTGGATTTCTATACTGCCCACAAATTTTTTACGTCCAAATTTTTTAAAATTAATGTACCCATTTCTCCACTATTTTTAACCCGGGAGCAGTCGCACTGGGTATCTCATACCCAGGCGCGCATTCTAAGTTGCACAGCTCTCTCCCTTTTCTTTCAAAATGTGTGGGACACTGAGTAGCTGAGTTCAAGGTCACATTCTTTAGATAGGAAGATAAGATAAGGATTTAGGAATGTGCGGTTTCCGGGAAACGAGGCTTTTTCGAAGACAACTTATAGATGAGTACTCACAAAGCAAACAAAAAAGAATTGAAAAAAAGCCTTTGGTACACCTACAGAATACAACCTCAGAAGAAGGCAACAAAGCCAAAGATTAAAAACAGGATACAAAAGATGTGCAGATTGTGGGAATAAAAAGGATAGAAAAACAAAACACTGCTGTGAACTCCGCCAAAAATGGTCCCCGGACATTTGGTCCCCGAAAAAATTATCGATTACTTCCTCCAGTGTTACCAGTAACATCGACATCCTATGAATATGTTTATGCGCATGCGTCGGATCTTAGCGATCTCGGACACGATTCTAGGTATCACTACTGTCTCTAATCAGCACAAATGTTAAGAGTGACCGCAATTGTAAAAACTGCGTAGTAGTGACAATGCCTCGTCAAGAGGAATCTAGATTTGTAATTTTATTTTTTCTAATTGATTTAAAAAGGGTTTTATACTACACTCCTGCACGTGCAAGACTTTTTTCTGGGCTGATTTTCAGTGCTGATTACAGATATTTCATCAAAATTGTGGTTAGAAAGATTTTAAAATTTTAAATTTTTTTAAATTGATTTAAAAAGGGTTTAATACTACCCTCCTGCACTTGCAAGAATATTTTTCTGGGCTGCTTTTCAGTGCTGATTACAGATATTTCATCAAAACTGTGGTTTGAAAGATTTTAAAATTTTAAATTTTTTTAAATTGATTTAAAAAGGGTTTAATACTACCCTCCTGCACTTGCAAGAATATTTTTCTGGGCTGCTTTTCAGTGCTGATTACAGATATTTCATCAAAACTGTGGTTTGAAAGATTTTAAAATTTTAAATTTTTTTAAATTGATTTAAAAAGGGTTTAATACTACCCTCCTGCACTTGCAAGAATATTTTTCTGGGCTGCTTTTCAGTGCTGATTACAGATATTTCATCAAAAGTGTGGTTTGAAAGATTTTAAAATTTTAAATTTTTTTAAATTAAGCTTGACAGTAGTTATCTTAACAGTACTAGTTTTAAAGATATTTTTTAAAAATTATATCCCAGGGAGGACCTATTGTAAATTGAATATTTCATCTAACCGCCCCCTCCCACAGAATTGCTTTAATCCGCCACTGCCTGGTTCGGTCCCCCCCACGCACGATCATTTGGACCCCTGCATTTTCGGTCGAAATGAAAGCAGTAAAATGAAGGAGCTATTTATAATGAGTGTTTCATCAAATCTTATTGTCTCTCTCTGGTAGTTATTTAATCACGCTGTGGTTACAAAGTTGGTCATAGCCCATTCTTAAAAATAGGCTTCAAACTGCTTCGAAAATGAAGGAAAACTTTGGAGTAATGAACCTCTAGAGCCCCCCCCCCCCATCTTGCACTGGGAAAAGTTACGTAAAATCTTCCTTTTAGTTTCTGAATTTGAAATGATCAGCTGCCTCGAATCGCATCTTTCGCCGTTTCGAACGGTTTGTTGATAAAGGAATCACCATGGCAACGGATCACTTTGCAGAGGCAAGGCTGAACTAGATCCAGACAGCAGCAGTTAACTGTGTCTGGTCAGGCTGTGACATTAGGCCGAGAGAGTGAATTTGCGGATTTGTAAGGGTCACTGCGCCATCTGGTGCACAGAATCGTAAACCCGAGCCGCTCATTGGATTTTTTTCAAGCTTTCAGACAGATAGGAGATTAGTTTTTTTGAAAACAATAAAATATGTTAATATTTAAAATTTGAATTACTTTTCATTAATGAAATAAGTTTTGGGGGAGGGTATATAAAATGGATAAAATAATAATAGCTAATAATTGCTATTATAATAATAATAATTGCTATAGAGATTAGTTTTTTTGAAAACAATAAAATATGTTAATATTTAAAATTTGAATTACTTTTCATTAATGAAATAAGTTTTGGGGGAGGGTCTATAAAATGAATAAAATAATAACGGAAGGCTAAATTTAAATTAATTTGTAAAAGAAAAGACTAATTGAAAAGTTTCTTTTATTAACTTAAATTAGCTATTTTTCAGGAATAAAAATTTCTCTCTGAGGTATACTTCAGGAAAAACATTATGAAAGTATTATTATCATTACTACAAGGCGATTTGCACATATTAAGTAACTTTGAAAGTATTATTAGCACTATATTCTACTTGTAGTTATTTTAATTAGTAACAATTGTGAAATATAATTTTACCTATACGATAAAATTACTCATCCATTAAAACTGATTAGATAAAAATAGTACCTAGCAAATTATTTGTATGCAGAATAATCATATTATTGAACTAAGTAATCATAAAAAAAGTAAATAAAGGTTTAATGAAGTCAAATAACACCTTTTTATGAACAATACTACCATTTAAAAATTATTCATAATATTAAAACTATTTCTTTGATATCCACACAATATTTATTCTACCATAAATTTCCTTTTTTACAAACCAAATAATATATCTGTCCTTTTACAAAATAAAATATTTTATATTCAACAAAAGCTTTATCCTTGTTTAATTTTTCAGGATTACAATAGCAGTTTCTCTCAAATTATTATTTCCTATTTAAAAAAAAAATACCTCATTCCCTAACTCAACTAAAACCAGATGTGTCACTGCACAAGAAATATTAAAACCTATATCATAATTAATGTTGCCCCATATTGAAAGATTTATCACAAAATTTCAAATAATTTTTACCTCAATTTATTAAATCTCAATGAAAATGAAAAACACTAAAAGTTATTACTTTAAAAAAGTACTTTATTGTTGAATTTCTTATTACTTAATAAGTTGAAGGAACTTAAATATTTCCTTTTATTAACAAATCTTCTTCTTAACTCTTCATAAGGGACAGGAGATTTCTACCTACAATGAGTGCTTCTCAAAAAAAAATTCTACCTTCAAAAGTACATCAATATGTTTCTTAAAAACAAATCTGAACAATAATTTGCACCAATTATCAACTAATGTTTAACATCATGTGGAAGAAAGTGGTTTAAATACAAAAGTATTTTATAAAAGAAAAACTTTTGTGCCTTTACAAGCATCACATTAAGAAATTTTCTGCCTTCAAAAGTACATCAATATGTTTCTTAAAAACAAATCTGAACAATAATTTGCACCAATTATCAACTAATGTTTAACATCATGTGGAAGAAAGTGGTTTAAATACAAAAGTATTTTATAAAAGAAAAACTTTTTTGCTTTTACAAGCATCACATTAAGAAAAATTCTGCCTTCAAAAGTACATCAATATGTTTCTTAAAAACAAATCTGAACAATAATTTGCACCAATTATCAACTAATGTTTAACATCATGCGGAAGAAAGTGGTTTAAATACAAAAGTATTTTATAAAAGAAAAACTTTTTTGCTTTTACAAGCATCACATTAAGAAAAATTCTGCCTTCAAAAGTGCCCCACTGTGTTTTATAAAAGCAAATCTCAAAATCATATTGTAAATTGGAGATGAAAATATAAAAGCTCTCCTTTTTTGGCACATACTTAGAATGAAAAAATCAAAAACAATTCAGCAGATTTCAAAAAATTACTGAAATAACTCACTTCAGGAAAAAATGATTTGAACAAAATAATTTATAAAAAAACACTTGTTTTCCTTCTCACACAGCTTAATGACAAGTTTAGCGAATTACATAAAATCTAAACAAGAATGACAATTTTGCTTGTACAGGGATAATGCCCTTATTTCTCAAGAGAAAAAATATACCAAAATATTTTCACAAGATATTTCAACAGCTGCAAATTTGATTTCGAACATTTGATGATCATATAGTTATTACAATTACAAAGAGGGCCTATGAAGAGTGAATTATTTCAACCAAAGAAATAATTCATAAAACTCTAACAAGATACTTCAAAAGCTTTAAATTAGAAATTGATTTAACATTTGATTACAACCAGTTATTAGTACAATTCATTACAAAAGCACTTTAAAACCAAGATGTATAGGCCCACAAAAGTACACCAATGATTTACAAAAAAAAAAAAAAAAAATTAGAATTATGTATTGTAGATTACACAAGACTATTAATACAATATCACTACAAATTAGCACATAATTATTCAAGTATAACAAAAAGACATTCAGTGCAGTGAATATTATTAAAACAATAAAAAATATTACATGAATAAATTATAATTACTTTTAGCAATTCTTTGCAATTAATAGAAAACAACAGGATTGACTAAACATTGATATCTTCATAGATTAATTATTAACAAAAACAGTGAAACCTTAATTTGAAATTTACAATTTGAGAACTTTTCTAGACAAGGGCTTGTTCATTACTTTAGATTTTCCATAGATGCTATTAGCAATATTTTTCAAAACAACATTTAAAAACTTCTTACATATATGTGTTACAACAATTTTAGGATGATCTTCAAGATGGCATTTTAAGATGGGACATTGCAAAAATTCTGGAATTATTAAGCTCTGTAAGTTACAGGAAATATTCTTTGTGGGCAAAAGTGGCACAGCTTTCTCGACAAAATTTAGAAGCACTACTAATATAGAGACAAAAGAAGTTGAAGGGTATCTCAAGCCTCCCCTGTCCTGGTGCAAAATCAAATTTAACAACGGTGAGGCGCACTGGGGAGAAGAGAACGACTCAATGCATTCCTCGCAAATGATTTCCGTCTCCAAGGTTCTTACTATAAACCCAGCAACATAGGCAACAGATGCAGCTTTAAGCGTGGCTGTAGGCACTACTACATTCTGCCTCAAAGAAGATAATAAATCTTTCAAGTCATCTGGCAAGTTGAAACTCTCATCAGTGTGGTGCCTAGACTTAGGGAGTAACCTATGCTTGAAAAGATCATATTTCATTATGCCAACTGACGAGTGTTTCGATGTTGCTACAAGTCCAGTTTTCAGGACTTTATCCATAGCAAATAGAGTGGCTCTGACATCCAGCATGTCGTTATTGCCACTCATTTGTCGTAGGCTCCCAAAAAATGATTCAATTGCATCGCTGTTGAAATATCTTGTCAATACAAATTGAAACCCATTTTCCAATAGATACTTAATACAGTGTATCGTGGAAAATGTTGTTAGCTGAAGAGCCTCAAACGTCTCCTTGCTCAGGAACTTCAAAGGAGGGTCATGAGACTGGCATGATTCTTGAATGGAGATGAGGTATGGACCAAACTCATTCATCAACCATTCAAAGCGTTCATCAGAAACATTGAAAAAATGCATTTTTGATGTATTCTTTGATGTCTGGTACTGAGTGCGGTTGCATACATCATGGATAGAGTACCACTCATAAATATTCTCTAGAAACTTCACAGTGGCACCACAATTTTTGAAGGCACTGGCTTTGGGGAATCTGCTGAAATTCTCTTTGAGAAATTGCAATGCAGCAGTAACAGGAGGAGAAAAAATCAAAACTGCTCTGCGTACATTCATTTTCTCTAAATTTGTTGGATCAATGTGCTTTAGAGTTAAATTACGCACAGGCTTGACTTTTTCGTTTTTTTGAAGCTTATAAAGATCTTTGAGATATTGCCCCGAGATAATCTCACTTCCATCAGCCATATCATTAGTTAAAAACAAAGATCTAATATTTTTAATGATATGGTTTTGATCGAAACTAAAGAATAACGATCTCTCTGGATCACATGGGTGTGCAATTTCATAACATAATTTCCCATTTCCGAAATTCTTGAACATGGCCACATTGGTTTTGTGGTTGTCAGCCACAAATCTTACAATTCTAAATCCACTTTCTTCCACTTGATGCAAAACATCAGTTGACAATTGGTGCAACTCTTTACCTGTCAAATGACTGGTGAAGTAATATGCACATGGAATGCTAATCTTGGTGGAAAGGCCATACAGCAAATAGCACAGCATTCGGTTAGCAACCTTTAATGGTTTGCCCTCCTCTTTGCTGTTGCATTTTTCACCCAAAAAACAGTCCATTTGCTTGTCATAAATGCATTGGGGCTTTAAAGCAACCTCGTCAATTATGAGGGAGCAAAATTTTTCCTCAGGCTTGAGTGATGAAACCTCTTCTTCCAGCCTACATTTAATAAGCGAGGAAACGCCAGTTTCATTCACAATTGGCCCGGTATATCGCTTTAGGGTACGTTTTGAAGGCAGTGGAATCATTTTTCTATCTATAAGAGTCTGGTATCCTCGAGGAGAAACAGCATGAAGCAGGATACTCTCACGCAGCACTCTCTCAGGCCACCGGAAGGCTTGACTGAAGGCATATTTCAGCTGTGTGAGAAGGAATTCATAGCACAAGTGCATTGGTGCTTCAGCACCGTCCATGGCCAGGAGCTTTTCAAGATTCTTATAGAAAATGTTGTCCTTTTGATAGCCATTCAGTTTTTCAGCAATAATTTTAACATCTCTCGACAATAACTGTATTTTTTTATCCTTCATAGCCAGTTTCTTCTTTAGCTTCTTGACCTCCAGAATTTTTTCATTTAATTTTTTGATTTTAATATTGAGAAGATTTTCTTTCTCTCTCAATTCTTTTTCAAGGTTAGATGGCCCATTAGTAATCGGTTGAAGCCCTGGTACATTGTCTGCAACACTCATTGAAATATTTGGATCATCAATAGTAGCTGAATCGCTATGTACCTCCATTGCTTCTTCTGGTGACTCTAATTTCCGTTTTTTGGGCTCCCTACGCTTTGAAGATGATGAAGAGGGTTGCATATACGTAGGATAGTCAGTGAAAACAGATGGGATAGATCCCGGTTTTAACCGTCTCCCATTTTTGACTTGAATAAAGTCCTCGTTTTTGAAGTGTTTGCTACACACTCGAGAGGAGTTGGATTTGTCATTTATCGTGAAATTATCCCTGGAGATGACTTTCAACCATTCTTGTCGTAGATTCACATCGCAGGGAAACTCATGATAGGATACAAGTTCGCCTCCTTCAGCGTGAATTTTCTTCGTGCGAAGATAATGGGAAGTGCAATAAGGCACGCAACAGTTCACCATCTCGACTAACTTTAAATTAAAAACTTAAAATGTATAACTGGATCCAAAATTTAATCAAATTTGAACGCTGTGCACGCGTTTACTATGCAAACATATAGGAATCAAAACAACTTTCTTGTAAGTGATGCAGCGCGCTCTAGCGGTTAGAGATGGAACCTTTCGTTCCTCGTCGGTTCTTTTGATCTTTTAGCAATGTCAAAGCCTCTACACCCACGGTTACGATCAAGTTCAGCCTTGGCAGAGGAGAGAAAAAGCGCACCTTGCCATGCGGAGTAAACAACCAAAGGAAAGCTTTTTAGGATCCGTTCGAAATCCCGACATCTCAGATATAAGTCTGCTGGAATATGAGGGTGGGGCTCGATATTTTAGTTGTGTAGGCAAAGGGGCTATACCCATGGACGTCCATACATAGGGCCACTGCTCTGCAAGAAAGAACAACGTAGCCGTTACAGGATCGTGAATTTCGCTAAAAATTGCGGTTTATTTTTATCTACATTTATGTTCTTAGTTATCGATGTTATGTTAGTTGGGGGTTGTTCAAATATTGCGTAAGCACCTAAGGGGGAGGGGGCTTGCTATTTGCTTATAAATTTCACCAAAAAAATAAAACTGAATTAGGAAATTTTAAGCATTTTTCACAAGGAAAGTTTTAACGATCGATCGGATTAAGTTCATGGCACAATGGATTTCAGAAATCGTAGCATTACTAAAGATTTTGTACAAAACAAAGAACAAAGGGGGGTTGGGCTGGGGGGGGGTCAAAAATGACCAAAATATTGCTTATGTAATATTTGAATGGCCCCTTATCGATGTAAAAATTTATTACTGGTAGATCGAATTTGAGTAATTAATTAAATCAATTTCTGCTTAGAAGAGCACCTTTCAAAAACTGAGTAGTATGATTTTTTAATTTCGAACATCCTTTTACAAAAAAATATTTATATTTGATTAACAGAAACCATTTTAAAAAGAATTAATCAAACAAGAAACAGGGTGCCTTGAAAGTCCTGGAATTTTGAGTTTGATTTTCAAGGCCTGGAATGGGAAGAGAACTATTTAATGTAATAAAAGCCTGGGAAATCCTTGAATTTTAATTTCTAAAAGGTTTTAAAGTTAATTCAGGGTGTATTTTTAAATAATTTAAAGGCACTGGTTATTGCTACAAAAGTCTACTCTAATCTCGCTATTTTTTGAAAAATTAAATGAAAGCATAATAACAAAAGTAATCGAACCATTGGGTTACTAGCCGCACACTATACCACTGGTCTATCGGTGCTGCTACCAGGATTGATCGGTTATTTTAATGTTATAAAACACGCAATAATAAACTTCTACTACTGCGCATGCTTCAACTGTCGTAGCATTAACCACTTCGTATATACGTTCAAGAATCAATTCCTTATCGAGGTGTGGAATTTCAATGAAATAATGCGAATTTTTTCCCCCAACTTTTGCCTGCAAAGTTGACTTTGAGCTTTTGGACGTAGGGCAGGAAAAACAACTCGACGGTTGGATATTTAGTTCACGATCGCGTTTTTCTCATTTCGCGACGATGTCTAGTACTGAATGAAGTTCAAATTTTAAAATATTTATTAGCTGAATTGCTTTTTATTTGAAAGAAGGAAAATGTAGAAATCTATAGTTTGAATAAAGAATCAAACAAAGAATTGTTAATAGTATAAGTAAGGAGAAATTATGCTGTTTAGTTTCTGGCAAAGCATTCAATTTATCCACTTTACTCTGTAAACAGAAATAATAGTTTTTGCTTTCCCGGTTAAATTGTACCTTATTCAATTTGAATCCCCTCGTTCTATTCTGGACTGAAGTCCATAGACCCTATGTGCCCCCTTGCTTTATCACTTTAAAAAGTTGAATCAAATCCCCCCCTTTTCTCTAGAGCAAGGGTTTCCAACTGGCGGCCCCCCCCCCTCCCAAAACAAAAGTAGCTTCAGAACACTTTTTAGCATACTAAAATTCCCCAGGAAGGACCCCAAACTCCCTATGGAGTGGGCGCGGTCGTTTTCTATGGTGAAAATTTTGAGGTTTCGAGAGGGAGGTTGGAGGTTCCCTCTGAGCGTAGCAAGGAAGGCTTAAGGTCAACCCTTATCACGATGAAGAACAAAATGGAGTATCCAAAAATGAGGTGAAACACTATTTTTAGGGAAATTTACAAACATTTTCTGGAGGAAGACTCCTTTTTAATTAATTTTAGATGTAGTATAGGGTCAAAAATTTATAAATCTTCTGAAGTTTTTGAAAATAGAGTACTATCTTTTCAGAATATGTAAATAACCTTCGTCCCTCTCTCGTTTGAATAGTTCCATATGAAAGACCCCCGAAAAATATATAATGGATAAAAAGGAGCCAAATTACGCCCGCCACTTGACTTGTGATTTCGATTTCTTGGAAGTTGGAAACCCCTGTTATAGAGTTTCCAACTTCTTTTCTTTAGTTTTAGAAGTTTTAAAAATTAGAACTTTTATATACATTTTATTTGTGTGAAGTTTTTTTTTTTATAAATGTATACTTACATTGTTTTTTCAGATTGTGACAGCTGGCTCCAGTGAATTGAAATATTTGTGTTTGTTAAATAAAGACAAAGTTTTTTTAAAATTGTATTTTATTTCAGAACCAAGACACAGGTGGTATGTAGCAATACAAGGGGGTCCCAAAAAAAAGGACGCCCACAGAAACAACCCTGTCTGAGTTGAGGTAGAGACCCCCCTATTTCTGCCAAGTCTCGTTAACGAACAAAATGTCTGGTTACAGGTTATATCGTGTTGCCCTCTGGTGGCGATTCCATATCTTCTTTGAGTTGAGCATTTCCATAAGAATCTGGGAAGGGCACTCACTGTCCTATACTTTGACACTCGTCCTCAAAAGAAGCTTAAATAGTGTTGCACAAGCTCCGGGTTCGATCCCCGTTTTAAATGCAATAAGGTTATTCAAAAGAGTCCTAGAAAGGAACTGAAAATAATGCGATGCGTCTTAAGTTAACCCAATAAAGAAGATGTTATAATAAGTTTTTAAGTTACTGAATCTCCACTGGAGTAGTGGTTAGGATACTCGCTTGGCATGCGGCAGTTCCTGCGTTCTATCCCCGGTGATTATTTTATTAAAAGAAAAACTTATATATTTTCCCAAGAGAGAAATTTCAACCAATTACCTTTTTTCTATTTAAATTCAAAAATTAAAGTACCAACCAATCAACCAACAATAAAAAATTAAAATCCACAGCTATTATTGGGGACGGGATGGCCTGTTCGGTTTGCTCCTCTGCCTTTCACGCCAGCAGTCTGCGCACTGCCCCGTCGTGAGTTCGATTCTCACCTCGCCCCTGGGTGTATTTTCCTTCTTTGTGCCAGTAAAAATTCTGTTGTGTCTGTCTTACTTGACGAAGGTGTATAAGCGGATCCTTGAGATCAAGCACACATACCGGAAAATATATGTAACCAAAAAACCAAACCAACCAACCAGCTATTATTAGTTTCTGTCGTTGTGTGAGTCGATGGCTTAGTCCTTAGTGGATGAGTGTGTGGCTTGAATGCTCTATACCTGGGTTCGATCCCCGATTTTTCTATTTATTAACTTTAATTTTATATTTATTCTATCTTCTATTCTATATCCTATTCTATGTCTTCTATTCTATTATTAACTATATTCTATATTTCTATTTATTCTATTAACTATCTTCTATATATCAACTTTAAATTAAGTATGTCGCAGCTGCAGGACCGGATGGCTTGGTGTGTTAGTGCCTGCGTAGCATGCGGCAGTTCCTGGGTTCTATCCCCGGTTCTCATTTTATTAAAAGAAAAAACATATATTTTCCTAGAGAAATTTCAACCAACCAATCAAACCAGGCTCTCTTAAAAGTGCCTTCTGGTTAATTAACCTCTTGTATTATTTATTTTATTTATCTTTTGCACCATAAAACCTCACCAACCAATCAACCAAGCTCTTGTATTATTATACAACACAGCTATTATATGTTTCAGTACCTATGTGAGCCAATGGCCCAGTGGATGCATGTGGGGTTAGCATGCTATATACCTGGGTTCTATCCTCCGGTATTTTTTCTATTTATTTATTTAAATTTTTAAAAAATAATATCTAGATTTATTATTAGTTACTTAAACAGTGTGAGTCGATGGCTCAGTGGATGAGTGTGTTGTTAGCATGCTCTACACCTGTGTTCGATCCCCGGTGTTTCCTATTTATAAACTTAAAATTTTTCTATCTGTTATATTCTATTCCTATTCTATTATATTCTATCCTTATTCTATCAAAAATATTCCTATTCTATCTATTATATTCCTATTCTATCTATACCTATTCTATTATTTCTATTAACTATCTTCTATATATCAACTTTATATTAATTAGAACATTGTCACAGCTGTAGGAACGGATGGCTTGGGGTGTTAGTGCCTGCGTAGCATGCGGCAGTTCCTGGGTTCTATCCCCCGCTAATACTATTTTATTAAACTTTCCTAAAATAGGAAGTCCACGCGCATGCGCATTCCGCTCTATGCGTCACACGGTGCTGGCGCCATCTATATTACAAAAAGTGAAATAAAATTTCTAACAACATGGTGGATTATCAACTTCATATTAATTAGAAGATTGTCACAGCTGCAGGAACGGATGGCTTGGTGGTTAGCACACCAGACTGCCATCCGAAAGGCCCTCAGATCGAACCCTGGTTCGAGTCTGAGCCTTCTCACCGGGTATAGCACTTGGAAATGAATTCTGATTGGAATTTATAAATTTTCCTGCGCATTCACGGGGGGATTTAATTTTTTTAAATTTCGACGTTAACTGTAACCGTACCGGTCAGATTTTTTAGAAATAACCCTATTTTTGAAGACTTTTACACTAATTTTCAGTCAGATTCTTTAAAAATAACCCTATTTTTGAAGCAAATTTAAGAATCTAAGACTAAGAAAGTAATGTAACGTCAGTTCCATCCACAAACCCCAACCACCTGCCCTTGGCGTCGCATTTCCTACATAGATTTTTCACTAATTCTTTCACAGGTGACTGAATAAAGGATTTGAATTTACAAGAATTTTGGATTTGCTAGACTTGAAAATTTTTTCTTAATTTTATTATTGGTGACTGACTGAGCTAGTAGTTACAGCACTTGTACACATTGATTTGGCATTTCTAAATATAGTTATCCTGCTCAATTCACAAGGAGGGGTATCTTCTTCTTTTAACACTATAGAAGCCACTGAGAACCCTCGGAGGCAGTCATTTTGACTGCTAGGCGATGAAACAGTGATCTATCTAGAGAACCTTTTGAACTGTTGTAGTAATAGGAATAACATGTTCCTCCCTTTGATCCTAATACCCGTTCAATTTAATAAATAGTATTTTTCCTATAAGTGTTTTAGGTGGGGCGTAGGATGAAATGAAACTTTAAAACTCTTTCGCGATGCTTTGTGAAATTTGTGACAAATGTCACTCTAGGGAAGGCGTATGTCTCGTTCTACAAACTCACCTATTTGAGCACCTACAATCTCCAGTATACAGCTTTTCTCAGTTTAGTCTCTGAAAGGGAATAAAGTTAGTAAATACACTATAAGAGATCTGACAACCTCGCTTTTATGGAGGTGCAGCAATACAGTAGTAGTAGCTCCTCACCGAACCTTCTATCACACTTTTTAAAAAATCCCATAAAATTCACGGTTTTAAACTGGTAGCTGGGTTGGTTGTGCAAAACCGTAAAAATTACGAAATAACTCCTTAAAAACAACCTTGTAAAACAAGAATCATGGATTGAAATGGCAGTCGTTTTTACGGATTTACTCTGTAATTTTTACGGTTTCCCACAACCAACCCAGCTACCAGTTTAAAAACGTTAATTTACGATAATTTTGTTTACACTGCAGTGTTTATGAAAGGGATTTCCAACTCCTTTTGTGTGAAGCCCGCTTGAGAACCCCCAAAAGTAGCTTCAGAATACTTTTTAGCTGTTAGACCCGAGGGAGGTAATTGCTGATTGTGTCAGATCAGGGGTTTACAAGTGCCGCAGCACAAGTCTCCCTGTCTCGGAGAGTCTTTAAAACGGGGGTCTGGCGAGGGAACAAACAAAATGTCCGTTTACAGGTTGGAACAACAATATCATTCCTGAATCCTGACCAAAAGAGTGATCGGAAAATCTGTCCCCTATCCAGTCCCTCAAAAGAACGAGTTCCATGCCCAGCATGTTGAGAGGGGCAAGATGAGGCCATTTGCAATGTGTGAGGCAGAGTTGAGCCAGTTGAGCTGTCCGACACATCTGCATTGTTGATATCCAATTTGCAGCTTGCAAGAAGGGTCAGAAATTACACGCTCCTCACGGGCAAAATGCATCTGATGCCCATATGTGGCGTTCAGAGCAATCAACCCATTCAACAAACCGGTGGGCGAAAGGCTGGGTCAAAAGAATATTTTAACCACCAGTTTTTAAACTATAACCCATTCTCAATAATAACAATTCACAGTTTTTATGTAAGAAGCCATCTTTATACGCAACGAGTACCTATTTCTATGGAAGACCCAAATTTTATTCCATATTCTGAAAAAGCACGCCAAAATAAATCTTAGAACTTAAGAAACTTAAGACCTTAGCACTGGGAAATATAAAAACCGTTACAGTAGGCAATAGTGGCAGAATGGCTGGGGTTAGAAGGATAGCTTAAACTAGTGGTTCCCAACTCAGAGAAGTCCGCGGAAGTCTAAAATTGGAATCTTCACGGACCACCCTTTTGTGGCTTAAAATCCTCATCTTCACAAAATTTCAAGATGAAAAAGTTCATTATCCCTAACTAAGCATATATATATAATATTCTGAAATCCAACTATGAAACGTTCAACGACATCTCACGAGATTTAGTAATTTTGTTGTGAGATAAGTAAATCTTTGTGAAACCACAAAATTTTCTCCAACTTTTTTCAGAACTCCAATTAAATATTTATAGTGCAAGAAAGTATAGTGCTGTCCTTTAAAAACACAACCCACTGTTTAATATTTTCTCCATTAAAAGCTTAATAAAAAGGATAATTAAATCGAACAAAAAACTGTTGTAACGGCTCATCCTCCTTAACATTTTAGTGCTAAGCATGTTTAATTCCAATTATCCATTAAAAATTGACAGTCAATTAAGTAAGAATTTGAAAAAAATCCACTTCACCCTAGAAGGACTCCAATTGGCGGACTGGGCTAAAACTTTAATATTTTATTCTCATAGTACTGTTTTTAGGGTACAATTTGGAGTATGGGTTTGTATTTAAAGGACTATACCTGTTTTCTTTGTAACAATGGGCATTGTTGAAATTAAATTTACCAAAATGAATATAATAAAAAATGTTCCGAAATAAAAGTATAAGAAGCATTAATTAATAAAGTTTATTAATTTAGTGGTGACTGTTATCCCCACAAAATATTCGTATCTTGGTTTTGTTCAATTTATTCAAATTTATGTTAGTATTAATAGGATTTTTTTTGTGTGCTTCCGAGCCTCTCCACGGCCCACTTATGTTCCACCGGTTGGGAACACAGAGAAATATCCTAACAGAGGGTCCACGAGGCTATTTTCAAATGCGTTACTGATGTGAGGGCGCCACACTAGAGTTTGGAACGTATGCCGGCCGCTTAAATCTCTCGCCAAATTAGAACTCAGCGCATGCGCAGAAAGGTGTTTTCGATCTCCCATCGGCAGCCGGCGAACGATTCATGCTTGTATTCTACACAATTGAGTTAACCGCGTAGTAATTGAAACCCTGTGAGACTGAGATTCAGACAGAGTGAAAAATCGATATTCTACTTCCTATATTCAACTGAGTTTCACTTACTCTGGTGGTAACTTGTGCGACCACATGCGATTGGCTACTCAGCCAAGTGACGTAACAAACAAGATCAGATCTGTTCCAAGCGCGGCAGCGGACATTTTAAAAATTGTTCAAAATCAAAATAAAGAATGGCTATCAACAACGTACAGAAAAGAAAGCAAATCGGAAAATCTTTAAGGATTATGAGCGACATTTTTTGATTGAATGTGTCGACAGATGGAAGAATGTTGAATCTTTCAAATCGCCTGGCTGGAAACTAGAAAGGATCTTCAACTTTGAAAATTCGTAGGTCCCGAACGGAGCGAAATAAAATTACGAAACAAGTCTCTAAAAATAGCTTGGTTACCATATAATAGCAAATTAAAAGGAATAATTCGTACAAATTCGTTAACTATTAAAAAAAAGAGATTTAGATAGTCTAAAGACGAAATAGCGAAACTGTGCTGCCATCTATCAAATAAAATACGAACATGATTGTCAACCTATTTTTTGGAAAAACTAATTGGCATTTCTTTAATAATTATCGCAACGACTCCATTTTTGGATATAAAATGAATCATTGAACCCTCTTTAAGGGGGAATAGTCGAAAACTCGAAAAAGATTCTTAAAGAGAACTGAGTAATACACTGAGTTCGACTTACCACCCAAATTTGGAGAGTTACATTTTACTACATGAAACATGGTCTTATGGAGGAGTAGAATACGAAAAAGTCCAAAAAACAGGGTAACTCACATGGTAATGAGTTACGACTTTTGTGTAGAATACAAGCGTCAGACTGGATCCAGACGCTAGTGAGTTTACTGCGATCCCAGCGCCACAATTCTCCCAACCTGTAACAAGATGTCATGATTTTCGATTTCCATTATGGCCTATGGCCGTGGACTCTCTGTTCTAGTACTCTGTGGTTGGGAACCACTGACTTAAACAGTCAATTTTTAACAATTTAACCCATTCTTAATAGTAATTAAAATTGCCTATTTTTTCTAACAGGCCATTTTCATACGTAAACCAACGCACCATGTTAAGATATCATGAAAAAGATATATGTTTTGATATAAATCAAAAACCTTAGCGACCCATTTAAAATTGACTCGCGACCCACAGTTTGAGAACCTCTGGGTTAAAGGATGAAAATTGGGGGTTAAAGTAACCTTCTAACCCCATCCCACAATGTCTACTGTCAGTGTAATTCCTAGGATTTTTTTTGGAGGAGTGAAATTGAATTATGAGGAGTGAAATACGGAAATAGCATAACCCACATATACAGAGACAAAATTTCTATTAAAAACGCTTACTTTTTAATGGACAAAATGAAATTGTAAAAAAAAAAATGAGGATGCTATTTTGGGTTTCAATCAATCAAACTCCCTAAGCATCAGAACAATAAACAAATTCCTATGGCTAAATTAAAACTACTCCAATAGAGCATTCGCACATGACGTCACAGGCTTGTGACGTCAGAGGCTTGGATGACAGACAGTATGATGGAAAACTATAGGATGCACATCGTTTATTTGTTTACTTTTGATGTGAATTTTGAAAAGTAAGGATGCTTTATGTTTTTCTCCAAAGTTTACTTTAAAGTAACCTTTATTTACTCTAAAATGGCATCTCTGCATATTATAAGTCATTCAATAATACTACATTTTATATTTAGCAGTGTTCTAATTGCTGAAATCATTTCTGCCAGTGTTCTAATTGCAAGTACCATTCGCAATGCTACATATTTTAAAATTCTTAATTATTTATTAATTATTCAATATTTAGTTTCAGTAGCATATTAGAAGCATTTTACAGATGTATCGGACTCGTATATTGTTCTAACAAATGTAAACAAAAACATGTCACCTCGTAATAAGTCTTTTTCTAAATTTAGCTTACCACTAAAACACAAAAACATATGCACTTACCTTCAATAACTATTATTCTTTCGTTCCGGTCTTTAACCGAGCCTAAAGAATCTTTTTAAATGAACTTTTTTTATAAAAACTAAATGCAGCGCGTATTCTCTATGGGAGCCTAATGTTAAAGAAAAGCTGTCTGTCCTCCAAGCCAGCTTGATCACGTGATCGGAGACACGTGATTGAAAATGCTCTATATAAAGCATCAGATTCATAAATGAAAAAGTAGTATGGCTGTAACAAAACATCTCTCTATATTAAAAAAAGTAACAGTCGCCGCCGCTGCCGCCGCTGTTTCAGAAAATCTTCACTTTGACAATTATGAACTGTCACTGCGCAAAAACTGTTGAACGGAAATTTATGAAATTTTGACCATTTGTAGACAAATGTATGAGGGTCCTTTTCGTTCCAATAGCTAATAATTGAGATAATTAGTTCTGGAATTATTTAATGTCAAAGTTGAATATTATTTTTTTCTGCTGCGAGTTCGCCCCCAGCAAAATCTATTCGCAGCAGAAATATGATTTTTTGTAGCCGCATACTCTTAGGTATGAAGTTTTGCACCTCGTCACCCCTTTTTTGAATTTCGAATTAGTTTTGGAGTAAAAAAGTTTTAAAGTTTCGAAATTTTTTACGGTTTTTCGGTTTTTTCATTATAAAAGAAAAACTAATTGCAGTAGAACTATGATATTTTAAAGACACATACAATTATTTTTTATAAAAAGATTGGCGTTTTATTTGTCAAAAAATTCTAATTAGTTTTAGAGTTACTAAGATTCAAAGTTTTAATTTTTTCTTCTCTTTCTGTGGCCGTTCACTAGAGAAACAAACGAGTTTTATGATGAATCTGATTTCTTTCATTTTCAACAATGTTTTTTCTACAAAATGGTTGTTGATTATTAGTAGACTGGATATTTTTTTAACATTTCGATTAAATAATTGATAAGCTAGAAAAGGAATATATTACAGCAACATTTTTGTTGTTAATTTAGGGGAATGATCCGAATTAAATAATTTTAAGCCAGAATGCAGTTCTATAAGCAAGAGATAGGTATTTTCGGTATTACAAGAGGCTTAATTAAGCCGAGAAGAGGGTTGTGCTGGATTGTTGAGATGAACAAGCGATCTTTATAGAACTGCGAAGCAGTTACGGGGGTTGGTGAGCGATAGCGAGCAGGGGGCAGGCCCCCTAGTAATTAAAAAAGTAGGATAATTAGGATGCCGTGGCTGAAGCTACTAAACTTTTGTGAAAAATTGAAAGAGTGAAAATACTCCTGTCTAGTTTTTTAAAGAGTAATTCCGATTTTCAAGGAGTGATAAACTCTCTCAGAGGAGTTAAAAACTATTACTGTAGACATAGTACGGGACACAACTTGGGACACTCAACTTTTGAGACGCAATTTCATATAATTATGATCTTTAGGTAAAAAAAAAGAAACTAAAATCTACTCTTCAACGTGTTTTGGAATCTTTGGTGCGGCTGGATAATTATTTACATCAGTTTTCTTGTTTTGTGTGGTGTACAAAATCATTTGAAGTTGCAGATTTTTTAATGAACATTTGAAGACTGGCCAAAACTAAAAAAAATGAGTTAGACCCGAAAAGCATATCTAAGTGCCATCACCAACACCCTATAAAACCAGCTGAGTGCCCCCCCCCCCGACTATGATGATTAGTTAGTTCAAAAAAGCCTGAAAGATGACTTATGTGTGAAAGATGACTATGGAGAATCAAATTTAAAATGATGAAATACGGGGAATTTACTTTTTGGCACTTAGCTCGTTTTTGAAGTCCAGTCTTCATTTATGTTTTTATAATTATATTGAAATTAAAATAATTGTATCTATTAATAGTTTAGAAAAGAAAATGTTTTGTTAAACCTAAAAGAGAAATTAAGTTTAATATCCAAAGTGTCAAGTGGGGAACCTTGAGAAATGTCCAGAGATACCCCAAACCACTCACCAGTAAAACAATTGTTTTTATTAAAAGAAATAGAAAATTTAAGAACTTAAAGTATTATTTAGAAACTGGTGTAAAAAAAGTATATGGAAGGAAATCAGTGACAAAAATGGGGAAGTCAGTGAAAATTTTTGAATGTAAAATACGTTTGATGTGGAATTTAAGATTTTTAAACATATTAGCTTTTTCATTAATTAATGTTATTTTTGCCGTTTTCAAAATAAAATTTATCATTTTCATGCCACTATTGAAAGTTTTCAAAGGCTACTTGTGGTGCACCTTGGAGGACGCAAAGAGGTTTAAAAATTCGTTATTATGAATTCCATGGGCGCAGCCAGGTTTCATGTTAGGGGGGGTGCAAGGATACTTAAATTTGCTCTTGATGTGAATACTAGTGACTAGTGTACTTTTACGAGTAGGGTACGAGTACTTTTACACGCTAAATTTTAGGATACTTATACAAAGGATTTGAACTTTTGCACACCTAACGTAAAAATATGGGTAATATGAGTGTGAGCTTAAAAATGGAGGGTCTGGGGGTCCTCCCCCAGAATTTTTTTAAAATTCGCCCCACAAAGTAGTGTTTTAGCTCATTTTGAGACTCTTTGGGCCGAACAGAACCGATTCTTGTAAGCCACACAATTTTCAAGGAAAATTATGTACTATTGCTTTAATAAAGTTTTTCAAAAAAAAATTAAACAAACTGAGAATTTAGGGGGGGGGGAAGCTACCCCTCCCTGCCTCCCCCTGGCTACGCCCATGATGAATTCTCTAAAAGAGATAATTGGTCGGAAAATTTTTTATTATATGCGCAAAGGAGTATATTTAATACATTAGCTGTGTTTATTTCCACGAAAGTAACAACTATACTCAAACTAATCTCGCTACTTCTGAAAAATTACTAATTAAAGCAAAATACTTAAAAGTAGCAGCCAGGAATCTAACCGGGGAGGTTACCAAACACACACTCTACCACTAGGCCATCGGTACTGATGCCAAAATTGTTCAATAACACAATAATAGTTAATGTTATAAAACACGCTTCAACTGTCGTGGAAATAACCACTTCGAATAAAAAAAATTGTCACTGACTGAATGATTTACCTCGTCTGGAGAAACCTCCCTCAGTGTTCAACTCTCTTGGAAGTTGCCGGGAACTGCTACAAAACACAAACAGCACGACCAAGAGAAATAGATTCGACAAAATTAAACTCAAAAATTAATCAGAAACATGCTCTTGTTGTTCCTCATCCCCTGTTGCAGGAAAGCCTACACCACAGAGGAAAAATCCTAACAGAGTCCAAAAGGTTATTTTCAAATTTCTGTATAAGGTAGAGCAGTGGTTCCCAAAGAGGGTTCCACGAAAAAATTTAGGGGTTCCGCGTGATAAATTCTATTTCCTTAAAGAAAATAAGAATGGTGCTTTTTTATATTAAGTTCATCAAAATGCAAATTCAAATAAAAAAAATTAAATTCTTAAAAATGTATGTCCGAAATTCGGATTAGGTGTACCAAAACAAGTTAAACCCCTCTTTTTATAGTCAAATTTCCAAAAATTTTCTGGGGGGGACCCCCAAACCCCCTGATGGTTCTTGGAACTCGCTTAATCAAAACTTTTTTTAACATTTTAAGTTGGCTTGTTTCATTTAATATTAAATTTTGAAAAGTCGTTGATTAAAAAATATTCAGGGATCATTGGCAACAAATTGGGGGGTTCCACGAGCAAAATAGTTTGGGAACCACTGAGGTAGAGTGAGCAGCACTGGAAATTCAATGATTGACAGAGGCACTATATTTCATTTTTCCTGCATCAATTCATGTTGAAAAGTATAATAAAATATATTTTTTTTAAATTAATTTAATAAAATAACACTAGATTAAATTAATCATAATGTAAATAGTGCGCTAATAGTCCAGGCAAATTAAACAAAAAATGGGCCGAACCCGGACATTCAATATAACAGTGTGAAAATTGGTGGAAATGTAGAGGATAGTGTTCTGATTAATATCCTGAAAATCCCAAAAATTCTATCGACGGGATTATCCGCCATTTTGAAAAAACCACAGCCATCTTGGATTCCGTTTTCAAGTATAGCGACTGAACCAAGCGTTCGATTGTGTTCGTTTTTGCCCTAAAGTGTTTAATAATGAGCATTTTAAGATGCAATGTCAAAAAATTCGAAATAAAAAAGTTAATTTAATTAGAATGAATTTTTATTTAATTAATGCTTTGCTGGGTTAAAATGTAGGTAAGCATTCATAACAACAAGCTGAAAATTGGTGGAAATGTTGAGGATAGAATCTTGATCGATATCCCAAAATTCCCAAAAAATCCCACAAGGGGAAACCGCCATTTCGAATAAACCACCGCCATCTTGGATTGCGTTTTTAAGCACAGCGACTGAACCGAGGGTCAGATTGTGTTCGTTTTTGTCCCAAATTGTTTAAAAATATGTATTTTAAGAGCAAACGTCAAAAAATTCGAAATGAAAAAGTTAATTTAATTATAATTAATTTTTTATTTTGTTAATGCTTTGCTCGGTTAAAATGTAGGAAGACATTCAAAATAACAAGCTGAAAATTGGTGGAAATGTTGAGGATAGTATCTTGATCGATATCCCAAAATTCCCAAAAAATCCCACCAGGGGAAAATCCGCCATTTTGAAAAAACCAACGTCATCTTAGACTCGCAGTTTAACATAGTGATAGTCCAATTTTTCTCTTTACACAACAATGAAATTTCCCCAAAACTCATTATTGTAGCCGAAAAAAACTGGAATTTTGAAGTCGAATATTTCAAAAACTATTCAAGTGATTTAAGTAAATTTGGACATAAAATTTAGTTTATATATTCAATAAAAACATGCCATTAATTGTATAGTCAAAAATCTCACCGTTTGGTTGCAACTAAATCAAATAAAATGAACAAAATGGTCAAATTGAGAAACCGAACTATACTCCAAACGATATAGCAACCAAACGGTGAGATTTTTGACTATACAATTAATGACATGTTTTTATTGAATAAATAAACTAAATTTTAAGTCCAAATTTACTTAAATCACTTGAATAGTTTTTGAAATATTCGACTTCAAAATTCCAGTTTTTTTCGGCTACAATAATGAGTTTTGGGGAAATTTCATTGTTGTGTAAAGAGAAAAATTGGACTATCACTATGTTAAACTGCGAGTCTAAGATGACGTTGGTTTTTTCAAAATGGCGGATTTTCTCCTGGTGGGATTTTTTGGGAATTTTGGGATATCGATCAGGATACTATCCTCAACATTTCCACCAATTTTCAGCTTGTTATTTTGAATGTCTTCCTACATTTTAACCGAGCAAAGCAAAGTTTGCAAAGTTTGCAAAGAGAGCAAAGTTTACGTTAAAAAATTAATTACAATTAAATTAACTTTTTCATTTCGAATTTTTTGACGTTTTCTCTTAAAATACATATTTTTAAACAATTTGGGACAAAAACGAACACAATCTGACCCTCGGTTCAGTCGCTGTGCTTAAAAACGCAATCCAAGATGGCGGTGGTTTATTCGAAAATGCGGTTTCCCCTTGTGGGATTTTTTGGGAATTTTGGGATATCGATCAAGATTCTATCCTCAACATTTCCACCAATTTTCAGCTTGTTGTTATGAATGCTTACCTACATTTTAACCCAGCAAAGCATTAATTAAATAAAAATTCATTCTAATTAAATTAACTTTTTTATTTCGAATTTTTTGACATTGCATCTTAAAATGCTCATTATTAAACACTTTAGGGCAAAAACGAACACAATCGAACGCTTGGTTCAGTCGCTATACTTGAAAACGGAATCCAAGATGGCTGTGGTTTTTTCAAAATGACGGATAATCCCGTCGATAGAATTTTTGGGATTTTCAGGATATTAATCAGAACACTATCCTCTACATTTCCACCAATTTTCACACTGTTATATTGAATGTCCGGGTAAATGTCTAATTTGCCTGGACTATAAGTGCAGCAACTATAAAACATAATGAAATTAAATTAAAACCTGGAAACCGCCCAAGGACTTCTTCAGGGGTCACCCTTAGGCGGATCCATCCAGTTCTCACTCTTTTCATCAGGACAGTTCCTCACCTTAACTATCTCCGAGTTCGGCAAACTTCGGGATCCTTAGCGATCGGATCTTTGAGAAACTCATTTGATTGGTTTTGATTTTTCCAGCTCGACGATGCCGGCCAATCAAATGAGCTTCTCCAACGATCTGATCGCCCAATGATCGGGATTCGCGAAGTTTAACGAACTCGGAGATAGTTGATGTTAAGGTGACAAACTGTTGGATCTTTTCTGTAGGGGGCCGAAAGGAAAACTGGCACCCCTGTGACCCGAAGATCCAGAGGCTATGGGCGGATTTAGGTGGTGGACCCTGGGGGGGAGCAAGCTGTCCCTGATGGAAACATGACTTTCCCTTACACAAACGGAATTTTCTCAAAAAGGTGGGAGGGCATTACCCCCCTATGGTCCCCCTTACATCCGCCCATGCTAACGACAGACTAAAAACAAGACAAACACTATGAAATACAGAAAAACATACCAACTGTGCAAAGATTAACCCCCCCCCCCCCACAAAAGAAAGCACAGTCGACTCTGCTTAATGTGATCACACTTGTCCAAGAGTAAAATGATAACAATAACAAGCGATTTGATTCTAAGAAAGTCTCAAACAGCGTAACTATAGTGTTTGGCATTAGAATCACAGCTATGTGTACTCATAATTGAAGTTTTCAAAACCTTAACCTAGTATGCCTGGTATTTTCAAACATACCTATACTAGACGGCAACTTAAGTTGACCCTACGACGTCACTAACAAACAAAGTACTAGTTCCCATCGCGGTGTCTGAATTTTGAGTGAAATGAAGAACGTCAATTTAAAAACAGGAACTGTTTCAATAGGAAAACATTCATACTTCGTTAAACCCATGTATATAGATTTTCAATCACATGACTCGGACCTAACAACGGCCTTGGCAACAGAAAATGTTACAGTTTTTTGCCCTACAGAGGTAAACAGTTACAGAAAATGACTGGCCGTGGAATTCCTCTATTGGAGCATTTGCAATCACGTTACCCCATACCTAAAAACCGCTTTAGCAACAGATAAACCAGTGGCGTATATAGGAATTTATTTCGGGAGGGGCCCAAAATTACTCCCCAGCCCCTCCCCCACATATTTAATAGGTCCAATGTAGCTTTTTAGGTGATAACTTTGGTTCTGAAAACTTAATATAGGAAAAGTTGTTAGTAATAAAAATACAAGTACCAAAGGGGGGTCTGGGGGTCATCCCCCAGAAAATTTTTGGAAGTTTGACTAAAAAAACCGGTTTTTAACTAGTTTTGGTACACTAAGTCGGAATTTTGGATGTACATTTTTATGAACTTAATACTTAAAAAGTTATTAAAATAGAGTTCCAAGTACAAAATGGGATCTGGGGTCCTTCCCCAGAAAATGTTTGGAACTTTACCCCTAAAAACAGGGGGTTCTTGTTTTTGGAGCACTTGGTCCGAAATTTGGACATATATTTTTTGTTAGGATTTGGATTTTGATGAACTTATTGTGACAAAGTTGTTAATAATAAAATTCCAAGTACAAAAGGGGGGTTTGGGGTCCTCCCCCAGAAAATTTTTTGAAATTTGACCCTGAAATACAGTGTTTTAACTTGTTTTGGTACACCTAGTCCGAATTTAGGGGGGGGGCCAGGGCCCCCTCGGCCCCCCCTTATATACGCCACTGAGATAAACATCGGCCTTAGCAACAGTTAAAAGAAAATAACCGGTTGTGACGTCACCTGAAAACACTAACGTACAGTGCCTTTTCAATCCTCCTCCTACCAACCCAACAGGCTCTGTGTTTACCGATTTCTCCTTCCGCATTTGTGACGGACGTTCAAGAAACGTTGCAGTCGAGTATAGAAAGTCTCAAACAATGTAATTTGAGTTTTGCGTTAGAATCACAACTATGTGTAGCCATAGTTGAAGTTTTCAAAACCTTAACCTAGTATGCCTGTGGTATTTCAAACATACCTATAGTATGATGCATTTTGCAACTTTAAAATGGGAGTGGAACATAACACTAACTAGTTAATGACTCATTTTGTATGATTATGGACTACAATTGGCCTTCAAATGGGAAAAGGGAGGTTTTTAGGGGATTTCAACCAGTTTTTGATAACATAAAACGATACATTATGTGCTGTAAGTTAAATAGGAGTGATCGGTCTACATTATCCGATTGATTAACCGTGATCACGATAAGCGGAGTCGACTGTATTTATAACCCACCAAAAAACAATGCCAAAAACCTGAATACCAATAGACGACATTAGTGTGACGTCACTTGCTTGTTTGGAAACGTTGATTCTATCCTTGATTGGTTCCGTGATTGGAAGTAAATCCGTACGGATCCGTACGGAACCAATCACTGATGGAATCAACGTTTCCAAACAAGCAAGTGACGTAATGACTAATGTCGTCTATTACTTCATGCCTGATGCCTTAATATGCATCAACCTTTAATTGCTTTTAACATCCTTCACCATCAGAAAGTTACAAGAAAAAAGTTTTGAAGCATAAAAAGTTATGTGAATAATTACAATGAAGATAATTGCATGTTTTTTTCTATAAAAACGAACAATATAAATAAATTTTTATTTGAAATCAGTTCTGTAAAAGATGCTGACCAGATTGTTTATTTTCCTCAATGGAGACTTTGATATATTTTTTCTGGGGAAGAGTAATTATAACCATCATGATTAACATCTCCACCAAAGCACAGGGTGAAAAATATGCATCTATTTATACAGGGTGATTTCTAGGGGAGGTAGGGTACATCAAGACGAACAAGAATCGGTATAGGTTAGGGGGTCGCAAGTGGGGTCTAAGGGGTTAAAATCAAGGGTGAAAATTCGCAAAAAAACTCGCTTATCTGGGCAGAAAGAGATACAATTGTTCGATTCCGACATTTTTTGCATTCAACCAATTCAAATTTTTCATGTAAAAACGAGATGCAAGTGTTTATTCTAATCAAAAACAGACCAATAAATGAAACAGGCATGCTTTGTAAGTTGATAGACTGTAGTTAGAATGTGTCACGACAAAAACATCTTAATACTAGAGTTTTGTTGGTTGTTTGGTTGGTTGGAGTTATATGGCGCAAAGAACTAAAATCTGACCAAGGGACAGTTGTAACTTTAATCTACCTACAACGCATGCCTCATTCAATTATTGGTCTGTTTTTGATTAGAATAAACACTTGCATCTCGTTTTTACATGAAAAATTTGAATTGGTTGAATGTAAAAAATATCGGAATCGAACAATTGTATCTCTTTCTGCCCAGATATGCGAGGTTTTTTGCTAATTTTCACCCGTGATTTTAACCCTTTAGACCCCACCTGCGACCCCGTAACCTACCTCAATTCTTGTTCGTCTTGATGTACCCTACCTCCCCTAGAAGTTGTGAAACACTTAGCTGAATCACCCTGTATAGATATTGTTACCATGTCCATCAATTATGTGATTTCAAAATTGGCGTATAAATGCTTCAAGTAGATTCAACATGCTTTATACTTGGGAAATATCTCTTAGTTAATTTACATTTATTTTTACGAAATATTGCGCTCATTAGACCAAGTTTCCAGAATACCTTCCTTCACGATCTACTCATATTTGCTTGGATATTTTGATCGTATTTAGGTAGATCGCATACTGCAAAGAACTCCGATGAATTTTTATGCAAACCGCACAAGCGATCCAAAACTATCGTATTTCATCTTCTCCTCCCTCAAAAACGTCCCAGGAAGAAAACTAATTAAACAGTATTCGGAACAGTAAACACCACTACGCAATTAATTCAACCAACAGGCAGGTGTTTATTAATCCTTTCCTTTCATCACTGCTGCTTTTCCACAAGAGAATATCAGCTCCTACAGAAAACATCTGTAGGAGCTCTTTTTTTCTACAGAAAACATCATCTCCGAAAATGCATCGTCCATTCCAATTTAGAACGAACAGATCACGTGATCAATTCTTTCTCCTCTCAAAAAGAAGGAGACTAATTTCACCATTCCGCATTCATTTTTCCGCAAATACCGTAATGAACCCTTTATTCGGAAATCTGGAATCCCACACCATTCGGCAGGTTTTTCTTTTTTTTTCTCCCTCGCAGGTGGTAGGTTGTTATGATGGTTCTAGGTTCTAGCCCTTGGAAGAAGGAAATGACAGCTGATGCGCCAGCTGTCTTTTTTATTTACCTCGTATATGCCCTCGGTACGGTTTTTCAATCAGTGAGACACGTGCTCCTTTGTATTGGAAAGATACTGATTTGAAAGATCTTCGTTTGGATACAGTTTTCGGCAGATGAGCGAATAGACATTCACGTTTTTTCTTTGTTTTTTTTTTTATTCATTCTTTAGTATGCTAAAATATTTAAAGCATATTTCATATTTTTAACCGTACGAGCAGATGTTTTTTGTCATAAAGCATTATGTGGGAATCGAGAACTACGTATATTATCGGATTCTAGATGAAGCTTGTAGAGACTTGAATGCACCACAACACCACAGAAGAACTACCACACAAGTCCCAAATAAATAAATTTTATTGGGAGACTTCTTTCTTCACTACACTCTGGATTATAATAAGACAATATCCACTTCCGGAAAAAAAACACTACCAAAATCACGCGACACACACTACACTCCGAGAAATCACTCCTGAACCACACGCGTTCCCCAGCGTGTCTTAACAGGTTCTTCTCGTTATCAGGGGTCGTCCCCTTTTATCAACTTGTCCCTCCTCCGCTCAGTTCCGTTCCTCTCCCGTTATCTCTCCTCACAGAGGGGCTTCAAGGAGTACCGACCCTGGGCGGAGGTGGTGACCCCTAACTCCACTGTCAGACACTACACCTCCCGGGCAAGATTTTAATTACCCTAATTATTAATCTGACAAAAGAAAATGTCTGACAGTTAGATATACCAAATCCCATATAGCATACATACACTTCAAAATACAATACAGTACACACAACAAGAAAAATCAAACAGACGTATGGCTGCTCTCCGGGATACAATATGAACGAATTACTAAAGACCATGCACCAAATCATTATTACACGGAATACTGGTCCAAAAGTCATACCAGTCTGGATCCAGGTCTCAAAGTTCTTGAGGGTCCAAACCATGGCGGAAGCCTTCCGCTCCACGGTGGCCCAGGCCTGTTGAACCTTCGTCAGCTTTTTGGCTGACGAAGCTGATGGGACGAAGCTTACCCTCTTTGTACCGCTGGGACCAGCAGCAATGCCCGTTGCACTCGCGTCCGCCTGGACCGCGAAGGGCTGCCCTGGCTGTGGAGTATACCGCCCAATGGAATTGACCACGTCAACGGAGTTCTCCATTGGACAACTTTCATCACTTTTGGTGACCGCGTTCAGGAGTCCCCTTCTCTTCCCATTTTCTAAGTGGATGAGACTCTTCGTTATCTCCCCTGGTAACCTTTTCCCTTTCCACGGGGTGGGAAATATTTCCCCTAAGTCCCTATCATTCTCAAAATTGATCCCCATCGTCTGAACCCGAGGGTAAAACCTCTTAACTTTATCCGCGTGAACATGTTGCATCCTGCTATCAGGCAACTTCACTCTACATAAGTGGGGTGAAACTCGCTCCACCAATGCCTCACAGTTTTCTTGCTCCTCCCTAACACAGGCAGCCTCTGTGAATTCCCCTTCAACTCTCAAAGTCTCATCGTCCTTTCCCGATTCTTCCCCCTCTCCCGTCTCTACCTCGAACACTACCGGTGAGTCTGGTAACTCATCTTCTACCGTACCTCCCGTTTCCTCCGCTAAGGGAACCGTAGACCCAGCCTGAATCAGCATTTCATATGCTTCGGGAGTTAATAAACAAGGGGGGCTCAATTTGTCTGTCACCGCCATCAATGTATCCACCCGGGAGTATAAGCTGCCCTTCTCCTCCCTCAAATGCACCGGAATGGTACATAACTGGGCCCTCACCTCCTCTCCAAAAGCCGACCTCAAAGTTATCGCTCCCCTTCCATTTCCTACTGACCCGGGAACCAAAGAGGACTGTATCACCGAAATCTCGGTGCCAGAATCAATAATTGCTGGTATTTCCTTACCCTCTATCCAAATATGTATCTCCTTTAGAGGTTGTAACCTTCCTTTACCTTTTCCTACCCATTCCACCCTTGCTACCAAGGGGTCCTCTATGGCTTCCGGTACTGCCACTTGGTTGATTCTTTTCGGGCTCCCGGGCTCTCCATCCCGTCCTCTATTTTGAGGGCAATCACGCCTTCGGTGATATATTGACTTGCAAATAAAACACCCTTCCTCCCAGGATGGTTTTTGCTCCCACCCATTCGCTCCTTTGAAATTACCCTCCCGCTTTTGGGGATAGCTCAACCCTTTATCTCCATTCGGATATTTTCTCTCTCTCCAATTCCTATTTTCCTCTTTAAAAATCATCCCTCCCATATCACCGTCCACTATCGCACTCTTGTAATTATCTATTTCCCTTGCTAAATCGGTCGGTTTGAACCAAGTCTCAGTTTCTTTTAGCTGTATGTACATTTTCAAATTAGGGGGTAAACTATCCTTTATCTTATCTGCCACAATTAAATTCTTAAAGGCCTCAAACGATTTTACTCCTCTAGATTTTAGATATAAATCCAACGCGGCCTCTATTTCAATTGCATATTGGATGTAGGTCTCGTTAGGTTTCATTACTATAGAATCTAGGTTCTTTTTATGCTGTATAGGGGTTATCCTAAATTCCTGCAGTACCAAATCCTTTATGTAATCATATTTCTCTAGGTTTTGATTACCTAACCCCGAATTTAAACTTTTCACTTGCCCCTTCAGCGAGTGCACAACTATCTTCCCTTGATACTCTTCCGGTATCTCATACAAACTAAACCTTTCTTCCATTTCGTGAAAGAAAAAGGGCCATTCTTCTGCCCTATTAGGAATATCAGGCAACATTCCATTCATCAATTTAACATACTCAATAAAAGAGTTTTTGCTTTTAGAACCTATGCTTTCCTGACTAAGCTTATCATTCCGCTCTCTCTCCCTTGTTCTCCCATCTTCTAATTCCATCGCTTTTAACCTTATTTGCTGTTCTCTATCCTGTTCTCTCTCCTTTCCCCTCTCTTTCTCCCGCTCTTGCTCTTTCCTATCGGACACAATCCTCCGAAGGATTACCTCTGCCTCTTCGGCCTTAAAATTTTTATGCGCTTTTAATATATTTCTAATTTCTGTGTTCGTAGACTCATCGGGGATTTCAATAGTTAATTCCTCCGCCAATTCAATCAGGTCAACCTTCTTTCCCTGACCCAAGAAAGCCATTTCTACATACAAATATAAAAATACACCATACAAAAAAACTAACCTATAGAATTAAACGACTCCTGACCCCAGTCACCAAAGAGATAAAAAAAACCAAAGGAAAACTCACCTCCAGTGCCGATGTTTTCCGATTATCAATCCAGTCGATTCCCGTCGATGCTCTGGTTCTCGGTGGAGAGCGTGTAGAGACTTGAATGCACCACAACACCACAGAAGAACTACCACACAAGTCCCAAATAAATAAATTTTATTGGGAGACTTCTTTCTTCACTACACTCTGGATTATAATAAGACAATATCCACTTCCGGAAAAAAAACACTACCAAAATCACGCGACACACACTACACTCCGAGAAATCACTCCTGAACCACACGCGTTCCCCAGCGTGTCTTAACAGGTTCTTCTCGTTATCAGGGGTCGTCCCCTTTTATCAACTTGTCCCTCCTCCGCTCAGTTCCGTTCCTCTCCCGTTATCTCTCCTCACAGAGGGGCTTCAAGGAGTACCGACCCTGGGCGGAGGTGGTGACCCCTAACTCCACTGTCAGACACTACAAAGCTGATCTACATTGAGGGAATCAAGCACTATCGAGCATTGCGTATTATCCGATTCTAGATGGAGCGTGATCTGAATTGAAGAAGGCCCCACACGCGCCTGACGGCGCATGCCTCCGCGCATGATCCAAATTTATTCCGCATTTATTTAAACAGCGTTCTGGACTTGGACTTTTTTCAGTTTTACTTTTGTTTATGTACAACTTTTTACTGTTTCATGATAATGTTCAATAAATATATTTAGTTTTACCGGCCCGTGTCCCATAAGTGGGGGCTCGACCTCCTGGAAACTGATAACCCCTGGACAAAAAACCCTGCGTATATCGCAATGGATGGAGATTTCTTGGCGCTTCAACTTAGATGTTTGATGATTCTTTGCCGCTTCGACCTAGAGGTTCGCCGATTTCTTGGCGCTTCAACTTAGATGTTTGCTGATTCTTTGCCGCTTTGACCTAGAGGTTCGCCGATTTCTTGCCGCTTCATCCTAGATGTTTGCTGATTCTTTGCTGCTTCGACCTGGATGTTCGCCGATTCCTTGCTGCTTCGACCTAGTTGTTCGCCGTTCCCTTGCCGCTTCGACATAGATGTTAGACGTTAGATGGTCCCCTGCTGGGAATTGGTCCTGTAGAGGTTTGGAAGTTTTACTGTGGTGGACTAGTCAGGTGAACTGTCTGTGCTGTCTTTGATGAGGTGCTTTTGCGGAGTCCTGAGTATTGATTAGTTTTAAGATGACCACCTTGGGCGATATCCCGTTTATTGCCAAGAACATAAGGCAATCTTCAAAGAAGGCTATTAAGGTACTACACCAGTTCTTGTTTAGTTGTGATGAGGGTAGATCTAACAGAAAAAACATTAGACTGTTTGGAGGATTTCCTAGTGATTTTGATGTAGAGAAATTTAAAACGGAAACCTTAAAAACATTTAAATTGTCAGAATTTATTGTGATGTGTAATTTGTTGGGTATAGAGTGTGAAAATACTGCAGATGACTGTCTTGTTTCTATTATTACTGCTCTATCTGATTTTCAGAAATTGGAGCTTACTGCGATTTCAGATTCTGAGTCTGATGATGACGATGAAGATGAGAAGTTGGAGGGTAGCCCTAGTAGGTATTCTGTAAATTCTGAACCTGAAGGTAAATTTCCGGTAGTGCCTAGTTGTGATGGGTTTAACTTTAACTTTAGTTTCAAAGATCTTACTGACTCGATTAGACCCTTTAGTGGATCTAACAATTTCTGTGTTAAAGTGTTTTTTGATGATCTAGAGGAGTTTTTCACTCTCTATAAAATAACTAATGATGTTCACAAACTAGTATTTCTTAAAAGGTGTTTAGTTAACCCAGCGAAGCTGTATGTGCAATCTTTGCGTGGTGTTAACACTTATAAAAAGTTGCGTACAGCTTTAATTGAAGAATTTGATAGTACATTAACTAGTGCTGATTTGCATAATCTTTTACAAAAACGCAAGATAAAAAGCAGCGAAAGTGTACAGGATTATTTTTTCTCTATGAGAGAATTAGCATCGAGAGGTAAAGTAGACGAGATGTCAGTGATTGAATATATAATTAATGGCATACCAGATTCAACAAATAATAAGATAATTTTGTATGGAAGTAAGACACTGTCGGACTTTAAAGAAAAACTAAAAATTTACGATAAGTTGAGGTCTTCCCGTGATGGTAGTTATAACACCCCTGCTTCGAAATTGCAGAGACATTCCGATGCTAAACCTGTTGTTTGCTACAGTTGCGGAGGTAAAAACCACCGTAGCCCGGAGTGTCCAAACAGGGATGCTAAACCTGTTGTTTGCTACAGTTGCGGAGGTAAAAACCACCGTAGCCCGGAGTGTCCTAACAAGGATAAAGGCCCTAAATGTTTTAAATGTAAAATCTTTGGCCATAAAAGTATGCAGTGTCCCCAAAAAGACCAAAATGGCTGTGAGTCTCGAGCTTCAAACCAAATCTCTAAAATAGAACAAGCTGATCCTAATTTGATGAAAATGGAGGTTTCAATATCAGGTGTGCACTCCCAAGCTCTTTTTGACACCGGTTCGTCCGTTACCCTTGTAAGGGAAAGTCTTTACAAACAAGTGGGATCACCAGAGCTATTCCCTTCTTCGGTTTTTTTCATAGGACTGGGAAACAATAGGGTGTATTCAAAGGGATATTTTTTGGGTACAATTCTCGTAGAGTCTTCCCCTTTTGATACAAACATTCACGTAGTCAGCAATGATTGTCTCTCCTTTGATATTATTGTCGGGAACGATGTCATACAAAAAGCTGAGTTTTCTGTTGGTGGGCATGGCATCAGGCTTATCAGTAAGGATTCATCATGCTTATCAGTGGATCTTCATCCTTTAGACCACCTTGTTAACTTGATCGATACGGAGAACATAGAGATTTCACATGTAGGGGACATTGGTCTTAAGACCTCCTTACTTGAACTTTTAAAAGCCTACAAGCCGAAAGAACAACCGAAGTTGACCAACATTAAGTTGCACATTAATCTAAAGAATGAAACGCCGATTTTTCATTCTCCCAGACGTTTGCCTTTTGTAGAAAGGGATGTTGTGGACAAACAGGTTGAAGAATGGTTGAGGGACGGGATAATAGAGCCATGCGCATCAGATTACGCCAGCCAAGTAGTAGTCATTAAGCGTAAAGATGGCTCTCCCCGGGTTTGCATAGATTATAGGAAGCTAAATAAGGTAATCAGCAGGGATCACTACCCCCTTCCTCTTATTGAGGATACTTTGGATCAGTTGCAGGAAGCAAGAGTCTTTAGTGCGTTAGATCTGAGAAATGGCTTCCATCATGTTGAAGTGGATCCTAAAAGTCGCCCATATACATCGTTTGTGACTCCTCATTCCCAATACCAATTCATTCGTATGCCCTTTGGATTGTCAACCTGCCCCGCGGTATTTCAACGATTCATTAATACAATTTTTCATGACTTAATTAAAACCAAAATTGTGTTGCCTTACTTGGATGATATAATTATATTGGCTCATGATGACAGTGAAGCTATCGATAGGCTTCGGATTGTCTTAGAAAAAGCAAGTGAGTATGGGTTAAATATAAACTTTAAGAAGTGTCAGTTTCTTCAAAGAAAAATTGAATTTCTTGGACATATAGTTGAGGGTGGTACCATCAGACCTTCTCAATCTAAGGTTAAGACTCTGTTGAATTATCCAGAGCCTAAGAATCAGAAAGATGTCCAGCGATTTTTGGGTTTGAGTAATTATTTTCGAAAGTTCATTCAATCCTATTCCTTAATTGCTAAGCCATTAAGTGATATCTTACGAAAGAATGTTTCTTTTGTATTTTCAGAAAGAGAACGTACAGCATTTTGTCAATTAAAACAGAAGCTGTGTGAGAATCCTGTGTTGGCAATATTTCGTCAGAAGGCCGAGACGGAGATACACTGTGATGCATCCAAGGACGGATTTGGTTCTATCCTTTTACAAAGGGGTCTAGACGGAAACTTCCATCCAGTGTTTTACCACAGTCGCAAAACGACGGACTCTCAACGTAACCTATGTAGCTATGAGCTCGAAGTTTTGGCAATCGTTGATGCCCTTCAGAAGTTTCGCACCTATGTTTTAGGTCAGCACTTTAAGATAGTCACGGATTGTGACGCTTTTACGAAAACCATGGCCAAGAGAGAGGTAAGCTCAAAAATAGCTCGATGGGCTTTATCATTAGAAGATTATGACTATTCCATAGAGCATCGTTCGGGTACTCGTATGGCCCACGTGGATGCTCTCAGCAGAGTTTGTTTGGTAAGTTTACCGCCCGACCCATTGGTAGCCCGACTTAAAGTTGCCCAACAACGCGACTCGTTCGTCCAAAAGATAAGTGATCAAGCAGTGAATGGGTCTCATGGAGATTATATAATTAAAAATGGAATTTTGTATAAATTTGTTGAAGGAGCAGATCTTTTTGTAGTTCCAGGTGCGATGGAACTGGAAGTTATTCGTAATGCCCATGAGAATGGTCACTTTGCGGTAAAACGCACTGAAGACCATATTAAACAAAAATTTTACATTCCAAATTTAAAAGAGAAAATTGAACGATACATTTCTACTTGTGTTCCTTGTTTATTAGCGAACAGGAAAACGGGAAAGGGTGAGGGTACTCTTCATTCCCTGCAGAAGGATGATGCGCCTTTTCATACGTACCATATCGATCATTTGGGTCCTTTGGCTTCATCCAATAAAAACTATAAGCATATTTTGGCTGTAATCGATGCATTTACAAAATTTTGTTGGTTATATCCATGCAAAACAACTACTAGTAAAGAGGTATTGGCTAAATTGGAGATTCAGAAGTCTGTTTTTGGAAACCCTATACGCATTATTGCAGATCGTGGACCTGCCTTTACGTCGGTGGAGTTTAAACAGTATTGTGAAGATGAGGGTATTTTATTGCACCACATTACTACTGGTCTACCTCGTGCTAATGGTCAGATTGAAAGGTTGAACAGAACCATAATTTCAGTAATAACGAAAATGACTCTTCCAGATCCAACCCAGTGGTTTAGGTATGTTTCGTCAGTTCAGCGGACGATTAATTCGACTTTCAACCGTGCTATTGGAACTAACCCCTTCCAACTTTTAATGGGCACTAGAATGAATAGTAAAACAGATCTTAGAATACAAGAGTTAATTAATGAGGAAATTCTACATGATTTCGAGAATAGCAGACATGAGTTAAGGAAAAAGGCTAAGGAAGAGATTCAAAAAATTCAAGCTGAAAACAGGCAGTCTTACAATTCAAAACGGAAAAAACCTAACAAATATAAGGTTAATGATGTGGTCTTAATTAAACGAACCCAAAATAATCCAGGTTCTAAGTTTGGAAGTAAGTTTTTGGGACCTTATAGAATCTTAAAGGTCAAGCCAAACGACACCTATGATGTTGAAAGGATTAGTGGAAGCGAGGGTCCATTGAATACATCCACATGTGTTGAATATATGAAACGATATGTTTAAGTTAAATAATTTGTCTTCTATGACTTATTAATTTTTGAATTTTGAAGTGTTCTAATTAACTTTTGGTGTTGATATTGTTGATTATAAGGGATATTTTTGGAAGTTGGCTTACTGTGATTTAGTAGAAGATAAGGATTTTTCTTGGGATGTTTTACATTTTAATGTTCTATTTGAGTATTTTCGGTTTTTTGATGTTTGTTTTTGTATTTTTCTAGGGACCATGCGGGGACGCATGTCAGCAGGACGGCCGTGTGGGAATCGAGAACTACGTATATTATCGGATTCTAGATGAAGCTGATCTACATTGAGGGAATCAAGCACTATCGAGCATTGCGTATTATCCGATTCTAGATGGAGCGTGATCTGAATTGAAGAAGGCCCCACACGCGCCTGACGGCGCATGCCTCCGCGCATGATCCAAATTTATTCCGCATTTATTTAAACAGCGTTCTGGACTTGGACTTTTTTCAGTTTTACTTTTGTTTATGTACAACTTTTTACTGTTTCATGATAATGTTCAATAAATATATTTAGTTTTACCGGCCCGTGTCCCATAATTAAAAGGCAAGAAATTCGCAAAAATGAAGTTATAAATAGCACTATGCTAAGTTTGAATCTATTCATCATATCATTTGAATCATCAATTCACATTTCTTAACCATATTTTAGGAAAAAGAATGTGGAAAAAAGTTTTACAAAGAAACTATAGAAATCGAACCTAAAAAGTACGTGTCACAAAATACAACTCGTACAAAAATGGAACCGAAGGGAAAAGCATATAATGTATATTTCATAGTAAGATAAGTTTTTAAGTTGTACAACATGACAAACAAAAACATAAAATTCAAACGAAATCTACATATGAAGACAAAAATAATGTCTTGTATTCCTGTCATATGCAAACCTGGATTTAAAAATAGTAGGACACAAGTCATGTTTAAATAAAATCCCCCCCATAAGCATGGGCGTCGGCGGCCATCAAATATTGGGGGGGACAAATCCAGAATTTGGTAAAAAAAAAACCCCTTGGTTTGAAACAGACCCTTCGAAATTAATTTGTTTCACCATATGAACAAGGGTGGTTCCAGACCAGATTTTAAGGGGGGGGGGGGGTCAGAGTCTGAGGGTATTACATTCGAAATTTTCAGTGCCTCAGAAAATATTTTGAAGACTGCTTGCTTTTAAGCAGCTTTTTAGGGGTTTATAGTAACTTAGACTTAGAGGATATCCAGGGCCCGTGCCATTGTTTTAGAAAGTGGGGAGGGGGGGGGGGGGCGAAACACCTTTGTAGGGCCACAAATACTTATGTTTCGCGAGGTGTTTGGCTGCCAATTTTCTGAGTATAACATAAATAAAATGCGAAACTTTGTTAAAGTTTAAAATGGTTTCATCAGATAATGCTAGCTCAAAAGCAAAGGGGGGCCTGGGGGTTCTCCCCCAGAAAATTTTGTGAAATTTGGCTTCAAATAGAAGTTTTTTTTACTCATGCCCATTGTGGATAACACCAAAAGACGGTAACTTCTTGTACTCCTAAAAGGAGAGGAGAGAAACAAGTTCAAGGAGAAAACAGTAAATAAGTAACCATGAGAAATTAATAGGGGGTCTGGGGGGTAACCCCCTAGAAAAATTTTGAAAATTTGCCTCTAAAAATAAAGTTTCAGCTCATTTTGAAAGCATGTAAACCACAGAATTTTCAAGGATGAAATCATAAATAGATGCCAAATTTTGAAAACGCCCTTTTGCAAATATGCCCTTTTAAACTATAATATTACATCTATTTTAAAACTTCCCAAAAGAGAACAGCTTCTTTTAAGCAGAAGAATTTTTCAAGGGAAAAGCCCTCTAATTTTATATTAAAAAAATCTTAAATATTGGGGGGGACGCGTCCCCCCCCGTCCCCCCCGGCGACGACGCCCGTGAACAATGAAGAAAAAATAAAATAAAACCATTAAAATTACTTGAAGCGAAACCACCATACCGTATTTCGAAAATATGGGGAAAAAATCACTGAAGAAACTGATTATGGATGGCAAGAAAAATTAAATTAAGATTAAGGGAAAAAAAAGTTTCACAGAAGAAACTATGAAAATGGACCAAAAACATAAAAATGGAACAAAGAAAACAATCCACAGTCCACTGTTAATGAAAAAAAATTAAGAGAAACACAACAAAAAAGAAATTACATTCAAGCCAATTTTGGAGTTTTTACGAAAACCACCTGGATAAACAGTGAAACGCCATGCCAAGATAAAAATGAACTCCTCGTAGCGTAAATGTAATGTACTTAATGTGGGATACGTCGTTTTCGTCCCCGGACATTTCGTCCCCGAAAAAATTATCGACTAGTTCCTCCAGTGTTACCAGTAACATCGACATCCTATGAATATGTTTATGCGCATGTTCCGGATCTTAGCGATCTCGGACACGATTCTAGGTATCACTACTGTCTCTAATCAGCACAAATGTTAAGAGTGACCGCAATTGTAAAAACTGCGTAGTAGTGACAATGCCTCGTCAAGAGGAATCTAGATTTGTAATTTTATTTTTTCTAATTGATTTAAAAAGGGTTATACACTACACTCCTGCACGTGCAAGACTTTTTTCTGTGGTTTGAAAGATTTTAAAATTTTAATTTTTTTAAAATTGATTAAAAAAGGGTTTAATACCACCCTCATGCACTTGCAAGACTTTTTTCTGGGCTGATTTTCAGTGCTGATTACAGATATTTCATCAAAATTGTGGTTTGAAAGATTTTAAAATTTTAAATTTTTTAAATTGATTTAAAAAGGGTTTAATACTACCCTCCTGCACTTGCAAGAGTTTTTTCTGGGCTGCTTTTTAGTGCTGATTACAGATATTTCATCAAAACTGTGGTTTGAAAGATTTTAAAATTTTAATTTTTTTTAAATTCATTTAAAAAGGGTTTAATACTACCCTCCTGCACTTGCAAGAGTTTTTTCTGGGCTGCTTTTTAGTGCTGATTACAGATATTTCATCAAAACTGTAGTTTGAAGGATTTTAAAATTTTAAATTTTTTTAAATTGATTTAAAAAGGGTTTAATACTAACCCTCTTGCACTTGCAAGAGTTTTTTCTGGGCTGCTTTTTAGTGCTGATTACAGATATTTCATCAAAACTGTGGTTTGAAAGATTTTAAAATTTTAAATTTTTTAAATTGATTTAAAAAGGGTTTAATACTACCCTCCTGCACTTGCAAGAGTTTTTTCTGGGCTGCTTTTTAGTGCTGATTACAGATATTTCATCAAAACTGTGGTTTGAAAGATTTTAAAATTTTAATTTTTTTTAAATTCATTTAAAAAGGGTTTAATACTACCCTCCTGCACTTGCAAGAGTTTTTTCTGGGCTGCTTTTTAGTGCTGATTACAGATATTTCATCAAAACTGTAGTTTGAAGGATTTTAAAATTTTAAATTTTTTTAAATTGATTTAAAAAGGGTTTAATACTAACCCTCTTGCACTTGCAAGAGTTTTTTCTGGGCTGCTTTTTAGTGCTGATTACAGATATTTCATCAAAACTGTGGTTTGAAAGATTTTAAAATTTTAATTTTTTTTAAATTCATTTAAAAAGGGTTTAATACTAACCCTCCTGCACTTGCAAGAGTTTTTTCTGGGCTGCTTTTTAGTGCTGATTACAGATATTTCATCAAAACTGTAGTTTGAAGGATTTTAAAATTTTAAATTTTTTTAAATTGATTTAAAAAGGGTTTAATACTAACCCTCTTGCACTTGCAAGAGTTTTTTCTGGGCTGCTTTTTAGTGCTGATTACAGATATTTCATCAAAACTGTAGTTTGAAGGATTTTAAAATTTTAAATTTTTTTAAATTGATTTAAAAAGGGTTTAATACTAACCCTCTTGCACTTGCAAGAGTTTTTTCTGGGCTGCTTTTTAGTGCTGATTACAGATATTTCATCAAAACTGTAGTTTGAAGGATTTTAAAATTTTAAATTTTTTTAAATTGATTTAAAAAGGGTTTAATACTAACCCTCTTGCACTTGCAAGAGTTTTTTCTGGGCTGCTTTTTAGTGCTGATTACAGATATTTCATCAAAACTGTAGTTTGAAGGATTTTAAAATTTTAAATTTTTTTAAATTGATTTAAAAAGGGTTTAATACTAACCCTCTTGCACTTGCAAGAGTTTTTTCTGGGCTGCTTTTTAGTGCTGATTACAGATATTTCATCAAAACTGTAGTTTGAAGGATTTTAAAATTTTAAATTTTTTTAAATTGATTTAAAAAGGGTTTAATACTAACCCTCTTGCACTTGCAAGAGTTTTTTCTGGGCTGCTTTTTAGTGCTGATTACAGATATTTCATCAAAACTGTAGTTTGAAGGATTTTAAAATTTTAAATTTTTTTAAATTCATTTAAAAAGGGTTTAATACTCTTCTCCTGCACTTGCAAGAGTTTTTTCTGGGCTGCTTTTTAGTGCTGATTACAGATATTTCATCAAAACTGTAGTTTGAAGGATTTTAAAATTTTAAATTTTTTTAAATTGATTTAAAAAGGGTTTAATACTAACCCTCTTGCACTTGCAAGAGTTTTTTCTGGGCTGCTTTTTAGTGCTGATTACAGATATTTCATCAAAACTGTAGTTTGAAGGATTTTAAAATTTTAAATTTTTTTAAATTCATTTAAAAAGGGTTTAATACTCTTCTCCTGCACTTGCAAGAGTTTTTTCTGGGCTGCTTTTTAGTGCTGATTACAGATATTTCATCAAAACTGTAGTTTGAAGGATTTTAAAATTTTAAATTTTTTTAAATTGATTTAAAAAGGGTTTAATACTAACCCTCTTGCACTTGCAAGAGTTTTTTCTGGGCTGCTTTTTAGTGCTGATTACAGATATTTCATCAAAACTGTAGTTTGAAGGATTTTAAAATTTTAAATTTTTTTAAATTGATTTAAAAAGGGTTTAATACTAACCCTCTTGCACTTGCAAGAGTTTTTTCTGGGCTGCTTTTTAGTGCTGATTACAGATATTTCATCAAAACTGTAGTTTGAAGGATTTTAAAATTTTAAATTTTTTTAAATTCATTTAAAAAGGGTTTAATACTCTTCTCCTGCACTTGCAAGAGTTTTTTCTGGGCTGCTTTTTAGTGCTGATTACAGATATTTCATCAAAACTGTAGTTTGAAGGATTTTAAAATTTTAAATTTTTTTAAATTGATTTAAAAAGGGTTTAATACTAACCCTCTTGCACTTGCAAGAGTTTTTTCTGGGCTGCTTTTTAGTGCTGATTACAGATATTTCATCAAAACTGTAGTTTGAAGGATTTTAAAATTTTAAATTTTTTTAAATTCATTTAAAAAGGGTTTAATACTCTTCTCCTGCACTTGCAAGAGTTTTTTCTGGGCTGCTTTTTAGTGCTGATTACAGATATTTCATCAAAACTGTAGTTTGAAGGATTTTAAAATTTTAAATTTTTTTAAATTGATTTAAAAAGGGTTTAATACTAACCCTCTTGCACTTGCAAGAGTTTTTTCTGGGCTGCTTTTTAGTGCTGATTACAGATATTTCATCAAAACTGTAGTTTGAAGGATTTTAAAATTTTAAATTTTTTTAAATTCATTTAAAAAGGGTTTAATACTCTTCTCCTGCACTTGCAAGAGTTTTTTCTGGGCTGCTTTTTAGTGCTGATTACAGATATTTCATCAAAACTGTAGTTTGAAGGATTTTAAAATTTTAAATTTTTTTAAATTGATTTAAAAAGGGTTTAATACTAACCCTCTTGCACTTGCAAGAGTTTTTTCTGGGCTGCTTTTTAGTGCTGATTACAGATATTTCATCAAAACTGTAGTTTGAAGGATTTTAAAATTTTAATTTTTTTTAAATTCATTTAAAAAGGGTTTAATACTCTTCTCCTGCACTTGCAAGAGTTTTTTCTGGGCTGCTTTTTAGTGCTGATTACAGTTATTTCATCAAAACTGTAGTTTGAAGGATTTTAAAATTTTAAATTTTTTTAAATTGATTTAAAAAGGGTTTAATACTAACCCTCTTGCACTTGCAAGAGTTTTTTCTGGGCTGCTTTTTAGTGCTGATTACAGATATTTCATCAAAACTGTAGTTTGAAGGATTTTAAAATTTTAAATTTTTTTAAATTGATTTAAAAAGGGTTTAATACTAACCCTCTTGCACTTGCAAGAGTTTTTTCTGGGCTGCTTTTTAGTGCTGATTACAGATATTTCATCAAAACTGTAGTTTGAAGGATTTTAAAATTTTAATTTTTTTTAAATTCATTTGAAAAGGGTTTAATACTAACCCTCTTGCACTTGCAAGAGTTTTTTCTGGGCTGCTTTTTAGTGCTGATTACAGATATTTCATCAAAACTGTAGTTTGAAGGATTTTAAAATTTTAAATTTTTTTAAATTGATTTAAAAAGGGTTTAATACTAACCCTCTTGCACTTGCAAGAGTTTTTTCTGGGCTGCTTTTTAGTGCTGATTACAGATATTTCATCAAAACTGTAGTTTGAAGGATTTTAAAATTTTAAATTTTTTTAAATTGATTTAAAAAGGGTTTAATACTAACCCTCTTGCACTTGCAAGAGTTTTTTCTGGGCTGCTTTTTAGTGCTGATTACAGATATTTCATCAAAACTGTAGTTTGAAGGATTTTAAAATTTTAAATTTTTTTAAATTGATTTAAAAAGGGTTTAATACTAACCCTCTTGCACTTGCAAGAGTTTTTTCTGGGCTGCTTTTTAGTGCTGATTACAGATATTTCATCAAAACTGTGGTTTGAAAGATTTTAAAATTTTAATTTTTTTAAAATTCATTTAAAAAGGGTTTCGTACTACCCTCCTGCACTTGCAAGAGTTTTTTCTGGGCTGCTTTTCAGTGTTGATTACAGATATTTCATCAAAACTGTGGTTTGAAAGATTTTAAAATTTTAATTTTTTTTTAAATTCATTTAAAAAGGGTTTCATACTACCCTCCTGCACTTGCAAGAGTTTTTTCTGGGCTGCTTTTCAGTGTTGATTACAGATATTTCATCAAAACTGTGGTTTGAAAGATTTTAAAACTTTAATTTTTTTTAAATTCATTTAAAAAGGGTTTCATACTACCCTCCTGCACTTGCAAGAGTTTTTTCTGGGCTGCTTTTCAGTGTTGATTACAGATATTTCATCAAAACTGTGGTTTGAAAGATTTTAAAATTTTAATTTTTTTTAAATTCATTTAAAAAGGGTTTCATACTACCCTCCTGCACGTGTAAAACTTTTTTCTGGGCTGATTTTCAGTGCAGATTACAGATATTTCATCAAAATTGTGGTTTGAAAGATTTTAAAATTTTAAATTTTTTTAATTGATTTAAAAAGGGTTTAAAACTACCCTCCTGCACTTGCAAGACTTTTTTTCTGGGCTGCTTTTTAGTGCTGATTACAGATATTTCATCAAAATTGTGGTTTGAAAGATTTTAAAATTTTAAATTTTTTTAATTGATTTAAAAAGGGTTTAATACTACCCTCCTGCACTTGCAAGACTTTTTTTCTGGGCTGCTTTTTAGTGCTGATTACAGATATTTCATCAAAATTGTGGTTTGAAAGATTTTAAAATTTTAAATTTTTTTAATTGATTTAAAAAGGGTTTAAAACTACCCTCCTGCACTTGCAAGACTTTTTTTCTGGGCTGCTTTTTAGTGCTGATTACAGATATTTCATCAAAATTGTGGTTTGAAAGATTTTAAAATTTTAAATTTTTTTAATTGATTTAAAAAGGGTTTAATACTACCCTCCTGCACTTGCAAGACTTTTTTCTGGGCTGCTTTTAAGTGCTGAATTTTGCACAGCCCAGAAAAAAGCATTGCAAGTGCAGGAGGGTAAGTATTAAACCCTTTTTAAATCAATTTAAAAAAAAAATAAATTTTAAAATCTTTCAAACTACAGTTTTGATGAAATATCTGTAATCAGCACTTAAAAGCAGCCCAGAAAAAAGTCTTGCGAGTGCAGGAGGGTAGTAAAAAACCCTTTTTAAATCAATTTAAAAAATTTTAAAATTTTAAAATCTTTCAAACCACAATTTTGATGAAATATCTTAATCAACACTTAAAAGCAGCCCAGAAAAAAGTCTTGCAAGTGCAGGAGGGTAGTATTAAACCCTTTTTAAATCAATTTAATAAATTTAAAATTTTAAAATCTTTCAAACCACAGTTCTGATAAAATATCTGTAATCAGCACTACTTAAAAGCTGCCCAGAAAACAGTCTTGCAAGTGCAGGAGGGTAGTATTAAACCATTTTCAAATCAATTTAAAAAAATTTAAAATTTTAAAATCTTTCAAACCACAATTTTGATGAAATATCTGTAATCAATACTGAAAATGAGCCCAGAAAAAAGTCTTGCAAGTGCAGGAGGTTAGTATTAAACCCTTTTTAAATCAATTTAAAAAAAAATTAAATTTTAAAAACCACAGTTTTGATGAAATATTTGTAATCAGCACTGAAAATGAGCCCAGAAAAAATTCTTGCAAGTGCAGGAGGATAGTATTAAACCCTTTTTAAATCAATTTAAAAAATTTAAAATTTTAAAATCTTTCAAACCACAGTTTTGATGAAATATCTGTAATCAGTACTGAAAATGAGCCCAGAAAAAAGTCTTGCAAGTGCAGGAGGGTGGTATGAAACCCCTTTTTAAATCAATTTTAAAAAATTTGAAATTTTAAAATCTTTCTAACCACAGTTTTGATGAAATATCTGTAATCAGAACTGAAAAGCAGCCCAGGAAAGAGTCTTGTAAGTGCAGGAGGATAGTATTAAACCCTTTTTAAATCAATTTTTAAAAAATTAAAATTTTAAAATCTTTCAAACCACAGGTTTGATGTAATATCTGTAATCAGCACTGAAAATGAGCCCAGAAAAAAGTCTTGCAAGTGCAGGAGGTTAGTATTAAACCCTTTTTAAATCAATTTAAAAAAAATTTTAAATTTTAAAAACCACAGTTTTGATGAAATATTTGTAATCAGCACTGAAAATGAGCCCAGAAAAAATTCTTGCAAGTGCAGGAGGATAGTATTAAACCCTTTTTAAATCAATTTAAAAAATTTAAAATTTTAAAATCTTTCAAACCACAGTTTTGATGAAATATCTGTAATCAGTACTGAAAATGAGCCCAGAAAAAAGTCTTGCAAGTGCAGGAGGGTGGTATGAAACCCTTTTTAAATCAATTTTAAAAAATTTAAAATTTTAAAATCTTTCAAACCACAGTTTTGATGAAATATCTGTAATCAGAACTGAAAAGCAGCCCAGGAAAAAGTCTTGTAAGTGCAGGAGGATAGTATTAAACCCTTTTTAAATCAATTTTTAAAAAATTAAAATTTTAAAATCTTTCAAACCACAGGTTTGATGTAATATCTGTAATCAGCACTGAAAATGAGCCCAGAAAAAAGTCTTGCAAGTGCAGGAGGTTAGTATTAAACTCTTTTTAAATCAATTTAAAAAAATTTTAAATTTTAAAAACCACAGTTTTGATGAAATATTTGTAATCAGCACTGAAAATGAGCCCAGAAAAAATTCTTGCAAGTGCAGGAGGTTTTAAATCAATTTAAAAAATTTAAAATTTTAAAATCTTTCAAACCACAGTTTTGATGAAATATCTGTAATCAGTACTGAAAATGAGCCCAGAAAAAAGTCTTGCAAGTGCAGGAGGGTGGTATGAAACCCTTTTTAAATCAATTTAAAAAAATTTAAAATTTTAAAATCTTTCAAACCACAGTTTTGATGAAATATCTGTAATCAGAACTGAAAAGCAGCCCAGGAAAAAGTCTTGTAAGTGCAGGAGGATAGTATTAAACCCTTTTTAAATCAATTTTTAAAAAATTAAAATTTTAAAATCTTTCAAACCACAGGTTTGATGTAATATCTGTAATCAGCACTGAAAATGAGCCCAGAAAAAAGTCTTGCACGTGCAGGCGTGTAATATAAAACCCTTTTTAAATTAATTAAAAAAAAAATAAAATTACGATTCTAGATTCCTCTTGACGAGGCATTGTCACTTCTACGCAGATTTTTTAATTGCGGTCACTCTTAACATTTGTGCTGATTAGAGACAGTAGTGATACCTAGAATCGTGTCCGAGATCGCTAAGATCCGGAGCATGCGCATAAACATATTCACAGGATGTCGATGTTACTGGTAACACTGGAGGAAGTAATCGATAATTTTTTCGGGGACGAAATGTCCGGGGACGAAAATACCCTAAACCACTTAATGTAATGTACTTGTAAATGACCCAGTAACCACAAGATGAAAAAAAAACATTAAAAAGAATTTGAGCAAAAGAATCAATCCGTATGTGCAAAAATAAACTGAATAAATAAACAAACCCATTCTACAATCTAAGTGATTGATTTTTAGACGATATGAATAAAAGTATCACAACAAAAAAAATTAGAGTGCAAATTTAGGCAGATGAAATTTCTTATTACTCTTATGAACACCTGTAAAAAAAAACCTTGAATAGGAAACTTAATTAGCCAAACCTTCAAACCTCCTAAATCAAAAGGATAGCTAATAAAAACAATGCAGTACAACAAAAACAGTGTGACAAAGACGAAATTTTGAAACCCAATGAATATATAATTCCTTTCATCAGGATCCACCTGCACCGAAAGCACCGGAAATGAATTCCAGATGTCTGGGTGTGTTTTCGTTTTTAGCACTGCAAACCTCCGAAAAAGATACTAACTCTCAAACAACACCTGCTTGAATGGAGGAAACGATTACGGGAACATTATGGATGACTAATGAATTTGTCCAGCAAGAAACAAGCATGAAAATGGATTAAATTAGGAAATGGAAAAGGGACAATGACTTTAAATCGAATGAAATTACCCCACATTTCAGACGCGGATCCAGCACGGCTCTAAGCGCACGTTTCCACACACAGACCATCCCCTTTACCTTTTGAGAAAAATGTCAAAATGTTGGGGATTTTCTAAAAAGTATCACTCAAGATCCCCTCAGTGGCGGATCCACGGGGGGGGGGGTTGATTGGGGTGATCACCCCCCCCCCCCCCCAACAAAGTGACCTCGCCGAATTTCCGGCCAAAAATCACATCCCCGATAACATAACGATAAACTTGACTTGTGAATAATCTCTACTGAGAAACCGCTGTCACCATCTGAGCGAGTATTTTTTCCGGTTTCTCGCAGTGCCCCTTTTCGAGCCGCTCTCATTCTAGCAAAAATATGGAGCAATTTCAAAAACTTAATTTTGCGTTCAGGATTTTTTTCCCGATTCTTTCGATTCCAAGGAGAAATTCTTTCGATTCCATGAAACTAAAAAAAACCGGAACTATTTCAAAATTTAATTTTTAGTTCAGGATTTTTTTCTAATTCTTTCGATTTCTGGGAGTAATGACTTATGTGAATTAATCATTTGATATTGGAAATTCCTTTCGATTCCATCCCATTAGTATAATTGAAGTTTTAATAAGATGAACTTTACTCGATTCCTGCCTGCCTAAACGAAAACGCGCTCTCTGATTTGATTCTCTCTCACTTGCACTTCAACCCGCTCCCTACATTCAGGGCTCTTTTAGGGCTCTTTTATAGTCAAGCTGAATCTGAGCTGAAACTTAAAAACTATCAATCACTGGACCCCGACACACTTTCCCCTTCCAGCCTTCGCAATACAAGAGAGGGGGTTGAGAACGTCGCGTAAACAAGACGCTCTCGACCTCTCGACCCCCTCTCTTTGCATTGCGAAGGTTGCGAGGAGTCGCGTGCCGGGCACCTGTTTTGGATCGAGTTTCAAGCTGACAGATTTTTCAGCTTAAGGGCTCTTTTATAGTCAAGCTGAAAAATCTGTCAGCTTGAAACTCGATCCAAAACAGGTGTCCGGCACGCGACCCCTCGCAGCCTTCGCAATGCAAAGAGAGGGGGTCGAGAGGTCGAGAGCGTCTTGTTTACGCGACGTTCTCAACCCCCTCTCTTGTATTGCGAAGGCTGGAAGGGGAAAGTGTGTCGGGGTCCAGTGATTGATAGTTTTTAAGTTTCAGCTCAGATTCAGCTTGACTATAAAAGAGCCCTAACTATAAGGTGGGCCGTAGACTTTCTAGATGTAATAAAACTTGGATGTAATAAAACAATTATCTCCAGGAAGAAACCTGAGTTTATGGCGTCGGTGTCTTCATGTGGTGAATTTTCGACAGCTCTCAGGGGCGAGTGCGAGGGGAGATACAAAGAGATTGAGGGAGATAGGGGAGATAAACTGCTGGTGGTCCGGCCGCAAATTGTTTTATTACATCCAAGCACTGGATGTAATAAAACTTTACGGTGGCCCTAAGGCGCTGCCCACACCGAGCTCGCCACTCCAGAGCAATAAAATAAATCAATCTTGACCCCTTGGCCCTCGCAGCCTTCGCAATACAAGATAACGTTAATTGACCTCCTGGACAGTCGAGTAAACAAGACACTCTCAACCCCCTCTCTTGTATTGGGAAGGCTGAATGGGGAACCTGAGTCCGCTTGTCAAGATAACGATCTTTATTGCACAGTACGCACGACGAGCTCGGTGTGGGTAGCGCCTTAAAGAGCCCTCAGTCAAAAAACAAGAAAAACAAGCTTCCAGTGCTCAGTCCCCCGGTTGACCCCTGACCCCCCTTCCTCTCCGCGAGGTTAAAAAACCCATTGATTGGGGGGAGAGCTGAGAGAATTCGGGGATCGACCTTGAAGGAGACACGGAAACAGTGACAGTTTCAATTTGGAATTTTTTTTCTTCCGATTCTACTTTTTCGATTCTGGCCCTAAGGAATCGATTCCAGGTTGGAATCGAACCTCAGGAATCGATTCCAGTTTGGAATCGAACCTCAGGAATCGAATCCTGGAATCGAAAGAATCGAACCTCAGGAATCGATTCCGGAATCGAATCGAACGATTTTTTAGATCCCTACATATTATTGTCTGTATTTTTTTGCTAGGCAGTTGGGAACAGGGAAGTTCCTAAAAGATAAACACATTCAGAAAACAAAACTACTTTTGATCCTTGCCCTTTCGTGAAGGGTCCTTTTTTTGAAGATTTAGAATTTCCTTTCTAGATGAACCCCTGCTTAACATGCCTTTAAGATAATTTACAGTATATTAGCTAAAAAGTTCCTGTAAATTTGAAACCTTTCATAACTTTGTACAGTGTTCCCACTCAATTTCAGAAATAAAATTCCCTGACTTTTCCAGGTCAGATTTTTTGGTCAAATAATACACAACATCTTTAGGATATCCTTGCTTTTATGAACAGAATTTTTTTTTAATAAATTGTCTATTTTTTGTCACTTTCTAGAGCCAAAATTGTCACAAGACATTAAAAATTGTTAATTTTAATGTCTTGTAATTAAAAATTGTTAACAGTCAATGGGCTTTGATAACGTTTTCGGATTCAGCGTCACGGTCGACAGGATAATACGTAAGTACCAACCTTCCCCACTAAAAATAATCTGAAGATTTTCTTCAGAAAAAGCCACTTTCTACAGAAATTCTTAAGTTTTTTAGCAGTTTCACCACTACCTTTAAATTGTCTTCAGAAGTTTTGAAGAAAATTTGCAGACATTTTAAAGACATATTGTATCTTTAAACTGTCTTCAGAATTTTTGAAGACAATTCACAGACATTTTAAAGACCTGTTGTATCTTTATATAATCTGCAGAAATATTGAAGACAATTATAAAGACATTTTTCAGAATGATCAAAATCTTCAAATTTTCTTCAAAATATATTGCTTTCACAGAATCTTATTTTATAAACATGATATTTTCTGCAAAATATTTGAATCTTTAAATATTCTTTAGAAAGAATATACCAAGCCTGGAATTTATTGAAATATATTCCAGGTTTGCAGATCATTTCTTTCTGAAGAATATTTGAAGATTTAAATGCTTTGGAGAAAATCTTCAGAAAAAAAAATTTGCAGAATATCTGTAGTTATTTGAACATCTTCATTTTCAAGAAAATCTTAAGAAAACATAATCTTAAGATTTTCTTAAGAACATTATCTTAAGATTTTCTTCAGAATGAAGATGTTCAAATAACTGCAGATATTCTGCAGATTTTTTTTAAAGAAAAAGTGAAGATTTTTTTCAGTAGGGATCCTGTATGATTTTCTAGGTTTTTGGACCAGATGAGCAATGTTCCCATATTTTTTTAATATAGAGAGAAATTCCCCGACTTTCTCAGGTTTTCTCTGATCAGTGGGAACCAACCCTGTTTGTATTAAATTAATTACGACGCTGGTTATGAGGGAGTCTCAATGAGTAGGGAAGATGAATCACTGAAAAAATGGATTTCAAAACTTAAAGCTATGAATGGTTAGGGCACAAATTGCATCACACGATTTTCAGAGGGAACCCCTTCATCCCCCCCCCCATTGTTAAGTCACAGTTCCAAAATTAAAAAATATCCCCCCCCCCAAATTTATCATTCATTACGAAAAATTTTTTACTCTGTTAAATCAAACAACAAAAGAAAGGCTCTTGAAGCAGTTAATAGGAAATGCAAGATTTTGACTATTAGTCCAGGCAATCTGTGACTTAACCGGGAAAAAATTGCAACATTTAGTTTTTCAACGGTTTTCACTTGGGAATGACCTCAATAATAACATACTAAAAATCGGACAAAATCGGTCCGCGGGAAGTTTAATTTTTTTTAAATTTTTAAAAAATGGCCGAAAAAAATTTTCAAAAAATCAATTAATAGTAATCGAGACTTATGATACATGTTTATAGGCTATTTTTCAGTGCTGAATACGAATATTCCAATTAAAATTTTAAAAATTTAAAATTTCAATTTTTAAAAATTATTTGAAAAATTGGATATTCGAAAAAAATAAAACATCGCTCAAAACCACAAAATAAATGCAAAAGAAGTAATTCAAACGGTTATCCCTTAGAAATGACTTACATAATGACATACTAAAATTAAAAGAAAATCAGACAATAAAAAGTTTAATTTATTTCAAATTTTCAATTTTTCTGGCCTCAAAAATCGTCCTTTTTTAAAATTCTTCTTAAAAACGTTTGAAGCATTTGCCAAGGTCATTTTTCCATGGATATTGTAGTTATATAGCTATATAACATAAAACAACTACAATTGATGATTAAATCATAAGTTAATTAATTAATTTATTAAAATGAACATTAAAATTGCAGGTAAAATCATTCAATCCAATATAACAGAAAATATTTTAATAATATTCAGTGACAAATCATCTAAAAAATAATTAAATTAAAAAGAGACAAAATTTCATTTAAAAAAACGAATATCAGGCCAATTTTTCAATAAAATTTAGATTAAGTGTGGAAAAATTGAAGCATTTTTGCAATTTTTTCCCGGTCTGACCCTTTTTTTCAGTAGATTTACTGGACTATATGGAAGTCATTGATGGGGTTAATACAAAACGCATTTCTTCAAAATTTTAAATTTTTTCGATCATTAGTTTTTTTTTTAAATTAATTTTCAAAAACTACGCTCGCTAAAATTGGAGGTGTGACGTCCCTACTGCTTTCGCCCGAATCTTCAACCAATCAAAGGAAAGGATTCAACCATCGCTTTCATACCGAAGGCAACCATTCTGCACTAGGGTGGTCCTTATTTGTGTGGTAAAAATTTTTTATGGAATTTCGTTGATGTCGCCCCCTAGTTTTGTGTCACTATAGAAAATAATAATGTATGCAAAATTTAAGCTCATTCGGATAATAACAACACAGTAGTGGCAGATTTACCGTGGAGGATTTACCAGCAGGCTGAGTAGGCTGGAGCCTAGGGCGGCAGATTTTTGAGGGGCGGCATATTTTTGAGAGACGTGACTTTTGAGAGGTTGAGAGATTTTTGAGAGGAATAGACTTCAAAAAGTCTCAAAAGGACTTAAAACACAATTTTGAGGATCAAATTTCAAAATTTTTTTTTGAGGGAGCCCAAACCCCAAACCCCCTCCACAATTTGGAAGTCTGTTACATATAGTGTTTTTCCTTTGGAAATTCTGCCGCTTACAAGAAACGGTTCCCTTTGCGTGTTCCCCAAAGTGGTTTCAAATGAGATAAAACACTAGTTTAAAGGGGAAAATTTTAAAAAATTTCCTGGGGGAAGACCCCCAGCCCCTTACTTATAATTTTTTTACCTTGAAAATTGTGCGGTTTACAAGGAACTGTTCTCTTCAAATGTTATCCAAAGGGTCTCAAAATCAACTAAATCACTACCTTAATAGGCCAATTTAAAAAAAAAAAAATCTGGAGCTGACCCACAGACCTTGCAGCTAAGATTGTAAAATTTTGACATTATGTGCACACTGTAAAAAAAAATCCCGTAAAATTTACGATTTTTAACTGGCAGCTTAGTTGGTTGTGGAAAACCGTAAAATTTACGAAGTAAATCCATAAAAACAACGGTATTTTACCTTGTAAAACAAAAAACATGGATTAAAATGGTTAAACACCATTGTTTTTATGGATTTACTTCGTAATTTTTACTGTTTTTACAACCAACCCAGCTGCCAGTTTAAAACCGTAAATTTTAAAGGAATTTTATACAGTGAATAGGCGGCAATTTTTGGTTCAGCCAATAGGCGGCACATTTGGAAATCCGCCACTGAACACGTGCCCCCCAGGCCTTAAAGTTTCAAAAAAGTGCTGATTTTTTTACAAAACAAAAAAAAACAAAGATTAAACCCTCCCATATTCTTCTTGATTTTTTTTATGAAAATCTAACATAGTTATAGTTATAGTGTTCCAGATTCCATTCTTCTATAACCCCTCTTTCGGTAGTAAAAATTTTTTAAAGTAAAAATAACTCTTGTAAAGTTGTTTTTTCCGCATATTAAAACAGCTAATAACTTCAGAACTATACAACTTAAAAACCTGAAATTAGTGCCATTTTGTTTGTAATTTTATTATCTTTGATTTGATGTGCAACATAACTGCCTTTCTTAAAAATTTTTTTTTCAAAATTCAAAAAAATGGGGAAAAAATTAAATAAAAAAAAATTCTGAAAGGAAATTTTATTAAGTAAATTTAAAGTTTTCCAACTCCCAAAATAAACATTTCTGCCGAATTTCAAGCTGAAAATAAAATTTGATCATGTAGAAAAAAATAAAAATTTTCGAAATTTTGGCAAGTCCCTTAACATTCTATGTAATTTAACAAAAAAAAAGCGATTCACTTATGGGGAATTCAAAAAACTCCCTTGAGGGTGTTCATACGATTTGTACCATGCAAAAAAATTCAATTAAAAAAAGAATTAAAAAATCAGCACTTTTTTGAAACTTTGAGGCCTGGGGGGCACGTGTTATTATTTTTTGATTGAGCTAAAATTTTGCAAAAATCCTTTATTTGTATGATGGAACAATTTGGGGGGGGGCGACGTATAAGGATTTCCAAACTTTAAAAATAAGGACCACCCTATTATGCTCATTGTATTTTTTAAAAATTAACAGATTTCGGAAAAAAAAAATTAAAAATATTTTTTGAAAGGAAATCGAATCGAATCTATCGAAATAAATTAAAAGTCAATTAAAGTAATTAAAATTATTAATTAAATTAATTAAAGTAATAAATTAAAAGTAATTAATTATCAAACCGGGATCCCGGGAAATAGCTAAGTTTTCCTACATTTTGTAATCCCGGGAAATAATCTTATTTCCCGGGGATTCCCGGGAAAATCAATAGGAAAATTCATTTTTTATGGTAATATTACAAGGAAATAAAAATTTTGTTACATCTTTTTACTTTGGATTATTAATCATTGGACTTTAAATTTATATTGAAGTTTTTACTGAGAAATATTAATATTTCAAATTTTATTAACCCGATTTAACGTTTCCCGCATTTAAAGTCAGATTTCATTGGTCCCAAATGATTATTACGTTACTGTCCTACTCCGATTGTACGTTTTCCCGCATTTAACGTTATTTTTCTTTGGTCCCCTGAAAGAGGTTACATCGGGGTTTCACTGTAAATATTATAAATGCATTCCCGGAAAAAAAATATTATTAAATTCTCAATTTAAAACTATTCCCGGGAAATGCCAAAGTATTTTTCACAGAAATTATTGCCAGACATGGCAACAATTTCTGTGCTTGTGAAAAACTTGTATTCAATTTTATTAGATTTTAATCCTTCCTGGAATCATGAAAAAATATTTTTTGTCTAAAACTAATTAATATAGCAATATTACTCAAATTGAATCCCTTTTTAAAGAAATATTTATGCACCCTAGGAACCTTCAAATAATTTTGATGTTTGAAAATAACTTAAAATGAAGAAGTGCAAAATTTTAATCAATTCCCGGGAATCCCGGGAATGATTTTGTTATTCCCGGGATTTCCCGGAATTTCCCGGGAAGACAAAAACACCGGGAAATCAGAAACCCTACTACTACCACCTCCCTTCCCCTAACTGTGTGATGTAATTTGTGTAAACAGCCCTTCAGTGGCGTAACTAGAGTTGACTCATGGGGGGTGTTACTCCGACCAGTCAACCCCTCCAAAATATTACTCCCATTTAAAAAATGCCTCATAATATAAGTATAATATAAACAACTTTTTTTGGCAAAACTGCCCAAGGGAAAACTTCATCTAAGAGGCTTAATTTTCAATACAGATAGCAGTATAACAGACGTAAAAATTTTAGAGGGGGGTCTGGGGGTTCTCCCCCAGAAATTAAAAAAAAATTTGTCTCTCAATGTAGTGTTTAAACTCATTTTGAGGCCCTTTGGGTTAGTTCCTAAAAGAACAGTTCCTTGTGAACCGCCTTCCTTGTAAAGGGAATTTTTTCTTCCCAGTTTTTCATGTTTTAGAAACCGTCGATGTAATGGGGGGGGGTTACAACCCCAATAACCCCCCCTAGTTACGCCTATGCAGCCCTTAACTGAAATTCGCGACGAAAAAGAGATCAAATCATGGATAAAGTCCCTGCATTTTCCCGACGCTGTGTGAGTAAATCCTAGTCGCATCCAGTCAGTGGATTCCAGTGGCGAGAATTGAGTCTTCAGAAGTATAGAGCATTTTCCACTGGCGGATCCAGGGGGGGGGGCTAGGGGGCTTGAGCCCCCCCAAATGGAAAATTTTACTCTATATAATATGGAATTTTATGCACCAAAATGAGTTAAAACCATGTTATTTTAGGGTCAAATTTTCAAAAATTTTCTGGGGAGGACCCCCAGACCCCCTTGGTGCTTGTAACTCTATTATTACAATTCTACTTTATATTAAGTTTCTCAAAACGCAAAGATTCTGCTATAACATCTATATCCGAAATTCTGATGAGGCGTACCAAAACGAGTTGAAAAAGTGTTTTTTTTTACTTGAATTTTCAAAATTTTCTAGGGGAGAACCCCCAGACCCCCTTAGTACTTGTAATAACTCTATTATCAAAACTCAATTTTATATAAAGCTTGTCAAAAAGCAAAAATTATACCATAAAATCTATGTCCGAAATTCGGATGAGGTGTACCAAAACAATTTTAAAAAGTGGTTTTTTTTTACTTAAATTTTCAGAAATTTTCTAGGGGAGACCCCTAGAGCCCCTTAGTACTTGTAACTCTATTATTACAACTTTGTTTTATATTAAGTTTGTAAAAACACAAAAATTCTACCATGAAATCTATATCCGAAATCGAATGAGGCGTACCAAAACAAAACGAAAAGTGTTTTTTTTTACTTAAATTTCCAAAAGATTTCTGGGAGAGAACCCCAGACCCCCCTTTTAGTGGTTGGAGCAGGATAATTCACTACCCCTTTTCCATATTAAGATAATCAAGAAGATACAATTGGATTATGAAAATTCTTAGCCCCCCCCAAAACCAAATCCTGGATCCGCCACTGGATCACATGACTCGGACCTAACAACGGCTTTAGCAACAGAAATGTTACAGTTTTTTGCCCTACAGAGGTTAATAGTTACCGAAAACGACTGGCCGCCGTGGAATTCTTAAAACTTCCCTTGTGAAAAATGCTTAAAATATTTTTCCTAGTTCATTCTTTTTAATTTATTTGTGGTTGAATTTTGAAATTATTTATGAAAGAAAAAGGAGATTTTTGAAAATGCAGTGTTTGTAACATCTTACGTAAGCATCACTCCCCTCCCCCCTTGTCAGAAAAAACAAGCAAATACCCAACCCCCAGCTCCTTTTTTAATAGCTGCCGCAAAGTTACCGAATAATATAACACACTTAAATTTCTTGCGTAAAAAAACAACCAACGCATCCTCAATCTAATTAATTAGCTTCGTTTTAAACAACTAACGCAAAACATCTGCTTTCCTTCACAACAAGCAAAAAAAACCTGCCAAATCATAGTGTTTTCAGGTGACGTTACAACTTACAACCGGTTATTTTCTTTTAACTGTGTACCTTCTGTAGGGCTTTTAACTGTTGCTAAGGCCGTTGTTTATCTGTTGCTAAGGCGGTTTTTAGGGGGATACGTTCAAAATCCCGACAATCAACTGCCCGACAGCTCAACTGCCCGACACCGTCTGCCCGACAGGTACGATTGCCCGACAGGTCACTTGCCCGACAGGTACTATTGCCCGACAGGTACTATTGCCCGACAGGTACGATTGCCCGACAGGTCACTTGCCCGACAGGTACTATTGCCCGACAGGTCACTTGCCCGACAGGTACGATTGCCCGACAGGTCACTTTCCCGACAGGTACGATTGCCCGACAGGTCCCTTGCCCGACAGACGATTGCCCGACAGATCACTTGCCCGACAGGTACGATTGCCCGACAAGTCATTTGCCCGACAGGTACGAATGCCCGACAGGTACGATTGCCCGACAGGTACGATTGCCCGACAAGTACGATTGCCCGACATGTACGTTTGCCCGACAATTCAATTGTCCTAGATGCGAATCCATTACATTGTTGAAATATGAGGGGGCTTAATATTTTAGGTTCGGGTGGTTGTATGAAGCTGCGTCCCAGGGTACCCGGATATGATGACAAAAGGGGGCTATAGCCCCTAAAATTGAGGTTCTATCGGTAAAAAAGTGGCAAGTCATTTAAAAATTTATCCCATAGGAATAGCATTGACGGAAAGATAAAAGAACAATTAGCTAAGTAAAACTTAATTAACAACAAGGACATAAGAAGGGACTTCCTAGTTAAGTTTAACTAATTCTACTTAAATTTCATGTTGCTTGACCACTGGTCAAGATTACTTCTAGATGGCAAAAAATCAAAGTAAAGTAAATTTTTGAGTTACTAATTGATATTCTGTATTCCCTATTGTTGTAACTTGTAACATGTCTTTTTGGTTCCGGCTGAGAAGGTCAGAAAAGCTAAAAATAGCGAGAAAAAGTGGATTGACCTCTGGTCAAGAGATTTGACCAGCGGTCAAGAACAAAATGTAACCCGTCTTTAGGCGTTTGAGCCCCCACATGACCTACTTCAGTGCAAAAGCATAGAAGTTGTAAAAAGTTGACTGGACTGACCAATGGTCAGCCGGAACCAAAAAGACATGTTACAACAATAGGGAATACCGAATATCAATTAGTAACTCAAAAATTTACTTTACTTTGATTTTTTGCCATCTAGAAGTAATCTTGACCAGTGGTCAAGCAACATGAAATTTAAGTAGAATTAGTTAAACTTAACTAGGAAGTCCCTTCTTATGTCCTTGTTGTTAATTAAGTTTTGCTTAGCTAATTGTTCTTTTATCTTTCCGCCAATGCTATTCCTATGGGATAAATTTTTAAATGACATGCCACTTTTTTACCGATAGAACCTCAATTTTAGGGGCTATAGCCCCCTTTTGTCATCATATCCGGGTACCCTGGGACGCAGCTTCATACAACCACCCGAACCTAAAATATTAAGCCCCCTCATATTTCAACAATGTAATGGATTCGTATCTAGGACAAATGGAGCAGAATTCCACGGCCAGTCATTTTCTGTAACTGTTAACCTCTGTAGGGCAGAAAACTGTAACATTTCTGTTGCTAAGGCTCCGAGTCATGTGATTGAAAATGCTCTATAGGGGGATAGTCAGGAAATATAAGCAAAGAGCAAGCCACCCTTAGGTGCTTACTTAATATTTGAATGGCCCCTTATAAAACAGAGATGAGATTGGCAAAAAGTCTGAAAACTGCACGAAAGACTTTCTATCTCTTAAATCGAGAATAAATCGGAAAAACTAACAACAATTAGTTAACGTTAATTTTGACATAAAATTCTTACACTTTAAAATTAAAAGTTTTAATGTGTTAAGCTATTATACTAAATTGGCTTAAATATAAAAATTTACCATATAAAAGAGCCTTATTATTTAAGAACATCAAATTAAATTTAGAAAAATGAAATTCACCGTCAAAAATTTCACTTCATAAGCTGATTTCTTTTAAATTTAAAAAGTCTGAAATTTTCAAGATAATTCTTAAAAAAAAATCTGATAATCCTCCAAAAGTCTGAAAAATCTCATGCCTGATAAAAGAACGAACTCTGATCAAGTTACCGAAAAATATAATCCACGCTTCTATTACTTTTACTTCTTGCGTAAATAAAACATCCCCAAACTCATCCTGAATCTAATTAAAAAAAAACCGCGATCCACTAGCTCCGTTTCTATAACAGCAAACGCAAAACATCTGCTTTCCCTTTTCAACGAGCGAAAAAACGGCATTGATTAAAAAAGATCCCATCTCTCACAATATAACCCTACCGTCAGAACTGCGGCAGAAAGCAAGACCCTCTATATAATGGCCTCACAACTCGGACGGGTGACGTCACATTTTCCGCCACCTTTGACGTCACATGCAAAACGACGCCATGTTTTATAATTCATTTTCCGCCACCTTTGACGTCACAGTGACGTAGTTGTCAGGCTTTGTATATAGAGGGTTTTGCAGAAAGCTCAACAAATGCATCTGCTCAAACGCAGCCAACGCGGCGCCAGAACTGGCGAAAATCGCCTTTCCGGCGCCTCGCGTTTTCCCCTCTCGCCTAGAACAAACACACGCTTCGATGAAAACGGCAGCGCCAAGACGAAACCGCCAAGCTTTTTTCAGCGACATCGCTCGCTAAAACGACGATTTCTCCCCTAAATATCGGTTTAAATGGATCGGGAATGGCTTAAATCGATTTAGAAGGGTTTTTTCTACGTGGTGGGATGTTTTTTTTCCCGAAATTTTCCCGATAACGGGTCGAAAATCGACCTTAAAGTCGTTCCTACCGAAATCCAGGACTTCCGAAATCGACGGCTGCTTTCCGAAATCTGAGCTCTCCGATTGGACAATCGCCTTAAAGTTACGCCCCGAAAAAAAGGCGGAGTCAAGCGCTTCTGCAGTGGATTGGTGGAGAGTTCGGCGAATGAAGCTATGAGGGCTGAGCTTGCATATAATAATGAATAATTCTTGTGGTTGATTTTTCCTGCCGCTTTTTTTATGTTGATTATGATTTTTAACAGCTAGAGTTAGCGTTTTGGGAGAATGTTATGAACTAAAAAGAGGGGTTTATTAAACTTATCAGGGGGGTCAATTCAGTTTTTGGTTGGGGGGGGGGGGCGTAACTAGACTTTAGTTTCGGGAGGGGTTTTGACCAAACAATATTTTCTTTTTAGCGTCAAGTTTTAGATGACTTGTCTTTTTTATTTTAATTTTGTGGTGAACTTAATTTCAGAATTTTAGAAGTAAATAAATTCTATCATACATATTAAAAAATCCCTTTACATGGTAGGGTACAATAAATACACAGAATTTAAAGATAAATATCAACTGATGGAAAATCCTTTTTAAGTTTAAAAAAATTATCATAGAAAATATCACTATGATCCGGTAAGCTATAGAGCATTTTCAATCACATGGCTCGGACCTAACAACGGCCTTAGCAACAGAAATGTTACAGTTTTTTGCCCTACAGAGGTTAACAGTTACAGAAAATGACTGGCCGTGGAATTCTTCTATTGGAGTATTTGCAATCACGTGACCCTATACTTAAAAACCGCCTTAGCAACCTATACCTCGTTACCTAACAACCGCCTTAGCAACAGTTAAAAGCCCTACAAAGGTTAACAGTTAAAAGAAATTAGCTGGTCGTGACGTCACCTGAAAACACTCTATTTACTATTTTAATAAATTGGATAATGGATTGATTTTTTTAATTTTGTTTTGAATGAAATGTTTAAATAATATAATTTTTTTCTTAAATTATCTTAAAAAATAGTAAAAAAAAAATAATAAATCTTAGTAAAAAAAAATGTGATTTCAAAGTATAATTAAAAGGTTCTGGGATTTTTTTGGGAGGAAAATTTTGGAAATTTCTCCCTCAAAATAGCGTTTTAGCTTATTTTGAGACCTTTTTGGATTAAGAACACGGCTCATTGTAAGCGGCAGAATTTTCAAGGAACCCCAGTATGTTAAAGTTAATGTTCAGCACTAGTTAACTAGAGCTAGTTGCAACTAGTAGTTAACTACTGATCAACTAGTAGTTTATCTACTTCTGGTTTAAACTAGTTCAACTATTAGTTGAACTACTTTTTTTAATAGCTACTAGTTGAAACTACTTTCAAAATTTCAACTACTTTCAATAAAATTATTATTAAAATTTTTATCAAAATATAGAAAAAATTGTACTGTAACAAATTTAATTAAGATGGTAGAGTACTCAAAATACCATAACCAGAATTAAAGGCCCTTTTTGCGCGTTTTTTTGTGATATAGATAAGAAAGATGTATAGAGTGTTTTCAGGTGACGTCACAACCGGTTATTTTCTTTTAACTGTTGTTAAGGCCGTTGTTTATTTGTTACTAAGGTGATTTTTAGGTATGGGATCACGTGATTGCAAATGCTCCAATAGAAGAATTCCACGGCTAGTCATTTTCTGTAACTGTTAACCTCTGTAGGGCAAAAAACTGTAACTTTTCTGTTGCTAAGGCCGTTGTTAGGTCCGAGTCATGTGATTGAAAATGCTCTATTAGAATTTGGGCAAAAAATGGGTTATGAAATTAAATAGACTAGTGCAGGGGTTCTCAATTTGTTTTCACCGCGGCACCCTTGGCAGGCTAAAAAAATTTCGAGGCACCCCTAAAACGTTTGATTGAGGGATCGGCAGAATCTATACTAGATTTTTAAGTCAATGGTCATTGTCAAATACTCTACTACTCTACTCACATAAACGTATTTTCCCACGGAAGTACTTGGAACTATGAGTACTCTAAACCGGAGCATCGATATAAAAAAAATGGATTTATTTCGTCTTATAATAGGAGTATCCATAAGGGCCGACTTCAGTAAAATATTGAGGGGGCCCAATATTAGACTATTAAGAACATAAAATTGAAAGAAATGCAACCATAAAGTTTTACAAGCCACAGTTTTAAAAAAATAATTTTTTATCACATGTGTGTATAAATATTCAAATTTAGCCTTATTTTTAAGGTTTTAATTAATATTATTGTATTTTTAATCGATTAAAATGCAATTTCTGACAGTATTTGTAAGCAGAACATAATTGAAAAAAAATCTGCAATGAACTTAATTTTAAAATAGGCAATATGATACTATGGTAATTAAATTCGAAACCAGCCTCCTGTTAGCATGTTTCTTGTTATCCTTAAGCTAATTAAATTACTAATTAATTATATCAAAGGGTATATTATAATCATCCTTTTTTCCAATTCTGATTTTCATCGAAAATGTTTCAATTTAAAGGATGAAAGTTATAAAAACTCTTTATACATTGATATAAAATTAAAAAAAAGAGAGAATTATGTATTTATTATCATTTTTGGAATTAGCTAAAAATTACTTTAAGGATATACCACAGTTTTTTTAAATAAGGTCCTAACAACTAATAAAAACTCCAAAAATAGAACATATTCTGAAAGGAAAACTAAATGAAAAAAAGGGAGGGAGAAATAAAGATTTAATTTTACATAGTACTTTAAACATAGAATCATAAAAGCATGCTGCATAAATGTAGTATGTTTGTGAGTAGGAAGCATTTTTTAAATTAAAAGCGTTTAACCCTTTTGGACCGAAATGGGAAAGTTTATAAGTGACATAAAAATTTATAAACATCCAAGATAATTATTTCTATAAAAATAGAAAGGATTAATTATTGCTCCCTTCACTTTTTCAAATAAATAGCTAAAATCATTTTTACCTTTTGGAAATTTTAAAAAAATATGGATATAAACCAGCAATAGCGCAGTACGATAGCAGGAACAGCACAACGGTCAACAGTACCACGAAAAAAAATTTTTTGACAACTTTTTGATTATTGGCGCGGCACCCCTGGCAAAGGCTCGCGGCACCCCAGGGTGCCGCGGCACCCAATTTGAGAACTGCTGGACTAGTGAACTAGTAGTTAACTACTTTGAGAAACTGTTAACTACTAGTCGTAACTAGTCCCAGGAAAAAATAGTTAACTACTAGTTGCAACTAAATTTTCCCAGACTAGTTAGTAGTTGGTAGTTAACTATTTTTTGACCACTAGTTGCCGAACACTAGTTAAAGTTAACAGCACATTTTTGAGAGAGTTGAAATTTTGTTAAAATTCATAGGAACACAATGGACAATTCCCGCATTTTATTATTTTTTTATTTAATAAAGATGGTTGAAAAAGAATTTTTGTCGCAAAAATTTTTTCATTCAGATGTTTAATAATTATTTTATTTAATTTAAAAGTTCGTCTTTTGAAAAGAAAACATTTGCTAAGTCATAAATAGTTGTGTGGCGTCAGTTGGTACATAAAATGCTGATTTTTGAAATTAGAACAATTTGGTTTACCAGAAAAATGGCTTTATTTCTATTTTTAAATATACGGAAATTCCATTGAAATTAACGCACAGAAAATGTTGTTTCTTGTAACGGAGAGATGGCGCTACTATTCAAAGCATTTTAATTTCACTCAAAAGCAGAAATTTTGAAGCTGCCATCTATCGGGTGACTTACAAACTAATACAGCTACAGTCAATTATTAAGTTTCAAGTTTGTTATTAAGGATGTGGTTTATGTACAGATTTTTTTTATCGACTAGATATTATTCCAAAATTTTAAATTAAGTTTGGATTATTTTTTCAATCAATTAATATATTATTAATAAATAATTTACCCGAATTTTACCCGACAATTTTATTACAATATTCAGAATTATTTTAGCTACAATGTAGATTGTATTTGTTTAAAAAAAATGCGTTACGTTTCAGTACATCAATTTGCCACTTCGGGAGTCGATTATTAATATTTAAAAATTAATCAATCCCACAATATTTTTATTTGTGAATTTTGATAAATTTCATAAGAACACAATTAATTGAAATTAACTCACAGGAAATGTTGTTTTTTATATCGGAGAGATGGCGCTACCATACAGGGCAATTTTACTTTCACTCAAAAGCGGAGAAATTTTGAAGCTGCCATCTAGCGGATGACTGGCAACCTAATACTGCTAGAATCAACTATTGAGTTTCAAATTTAGTATTCATGTTGTGGTTTATGAAAAAAATTTTTGTCCAACGACTCCAAAATTTTAAATTAATTATTAGGGATTATTTTTCAATCATTCATTACTTAATATATTATTCATAAATCAAGTAATGGTTTTTACGAATTTTTCACCCTATTTGTCTGATGTAAAAGCAACATTTTCGCATCAAGGTTTATGAAAACAATTTTTTTATAGACTCCAAAATTTTAAATTAATTAAAATAAATAAAGGAATATTTTTGCAATCATTTATTACAGGGTGTCCCAAGAAAGACTGACACATTTTAAAAATTAATAACTCAAAAACTAAAAAAGATAAAAATACGTGGTTTCTTGCATCCTACCCTGAAAAAAAAAATTATGACACGAACTTTCGTAAATCGTGGTTCCAAAATCCCCTGACAGGGAATAGTAAAGGATAGGATACGACTTCCCTATGAGATAATGGAAAATCGTGCTGCCATCTATCGGGGGATTATGTCGTAAAATTCTATGTTCTTTAGAGTAAATTGCAAGAAACCATGTATTTTTATCTTTTTTGAGTTATTGATTTTTAAAATGTAGTGTGTCAGTCTTTTTTGGGACACCCTGTATTGAACATATTATTCATAAATTAAATGATGGCTTTTACAAATTTTTCACCCTAATTATCGGATGTAAAAAAGACATTTTAGCTCCTAGATTAGAATTTTGATGCTGCCATCTATCGGGCGTTTAAAAAACTAATACTGCAACAATCAACTATTTTCGTTTCGGATTTATTATTCAGCTTGTGGTTTTTTTTATGAAAGAAATTTTATTTTATCGACTAGATATTATTTCAAAATTAATTACGGAATATTTTTTCAACCATTTATTATATTATTAAAAAATTAAGTAATGGTTTTTACGAATTTTTCCACCCTATTTCTCTGATGTAAAAACATTTCAGCCTCTGGATTTTTGGGGGCATTTTTTTTCTCGGCACCCGACAAAAAAAAAACCGGATTTAACGAAAAAGCCAAATTATGGAGCTTTTTATGCTCAATAATAAACTATCGCAGCAAATAAAATTGATATTAAATTAATTTTAAAAATTATTAATTTCTTTAAAGTAAAATATTTCAATTCCAATTTTATGCTGAAAAGGTTTGTATAAATAAAAAAAAATACACAAAAAATTATATTTTAATTTTTAAAAATAATTTTTGAGTGGTTAAAGAAAAATAATTACCATAGCAGGGGTCGATCCAGATTTTATTTTTTGGGGCCCATTTTTGTGAAAAAGAAAATAACTTTTTGTGAAAAATTCAAGTCAAATTATATTTTAATTTTTCAAATTATCGAAAAAAAAAATTTTGTTTGAAACAATCAAGATTTAGTGAACGTTTTCTTGCAAATAACGATTAAAGCAAATTTAAATTTTGTAAAAGGGTCGTTTTTATGAACTTGAATTTTGTGAAGGGACAGCAAAAGGGTTTTTTTTTTGTGTTAAAATTTCCGTTTTAGAGAACTTTATGTTATAACCCACTCAATTTTAGTAATAAAATTCCCCGACTTTTCCAGGTCAATTGTGAAGATTTTTTCAGACAAAAAAAACTAGCAATTCACAGCATTTTCCAGATATTTTTTTTGCTTTTTCAACATACATTTTCAATAAATGGTCTATTTTTTCACTTTCTAGCTGGAGCCAACATTTACATGCAAACAAAATACTGATCAATTAATTTCCAGGTAACTTGTATGGTTTTCCAGGTTTTTGGCCAAAATAAGCAACTTTCCCTGACATTTTAAATTAAATTAAAATTCTCCGACTTTTCCAGGTATTCCCTGACCTGAGGGAACCATGCTTTATATATGAAAAGTTGTGTTATTAGGTTCCACATACCGAATGGGGGGTCTGGCGGTGCTCCCCCAGAAAGTTTTTGGAAATTTTACTCTACAGACAGGTTTTCACTAGATTTGATACACCTAGCCCGAATTTTGGATGGATACATTTTTAGGGGACGTCCATAAATTACGTGAGGTGTTTTTTCCAAATTTTGGACCCCTCCCTCCCCCTTGGTGAAATTTTGCTGGACCTCCGCAAGTGAGATTTTCTCAACCACTAGTTTAGTTTTATCGGCATAAAAATTACCATCCAGATTGCAAAATTTAGATACAAAAACACGTTGGAATCGAAAACATGGTTCTAACGTGTGATTATCATGACTGACTGGTTAATGATTTGCTGTCACCTCACGTAATTTATGGATGTCTCCTTAGGTTGGATTTGAAGGTTATTTAAGAAGTTGGGAATGTTAAGAGTTCTAAGTACAAAAGTGTATCTGGGGGTCCTCCCCATAAAGTTTTAGGAAATTTGACCCTAAAAATAGGGTTTAACCACGGCTTACTAGATACTTATACAGGCTAGCCGAGTTTTAAACAATGAAAACCATTTGACAACTTTTCCCCGCTTGGATCGCTACAAGACCTACCTATATCACCCACCGCCTTCAACACTGTGGATATGCTTTGCCAGTTGGTCCCATCTGGATTTGCAATGATTTCCGTACTCGGCTAGCCTGTATAAGTATCTAGTAAGCCGTGGTTTAACCTTGCTTTGGTATAGTACTTACATGGGCGGATTTAGGTGGTGGACTCTGGGGAGGCAATCTGTCCTTGATGGCTTCGGAAACATGAATTTCCCTCATAAAAAAAGGAATAAATTGGGGGGCATTGCCCCCCCATGACACCTGATGTATACTTAGTCCAGACTTTGAGGGGGGGGCCCAAGACCCCTTGTATATGTCCCTGCAAACTTGCCAAGATCAAACCCGAAGTCAGTTTCTGGGCCTTGCTGTCACCTTGTTAGTCGAATTCTTAGAGAAAAAGAAGTGAAAAAAAAAGTTGGAAAGAAGAAGAAATGTCAGTCAACACAGGGTTAAACTTCAAGTTTAATTTATTTTTTCAAAAGTTACAATTATTTACAATGATGGAAAACACCAATAAAAAAGAATGACTAACCTGTTAGAAAACCTAAAAAAAAAAAAAAAAAAAAAAAAGAGTACAAAATCATACAAAAAAAGAAAGTATGGAAAACAAAACGAGATTACTCAAAGATGTATTAATAATGTGGTTAATGAAGAATTTCTTAAGAATAAATTAAAATAAAATGGTCTTTTCTGACAGTTAAATGGCTTTTAACATTTTTACCCATACTTTGACGTAGCTCACTCTTTATTGCTCTGTTAACCATGCCTCAGTTTTATGCCATAAGCACCTAACCAAGTTATTCTGCCCATTTCAGGAATTTCGTGAAGGCACCGGTTAGAAAGTAACAACTCAACCCTAACTAATCTCGCTACTTCAGAAAAAATACACGTTAAATAGAAGCAAAATACTCAAAAGCAGCAGCCTGGAATCAAACCAGGCACCATTAGGTCACTAGACGCACACTCTACCACTAGGCCATCGGTGCTGAAGCCAGGATTGATCAATAACATAATTTTAATGTTATAAAACATGTAATAGGAGTGAAATACGGAAATATCATAAACTACATATACAGAGACACGAAAACCGTATCAAACTATCTAAGCATCAGAACAACAGGTGAAAAAAAATACAATCTATTCCTCTACTAAAACAACCAAAAGTAGATCCAATCTTTCCAAATTTTTTTCCAGCTACACCATTATGGCCACAAAGCATTTATATAAAGTTAAATTTCATAGGTATTTGCAAAAAGTCTAATTGATTGGAATCACTGCAAAAAAAATTTCGGTGGGGCACGGTGCATTTTTTAAGCTGAACCTTTGTGAAAAATTCAAAGAGTGAAAACCTGCCTAGTTTTTTAAAGAGTATTTTCAATTTTCAAGGAGTGAAAACCTGCCTAGTTTTTTAAAGAGTATTTTCAATTTTCAAGGAGTGAAATACTGTCTCAGAGGAGTTAAAAATATATCTGCTTCTAACAGTGGCGTATATAGGAATTTATTTCGGGAGGGGCCAAAAATTACTCCCCAGCCCCTCCCCCACAAATTTAATAGGTCCAATGTAGCTTTTTAGGTGATAATTTAGGTCCTAAAAACTTAATATGGGAAAAGTGGTAATTAATAAGAATACAAGTACCAAAGGGGGGTCTGGGGGTCAAGGGCGGATCCAGACCAGATTTTCGGGGGGGGGGCCATGTCAGAGTCGGAGGGTATTACATTCGAAATTTTCAGAGCCTCAGAATTCTTTTTGAAGAGTGCTTGCTTTTAAGCAGCTTTTTAGGGGTTTATAGTAACTTAGAGGATATCCAGGGCCCGTGCCATTGTTTTAGAAAGTGGGGGGGGATGAAACCTTTTTGTAGGGGCATAACAATACTTAAGTTTCGCGAGGTGTTTGGCTCCCAATTTTCCGAGTATAACATAAATAAAATGCGAAACTTTGTTAAAGTTAAAAAGATTTCATCAGGTAATACTAGCTCGAAAGCAAAAGGGGGGTCTGGGGGTCCTCCCCAGAAAATTTTTGAAATTTGGCTACAAATAGTAAGTTTTTTTACTCAATTTTTGTACATTTGGTACCCATTGGATAACACCTAAAGAGGGCAACTTTCTTGTACTCCTAAAAGGAGAGGAGAGAAATAAGTTCAAGGAGAAAACAGTAAATAAGTAACCATGAGAAATTGATAGGGGGTCTGGGGGGTAACCCCCGAGAAAAATTTTGCAACTTTGCCTCCAAAAATAAAGTTTCAGCTCATTTTGAAAGCATGTAAACCACAGAATTTTCAAGGATGAAATTATAAATAGATGCCAAATTTTGAAAAGGGCTGGGGGTCCTCTCCCAGAAAATTTTTGCAAATGCGCCCTTTTAAACTATAGTATTCATCTATTTTAAAACTTCCCAAAAGAGAACAGCTTCTTTTAAGCGGAAGAATTTTCAAGGAAAAAACACTCTAAAACAGATGTCACATGTCAAAATATAAAAGGGGGGGATTGGGGGTTCTCCCCCAGAAAATTTTTGAATTTTAGCATTAAGAAAGTGTTTTTTAAGCTATTTGTTAGGGTTTCTCGGGGGGGGGGGCCATGGCCCCCAGGGCCCCCCCTCTGGATCCGCCACTGCTGGGGGTCCTCCCCCAGAAAATGTTTCGAAATTTGCCCCTAAAATATGTTTTAACTTGTTTTGGAGCTACACTAAGTCCGAATTTTGGATGTATATTTTTATGAACTTAATATTTAAAAGTTCCTAGTACAAAAGGGGATCTGGGGTCCTTCCTCAAAAATTTTTGGAACTTTACCCCCCAAAACAGGGTTTTATCATGTTTTTGGAATACTTTGTCCGAATTTTGGACAATTTTTTGGTAGGATTTGGATTGTGATGAACTTATTATAATAAAGTTATTAATAATAAAATTCCAAGTACAAAAGGGGGGTTTGGGGGTCCTCCCCCAGAAAAATTTTGAAATTCGCTCCTAAAATACAGTGTTTTAACTTGTTTTGGTACACCTAGTCCGAATTTCGGGGGGGACCAAGGCCCCCTCGCCCCCCCCACTGGCTTCTATGTGTTGAAGTTTCTGAATGCAGACCTAAGTGTGATACTCCACTGCTTCCCCCTCCCTTCCCCTAAGTGTGTGATGTGATTTGTGAACAGCCCCTAACTGAAATTTGCGACAAGGACATCGAAAGAGCAGGGATCGATCCAGGATCCAGGTTTTAATTTTTGGGGCCCATTTATGTGAAAAAGAAAATGTTTTTGTGAAACATTAAAGTCAAATTATATTTTAATTTTTCAAATTTTCGAAAACAAAAACATTTTTGATTTGAAACAAACAAGATTTTGTGAATGTTTCGTGGCAAATAATGATTAAAGCTAATTTGAATTTTGAAAAAGGGTCGTTGTTATGAACTTGAATTTTGTGAACGGGCCGTTTTGGCAGGTGGAATTTTGTGAAGGGGCAGCAAAAGGGCCAAAATTTTCGGCTGGATCGACCCCTGAACAAATAAAGTCGTGGGAATTTCAGTCATTCAGTCCTTCCCCTATAATTCCCCCTAAGCGTGATTTGAGGAGCCTAGAAGCCAAGGGGTACAAGTGACTACACATTGATCAGGGTTTCCCACACACAAAAAAAAATCTGACTTTTAAGGTCAATTTTGAAGATTTTTTGGTCCAAAAACTAGCTATTTACGGCATTTTTCAGATATTTCTTGCTCTTACGAACATATATTTCCAATAAATGGTCTATTTTTTCCACTTTCTAGAGCCAAAATTGAACACAAACATTAAAAATTGTTCATTTTCCAGGTTTTTGGCCAAAATGCGCAATTTTCCCAAACTATCCCCTGGCTTTTTAGGTGAAATTAAAATTCCCCGACTTTTCAAAGTTTTTCAGGTATTCCCTGACCAGTGGGAACCCTGCAAATGGGAAATACCTTTCTTTTGGAAAACATTTTCCTCTTAAGTAATTGGGAACTTAGTGCACTTAACTCCAATACTAAAAAAAACTGCACTTGTACCCAGTGCTGAAATTGGAGAAAAATATTTGGGGGGACTCGCCTTTTTACAGAGTAGATGATTGATGGAGGGTAAAATATGACTAATTTTTGGTACCTACTCGAATTAATAATCAAGTCATAGATTGCTTAAAATTGCATAGTTAGGGGAAAGTGAGGACTAATGGGACATTTTTAAATGCTGGAATAAAAGCACAAATGCAGTTATAATTTACATCTTTACAAATATCAATGGAAAGTTAAAAAAAAATTAAAAAAACATTATTCATCTTGGTGTTACCATGCAGTAGCGGTAGGAATGCAGTAGGAATTGATGTTGCATTGATGAATAGATGCAGTAGGAATTGAATCCTCTTGCTCAACCTAATGTTAAAAAAGTTGTGAATAATAGAATTCCAAGCACGAAATGGGGTGTCTAGGGGTTCTCCCCCAGAAAATTTTTGGAAATTATACTCTAAAAACCGGGTTTTAACTCATTTTTTGTCCAGCAAATCGTGAGTAATAGAGATTAAAATACTTAAAGGGGGTCTGGGGGGTCCTCTCCAGAAAGTTTTTAGAAACTTGCTCCTAATAATCCGAATACAAATATATTTGTGAATCGGAATAATGGGAGACTGCACGCTGATAGACGATTCCGAACACTTATTCGAGTGAGAATTTAGGTCAGAAAAAAAAAATTTTCTTCTTTTTGCTTTCGTATTTAAATCTTACCTTAAATTTAAAATTTTTTTTCGCGGAAACAAATATTTTAGGGAAAGGGGACGGTAAAAATATTTCGGGGGACGGTCCAATCATTTCGGGGGACGGCGTCCCCCTCCAATTTCAGCACTGCTTGTACCCTTTGGCTTCTCATTTGTGAACAGGCTGAAATTTGAGATTAGGATATTGAAACATAGTTAAGTCACGTGAATTTCAGGAAGCTTCTTAGCTAGGTGATGAAATCAAGAGCCAAATCCACTGGTGACGTATGATGAGGTCCTCTGGGATAGAAGTGATCCACCAGGCTGGATAGTCTTGGTTCTGCCATTTGGCTGGCTCGCCTGAAATGACCAATAAGAACATATAATCAACTGAGGCGGTAGGGACATTTTTTTACAACCTTTAAGCGTTTTGTAACAAACCAGGGACAGAATTCCGTTCATAAGTGACACCCATGCACAACAAAACAGATTTTTACAATGAGGTATTTGCATGAGTAAGGGATTTGCTTAATTTAATTTTTTTTAATACATTATGGTTTAAAACTCCCAAATTTCTGATTTTTAAGTTTAAAAATGAGTTTAAAATTACTTGAAATTCTATTTTATTTTAGGCCAAAACGCCAGAAAAGTCACATGATCAGAAAACGGGCTTCTATTGGATGTGACACCACAGCGCACGATTTGTGATTCAAAACTGTTTTTGCACCTAAACAAATAACGAAATTTCAAAAATTTATATCTCAGAAACTAGGCTATGAAAATACTTGATGTAAACGTCATTTTGAAGGTTTTTTTTCTTTAATATTTTAATAAAATTTAATCTCAAAACGTAAATATACCTCATTGTTGAACTGTAATCAATTGAAAAACTATTTGAATTGACACCAAACACTACCTTACAGCGAGAAAGAGTGAGCAAAGGCCTACATACCCTTGTCCCCGTCAAGCGTATGATGAGGTCCTCTGGGATAGAAGCAATCCACCAGGCTGGACACTGTCTCGGTCCAGCTTCTGCTATTCGGCCAGCTCGCCTAAAACGACAAATGAGAAACAACTGAGACAGTGAAGGTCGATACTTCGGGCTTTCAAATGCTCGGTAACGGAATTACATAAAAAAAGACATGGTTAAAAAATTGTTTAGTCAACTTGAAATTCCTGTGAATCTATCAAAGTTGTTTTCTTTATTTTATGTGATCTTATTAATCACATTATTAACCTCTAAAAAACACTTGTTACTGAGTTTATACTCTTGAATCATTATTTTTAGCTTAATTTTATGTAGCAGTAACTGAATTACATCTTCGGTAACGGAATTACGCCTTCTGTAAATCAAGCTTTTAATACAAGGGCAAATCTTTAGTAACGGAATTACAAATCACAGCAAATTCACAAGTTCTTACTTTAATTTCACTAAGTTATTATTATTGTTTTTCTAATCTGATTTTTTGCAGGCATAAGTACAGTAATAGAAAACAAAAAATGCATTTGAAATAGTACTTCTAAACCACTTATTGAATATTTGAGAAATTTTTAAATGCTCGGTAACGGAATTATATATAAAAAAAAGACATGGTTAAAAAATTGTTTAGTCAACTTGAAATTCCAGTGAATCTATCAAAGTTGTTTTCTTTATTTTATGTGACCTTATTAATCACATATTAACCTTTAAAAAACACTTGTTACTGAGTTTATACTCTTGAATCAATATTTTAAGCTTAATTTTATGTAGCGGTAACGGAATTACGCCTTCTGAAAATCAAGCTTTTTATACGTGGGCAAATCTTTGGTAACGGAATTACAAATCAGAGCAAATTCACAAGTTCTTACTTTAATTTCACTAAGTTATTATTATTGTTTTTCTAATCTGATTTTTTGCAGGCATGAGTAATGTAATAGAAAATAAAATATGCATTTGAAATACTTCTAAACCACTTTTTAAATTTTTGAGAAATTTTTAAATGCTCGGTAACGGAATTACGTAAAAAAAAAGATATGGGTAAAAGAGATGTTTATCAAGTTAAAATTCTTATGAATCACTTGTTTCTGACTTATACTCTTTAATCAATATTTTTAATTTAGAGCAGGGTCCCCCCTAAATTTTAGAAATAAAATTCAACGACTTTTCCAGATTAATTTTGAAGATTTTTCTGCAAAAAAAAAAAACCTATCAATTCACTGCGTTTTTTCTGATAATTCTTGGTTTTTTGAATGTTCTTAAAAGGTATTCTTTATGATTTTCCAGGTTTATGGAGAAAATGAGCAATTTCCCCTAATTTTTTAGGGGAACCCCACGTATTTACCCACATATAAAAGGCTTGATTTTTCAGAAGGTGTAATTCCGTTACCAAAGATTTGCCCACATATAAAAAGCTTGATTTTTCAGAAGGTGTAATTCCGTTACCAAAGATTTGCCCACGTATAAAAAGCTTGATTTTTCAGAAGGTGTAATTCCGTTACCAAAGATTTGCCCACGTATAAAAAGCTTGATTTTTCAGAAGGTGTAATTCCGTTACCAAAGATTTGCCCACATATAAAAAGCTTGATTTTTCAGAAGGTGTAATTCCGTTACCAGCGGACCTGGAAAAAGTGGCATAGGAGCAATACAATAGGTTCGGGTAAATTTTATTAGGTTCGGGGAAAGGTTAAAACTTTTTCCAGATCCAGTTACCAGTGATGTAATTCCGTTACCGCTACATAAAATTCAATTAAAAATATTGATTCAAGAGTATAGACTCGGTAACAAGTGTTTTTAGAGGTTAATATGTGAATAATTAAACCACAAAAAATAAAGAAAAAACTTAGATAGATTCACAAAACATCTATTTTAACCATGTTTTTTTACGTAATTCCGTTGCCAAGCATTTAAAAAGCATTCAAAGGCATGTTTTGTTTTCTATTACTGTAGGTACTTATGCCTGCAAAAAATCAGATTAGAAAAACAATAATAATTACTTAGTCAAATTAAAGTAAGAACTAGTGAATTTGCTCTGATTTGTAATTCCGTTACCCAAGAATTGCCAAAGCATAAAAAGCTTGATTTTCGGAAGGTGTAATTCCGTTACCAGTGATCCAGGTTTTTCTGCCAGGGTCCTGTTTTAGGAATTTTGTGAAAATGAAGGGCCCACAGTACAACCACAGCATTCATAACTTATGGAATAGGTCCAAAACTGGCAAATTCCATTCCAAAATTATTAAAACACTCCTGAAAACAAATTTTCAAACCATTATAGATCTTTGGACTTTTGTGAAGGAAGAGTCCATTTTTGGGAATTTGAATTTTGTGAAGGGTCCTACATAGAGATGTAAAATTCTCGGTAATAATCTTTTGGAGAATATTCTCCAAGAGGAGAATTTTCGAGAATATTCTTCTAGAAGCAACTAAAATAATTTTTTTTTGGAAAAAAAATTTTATAAGGTATATATTAACTTCAAATTAAAAGATAATTATAGAATGAGAAGTCATCATAAATAAAAGAAAGCCAAATTAAATTGAAAAGTATTTTAAAATCACTACTTAATTGATAAGACAACATGTTTGATGGGTAAAGCAGCCAGTTACATTCTATTAACTTAAGATTTTACAACTGTTAAATAGCGTTTTTGAAATAAATTATGTATATATAATAAATGCTTTTCTGGAAATTATTTTGTGGAATCTTAATGAGAATATTCTCATGAAGATAAAATGATGAGATGCACTTAAAACTTATAAGTATACATATAGTGAATGAAAATTTAAAAATTTAATTATTGTATGTGAACACAAGATAATAAAGATATAAATTTAATTGTAACTTTGAGAATATTCTCATAAAGCAAAATATTAATGAATCTGAATTAAAATTAGACAAACAAAAAGTTTAGACAAACTATTCATTCATAAATAATTTTTAAGTAGAAAGTAAATTAAACTGTATCGGTTAATATCAGTAATTTAGAGTTCTTTGAGAATATTCTCACGTTAAATTTTTCTAATTTTACAAAGTTCTATCAAAATTTTAGCGGAATCTCAGGTTTTAAAGGTCCTTCAGTTTGACAACTATTGGTAATTACCTTTGCTTATAACAACTATATGAAAAGAATTTAGACTCCTCTTTTAATTGTATGAGTATTTTCTCCCAGTAAAACTTACTTATAATATTTTTCAAAAAATTTTTTTGCATTAAAAAAATTTACTTATTTAAAAGAAATTGTGCGAAATAATGAAATTACAGCAGAGAATATTCTCTGAACTGTAGGGTGACTTTTAAATGGTCAGTTTAATTGAATTTGTTATTATTTTCAGGTTTCTAACACTAATACTACATAACCATTTCATATTATCAAACATTTTTACATTTATTTCCATTTATCAATCAAAAAATAGAATATTCTCGATTATTCTCAAAATTCTCGCCCCTGGAGAATATTCTCGACTCACATCTCTAGTCCTACAAAACACGCGTAGGTTATAGTCTACTTCATCCCACAGGGAAGTCCAAGTTTGAGTAGGGGTGCAGGAAACTGAGGTAGCTAGCTTGGCTACTTAGGCACTTTTTTCGAAGAAGAGGGAAGGGAGGTGGGTTAGTTGCTAGCGAAAAATTACCAGTTCGGCTCTCTATATATGGGAGGAATTTTCTACAAACTCATGTAGATGGTGCTACAATTTTTCACCCAGCCGCACTTCTCCTACATCACACATTGTTGTGTTCGCTATGGTAATCGGCTTGTCAACATGCGCTAAGAAAAATGCTAGTAAAAATACGAATTGTGCAATTTGAACCAAACTGCTTACAGCTATCTAATAAAAGGTTAGTACAGTGGAAGCTCTTATAGCGTAATTAATCCGTACCAAGTTTTTTGTCGCTATAAGAGCAAACTTCGAGTGATACACTCGAGTGTAGAATATCACTCGTTTAAAAGCAATAAACTCGTTAAGCTAAACTATCAATTTTGATGCTTTTCGGGAAGGTGGACTCGATTCCCTCAATGATGTATTTTTAGTAGACTGATTTATAAAGTCTGGAGGAAATCTCAACCTGAAAACGATATCATTGGGATTTAGAACACAGTTCGAATCATCCAATTGATCTTTCCTCACTTTAAACAATTATTTCTTATTTTATGAAGTCTTGACCAATTTCATGTTACATTACCTTATTTTTTGCTTTTATTTTAATTTATATAAAGTTTTTAAGATCAATACTTTACAGTGTATAAATATTTGCTTTTTAAATTTTGATTTTGATATTAATTTATTGCATGGCTTAGCTTCCTTAGAAAGGTCTGATGCTTAACAAAATTTACAGGCCTCGTACAGACCCTCAAAAAATTTCAGGACACATTTTTAATAAAAAATGCAGGACATTTTGGGTATTATAATGTAGTGTTTACTTTTTCCTTAACCAGAATGTTATCCATCATGTGTGTAAAATTAAAAACTACCTAAACTCAGGGGTGCAGAAAATGTTTCAAGGCCCAAAATTTCCCCAGAACACAATTTTTTTGTTCCAAAATTTCCCCAGAAACTTATTGTAATTTCATCTTAGTTTAGGCTTAGTTAGGCTCGGCACATCATTTTCTACTTCTGCATTAGAAGGAAAAACCTTTCCCTTTGTTAGAAACTTAGAAATACCAGCCAGTGCTTCTTTCACGGACGTAGATGTAGCTATAGATTTTGTAAGGGGGGTGTTCAAGAAACTTAGGGGTCATTCATGAATTACGTAAGGGTCCCGAGGGGGAGGGGGGATTGGAAAAATCTCTACATACCCTTACTTGGGGGGTGGGGGGGGGTCAAACCCATTCTATTGTAAGATTTTCCAAGTTAATGTAAACAAATTCCAATTACTCTAATCAAATTAATGTTGAATAACCCCAGAAAAACTCAAAAATGCTGAAGATCTCGGTATATTATTGAAGTTTTAATTTTTTTTTAAAAATGAAGGTATATCAGATGTATCTTTTTTATTGGAGTAGCATTAAGTTAAGACAAAAAATAAACCTGTTGTTTTGAAAAACGAAATGGAATCTTACGTAAGAATAGGGGGGAGGGGTTTGAAAAATCTTACGGACCCTTACATGGGGGTAGGGGGGGTCAAAAATTGCCAAAATCATCCTTACGTAATTAATGAATGGCTCCTTAGGGTCACAGTGGACACTGAAAGTTTAACTAAAACAGGGTTTTCCAACTGGCGGGCCGCATGCGGCCCGCGAAGCTCCCTGAAAACCCCCTAAAAAGTAGCTTTAGAAGACATTTTAGTATACATTTTATTTATACATTTTATTTATTTATTTTTACATTTATACATTTTAGTATATATTTAAACATTTTTGGAGGAGGACCCTCGAACCCCCTTATTAAATTAAGGAGTAGCTTTGCTTTGGTCGGTCGTTCTCTATGGAGAAAAATTAAAAGTTTGAGGTTTCGAAAGGGAGGTTGTATACCTTGAATTTCCCTCTGAGCGTAGCAAGGGAGGCTTAGGTTAACCATTATCATGAGGAGGGACAAAATGGAGTATCATAGGCATAGGTTCAACTTTTGACTAGGGGGGGCAGACCTCAGGACCAAGGTGCCGTTACTATCTCCCCCAGAAAATTTTGTGAAATTGGACCCGAAAAAGTTGTATTTTCACTCATTTTTTGGATATTTGGGACAGGAACCTTTCTGTTTGGCTGACATTAGGTTTAGGCTAAGGGGGGTGTCTGGACCCCTTAAACCCCCCCCTTATATACGTCCATGGCTTCTTTTATAGATGCCAACTTTTCGTTACATCACCAACTTCGGTATTTTCACAGCGGCAAGATGAATTTGATTCTGTATCAAGTTTTCTCCGTTTTTATAAAGGCCCGCGGCCTTGGGTGTTAACAATCTTGGGGGGCCGCGAGGTCTGGAAGATACATAAAGGGGGCCGCGACCAGCGAAAGTTTAAGAACCACTGCTGTATTGCACCCGATTGCACAACTGATTGATTCATTTCGCACAACGGATTCTGGGGCCCCGCCCCACCGACGACCGAGAGAATGAGATAAGAGAAACAGACGTTTTGCCATCTCATCATCAGCAGAATTTCTAAACCTCTAAACAGCCAGCGTTTTCCCCGGCGCGGCGGCGTCAGCGGAGATAGTTTCGGTTTCGCTTCATTCCTGAATAAAATACGATGATTTACTGAAAATCAGGGTTGTTACGTTTAAAACACTTTGTTTAAAACACTTGTTTTAAACACGTTTAAAAAAAAGCAAAAAAAAACATTGTTTAAAGCACATGTACTTTTTTAGTAATTTTTTCTATGAACAGATGGCATTAGTATTATAAAACTTAGTATTTACTTTCAACTGATTTTGATTTTTATTTGATTGACTTTATTTGATTTTTTTCTAGAAATTTATTTAATAAAAAATACAAATAAACTTGTTTGAAAATCATATTTTTTTATAATTGACCTGTTCTTTATGTTTTATTTTAATATTTTAATCAATGCTGCTAATGTCGTCAAAATGTGCAATGAACTGAAAAGAATATGCATATAATAACTTATAAATGTTCAGATCGTATCTTAAACCAATCGGTAATTTTACTTCGGCCAAGCCCCAAGAAACAGGTGCTAAAAAAGCTCAAAATGCCATCTGATGTCAGGGGTAGCTTTGTTAATCCATTTTCAATTTTACAAACTTCATTTAATTTTTTTTAAATCATTGGGTTTTTTTTAGAATTTCTGTGTCGAGGGTAAAAAAAACAAATAAAACATTTTAAACAAAAAAAACATGTTTAAAACAATAAAAACACGTTTTTTGTTTTTTTAAGAAAAAAACATGTTTTTTTCCAACCCTGCTGAAAATAAGACGTGTAAATAAGAGGCTAATACGTGCTCTCTTTTAAGGAGCACGTGCCTTTTTTTCGTTACAGTCGGTTAACCGAAAGAAAATCGAAAATAAGTCTCGGTATACAATTGATATTTATACTTTCAAAAAAATATCAGGAAAATCGGGGTAAATTACGTTTTTTCAGGACGCTTTTTGAGATTTCAGGAAATAAAGGAATATCAGGACATGTACGAGCCCTGAATTTATTACATCAATTTCACCTGCATCTGCATGCAATTAGAAAAAGGTTTCGTTTGGGATTGTAGTCGGTTACCCCGGTCGAAAGCAAGCGAGAAGAAGATGCGATCGTTACTTGGTGCTGTTTGTCATACTCTGATAATTGTTTATTGGCTAATTCTGGTGTGACGCACACAAACCGATCCAGAAGAGTATTCGATAAGCTGAATCGATTCGAAGATTAGTCTTTATAAGAGCACAAAAGTGCTCTTATAGACTAATTTTTGGGTCTTTAAAAGAGAGTATTTTTATAAGAGCAGGTCGCTATACGAGCTTCCACTGTATAAGCTCTCTTAGAACCTCAGTGCGTCGTAAAAAAACACTTTAATATTAGGAATCATTGATCACATTTCTGGCCCGTCTGATTCCGTTGTTTGATTGAACATGGAAGTGAGCTAAAGCGGGTTACCATTGGTCAGGGCTCGAACCGAAAACCCGGTTCGTACCCACGGGAATGTTTTATTTACACTCAGAATTCCTAGAATACATTTGTCTTTTCTCGCTTGGCGGCAGAGATGGTATTGTAGCAGGCAGAGAATACCAGTCCGCCTAGCGAGGAAATACAGGCTATAATCCAAACAGTCAGAGCATGGGACTAAAATAATTTATTCTGGCATAGTAATTTTTATGGGGCTCACTCAATAGAAGGCGTTTAAAGGACATTAACGGATTTAGCAATGGTCAATTTCTCCCAAGACGTCGCCCAGCCCGGATTGTTTGAATTTAGCACTAACATTGAGAATTGTTAACACTGTTAATTTATAAAAAAGAATGGAAATAAATACCTTCGAACATCACCTGGGCTGGAAATTTTTAGGTTTTCGTTGAAACCTTAGCCTTAACGGCTTACTGAACTACACAAAACCGTTATTATAAACAAACCCCAAACCAGAAGTGAAAGTGAGTTACAAATGTTACAAAGTAGGGCAATGAAAAAAAATGCAGAATAATATCACATTCATATCATGTGGATCAGTGCAGTTTTTACGAAATAAATATACTAACTAAACATTTTTCAATGCTTTTACAGTTTTATTTACTTAAAAACGATTATATTATTTATTAGTCCCCCCTTCTGGTGTCCGTCAGACTACATATTCGACACCGAACAAAGGGGTGACTTTGTTTCCACACGATTAGCAGCGCCATCTAAGAAATAAAATTGAACTACAGGATAGGTTTTCTGAATTTCGAAATAAGTAAAAAAGAATGAGTTACTGTAATCTAATAAATATTGTAATCATTTTTAAGTAAATAAAACTTTAGAAGCATTGAAAACTGTTTAATTTGAAGTCTATCGGATGAATGTGATTAAAACTTAACCTTTTCTTATAGTTCATTTTTGTTTGTTAGGTGACGCTGCTAACTGTGTGCAAACAAAGTCACTGCTTCTGTTATTTGCCCAGTTTGAAACGTCTTTTTTTAAATATGGCAACATATATTTCAAATTTCATAAACAAAAATTTATAAACCGCTACGCTACGCCAGACCGGAAAATATATGTAACCAAAAACCAAACCAAAACCTAAACCGCTACGCGGGAGTCTTGCAGTTTGGTAATTGGTAAGTTTACTGCAGTTATTTTAATATTTAGTTATCTGATTTCGATTATCTAATTTGCTTATTCTTCTGTCTAATTCCTATTTTCTGGGAGTAAAGTATCATTTTGCTTGTCTTTTGATAACCGATTCTCAATGTAGTTAAATACAAATATAGTCGATCAACTACAGGCTAAAAGCCCAGCAAGGTTGATCCAGTCTATTCAATTCAATCTCCCCCCGATTTCCAGTATTCGTCTAATTTTCTTTTAAACTCGTCCACCCCACTTGAGTTAACTATCGATTCAGGTAATGCATTCCATTTATCTATTAAAAAAATAATGCTTCCTACAATCCCGTTTAAAACTTGCCTTATTCAATTTTAAACTGTGACCCCTCGTTCTATTACCCGTACAGAAATCTAGTCCCTCTGTGTCCCCTTGTTTTAACATTTTAAAAAGTTGAATCAAATCCCCTCTAGCCCTTCTTTTCTCTAAAGTGAACATATTTAACTTCTTAAGTCTTTCCTCGTAACTAAAACTAGATATACCCTTGACCAATTTAGTAGCCCTATGCTGAACCCTTTCAACTAAATCTATATCTTTTTTTAAGTATGGAGCCTTTTTAACGCTCCAAAAGGCAATATTACTTTTTTCCAGGGTTCAAAAAAAACATGTTTTTTTCTAAAAAAAACAAAAAACGTGGTTTTTTTTTGTTTAAAACGTTTTATTTGTTTTGTTTTTTTACCCTCGACACAGAAATTCTTAAAAAAAACCCCATGATTTAAAAAAAATTAAATTAAGTTTTTAAAATTGAAAATGGGTTAACAAAGCTACTCTTGACATCAGATGGCATCTTGAGCCACCTGTTTCTTGGAGCTTGGCCGAAGTAAAATGATTGTTTTGGAAATATGTTACTATGTCAACAACTTCAGCTTTAACATTAGAAATGTCAATATTTTGCTAAAATGTTTAAGATACGAGCTAAACATTTATAAGTTATTATATGCATATTCATTTCAGTCATTTTCAGTTCATTGCATATTTTGACGACATTAGCAGCATTGATCGTTTAACATATTAAAATAAAACATAAAGAACAGGTCAGTTATAAAAAAATATGATTTTCAAACAAGTTTATTTGTATTTTTTATTAAATAACTTTCTAAAAAAAACAAATAAAGTCAATCAAATAAAAATCAAAATCAGTTGAAAGTAAATACTAAGTTTTATATACTTATGCCATCTGTTCATAGAAAAAAGAATTACTAAAAAAGTACATGTGTTTTAAACAATGTTTTTTTTTTGCTTTGTTTTAAACAAAGTGTTTTAAACGTAACAACCCTGCTTTTTTCCTATTGATTTTTCACAAAAAATTAAATTTTAATCTTATTAGCTTAAGTAGGCATGTGACTCATTGTTATCCGTTCAAATGTTTTTGAATTTTAGCATTAAAAAATGTTTCTTAAGCTATTTGTTAGGGTTTCTCGAGGGGGCCATGGCCAGTGGCGGATCTATGGGGGGGGCTATAGGGGCTATAGCCCCCCCCTTGGGACTTAAGTTTACACTACATAAAATTGAACTTTTTCGAAAAAAAATTAAGTTTAGAAAATTTTGTTTAAATTTTCAAAATTTTAAACTTTTTTTCAGTTTTTTGTAGCCTTTTTCACAATTCAAAGGGTCTACTAAGCATTAAGCCCCTTCCAAAATCTTTAGCCCCCCTGCATTTTTATAAACTCCATTCACTATTTAAGGATTTCTAGAGGTTTTAGCCCTTACAAATTATTAGCCCCTTGCATGTTTGAAGGTTTGATTCGTAATTTAAAGGGTCTATCTAATGGGCTTAGCCCCTAAAATCATTAGCCTCCTTGCGTTTTTATGTTTGTTACACAAATTAATGAGCTTTAGCCGTATGAAACATTAGCCCCCTCCATGCTCTTTAATAGCCATTACAAAACTTTTAGCCCTCTTGCGTTTTTAAATATATTTGGTTCACTATTTAATAAGCTTTAACCCTTATGAATGCTTCCATGCTCGTTAGCTCCTACAAGGCTTTTAGCCCTGAATAATTTTTGTAGATTCAATTCACAATTTAAAGGGGCCAATGAGTTTTAGCCCCCATAAAGAATTAGCCTCCTTGCGATGTTTTATAGTATTTAGTTCGCAATTTAATGAGCTTTAGCCTAAAAGCGTTAGCCCCCTCCAAGATCTTTAGCTTTCAGCATTTTAATATAAATGCGATTCAGAACTTGTAGATTCCAATGAGCTTTCTAAACCTTACAAAGCATAACCTTTAAAATACTTAGCCCCTTACATATTTATAGATTTGTTTCACATCTTAAAGGTTATGAGCTTTAGCCCCTCTGCAAGATCTTTAACTCCCTGGTTTTTATAAGATTCACTTTTTAAAAGGGTCTAATGCGCTAAGTCTCTTACAAAACATTTACTCTGTTAAAATAGAGACGGGGTTAGGGGGTTCAAACCACCCCCATGAAATCCTTATATCTTACCGTTTTTCCTTTGAAAACGAGTACAAGAAATCATATTTTTCGTGTGACACTCAAAGAGTCCCAAATGACCAAAACTGAGTCAAAACACAACTTTTTAGGGTCAAATTTTCAAAAATTTTCTTGGGGGTGGTTCCCCCAAACCCCCCTTATGCCTCGGGATGGATGTATTATTCACTAAACATTGAAATTAAGTGCACGAAAATTCACATTTGATCTCTAATCTTGGAAAAAAAATATTTGACTCAAATCATCGGAAAAAAACCCTCCCGGTTGACACACCCTTATTATTTTGATATATTTAATTATTTACTAATTTAATTACTAATTAATTAGTTATATTTAACAATACTAGTCATTTACAATCAACACTGCCCTCAATATTTAAGACATTAATGAACATTGTAAAAAGCACGGCTTATTACTTCATTATCATCCTCAATCAGATTAAGTTAGCCCCCCCCTTACTCATGTTCTAGATCCGCCACTGGCCATGGCCCCTTGGATCCTAATCTTAATATATATGGAAATAATCTTAATATATAGCATGTAAATTTTCTTGTGTATCAAACTAGTTACTTAGTCTTTGTTCTATTGTATAGGCTCTTGACAAGATCAGCTGTGAAAGTCTCATCAAAACTGACGGAACTTAAACCATTGTTGATACTGGTATTGGAATGACCAAAGCTGATCTAGTCAACAATTCGGGTATCATTGCCAAGTCTGGAACAAGTCTTTTTAAAAAATTCTGATTGCGAGCCGGATTTCAGGTTTCCGGATAAAGGGTCCGTTATTGTATTTACAAAAAAAGACACTTTTTAATTTAAAATATGCAAAATTTTTCTTCAAACCTGATGATACCAATGTTTTGTGTTGCAGCCGGCCAAGCGAGGATAGACAGAGCGTCATGGCAACTGCTTAATTTTTGGAGCCAAGGGTGCCACTCTGATTCTTTTGGTGCCATAGCTAAGGGATAGTGGAACACGATCTAATTCAAGGTGTGCCATGCTGCCCCCACTTGACAGGGACAAGGGTATGTAGGCCTTTGCTCACTCTTTTAATGCTGATTTCTGAAATAGAACAGTTTGTTTTACCGAAAAAGCGGCTGTATTTCTATTATTTTAAATTGTCCATTGTTGCAAACGCAACTAGGTGTTGCCATCACAAATTTAATAAGTTGCCATCCATTATAAAATTTAATTTTTTTACTGGAGTTATTGTTTAACTATTTCAGTAAATAATAGTATTTTATTGTTGGAACCATCTTTTGATAAGCATACTTGGATAATATAGAAGTGTATGCCGAGCGCAGCTTGTTTTAGAATTTTGCAGAACATCTTTGCAAATAATTTAAATTTTTGGTAAATAAATTGATTTTTTTCTTGCTGTTGTTGCTTATGAAACATTATTACAGTATTTAGGTAAACAATGAGACTGTCATAGTGTCATTATGCTTTAAAGTCAGAATTCAAATGACTAGGGGCACTAATTAGTTTGCATATAATATTTGATGGAATTTCTGTGCGCAGAGAGTTTTTTGTTTTATCCAACTATCTTGATGAGTGTTTGTGTAGGTTTAAAAGAAATTCTCTTCACAGGCGTGCTGAGCCCGCTGGTGTTTCTGGGTCCCTGACAGCTGGTCCTTTGCCCAGCCCATTGGTGAGCTTTCGAAACCCAACCTCACCTGCTTAGAGACACTGCTCTGAAGTGTTTAATTTGATTGGTTAGTTATTTTCTTCATAAAATCTCAGGGACTAATACAGGTCAATTTTGGTACCGTTTATCTGCACCTTCACAAAAATTATTCTAAAATTACTATTAAATTATATGAATACTTGCAAGAAATTGAGTACTTAAGTTGCTAAAAAACTGAAGGAAAAAGGAATTTAAAGCTGCTTTCATTAAATTTATAGTTTTCATTAAAAATATTAATTGTTTAAGTTAAAAAAAATTTCACAAAAATTTAAAAACTGTTAAAAAGTTTCACAAAAATTAAAATGCAGTGAAAATTTTTCACCAAAAAGGGGGTTAAGTTTAAAATCCTGGATTGGTCCCTGAATCTGATAAATATCAGTTGGTTTTTCGTCTTCAAACCTGATGATCCAATGTTTGTGTTGCAGCCGGCCGAGCGTTATGGCAACTGCGTTCATCGTTTTTGGTGCCACAAGACTGTTGGTGGTGCCATAGCTGAGGGAGAGAGGCACCAGATCTTCAAGATGTTCCATTCTGCCCCCGCAACAAGGCAATGACAAGGGTATGTTGGCCTTTGCTCACTCTTTCTCGCTGTAAGGCAGGGGTCTCCTAACTTTTCAGCCCAAGGGCCGCTTTAACTATTAAACAACAAATTTGGGTGTCAACTACGTACTCCAAATGAAAAAGAATCAAAATCAGTGGCAGCTCGTGGGTTGTTCAAATGGGGGTTCTCATTTGTGTTTTGTTGTATATTTTGGTCAATTTAATAAGTTTTAGATTGTATTTAAAAGTTCCAGAAATCCCAGTATCTTTGTTCCTTTGTGAGTAAAACTTAAATAATCCAGATGTACATTCCATAGCCATCAAACTCAAGAGCCTAACTCTTAAGAGTCTTCTTTCCCATTGGTGGGTTTCACTTCTTAGTATAAGGTAATTTTTGTGTTACTTAGTTAGAAGTTTCTGTAGTTGCTACTTCCTTTTTTCCTTGCTATGATGTCGTTTAGTTAAGTTGTTTCGAGTCCGTTCTCGTAAAATAAAAAGATGTTTACCGTTTAAAAGACTCTGCTCCATTTCCCTAACCTCCAATATGTTTTAAAAGAACAAATCCTTACAATTAAACAACAATTATTATTATTTACAAAACACACTTTTTAATTTAAAATATGCAAAAATTTTCTTCAAACCTGATGATCCCATTGTTTTGTGTTGCAGCCGGCTGAGTGAAGACAGACAGATTTTGATGGCAACTGCCTAATTTTTGGTGCCGAGGACGGTACTCTGTCTTGGCGCGAGACAGTTGGACAGTGGTGCCGTAGCTCAGGGAGAGAGGCACCAGATCTTCAAGGTGTTCCATTCTGCCCCCGCAACAAAGCAATGACAAGGGTATGTAGGCCTTTGCTCACTCTTTCTCGCTGTAAGGCAGGGGTCTCCAAACTTTTCAGCCCGAGGGCCTCATTAACTTTCAAACAGCATATTTGGGGGCCAACTACGTACTCGAGGTCTGAATAAAAAAGAAGGTACTGGTTATTTCCATGAAAGTAACAACTAATATCTCAAAAAGGGACATCCATAAATTACGTGAGGTGTTTTTTCCAAATTTTGGACCCCTCCCTCCCCCTTGGTGAGATTTTTCTGGACCCCCCCTCCCATACTTGGATAATATAGAAGCACACGCTGAGCGCAGCTAGATTTAGAATTTTGCAAAAAATCTTTTCAAATCATTTACATTTTTGGTAATTAAATTGATTTTTTTTTCTTACTGTTGTTGCTTATGAAGCATTATACAGTATTTAGGTAAACAATGGGACTCTCAATATGTTTTTAAGTCAAAATTCAAATGACTAGGGGCATTTAATTAGTTTGCAGAAAATATTTGAAGGAATTTTTGTGCGCAGAGAGTTTTTTGTTTTATCCAACTACGCCCCCACGTGAGATTTTCTCAACCACTAGTTTTGTTTTATCGGCATAAAAATTACCATCCAGATTGCAAAATTTTGATATAAGAAACGTTGAAATCAAAACCATGATTTTAACTTGTAATTATCACGACTGACTGGCTAATGATTTGCTGTTTTGACTAATCTAGGCATTTTATCTAAACTTGTACTAAAAAATATTAAAGAAAAAACGTATATTTTCTAAACTAAAAATTGACGCGAGATTTTAATTGACTCCCCCCTGGTGAGATTTTCCTGGACCCCCCTCCTCCCTTTTGACCTCGGGTAATTTATGGATGTCCCCAAAGTAGCTATCTGGAATCAAACCGTGGACCATTAGGTCACTAGACGCACACTCTACCACTAGGCCATTGGTGCTGATGCCAGGTTTGATCAATAACATAATTTCAATGTTTTAAAACACGTAGTAACAAGCTCCTATTACTGCGCATTAGGGTTATGATTCTGAGACTTTTTTCTAAATATTCAAAAGCCTGTAGTTGCATTCGATGAACTTTAGCCCATATGATAATTTTATAGTATTATTTCCTTTGGATTAATAAAAAACCTAGCGCGCCTAACATCGTTTCAGTTTTCCATATAGCAATCATACATAAACTACAGAACTGACGTCAGATAAAAGTGAAAAGTTTTTCTTTTCGATAGTATTGTGAGAAATCCTTTGTCAGGCATTGCTAGGTGGGTAGAGGCCCCCTATTTGTCAGTGAACGAGTCTAAAGTAAGTTTAATGAGGAAATATTTAACAGGAAACTGACATAAAAAACAACTAATGGCCAGTTCTAAAGAATTTAACAAGAATTCTGAACCTTAGTGTTTGATAGTTATGAAAATTCCCTCTTTTTAACGTATTAGGGGGAAAGTTTAACTAAAAACTTCATTTCTTCAAAACATCAACATAAATTAACAAGCATTAAACAATTTTCATAATTTTAAACAAGAAAATCGATTTCCACTTCTGGTATAGGAATAATCCATGCTATTTCCAAACTGTACGGCTTAAAATTAAGTTCTAATTATAAAAAATGAAAACTATAAAAGTTTCAAACGTATTTCAAAGTTTAGGATCTAAAAGAGTACACTATCCCCTTTTTTTAGGATAATTTTTAGCTTTGTTCAGCTAGAAATGAGCATTTTTGTAAAAAAGCATTTTTTTCACACTAAAAGCTCAGTGGAAGGCCTCATTATTGTTATTTCACTGACCTTTCTTATTTAAAATACCAATTTAACACCAAATGGCATCATTCGAGGGTGTTCCTTCGAAGAAATTCGGAATTCAATTTCTTTCGTTCACCATAGTGTATTATAAGCTTTGGTGAGTGCAACTATTTGACTTTTAAATTATAACCCCTATAGGGAGCAGTTAATACACACAAATAAATAATATAATCCATCTAAATAAGTCTTAAATAACACATTTGAACCAGTTTTGTCACAATATAAATCTTTAAATATATTTTTAAAAAATTCTGAAAATTGGTCCTTTTTTCCACTTTTTTCAAACTTTGGGGGCTCAGCGGCAAGTGAATGAATGGTCGTATCGATCTGAAAATTTTTTTACGTATTATTGAAGACATTTGGGCAAAAATCTCCCCTAAGGCCAAACGAGTTTCGAAAAAAGTGTTTTTTCGACCCACCCTACTATCAGTGCTTCAGCGTTATACAACATCTCGATAGGCGCGCTAGCTTTTTTTACAATTTTCAAAAATAAACGTTATTTTCGAGAGTTTTGGACCAATATTCATCATTTCCCACCACAGGCTTTTAAATCTGAAAAAAATCATAACCCTACTACGCATGCTTCAACCTTCGTGGAAATAACCACTTCGAAAAAAGAATCAAAATCAGTGGCGGCTCGTGGGTAGTTCAAATGGGGTTTCTCGATTATGTTTTGAAAGAACAATTAAGTAACAACCTTAACCTTACAATTACATAACAATTTTTCAACATCTTGGATCACAGCGGCGTGAATGAAAATTTATTTCGAGAGGGGCCCATATGTCCTTCTAAGAAAAAGTTAATTACCAGGCCCATTGCACTGGTAAGGAGACCTAATATTACCCCTTAAGCCCCTCTTATGTAATAGGTTTAATGTACCTTTTAATGCATTTTTTGGTGGAATTCTCATTTTGCTAATATTAATGTGATTCAGTTAAAAGTACAAAAAGGGGGGTTCTCCCCCAGAAAATTTTTGAAATTTGACCCTAAAACACCAGGGTTTTGGTACATTTTGGAACCCTTAGTCCGAATTTCGGAGGATCTTGTATTTTTCATTTAATTGAGTACCCCACGTATCCGTAATTTTTTCGTAGATAGAAAGGTATCCGTGGGCTGTAGTTCGGAGACCCCTGGTTGACTTGTTATTTTACTCAAAACTTGTGGGTGGGGGTTGGGATTGTGCTTTTCTGAAAATAGTATTCTCTGTCTTTCCAGTGCTTGTTTCATTTCTCTTCTTTTTTTTTTTTTTGCGGAAAAAAATTCTGCCCTCGAAAATTTACAGCCGTAGGCTATAGCCACGGCTTACTAGATAATGTACAGGCGAGCCGAGATACGGAAATCTTTAAAAATGTAGATGACAAAGCAAATACACAGAGTTTAAGGCGGGTATCTTAAAATAAGATCTCAACAGTTCAAATCAGAAGACTCTGAGCTAAAATTAATAAATTAATCAGGAACACAGCAAAAATAATCACCAACACAATTTAATAAAAAAAAGAACACATTTATTTACAGAAACTATGGACGAACTCCAGCCGTTGCCACACACAGACAACATCAAAACAAACAATGAAAATAAACTACGTAATATCTGATATACTCCCACCTAAGTTAACAATATTAGGGCCCACTGGTTAACTTACGTATACAAAATTAATTAACAAAATTCAGTTCAAAAACACAATTATACTAAATTTTTACAGAGAAAGTTTACTGGGTATTTTCACAGTTCTACCTCCTTTAGTAATATAAGGAATAGGGTCAACAGTTTTCCTTGAGCTAGCAGTTTTAATTGGATCACTAGTTTCTAAGTTTTTGATAATGACTTTTTCTACACCTTTATTACCTGACCACTCTTCATTCGAAGACACCTCTAAATGATATAATCTTTGAGCTGCTCTTACCAATTCTCCCCGTTCAGTTTTCAATTTAACTCGACGCATCTGCGCCAGGCATAATCTCAATCACTTTACCAAGTGGCCACCAAACTCTTTTCTTATTGTCATCTCCAATTAAAACGATGTCACCTTCTTTCAGAGGTTGGAAAGTCTTCTTCCTCTGTCTTGAGCACAAAGTACCTAAATATTCTTGTCGAAACCTTACTCGGAACGCTTCTCTTAGAGTTTCAAGGTAATGTATCCTTCTTCGCAAAAAATTGGGATCAGGTTGAGTAGCAACATCAGGAACAAAACTGCACTTGATCTCCTTCAGAAAATCTGCTGGTCTGAGAGTCGAGTCAGAAGAAACAGTTGTCAAAGGCCGCTCGTTCAAAATGGCTTCACAGTTGCATAACGCAGTTTGCATTTCTTCAAAGTTTAGACTTGCTCGACCTAAGGTTTTCTTCAAAACTTCTTTCATCATACCGACAAGCCTTTCATAAAAACCAGGGAGCACTAGGTGGGATAAATCTCCACTTTATCTCTTCATTTCTTGCTTCATCATGGACCTTTTGGAAATCAATACAAGAAAGTGTATTTGCAGCTCCAATAAAATTGGTACCATTATCACTATATACAATTGAAGGCTTTCCCCTTCTAGCCACAAAGCGATGAAAACAGAGCAAAAAGGTCTCAGCCGATAGTGGCGTGACCAGTTCAAGATGGACAGCACAAGTGAAAAGACAAATCCAGGCTTTTGAATTGTCTTTCAAAATCACAGGACCAGCAAAATCCACCCCTGTAACTTGAAAAATGTTGGCATCTTGAACTCTGTCAGAGGGTGGTGTTGTAGTAGGTGGTGTTACAGGCTTTGGAGAAAAACGTTAGCACACAACACAAGATCTTATTACAGATTTGACAGCTCTTCTTCCACAAAGAATCCAAAATCTTTCTCTCAAGGAATTCAATGTGTATGTAACACCTGCATGTCCGTTTTTCTCATGTTCAGCCAACACTATGGTTCTTACTATAGGATGATCTCCAGGTAAAATTGCAGGGGTTCTAAACTCTTCATAATCATTTCTTTTATATACAGTAGTTTTCAACTTAATGATTCCCTTTTCATCTAAAAAGATATTTAATGATTGGAGCCTTTTATCAGAAACTCCCTTGAAAGACTCTTGTTGGATCAAATAAACAATGGTTTTCTCAGCCTCCCTTAATTCATCAAGGCAAAGATCACCTTTTACTTTACTCTGATGCTGACAGTTGTAAAGAAATCTCTTTATCCATGCTACTGTATGTACAATCTTTTTGTACTCAGAAAAATGCGAACCCAACAGCCTTGTCACTTCAAAATTCATCATTGAAGTGGTGACATTTTTCTTTCGTTCACAGTTTACTTCTTCTTCATCAACGAGTTCTTCAGATGAGGGCCACCTTTCTCGGGGCAAGTATAACCACTTGGGTCCCTCCCACCATCGCATTTGTAGTAACTTTTTGGCTGAACATCCTCGGCTGGGTATATCAGCAGGGTTTATTGAGCCAGGAACATGTCTCCAAGAATTAATACTCGTAATCTCTCTAATTTCACTCACTCGGTTCTGAACAAATATTCCCCAGGGCTCATTTCTCTTGATCCAGGTTAAAACAGTGGTTGAGTCTGACCAGAAATATACTTCATCACATTCTATTTCCTTTAAAATAGTAGTTGAAAGACGCGAAGCTAAGGTTGCTGCCAAAAGTTCAAGTCTTGCGATGGGGATTTCTCCTTTTCCTGTCGGAGCTACTCTGCTTCTTGCTTGCACTAATTGAACTTGAACACAACTTGCTGATTCTACTCTAATGTACACAACCACAGCATATGCCAGTTTAGAAGCATCACAAAAGAAGTGTAAAGAACAGTTTTGTGCTCCACTTAGTCCAAAATATCTTGGAATGCATATTTTCTCTATGTATAGTACACCTTCAATCCATTTTAAAAATTCTCTTTTGGTATTTTGATCAACCTCATCGTCCCAACCAAGTTTCGTCTTCCAAATATTCTGAAGAAGCAGTTTGGGTATCAAGGCAAAAGGACAAATTATACCCAAAGGGTCAAAGAGCCTATGTGCTGAAGAAAGAATGGTTCTTTTGGTTATTTTATCAAGTTTCAATTCTTTTATGCAGGCAGTATTTACTTGAATTGTATCTTCTTTCTTATCCCAGACTAATCCAAGTACACTAGTAGGTTCTGATGTGTCTGCATTTAAATCGGTTTGCTCCCACCCTCGGAGATCAAATTTTCTACTTGCCATAATTTCAGTAGAAATTCTTCTAAATGTCTCGAATTCCTTTGTGTCCTTGACACTTGTCACACAATTGTCCACATAAAAACTTTTCTTCAGTTTCTGTACAACATTTTCTGGATACATTGATTTGTTATTTTGGATTTGTCTTAACATACAATCTAACAAATATCTGATAGTTGCGGACAATAGAAAGGGGCTACAGGTTACCCCAAACACCACTCTGCAATGTCTATAAGTTTTTAGACAATCTTCTTTAAGCCACAAAAATCTCAGGTAATTTCGATCAGCTTCAGGAAGTCCAATTTGTAAAAAAAGCCTTTCGAATATCTGCAATGACACCTATCTTCTCAGTTTTGAACCGCATCAAAATACTTGGTATCAACTCAATGAGGTTTTCACCCTTTTCTAAACAGTCGTTTAAACTTGGAAATCCTTTTACCTTGGCAGATGCATCAAAAACAGGCCTTATCTTGGTTGTGCTATTTTCCTTTAGCACTGGACGGTGTGGTAGATAATGAACATTTTCTTCACAATTATCATTTACTTCCTCTGTTATACCTTCTTCAAGCCACTCGTTAAAAACATTATCATACTGCTCATAAATGGATTGTGACTTCAGCCGTTTGACAGTCGAATTTAATCTTCTGCAAGCCACATCATAGTTTGATGGCAAAGGGACATGATCTTCTAACCAAGGCATGCTAACCTCAAAACGATTGTCAGCATCAACTCTGATAGTCTTTAAAAAATGTTCCTGTACAGCATCTTGTAACTCCTCTTTGGTTCTTTTAGCAGAAGGATCAGTAATTCCTAACACATCTAATGACCATAGATGACTAACAGGTATCTCAGTTGAAAGTAGTGAAAGGGAAGAGTGGGTTGCGCCAGAATTATTCTTCACGGGTATCTTACCCATAAGAGTCCATCCCAGAAGGGTTTCAACGGCGACGGGACCTTCTTTCAAAACTTTTAAATTTCCAGTTAAAAGCTTGCCTGCCACATCAGCTCCAAGTAATAGTTTAATTTCACTGCCCACTCTAGGAGACCTAAACTCAGTGTCGCTCACCATAATTCCACATTCTTCCAACTCATTTATCCAAGGACCATTTGGTATACTTTTAACATTATCACAAATGACTGGCTGGTCCAAACAAATAACATTGCAATTATATTTTTCATCAATGCTAGCTAAATTAACTTTGTACTTAAAATGCAATTTTTCACCAGATGACACACCTCCAAACAATTTGTGTATCAACTTAACTTCTCCACAGTTCTCAAATTTTAACATTTGGATTACATCTTTTGAAATATAAGTTCTTTCAGAACCTGTGTCTATAATTGCTCTCACTAACACATCTCGGTTACCATTTTTAATGCGTACAATTAAAGTTTGCTGCAACACTTCAGAATGAAGGGATTGACTAGTAAGAATATTATCTCTAACAACACTTTCGTTCCTATTTCCAGGGCTTTGAGGAACATCATTAACTGCTTCCTTTTTACACAGGAGTACATTATGTCTTCTACCACATTTATAACAAGGTTTCAATCTGCACTTTTTCACTTGGTGGCCTGGATTTAGACATAAAAAACAACAACGAGCTTTAGCCACTGCTGCTTCTTTTTCTTCTACAGTCCAGTTGCTTGCTTGATCACACTGCCAAGAACTGTGGTGATTATCACAAAAAAGGCACATCAAAGAATCCAGTTCAGTCTTTTTCACCACTTGAGTAGTTTCATCGTCAGGAACCACAGGGTTGGTTGACCGTCTTAAAACCTTCGTATTCATGAACGGTGTCTTTAAAACAGCATCATTTGCATTTTTTAAAAACGATTGGGAAGCAATGTTAACTCTTTCTTCTGCTTCAACTTCACCTTCCAAAAACTCTAACAAAGAATCCAGTTCAGTCTTTTTCACCACTTGAGTAGTTTCATCGTCAGGAACCACAGGGTTGGTTGACCGTCTTAAAACCGTTCGATATCTTTCCCATGCCTTAAGTGTTTCTTCTGGCATGCAGGACTCAACAAGGGGAAACATCATGGCAGCATACTTTTCCCTGGTCACCCCCAACACTTCTAAAGCTCTAAGCTTAGCTTCAAGTTGATCATACAACTTTCTTAAAGAACTTTTTCCTAACTTTTGTTTTTGTAAAACGATAGATAATAAATCTCTCACATATAACTGAATCAACAATTCTTCTTTACCATATCTTGACTGCAATTGTTTTACAGCTTTGGAATAGCTCTCTCCACCCGGTGGAAAACTACTAATCAATTCCTCAGCACAGGAACCTTTCTGCATTGCCTGACTGAGATACAAAAATTTATCATGATCATCTAAGTTCACATCTCCATCAATTTTCTTGAACTGACCCCAGAAATGTAACCAATTTTTCAAATTTCCATCAAACGTTGGCAGTTTAATTTTCGGATAATGCAATAGCGATTTTGCTTGACCCACTGAGCTACTACACACAGACAAGTTTTCTACTCCCTCTAAAAATCTGCTTAATTCTTCCAGTTTAAACTCAAAAGCTCGGTACCTGTCAAGATATGCTTCCGATTCATCCAGTTCTTTATTAATTTCGTCTTCATTACGAATTTCACTCAAAAATTCGTCTGTCACTTTTTCTTCGGCTAACAGCAGCGATTTTCCTTTTTCCGAAATAAGTTTTAGTTTCAGTAATTTCTGATCAGAAGTCAAGTTCGTTTCAGATTTCTCAAAGTCATTGCACTAAACAATCGGCGATGCTGTGTTCTGGTTTGTCTTAATAATTCCATCTCAAACAGAAGTGAGTAATCGCAATCAATCTCACCAGCAAAAGTTCAGAGTCCTGTCACGGACGCCATATATCTTAAAATAAGATCTCAACAGTTCAAATCAGAAGACCCTGAGCTAAAATTAATAAATTAATCACCTTTTCCTGTGAGGCCTCAACATTATCACTCAGCTTAATGGCTCAAAAATTCAACTCAGCTACCAAGGCCAACAATCAGAAGTTTACGCCACGAAAACACACCTTTATTTTTCCTTATTTTTCAGTGTGTTATCCTATTGGTTGGTCGGTATCGGTAGGACTTGTGGCGATCCAAGCGGGAAAAGATGTCAAATAAATTGTTTTCATTATTCAAAACTCGGCTAGCCTGTATAGTATCAAGTAAGCCGTGCTATAGCGTATTTGAAAATCTGCCACTGCTTGAAGGTCTCATATGACCCAACTGGATCACACCTCCTAAATTATAAGACTCCGAATCATTGAGTCAACTTTTTTCTTAAGTTTGTGTGTTATTATTTAGATATTTATGTTTAAAAAAGGGGGATTGTGGGTTTCCCCCAGGAATTGTTTTGAAATTTGACCATTAAAAAATGGGTCACAGTAATTTTTGTGTAAGAATCAATATTAATGATTTTCAGAATGTTTTGGCAGACTGCCCAGATTACTTTTTACTTTGTTTTCAATTTTTGACTTGGATTTCTGTACTGCCCACAAATTTTTTACGTCTAAGTTGTTTCAAATTAATGTGCCCCCCTTCTCCCCTATTTTTAAACTTATTTCAAATCAGTTTTAAGTCTCGAAAGGATTTAATTATCTGTTATGGAAGACCTACTGTAAATTGGATATTCCATCTAACCGCCCCAACCACAAAATTGCATTAATCCCTCACTGCTCGAAATAACGCGTTGATTTCCCCAGAAACAAAATTTATTCCGTTAAAATAAGTAAAGAATCCGTCACTGGTAGAACGGTTGTTCCCAGGAAATATATGGTTTCTCTGCAAAACAATTTTCGATAATTTTTTTGGGTTAGTATCTAAAATTACGTTAAATTCCTGCATAAAAAATTCAATTTTGCAGAATTATCTGGCTATGGGCAGTAGGGCTTATCACAAAAAGCTTTTGGGGTGAAATTCAAAAAGGCATAGTTGCCTCAAGAGTAACATATTCATCATAAAAAAAATTTCAGCAGAATCAAAAAATATTTAGGTGTCGCAGAATTAAGTTGGTTTTTAAAATTTCATCATTTTTCAATAAATTGACCAAAAATGCCAAGATAAAACTTTGACTTACTAACTTTTTCTAAGATCATGCCTTAAAATGTGCCCTTGGTTTCATAATTTTATTACCGTTAGAGAGAAATAATTGTTTAATATTAAACGATACTCGCTAAGTTTTGGTATGCTTGCAGTATGCCATCTACCAGTTTAGTTAGCTTGATTTAGGATAGATGGCGATACCACAACTGATACTTTTTCAATCCATGTTTACAAAATTTTTAATTTATTTTCTGATCTTTTATTAAGAAGTTAAATTTCCATATTTAAAAAACAATTCATACTTTTTTTTATCAACTACTACATTAATTAATATTCGTAGATTTTCTAAGGCACGTTTATATTTCTATTTATTAAGAAATTATTTCAATATTATCATACAAAAAAAATTAGTCGAAATATTACAGTATTTTCAAAGATTAATTTGTCATATTTTATCCAAATCATAACTATAAAGATTTAAAGCATTTTTGATACCATTTTACATGTATATTGATGATGTATTGTCGGGTATTTATTTCAAAGAAAAAAAAATAAATTTAAGTTTAAATATTTAGCTCATAATATATTTAATGAAATCCTCATTGGGTTAAGAACAACTCTGATTTTTAAAATCATTTATTAAATTAGATGAAAAGCTGAGAAAACTTAACGGGATCCTTTCATACAATTGTTCTGAATTTTGAATTGAATTTTGAAAACTTTAAATTAAAAAAAAATTATTTGAAATTGTTTTCATTTGTTTAAAATTTATTTTAAAAAATCGAAAGAAAGTTTGTTATGATCCGCATTAATTTAAAGAATATAACATTTCAAACAAAATGACATCTTAATCTTTCGATTAATTAGCTCTTAGAATTTTTAGCATTAAAAGAATGCAAACAACAACGGTATTCTGGCATGCTACTAGTTATTTAGCTATATTTGGATAGACGGCAACACTACTGATGCTTTTGAATCCACGGGATTTTCGCCTTCATAATGTTTTAGATTTAGAAGTTAAAAGATTGGAATTTTAACAAAACTTTAAGAAATATAAAGATTAAAAAATTGTCAATTTAATGAGGACTATTCTGGAAGTGGGGGAACTATTTGATATTCTGTCCAGACTTTCTGTGAAATGGCCTGATCTTGTGAAATTCCCTGACTATTATTTTGTGTATCAAAATCAGCGACAGATAACATGGTAAAATTATCATAGAGAAGCATAAAAATAATATCTTTTAAAGTGAAAAATATTGTGAAGCTATGGCGGACAACATTTTTCTAAAAGAACAATTTCTTCCAAATTTGAAGTTTGAAATCAATTTTAATCATAGATAATATAAATATAAGCTTCATTTTTAAGCTAAAATATTTTGTAAAATAAGTTTTTTAATGTGAAAATATTTTGTGAAAGGTCCTTTTTTCTGATAACGTATTTTAAAAATATTTTGTAAAGGGTTCCTTTACAAAAGGAACACAAATATCCTCAAGGGATTTTATGAACTGTAAATTTTAATTTTTTTCCCTTATGATTAAAATTGATTTTAAACTTCAAATTGGGTAGATATGTTTCTTTTAGAAGTTAAAAAACAACAAAAATTTAAATTTAAGAAAATATTTGAAATTGTTTTCATTTGTTTAAAAATTTGTTAAAATTTATTTAAAAAAATTCAAATAAAGTTGGTTATGATCCACATTAATTTAAAGAATGTATAAAATTTCTAACAAAATGACACTAGTCACTAGTCTTTCGATTAATTAGCTCTTAGAATTTTTAGCATTAAAAGAATGCAAACAACAACGGTATTCTGGCATGCTACCAGTTATTTAGCTATATTTAGATAGATGGCGACACTACTGATGCTTTTGAATCCACGGTATTTTCGCCTTCATAATGTTTTAGATTTATTAGGTAAAATATTGGAATTTTAACAAAACTGTAAGAAATATAAAGATTAAAAAAATAGTCAATTTAATGAGGACTATTCTGGAAGTGGGGGAACTATTTGATTTTCTGTCCAGACTTTCTGTGAAATGGCCTAATCTTGTGAAATTCCCTGCATTATTTTGTGTATCAAAATCAGCGACAGATAACATGGTAAAATTATCATAGAGAAGCATAAAAATAATATCTTTTAAAGTGAAAAATAAGTTTTTTAATGTGAAAATATTTTGTAAAGGGTTCCTTTACAAAAGGAACACAAATATCCTCAAGGGATTTTATGAACTGTAAATTTTAATTTTTTCCCTTATGATTAAAATTGATTTTAAACTTCAAATTGGGTAGATATGTTTCTTTTAGAAGTTAAAAAGCAACGAAAATTTAAATTTAAGAAAATATTTGAAATTGTTTTCATTTGTTAAAAAATTTGTTAAAATTTATTAAAAAAAATTCAAAGAAAGTTGGTTATGATCCACATTAATTTAATTTAAAGAATATAAAATTTCTAACAAAATGACACCAGTCACTAGTCTTTCGATTAATTAGCTCTTGGAATTTTTAGCGTTAAAAAAAATACAAAAATTCTTGCATGCTACCAGTTAGTGAGCTTGATTTGGATAGATGGCGACACTACAATTGATGTTTTTTGGAACAGTGTTTTTGAATCCACATGATTTTTGCCTTCATAATTAAGAATAATTGATTATAAATTATTTTATTACTTGTATTTTACAAAACAAAATTAAAATGAAAATTTTAAAAAATAATAATAAATTAAATGAATGAAAAAGAATTCAGAACAATTGTATGAAAGGACCCCGTTAAATTTTCTCAGCTTTTCAACTAATTTAATAAATGAATTTAGAAATCAAAGTTTTTCTTAACCCAATGAGGATTTATGAGCTAAATAATTAAACTTAAATTTATTTATTTTTTCTTTGAAATAACTACCCGACATTACATCATCAATAAACATGGAAGATGGTATCAAAAATGCTTTAACTGTTTGTAGTTCTGATTTGGATAAAATATGACAAATAAATCCTTGAAAATACCTTCTTACTATAATATTTCGACTAATTTTTTCTGTATGATAAGATTGAAATAATTTCTTAATAAATCAAAATATAAACGTGCCTCAGAAAATCTACGAATATTAATTAATGTAGTAGTTGATAAAAAAAAAAGTATGAATTGTTTTTTAAAAATCGAAATTTAACTGTTCAGTAAAAGCTAACTAATTAGCGACATTAACTTTTTAATAAAAGATCAGAAAATAAATTAAAAATTTTAAAAACATGAATTGAAGAGGTATCAGTTCTCGTGTCGCCATCTATCATACATCAAGCTAACTAAACGTAGATGGCATACCGCAAGAATACCAAAACAACTTAATTAGTACTGTTTAACACTAAATAATTATTTATCTCAAACTAACGGTATTAAAAATGTGAAATCAAGCCCACATAATAGTGCAATATCTTAGAAAAATTAATTTAAGTCAAAATTTTATCTTGGCAATTTTGGTCAATTTGAAAACTGATAAAATTTTATAAACCGACTTAAATCCGAGGGACCTAAATATTTTTTTATTCTATTGTAATTTTTTTTATGATGTATATGTGATCCCTGAGGCAATTGTTTGTATTCTTGCAGTTTGCAATCTACTAGTTTAGTTAGCCTGATTTAGAGTAATAGATGGCGCCACCACAACTAATGGTTTGTTTTTAAATTTTTAATTTATTTTCGAGTATGTTTTACTTAAAATTATCTTTTATTAGAAAAGTGAAATTTTTATGAGTTATTTTAAATAATCTTTCATATTGTTTTTTTTTTAACTACGTAATTAATTTTAAAATGTATATTGATTCGTCGATTTTCTGAAGCACGTCTGTATTTGATTTTTTAAGTTAATTCAATAATATCATGTAAAAAAAAATTGGTCAAAAAATTACCGTAAAGAATTATTTTTAACGTTTTTAAAAATTAATTTGACAAATTTTATACAAATCATAAATTAAGGATTTTTAGTACCATTTTCCATGTATATTCATGACATAGGTTGTAGTTATTTCAAAGAAAAATATTAAAATTTGTATTTGCATATTTAGCTCTTAAAATATTTAATGAAATACTCATTGGGTTAAGAACAATGGAGATTTTTATTTTTTTTTTCTACAATTAATTTTTTTTTTCTACTTGAAATTTAATAGAAATGTCTATTTTAGTTAAAAAGCTTTAATTTTCTTAAAAACTTTTCTAAAAATATTTTTTATTTAAATTTTTTTTTCTTCTTTTTTAATTTAAAAATAAATTTTTTAAAAAGGTGTTTATGATGCAAAATAAATCAAAGAGAATAAAATTTTTAAAAAAATGTGACTCATTTCAGGTTTTTAAGTTGTATAGTTCTTGAGTTATTAGCTCTTTCAAAATGTAAGAAAAACAACTTTGCAAAAGTTTTTTTGACATTAAAAAATTATTACTTCCAAAAGTGGGGTGATAGAAGAATAAAACTTGTAACATTATAACTTTATTAGTTCCTCATAAAAAAAATCATGAACAAAATGTGAGAGTTTAATCTTTGGATTCTTAGTTATTCTGTAAAAAAAAAAAAATAGCACTTTATTGAAACTTAAAGGCTTCTGCGGCACGGGTTAATATTTTTTGATAAAGCTAAAATTTTGCAAAAATAATTTATTTGTTTGATGGAAAAAATTGGGAGGGCGTCGCTTAAAATCATCCAAATTTTTAAAATAAGGACCACCCTAATACTGGATGGATCGCATACTGCAAGAATACCCAAGATTCCCTTGTCAGCAAAAATAAGCAAACCACAAACCTCCCTCTCATAATTATACGTAAGAAAATTGCCTGCCCCCCCTTGTTCTTTTTTTTGTGCAAAATCTTAATTTATGCTTAGGTTTCTGAAATTCATTATTCTCTATGAATACTTAACCTATCATTAAAATTATCCCTGTCACAAATGCTTAAAATATTTTCCTTATTCAGTTTTTGTGAAATTTATTTTTGGTTGAAATTTGAAATTATTTATGATTTTCGAAAATGCAGTGTTTGTAATATCTTACATGCATCACTCATACTCCCCCTTGTCAGGAAAAATAAGCAAATAGCAAACGCCCTTAGGTGCTTACGTGATATGTGAACGGCCCCCTACTCAGCAGTCCTTTCCCCGTGCGTCATTTAACCCGCGTTGGAATGTTTACCCGTTCTTTAATTGAAACCCAATGCCTCAGCAGCTGCCCTCGAAGTAACGAGCAAGCATTCTTGAATTTAACATTTCCCCGTGCGTCATTCAACTGGCGAATAGGAATGTTCACCCGTTCTGTTTTGAAACCTAATGCCTCAGCAGCTGCGCCCTCGAATTAACCAGCAAGCATTCTGAAGCCGAATCCAGTCTGATCCAGTGCAGCTGTCAAGGTCTTTCTCTTGTGTTGATAAGAAAAACCGTTTTCGATAGCTCGCGCTTGCAATAATAATAATAAAAAAACCTCGCGGAGAGAATCGCGAACATAAACCACTGCAGGTGCAGCATTAATTAGAACCATGATGAGATCCGATTTCGATAGTCGTTAAAACCGTTGAAAAAAACCTCGCTGGGAATCGTAAGGCACTTGGCATCTGGTTAAAGTCACTGACGTTTTCCCATGCCCTTGTCCGATTGTGAGAGAGGAACTGAATTTCCATAAAGAAGGGTGTGGTGTGTGATATGGCTTGCACACGCAGAACGAACTTTTAGAATTGCAGTTGGCAGGTGTTCTTTTTCAGGAGGCGACCGTTGGAGCAGAGAATTCCTTAATCATTTTTCTTTCTCCTGTCGTCAGTAAACAATTTATAGCCGGAAACGCGAAAGTTTTAATCGAATAAGGAATTAACTTTGTTTTCTTTCCTTATTCGCGCGCCATGTTTATCTTTAGGCCCCCTCCTTCAAAGCTCCCCCTTCTGAAATTCAACATAGGCTTTTAAAAATAGTAGATCACTAGCCTATTATTTAGATCAAACTGAAATTTTTTTAATGAAATTTAAAAAAAAAAAAATATCAGTAAAAGTAAATAAAGTTCAATTATGTTTTTGGTCATTTTTGACCCCCCTTATCAACAAGGATGAGCAAACCGCAAACCCTTCAATAATTACATAAGAAACTGCCTAAACTTACTCTAAGAAAACTGCCGAGCCATTTTGTTCTTTTTTGTACAAAATGTTTAGCAGTGCCAGGGGTCGATCCAGCCAAAAATTGGGGCCCTTTTACAAAATTCCACCTCCTAAAATCGGCCCCTTCACAAAATTAAAGTTCATAAAAACGACCCTTTCAAAAAATACAAATTAGCTTTAAAGATTAATTGCAAGAAAACATTCTTGTTTGTTTCTAATCAGAAATGTTTTTGAAAAATTAAATTGAAAAATCGTGTCGGGTTTGAAAAATTAAAATTTGACTTCAATTTTTCACAAAAACAATTCCTTTTTCACAAAAATGGGCCCCGAAATATAAAACCTATATCGACCTCTGAGAAAAATGTAACATTTATATGTAGTTGAATTTTGAAATTATTTATGCAAGAGATTTTCGACAATGATGTGTTGGTAACATCTTACGTAAGCATCACTAATACCCCCTCCCCACTTGTCAGTCAAAATAAAAAACCTAAGAGCAAAACCCCCTCCCCCACCCTTTGGTGCTTACGTAATAATTGAACGGCCCCCAATCCCTAAAAATTCCCTTTTAACTCTAATGCAAAGCCATTTGGAAAACCGGCGTGTAAAATTTCATGAAAATATCGTGAATATTGAAAGAGATATCAGCATGTGAAAATTGCACTTTTTCAGGCCTCAAAAAAAGTTTTTAAATTTTTAATACAATTTTGTCTTCATTTAACTAAAAAAAAAAAAACATAAAACTACATAATAGCACTGAAAACCCTGCAAAATTTGCGAACTTTTTTCGCCAGGCCTTTTTTCACAAGCTAATATCTCCTCGAATATTCACGATATTTTCTTAAAATTTTTCTCAGTGAGTTCTTCATAACATCGCCAACAATACTCTCATTGACGTTTTTGCTTTATCTCCTTTACTTTCTTAAATTTATTTTTTTAACTTTCTTATTTCGTCGCTAGGAGCGCTGTAAGTCATCTCAATGTATTCTCCGTAGTCACTTACCTAGGAGTAGACCTTACTTCCATGACCCTAGGAGACGTTTTTCCAAAGAAAAGCCGTGAAAAGAACTTTTGAAACACCCTGTTTAATATTTAAACCCGCCCCTTATCTCATACTTAATTCCCACTATAGACTGCCACCGCTTACTCCGATCCCACTATAGAATTAAACGTACAAAGAGCGAAAGCATAAAATTCTCCATGGTCACTTACCTAGGGTTAAACCTTACTCCCATGACCCTAGGAGACGTTGTTTCCAAAGAAAAGCCGTGAAAAGAACTTTTGAAACACCCTGTGTAATATTTAAACCGCCCCTTACCTCATACTTAATTCCCACTATAGACTTGCCCACTAAACACCGCTTACTCCGATCCCACTATAGAGTTAAACGTACAGAGAGCGAAAGCACATCTGCTCCCACTACGGCGAAACGAACCGCAGCCGAAGAGGCGAAATAACCGCCAGGTTTGGCAATCTATCGCTCATTTGGCGGACGCCGCTTTCCCCGCTCGCCTAGAACATCCACACGCTTTTGGGAAATCCTCAGATCGGCTCTGCGCCAAGCTGAAACCGCCAACCTTTTTTTCGCGACATCGATCACTAAATCGACGATTTCTCGGACAAATATTGGTTTAAACGAATCGCGATTGGTTCTAATCGATTTAGAAGGGTCCATTTTACCTAGTGTGATGTTCTTTTTCCCGAAATTTTCCCGATAACAGGGCGAAATTCCAGTTTAAAGTCGCTCCTTTCCAAATCAAGCCGATTCAAGATCGACCGCTTCTCCTCTCGAATGGAGCTCTCCCATTCGCCGATCGCCTTAAAGTTACGCCCCGAAAAAAAGGCGGAGTCGGAACTGGGCTCAACTGGACTGGTCGGAAGCTCGACGAATGACGGTCTCGGGCGAATGAAAGGCTGGGGGATGCGTTCTTAGGCTTCCAATTACAATTAGTTTTCGTTAATTAAGTTGAGTGCTTATTTTATATTGCTTTTTAAGTTTAAAAACAAGTTTTAGAGAGGATTACACTTTCATGAAAGACGTGGAACGTAATTAGAGTGTTGTTCTCAACATAAAACGTTATTTTTATTAATAAATTATTCTTTTCATTCATTTTTTTATGATGTGTAATTACAATCCGATACTTATCAGAGCTATTTTAGAATAGACTTCCAACATTTCGGAGCGGGATAACGGAATTTTGGGGTAAATTTAGTATTTTTTTTTTTTTTTTTTTTTTTTTTTTTGTGGTCAAGAAAATGGAAATTTTCGATTTCAGGGGGATATAATATCCCCGAATCTTCCGTGAATAATTTAGACTTAGTAAATAATTGGTATTTTAATTGTGTGTAATATCGCAACGGCTATGCTGTGATTATTGCTTCTGTCAATTGAATTTGTTTTATGGCCGCGGAGTCAATAATAAAACAGTTGGGCAGTGGTCTAAGAAATTTAATTAAGTTCTTTTTTTATATCAAATGCAGCGGTATAATAAATACTAAATTTTCAATCGTTTATTACTCATTTATTGACAGCTATAATATGATCTATAAATAACTAATAACCACATATTCTAAATCGGACAACAATAAATTAAATTTTTAAAATTTTTGTTAGAAATTTAAAAAGTAATTTTTAAAATCTTTGTTAGAAATTTAAAAAAGTTTAATTTTAAACACATATTCTAAATCAGACTACAATAAATTTAAATTTTAAAATCTTTGTTAGAAATTTAAAATGTTTAATTTTTAAAATCTTTGTTAGAAATTTGAAATATTTAATTTTAAACTCATATTCTAAATCTTACTAAAATAAATATATTTTTTAAAATCTTTGTTAGAAATTTAAAAAGTTTAATTTTAAACACATATTCTAAATCAGACTTCAATAAATTTAATTTTTAAAATCTCTGTTATAAATTTAAAAAGTTTAATTTTTAAAATCTTTGTTAGAAATTTAAAAATTTTAATTTTAAACACATATTCTAAATCAGACTTCAATAAATTTAATTTTTAAAATCTTTGTTAGAAATTTAAAATATTTAATTTTTAAAATCTTTGTTAGAAATTTAAAATAATTAATTTTTAAAATCTTTGTTAGAAATTTAAAATATTTAATTTTTAAAATCTTTCTTAGAAATTAAAAAAGTTTAATTTTTAAATTCTTTGTTAGAAATTTAAAAAGTTTAATTTTAAACAAATATTCTAAATCAGAAAGTTAATTTTTAAAATCTTTGTTAGAAATTTAAAATGTTTAATTTTAAACACATATTCTAAATCAGACTACAATAAATTTAATTTTTAAAATCTTTGTTAGAAATTTAAAATGTTTAATTTTTAAAATCTTTGTTAGAAATTTAAAAAGTTTAATTTTTAAATTCTTTGTTAGAAATTTAAAATCTTTAATTTTTAAAATCTTTCTTAGAAATTAAAAAAGTTTAATTTTTAAATTCTTTGTTAGGAATTTAAAAAGTTTAATTTTAAACAAATATTCTAAATCAGAAAGTTTAATTTTTAAAATCTTTGTAGAAATTTAAAATGTTTAATTTTAAACACATATTCTAAATCAGACTACAATAAATTTAATTTTTAAAATCTTTGTTAGAAATTTAAAATATTTAATTTTTAAAATCTTTCTTAGAAATTAAAAAAGTTTAATTTTTAAAATCTTTGTTAGAAATTTAAAATGTTTAATTTTTAAAATCTTTGTTAGAAATTTAAAATGTTTAATTTTTAAAATCTTTGTTAGAAATTTAAAAAGTTTAATTTTAAACACATATTCTAAATCAGACTTCAATAAATTTAATTTTTAAAACCTTTGTTAGAAATTTAAAAAGTAATTTTTAAAATCTTTGTTAGAAATTTAAAATGTTTAATTTTAAACACATATTCTAAATCAGACTTCAATAAATTTAATTTTTAAAATCTCTGTTATAAATTTAAAAAGTTTAATTTTTAAAATCTTTGTTAGAAATTTAAAATGTTTAATTTTTAAAATCTTTGTTAGAAATTTAAAATGTTTAATTTTTAAAATCTTTGTTAGAAATTTAAAATATTTAATTTTTAAAATCTTTGTTAGAAATTTAAAAATTTTAATTTTAAACAAATATTCTAAATTAGAAAGTTTAATTTTTAAAATCTTTGTTAGAAATTTAAAATGTTTAATTTTAAACACATATTCTAAATCAGACTACAATAAATTTAATTTTTAAAATCTTTGTTAGAAATTTAAAATGTTTAATTTTTAAAATCTTTGTTAGAAATTTAAAATGTTTAATTTTAAACAAATATTCTAAATCAGAAAGTTAATTTTTAAAATCTTTGTTAGAAATTTAAAATGTTTAATTTTAAACACATATTCTAAATCAGACTACAATAAATTTAATTTTTAAAATCTTTGTTAGAAATTTAAAATGTTTAATTTTTAAAATCTTTGTTAGAAATTTAAAAAGTTTAATTTTTAAATTCTTTGTTAGAAATTTAAAAAGTTTAATTTTAAACAAATATTCTAAATCAGAAAGTTAATTTTTAAAATCTTTGTTAGAAATTTAAAATGTTTAATTTTAAACACATATTCTAAATCAGACTTCAATAAATGTAATTTTTAAAACCTTTGTTAGAAATTAAAAAAGTTTAATTTTTAAATTCTTTGTTAGAAATTTAAAAAGTTTAATTTTAAACAAATATTCTAAATCAGAAAGTTAATTTTTAAAATCTTTGTTAGAAATTTAAAATGTTTAATTTTAAACACATATTCTAAATCAGACTTCAATAAATTTAATTTTAAAAATCTTTGTTAGAAATTTAAAATATTTAATTTTTAAAATCTTTGTTAGAAATTAAAAAAGTTTAATTTTTAAATTCTTTGTTAGAAATTTAAAAAGTTTAATTTTAAACAAATATTCTAAATCAGAAAGTTAATTTTTAAAATCTTTGTTAGAAATTTAAAATGTTTAATTTTAAACACATATTCTAAATCAGACTACAATAAATTTAATTTTTAAAATCTTTGTTAGAAATTTAAAATGTTTAATTTTTAAAATCTTTGTTAGAAATTTAAAAAGTTTAATTTTTAAATTCTTTGTTAGAAATTTAAAAAGTTTAATTTTAAACAAATATTCTAAATCAGAAAGTTAATTTTTAAAATCTTTGTTAGAAATTTAAAATGTTTAATTTTAAACACATATTCTAAATCAGACTTCAATAAATGTAATTTTTAAAACCTTTGTTAGAAATTAAAAAAGTTTAATTTTTAAATTCTTTGTTAGAAATTTAAAAAGTTTAATTTTAAACAAATATTCTAAATCAGAAAGTTAATTTTTAAAATCTTTGTTAGAAATTTAAAATGTTTAATTTTAAACACATATTCTAAATCAGACTACAATAAATTTAATTTTTAAAATCTTTGTTAGAAATTTAAAATGTTTAATTTTTAAAATCTTTGTTAGAAATTTAAAAAGTTTAATTTTTAAATTCTTTGTTAGAAATTTAAAATCTTTAATTTTTAAAATCTTTCTTAGAAATTAAAAAAGTTTAATTTTTAAATTCTTTGTTAGGAATTTAAAAAGTTTAATTTTAAACAAATATTCTAAATCAGAAAGTTTAATTTTTAAAATCTTTGTAGAAATTTAAAATGTTTAATTTTAAACACATATTCTAAATCAGACTACAATAAATTTAATTTTTAAAATCTTTGTTAGAAATTTAAAATGTTTAATTTTTAAAATCTTTGTTAGAAATTTAAAAAGTTTAATTTTTAAATTCTTTGTTAGAAATTTAAAATCTTTAATTTTTAAAATCTTTCTTAGAAATTAAAAAAGTTTAATTTTTAAATTCTTTGTTAGGAATTTAAAAAGTTTAATTTTAAACAAATATTCTAAATCAGAAAGTTTAATTTTTAAAATCTTTGTAGAAATTTAAAATGTTTAATTTTAAACACATATTCTAAATCAGACTACAATAAATTTAATTTTTAAAATCTTTGTTAGAAATTTAAAATATTTAATTTTTAAAATCTTTCTTAGAAATTAAAAAAGTTTAATTTTTAAAATCTTTGTTAGAAATTTAAAATGTTTAATTTTTAAAATCTTTGTTAGAAATTTAAAATGTTTAATTTTTAAAATCTTTGTTAGAAATTTAAAAAGTTTAATTTTAAACACATATTCTAAATCAGACTTCAATAAATTTAATTTTTAAAACCTTTGTTAGAAATTTAAAAAGTAATTTTTAAAATCTTTGTTAGAAATTTAAAATGTTTAATTTTAAACACATATTCTAAATCAGACTTCAATAAATTTAATTTTTAAAATCTCTGTTATAAATTTAAAAAGTTTAATTTTTAAAATCTTTGTTAGAAATTTAAAATGTTTAATTTTTAAAATCTTTGTTAGAAATTTAAAATGTTTAATTTTTAAAATCTTTGTTAGAAATTTAAAATATTTAATTTTTAAAATCTTTGTTAGAAATTTAAAAATTTTAATTTTAAACAAATATTCTAAATTAGAAAGTTTAATTTTTAAAATCTTTGTTAGAAATTTAAAATGTTTAATTTTAAACACATATTCTAAATCAGACTACAATAAATTTAATTTTTAAAATCTTTGTTAGAAATTTAAAATGTTTAATTTTTAAAATCTTTGTTAGAAATTTAAAATGTTTAATTTTTAAAATCTTTGTTAGAAATTTAAAAAGTTTAATTTTAAACACATATTCTAAATCAGACTTCAATAAATTTAATTTTAAAAATCTTTGTTAGAAATTTAAAATATTTAATTTTTAAAATCTTTGTTAGAAATTTAAAATATTTAATTTTTAAAATCTTTCTTAGCAATTAAAAAAGTTTAATTTTTAAATTCTTTGTTAGGAATTTAAAAATTTTAATTTTAAACAAATATTCTAAATCAGAAAGTTTAATTTTTAAAATCTTTGTTAGAAATTTAAAATGTTTAATTTTAAACACATATTCTAAATCAGACTACAATAAATTTAATTTTTAAAATCTTTGTTAGAAATTTAAAAAGTTTAATTTTAAACACATATTCTAAATCAGACTTCAATAATTTAATTTTTAAAATCTTTGTTAGAAATTTAAAATATTTAATTTTTAAAATATTTGTTAGAAATTTAAAATATTTAATTTTTAAAATATTTGTTAGAAATTTAAAATATTTAATTTTAAACACATATTCTAAATCAGACTACAATAAATTTAATTTTTAAAATCTTTGTTAGAAATTTAAAATGTTGAATTTTTAAAATCTTTGTTAGAAATTTAAAATGTTTAATTTTTAAAATCTTTGTTAGAAATTTAAAATGTTTAATTTTTAAAATCTTTGTTAGAAATTTAAAAAGTTTAACTTTTAAACACATATTCTAAATCAGACTTCAATAAATTTAATTTTTAAAATCTTTGTTAGAAATTTAAAATATTTAATTTTTAAAATCTTTCTTAGAAATTTAAAATATTTAATTTTAAACACATATTCTAAATCAGACTACAATAAATTTAATTTTTAAAATCTTTGTTAGAAATTTAAAATGTTGAATTTTTAAAATCTTTGTTAGAAATTTAAAATGTTTAATTTTTAAAATCTTTGTTAGAAATTTAAAATGTTTAATTTTTAAAATCTTTGTTAGAAATTTAAAAAGTTTAACTTTTAAACACATATTCTAAATCAGACTTCAATGAATTTAATTTTTAAAATCTTTGTTAGAAATTTAAAATATTTAATTTTTAAAATCTTTCTTAGAAATTAAAAAAGTTTAATTTTTAAATTCTTTGTTAGAAATTTAAAAAGTTTAATTTTAAACAAATATTCTAAATCAGAAAGTTTAATTTTTAAAATCTTTGTTAGAAATTTAAAAAGTTTAATTTTAAACACATATTCTAAATCAGACTTCAATAAATTTAATTTTTAAAACCTTTGTTAGAAATTTAAAAAGTTTAATTTTTAAAATCTTTGTTAGAAATTTAAAAAGTAATTTTTAAAATCTTTGTTAGAAATTTAAAATGTTTAATTTTGAACACATATTCTAAATCAGACTTCAATAAATTTTATTTTTAAAATCTCTGTTATAAATTTAAAATGTTTAATTTTTAAAATCTTTGTTAGAAATTTAAAATGTTTAATTTTTAAAATCTTTGTTAGAAATTTAAAATATTTAATTTTTAAAATCTTTGTTAGAAATTTAAAAATTTTAATTTTAAACAAATATTCTAAATCAGAAAGTTTAATTTTTAAAATCTTTGTTAGAAATTTAAAATGTTTAATTTTAAACACATATTCTAAATCAGACTACAATAAATTTAATTTTTAAAATCTTTGTTAGAAATTTAAAAAGTTTAATTTTAAACAAATATTCTAAATCAGAAAGTTTAATTTTTAAAATCTTTGTTAGAAATTTAAAATATTTAATTTTAAACACATATTCTAAATCAGACTACAATAAATTTAATTTTTAAAATCTTTGTTAGAAATTTAAAATGTTTAATTTTTAAAATCTTTGTTAGAAATTTAAAATGTTTAATTTTTAAAATCTTTGTTAGAAATTTAAGAAGTTTAATTTTAAACTCATATTCTAAATCAGACTTCAATAAATTTAATTTTTAAAATCTCTGTTATAAATTTAAAAAGCTTAATTTTTAAAATCTTTGTTAGAAATTTAAAATATTTAATTTTTAAAATCTTTGTTAGAAATTTAAAATGTTTAATTTTTAAAATCTTTGTTAGAAATTTAAAAAGTTTAATTTTAAACACATATTCTAAATCAGACTACAATAAATTTAATTTTTAAAATCTTTGTTAGAAATTTAAAAAGTTTAAATTTTAAATACATATTATAAATCAGACTACAATAAATTTAACTTTGATTTGATTTTTGATAAAATTAACTTTTTTTTTATCTTGTGGGCGATTTTACTTAAAATTACCAACAGATTTTAAAAATTCAACTTTTTAAATTTCTAACAAAGATTTAAAAATTAAATTTATTTTAATCTGATTTAGAATATGTGTTTAAAATTAAACTTTTTAAATTTCTGACAAAGATTTTAAAAATTAAATTTCTAACAAGGATTTTAAAAATTATATTTATTGTAGTCTGATTTAGAATATGTGTTTAAAATGAAACATTTTAAATTTCTAACAAAGATTTTAAAAATTAAACATTTTAAACTTCTATAAAGATTTTAAACATTAAATTTATTGTAGTCTGATTTAGAATATGTGATTAAAATTAAACTTTTTAAATTTCTAACAAAGATTTTTAAAATTAAATTTTTTAAATTTCTAACAAGGATTTTAAAAAATAAACATTTTAAACTTCTAAAAAGATTTTAAACTTTAAATTTATTGTAGTCTGATTTAGAATATGTGTTTAAAATTAAATTTTAAATTTCTAACAAAGATTTTAAAAATTAAACATTTTAAATTTCTAACAAAGATTTTAAAAATTAAATTTATTGAGTAAGATTTAGAATATGTGTTTAAAATTAAACTTTTTAAATTTCTAACAAAGATTTTAAAAATTAAACATTTTAAATTTCTAACAAAGATTTTAAAAATTAAATTTATTGAGTAAGATTTAGAATATGTGTTTAAAATTAAACTTTTCAAATTTCTAACGAAGATTTTAAAAATTAAATTTATTGTAGTAAGATTTAGAATATGTGTTTAAAATTAAACTTTTTAAATTTGTAACAAAGATTTTAAAAATTAAACTTTTTAAATTTCTAACAAAGATTTTAAAAATTAAACATTTTAAAACTTAAACTAAAAAAAATCTCACTTTTGTTTTGGAATCGATGGACCCCTTTACTCAATATAAAGGAAAATTGAGATGAAAAATAATCATTTCTAGTTTTTAAAATCCTTTGGTCACAATCTCCCCTGCAATATTCTAAGCTTTAAAAAAAACGCAAAAATTAATTTTACGAATCAAAAGCGTTTTGATGGTTTTGCGTTTGTGTTGTGAGTAGAAATATTGTCTTGTTTAGATTCTAAACTTATTTTACAACACATTTCAGGATAGAACACTTTTCAAACACATTCGGATCAGATGTAAATTTCTTCTGCGCCAAGTGAGGCGATAAATTATTCTCCTTAGTGTACTTTGCTTATTACGGCAACCCTAAGTTCGAAAATCATTTTCTCCTCCATCACCTGCTCTTAGCTCATTAATTCAATGATTCGTGTTTGCATGGAGCTGTTTATTTTATAAAAGGAGCCTGGTTCTCGTTACGAATGACTCTCTAACCTTCATTCAGTCAACATCAGCTTATTTTTTTTTTCTTTTATCGAGTGGGGTTCCGTATCATGTTCCGTATATAGGGTTTCTTTTTTTTACTCACTGTTTGAGTTGAAAGGGAAGAGCATTCTGAAATGTTATTTCTTTGCTCAACTGTCACTTCTCCATAACGATTCATTTTCGAATTCGTTAGTGGATGCGATGGTAATTGTGTGATGAAAAAAAATTCGTCTTTGTACGCATTCATTTTCGTGAATGTTTTGACGATAAGCTAGGAAACGGAATATGAACTTTTCATATTGAGACTACAGAAGTGTTTTATCAGGGTTAAAGTGTGATTACTTAAGATATAAAAAAAAGTTTGACGATCGTTTAAAAGTGAATAAACATTTTAAATGTTCTTGAAACACAGCAATTAAATTCCACAGAACATATAAGATAAGCTATTTTATAATTAAAGTCATTAAAAAATTAGTTCGCCAAAAATTTTTTTTAAATGTTTAGGAAATTCTTTAAAAAAAACTAAGCAAACAGTTTCAGTTCATCTTAAAACCATAAAAGTAATCTGAACTTTTAGCACTACTTTTCCTTCATTTACTTGAAAAAGTTTTAAGTGTGAAAAAGTATTTAGTATCAAATAAGCTTGTCTGACCTGTGGGATTAGCAAATCCGAAGGTTGCGCGATCGAGTCCAACCATGAGCAATAATTTTAATTGTTTTTTAATTTTTTGAGCGCACTGATTTTTTTATGTTTTGTTAGTGGAAAATGTTTCTTTCAACTTTAGAAATATCTTTATATAAAGAATAACTTTTTTAGGTTACTCTGTTTTTTTTTCTGTAGAATAAAATTTTTAAAAAAATTATTCGCATCATCTTGGAATAAAATTTTTAAGCTATTTTTTTTTAATTCAAATAATATTGATGAACTACCTAATCATGCTTTAATAAATAACTAATATTCCTATAAGAATAAAATGAACGATCATTCAATAACGGAAAGTTTCACTTAAAAATCAGACGTTTCCTTAAATAATAACTTCCAATAAACTAAAATAGTAAAACAATAAACTAAAACTTCCAATAGACTAAATTTACCTCTTAGAATTTTTTTGAAATAAAATTAACTTCTTAATCGGCGTTTCAGCTCAAATTCGAAAGTTTTCAAAGGGGTCTATCGTTTTTAATATTTTTTCAAAGTGTAGGTTTTTTTTAATGAAATCTGAAGTTTAAAAGCTAATTTAAGTATTAAAAGTTTATGCTGAGGTTATTTTCATACTCTTTCCTCTTGTTCAACCTATTTACTATGAAATGGCACCAAAAATATGTCGGTTAGATGTGAATTTAAAGTCATTGTTTTTCGTAAAATCCTCATAATTTCAAAGTAATATGTACAGTAGGGTGGGCCGAAAACACAGTTTATTTTTTATTTATGTTCTAATAGCGCGGAAAGGGTGCCACTTGGGTCCAATAAGAACGGTGTAAAAGGGTTTTTCGATTGGATAATATCTTAGGCTCCCGCATCGCACTTAAAGTTTGAAAAAATTGATGACTTTTTTTACAAAACAACTAAAAAACCAAAGATTAAACTCTCAAATGTTGTTCATGATTTTTTTTATGAGGAACTAATATAGTTATAGATATAATGTATCAGGTTCCATTCTTCTATCACTCTTTTTTCGTTAGATTGATTTTTTAATGTTCAAAGAAATAATGTAAAGTTGTTTTTCCTGCATTTTTAAAAAGCTAATCACTCTAGAACTATACAACTTAAAAACCTGAAATCAGTCCCATTTTGTTCGTTAATTTTTTGTCTTTGATTTGGTGTGCATAATGGTCATCATTTTCAAAAAGTTTTTTTTCAGAATTTAAAAAAAGTGAAAAAAAAAATTTTTTTAATATTTTTTTGAAAAAATATTAAAAGCATTTTAACTCTTAAAATGAACATTTCTACCAAATTTCAAGTTGAAAATAAAATTTAATCATGTATAAAAAAATAAAAATAATCGTAATTTAGGCAAATCCCTTAAACATTCCCTAAAATTATACAACAAGAGCGGTTCCCTAATGGAGAGTTCATAGAATCGCTTGAGGGTGTTCAAGAACAGTGTAAAATATATTTTGCCCCTGCTTTGCACTAGAATTTCAGAAATTTGGGTAAAAATAACCAACTTTTACTTTAGTTCATTTCTATAGCGTTTAAATCTGTGTTTTTCTAGAAAAATTGCATGATCTTAAGTGCAATGAGGCTAAAGACCTTTATTAATTAAATAAATATTTAATTCTATTCTTAATTAACCCTTTGGTCACCTATTCTGCAGCATTTGAGTAGCAGTATGGAAAAATAACTTTCCTTCCTGCATTGAGAAAAATTGTCAATTTTCTCAAATTATGCTGAGTAAAAGTTGGTTATTTTTACCCAAATTTCTGAAATTCTAGTGCAAAGCAGGGGCAAAATATATTTTACACTGTTCTTGAACACCCTCAAGCGATTTTATGAACTCTCCATTAGGGAACCGCTCTTGTTGTATAATTTTAGGGAATGTTTAAGGGATTTGCCTAAATTACGATTATTTTTATTTTTTTATACATGATTAAATTTTATTTTCAACTTGAAATTTGGTAGAAATGTTCATTTTAAGAGTTAAAATGCTTTTAATATTTTTTCAAAAAATTTTTCAAAAAAATATTTAAAAATTTGTTTTTTTCACTTTTTTTAAATTCTGAAAAAAAACTTTTTGAAAATGATGACCATTATGCACACCAAATCAAAGACAAAAAATTAACGAACAAAATGGGACTGATTTCAGGTTTTTAAGTTGTATAGTTCTAGAGTTATTAGCTTTTTAAAAATGCAGGAAAAACAACTTTACATTATTTCTTTGAACATTAAAAAATCATATCTAACGAAAAAAGAGTGATAGAAGAATGGAACCTGATACATTTTATCTATAACTATATTAGTTCCTCATAAAAAAATCATGAACAACATTTGAGAGTTTAATCTTTGGTTTTTTAGTTGTTTTGTAAAAAAGTCATCAATTTTTTCAAACTTTAAGTGCGATGCGGGAGCCTAAGATTTTATCCAATCGAAAAACCCTTTTACACCGTTCTTATTGGACCCAAGTGGCACCCTTTCCGCGCTATTAGAACATAAATAAAAAATAAAGTGTGTTTTCGGCCCACCCTAATGTACAGACATCAAAAATCATTTTCTCCAAAAAGACAATAAATAAAGTTAACACCTTAATAGTTGACATTTGAGCCAAAAGTAATTCTTTTAAGAGGTTGTCATGTTTGTAGTACTTTTAAAAAATCTATTATTTTAAAAAGTAAAATTCTGACTTTGAGAGCTAATCTGTGACTAATGAGCTTTGAAATGACACCAAAATTACGTGATTGGGATTTTTGGAAGCTTAGCTATAGCCCTTTTTAGACGCGCGGGCAAATCCAAGATGGCCGCCTATTTGAAAAATTCACGAAACTTCCAAACACCTTATCTCCGCCTCGAAAAAAAATTTCTGCCTAAATAAGTATTTCAGATTTGTCGGTAAAAGAAAAAAAATCGGAGGACCTTGGTCGATTTCCCCTGGAATGGTCCAGCTCCTATTACAATCTGTTGGTCTTGCGCAACGCAGCGCTTTTATTTTTCTCTTCCATGATATCGTTTGTTTGTTTTTTCCCAATCGCTCCTCCAGCGCCAAAGTCAAATTCTTCCACGTGTACCCATTCCTCGAGCACCACGTGGGTCTGGAAAACTTCATTCGGATGTGACCTTGCCTGACTGATGTACTTTTCGAAGCTCTCTTGGAGTAGTAGTTCCCAAAAGTTCGGTGGCACTGTCCTTGAATTTAATCCGTTACAGCCTCCATCAGCGTTTTCGTATAAACAAAGCAAGTGTTCGAAGAGTAGTAGTTCCAAAACGTTTGGTGGCATACTGTCCTTGAATTTATCAATCCGTTGCAGCCTCCAGTGGTTTCGTATAAGCAAAGCAGGTGTTCGGGCGGCTATGCATTTTCTATTTTTCCGTTTTGGAAAACGTTCGCCTGATTATTAAGTGAAAGTATTTAGGGAGAGGATGAATTCATTGCATTAATTACTTCCTCGTCTTTGTTTTTATTAAAGTGCAGCTGCTATCGCGTTTCTGATCTTCGGGGCGAAAGGCAGGTGCGGTTTGTTTGGATTTCGCTAGAGGGAAGGAATGGAAATGGATTTGCGTTTGCTTTTTTTTTTCTCTTTTGCATATTCAGTGCGGGTTATAGGGATTACGCTAATAACGCCTGATTTTTTTTGATACTGTTATATACGTAGATTTCCGTTGGTAGGGCAATTCCTTGCAAATGATTAAAGGACTTATTACATCTGAAGCACATAATTCCTTGATTTGGGCATGCATCTGACTTATGAGAAGGAATTCCACAATTATAAAACGAAGTTATTATTCCCACGACAGTTGAAACATGCGCAGTTAATAGGAGTTTCTTATTGCGTGTTTTATTTATTTATTTTTATTTATTTATTTTACTGTCAAACAGAAAAATATCCAATTAAATGACAGTACAAAGGACAATATAATACAGTATAAAGGACAATATACACAATACATACAACATAAAAAGACAAACATTTAAATAGAACTAAGCATATTTAGAAATAATAATGGATTTAAAAAAAGAGAATTTATGAAAAAATAAATCACAATCTGGTAAAGTATTTAAATAATTTATGAACTCTACCATGGGTTGATGTTTTAAGTAATTTTTCGTAAATAGAGGAGCTTTAAATACAAATTTAGTACGTGAGTTGTATATGGGAACATGAAAATTAAATTCTTGAAGTAAAACAGGACAATCAATTTTGTTATTAAATAGGTTATAAAAAAATTTAAAAAGGGATATTGTTCTATTGCATTCTAAAGAGCATAAATTAAAATTCTGCCTGGCAAAAGCGTTTGATGGATATTCAGTATTATTTGATTTGTAATGAATATAGCGTAGAAATCTGTTTTGAATTTTTTCAATAGCATACTTGAGATTATTCGTAGAAGGATTCCAAATGACACAATTGTATTCAAGCATAGAACGAATTAAAGTATTAAATAGACAAATAAGTACAGACACATTATAAAATTGCATAGTAGTTCTTTTGAGCAAACCCAATTTTCTGTGAGCGTTTTTGGATATTTGAAGGATATGTAAATTAAAACTGAAATCACTATCATAAATAATACCCAGATCTTTGATGCTATTTTTCCGAATGAGAGGCTTATTATCAAGTTATGTTATTTATAAATCCTGGCATCAGCACCGATGGCCTAGTGGTAGAGTGAGCGTCTAGTAACCTAATTGTCCACGGAAGAAATTGAAATCATTTCAGAGAGTGAAGATATTTTTTAAAAAATCTTGCTGTTTCAAAACTAGGACACCTACACGACATTAATGAAAATCTAGATTTCAATTAGGCTGGGTGCGCACGAGTGACTAAAGTCACGGCGACCAGGATTACTAGTATCAAAAATATCACTAGAAAACAATAGAGCATTTTCAATCACATGACTTTACCTAACAACGGCCTTAGCAACGTTGTATTTATCCTCCAGTGATGTCATGTGCGAATGCTGCTATTGGATACTTCTATGTCCCGCCCCTAACAACAGCCTTAGCAACGTTGTTTTTGTCTTTGTCACCGTGACAAAAGTCGCCCGTGCGCGCTCGTCCTTGGGGAACGAGTTTTTGGAAAACAAGACGCCAAAATTTAAGTTTTTAAAATGTTTTAGATTATATGGGATTTTTTAAAAATAGAAGAATAGATAGTAAATATTTGCAGTATAGTTTAGCTGATTTGTGGATCAGTAAACTTTTCAATTCTCAGTTGTATAGCCAAAAATAATTTTTTGGCGTACTCTTACCCTCCTTTTCTTTACAAATGTGTTCTGGCTCTTGATAGTGTTTCATACACTTTCGTGATTGAAATCATATTAAAACCCTTTTTTAAGTTGTCGGTTTTTTGGGAAGAATAAGATTACATAACCCGGGTGCTTAAAGTATGTTTTAAACACTTTTAGGGATCTGTTGTTTACAATGATTGTTTTTATGTTTTAGGAATCGAGCGCTGAACTCCCAATCGGAAGATGTTGTGGAATGCAACCAAGAAGAATGTATTTTGGATTTTTGTCATGGATGTATTTGTGTTGTGTGTCAATTTTTTTTTACAATAAAATTTTTTTTTCATTATAAAACCTTGTCTTACTTAATAATTCAGGGATCCCATGGACTTTATAAAATATGTTTTATGATTAACAATTGAGAATTGATTTTACAAAAATTTCCTACTAAAATTAAACTTTAATTATCCATCCATAAATTGTAATTACTCTCCAATTCAAAAGCTACGTTAATTATGCGAAAAAACAACTCCTTCACCTGTTTTCAAGGCCGTCCGGTCGTTTTCATCCAGGATAGCGAATAACAACGCCCCTTCCATGGGCGGGTGGATTTGATTATACGGCTGATCAGCCAATTACGTGATCGAATTAGTTGGGCGGTGGTGCTGGCTTCCCAGAGAACAATATCGAATCCCTTTCTTCCCAGTTTCTTGGTCCGCCTCTGTTTTTTTTTTTTTTTTTTTTTTTGAACTATAAATTACTGAAACAAGTAAGCCTTTGAAAAGGCAACTATAGAAGGTGTATTAAGAAGTCTAGGCCAAATTCTGTACAGTTAATTGTTGTAATAGCAAAATAATAACTATTCGGACCAATTTTAAGCTCTAACATTCTTCGCATTCCAGGCAAAAATTTCATGGTCACGTTAAAAAAGTGGCGCGTTTTTCGCGCGCCTTTGGCTCCAAAAAGGCACGGGGGGAAGAACCCGGCGCCTACGGCGCCGGAAGCAAATTTTCGGGCCTCAAGGTCATGACATAAAAGTTCAAGGTCACGTTAAAAAAGTGGCGCGTTTTTCGCGCGCCTTTGGCTCGAAAGAGGCACGGGGGGGAAGAACCCGGCGCCTACGGCGCCGGAAGCAAATTTTCGGGCCTCAAGGTCATGACATAAAAGTTCAAGGTCACGTTAAAAAAGTGGCGCGTTTTTCGCGCGCCTTTGGCTCGAAAAAGGCACGGGGGGAGAACCCGGCGCCTACGGCGCCGGAAATTTTTTTTTTTCCGGGCCTTCAAATCTTACGTTTCCTGCGTTCTGGTACCGTCTAAATGGGCCGCATGTGTGTATAGTGCCCTCGTGTTTAGTGGGATATGGGCGTCGAGAGCGCGTTCCGCGCTCCCAGCGACGCCCATATCCCACTAAACACGAGGGCACTATACACACATGCGGCCCATTTAGACGGCACTATTATTTCCTTATACTGTATCAGTAAGAATTTTGTTGACTGCCGGCACGTTCGTGTGTTTATGTAGCAACTCCACCCCCGTACAAACACTCATGCAGGCACGCCATGTATGCTTCTGCACACACTTTATGGGCGTGACGATGATACAACGTCACCAGGGCGCGAGCCCTCCCTAGATTGCTACAGGTCAGTCTCTTGCATATGCAGGGGCGTATTTATGGGGGGGGACTCCCCCCCCCTTACATACGCGCTGAATACGTTGCGTATACGCAATATTCCATCACTGTTTCCATCACTTATCATATGAGGGGGGGGGTAACTCCCCCCTTACAAGGGGGGGAACCCCCCCCTTATTTGAATTGCGAAATTCAAATACGGGGGGGGCGGTTGATAAAAATTCCCCCCTTCGATATTTGAACTGAGTATTCTCCCCCCCCCTATACATTCTGACCATGTGTACCAATGCGGGTTGTGTACCAATTTTAAATTATTTCAAAAAAGGCACGGGTTTTTCGATGCTGGTTTCTGCAATGAAGACCCACATACTGAATTTTGAAGTCAACTTGTCGGTAATTTTAGGTGTAACCGACCTTTCAAGGTCCGTGTTCCGCAAGTGCGTTAATCATGGAAAAAGGCATCTTAAAGAATTTTCACTGTGTCGGTGACCTTTCACCTTTAAACAGTGATGGAATGTCTTGCATAATCTGGAATTTGAAAAAATTGGGATAAAAATCCAGTCCTCGACGGCCGTGCGTTCTTTTTCGAGAAATGACCGTATTTCGCGTTTTAAACGCAATTAAAAATAAAGTATCGTTTTTTAGGTGATTAAATCTCAAAATAGACACCTATAAGTGGATCTTATGCAATTTTTGTGAAAATAGAATAGTAATATAGATAGCGATTCGAGTTTGAAAAAAAGTTCGGAATCCTACCCAGAAACACGACTCCGAATAAAGCAAATAACCCCTTAATAAACAAAATTATATTTTTTTCGAAATTTTTTTAAGACAATGTAAGGTTACGGCAAGGTTTTTCCAGGAATACGGGTTGCAATGGCAATTTTTACGTCACCCAGGAATTTCGGGAACCGAAATGGAACTTACTGACACTGATAGGAAAACACTCCGTTTTATGGAGGAGAGAGAAAGTTCGAAATTTTAAAATGATCGAACTTACAAACCTGTGTCCTACATCGTTGGAAAGATCAGTTTTAGCAGATTACGAATAAAGAAATCATTAAGGGGTTTTTCCAAAATTTCGGGATGTATTACTGGAAAACGAAAAACACAAAACTAGGAATTAATCTTTCAGTTTTATCAGAAATGGTCTGAAATTTTAATATGTTGCTCCTAAAAAAATTTTCGTTCGAACAATATAAGGCACTAGGGGTTTTCTCCAAAATTTAGGAAAGTCCAGTGCACATGCACTGGACACATTTTAAATTTCAAACGACCGTGGTTCCTCTACCTTTACAGTCAAGATGGTGCCGTAACACGATTCTGATACAGAGTTTTACGAGGTTTAAGAATCCGGTAAAAGCTAAGCTCTAACACGTGTTGTTCCGGAGAAATCCCGCGAAAACACGTTTCTCAACGGAAAAGTCCCATTTTAATTTTTATACAACACCCTAGTGAGTCACGGCTTTCGAAACGGAACAAAATATAGTGTCTGGAATACCAAACCAATGAGTCCTGTTCCTCCTAGATCTGGAGCAAAAGACTGTGGAAGTTGGACACGTGTCTGCCAGAGATTTCCCGCCTAAAAAGCCCGCGTAATCGTTTACTCGGATTCTCTTGCAAAATACCGAACGCAGACCGGTTAAATTGCATATTTTTCTAAAAGCAGGCTTCAAGCCAGACCGGAAACTTGTCTTTGCTAAGCTCCCAGACAATTATTTCAGAAGAAATAAAAAAAAAAAAAAATCCAGAATCGTTTTTTTTAATTTGTGACCGGCCCCCTAAGCGAGAATGCAAACTATTAACTAAACACAATTTTTAAATAAGTGGTAGAGTCATTCATACCTAAGAATAAGCGGTTTTTGTCTGTTGCTAAGGCCTTTGTCTAGTGCACGTGTACCGAAACGGGGCTTCAAATCTCTGCAGGGGCTGAACCAAGGAGCGCAATGGAATGACAAAGGTATTGTTTTAAAGGTAATTTTTCAGACTACCACAGATTTCAAATTCAGATATCTGACTCTTAAATTGTGGGCGTGGCGAAGCTTCAACCATCTACCGAGAGTAAATTTATAGACGACCCCTTTCTCCCAAAGATGATTGACAGGAACGGTTATCTGCATTCCGCTGGTTATGTGCCAGAGTGATTTCATTTGGAACTGGAAAGTATTGCTAAGGAGGGAACGACAGGAGTTTCTTTTTCTACTTCCGAAGCGGGAGGGAATTTCAATATCGAGTTTTGATTAGTTAATTTAATTTAAGCTAATTATAGCTCACCTGGGGGTCTCATAAACACACCGACGTTGTACATAGAAGCGTCGCGGCGAGATAGTTAAGAAAATACGAACTTCCAGATTTTTCGATCAGGAATTCGGAGGTTATATTTTACCTGTTAAGCCTAGAACCGGAAGTCAGATATAATTGGCTAACTAACGATTTCAGGCCGATTTCGAGGGATGTGTGCAAGCACCTCGTAGAGATGAATTCAAATTTTTATTTAAACCGGAAATAGAAGAAATGGGTATGTTTTCACAAGACGCCGATTTCCGAAAATTCAAAGTCCCATTTCGTAAATTTGCTACTAAATACCGGAAAATATGTATTTCTTTTCCAGGATAAACCGCAATTCCACGAACAATTCCCGAAAATCTCGAGCTGGAAAATTCTTAGTTTCGAAAGGCCAGCCTTGAACCGCTTTCCGAATTTTGGAGAAGAGAGAAAGTTCGAAATTTGAAAATGTTCGATTTTACCATCAAGTGTCTTACATTGTTGGAAAGATAATTTTAAGCAGATTAAGAATATGTAAGTCATTAAGAAGGTTTTCCCAAATTTCGCGATTAAATATAGGAAACGAAAAACACAAAACTGGGAATTAATCCTTCAGTTTTATCAGAAATGGTCCGAAATTTTAATATGTTGCTTCCTAAAAAATTACCGTTCCAACTATGTATAGCTCTAGTGGGGGATCTAGAAATTTAGAAACGTCCAGTGCACATGCACTGGACAAATTTAAATTCTTTAAAAATAGTCGCAGGTTTTTCGATGCTGGTTTCTATAATGAAGACCCACACATTGAATGTTGAAGTCAACGTGTTAGTAATTTTAGGTGTAAGCCACCTTTCAAGGTCCGTGTTCCACATTGTGCGTGAATCATGGATAAGAATTTTCACCGTGTCGGTGACCTTTCACCCTTAAACAGTGATGGAATTTCTTGCAGAATCTGGAATTTGAAAAAATTGGGATAAAAATCCAGTCCTCGGCGGCCGTGCAGTCTTTTCCGAGAAATGACCGTATTTCGCGTTTTAAACGCAATTAAAAATAAAGTATCGTTTTTTAGGTGATTAAATCTCAAACTAGATACCTATAAGTGGATCTCATGCAATTTTTGTGAAAATAGAATCGTAATATAGATAGCGATTCGAGTTTGAAAAAAAGTTCGGAATCCGACCCAGAAACACGACTGCGAATAAAGCTAATAACCCCTTATTAAATAATATTATATTTTTTTCGAATTTCTTTTATTACAATACAATGTTATGGCAAGGTTTTTCCAGAATTACGGGTTGCCATGGCGATTCTTACGTCACCCAGGAATTTCGGGAACCGAAATGGAACTTACTGACACTAATAGGAAAACACTCCGTTTTTTAGGAGGAGAGAGAAAGTTCGAAATTTTTAACTGATCGAACTTACAAACCAATGTCCTAGATCGTTGGAAAGAAAATTTTAAGCAGATAACGAATATGTATCATTAAGGGGTTTTTCTCAAATTTCGGGATGTATTACAGGAAAACGATAAAACCAAAACTAGGAATTAATCGTTCAGTTTTATCAGAAATGGTCTGATATTTTAATATGTTGCTCCCGCAAAAATTTCCGTTCAAACAATATAAGGCACTAGGGGTTTTCTCTAAATTTAGGAAAGTCCAGTGCACATGCACTGGATAAATTTTGAATTTCAAACGACCGTGGCTCCACTACCTTTACAGTCAAGATGGTGCCGTAATACGATTCTGATACATATTTTTACGAGGTTTAAGAATCCGGTGAAAGCTAAGCTCTAACACGTGTAGTTCTGGAGAAATAACGTGAAAACACTCTTCTCAACGGAAAAGTCTTATATCAATTTTTATACATCCCCTTAGTGAGTCATTGCGTTCGAAACGGAACGAAAGATAGTGTCTGGAATACCAAACCGATGAGTCATGTTCTTTTTAGATATGGAGCAAAAGACTGTCGAAGTTGGACACGTGTCAGCCCTAATTTTCCCGCCTAAAAAGCCCGCGCAATCGTTTACTGGGAGTATTTTTATAAATACCGGTTGTAGACCATTAAATTTGCATACTATGTGAAAGTCCGCTTCGAGCCCAACCGGAAACTTGTCTTTGCTTAACTCCCAGACGATTATTTCAGAAGAAATTAAAAAAAAAAATCCAGAATCGTTTTTTTTTTTTAATTTTTGACTAGCCCCCTAAGCTAGAATGCAAACTATCAACTTAAAAACATACGTTAAATAAGTTGTAGAGTCATTCATACCTAAGAAAAAGCGGTTTTTATCTGTTGCTAAGGCCTTTGTCTGGTGCACGTGTACCGAAACGGGGATTGAAATCTCTGCAGGGGCTGAACCACGGGGCGCAATGGCATGACAAGACTATTGTTTTAAAGGTTATTTTTAAGACTACCACAGATTTCAAATTCAGATCTCTGACTTTTAAATTGTGGTCTGGGCGAAGCTAAAACCATCTACAGTTAGTAAATTTATAGGCGAACGGTTTACTGCATTCCGCTGGATCCTTGCCAGAGCGACATTTTTAAAAAGTAAACCTACCGCGGACCGATTTTTAATATGCTATTATTGAGGCGATTCCTAGGTTAATACCGTTGACAAACAAAGGGTTGAAATTTTTTACCGGTGAAGTCATAGATAGCCTGGACTAAAACTTAAATTAAATTTAGCATATTATGGTGCACTGGTCGTTTTTAAATTAATCAACCACCCCCAAAATGATTCGAACGGTGATTTTCGTGTGAGAAAAATACTAAAATTTCAGAAACGAAAGTGCAAAAAACCCTTGGCGAAATCCCGCAATTTGGACCCTCCTCCCCTTTAATACAATACACGGTTGAATTTGGTATTTTAAGGGGCCATTTATTAATTACGTAAGGATGATTTTGGCAATTTTCGACCCCCCCTACCCCTATGGAAGGGTACGTAAGATTTTTCAAACCCGCCCCCCCCCCCCTATTCTTACGTAAGATACCATTTCGTTTTTCAAAATAATAAAATGTTTGAAAAGGATCAGTTACACTAAAACTCTCAGTTTGACGTAAATCAAAGATTTTTATTATTTCAACAGATAATTATAATATTCTTTTCTGGGGATATTCAATAGCAATTTGATTAGAATAATTAGAATTTGTTTACATTAACTTGGAAAATCTTACGTAAGAATAGGTTTGACCCCCCCCACCCCCCAAGTAAGGGTATGTAGAGATTTTTCCAACCCCCCCTCCCCCTCGGGACCCTTACGTAATTAATAAATGGCCTCTAACTACAACATCATATTTAAATCTCAGAGCTCTGGCACCCTGGAGGAAATTGACCTCCAAAATTAACATTCTTCTTTTTTTGAATAAATAAACCGATTAGCAGTAAAAATTTAATTCTCGAATTTCAGAACTTCCTTTGTTTAAAAAAAAATTCCTTCATTTTAAATAACAAATTAATTTTTCAAATCACGGATTCCTATCCTTCCTAAGATGGACACAAAATATACTTGAAAATTTCCCTTTCAATAACGTTTCTGCAATAAATTGCATCTTCAAATTCTTAATATCAATGAAGGTTTCGTAAATGATATGAAATTTTAAAACGAATCAAAGTTCATAGATGGCACCACTAACCAAGAACTGACTCTCTGCTCTCATTGTAAGCAAAGGAGCAACCTCCCTCTTAGATTTGGCAACGTTTCGCTCGGTTGGCGTTACAAGATTTCGCCAACCTTCAGGCACAACCAAACGCATTTGGGAAACCAGCGGAGCAAACGCGCGCCAAGCCCAAAACCGCCAAGTCTAGCCAACTAATTATTCTCGACATCGGTCACTAAAATTGCGATATCTCCCTTAAATACTCGTTGAAATGAATCGAAAGTGGCTCAAATCGCATCAGAAGAGTATGTTCTATCGAATATGAAGTGTTTTTCTACGAATTTTTCTAGCAACGGTGTGAAAATCCACTCTAAAACCGTTCCTTCCGAAATCCACGTCCTTTGTAATCAACCGCTTCAGCCCGCGATTCGAGCTCTCCCATTCGCCTATCGCAACTGTCAATCTTTAAGACACACCCTAAAAAATAGGCGGAGCTAAAAGGGTCTCCAGTTCATTGGTTCAAAGCTCGACCAGTGAAGTTCTCGGGCGAATGAATCGAAGGGCTCAGGTCTCCAATGATAAATAGACTTTGTTTCCTGAATTAACTTATTCTCTACATAGAGCGGAACACGTGGCGGGGGAACTCTCTTTACGTAAAAACTATTGGATCGAATAGTGTGAAATTTTAAACAATCGAAGATGAATGTTTGAAGATCGTTTTGGTATAACACCATAATCAATTTGATAGTTATTTCGTGGGTCGTTATATGTCGTAGTGAGTGGGAATTCAAAAAATCAGCCCCATAATAATGTAAATTTGCAACCATATATTCTAATGTGAGGATTTTGCAAATCGTGCGAGATCGTTGCGGTACACGTGCACTAGCAATAGTTTAAGACCGCTTTTTCTTACTTTTGATTCACCTGATTACTTATTTATCAACTGTTTTTACTTAATAGTTTGCATTCTCGACTAAGGGCGGTCCCAAATAAAAAACGAAATATCCCGTTTTTTTTCGGATTCTACCGACATAATCGTCCGGGAGCTTAGAAAAGAGAAGTTTCCGGTCTGGCTTGTGAAGCCTGCTTTTAGAAAAATATGCAATTTAACCGGTCTGCGTTCGGTATTTTGCAAGAGAATCCGAGTAAACGATTACCCGGGCTTTTTAGGCGGGAAATCTCTGGCAGACACGTGTCTAACTTCCACAGTCTTTTGCTCCAGATCTAGGAGGAACATGACTCATTGGTTTAGTATTCCAGACACTATATTTTGTTCCGTTTCGAAAGCCGTGACTCACTAGGGGGTTGTATAAAAATTAAAATGGGACTTTTCCGTTGAGAAACGTGTTTTCGCGGGATTTCTCCGGAACTACACGTGTTAGAGCTTAGCTTTCTCCGGATTCTTAAACCTCGTAAAAATATGTATCAGAATCGTGTTACGGCACCATCTTGACTGTAAAGGTAGAGGAACCACGGTCGTTTGAAATTTAAAATGTGTCCAGTGCATGTGCACTGGACTTTCCTAAATTTTGGAGAAAACCCCTAGTGCCTTATATTGTTCGAACGAAAATTTTTGTGGGAGCAACATATTAAAATTTCAGACCATTTCTGATAAAACTGAACGATTAATTCCTAGTTTTGGGTTTTTCGTTTTCCAGTAATAATACATCCCGAAATTTTGGAAAAACCCCTTAATGATTTCTTTATTCGTAATCTGCTAAAACTGATCTTTCCAACGATGTAGGACACTCGTTTGTAAGTTCGATCATTTTAAAATTTCGAACTTTCTCTCTCCTCCATACAACGGAGTGTTTTCCTATCAGTGTCAGTAAGTTCCATTTCGGTTCCCGAAATTCCTGGGTGACGTAAAAATCGCCATTGCAACCCGTAAGTCTGGAAAAACCTTGCCATAACCTTACATTGTCGTAAAAAAATTTCGAAAAAAATATAATTTTGTTTAATAAGGGGTTATTTGCTTTATTCGGAGTCGTGTTTCTGGGTCGAATTCCGAAGTTTTTTTCAAACTCGAATCGTTATCTATATTACCGATTCTATTTTCACGAAAATTGCATGAGATCCACTTATAGGTATCTAGTTTGAGATTTAATCACCTAAAAAACGATACTTTATTTTTAATTGCGTTTAAAACGCAAAATACGGTCATTTCTCGGAAAAGAACGCACGGCCGCCGAGGACTGGATTTTGTTCCCAATTTCTTCAAATTACAGATTCCGCAAGATATTCCATCACTGTTTAAGGGTGAAAGCTCACCGACACGGTGAAAATGCTTTAAGACGCCTTTTTCCATGATTAACGCACATGGGGAACAAGGACCTGGAAAGGTCGCTTACACCTAAAATTACCGACACGTTGACTTCAATATTCAATAAGTGGGTCTTCATTCCAGAAACCAGCATCGAAAAACCTGCGACTATTTTTAAATAAATTTGTCCAGTGCATGTGCACTGGACGTTTCTAAATTTCTAGATCCCCCACTAGAGCTATACATAGTTGGAACGGTAATTTTTTAGGGAGCAACATATTAAAATTTCCGACCATTTCTGATAAAACTGAAGGATTAATTCCCAGTTTTGTGTTTTTCGTTTCCTATATTTAATCGCGAAATATGGGAAAACCTTCTTAATGACTTACATATTCTTAATCTGCTTAAAATTATCTTTCCAACAATGTAAGACACTTGATGGTAAAATCGAACATTTTCAAATTTCGAACTTTCTCTCTTCTCCAAAATTCGGAAAGCGGTTCAAGGCTGGCCTTTCGAAACTAAGAATTTTCCAGCTCGAGATTTTCGGGAATTGTTCGTGGAATTGCGGTTTATCCTGGAAAAGAAATACATATTTTCCGGTATTTAGTAGCAAATTTACGAAATGGGACTTTGAATTTTCGGAAATCGGCGTCTTGTGAAAACATACCCATTTCTTCTATTTCCGGTTTAAATAAAATTTTGAATTCGTCTCTACGAGGTGCTTGCACACATCCCTCGAAATCGGCCTGAAACTCGTTAGTTAGCCAATTATATCTGACTTCCGGTTCTAGGCTTAACAGGTAAAATATAACCTCCGAATTCCTGATCGAAAAATCTGGAAGTTCGTATTTTCTTAACTATCTCGCCGCGACGCTTCTATGTACAACGTCGGTGTGTTTATGAGACCCCCAGGTGAGCTATAATTAGCTTAAATTAAATTAACTAATCAAAACTCGATATTGAAATTCCCTCCCGCTTCGGAAGTAGAAAAAGAAACTCCTGTCGTTCCCTCCTTAGCAATACTTTCCAGTTCCAAATGAAATCACTCTGGCACATAACCAGCGGAATGCAGATAACCGTTCCTGTCAATCATCTTTGGGAGAAAGGGGTCGTCTATAAATTTACTCTCGGTAGATGGTTGAAGCTTCGCCACGCCCACAATTTAAAAGTCAGATATCTGAATTTGAAATCTGTGGTAGTCTGAAAAATTAGCTTTAAAACAATAGCCTTGTCGTGCCATTGCACCCCTTGGTTCAGCCCCTGCAGGGATTTAAAGCCCCGTTTCGGTACACGTGCACTAGACAAAGGCCTTAGCAACAGACAAAAACCGCTTATTCTTAGGTATGAATGACTCTACCACTTATTTAAAAATTGTGATTAGTTAATAGTTTGCATTCTCGCTTAGGGGGCCGGTCACAAATTAAAAAAAAACGATTCTGGATTTTTTTTTTTTATTTCTTCTGAAATAATTGCCTGGGAGCTTAGCAAAGACAAGTTTCCGGTCTGGTTTGAAGGATGCTTTTAGAAAAATATGCAATTTAACTGGTCTGCGTTCGGTATTTTGCAAGAGAATCCGAGTAAACGATTACGCGGGCTTTTTAGGCGGGAAATCTCTGGCAGACACGTGTCCAACTTCCACAGTCTTTTGCTCCAGATATAGGAGGAACACGACTCATCGGTTTGGTATTCCAGACACTACTTTTCAGCCGCGTTCACAACAACCATTCCAACCGGGGAAAGCAGAGAAAACCGGTTCTTCTTCCACCGCTCTCCCTATGTTAGGGAAAACCTCACCGGACCATCCGTTGAAAATTCTCCCCTGGACCATAGCAGTAGGAAATGTTTTAATTGGACTAACCCCCTGTAGAGGGCGCTCTCGCTCGCTTCCCATAATGTATTTCTATGAGCTCGCTCGCTTGTCACGTGATTCTTTCTACCGGTAGGACGAGTTAGACGAGTGCACTTGTGAACGGGCCATTCTATTTCCTCACGGTTAGTTTTCGGAGATTCCTTTTCCCCTACTTCTTTAGCTCTTTCTCCGGTTGAACAGGTTGTCTGTTGTGAACGCGGCTTTCGTTCCGGTTTGAACTGGTCGACTCACTAGGGGGTTATATAAAAGTTAAAGTACGACTTTTCCGTTGAGAAATGTGTTTTCGCGGGATTTCTCCAGAAATACACCTGTTAGAGCTTAGCTTTCACCGGATTCTTAAACCTCGTAAAAATCTGTATCAGAATCATCTTACGGCGACATCTTGACTTTAAAGGTCCAGGAGCCACGGTCGTTTGAAATTTTAATTTATTGAGTGCATGTGCACTTACCGTTTCTAAATTTGGAGAAAACCCCTTAATGCTTTATTTGATTAGCACGGTAATTTTTTTGGGACCACCATATTAAAAGTACAGACAATCTATACTAATAAAATAGAAACCCGGAAACGCCGGAAACCCGCGTTGTTTATTTCTCCGCACTGTCCGTACAACGTATGTGATTGGTCCAAAGCTCTCTTCTCCTACTCTCGGAGTGGTTAGGATTCGTCCTGTCAAATATCCTAATGCTAAAAATCATCGGGATCTAGGGGTAGCCATTTTCTCTTTGAAACCTGGCAACAACCAAGGGGCAACCAACAACGTTCTTCTTATTCTTCGGTCTGTTTACATTATTGAGTGAAAATTATCTGTTTATATCGAGACTGATTTGACTTTAGTTCTTTTGGCTTTTAATAGCATTCTGTGGTGGGGATTGTATAAAGCTTTTTCAGTTATTGCTTTTTATTTCTCAAACGTACTTCTCGGACGCCGATTGTTAAGCAATATGGCTTTGGCTGTTTACATCCGAAGATGGCTGAGAGGCGGCGAACGTTTTCCCCCTTCATTTTGTGAATGCTTCTTACTATTCTGATTTATTACTTTTGTTCCGTTTTTTGTGCATAGATTTCTTTTTTATTCTATTTAACTCTGTATTTTTTGTTATGTTTGGCTCTTGATGATGTTCGTCGTTAATTCATTAAGTGCATTGTGCTATCCTGAAACTGATTTTCATTTTACTCTTTGAATCTTACTTAGTAATTAAGGCTTACTTTTCTGTGTGCATTTTTAACACTAAGAAAATCTATGTAACAGTTTACATCAGTTTGATTACAGTTGTGCATTTTTTCCACACTTTCAAATTCACCATAGTTGCTTTTGTTTTTAAAGTAGTTTAGTCTTATTTTTGTTTGAGAATTGTTTGTGTTTAGTCACATAATTACCTAAAGTTATTTAAATATTACATTAGTGGCATTTCATACACTTTTTCTTAATCATTAGCTACTAAAACAGCTTGGCAATATTCATCGGGAAAGATAACAATTGAACGGTTTTGGTTTCGAGGCAGATGAGGCTTCCTTTTCTTTTAGGTTGTTCGTCCATTTGTTACACATAATTTAAATTGGCACGGCTTCCATAAGAGTCCTCCAGCCGCCATATTTATCCACAGCAATATGCTTATGTGTCATTGTGTCATATTTGAGCTTATGGCTAAACATGACATCTGAAGGACTCTTATCAAAGCTGTGCCTTTAAATTACTCTGGCTTTTTATACATTTACTGATTTTTGTTTAATTCTTCGAATAGATTCATTTAACTGTTTGAATCCATTTTTATGGACGGTAATGCAGAGGGCCTCTGTGTGGTGCAGTCTATGTAAATGCTAATTCTGTTACACCTTAACTTTAAATATTTTTTAACAAATATGACTTCCCAACTATTTTAAAGTGTATGAGATTCTGTCAAAGGAACTTAGTACGGGCGCAGCCCGTCATTTATGTCTGAGCAACGCCGGGATAGCGCGTGCGCCATATATCTGATAAAACTGAATGAATAATTCCCACTTTTGTGTTTTTGTTTTCCTTTAAGAAACCCGAAGTATGGGAAAAACCCCTTAATGACTTACATATTCGTAATCTGCTAAAAATTATCTTTCCAACGATGTAAGACATTTGTTTGTTTGTGATTTTGATACATACAACCAATAGAATACAGATAACCGTTCCTGTCAATCATCTTTGAGAGAAAGGGGTCGTCTATAAATTTACTCACTGTAAATAGTTTTAGCATAGCCCCGCCCACAATTTGAGAGTCAGATATCTGAATTTGAAATCTGTGGTAGTCTTAAAAATAACCTTTAAAACAATATTCTTGTCGTGCCATTGTAACCCGTGGCTCAGCCCCTGCAGAGAATTGAAGCCCCGTTTCGGTACACGTGCACTAGACAAAGGCCTCAGCAACAAACAAAAACCGCTTTTTCTTAGGTATGAATGACTCTACCACTTATTTAAAAATTGTTTTTACCCAATAGTTTGCATTCTCGCTTAGGGGGCCGGTCACAAATTAAAAAAAAACCTTTTCTGTATTTTTCCGGATTTCTTCGGAAATGATCGTCTGGAAGCTTAAAGACAAGTTTCCGGTCGGCCTCGAAGCGGACTTTCTGATAATATGCAAATTTAACGGTCTGCAACCGGTATTTATAAGAAAATCCAAGTAAACGATTGCGCGGGCTTTTTTGGCGGGAAATCTCGGGCAGACACGTGTCCAACTTCGACAGTCATTTGCTCCAGATCTAGAAAGAACATGACTCATCGGTTTTTTATTCCAGACACTATCTTTCGTTCCGGTTCCAATGGTGTGATTCAGTAAGGGGTTGTATAAAAATTGAAATGCGACTTTTCCGTTGGGAAACGTGTTTTTGCGGGATTTCTCCGGAAATACACGTGTTAGAGCTCAGATTTCACTGGATTCTTGCACCTTGTAAAAATCTGTATCAGAATCATCTTACAGCGCCATCTTGACTGTAAAGGTAGAGGAGCCACGGTCGTTTGAAGTTTAAATTTATCAAGTGCACGTGCACTGGCCGTTTCTAAATTTGGAGAAAACCCCCAAAAGCTTCATATGGTTGGAACGGTAATTTTTGTGGGAGGAACATATTACAATTTCAGACAATTTCTGATAAAACTGAAGGATTAATTCCTCTCTTGTCCAAAATACGGAAAGCGAGTCAAGGCTTGTATTTCGAAACTAAGCTCTTCCGGCTTGAGATTTTCGGGAAAAATTTGGGAAATTTCGGCTAAATCCGGAAAAGGAATACTTGTTTTCCCGTATTTAACAGCACATTTACGAAATTGGACTTAGAAGTTTCGGAAATCGGCGTCTTGTGAAATCATATTAATCCGGTTTAAATAAAAATTCCAATTCCTCTTTACGAAGTGCTTGCACACATTCCTCGAAATCGGTCTGAAACTCATCAATTAGCTAATTATAACACACTTCCGGTTTTAGGCTTAACAGGTAAAAAAACCCCTAAAGTTCTGAACGAAAAATCTTGAAGTTCGTATTTTATCAACTAACTCGCCGACACGCTTCTATGTAGACATTGCATTATCTATACGACCCCAAGTTGATCTGTAATTAGCTAAAATTAAATAACCAATCAAAACTCGGTATTGAAATCCCCTCCCGCCTCGGAAGTACCAAAAGAAACCCCCGTCTTCCCCTCCTCAGCAATACTTTCGAGTTCCAAATGAAATCACTCTGGCACACAACCAGCGGAATGCAGATAATCGTTCCTGTCAATCATCTTTGGGAGAAAGGGGTCATCTATAAATTTACTCTCGGTAGATAGTTTTAGCATAGCCCCGCCCATAATTAAAAAGTCAGAGATCTGAATTTGAAATTTGTGGTAGTCTTAAAAATTAGCTTTAAAATAATACCCTTTTCATTCCATTGCGTCCCGTGGTTCAGCCCCTGCAGAGACTTGAAGCCCCGTTTCGGTACACGAGCACTAGACAAAGGCCTCAGCAACAGACAAAAACCGCTTTTTCTTAGGTATGAATGACTATACCACTTATTTAAAGATTGTTTTTACATAATAGTTTGCATTCTAGCTTAGGGGGCTTGTCAAAAATTAAAAAAAAACACGATTCTGGAATTTTTTTTTATTTCTTCTGAAATAATCTTCTGGGAGCCTAGCAACGACAAGTTTCTGGTCGAGCTACAAGCGGAGTTTTAGATAACATGCAAATTTAGTGGTGCAACCTGTACCTATAAAAAAAATCAAAGTAAACGGTTGCGCGGGCTTTTTAGGCAGGAAAATTCGGGCTGACACGTGTCGAACTTTGATGCTTGGTTTCTCCGGAAGTAGGAGGAGCACGACTTGGCGGTTTGGTATTTGGGAAACTTTTTTTCATTCCAGTTCCAGTAGTGAACTCACTAAGGGATTGTATAACAATTGAAATACGACTTTTCCGTTGGGAAATGTGTTTTCGCGGGATTCCTCCGGAAATACACGTGTTAGAGCTTAGCTTTCACCGGATTCTTGAACCTCGTAAAAATCTGTATCGGTATTGTCTAACGGCGCCATCTTGACTGTAAAGGTAGGGGAACCGCGGTTGTTAAAGTTTAAAATTTATCGAGTGCATGTGCACTGGTAGTTTCTAAATTTGGAGAAAATCCCTAGTGCCTTATATGGTTCGAACGGAATTTTTTGTGGGAGCAACAATACTGTTCATTAAGTTACGCTTTTCTTAGGTTTTAAATTACAAGCTAAAAATGAAAGATTT